>CAWUFW010001589.1:136310-1430920 GCA_963921515.1 Calotriton arnoldi
TGTTTTAGGGTAGTGCTGTGGTGTTTGGGTAGTGTAGGGGGTCGTGCTGGGGGTAGTGTTTTAGGGTTTAGGGTAGTGCAGTGCTGTTTGTATAGTGTAGGGGGTCGTGCTGGGGGTAGTGTTTTAGGGTTTAGGGTAGTGCAGTGGTGTTTGTGTAGTGTAGGGGTCGTGCTGGGGGTAGTGTTTTAGGGTTTAGGGTAGTGCAGTGGTGTTTGTGTAGTGTAGGGGGTCATGTTTTAGGGTAGTGCAGTGGTGTTTGGGTAGTGTAGGGGGTCGTGCTGGGGGTAGTGTTTTAGGATTTAGGTTAGTGCAGTGGTGTTTGGGTAGTGTAGGGGGTCGTGCTGGGGGTAGTGTTTTAGGGTTTAGCGTAGTGCAGTGGTGTTTGTGTAGTGTAGGGGGTCATGCTGGGGGTAGTGTTTTAGGGTTTAGGATAGTGCAGTGGTGCTTGTGTAGTGTAGGGGGTCGTGCTGGGGGTAGTGTTTTAGGGTTTAGGGTAGTGCAGTGGTGTTTTTGTAGTGTAGGGGGTCATGTTTTAAGATGCAACGCTCCAATACCTGACCAGTCTGCACTACATAAAACTGCAAAAAAACTAAAAATAAAAAGTGTTTTGCACACTTTTGTCATTGGGCTATATGTGGGCTACATCTGGGTAATATTTGTGCTACATTTGGGCTCTTTTTTCTCTGGTGGCCATCTTGGAAGACTTCTTTGTTATGAAGTTTCCTAATTTCCTCATTTACTGCAGTCTCCTCAGTAGGAAATGCTTTCAGTTTTTTACTTTGATTCCATCAAGAAGGCATTCAGATGTGTCTCACATTTGCCATAAATTCAGAATGTTAGCACTCTAGTTGCTCATTAGATCACTGTAGTAAAGCTACTGCTCACCAGGGAGTTAACTGGAAGTCTGCTGCTGGTATTGAAAGTGATTGTTTCAGTCTGCATGTCAGAATTTTCTAATGAAATAGAAGAGGATTTGAGATCTCACTTAAAACATGCTCTAATTTTTCTTTCTGCAGCACTAACCATAATTTCTATTTCAAAAAGAACCCCTCATTTTGTTCCTTTTTAAATTAAATGTTTTAAGTGTTACCGGTTTATTCCAATAAAGATGGCTTCAGGTGTGCCATACTTTTGTCATAAGTAAGGCTGTTAGTGCTCTAGTTGTTCTTTAGAATACTCTGGGAAGCTGCAGTAGAACACAAAGGCATCAACTGGCAGGCTGCTCCTGTTGAAATATAACAGGAAGATATTTGAGATCACACTTGAAACATGTCCTAATTTTTCTTTCTACAGCACTAACCATATTTTCTATGGCAAAATGAACCCCATCATTTTGTTCCTTTTTAAATTAAATGTTTTAAGTGTTACCAGTTTATTCCAATCAAGATGGCTTCAGGTGTGCCATACTTTTGTCATAAGTAAGGCTGTTAGCACTCTAGTTGTTCTTTAGAACACTCTGGGAAGCTGCAGTAGAACACAAAGGAATCAACTGACAGTCTCTGCCCTTGTTGGATGTACATGTTTTACTGAGAATGTCAGACTTCATTCTCACATGACTGAGAAAGATAATGTGAATTTACAGAAAATATGCTCTCATTTTAGCTTCTAGAGCACCTTCCAAAACTCTATGGGACAAGCATGTGAAAATAGTTTTCTCTCAAACATGATTCATGATATCCCAGCAGAAGGTTTTTCACAGGGTAAAATCACCTTAGAACACCCCACAATTCCTGAAATTAGTATGGTACCATCAACAAATTAATTCTAATGTAACTAAAGTCTGTTATCACCCTTTATAGTTCTCCTTTTGGTAACCCTCAAAATCTTCGATTCACTACAATGCATTTCAATGGGGTACTATCATGTATATTGGTCCCAAGATGGCTGCCAGCAATTCCAGGATGAAGTGCTGACAGCCAATCAGATCTCACGATGACATGTGTGGTTAGGCTCCGCCCAGATATATATGTGATTTTACTTTTGATTTTCTCAGGAACTACTGAACGGATTTACACCTTTTAACCAAAAGGCACGACTCTGAACCAAGGGCTACCTTTTTGCCAAATTTGGTGTAATTCCGTTCAGCAGTTCGGGCTGTAGCTGCGACTAAAGGTTCCTATGGAAAATTGCATGGGGAAAACACGTTTTGGGACCCCCCTTTTTTCTCAGCCCCCACTTGACGAATCACCCCGAAACTTTCAAGATAGGAGCGGACCGGAGCGGGCCATAAGTTTTGAAAATTTCGCGAAGATTCGTCAACCGGCGCCAAAGTTATTGGGAATATAATGTTGCGGATTTCCTATGGAAAATAGGTCCTAACTATAACTATCTACTGGCGACCGCCAGTAGATAATATATATATATATATGTATATATATGTATATATATGCATTGTTAACAGGTGTGAGTGGCAGTTTGATTGGCTCCTCGGAGGAGTGATTTGTTGTGTGAGTACTGGTATGGGTATGTGAGGGTTTTTGTGGGAGTGGGTGTATGAGAGCTTCTGTGGGGGCATGAGTGGGTGTGTTAGTGGTTCTACGGATGATGTCATCAGTAATGTCATTTGAGATTCCATCAGTGATGTCACTGACCATGTCATGAGTGATGTAATATGTGAGAGCATAAGTAGTGCATTGCAGGGACGTAAGTTATAGTTAGCTCAGGTAACTATAACTGCTGAATTTCAATGGTTTTGTACAAGTCAAATCTGAGCCTAACTAAAATGTCCCTGTAACCTTTGGTTTTTTCAGTGAATTTCTACATTTTTTAATTCTATTTCCTAACTAGTGGAAAAAGGGGACGGGGCCTCCCACGAGCTCTCAGCAATCCTGCTGTGTGGGACTTACTGGAAGTAACACAAGGGGTTCTTGGCTCCCAAGGACCCTCAGTATCCAAGAGGATTTCAACCCCCCAATAAGTAGTGTGCCAGGAGGCGCATGTGCAGACTTGGTTGAGAAAGGGGGCGGGGTCTCTGACCAGCTTTCAGCAATCCCCCTGTGTGGGACTTACTGGAGGTACCAGGAGGGGTTCTTGCCCCCCAAGGTCCCTCAGCATACAAGAGGACTTCCTCCCCCAACCAGTAGTGAGCCAGGAAGCGTGTTTGCAGAGTGGTGGAGAAAGAGGGCGGGCCTTTGACCAGCTCTGAGCAACCCCACCATGTGGGACTTACTTGAGGTAACAGGAGGGGTTCTTGGCCCCCAAGGACCCTCAGCATCCAAGTGGACTTCCACCCCCAACCGGTAGTGGCCAGGAGGCACGTTTGCAGAATGGTGGAGAAAGGGGGCGGGCCTCCGATGACCTCTCAGCAATCCTGCTGTGTGGGACTTTCTGGAGGTAACAGGAGGGGTTTCTGGCCTCCAAGGACCCTCATCATACAAGGGGACCTCATCCCCCAACCAGTAGTGAGCAAGGAAGCGTGTTTGCAGAGTGATGGAGAAAGAGGGCGGGGATTTTGACCAGCTCTGAGCAACCCCACTTTGTGGGACTTACTTGAGGTAACATGAGGGGTTCTTGGACCCCAAGGACCCTCAGCATCCAAGGGGACTTCATCCTCCAAACAGTGGTGCCAAATGGCGATGCAGCGCGCGCAATGTAATTCATTTTATTTATTTATTTGCTTACCTCCGTTCGGCCGTATGCCGGAGTTTACTACCCCCCACCCTGCCCCTCCCCCGCCCCGCCACACCGCCCTGCAGCACTCCCTCCAGGAGCCGCTACTGCAAGGTAGCACTGCAGGCAGTGCTGGTTCAGGAACAGAGAATTACTAAAGCTTCAGGAGTCAAGGTAGCACTCCAGGCAGTGCTAGTTCAAGAAAACAGGAAATAGCTACAGCTCAGGAAACAAGGAGTCAAGAGAGCACTGCAAGCAGTGCAAATCAGGAACAAGCAATAGCTGAAGCCCAGGAACAGGAACAAAGAATAACTATAGCTCAGCAACTCAGGAAACAAGGTAGCACTGCAGGCAGTGCTAGTTCAGGAACAAGGGAAACTGCTGCAGGTCAGGAACAAGGAACGGCTAAAGCTCAGGAAGCACTGGAAACAAGGGTCGGTCTCACAGGTACACAGCTACAATGAAGAACCCTGGGCTGAAGGGAGCTGGGGCTTAAAAGAGCTCACAGTACTCATGCGCATCAGGTGTGAGCAGGCTAGTAGCAGCCAGCCACAGGTGAGCTGAATTCCTCCACCCATCCTTGGCCTGCAGGGATGGAGACAAAGCAGTGAGCAGGGGATTATAGGTAATGGAGTTTCCAGCATGAGCAGACTGGCTTCCACAAACCCCGGCATGGATTGGGAATGGATGTCAATTCCTAAATGGTGTCCAGATGCCTGGAAGTCAGGATAAGCATACAGGGGAGTGTCTGGAAGCATATTAGAACACTGGAAAGTCCCACAATTCGGCCCCCTGGTGGTGGGCACGAGCGCACAGGGAGTGAATTGTGACAGCACGTTTGCAGGGTGGTGGACTAAGGGGGTGGGGCCTCTGATGCGTTGTGTCAGGATCTGCGGTTCCACAGGGAATAGAGGTCACGCTGAGCACCTTGGGGAACCATGGATTCTCATGTGTTGATTTTTTTTTTTATTCAACACTTTATTGGCCTTAATGGGTCCCTCTAGGACCCCACTAATACACCATGGGGTCAGAGTACCTCCACCCTGACCCCTTTATTTACTTTGCACAGACATTTTCAGCCCCGGGGACCGTTTCCCGACAAACAAAATGGCGGCCGCACTTTTTCTGTGAAGGTGCGGCCAGCCAATCAGGAATGTGTTTTGGCACGTGAATCTACGGATTCCCCACGGATGGATCCGCAGAGGATCCATGTCCCTATATATACAAATTAATTTTCCAGTTATTATCTCTAAAACTACTGAACAGATTACACCAAATCACAAAAACGTGATTGTCACAACGTACCTGAGGACGCCGTGATGGAGGGAGAAGGCGAGGACATATGTCCTTATGTCTCTCCTCTCCTCTATCTCTCATCTTCACAGGATCCTGATAGGAGGGATCGGGACGTCACTGTTAACTACACAGACTTCCGTGGTTTCGAAGACCATCACGTGGCTACGTCACGAGATCCAATCCCCGACGAGAACTACAACGAGGCTGCCTTGATAGGTAGCTTTCTCCTGACGAAAGCGAAAATGTATGGAGGACGAGGACGGACTCCACACCCAACCTGGTAAGAAGTCGTGAAGGAGAAGGAGGAAGAGAGAGCCTCGGCGCGTCCCGAACAGAGACCCGACGAGCAGAAGCCGATTCCCCGAGAACCGAGTAAGAGAGGGAGCCGGACCCCATCCGGCACCATGGACTGGCCCGCCGCGCTCCAGGAGGAGCGTGGCTATCGGAGGTACGTGCCAGTTTTCGTGGTATGTTCCAGAGGGGCTCCGGAGAGATGGGCGGTTCCAAGGGGGGGGGGTTAAGAGCTCCTGGAAAGTGCGGAGGGAAGGCCAGCTGTTTGGATAATTCTAGAGCGTGGCGCCCACGTAACGCACTGAAAGCGACACTGGTGGTGGAACAGGCTAGTACATCCCCTCACTCCTTTTCCCTATAATATTAAGACACAGGGACAAAGTCCTCACACATTCCTATATTTCTTTTCCTGAGGAACAATACGAGATGTACGGAGGAGAGTAAGAACCCATTACAGACGGTCCCTTGTCTGAAGAGAACCAGGACAAACGAACTGACTCGCTAAAAGAAAAGTTAATAAAGCATTGGAAAACGAACCAAAGCATATTGTTGTTTCTCCAAGTGCCACAGTGATCTACAGAACAAAATCTACCTTTCTGCTAAATTTGGTGTAATTCCATCTAGCAGCTCGGGCTGTAGGAGTGCTAAAGGGTCCTATGGGAATTAACATGGGGAAAAGATGTTTTGGGACCCCCCTTTTTCTCTGCCCCTGCTTGACAGGCCACCCCAAAACTTTCCAGACATAAGCTAAATTGATTGCAGAATGTTTGGGAAATTTTTGTGAAGATTTGTCAACCGGTGCCAAAGATGTAGGCAACTGAAAAACACCTTTTTAATAGAAATCAAGTCCTAACTATAACTACCTACTGGCAAACGCCAGTAGGTAATATATGTATGTATGTGATCAAGGCCGGTTTCCCCGGCCGAAACGCGTCATGACATAACTGAGAGAGGCAAATAAAAACCATTCGCATAAGCAACAAGGAGTTTGTGCAATCTTTATCGCCGCATGGAGGTTAAGGATTGCTTTTTGGTTGGAATATATATATATATATATATATATATATATATATATATATATATATATATATATATGTCATCCAAATTGCCCAAACGAATGAGGACGCACTCAACAGCAAATGAAAACCATCCGGTTTTATTACAAAGCAAACCAGCATCTGCATTCCGGTTTCAAATTTCTTTAGCCTGACGCGTTTCGAGGCTCCAGCCTCTTACTCATAGGCAGCTTGTGAATGTTCCACAGAAAGCTCTAATTAACTCATTATCTGCATGCTGGTGATTTAAATACTGACCCCCAGTGGTCCTCTCAGGTGAGTTTTACTTTTAATGCATGCTGGGACTTGTGGTTCCCATTAGAGCCATTCTTACCCTCCAGTGGGTTCTGTTTCGTCATTCATGTCTTAAAAAGTTTCATTTTCCCTTAAGTGGGCCCAGGATGCCAAGGCAGGTTTGTATTTTCACCATTCGCTGTGCTGCTTGACAGGTTTAGCACAGTTCCAATCCACGCAGCCTCTCACTTCATTTCCGAGATGGTGCAGCCCTCCACGGCAGGGCTGCCGTGTTGTTTATGTTATCCAAATTGCCCAAACGAATGAGGACGCACTCAACAGGAAATGAAAACCATCCGGTTTTATTACAAAGCAAACCAGCATCTGCATTCCGGTTTCAAATTTCTTTAGCCTGACGGGTTTCGAGGCTCCAGCCTCTTACTCATAGGCAGATTGTGAATGTTCCACAGAAAGCTCTAATTAACTCATTATCTGCATGCTGGTGATTTAAATACTGACCCCCAGTGGGCCTCTCAGGTGAGTTTTACTTTTAATGCATGCTGGGACTTGTAGTTCCCATTAGAGCAATTCTTACCCTCCAGTGGGTTCTGTTTCGTCATTCATGTCTTAAAAAGTTTCATTTTCCCTCCAGTTGGCCCAGGATGCCAAGGCAGGTTTGTATTTTCACCATTCGCTGTGCTGCTTGACAGGTTTGGCACAGTTCCAATCCACGCAGTCTCTCACTTCATTTCCGAGATGGTGCAGCCCTCCACGGCAGGGCTGCTGTGTTCTTTATGTCATCCAAAGATGCATATATGTCCATAAATTATTCCTGCTGTTCTAGATGTGGTGAAAGAACCAAGCGGCACCACAGGGCTCAATTCTCAATTTATTTTACCATTCGTGCAGTTTTACAAGGATAGTCTACGACATTGTGTTTCGGCGTTAGCCTTCCACAGGAATATAGAGTTCATGTGGTCCAGAATGTCTGTTTTTAAAGTGCCCATATCCTGTTTCTTTTTTCTTTTTCCTCTTTTTTTCTTTAACTTTATACACAAAAAACAACTGAACCACTTATTATCAATCCATTGTCAAGTTCTGTAAAATACAAAATTGTTTAATTATTAATATTTTCTCCTTTCTTGACATTATTTCTTAAATTATGCTGTATCTTATACTAATCAAGGTGAAGTACCTAAATAAGTGGCAACTTTTAAATTTTAATATTTTCTTAATTCTGCATCCTAATAGCAGAAAGGGAACATGATATCATCTAATAAAGTGAGAAAGAGGGAGCTATAGAGGAGGATCACAGATATATGTATAATCATAAAGAGACATAGAGGTATTTAGAATATTTATAGTGTTCAGATTGTAAAGTACACAAATTAATAGAATTATATCTATGTCTCTATAGTTCTCCAAGCATATATCAATATGTTATACTGATATAAAGTGCAAGTGCTTACTTGATTGTTGAATAGCCACCTTATTCTATATATATATATAGAAAATAAAGCCATCTTTTTTAACATAAAGTGCGTTTCTGGGTGGAGAGATGGGTTCTTGGCAATATATGAGAATATTCAAGATGCATAAGTTACAAAGAAAATTTATATATAAGTTGTTTTTCATAAGATGCTTAACTAGGCCAATTAAATGCCTGAATGCTCACATGTTAAATATAAAGTGCCATTTGGACTCTAAGCAGCATCTGCAATGTAAGGTGCTAGTGCATAAGTATTTTTTCGTATCTTAGATGTAAAGTGCATTGCATAATTAACTACCTCCATAATGTAAAGTACAATTTGAATTCATAGCAGTATTCATGTTGTTTTCTTAGCAAGATCGTCAGTACAAAGTGCTAATGCATGAATATTTTGCACATCTTGTATGTAAGTGCATTGCATAATAACTACCTCCATAATGTAAAGTGCAGTTCTTAGCAGCATTCATGATGTAAAATGCTAATGCATGAGTATATACTGCATTTTTAATGTAAAGTGCATCTTTATAAATAACTACCTTCATGATGAGAAATGTTAATGCATAAAAAACTTTTTACTGTTTTTTGCAGTTGATTAACCATATCATTCAATTTATATAAGATAGGATAAAACAACTTATTTTGTATGTAATGTACAAAAGTTAAAATGCAGGTTTTTTAAAGTTCACCCACAACATTATACAAAAATGTACGTGGAGGTGAATGAAGGAATTTTTATAGATGTACATGTAACTCAGCATCTAAGTTTTGTCCCATTGGTGTCTCAGTTCTCATCTGGATGATAAGTCTGGACTCCATTCTTCTCAGTAGCAACTGTCGATCTCATCCTTTTTCATTCTTCTTTATATGTTTGATCCCAAAGTACTTTAATTCCTTAACATTACCTTGATGTTCTTCCCAAAAATGTTTTGCAATCGGGTAAGAGTAATCTCTGTTTTTCACAGCTCGAAGATGTTGCAAAATTCTCATTCGCACTTTGTTCTTAGTGCTCCCCACATAGTATTTTTCACACTGGCATACTAGCACATATACTACAAAGTCTGTTTTACAGGTGATATGTTCTGTAATTTTCTAAATTCTGCCATTATGCATTTTGTATTCTTTCAGATTACTTCAATGTTCACAGGCTTTAGATTTTGAACATTTCCAAAAGCCTGGGTAGCTTAACCAGTTCTTTTTCTTTTCCATTTCTCTTTCCTTTTCAGATAACAGGTAGCTTTTAGTTAAGCAATCACCTAATGATGCAACTTTTCTGTATGTGATACTTGGATAATTCGGAAGGATTGTATTCAAAGTTTCGTCAGATCCAAGTATTTTTCACTTTCTTTGTATTATTTGTCTAGTTTGCTTGTGTTGCATATTATAGTCCATGATGAAGCGTATCTTATTATCTTTATCTTCCACATTCTTCTTTTTTGGTACTAGCAGTTCGCTTCTTTGTTTAATCTGGACTCTCTCTAACGCATCCTTTAGTACTTCCTGAGGGTATCCCCTGGCCAGATATCTATTTTTCATTTCATTAATTTCTGCTATAAAATCCTGATCTTCTGAACAGTTCCTCCTTGCTCTTAGCATTTACCCATAAGGGATGCTCAATCTCAGATTTTTTTGGGTGGCCACTGTTAACATGTAGAATACTATTACATAATGTTGTTTTCCTGTGGATTCTGGTGCAAAGATGTCCGCCTTTGATTAAAACTTCAATGTCCAAAAACGTGATTTGCTCAGAACTAATGATGTAAGTAAATTCTAGATTTAGATCATTGTGATTGAGGGATAGGATGAATTCTTCAAGTTCCTTTCATTTTCCTTCCCAGATTATAAATATATATATATTCAATGAAAAAAGCAAAGGTTAAAGCTTAGTTATAGTTGGATAAAGTTCATTTATTCTCTCTAAACAAACAAAACTTAGGCTACACAAACATTACAAATTCTAAAGGTATACTTACATCTTAAATTTATAATTTGCGGACCACCTTCAAATTACTGTAACTTTCTAAACAAACCAACTTAAACTACACAAACATTATAAATTATAAAGTTATAGTCATATCTTAAATTTATAATTTACATACCACCTTCAAATTACTATAACTCACGCACCTTAGTACACAGTGTTGTCAACTTCCTAGACACACTATATTAACTATAACTCACTCCTTCTCCATGCACTGCTTATACCCTTTTAATATTACATCACCTATAGCATGTTAAATGACAGCATTCCTAGCAAGACTCATGGCATGTCTAATAAAATAATTTATTGAAGTGGCGAATTATACAGGGGCATAGCTCCAGGGGGACGTTTGGAGTGTGACACCCACCTAATAAATAGATTCTGGTGTGTATAGTTGGGTCCAGGGGCCTCCAGTCAGGCTAGCAGTGTCTCTGGTTGGGTTTCCACTCTGACTAGCAGCCCTCAAAACATACGTCTCTATGAAACTTTGCTGAGATTGTATACACCCACCCCTCCTCTTCCTGTTCACACAAAATAAGCCAAGAATAAACAAAGGACTGGATGGCTCTTATGCGGTGCAGAAAAGCCTTTTAAATGTAACACTACTTTTATCTATTTTTCTATATCAATGGCAGTGATAATTAGGAAATCTCTGATCTACCCCCCCGCCCCAAATCTAACTGACTAAGCTACGCCCCTGGAGTTATAGTTAATTTAGAGTGGAGTGGCGCAGATTGGCGTGGTGTAGAGTGGAATTACATTCAGTGGACTGACATAGTGTGGATTGGCGTAGAGTGGAGTGGCTTAGAGTGGAGTGGGGTAGAGTGGAGTGGCGTAGAGTGGATTGGCGTAGAGTGGAGTGGCGTATAATGGAGTGAAATAGAGTGGAATGCAGTAGAGTGGAGTGGCAAAAAATGTAGTGACATTTCGTACAGTCGAGTGGAGTGGCGTGTCTTAGAGTGGCATGTCATACAGTATCTTACAGTGGAGGGGCCTAGATTGAAGTGATGTAGAGTGGAGTTGCAAGTTGTAGGGTGAAGTGGCCTTTGGTAGATTGGAGTGGTGTGTTGTAGAGTGGAGTGGCATGTCGTAGAGTGGAGTGGCATGTCATAGAGTGAAATGGCCTGTCTTAGATTGGAGTGGCGTGCCATAGGGTGGAGTGGCGTGTCGTATACCGGAGTAGCGTAGAGTGTCATAGAGTGGAGTGCACTATTGTAGAGTGGAGTGGCATGGCGTAGAGTGGCGTGATGTGTCATGGAGTGCCATGTCGTAGAGTGCAGTGGAGTGTCATGTCATAGAGTGTATTTTAAACAGATGTAGCGGTAAAAGGCTTAATGGAAGTAGGTGAAATTTTGCAGGAATATTAAATATGAGTTGTAAAGGATCCTTTTTGATAGTAAATGTAATTTGGTTAAGTAATTTGAAAAGTTATAAGTCACAAACTGTTGGTAATATATTGGGCCGCAGTATTCTGCAAAATTAACGCTGTACATGCCAATGACAAAGAAGTATATGATAGGGTAATGACTACTATTAGAAAGGTAAAAGGCAGCCATAATGTTTAGACCACACTAAGGACCCGATTTAGATCTTGATGCTCTCACCGCCGTCCCACCGCGGAGGTGGTTCCAAGTACTCCGCCGAGTCGATGGTCTTTCGCTTGCCGTATTTAGATGCATGCAGGCTGGATTGTCATCTGCATCGACAAAGTGTTTCCCGCCACGGTAGCTGCACTCTGCTGCAGACACGACGGATTTCAGTGCTGTTGAATACTACTCTGTCGCCGTAAGTGCGGCAGGTTATCACTGAGCTGATTTAGAGTTCACAGTTGTGCTGACAGTCTCCTAGCGGTGGTTCCCAGACAGAGTAAGTCCGTCGCAGTACGCGCTCAACAATGCACCATCACTGTGGACATTGGATGGATGCTAGTAGAGCACACCAGATAACCATTGGCCAAATGGAAACACATGCATACAACACTATAAAACACATCTCATTTCAGACCATGATCCTGTGCCATGCCATTCCACTTCACCACGACATTTGCTACCAGAGGTTTTGCCAGTAAAGTGAGTTTTTTTTTTTCCTTTTCCCTGTTTCCTGTCCTTTTTCCCCCTCTTATTTAGTACCTTGTGGTTAACATTTAACTTAATCTTATTTCTTTGCACAATGCCAGGCCACAAAAATCCACGTTTTACTGAGGGAGAGTTATCAGTCATGGTGGATGAAATCCTAAGAGTAGAGCCAGAAATGTTTAGAACCCAAGTCCAAAATAGACCCCTTTCCCAGAAAAAGCAAATGTGGTCTAGATTAGTCGACAGAGTGAATGCTGTAGCAAACAACCTGTTCACACAGGAGGAAATGAGGAAATTAGGAAGAGGTGGAATGACATGCGGGGAAGGGTGCGTTCCCTGGCCTCTAAGCATTTCATGGAGGCCAACAGGACTGGTGGTGGTTCTCCCAGGTCCCCAATACCATTCATACCCGGGGAGGAGAAGGTCTTCCAGATTCTACATACTGAAGGTGTGACGGGAACACCTGTGGAGTGCAGTCTGGTGAGTTACACTTTGCAAAGTCTCAATAAACCCTTAATGTCCAGTTTGTTCTCAACTCAGCTGTTGCCAATGTGCTCTGCGCATATTTTCATTACATAGGAACCTCAATCTACCAGTATCAAGTAATGAAGATTGTTTGTGTGAATGGATTGTGTTGCATCTAAGACTTCAAGTGTCAATCTCCATTACATGCCACATGATGGTATGGTGCATGTAAGTGTTACAACACAAAATAACCCATATGTGTGTCATATTGTAAGTATTTGGCACATTTCCACTGCATATTTTTCACAGGTATGTTCCTCTAACCATTTTGCAAGTGTTGGTAAGTTGTCTTTGAAATTACCACAACTACTATGATGCCCTGTTTCTGTTTCTCAGAAGAATATTGCTATGTCATATTGTTCATTCTATCTTGTCTAACAGATTTCACCATACGGTAAAGTATCATGTAGTGATCAATCCCTATTCAATGCTCTCTTCTGAAAATGGTTTTTGTTGTTTACTGAATGTTGTCCTGTTCATCTCAAACAATTGAATTGATGTCATGAGTTTCACAAATCAAACTGTGTTGACATAAAAATTGTAAGGTATGGAAATTGCAATGCTGAATATAAGTGGTACTTGCAAAAATTGACTCTGTACTGGTCACATGATGCCTAATGCCAAGCATACATTCTAGTTGTGGAAATGTTTGTTTTGTAGTCAGCTGGGCCTTGGAATTGCCAATTGCACATTTCACCTCTCCACTGTCTCAGGCTGAATGTTTGGGAGATGTTAGGTATACTTCCTAATCACTTCATGAACATTTCAGGATATCCGATTACCTGCCTATTTGAAGTTATACTGTTTGAAATTGCAAACAGTTACGGTAATATGTGCAATACCACTGAAAGCTATCATCAATCTCTACCTATTTTGTCTTACAGGTATCTACATTGTTTGTCTCAAAAGATATGAATGTACAATAAATACTGTAGGAAAGTAGGATCTGCTTCTATGGTTACCCCCACGTTTTGCCTCGTACTAAGCTGTATTTTGACTAGTCTGACTGGGATCCTGCTAATCAGGACCCCAGTCTATCTGCTTTCTCCCTAAATAGTTATATTCAGTACTTAGGTACACCCCAGATTGGATACTGGGTTACCCTTATAAGTCCCTAGTATATGGTACCCATGCACCCAGGGCATAGGTACCCCAGAGGTCCCAATGGGCTGAAGGATGTATTTTGCCACCCTTGGGGGACCATTCAAAATGGAACTACAGGCATGCCATTGCAGCCTGTGTAAGCTGGTGCTTGCACCTCTTACTAAAGATATAGGTTTCCTATGTCTAGGGTCACTGCACTTAAAACCTATAAGCCACCCCTATAGCAGGCCTTTGCAATCCTGAAGGCAGGGTGCTTGGTTCTAAGTGAAAGGGTGCCCCTGCATGAGCAGGACACCCCTACAGCCTACGGAGTCCATTTCCTGGGTTGTCAGTGAAGCACAAGCCATATACTATATAAAGGGGCACCGCGTAGTTACGCGATGACCATCTCGAAACTGGCTGCAACGAATCCTATCATGTTTGGTATCAAAGACACCGTAAACGGTGTAGGAGGTATGATTCCAAGCACTGTTAGGCTCTCAGTGTTCCCGGTGCCAACCTTCTAGACCCGGATAGCACAAAATGGTTGCTGCTGACCAGAGACACATGTCTGCCCTCCTGCTGCTAAGCCAAGCTCGAGCAGAGGAAGGTAGAACAATAGGCATCCTGTCACAGGGAGGTATGACAACCTCCCAGACAATATTTAGTGTATTGGGACCAGGTGGGTGTGCTTGCTAGTGCCAGAAAGTCTGCATGAGGGGCACATTTGGTATCCCTGTGCATAGTCCAGTTCAAACCAGTCCTGGGAGCCGTTGGCTCCCGCTCTGGCGCGAAACTGGACAAAGGACATGGAGTAACCTCCCCCCTGTCCAGACCCTCCCCTGGGAGGGTCCCCTGAATCGTCCCAACCCTTTCCCTAGGGTACTTAAGGGCTCACCTGAGTGTAGGTCCCGAGATTTGTCTTGGGACAAGATTCAGATTAGACATCACTTCTTCTTCTATAGTCTGGGCACTTCGTTTGGGCTCAACTTTGTCTCCCTTCCAGTCTGCTGCATCATCTGTGCCTGAGCATCATACAGGAACCTTCCAAGGCCTGTGAAGCATCAAAGACACCTGAAGGAATCGCCCGTGGAGTGAAGGAGTCACTTCCCTGCATTCACAGGCACCGCAACTAAGTCAACCGGTATGCTGATCCTGAGCTCCTCCGGACTCCGTAGGGTCTGAAACACAGGTGGTGGTTTTCCACAACTCCCGAGGCCTGCCCTGCCCTCTCACCAAGTTTAAGGCCAGTATCCCTCGTGGGGGTTGCAATAATCAAACCACTGTGCACCGTGTCAACTTGCAGTTGCAAAGGCTTGTTGACTTCCTTCCAAGAAGATCTTCGGGCTCCAAGTAGCCTCAATCTCGAGCACCTCCAGTGATCAGAATCTTCAGCCACACCACATTGTGTGCATCGTGGCCTGCATCTTTTGGTGAGCTGCTTGATGTCCTCTTGCGACTCCAGTGCCTCCGGCCTCTGGGTCCATTTGAGGGTCACACTTGTTTCTTTTGGGCTCCTCTGATTGCTCGGGGCCTGCCCTGACTCCCCTGCTTGTGGTGAGTCCCCTGGACCTTGCTGGTCCCAACGTTGCTCCTGGTTGCATTTGCCAAGGCTTGTTGGTGCTCCCGCCAGATACTGACCCCTCAGCACTCGACATCCTTCGTGGGACAGCTCGTGCATGGCTCCTGTTCTTCCTCAGCATCGCCTGGTCCTCACAGCTGCAGAGTCAAGGTCACTGTCATCTCTCCTGCAACACCCGACATCGGAGGGCATTCGTCTTCCAAGTCTCCTGGTCACTCCTGAGTGACATAGACTCTGTCCCCTCTGCTTGCAGGTACCTCTCATCTATAATCCACCTTCGGACTCCACCGGGCACTTTCTCCTTCTTCAGCAGCGGCACTTTTTCTGAAGTCCTCCATTGGGTTTGATGGCGGTTTCTGACACCACTTCACACGTATGCACCCGGCTTCCCTGGTGTAGGTAACGTGGGTACTAGGGTATCCACGGGTGGAGTGGCTCTCCAACCTTCTGTCTTCCACAGAGTTTCTTCAGAGTCCACTGGGAAGGGTCCAACTGCGACTTACACGTAGACTTACACGGAGAACGCGGTCGTGTTTCCACACTGCACACGACCTCCATGGGGCTCCTAGTCTCTCACCTTGGGTGGTTCCTTGGGTCCCCGGCACTTCTACGTCCTCTCGACATCGTCCTGACTCCAGTAGTGGTTCTTATACCATTTTCTTAGTATATAGTTTGGTCCCCCCCGGGGTCCACTGTGTATTCTGTGCTATTTACTGTGTTTCTTCGCTAAGTATTGTGGGCATTGTGCATATCTCCGGGCAGGAGCTATCTGTATGTGTTAGAGAGTATTATATAATAAATACATATTTTTGTAAATACTTTGTGTGGTTCTCTTTCACTTAATCTATACCTATGAGATTACGTTCTGGTAAAACAAGCTGCTTTCCACTCCTTCTGGACTAAGCCTGAAGGCTGCTCTTCACAGCTACCACTTACAGAGCTTTCCAAGGTTGTCTAAGACCTCGTTATTCACCATAAGGGTTGTCTGGACTGGTGCAGGGTGCCCACTTACATAAGTGTACACCATATACCAAGCCAACATTAGTGGACATCATATACCAGGCCAGCTTCTCATATTGGTGTGCAGCGGTTGGGATTCAAGCCTGCATTGTTTTACCAGATAAATCTTTGTGTTGATTAACTGAAAAACCATCACTAATACTAGGCACATGTAATACAAGCTTAGAATAAGTAAGTTCTATTGAACTTAGGGTTGGGTAGCCAAGGGTTTAGCACACCCGTTCTCCAACCTCAGAGAGTTTAGTTCCCACTAGGTTAGGTAGGTGCAGCACTACACCACACTTAGTATGTCTTCCAAAGGAGATGCCAGTGGCTCTCTGACTGCTAGATACAGTGAGCTTTTGTTCTAAGAACTGAAAGTCCTGTGTGCCACTAGAAAGTTGAAGACAGGGAAAGGTGCCAACACCCAACGCCTCCTAGAGGTGTTACTGTTAGATAACCTCAGGAAAACTGGTGGGTCAGATGAACAGGAGAAATTGGGTGGGCATGGGAATGAGAATAGGCCAGGAGAGGAAACTCTCTTTGACCTAGAATCTAACCCTGACCAAGTGGCGCCAAGGGCCGGACTGGGAACCAAAACCGGCCCTGGCAAACTGCTCGGCTGCTCCCCAGGGGGGAGAGGGGGGTGCGGCCTAGCTGTTTGCTAGGGCCGGTTTCGGACGATTTTGTTACAGGGGGCTGATATTACCAGCCCCCGGTAACAAAAACGGTCCCAACCCTGGCGAGCCACCGGGGAAACGCCCGGTGCCCGCTACGGCCAGTCCGGCCCTGGTGGCGCCTGATGACTCCCACCTGGACAATTCAGACCTCCCAGAGGAGAACACAGGTGGCCAACAGGATGCCCCCTTTGATCCTCCTGGGAAGGTGCAGAGTAGACCAAGGAGGTCTAGATCCTCCTCTCCAGACTCCTGTCACGCCTGCCGACCGGGTGCCGCTAGAATGCCTATGAACGACTAAAATGGTCACCTCCCGCTAACACGCTTGCGCAGGAGCCGGCCGGGGAGGTCAAAGGCTCCTTGTTCCCAAGCAGGCACGCTTCGCGTTCCAGCTACGGGAAGTGAGCACCTCTTCCGGGTCACTAACCCTTTGCACAGCATCGGCGGTTTGTCGTATCGGAGTCGGCGTTTCCCTCGTTACGTCGGGTCGCACTCTTCTTGTCTCTCGTCGTTTCTTCGGGTTCTGGTCGCACCTACTGCCTGTTTCATTTCCCCATGGTTGGTCCTATCGGCAAAGAAAACAAGAAAGATACAAAGCTGATATTATTCATTGTTACGGTAACAGCGCTGTAGTGCTGGCTTTCTAATTTGCCTTTTGTTTACTTATCTGACATGGGCTCTGCGTATATGATGGTCTGCTGAGTATTGTTTTGGAGTCCAGTAGATTCCTCAAAATCCAAGGAATAGTGTTAGGTTTACCTGAAGTAAGGTTGATTACAAGTCATCACAGAGAGTTTTACAGATTACCATATTTTGTCTTCAGTCTTTATCCAACATTAGGTGGGTTAATGTACATTTCTACCTGTTTCCCTTCCTATTCACTGCTCATTGAACCCACATACATTGTCTCTCATACTTTTTACCTTGTAGATTAAATATCCTTCTTGCCTTCACCTGTCAACGGGATTCATGGAAGAAGTGAATCATCCAGGTAGTCACATGAACTCATAAAATAGAACTGATCATGGAATTAGAATTAGATTACATACTTACCTTTTCTTTCTGTCCTTTTCTTTTAACAGGGGTTTCTTGGCAGACAAGTTGTTTTATCCCAGAGCGGGGTGCGACGTGGGACCTTTTGTCTTCCTCCTTGTTTCTTCCCTTCTTCCCCGGGTTACTATTGGTACTTTGACTTGGTTGGGTACAATAGGTGGCCAGGAGAGGTTGAGGACTTTTCAGCATTTGCATGACGTTCCTGCGGAAAACGTGAGTAAAGACCTGACAACTCCAATGACTCAGGACATTCAGTAGGGACCTCCATTTCTAGTAAGAGGGGGAACTCTTTGGATAGGGAGTACCAACTTCTTGAACTTGAGAAAGCTAGGCATAGGCTCAGGCAAGAGCAGTTGGCCCTTGACAGAGAGTCCCTAGAAGTCCAGAGAGCTAGGAAAGAATTGGGACCAGAGTCTCATGGTAGCAGCAACAGTGTCCCTAGAGTTAAAGAACATTCTTTTAGGAGCCTGAACAAGATTGTCCCTCCCTACCATGTTAGGGATAACATCAACAAACGGATAACTGCTTTAGAGAGGGCCTGTAAAGTTCAGAGTGTCCCTTAAAAGCAGTGGGCAGCCATCTTGTGGCTCTCCTTTGCTGACAAAGGTAGAGATAAGCTCCTCACTGTTAGAGAAGAGGATGCTGATAATTATTAGTTTTGAAGAGTGCTCTCATTGATGGGTTTGGCTTAACCACTGAGCAATACAAGATTAACTTCAGAGACACCCAGAAAGCACAAACCCAGGACTGGGTAGATTTTGTGGATGGTGCAATTAAGGCTCTGGACGGTAGGTTACTTGGCAGCAAAGTGCATGACTATAAAGGATTGTACAATTTTATTATGATGGAGGAGAGCCTTAATAAGTGTCAGAACCAGCTTTTGCATCAGTACCTGGTGGACTCAGATCTGACTTCTCCCCAAGAATTGGGAAAGAAGGCAGATAAATGGGTCAAAACCAGGGTTAAGCAGAAAAACCAGAATAGTGGTGGTGACCAGAAGAAGCAAGATGCTTCAAAATCCCAGGATAAGGGTGGGGACAAGGGCAAAGACAAGAAGGAGTCTTCTCAAGGGCCCCAAAAACCTGCATCTGGGGGGGAGCCACAATCATCCAAGAAAGGCAAGAAAAAACCGTGGTGTTACTTTTGTAAGGTGAAAACCCATTGGACAAAGGATGCTGATTGTTCAAGAGCCAAGGAAATACTCCTACTACCACTGCCCCTAAGGCAACTGCTCCCCCTAGCAAAAGTACAAGTGGTGATACAGGAAACAAGGGAATAGTGGGGTTAACCTTGGGTTCTGAGGTGAGTTCTGCTTAGTCAGAACTCTAGCTCAGGCTGTTTTAGTATGTGATGGTGGCATAGATCTTGCCACCTTACTGGTAGGTCTCACTAACTTGGCCAAGTACAGGCAGCAGCCTTTGATAAATGGAAAAGAGGCCATGGCCTACAGGGACACAGGGGCCAGTGTCACCATGGTGGCAGAGAAACTTGTGTCTCCTGACTAAATCATACTTGGAAAATGTACCAAGTGACCAGTGCTAACAATGTCAGGACTGACCATTCCTTGGCAGTTGTTAATCTCAGCTGGGGAGGGGTAACTGGACCTAAAAAGGTTGTGGTATCTTCTGACCTACCTGTAGATTGCTTGTTGGGCAATGATTTGGAAACTTCAGACTGGAAAGTTCAGGACTCATGCAGAAATGCTGGGCATCTCTGCAAGTGTGTTTGCTGTGACCAGGTCACAAGCCAAACAGCTTTCTACTAAACAGGCCCTGGATCCTGGAACAATGGACCAGGTGCCTTCCAAGAGAAGGAGCAGGAAGGGTAAGGCTGTGCCCTCCCCCCAGACTCAGAGTGAGGATCAGTCTCTTGAGGGAGATGATCTTAGCCTCTATGAAGGAACTGCCCCCAGATGAACTTGAGCCTGATCTGGTTGAGTTCTTGGGGGCAGTGGGGCCTTCCAGAGCAGATTTGAGTTTGGAGCAACAGACCTGCCCCTCTCTTGAACTCCTCAGACAGCAAGCTGCTGCTGAGGCTGCTGGGAATGTCAGTGGGTCCCATAGGATCTACTGGGATAATGGACTTCTTTACTCAGAGGATAGAGACCCCAAGCCTGGTGCCACCAGGAGGTTGGTTATACCCCAGACGTTTAGAGGTTTCCTACTCACTCTAGCACATGACATTCTCCTGGCAGGACACTTAGGGCAAAGCAAGATTTGGGACAGGCTTGTCCCTCACTTTCACTGGCCCCATTTCTGAGGACACTAAGGAGTTTTGTCGCTCCTGTGCCACCTGCCAAGCCAGTGGCAAGTCAGGTGGCATCACAAAGGCCCCCTCAATACCACTTCCAGTGGTTGGGGTTCCCTTTGAGAGGGTTGGGATTGATATTATTGGTCCCATGAACCCTTCAACTGCATCTGGGCACAGTTATATTCTAGTGGTGGAGGACCATGCCACTAGATACCCAGAAGCTATTACTCTTAGGACCACTACAGCTCCTGTGATGACAAGGGCCCTCTTAGGAATCTTTTCCAGAGTGGGCTTCCCTAAGGAGGTCTTAACTGACAGAGGTACAAACTTCATGTCAAGTTATATAACTGCAATGTGGAAAGAGTGTGGCTTGAATTACAGATTCACCCCAACCTACCATCCCCAATGCAATGGGTTAGTTGAAAGATTCAACAAAACCCTAAAGGGTATGATTATAGGCCTCCCAGAAAAGCTTAAGGCTAAAATGGGATGTCCTTCTACCCTGCCTTCTCTTTGCCTACAGAGAGGTCCCTCAGAAGGGGGTTAGCTACAGCCCTTTTGAACATCTGTTTGGGCATCCAGTTAGGGGTCCCTTGTGTCTGGTGAAGGAGGGATGGGAGCTACCTCTCAAACCTCCCAAACAGGACATAGTGGACTATGTACTTGGTCTGCACTCCCGCATGGCTGAGTACATGGAGAAGGCCAGTAAAAACTTGGAGGCTAGCCAAGAACTCCAAAAAGCTTGACATGACCAAAAGACTGTCCTGACTGTCTACCAGCCAGGTCAGAAGGTGTGGGTGTTGGAGCCTGTGGCCCCAGCAGCTCTCCAGAACAAATGAAGTGGATCCCACACCATACTTGAACAAAAGGGTGAGATCACCTATTTGGTAGACATTGGCACTTCCAGAAGTCCCCATAGGGTACTTCATGTGAACAGGCTAAAACCTTTTGTTGACAAAGCTGACATGGGCTTGCTCATGGCAACTGATGAGGGACAGGAAGAAGAGAGTGACCCTCTCCCTGATCTCCTCTCTCAGAACCCTGATGATGGATCAGTTGATAGAGTGGCCTTGGCAGGCAGCCTCACTGATCAACAGCAGATTGATTGCAGGAAGGTCCTCAATCAATTCAGGCATATGTTTTCTCTCCCAGTCAAAACACCTGGCGTACCCATGAAGTGGACACTGGTGAGATTCTACCTGTTAAGAATAAAATCTACAGGCAGCCTGACCATGTCAGAGATTGCATCAGGACAGAGGTCCAAAAGATGCTGGCGTTGGGAGTGATTGAGCCCTTAGATAGCCCTTGGGCTAGCCCAGTAGTCCTAGCGCCTCAACCTCACACCAAGGGTAGAAAAAGAGTGATGAGGTTTTGTGTAGACTACAGGGGACTCAATGAAGTCACTAGAACTGATGCTCACCCAATTCCTAGGGCAGATGAGCTTATTGACACTTTGGCCTCAGCCAAGTTCTTAAGTATATTTGACCTTACTGCTGGCTATTGGCAAATCAGACTAGCTGAGGATGCCAAAACAAAAATAGCCTTTTCAACCCCTAGTGGGCATTAAACAATTTATTGTGATGCCCTTTGGCTTGAAAAATGCACCTGCCACATTCCAAAGTTTGGTGAATAAAGTTTTCACAGGTTTGGAAGCCTATAGTGCGGCATATCTAGATGATATATCTGTCTTTAGCACCACCTGGGAGGATCACCTGGTCCACCTGAAGATTGTTTTGGAGGCTCTGCAGAAAGCAGACCTCACTATCAAAGCTACTAAGTGCCAGATAGAATAGGACACGTTACAACACAAACATTTACAACGCATGCTTTTACAACGTGGTTTTTACATCGCAACATCCATTACAACGCATGATTTTACAACGCATGCCATCACAACACATTTGTAGAAACTACATTTACAAAGCATTCTATTACAACGCCTACCATTACAACGCATACCATTACAACGCATAATACTTTTAGGCCAACAGTAGGGTAAGTGTTGGATAGTGCAGGGGTAAAAATTACTATTCCCCATTACTTACCTTATAATGCGTTGTAATGGCATGCGTTGTAGTGACATGCGTTGTAATGGCATGTGATGTAAAGGCAGTTGCGTTGAAACAACCACGTTGTAAAGGTAGTGCGTTGTAATGACTGCGTTGTAATGGACGTTTCCCGCCAGATAGGGCAAAGTAAGGTTGTATACTTGGGTCACCTGGTAGGTGGAGGCCAAGTTCAACCACTACAGAGCAAAATCCAGACCATCATGGAATGGGTTGCTCTAACTACCCAGACTCAGGTCAGAGCTTTCTTGAGCCTGACTGGGTACTACAGAAGATTTGTAAAAGGAAATGGGTTCATAGTGACTCCCTTGAATGATCTTACCTCAAAGAAAATGCCCAAGAAAGTTCAGTGGACGGTTAGCTGTCAGAAGGCATTTGATGACCTTAAGCAGGCCATGTGCACTGCTCCCATTCTGCAAACTCCTGACTACTCTAAAACATTCATTTTCCAAACAGATGCATCTAAGTTGGGGGTAGGGGCTGTGTTGTCATAACTTAATGCAGAGGGCCAGGATCAACCAGTGGCTTTTATCAGCAGATGGTTGACCCCCAGAGAGAAACGTTGGTCACCTATAGAGAGGGAGGCCTTTGCTGTGGTCTGGGCCCTGAAGACATTGAGACCATACTTGTTTGGCACACACTTAATTGTTCAGACAGACCATAAGCTCCTCTTATGGCTTAAACAGATGAAGGGTGAAAACCCGAAACTTTTGAGGTGGTCCATTTCCCTACAGGGGATGGACTACACAGTGGAACATAGACCTGGGAGTAACCATGCCAATGCAGATGGACTCTCCAGATATTTCCACTTAGAAAATGAAGACTCAACTGGGCAAGGTTAGCCTCATCTCTTTACGTTTGGGAGGGGGTTTGTGTAGGATCTGCTTCTATGGTTATCCCCACTTTTTGCCTGGTACTAAGCTGTATTTTGATTAGTCTGACTGGGATCCTGCTAATCAGGACCCCAGTCTATCTGCTTTCTCTCTAAATGGTTATGTTCAGTACTTAGATACACTCCAGATTTGAAACTGGGATACCCTTATAAGTCCCTAGTATATGGTACCCATGTACCCAGGGCATAGGTACCCCAGAGGTCCCTCATGGGCTGAAGCATGTATTTTGCCACCCATGGGAGACCATTCGAAATGGAACTACAGGCATGCCATTGCAGCCTGTGTAAGCTGGTTCTTGCACCACTTACTACAGATATAGGTTTCCTATATCTAGGGTCACTGCACTTAAAACCTATAAGTCACCCCTATAGCAGGCCTTTGCAATCCTGAAGGCAGGGTGCTTGGTTCTAAGTGAGAGGGTGCCCCTGCATGAGCAGGACAACTCTACAGCCTAAGGAGTCCATTCTCCCGGGTTGTCAGTGAAGCAGCCATACTTCATAGAGGGGCACCTATGACCATCTCAAAACTGGCTGCAACGAATCCTATCATGTTTGGTATCAAACATGTTGGAATCATACCCCCACACCATTTCGGGAGGTATGATTCCAAGCACTGGAAGAGCCCTCCGTTAGGCTCTCGGTTTTCCCAGTGCCAACCTTCTAGACCCGGACAGCACAAAATGGTTGCTGCTGACCAGAGACACATTTCTCCCCTCCTGCTGCTGAGCCAAGCTGGAGCAGAAGAAGGTAGAACAATAGGCATCCTGTCACAGGGAGGTGTGACTACCTCCCAGACAGGATTTAGTGTATTGGGACCGGGTGGGTGCGCTTGCCAGCACCAGAAAGTCTTCATGAGAGGGACATTTGGTGTCCCTGTGCATTGTCCAGTTCAAACCAGTCCTGGGAGCCGTTGGCTCCCGCTCTGGCGCAAAACTGGACAAAGGACATGGGAGTAACCTCCCCCCTGTCTAGACCCTCCCCTGGGAGGGTCCCCTGAATCGTCCCAAACCTTTCCCTAGGGTACTTAAGGGCTTACCTGGGTGTAGGTCCCGAGATTCATCGTGGGACAAGATTCAGATCAGACACCACTTCTTCTTCTACCTTCTGGGCACTCTGGACTTCGCTGGACTTCGTTTGGGCTCGACTTCGTCTCCCTTCCAGTCTGCTGCATTGTCTGTGCCTGTGCATCATACAGGAACCTTCCAAGGCCTGTGAAGCATCAAAGACACCTGAAGGAATCTCCCTTGGAGTGAAGGAGTCACTTCCCTGCATTCGCAGGTACCGCAACTAAGTCGACAGGTCTGCTGATCCTGAGCTCCTCCGGACTCCGTAGGGTCTGCAACACAGGTGGTGGTTTTCCACAGCTCCCGAGGCCTGCCCTGCCCTCTCACCAAGTTTGAGGCCAGTCTCCCTCATGGGGGTTGCAATAATCGAACCCCTGTGCACCACGTCAACTTTCAGTTGCAAAGGCTTGTTGACTTCCTTCCAAGAAGATCTTTGGGCTCCTAGTAGCCCCAACGTCGAGCATATCCAGTGACCAGAATCTTCAGCCACACCGCATTGTGTGCATCGTGGCCTGCATCTTTTGGTGAGCTGCTTGAGGTCCTCTCGTGACTCCAGTGCCTCCAGCCTGTGGGTCCATTTGAGGTTCACACTTGTTTCTTTTGGGCTCCCCTGATTGCTCAGGGCCTGCCCTGACTCCCCTGCTTGTGGTGAGTCCCCTGGACCTTGCTGGTCCCGACATTGCTCCTTCTTCAATTCGTGCATTGGGTGCATTTGCCAAGGCTTGTTGGTGCTCCCGCCGGACACCGACCCCTCAGCACTCGACATCCGTTGTGAGGCAGCTCGTGCATGGCTCCTGGTCTTCCTCAGCATCGCCTGGTCCTCACAGCTGCAGAGTGAAGGTCACCGTCATCTCTCCTGCAACACCCAACATCGGAGGGCATTCGTCTTTCAAGTCTCCTGGTCACTCCTGAGTGACATAGACTCCGTCCCCTCTGCTTGCAGGTACCTCTCATCTATAATCCACCTTCGGATTCCACCGGACACTTTCTCCTTCTTCAGCAGCGGCACTTTCCTGAAGTCCTCCATTGGGTTTGACTGCGGTTTCACACGTATGCACCCGGCTTCCCTGGTGTAGGTAACATGGGTACTAGGGTATCCACGGGTGGAGTGGCTCTCCAACCTTCTATCTTCCACAGGGTTTCTTCAGGGTCCACTGGGAAGGGTCCTTAATCTTTAAAAATTCAACTACGACTTACAGGTAGACTTGTACGGAGAACGTGGTTGTGTTTCCACACTGCACACGACCTCCGTGAGGCTCCTAGTCTCTCACCTTGGGTGGTTTCTTGGGTCCCCGGCACTTCTAGATCCTCTCAACATCGTCCTGACTCCAGTCGTGGTTCTTATACCACTTTCTTAGTATATGGTTTGGTACCCCCTGGGGCCCACTGTGTATTCTGTGCTATTTACTGTGTTTCTTTGCTAAGTATTGTGTGCATTGTGCATATCTCTGGGCAGGAGATATCTGTATGTGTTAGAGAGTATTATATAATAAATACATATTTTTATAAATACTTTGTGTGGTTCTCTTTCACTTAATCTATGCTATAAGATTGCATTCTGGTGAAACAAGCTGCTTTACACTCCTTCTGGACTAAGCCTGACAGCTACTCTACTAATAAAAATGATATCAATTTCTCAATAGGTCCAACTGCCAGAGCACGTGGCCAGGATTCTGCCACTGAAGAGACCTCCACTCCAGCTCAGGATTACGCCCTCAGTGAGGACAAAACTCCAGGCGATATGGAGGCCAATGAGGAGGCTGGTCCATCTGGTCAGCATGGGCAGACGGCTCCAGTGATACTCACTGCACCCACACCAGCACCTCACACCCCAACTGTAACACCTCAGCAAACCGTAGACTCCACTTCCTGTGTTCCTACCACGGTGACACCGATCGTGTGCTCCTCAGTCCTCGGCGATGTTGAGAAAGCAGCACCACCAGCTCCAGCTCCCCCAGGGACCAGTTGGATGGGGAATACTGGGCCAAGGGCACAGGGTAGTGGGGGTGGGAGTTATGGAAGGCAGTTTGTGGCCCAGCATATTGAGGCAACTGGAGTCACCGTCACTCACACCACCATCGACCAAGTCTTGAGAGCCTATCATTAGTTCAAAGACATGATTTGCCAGGTACTCACCGAGCTTCAGGAGATGAAGCAGTTGCAGAGGGAGCTCAATCATCAGATGGCGGCTCACAACTCCAATATGGACTCTCTGACAGGGGTGCTGCAGGACATCAACACCCATATGTGCAGGGCTTTCCCAGCACCTTCTACCACTTCCTGTGGGCCTACAACATCTGGCCCACCTACATCGACAACAGCCAGATGAAGGGAGGCCCTGTCACAGGAAGAACCACCTGTAGCCCCCCTGGCCCGGCAACTGTGGATCCCCTCAGCCCGCAAGAGGGGACGTCTGCACATATTCACAGGAGGTGAGGATGGCAAGGCCTCTGGCACCACCAGCAAGAAACCAGACCCTAATTTACTCCAGTGTGTGCCTAACATTCACTCTATGTATTATTTCTGGACCCAGATGCCGTTCTGATGCCAGTAGTAATTTGGACATTGGACTTTAAACAATGTTGGCTCTCCAACTTTGGTTTCATTCACCATGACTGCCTTCTTCACTTTTTGCTTTGCGTTTTTCATTTTCATCCTGTCTTTTTCACAGTTTGCACAATAAATGTACAAGTTAAAAAGTTATAGACTGTTGTTGTATATCTCACCTCTATCAATGCATTTGTTTTCTTCCAATAACTTGACAATGCAGAAAATTAAAAGATTGTGTAAACAGATAATTTGCAAGTAGGTAATGTTTATCTCAAGTTCCCAAACGTGCTTCCCACAAATGTCAGACCATTCAATCATCTACTACTATGTTTATTCCATTTGATCAATACTTGTCTTTCAACATTTTAACTAACATAATAATCCATACATTACACTATAACTCGGTGCCAGTTTGCACATTTCCAGTTCCAAACCTTGCCAACATGAAAGGAGATATATCTAAAACAAGAGGATAGACTAGGCAAATGATCCTTGACTCGTGGCATCAGCAAGAGCAAGATCTTATGGCTCAGATAAGGAATCCCACATCAATAACACCAATAGACAAAATATGGCAGCATTATATTTTGTAGTCACAGGATCATTCCAAACCACTGTTCCGGTATCTGGTGGAATGTCACAACAAAGTTTCAGTGGTGTGCTACAAGAAGTATGTCCTACAATGATGTGACACATCAACAGCTACATACACTGTACATGCAATGAGGAGTTTGCCAATGTGAAGGGAGAATCGCATGATTTGGCTCCACTACCACATGTGTTTTGAGAAAATGATGGCAAACATATTGCTTTAGTGCCGACACACAACAGAGAACAAGTCCAATGTAATCTTCAGATGTTCCATTCAATCACAGTGTAAGTTGCCTTGGTACCAGATTTGTACACCCAAAGTCTGTGTCTGTCTTTCCCAGGATCAAGCCAGGTTCCTTTTGTGCTACGAAACAGCACCATATGCCTGCAAATGTAACAACTCTGAAATGTCCAAATGAAGATGACATAGTGAAGCAACCTAAAACAGATCCTAACAAAATTATTACCATTCAAACATAACATAATTGACAAATTACAAAATCAACTTTTGGAGGACAGTTTCACAAAACAATCACAGATGAAAAATATACCTGAACACAGTAAGTAGTCAATGGTTCAAAACTTCGCTCAACAAACACCTTTGGCCTGAACTTACCTGAACTTGCCCTTCCTAACAAATGACCACCACAAACTTCTCAAATCACCACATCAATAGGTGGTATAACAGTGAAAGTCGGAACATATAAAGATATACTTACAATCATGAGAAGAAGTTGTCAATGACATCTTGACGTAAGTCACCTCCTTCCCCTTCACCATTATCATCTTCATTTGGCATTTCAGGGCCCTCACCTGGTGGCTCTTCATGGTCTCCATCCTCTGCGATGTAAGGAATGTTCCGTCGCAGGGCGATGTTGTAGAGCATGCATCAGGCCACACTGATTTGGCACACCTTATCAGGTGAGTAGAGGAAGGCTCCACTAGTTTTGTCCCGACAACGAAACCTGGCCTTTAGGAGCCTGAAAGTCCGATCCACTGGTTGCCGTGTCCTTCCATTGGCCTCATTGAAGCGGACTTCCCCTGGCACTGTTGGATTCCTCAGCGGTGCCAACAACTATGGTCAGTTGGGATGAGCTGAGTCTCCTAGATGGAAAACAATAAAAGTGGCAAAAAATGTAACACATTTTCAGATTATCCAAATAGAAATTCCCCAAACACTATTTTGAAAAATTGTACTGACCAACAAGCCAGGCCCTCTCAGATCCAAACTGTGACATTTGCAGGGGTATGGAGCTGTTCCATAGTACAAAGAAATCATGGGCAGAACCGGGGAAATGTGCACAGATGCTTGTGATGTACAAATCTGGTAAGCAGACAACTTGCACTTGATTGAATGGAAGTGTTTCCGATTCCGGTAGACCTGTTCTCTGGCATGTGGCGTTAAGGCAATATGTGTGCTATTAAATGCTCCAACCACATGTGGTAGGTGACCCAAAATGTAAAAGCTCCCCTTCATATTGGCTAAATCCTGCTGCCATCAAAACTGGAAGTAGCCGTTGATGTGTCGCATCATTGAAGATAGAACTTCTTGTTGCACACCATTGAAAGTTGGTTGTGACATTCCGCCAGATACTGCCACAGTGTATTAGAAGAATCCTGTGGCCACAAAATAAAGTACTGCCATGAGTTTGACAATTGGCCTAATAGATGTGGAATTTCTGTTGTGAAGCAGAAGATTTGGCTCCAGCTGATGACATAAATCTAGTATAGTTTGCCTATTTAATCTGACCTTCTTGGTGATATCCCTTTCTTCCATGGTGGCAAGGTCTGGAAATGGGCAGTACACCTGAGGCTGTCGTCGCCTTAGTCTCCCAGGGTTCATATGTCTGCATTGGGAAAACATGTGAACATGTTTAACATTTTCCACAGATAATTGACACGTAAGCCATGTTGTTCCACAAAATATATGTGGTCTTAATACATATTTTAATCAAACATTTGCTTTTTGTCCTTTATTCTTCACAAAATTACATTTATAGTCTTAAATAATGTCAAATTATAACAAGGTATAAATAATACATTTCAATTGTAATACTTACACATTTAAAAAAAAAAAATTCCTCCAAAAATACCGTCAACGGAGGTGTAAACAACTGCGCTAATAGCGCATTTCAGCACAGTAATGCACTATATATAAATGTTTTTATTTAAAAGAATGAGTTTATATCTCATCCTGATCATGTACACAAACTAGCACCAATTTTGAGTGGTGGTGACCCACGCAACAGTCACAAACACACTATTTTGAACTTCTAAAATGGTCACTGCCTGACCCTGCTGATGGGACACTTGGAATCACATGGGCACGGCGGAGTTTGACCCTGTAGTGGACGGTGAACTCCATGAATGACACAGCCATAGGTTAAAGTTGGTGAAAGCAAAGCACGAAGGCCAATGCTGTGTCTGTCTCTGCTGAAGATCGCGTACGTCACATACATGTACGCTGCGGTTAGAAAAAGAGCTCATTTGCCTCCTAACACTGCTGCCATCAAGATCTCCTCCACCTTTGCTGCTGTTTGTCACCTCAGGGAGCAACAATGCCAGGTAGACCAGATGACAGGGCTCCTGCCTTTTCACCAGAGGAACTGGAGTTGCTGGCCAAGGATGCCCTGTCTCTCTACAGCCAGCTCTATGGCTCACCAGAAGAACAGGTACATGGTTGAAATGTATACATGAATCTGTCTAACTGGTTTTGTCTATTATTACCTAAAGAGTATCCCTCCTGCCCTTTCTACACTTGAAAGTGATAAGAAGAAATGTACCCGGCACCTACTCGCCGCCCGCTATGGGTGGGAAAAATCTAAATCTAAATCTAAATCCGTATTTGTAAAGCGCGAACTACTCACCCTTACGGGTCTCAAGGCGCTGGGGGCCGTTGTGGAAATTAAGTGAGCTATTGCCCAGAGTCACAGGATGCTGAGCTGAGCTGCCGCCGGAGCCAGGGATCGAACCGTGACCCCTGTGCTCCGAAGTCAGCTGCCCTGGCCGCTGCACCACACCTCTCCACAAAGGCAATTTTTTTTTTTTATATGTTACCCTCACATACTCTATTAGTGTCATGCTTCATCATCGGGTTCACCCTGACTCCTAAAGGTCAGGATGGGCTAGACCATGTTCCAGGGAGCTCTTAGAAGTCAGCAGACTAGGGGCTGTAACTGAAGGGATAAAACCCCTCATCCTTTATTCGAGGCGTGGATGGGAACACTAAAATCTGAAATATGAAAAGGGAATGTAGGATTTAATGGTCCTATGACCCACACCCAACCAACATGTTTGAGCACTAGTCTCACAGGCCTAAGAAGGTTCAGGGATTTCAGCAGGGTGGATTCAAAAGTGTAACACTCCCCCAGTGACGTGGCTAATTGTGTGATTTCATTATTTTTTGTGGCATTCAATATCCTCACAGCATACCCTGGCAGTGTAATCCTTGCCACTTCTAGTTCGACCTGTATGAGATATATAACTTCTTTCCTTCTTTCTTTCTTCTTTCCTTGGAGATATCCTTGGAGAAGTTTGTATCCTGTATCCTGTAGCCGACTACGCCAGTGTAAGATCCTAGATTGGCGAAAGGATCACGCAAAGAGGCAGGTATGCAGGAGAAATTCAGGTTTATTTCTCTAAAGAAGAACCCATCCACAGCTCCACATCCAGTCAAGACAACAGTTCTGGTCATTTGAACTAATACATTCCATCACCAGGGAGACCAGGATGACATTAGCAAAAGAACCAGCTGGATGCTGCAACATGCAGTATACCACACAATCGTTTATTGTTTCATGTCTGCGCATCTAGTGCCTTGCCTCTAAAATGGCACAGGTTATTGGCCCTCTAGTCTGCTGACTTCTAAGAGCTCCCTGGAACATGGTCAAGCTCACCCTGACCTTTAGGAGTCAGGGTGAACCCGATGGTGAAGCATAACACTAATAGAGTGTGTGAGGGTTACATATAAAAAATCATTTTTCTTTCCCACCCCTCGTGGGTGGTGAGTAGTTGCTGTGTGCATTCGTTCTCATCCCTTTTAAGTATCATGAGGTCAAGAGGGATACTCTTTAGGTAATAATAGACTTGACTTGGGAGGACATATTCCCTATTTCCCTTTCTCTGTCTTGAAAGGAACTCCCACCCTCTAGGACTGGGCAGAGGCAGACTCTCAGTTCCTTGTTTTCAAATAACTGGTTTTGTCCCCATTAACACATGCTACAATGTCCCTATGAGTTCCTGGGTGACGTGTAGGGATAGAAGTGAAGTGTCATATATCATTTGCCATACATAGGATAATTATGTTGTGGGTTTGTAAGCAGTTTACCTTTTTAAACAAACCACAACATTAGTATATGTTGTGTGTTTAAAGCCCTAGATTCCATTTGGTGTGTTTGAGGAGAGAAATCAATGTATCTGTTAGAAATACAAATGATTATATCTAGAAAATATACATCTTATTGTATTTATAACTGTGCATAGATATCTATGTTTGACAAAGCAACTTGACATGATGTTTGCTATGTGTATCATCCCACTAATCACTCAGGCTAGTTTAGGGGTCTCCAACCGATCGATTATGAGCTACGAGTAACTTCCAGGCCCCTTCAGAGTAGCTCATAAGCCTTGAGATCAGTTATCAAATGTGCACAAGGTAATTTATTCATGTAGAGGTTGAGGGAACGGTGTGTTCTTTTGACATCATAATCATCAGGCTGACGATAGCAGGGCCTGACAATGAGCAGTGCTCATTCAGGATCATGGACCAGGCTGGGGCTTAGTCACAGTGGTAAACAACTGATGCACTGAGGTATATCTCTATTGAAATATGATTCTTTACTAAATCACAACAGGACTTGTGAGCATTCAAACTACCCTAGAATGCTTTGATTTGGAGGACAATTAAAATGGAGAGGTAGGTAACCTGTTGAACTCACACTTCATTTCATTTTTCTACCATAATAAAGTGTGTCATTTCCTAAATGCATGTCCCTTACTCCCAGTGGCCAGTATTCACTGTGCCATAGGTATTTATGCAATTTACAGTCCTTTTTAGGTCGAGCCTAGCGTTGCAGCGCATGCGCTGCTCGCTTTGCAAGGCATGCTGTATTAGGGTATGTTTTAGAAGGGGTGTGGAAGCCCCGCCCATATTTTTCATTGGCTGGCGTCATCGTCCATGGTAAATGCTGGCTTCCGATTGATAATGAGGCTTCTTAGTCCCTCCTTGTTACCGCCCTGTCTCCTTTTGGGACCGCCCATCAGGACTGGATCTTTTACTTGCGGCGTTACACTGTCTCCTTCATTAGTCGGTGAGCACTTTTTTATCCCAATCCTGCGGGCTTCTTTCCATATATTCATGTTTTCCTTCTTTCTCCCTTTTCTGCCTGTCTCTTGTTCCGTGCCAAAGTCTGGTGACGGAAAATAAGTCCGGGGCCCAGAAACGGGTCCATGTGATCAGCACCTGCGACCACCGGAACAAATTTAATGTTGATGAGAGGGTTGTCTGTTGTGTCTGTATATGGCTCCCACGCCTGCTAAGGGCTTATAACCTGAAAGGAGTAATGAGAATGGTTCATTTCCTTGCAGAGTGACCAGTGCACAGGGTGAGCCGCTGACAGGGGTCTGCTCCTGAGGTTTGTTTTGCTCTGGGGTCCGGGGCCGCAGCCGTACCCTCCACACCGGCGCTAGCTGCAGTGGAGCCAGCCGCAGGGTGCAGCTGTCCTCGCTGGCAGGCACCGCCTTCTCTCTAGCGGTGCTGACACACACCCTGTTATAATCAATGCGGGCGAATGTGGACGGGCGTGCACCGAGGCGCACATTGTTTTCTGAGGCGGGTGCCTCTCAGCTTTAAGAACACCGTGGCGTAGTGTTGTTTTAAAGACGGGTGTAACAAGTGTATATGCGGTGTTGCCTTCTTGGGCTATTTTAAGATTCAGTATTTAGTTTGTTTCTGTATTGGTCTTAAAACTAAATAAAACATGAGGGTAAAATAAATACAGTTTAGTAGTTCTAAACAAGTATGATATATTTTTTTTAATAGTCATCGGGTAGGCGTCACGTCCCTAAATTTAAACTTACTGTCCCCGTTCGCCTAAGTGTATGTTAATCACAGTCCTTCTCATACTAAACTGTTATTTGCTGTTGTACCAACATCAACTCATGATCGATTATGAAAATATATACATAAATGAAAAGATTGCATTGTTTGTAATGTTTCATTTTAAAATATATATAAAATAACCTATCACGAGTTAGACGCGCAGGTTTGTATTACATTTATTGTCTTACTCGTGTAGATTTGACACCGGTGGCACATGCAGTAATCTGAGTTTGCACACACCTTTAATAGTGTAGTTCATCAAAGCGCTGAAAGCACGAAGGCGGATAGAGGGAACTGTGCCTCGAAACGCCGAGGTGTCAATTACACTACAAATACGAGCAAAGTGGTTTACCAGTTGAACGCTCATCGCTAATATCTGTCGTGAAGTACAGATCGGAAGTTCATTTTCTGACTGAGCGACCCAGGCTACGTACTGTTGTCTAATATTAATTAAAAAAAACTACCGGTATAAACCGCTTGCAGCGCCTGGTGGGATTATATAGTAAGGTATGAGGCACTACTTAAACACAATTTATTATCATTTAAGTGGAAAGATGCAGAAATAATTGATTCATAATTTAGATATGTACATAACAGCAAGAGAGATTCGTGTTACTTTACACGTTTCACTTTTTATACTAGTGAATGACACTTGCCTGCACTAGAATCGTTCTATACTTTCTCAACTAGAATCCAAATTCTTTTAAAACTAATACCAAACACACAGTTGTGTCGGGCAGGACGCCGTCCTTTGCCTTCAATGTTTTCTTTTATAATCTGTGTGAGCGCTTCCTTATTAAAGTGGCAATTTTGTGTAACCGTGTGTGTTTTTTCATATGTATTTCATTTAAAAGTGATATTAGCAGTTTCATTTTTAAAAATCAACATTGCATTTTGCCTACTTCAGTTACGCATGTTATTTCCCAAACACGACTGCTTCATTGTGAAATATGTATGGGTTTATGCTGAGAAGCCGGCATATTATTCATTCATTTATTTATTTTGTTTTATTTTGGAGTTTTGAATAGCACGACTCGTCATTTTGACCACTTCTGAGAGCTAAGAAAACAAGCATTTGCAATGCAATAGGTCTCGCATTTTTGAAACTTTGACCTATTGCAAATGACAATGCCTTTTATTATTGCAGGTTTTTAAACACATAAATAAAAGGCATTGTTATTTACAATGCCAATAGCTCAAAATCTCGCAATTGCAAGACCTATTGCATTGCAAATGCTTGTTTTACATGTGAGACTTTAAAAGTGCTGAAACATGTTACATGATATGAAGTCTTGGGTTGAATATTACATTTTCCCAATATAAAAGGACATATGATTGCATGTTTGTCTCATCCATGTGTGACAGTACCACATATGGCAAAAGGTCTGTCCTGTGCTGCAAGTACATACCTCACAGACTCAGTCACCCGTAGTTTAATATCCCAATCATACATACACGTGTTCATACATCCCCAAGGAGCAAGCTCTCACTGACACACATGACAGCCCTTTCATAGTGGCTTTAGTCATAGTATGTAGTTTAAACCATAGTATCTGTCTCTATGGGCCTTAGGTATCAAGTCAATGAAGCTGGCCTGGAGGGTGTGGGGTAACAATGCGCAAATTGTCTAGCCTTAAGTAGTTAACAATGCTTTGCACTAGTCTGTAAAGGCAATGAATGTGTACTGTTCCCGATAGTGACTAATAGCATATGGTACTGTATGACTGTAACTGAATTTTGTTTTGGATTCACTGTTTTGGAAAACAATAAAAATATTTTAAAAAACAATGCTTTGCACTAATCTGAAATAGCTCACATTACAGAAAACTGTAGGAGGCCCCTTTATGGTATCTTATGATTCATGCTTGTGCTATTTGTAGTAAAATTATGTGCGACATCAATTCTGACAAACAAAAAGTTACAAAACCATTGTTTTTTCTTTCATTTCTTGTATCCATGCATGCAAATGCCCATCAGAAGCGGGACAAATGGTAAGTCATCACCAGGAAGGTGTGGACCTTGGGGGTCTTCAAGCAGCTCAGCGTCCACTGCCAGAAAAGGAGGAGGATCTACGACGCTGGACCCAAAAGTCATCTAAAGTCCAGCTCGTCCAGTCCTCCCAACGTGGAAGGTGTGTGCGCCGTACCCTGACCCCACTAATGGCCCGCATTCTTACGGTGGCCTAACTTGCGATTGATGGGCAGTTAAGGGCGCAACAGCAGCAACAATGGGGTAAGTTCTTATCAGAGTTTCACATCTTACATGACTCATTTTTTGTTACAGCCAGGATTTTTCCTATCAACATTAAGGGTGATCCATGTCCAACGCACAAGAAGAGTTCTTGAAGGTGTAAGTTTTGCACAATTTGTATGATGATGTACTTTGTCTCTTGATATGTTGGCAAGGATGCCACCTGATTCCTGTTCACAACCACTGGACTGTTCTGAGCAGACCCATGGCTGCACATATATATCATGTTGTTTTATGTCACGAGGGACAGTTGTGCCAAACAGACCAATAGTGTTTATTTGTTTCAGGTGTGATGCTATGCTCCTTCTCTATTGCTGATGATGTAATGGTAGCCCTATTAGATATAACATAGCATACTAGGCACAGTGGGTGTATGAAACGTCACATTGGTAAGTTGGGATTCTACACAAACAAGAGTGAGCATGTGATCTAAAATCACTAGTGACATCAGTATTCATGGCTACATTTAGGAATCAAAACATCTCCAAATTGGGATTATTGTGAAAAGGCAAACAATTTTTGTAGCAACAAGGACAGGAATGTGTACACATTGGTGACAGAGAAACACATACCCTAAAACATTTCTCAATGTCCTTTGGCATGTCCAGGTGATAAATCAATGTTGGAGCTAAATGGCAAACGTAAAGAGATTTTGCAAGATGGAAAGTTCCTTCACATATATGTATAAGTATTCCATCAGAAAACTCAAAAATCAGGCCAAGCCTATGACTCATTAGGCAACTATTGAAATGCATCAGTGGCGGCCGGCACGGATCTGGGGTGGCAGGGCTGGAGGCGAGGGGGCAAGGGGGTGTAAAAAAAGAAAGACACTTACCTCATCGCTGCTCTCTCTCACGTTGTCTCTCCTCCTCATCAGCCGAACAGGAAGCAGCCAGGCTCCCCAGAGCCAATCACACTGTTGCAATGCAGTGTTGTGATTGGCTTCCCTAAGCCAATCATAACGTGCAGCATTGTGATTGGTCTGAGCGCCATAGATTGGCGCTCAGACGAGGCCTGGGGGCCTGGGCATGGGCTCCAACCAGGCTGTAATGCAGCCTGGGTGGAGAACATGCTAAGTGCGCATGACTGTTTGGCCAGCCCAAGACAGCAGGCCAAAGCGTCATGTGCACTTCAGTGTGCCCACCACTCCTCTCCTGCCCTGCTCTGTAAGCAGAGCAGCCCCGCCCAGCACCCATGCTGCCACAGCTGGAACAAATATAATGATAATAACATCAAGTTATTATCATTTTATTTTTCTCACTGTTGCAAAGCAGTGGGCGACGCTCCTCCACCTTATCGGAAGAGCCCCCACTGAAAAGCCTCAAGGTGTAATATGTTGCATATTGTGATTTATATGTGAATATCTGAAGTAAGTATTATATAGGAATTAGTATATGTAAGAACTACTGTGATGTCCATAAAAAGTTTTGCACTATGATGAAATCCAGCATATTTACAGAAACAATTTCACAAAGACACAACAAACTTCAAATAACTATAGGTATCTAGGAGTGAAAAGTGAAAATGTTTTTGCTCTGTACTGAAGTGTATTAGGAAGGTTTCAAGGGCTATGTATTTACTTATGCTGTATAAATAATTTACCAATCCACCCAAATCTTGGTTTCGGACTTTCTTCAACAGCCTGGGTATCGAGATAGTATGCGAAACATTGCAAAGCTACTTCAGTACAGAATTCATGCATAGGTTCTGACAATTGACATATACTTTAGTGACTTGGAGTAAGTGTTATCATTGTGAAATGCCCAAACAAAGGTAACCTACTTTCAGTTTACGGTGATATTGGCACAACATTGCAGTATTTGTTGACACACATTTATATATATCTTACTTTTTGAGAATGAACAGTATGCAGATTTTATGGCCTTGTGAGCACACTGTACAAAGGTATTTTTGGTGACATTAATTCACTATTCTAAACTACAAAGGCCAACCATTCAGAGGTGTGGCACAGTTCCTGGAGATACATAATGATGGATAAGTGATAAGATCATAAATAATATTGGAGCTATCATGGGGTATGACATAACTGTCACCAAATGTTTTCTGATTAATGTTGAGTACATGCATGAGCTTATACTAATGTTGAAGCAAAGTTTGAGAGCCTTGAAGCAGGTGAAATCTGGAAACTGGGAAACTGTTTTGTGAGCAAAGGTCATGATCAGTTCTATTTACACAGATTTAATTAAACTATTGTATATGTCATTTCAGCGTCATCCAGCGCAGACAAAGGAGAAGGTGCCAACATCGGCAGGGAAGCAGCTGGCCACAGTGGTTTTGGTACTGACACCGAGGGACCCAGTGGCCCAGAGGGTGAGGGGGGTGCAATGGATGCCACCAGTGACCCTACATCTTCTTCGTAGGACTCCTCAAGCAAGCTCTCCCTAGTGGTGGCGGACCCTACTGCATCTGTTACATCTGCATCCTTGTTTGCCACCCAAAGTACCATATCCACCCTCCCTCTTGCTCCCCCACAAGTTGGCCAAACCAACACCTCTAAAAAGGGGGGCGTCTCCTTCGCTCCAGGCATCTCACCCCCTGCCCCTGTCCCCCTGGCTGCGCTGAGTGAGGACTCTATTGACCTCCTCAGGAATATCTCTGTAGGCCAGACTGCACTACTGAATGCTACCCAGGGGCTTGGCTGCCAATTTCAACAAATGGTAGTATACCTGGAAGGCATTCATAGAGCTATGTCTGGCCTACAGAGTTCTTTCAATGTCTAGCCTCCTCACTGACCGCAGCCTCCCAAACATCCCAACCTCGTGCCCCACCTCCCGCCCCGCCCCATCCAAATTCCCTATTCCAAGGCCTGTCTTACGCACACTCACACCTTTGCACGCACCCACTCACACAGACACAAGCAGCACAACCACACACAAACCCAAACAACACAAAAAACACAGGTGTGCATCCAGACTAACACCACCACCAGCACTGCCACAAACACCACACCCACCACCACAGACACATTCACCACCCCAGCACAACAACAGATACTGCAACCACCATCACAAACACGTCCATCACCACAATCACACCCCCAGACACTGCACCCACCACCACACACATGTCCACCACTACAATCACTGCACCCGCCACCACACACACAGACACCACGACCCACCCATCACCTCCACAGCACAAGCACCCACCGTCACACCCAGCACTTCCACAGCACACACACCTGCCACCATACACATACACCACAACCACACCTCCACAGCACACACACACCCACACATGCAGACACCATGAACACACCCAGCACTTCCACAGCACACCCAACCATAAAACAGAAACATCCACACTCACCCATACAACATACACCAACAAAGCAAGGCACACCCAAAGATTCACGACATACACCAGACCCACAGACACCTGCACCCTCAACAGACACATGCACAACAGACACTCCCACTCCCTCTACCTCCCAACCCCAACTCCCTAACGACCATCCTACCCATTTTCCCTGTGAGACTCTTCTGTTTGCCATTGCCTTGAAACCTGCCACACCCACCTTTCACAAAAGTACCCCTTCCACCCCCAACCCATCCCTTCCACAACCCAAACACCCCTCAAAAGACTAAAATCACCCCTACTACCCCCAAGCTACTCCTAAAAATAGGAAAGGCCCCATCCCAAAACCAAGTCCACCCCTCACCAACCCAAGTCCGCCCCTCCCACACCCAGGATCACCCCTCTCAAACCAAGGACCACCCCTCCCAAACCCGAACCCAGACCCTCACTCTCAAGTAACATCTTTGTGGTGCCAGCTCTGCCCACTAGATGCACCTTCCCCAGGGAGGTTCCCCTGGCAGTGCACTTGGAGGAAAGCTGAGGCACACCTGTGCACAGGACACCATTTGGACTGGCATTTGCCTTGTTTGTCCTGTCCTTATTTTTCCTTGGCAATTGTTTCAGTGTAAAATGTGTAATCAATATTTTTCTTTGGCATGATGGCAAGAACTACTACATACTTTTTAAATGTCTTCTATGTTAAATGCATACACTGGTTCACATGGTATGTTACGGCCATTTGAATTTAGGTGCAGCCATTCAGCATAGTAGTAGACACTTGCATCAACAAACAGATGTTGAGACATTATTTGGGGATATTTTACTACAGGTGTGTTTGTTTCACCTTGATTACTGATAAATATGTACACATATGCATTACACTGTGTTATATAATGTGCAATTGTTTACAATACAGGACTTGCACTGCACAAGGGAAAATGTTACATGGCTGATAATGTAGAGTCCTTCAAATTTGGGACTGCCAATGATTTTCCAGGTTCTATGGTGTGAGGGTTACAGCTTGTCAACTGCAATTTCCACATGATGTTACATTGCACTCCTGCTAATGATGTGTAATGCATATGTTTTTATTTTGACAGTTTCCGTACTGTATTCACACACACCTGTTTGGTGAGTTTTTGATTTTTGACTTGATAACATTTTTGTGCAAGTGTCCTTATTTAGGTCGAGCCTGGGTAGTGCATGCGCTGCTCTGCGAGGCATGCTGTATTAGAGTATGGACTTGAAGCTCCGCCCACTCTCCGCCCATATTTTTCATTGGCTTGTGTCATTGTACTTTGTGAATGCTGGATTCTGATTCGTTAATAGGCTTGTTAGTCCCTCCTTAGTACTGATGGAGCAAGGTCTCGTAAGAAAGAGACTTGTTCGAAGGCGATCCTCTCGTTTAACTCATTAACGAATTACTAACTCTGTTTTGTGAATAAATAACACGCACCACACGAACACGCGGGTTAGCGAAGCTTGCTTATGTGTGTACTAATGCAGATAACAATGAAGACGGACTAATTCCGGGAAAAACTGTTGTGGGCATGCGTCAATTGCATTTACGCAATATGACAAGGTAATGCTTGGAGGGAAATTCTAGCGCATGAGCAGAAGATACTAAAATGGAGACTTGAAGACTCGCGTGCATGGCATCTGCTTAGCTGAAACGAAAACAAGCTATTTTACTAATGCTAATGCGGGGAAAGTATTAATAAGAAAAGGGAAACAGAGTAGAGGTGGGTGGTATACAGTGAGATCATTTCTTTTGTGAAAGTAACATTTATCTTTTGACTTTATTATTAGTGTGCATTTGGGCCTCTCTTGTATGACCGGACTAGATGAGATGATGCAATAACTGCGCATGCCCATTGAATGAAGCCATGAAGGTCAATGACAAAACATTTGTACGGAAGCCAAATTGGAGAGCCATATCCTGGGAACAGATGGTGAAAAGTTCAGCAATGAGATGTTCTATTCTTCGTAGTGTTATTAATGTTACAAATAAGATACATGTGGTGGATGGGAATAAAGTTTTGAATAAAAATTAAGGGGATGGGTTTGTAAACAATGGTTTAACAGAATAAAGCCTCATGTAAGCATGGTGTGATGGAGCTTCCCCCTCGCCTGACCAATTAGATTTAGTATTTTTACGATATTGAAACTTTAGTGGGAGGAACGTGAAGAAACGAAGGTATAATTATGGTAGCTTTAGTTAGTTATTTAGCAGAGCAGAGGAGAGCAGAGCAGAGAAAGCAGAGCGGAGAGAAGTCGGAGAGTTTGTGATGCTGTTGCTGGGAGAGATGCTGTGAGATGCTGATGAAGAATCGAATGCAGAACCTGAAGCAGAACTTTCTATCCTAACTTAACTGGGTTAGATCAGAAGATCGTGGAAGAATCTCGAGGAGGAAGAGAGTGTCAGAGAGGGGTGCGGCGCAATCGTCGGCATTCTAGAGAGGTCATCTATCCTGTCCTGAATCCTGTCCTGAAGTCTTCGTCTCCTGACCTACCCCAGGGGACCCTTACCAGCCCTTTGGCCAGGGGGTTGGTCTTTCACACCATTCTTGGTAAATATATATATTTCACGTTATTTGCAGATGCTCTTTTCTCTCTGTCCTCTCCCTTTCCTTAGCATTAGTCATTATATGAGTCCGAAGTATATGCTTGATGTTTTTTGATAATCAATTGAATTTTCTTTCCTAAAAATGATGGTGACTGTACTGTACTTTTGAGATGGTTTCACATGCAATTATTTAGATAAAGATTTTAAACTTCCTGAGTCTGTGATTATTTATCTCAAGTAAAAGAATAATTAAGGGTTATGTTCATTATCACCATCAATTAGTTCAACTAATGGTCCATCGACCAGAGGAAAGAACTTTTTGATCAGTGAAAGGTTAGTTAGGAAAAGTTAAATAACTAATCCTGAGAAATATAAAAAAACATTGACAAACTCTAGCGGTGTACTCGACTTGTGTGTGTTTCTATGGGCCCAGGTGAGTATATGGTAGTGGAGTATCTGTTGTTGGTATACCGCTGGATCAGTACAGCCTTGTCTTCATTTGCAACCTCCCATGAGGACTGGCCCATTTACTTCTGTTGTTACACAGTATGTGTTATTTAGTCAGTAAGCACTATTTTCTTTAATGAGCTTCTCATACTGCAGGCACAACATGCTTTCCTACAACATTCAGCACGCCATCTGAGCTTTTACTTTCCAAGTCAGCCCGGGACAATGGCGGCTGCTTCTTTGCAAGGAAATAGGTCTCGCATTTACAAGAGTTTGAGTTATTGGCATTGTAAATGACAATGCCTTTTATTTATGTGTTAATTAGCAAAACAGATAAATAAAAGGCTTTTTCATTTACAATGCCACTAGCTTAAACTCTCGCAAATGCGAGACCTATTGCATTGCAAATGCTTGATTTGGAAGGCAGCTGGCACCAAAGTTATCAACACAATGTGGCTATACAGGTGTCTTATTTTACATTTTGGAGATGTCAACATTAGAGACATTTGAACTGCACATTTGTATGCTATTGCTTGTGTGAGTCCTTTAAAAATGCACGAGTCCTGAGCAAATGTGAACAGCCAAGTGAAAAGGTAGCAGGTAATGGGGGAGATTACCTATGGTTTTGGCGACAATGCCATTCATTTGCATCGTGATCAGCCAGAAGCAGTAGAGGCAGGATGTGTACGGATCGGGTCCATGGGGGTACAGGAAGTGGGAAGGTGAGTAAAGGTGAGCTTGTGTCTTAAATGCGTTCCATTCTGCCAACTCAGGTGTGGAGGTTTTGCTGCCACAGTTGTGTCGGCGGGAAGGCACATCGTAATTGGACGGGCGGAGAAACTGGTGTGGCTTTATTAAGAGGCTCTCAGCTGTCCCCCAAAGCACTAGTTCCTTTATATGCCACACAGAGGCGGAGATTGGATACATTAACTATCTTATTAAAATTCAACCCCTCCTTCTGTGAGTTAGAATGGGGACTAAAAGCCAGACCTCTTTCAATAGGGTTGTGCTTGCAGACTGCCTGAAATTCGACCATTGCCTGAGAATTCATTGGATGAAGTATATTCAGAAACATCTGTTGCAGTTTGGGATGGGAGGATTTGTTTACCTCTCTCAGCTCTATTGTTACCTTGAAGAACGTGTTTCTAGAGGGATGCCTGGAAGGCAGAATGCGAAGGGCTGTAGATAAGCCAACGGTCCAGGGTTTTATGGAGATTTGTTCGAGCGTTAGTCCCGCACCATACTTAATATGGGTGGGCAATAAGCATCATAAATGTTTACTAGTCAGATTCAGGTTATGCACCATTCACTTTTTGCCCGCTTTTCTGTCACAAGGTTCCTATTTTTCCCAACTACCTCTGTGTCCCTGTGATGATCAATCACCACAAACTACTTTACATGTCATGTTTTTTTTGTACATTGTACTCGCTGTTGAGGAAACGTTATTTATTCTTAGGGAGGCAAATATTTGCCACTGCAGAGCGGCTTTTATTTTGCAAACTTTTCCCACCATTAAGATCTGTATTCTTACTGCTGTATACATTGAACGTGCCATAAAGCAAAGGGCCGCTGTTCTTATGTGCATGTTCTTTTTTTATTGATGATTATTTATTACTAGATCACTGTACACTGATGGGTTTTTTATATATGTTTTGAGATTGCTTTTATACTTTTATGGTCTAACTAGACCGAATAAAGTTATTTGAACTGAACTGAGTATTTCAGTTTTGGACGCTTTCAATTTGAGATGGCTCCATGTCATCCACTGATCATCTGCTCTGAGGCAACTAAAGATTTTTGAGTATCCCATGTCTTTGGGGCTTTCCAGTTTAAGAAGTATTTGTGTGTCATCTGCATAGTTATAGCATGTTTATTATTTTATTTATTTAAGAGTTTTATATAGCGCTAGCAAGACCCGAGGGTATCAGAGCGCTTTACATCAAGTATCATAATGCAGTCAACACAAAAAATAAAAGTAAAAACCCAGTTCAAACATAGAAAGTAATAATAATAAGCATATTGATTCGTGACGAATCCAGGTCAGGGAGGGGTGACAAAGGAGTGAGACAGGAGGTAGGTGAAGTGGGGGCCTTCTAATCAAGATGATTGTATGTTGCAATGTGTAAGATTCCATGTTGAGCGTCAGCTATCCGTTCGGACGAGTTCTGTTGAGAAATAAGTCTTTGAGCTGGCTTTTGAATTTTGGAAAGGATGGGTTAGTCCTGATATGGACTGGGATGGAGTTCCAAATTTTGGGCGCGTTTCCAGAGAAGGAGCGTGATAAGTCTTTTTGTTTGCGAGTTTTTGGAGGAATGAGAAGTAGCGTGTTGGTACTCCTGAGGTTCCTTGTCTGACCGGCTTTGATGAGTTTGGAGGCTAGGTATGCCGGTTTACCAGTATGCAGGGCTTTGTGTGTGAGATAGGCGGTTCTGAAGCTGGCGCGCATTTCGACATTCGAGTGGTCCTACAGTGGTTCACCTCCTTCCTGCAGAACCGCTAACAAAGAATACAAATCAGAAATTTCACGTCTGACCTACGCCCTGTAAGCAGGGGCGTACCCCAAGGATCAGTTCTATCACCCGCACTGTTCAACATATACATGGAGCCCCTCACCACCATACTCAGAAAAGCCAAAATACCCTTCCACCTATATGCTGACGACACCCAGATCTACCTAGAAACTTCCTCCATGGTGGACATGAAAAGACTTAATGACACCTTAATAGAAGTCCAACAATGGCTATCCCAAAACCACCTAAAACTCAACCAGGACAAGACTGAAATTCTCCTCATAGCCAACAAAGAGCAAACCCCCCAAATCACAGAATGGCTAAAATCTATTGATGCTCTCAACTGCACTTTCATCCCAGCCGACTCTGTGAAATCACTAGGAATAACTCTGGACCCTAACCTAGACATGGTCAAACACATCAAAAACACAGCAAAGAGTGCTTTCTTCAACCTTAAACTACTTAACAAAATCAAACCCTTCGTCCCTACAAAAGACCTTAAGCAAGCCACGCAATCCCTTGTGCTATCCAGATTGGACTACGGAAACGCCACCCTCACAGGCACAGCAAAATCACACCTTGCTCCTCTCAGATCAACCCTAAATGCAGCAGCCAGAATGGTGACTGGAGTAAAGAAATTCGAACACATCTCCCCTGCTCTCAGAGAGCTAAACTGGCTCCCAATAGAAACACGTGCAAACTTCAGAACTGCTTGCCTCACTCACAAAGCTCTACACACTGGCAAACCGGCCTATCTGGCCTCCAAACTCAACAAAGCAGGGCAGACAAGAAATCTCAGGAGTACTAACACTCTACTTCTCATCCCTCCAAAAACTCGCAAACAAAAAACCTTATCACGCTCCTTCTCTGGAAATGCTCCCAAAATTTGGAACGCCATCCCAGTACACATCAGGACGAACCCTTCCTTCGAAAAATTCAAAAGCCAACTCAAAGCCCTCTTCCTGGACCCACGAGGCGGAATCGCGCCCATCGGAGCATACAGACACTATGATAAGATTAACTTCTTAAAGCATCTACCTCCCGACTCGCTCCTTTGTCCCCCCCTGAACAAGATCCTGCACGAATCAATATGTTTACTACTGTTATTCTATGTACTCGAATGTTTCTTGACAAATGTGTAGTATCCTGTTGTTATGGATTGCCTCTCCCATGTTTTCCTGTCCCTGGCTGCTCAGCCTGTGTGAGTGTTCTGAATGGAATGTTTGGTGTGTGAGCTATGAGTGGAATGCTTGGGTGACTGAATGAGGGATGACAGTTGATGGATGGGGCTGAGCAGCCAGCAGGCTGCTCCCGATGGGGTTGCTGTGGCATTATACCTGGATCTGCTCTACCTGTTTACCTGCCTACCTGCTACCTGAATAAACCTACGTTGACTTAATATCTCCAGTGTGGTCCCTGATTACTACACTTACTTTTGGCGACGAGTTGAGGACGTCGCCACGCTCTACAGTGGTACAAGTGGACATGAAAAACTTCAAGATGCCTCCTACATCATGCTGGGAAGGAGCCACTACATGGAGAAGCCGACCAATGCAAGCGACAGGAACAAGACGAAACAAACAAGAGTTACATGAGGACACACAACTGTGTCACTCTAAAGACATTATGCTGCACGCGTGGGTTCGAATCCCATCCTCGTCGCCAAAAATAAGTGTAGTAATCAGGGACCACACTGGAGATATTAAGTCAACGTAGGTTTATTCAGGTAGCAGGTAGGCAGGTAAACAGGTAGAGTAGATCCAGTATAATGCCACAGCAACCTCACCCGGAGCAGCCTGCTGGCTGCTCAGCCCCATCCATCAACTGTCATCCCTCATTCAGTCACCCAAGCATTCCACTCATAGCTCACACACCAAACATTCCATTCAGAACACTCACACAGGCTGAGCAGCCAGGGACAGGGAAACATGGGAGAGGCAATCCATAACAACAGGATACTACAAAATGTTGTAAAGTGCTCCGATACCTTCGGGTCTGGCCAGCGCTATATAAAACTCTTAAATAAATAAATAAATAAATAAATAAATAAGCCATTTAAGTTCTCTGAGAGCAGGAGAGATGTGTTCGTATTTCTTAACTCCAGTGACCATCCTGGCTGCTGCATTTAGAGTTGTTCTGAGGGGGGCTAAGTGAGATTTTGCTGTGCCTGTGAGGGTTGCGTTCCCGTAGTCCATTCTGGACAATACCAGGGATTGAGTAGCTTGTTTGAGGTCATTGGGAGGGATGAAGGGTTTTATTTTGTTGAGCAGTTTTAGGTTCAGAAAAGCGCTCTTAGCGTTGTTCTTGATGTGTTTACCCATGTATAAGTTTGGGTCCAGAGTGATTCCCAGAGATTTTACGGAGTCTGCCGGGGTGAGACTGCAATTGAGGGCATCAATGGTTTTTAGCCATTCTGTGATTTGGGGGGTCTGCTCTTTGTTGGAGATGATGAGGATTTCCGTCTTATCTTGGTTGAGTTTCAGGTGGTTGAGGGCTAGCCAGTTTTGGACTTCTTTTAGGGTGGTGTTTAGACTCTGAATATCGTTAATGGAGGCAGTTTCTAAGTAGATCTGGGTGTCGTCAGCATATAGGTGGAAGGGGATGTTGGCTTTTTTGAGAATATTGGTGAGGGGCTCCATGTATATGTTGAACAGTGATGGGGAGAGAACTGATCCTTGTGGTACACCCCTGCTTACGGGGAGTAGGTCGGACGTGCAGTTGTTAATTTTTATTCTTTGGGTGCGGTTTTGCAGAAAGGAAGTAAACCACTGTAAGACCACCTCATCTGCTCCTACCCTTTCTCGCAGTACATTGATGAGCAGTGTGTGGTCTACCGTGTCGAAGGCTGCCGATAGGTCTAGGAGTATGAGTAGACAGCATCGGCCAGTGTCTAGTGATTTGTGAACATCATCTATGACATTCAGGATCGCTGTCTCGGTGCTACAACCTTTTCTGAAGCCCGATTGGTGAGGGCCAAGGATGTTGTTGCTGTCAATGTGTTGGGTGAGTTGTAGGAGAACACATCTTTCCAGGATTTTGGCTAAAAACGGAAGATTGGAGACCGGCCTGAAGTTATTGAGATCGTTGGGGTCACAGCCCGTTTTTTTTATTAACGGCGTGACTTGACCAATTTTGAGACAGTCTGGCATGACTCCAGTTCTTAGGGAGCTATTTATAATCTTGGTCCAGAGCAGGGCAAGGGTAAGTTTGAGCTTTTTCGCCAGTTGGGCAGGGATGGGGTCGGAGAAGTGTGACGAGGGTTTGGCACTGGTAATCAATTTGATGATTTCTGCTTCGGAGATGGGATCGAAAGATTTCCAGTAGTTGGAGGGGTGCCTGGGTGGGTTATTGTCTTCTTTGCAGGGGGGCTGGCTTACGTTGGGTGACCGGCAGTTGTTGTTCAGGGAGAGCTCAATCTTGGTGATTTTCTCATTAAAGAAATTGGCAAAGTTGTTGCACAGGACTTTGGAGGCCTTCACTGAGGATGAGGGGGGTTTGGATGTCTGTTGTCTAATGAGATTAAAGAGTTCTTTGGGCTGATTTTTGGCATTGTTTAGTGCCTCACAGAAGAATGAGGTTTTTTCCTTCTTGATGTGTTTTTTATATTCCCTGCGTTCAGATTTGAGTAGGTCGAGGTGGATTATGGTCGGGTTGTTTCGCCAGAGTCTTTCTGCAGCTCTTAATTGTCTTCTTTCCGAGTTTAGATCTGTGTTCTTCCAAGATCTCGAGGGAATGGTCCTGATTTTTTTTTGTTTCAAGGGGGCTGAAATTAACTGATCATTGCAGGCAATGTCTTCATGTAGATGTTGAAAAGCATGGGTGACACAATAGAACCTTGAGGGACCCCTGCTTTTGTGAAGTACTGTTTGGATGAGGAAGGGGGAGCATGGATGACATTTGTTCTATTTTGAAGGTAGGATGGGATCCAGTCGAGAGCAGTTACCTCTATGCCCACTTCGTAGAGTCTTTGGATTAGACTGTTAGACTGTCATTATCAACTGTGTCGAAGACAGCTGAAAGAGCCAAGAAAAGTAGTGCAGTGACCCTGTTCCGGCCTGCTGTGTTTTTAGGGTCATCCCAGATGGTGATCAGGGCAGATTCAGTGCCTCTTCCTGGATGGAATCCTGTTTGAAAGTTGGAAAGTATGGAGTTGTCTTCAATGAATTGTGACATCTGGGTGAATGCTGCTTTTTCTATCAGTTTGTCCAGGAAAGGTCCATTTGTAATCGGGCTGTAGTTGTTTGGATCATGTGGGTCCAGGTTTGTTTTCTTTAATAAAGGGCTTATGTATGCCTTTTTTGCACAAAGACCCTTCAAGGCTACACAGGAAGATATGGGAGGGTCGTCTAAGGAGCCCCCCAGTACATGGTTTCATGCAACTAACACTGGAATCGGTGTCGTTGCATGATTCAAACATGTTTGATACCAAACATGACCGGGTTCGGTGAAGCCATTATGTACCTTAAAATGGCTTCCCTGCACTTACAAAGCCAGAGAATCTTCTGAAAAGACTCCTGTAGTTAAAGAATTGTTGATAATTGTTCTTACCGGTTTATATTGATCTACGTACATAGATAATCTTTTAATTGTAGTAATAGAAGATATTTTTGTAGTTTACATTAGAAATATGTAAAATCTAGATTTAGTACCATGATATTTTTACCGCAATATATATGTTTCACAAATTTTTTTAGGTCAATATTTATTCATATAAGTGATTTTTATTCTGCTGTATTTTGGAATTGTAAACACATTTCTTCAACTCGACTTCTAAACATGCGACCACTTTCTTTATCACATTGTTATACCATTTCAACCAGCGCACATCAGATCAAAGTATAGCAATGCTTTGTATATAATTTTATGTGAGAAAGTGCCTCTTTTTGTGTGGAAACCCTCATTTTGTACTGATTGGTATTGTTGTTTTACAATGCTTCACTGTGGGGCACTATTCTTTAATCCCTAGTGTATGTGCTCTAATCATTAAAACATGGTAAAATTGGCTCATCTAAGGTTCACAAGTACCTAAAGCTAACCCTGGTAAGTTAGCTTGCTGCGTTTCGACAGTGCACATCCGCGTTCCCTGAAGGAGAACTTACCGGTAGGTCAGTTCCTGAGGAACCGCAGGAATTGCGCTGACCTTTCTGATTACAAAAAAGAAGCTGAAATACTGACAACGAAATTACAACAGAAAGCCTATCCTAAGATAATCATTGAGAGGGCAAAGAAAAGGTCACATAACACCCCTAGGGAGGCTTTGTTAGAAACCCACCAGAGACGGATTCACTAATTTGTGTTACCACTTACAATTCCTCCTCAAACCAGATTAAGAAAATCATAAATAAGAAATGGCCCATCTTAACATCTAACAAACTCATGTTTGAAAGACCAATGTTTTCTTTTAGAAGGAACAAAAGCTTGAGAGATACGTTAGTACACACCAACACACACAAACAAAAGACCACCAACCAACTTACACTTTGGAATCATCCGCCAGTCATGGGTCATTACCCATGCGGGTCGTGTGTAGTGTGTTCTCTAACTGAGCCCCCTAAACAAATCAACCTAGGCTTGACGTACCCATGGGAACAACGGGCACAAACGAATTGTAACACCGACAACGTTGTGTACCTGATTAAATGCCCATGTCAGCTGATGTATGTCGGGATGACCAGCAGAAAGATAAAAGTGCAGATAAGTGAGCACCGCAGCACTATAAGGCGGCAGTCACGGCAACCAAGCTCACTGCCCATTACCTGAAGAAAGGACACAGTGATACAGACATAAAGTGGACCATCATTGAGAAAGTAAAGGGCACTGGTAATTTAACCAAAAGGCTACTTGAGCGTGAACAACGTTGGGTCTACCGTTTAAAGACGCACGAGACCGGGCTCAACGATTCCATACCATGGAACCAACTGAATCAGAGATAAATTCAGCATGAGTATGGGACATAAGACCTCGCTGTTTATCACTACAGCCCCTGATACCTTTCCTATAGAGTGTTCCAACCACTCTGAGATATGCTTGTCACTCTTGGTACACTAGTACTACTGTATCTCTTTAATGGAGGATCTCCTTCATCCACAGTTCCCGAAAGGCACTCTCCATCACGAGTAGAATTAACTTGGCGTGTGCCCCATCCAATGAAGGCACAGAACACCGTTTCATTCCCCACACAGCTCAGCGCGCTGTGCAGAATATTAAATTATCAGCAATTCCTGGGGATTGAGATAGTGAGGCACTTACAGGGCCTGTTTGCCTCTTCTGATCTAAAGTGATTTATTGGTGTTTTTCGAATTAGCCTTAAAGAATGATCACATTTGCTCTGAGTTGGCATCAATAAAGTTGGGGATGTTTGAACTCCAATACAAACCCTGAGAACGCGGGTTCCCGTATGCGGAGTCAATAATTATACGAGTGCGTCCACTACGTTGAAGAATATTGGTATTTAATGGAATTCCAATACACACATTCCCTCTTGTAAAAATTACCGATCGTAGTAATGTTGATTTTCACAGGATTGGGTGTTATACCACTTGGGACCACAATTCCCATCATTCCTGCATAAACGCGACATGAACGCGCCCGCCCCTGAAAGTCCGTCAATCCTGGAACTCCTAATGGGCGTGTCATTTACCTGATATTCCCGTGCATATGCGGTGCATTTAAACAGGATCTCTCCGGTCACTCGGAGCACAAGCCCGGGGACTCTTACCTACTAGGTATCGCCGCGGGGCAGGACCCTTGATGGCGAAAGTAGATGACAACAGATAGCGTTTCCCACTTAAACAGGTATGTTTTGCAAAACGGCCAAAATGATGTAATTTACCTCTGATATTGACCTCGCCGCTTCTGTTTTTGTCTTTATCCTCCATGATGGCCATTACGTATTACTGCTTGGCATTTGAACAACACAGTGTTTGACTAAAGGGCTACCCCACTAATTCCTGGAGTCCCCAGTGATGTGTTTACTCTCCCAATGAGGGGTAAGGGAGAGTGCTGTGAATGATAGGAGTGAATGTTTAAACACGACGATTGATAGCAGCTTGATGCTGTTTGATGAGAGTGACACAGGTATGATTCCACACTGAGACTAGGCACGCACAAGAGTGTGGTTAGCGACAGAATGCGATTCGTGTCGCCACAACACTATATTTACCACCTAGTTGTATGTGGTAATAATATACTATATTGGATACACATACCAAACTAGTATGTTGAATGATGTGTTCCCTGCACCCTACCGGTTTTGACAGCACGGGTGTATTCATGAGCACGTCACATATGGGAAGCAGTGAGGTTTTTTGACAACTATGTTGCACTATGATCTCTTTCTTTCTTTTATTTACAGATGGAGTAAGAATAAATTAAAGATAAAATATCTTTTGCTACTGTCTCAGGAGCAGTTTTCTGCCCTTACATAAAAGCAGGATAGGGACTCCCCCTTCCGCTCTATCCAGGGAGGATTATCTAATTTTCTGCCCTGAAGAAAGTCCAGGACCGCTTTGGCCAATGAAGGACTGAAACATGTTGGCACTAGGGTCATAGGACCATAAAACTCCTGGTGACCCCCCTATTTTTGTATTTTAACCTGACAGTTCCACGAATAAAGGGACACTGGGATATGTCGGCGGATTTTTAATCTTTAACTCCCCCTGGCCACATCTCATCAAGAGCTCCCTGGAATACGGTCGAGCCCACCCTGACTTCTAGGCGTCAGGGTGACCCGATGATGAAGCATGACACCACTAGGGTGTGTGAGGGTAATATAAACGAAAGTTGATAGTAATCAGGTAGAGATTCAGAAGCTAAAGAACAGCGAGCGGGATCTTAGAGATAAACTAGAATCCCTTGAAAACAACGCAAGGAGGAATAATGTAAGAATTCTAAATGTTCCTGAGGGCCTTGAAGGAGGGGACATCAAGGCCTATGTAATCACTCTTTTAAAGGAATATAATTTGGATCTCGACCAAACTATACTAGAAGAAGATATACAAAGAGTCCATCGAGATCCTTTTGTGAATCGCCCAGGCAGAAAAACAGCAAGAAGGATTCTAGTGAATTTTAAAACTTACTCTTTAAAAGAAAGAATCCTCTCTGGAGCTTTAAAGCCTGGATCATATAAAAAAAAACGACTGGTCTTTACGTATAAGGTCCGATATCTCCCGTACTACCCTGGATAGGCAGTGGGAGCTCGGCAAATTTATTCAGGAACTAAAAGATTTGGGCGCCACTGCAAACATAAGATTTCCGGCATCTCTGAGGGTCATGAGAAACAACAAGATGTATAACTTTAGAGACCCTGACGAGGTGAAGGTTTTCATTGAGCAGATCAAGGCACAAGCGATATAAAAAGCTTCTTATTCCGACCGCCGTGCTAAAGGAGAGCTCATACGAGGTATTCATAGTATACCTCAAGTTAGTACGGAGGGTTCCCCAGGGTGGGTGGGGAGGGTCACTGGCAAAAAAAGGAATCTTAAAAGAAAACAAAAAAATAGAATCACATTTGGTGGGGGAGCATGTGGGAGAATTTTTTTTTTAAAAAGGTCCTCTTTTGCTTATATTAGTTACTTCTTTTTTCTCTTTTCTTGTTTCTGTTGTTGTGTATTGGCTACTTTTTTTCATGATTGGCTGAGTTACCCAGGTCTCTCTTGGCATATCAATTTTCCGTATGGTTGGCCCGGATATCCCTAAACCTTTAAAGATATTAACGTGGAATGTCAATGGGCTTAGGGTGGCTTCAAGAAGGAGAAGGATCCTAGAATATTTGAAGTTGAGTGAGTCGGAGGTTATTTTTATCCAGGAATCCCATCTTCTAAAAGAAGAATGGTTGGATATTTTAAAAAACCAACAATGGATAGAGCATTGTATATGCATCACGCAATCTTGTACAGTAAAAGGGGTGGCTATCTTATTTAAAAGATCCTCCCAAACTATGTTAGGTGAAACCATGGTAGATCCACTAGGTAGATGGGCAATAGCTAAGGCAAAAATTCATGGCGTGTGGCTCGCCTTTGTTGCCTATTATGGTCCACATCTGGACGACCCTATACCTTTACGCAACTTATTTTTGCACTTAGTCGATTTAAATGAACCTATTATTATGGGTGGTGACTTTAATGTGTTTATAGATCTAGCTCAGGATAAAACCTCCAAGAGGGCACTAGTAACTGTTCCAAAAATGAGAAAAATTTTGAAACACCTAATTTAGGATATAGGCCTGGTTGATATCTGGAAATTTATGGGCGCAAAAAGAGGGCAGAGGGGGGAAAATTCACCTTTCATAACAAAAAACACGGTCATCGATCTAGGATTGACTTTTTTTGGTTGCCCCTGTCAGCAGTAATAACACTAAGAGAGTCACTCATATCTCGGAACATCTATCCGACCACTCAGCGGTCACACTTGAGATTTTGCTCCAAGACAAGGTACCTGAGCGACGCTGGACTTTGAATCGAACTTTACTTTCTGATTCTTCCCTAGTTGACAATCTGAAAAAATCAAGGAATGAATTTTTTTCCTTTAATCTTGACTCTGCTCCCTTAAATAAGGTATGGGATACATACAAAGTTTATCTTAGAGGCATTTTAACAAGTTTAGGTGCATTACAAAATAAAAAGGTTAGGCAGGAATTTAAAATCCTAGAAGAAACGATTAAAACATTACAAAACAAAATAGGGTATACCTAAAATATAACAAGTAAATCGCGCTTAGAAGCAGAGCTGATAACGGCAAAGACCAACCTAGCTGATTATCTGGAAGTCAGGGTGAAACAAAAATGGGAAGCCAGCAGACATGCCAATTATGAATATGGGGAAGGGTGTGGCAAACTTCTAGCCTGGAAGATCAAAGCTAATCAGGCCAGAAATTTCATTAAAGAATTAAAATGCCAAGTCACTGGGAATATTATCTCTGAGGATGGGGAAATTGAACTCGCATTTGCGCAATTTTTCCAGGACTTATATACAGAAGATATTGCTCCAAGTAAGAAACAGATAGAAGCGTTTTTTGGGATTTAGATCTTCCCTCCCTTAATGAAGAAACTAGAGGGGAATTAAATGCTCCTATTACAGTAGCAGAAGTTTACAACATAATAAACAGCCTGAAAAAGGGTAAGGCCGCAGGGCCGGATGCCCTACCCAATGAAATCTACTCTTTACTAAAAGAAGAGCTGGCGCCAATCCTGCTTAAACTTTTTAACTCTGCTTATATTCTAAATCAGGATCTCCCTCCTTCTTGGGACCTAGCCACCATAATAATTCTTCTCAAACCTAACAAGAATCCAAGGGTCTGCGAGTCGTATAGACCGATTTCTCTCCTTAACAGCGATTATATTTTATATACGCAGATTCTCACTAAAAGGTTAGATCGGTTGGTAGGTCCTTTGATACATAGTGACTAGAAGGGCTTCGTGAAGGGGAGACAACTACACGATTTGACACACGAGTTATTGGGCACAATAGATCTGGCAACAGAATATGGCAAACCCTTGACGGTGATGACATGTGACGCTGCTAAAGCTTTTGATAGGGTCAGCTGGCCTTTTCTTCAAGAGGTGATCCAGCGTTTTAATCTGGGACAAACTTTTGTATCAGCAATTAAGGCTATTTATAAAACAGTTAAAAATTGGTAGGGGCTCCAGACAGTGTTGCCCTCTCTCTCCATTGTTATTCAATCTTTACATTGAACCACTGGCCATAAAATTAAGAACATGCAGGAATATACTACCATTTTCATGCAATGGGTGGGAAAAGAAAATAGGGCTTTATGCCGATGACTTGATGATTTTTACGGGCCACTTGCATCTGTCGATATCAGCTATATGGGAAAAGCTAGAGAGTTTTGGCAAAATATCTGGTTATGCTGTTAATCAACAAAAAAACGAGATCATGCAATGGAATACCAACTACCAGGGAAATTCAATTAGACAAAATATCAGATATTTAGGGATCCAAGTGGTCGAAAATTTAGAGAAATTAGCAAAAGTGAACTTTGATCTAGTCACTTCCAAAGTAAAGAAACAACTTCAGCTTTGGGATTCCTTGCCTTTATCCTTTTAGGCAAATCTAACCTTTTAAAAATGTCTATTCTACCCAAATATACCTTCTTATTTAACACCATCCCCTTAGAATTCAAGAAGGAATGGATAAAAAAATACAAGGACTTTTTTCTAGCTTTATATGGGGGAATAAAAGACCCAGAATTGCCTGGAAAAAATTCAGGAAAAAAAAGGAAAATGGCGGTATAGCAAGTCCAGACCTCCTCCAATATCACAGAGCTTTCCACCTAAAAATATTCAGGCAACTCTTGAAAGATAATCCTGACGTTTCACCACTGTTTCGCGCACTTACATTTGGCCCAACAGATATATCCAGTTTTTTTCTTTTTAAATTTGGTGACCCTAAGTACTTTAAAAAAATGAGACTAAAGATTCTCCAGGAGGCATGCAAAATGTGGCATCAAAATAAGAGTTTTATTGCAGATACCGTACTATAGCCACTATGCGCCTATTTGGAAATCACCTGGTACCCCAGCCTGCTTACAAGATTCCCTTGCAGTACCTATGAAAGAAAAAGGAATTCTTAGATGGGGCCAACTCTTTGAAGAAGCGGATCTAATCTCTTGGCAAAAAATGCAGGAGATATCAGAAGGTTCTGTTTCTAAATTTAAGTACTATCAATTACTAAGCTGGGCCAAAATCCCAAGGAAAGGGGGAAAGGGAAATTTGTTCTGGGAATCTAAAATCGTCTTGCGCCCCCCTGCGCGAAAAGAAGTGTCGGTATGGTACTGGATGCTGATTCAATCCCTAGATGACCCACAAGTCTGGTTGAAAGCGATCTGGAGGAAGGATCTGCCGGTGTACGACCTCGATTTATTATGGCAAGTATCTTTATCTCTCTTATGGTCTTGTGTGAAATCTGCACCACTAAGAAAAAAACATCTTTTTACAACCCACAAGGCATATTGGACACCTCGAAGATTGGCAAAAATGAGCTCTCAAGCTGTGAGGAGTTGTCCAAAGTGCGGAGAAATAAATGCGGACGAGGCACATATGTTCTGGCAGTGTCCTTCCATCCAAGTTTTCTGGCAGAAAGTGGGTACGACGCTTTTGGGAATTGTGGGTCAAGAAGTTAAGGTGAGCCTGGCTTTGGTTATTTTCGGGGTAATACCGATTGAGGAGAGTAATAGGATTTTATCTAAGGCATATAAAGTGCTTATCTTTATTTTAATTCTTCTGGCGCGTAGAGAGTTATGTATTAAATGGATTTTACCTATTCCTCCTCTTGAAAGTGAGTGGGTAAATTCGGTACAAAGAATAGCTAAAATGGATAGGGCAACTCAGAACACGAAAAAGGCAAAATTTTGGAGTTTGTGGGATAACTGGGTTAAATTAGCTTGCCCCTAGACTTCTTTTTTCTCCTTAGGCACGGTATAACGTGTACTGTAAATTTTCTTTAACTTGCTTTGCGTTGGTTTATTTTAAGTTTTACTCAGTCCAATGATTATCAACCAGAAATACAGGTTTTCGGAGATTACACGAGAGTGTTCGAGATTGATCGGCATTCTTGCTGGGGTAAATCTGTAAGTACCTGTATAACCGGAGTAAAAGGATGGGTGGTAAGGTTCTGGGAACCCCGAGATGTGATTCATCCCCTCCTTTCATGGAGTGACCGGGTGTCTCCCTTTAATGAATCAAGAAAGCCCGAACCCTTTTTTTTTATCTCCAACTATATACTGATTTGACAAATGAGGACTAAAAAAAACAAAAGAAATAAATAAATAAAATAGTTTCCTTCCCCACTCTCTAGTGGGTAACAGCTCATTGCTTCAAGTAGGACCTTCCCAGATCTAACTTACCAGGGTTAGCTTTAGGTACTTGTGAACCTTGTTCACAAGACCGTGGGGTACTTTTTGTGGATTAGTGTTTAAACACGGGATGACGTACTCCCACCAGAGGATGCCTCTCGGCCCTTTTGGCACAGGGGAAGGCCCCTTTCCCTGGACGCCTTAGTTCTTTTGAAAATTGGCTCATCCCCAGCTCATATAGTTAACTTTCCAGTAAGGCCCCAGTGAGGAAGCTCTTCGAGATCCCCTGCCCCAACGATTTCCACAGCTAGCGGCCGCCACTGCTCTGGCAGCAGAGTTCTGAATTTGTTGGAGTTTTTTCATAGTTAGTAAAGATGATCCGGGGTAGAGGCCCTTGGCATAATAAAGTTTTGACAGCACAAGAGAGATAATAGCTTGGACCTTGTGTGGAAATCCTAGGTGGGGGAAGATGCGTCACAGATTTTTCATAGTAATGAAGTTTGATCTTGCTAACTTAACCTTGCTATTCAACAATATAAGGAGGCAATTATTGCCGCAAAAAAGTCTTTTTTCACAACGAAAATAAAGGAGGCAGGAAACTCTACCAAGGAATTATTCAAATCCGTTAATCTGCTGGGTAAACCGCAACAGGAAAATGCGTTTAAACCTGATCAAGCTATGTGTAACAAACTCGACCTATTTTTCCAGGATAAGGTGCAAGGAATTTATAACGGCCTCCTGAGCTCTCCGGAGTTTCAGGATAAAAAAGAGCAACCGATATGTCCAATCCATTGTAGACTATCCTGTTTCCAGACAGTTACAAACGATGAAGTACAAAAACTTCTTCTCTCAATAAAATCTGGCTCACCCACAGATCCCTGTCCCCCTACCATTATGCATCTGGCCGCCCAGAAGATCTGTAACAATCTTACACCTCTTATTAACCAAGTTCTGGAATCAGGCTACTATCCAGAAACTTGGAAAAAAGTATCTATTAGACCTCTTTTAAAAAAAAAAAACCTGGACCCAACCGAACCAAAAAATTATCGGCCCATTGCTGGCCTACCAATAGTGGCAAAAATTTTGGAAAAATCACTAAACACAGCGCTGACTGACTATTTAGACGCAAACAACCTATTGGATACTACACAGCATGGCTTCCGGTCATGCCATTCCACCGAATCAGCCCTGATCACCGCAACCGAAGAGATCCGCAGGGTGGTGGATGAGGGGGGGAGGGCGGTCCTCGTGCTCCTAGATCTGTCGGCCGCCTTTGACACCGTAAACCACGCGGTGTTAGTTCAGCGGCTGAGGGATGTGGGAGTGGAGGCCTTCGCCCTGGCCCTCTTATCCTCCTTCTTGGAGGCAAGGGAGCAGAGGCTGTTCTGGGATGGACTGCAATCAGATAGTTTACAACTTCCATGCGGCGTCCCGCAGGGATCCGCCCTATCCCCAACAATGTTCAACATCTACGTCACCCCGTTGGCTAGACTTATCAGGAGGCATGGTTTTGCCCTGGTCTCTTATGCTGATGATTCCCAACTTGTCATCTCTATCACTAATCAGCCTGAGAACACAGCTGCCAGGTTTCATGTCTGTCTCACTGAGATCATCACCTGGATGAACCATAGCTTCCTGAAAATTAACACCGACAAAACGGAGGTGATGGAGTTTGGTCCAGGCCGGCCCCTATGGAATAAGTCCTGGTGGCCAACCGAGGCTGGAGAATGCCCACGCCCTGTCCCCAAGGTCAAGAACCTTGGGGTCATCTTTGACGACCAATTGAATTTCTCTGCCCAGGTAAATAGTCTCACCTCCTCCTGTTTTTTTCTACTAAAAACTTTGAGAAAAATCTTTCCATTCATTTCACAAGAGCTGCAAAAGACGGTGATGGTAGCATTTTTCTTGTCCAAGTTGGACTATTGCAATGCCCTATTCTTGGGCATTGACAAGTCCCAGATGAGAAAACTACAATCCCTACAGAATGCCGCAGCAAGACTACTCCTGGGCATACCCAGAGGACAGTCAACTTCAGCAGGAATTAAATCGCTACACTGGCTTCCTGTCCAGCAGCGGGTGGAATTTAAGTCTCTGTGCCTTGTGCATAAGGCACTGTACGGTGGTGGTGCTGAGGACATTCAAAGACTGTTCCCAACCTACATCCCCCCACGCGCTCTTAGATTTGCTAGTCTGGGTCTTATAAGGACCACAAAGACCAGACGGGCAAGATGGGGAGGCAGGGCGATATCACAGTCTGCTGCAAAGCTATGGAATAAAATGCCTACGGCCATGAAACTTCAACCCAATTTGCAGCTTTTTAGGAAGGGTCTGAAAACATGGTTGTTTACTTCCGCATAAGTCCCCGGTTAACACAGTGCGTTGATCTTGTTCACACACCCTAGCGCCAAGACGCCACGGCAATCGAGCGCTATATAAACATATAAACATAAACATCCACTTGGGCATTCATTGATAGCTTTGAGTCAATGGTAATTCTAAGGCTTCTTACTTCCTTGGATACTTTAGGAGATAGTCCCAGACCGTCAGGCCAGGCGCAGAGTAGGTCATGGTCTTTCCAATCGCCACATGTGAGTATTTGGGGGATGCCCAGGGGATTCAGCCACTGTGGGACTTGCTGTCCCAGACTGCCATGACCTCTAGGAGGAGGGGCCACCAACGCTGCATTGTACTTCAAGAGCACAGGACTGCTCCACCGATGCGGGACATCCAGGGGATTCGGCCGCCATGGGACTTGCTGTCCCAGCCTGTTGTGACCTGCTGTGATCTCTAGGAGGACGGGCCACCAACACAGCATCACGCTTCAAGAGCGCACATTGCTCCAGCGGTGCAGGACGCACGCGGGTCGCGCCCGGGCAAAGCCCGGGCCAAGGACAGGCCATTCCTGCGCCTGTCAGCGCTAGGAGGAGCCGGAGTGGGGCCATCCCCCCTTAATTCTGCTAATTAAAGGTACCAAACTTTATGCTGCCACTTCTAGCCTATTGAGCTACTGGCTCCATGAGTTATTGCACTTTGATTTGCCTATCAGGCTTTTCTAGCACTACTTTCTTGACCACTAATGGGAAAACGGAGGGCTGCTCCTACGAACACCACACCAGGTACCACCCTAGATGGCTTCCTGCAACATGCTGTGGGGGTCATCAGTAGGGAAATTGACTTGGCATAACGGCGTCTGTCTTTGACAACTCCACCTGGGCCGCTCTGTGAGCCACCACAAGCTTTCCCTGAGCCCCATGTGTCTGCCAATATGTTTTCACCCAGCACAGATCCTCCCCTGCAAACCTTGGGCCATGATCAACCAGCCGTTTCCACCACTACCAAAACCTTGAAGAAGCCATTCGGTTCTTGAAGACGAAGTCCGGACGCAGCAAAGGATTCACCCTCAGGGGAGCCCTTAAGTAACCCAACAAGGGAGTAGTACTACTTCTGCGGTGACCAACCTATCAGGAGGGGTCAGGGACACTACTCTGGTGAATTGACCAGTCAGCTGCTCCCAGGGGCCCCTGCCCATCTAAGTTTCAAGATGGCAGAATCAAGTGGCCACCTGGTGGAGCTCTGGGGACCTGCCAGGGGAGGAGCTGGACGGGAGGGGGGGTGCACTCCCCTGTCCTTTGTGTAGTTTCGTGCCAGAGCAGGAGCCAAGGGCTCCTGGACTTCTGAAAACTGGTTATTGCATGGAGGGCACCAAATGTGCCCTTCAAAGCAGTCTGGAGGTGCTCAGGAGCACCCCCACCCTAGCCTAAGACACCTAATTCTAAAGGATAGGTTACTACACCTCTCCTCTGCAGAACATCATTTTTCTGCCTTCCTCTGCCCGTGTTAAGATCTGCAGCAGGTCGGAAGCAGCACTAGCTTGCACAAAGACCCTTCAAGGCTACACAGGAAGATATGGGAGGGTCGTCTAAGGAGCCCCTCAGTACATGGTTTCATTCAACTAACACTGGAATCGGTGTAGCTGCATGATTCAAACATGTTTGATAGCAAACATGACCGGGTTCGGTGAAGCCATTATGTACCTTAAAATGGCTTCCCTGCACTTACAAAGCCATAGAATGGACTCCGGGGCTTGGTGGGGTGTCTCTGCTCGTGCAGGGACACCCTCACACTTAGAACCATGCACCCTGCCTATGGGCTGTAAGGCCTACCTTAGGGGTGGCTTATACATTTTAAGTTCAGTGACCGGGATATAACGAAAGCCTTATATCTTAAGAGAAGTGTGCATGCACTGTTTCACGCAGGCTGCAATGGCAGACCTGCAGACACAATTTGCATGGGCTCCAGTGGCACAATACATGCTGCAGCCCATTGGAGACCCCTGGTGTACCAATGCCCTAGGTACCTTAGTACCATATACTAGGGACTTACATGGATACACCAGTATGCCAATTTCGGGGTGTTCAAAGTACTTACCAGTAAATTGAGGAGTGAGAGCACAGGCACTGGGGTCCTGATTAGCAGGATCCCAGTGTATTACAGTCAAAACACACTGACACCAGGCAAAAAGTGAGGGTATCTATGCCAGAAGGATCCTACTTTCCTACTATAACCATATACTTCAGCTCTATAAATCAAGTTGTAAAAACTCATACAAGATATAAGAAATTGTTTCTCCACCTGATCCAACTGGCATTAAATAATGTGTATGTTGTTTACCATAAGACCACCACAGGAAAACTGATATCTTTCCTTGACATTCAGTTGACCATCATTGAAAGTCTTACTGCTGCAGAAGCAGTATACTCTACTTCATCTTCTGTGGAGGCTGTTGCAAGGCTGCAGGATCAGTGCTTTGCTGGCCACATTCCTGCAACAGCTATATAATCTTAACCACGTAATCATTGTAGAGTCCACCCTGAGCAAAGAAAGAGGAAGGAGACTGTGTTACTGTCCCCACTGCCCATCTCTGCCTGCCTATGTTTTGAAATGTGCTTTCTGTTGTTCCACACAAAAATGAAGTATTGGGAAACTGACTGAAGTGGAACTGCCCTAGTACCTACCATTGAATGCCTTGCATGGCTAAATTCTTCCCATGGCCACTATGTCACTAGGCAAGCATCCCTTCGAATTGTTTCTTCTAGTTGAGAAAACCTTGGCCTTTTGCCTGCTTGACACCTTCATTAACTGTTAGAAAGTGGTAGATGTTCGGTTCACCATATGACAAGTGCATTACAGTCATTGCACTGTACATAACGGTGGATGAAACTTAGGTTCCATTGTCACAGTGCACCTAATGCACAATGCGCATATGAACATAGGACAGTTTTACCAAGGTAAAACTGTCCTACGTTCCCTAAAGAGCACTTCAAAAACTGCTAAAGACTTTATGTTTTGCTGCACAGGGTGGATTGTGACAACAGAAGTAAAACTACCCTACGTTCCCTAAATAGCACTTCAAAAACTGCTAAAGACTTTATGTTTTGCCGCACAGGGTTGATGGAGCAGGGTTTTGAGAAAATAAAAACTGCTCAGATTAACTCCCCAGTAACATTTACTAATAGTGTGCTGTGAAAATAATATGCACCAACACGAACACATTGGGAAAATGCTTTGCGCATGCGTGCACTAATGCTAAGACTAATGCATGAAAGACAAGGCCGCATTTTCATTCTGCTTCTAAAATTAATAAAATAATGCTGCTTTTGCACATTAATGCTCTTGTTAGGAAAACATAACATTGGGTTAGTGCAATGGTGGGAGGTAAACAGTGAGAAGTACATTTCTTGAAAAATAATGTCTGTGTTCTCATTCATTTTAGAAAAAAGTATGGGCCTATATTTCTGCATGAATGTTAAGAGTTAAACGAACAAATATTAAATAAAATGCTGAAAATCGAGCTCTGACAGAGAGAGGAGAGAAGTGGCGGAGGCTAATGTGGTTAATCTTCAAAAGAACGTTGCGTGTCTGCCAAGTAACGGAAAGACAGCCATGGGAATGAAAGGAAGTATACAAACTTCTTCCGTCGAAAGCGGCAGTGCTGAATAATAAAAATGTAGAAAATTGTAACATGTTGCCTTCTCGAAGAAATGTGTGGATAGTGTAATGGGAGAGTGTATTAAACAACGAACACTAAGAAAACATGATCATGACTATGGTGGTGTGATAGAACACCCCCCGAATCAGCCAATGAGAGACTGAGTTTTCGTAAATGTTTCAACTACTGTGGGTTGGACATGAAGGTTTTAGGGTATAACTGGGGTGCTCCAGAGGGGTGGGGAGTAGGCTTTGCTCGAGAGTAGAGGGAGATCGTCGCTGTCCGTCGGTTTGCTGATAGAGGCCTACCTGTTTCCTGTTCCTGTATCCAGTATCCTGATCTAATCTTTGTTCCCTGAATCTGTCTCAGGGGACCCCTTACTATCTCCGTGGCCAGGGGGTGGTATTCCTCTATTTCCTTTAGGTTAGTATTAGCTAAATGAACAGTACTTTGCATAATAATTTGCAAATGTATTTTGTCTCTGAAACTTTTGTCTCTACGCCTATCCACTCCTTCATGTGCATTTATTCAATTTGATATGAGTTTGACACTATTTGCATTGATATATGTTCTCTCTCTCTGTGATTAATGCATTGTTTGCCTTATGATTCTGTACATATTTGAGCTATTATTTTTACATTATTTGGTGATAAACACTATTAACCTTTCACTGAGTTTGTGGTTATTTAGTGAGATAGTTAGATAGATAGATAGTACTATTATTACCATCAACTTCTCAACTTTAGGTCCATCGACCAGAGGAAAGAAGTTGACATGCAGGCTCAGTTAGTTATTTAGAGTGTTAGATACGAGCCTGTATAATGAACAGCTGATTTTCATTAGTGTTCATTTTAGTCTTGATAACTGAACATTACAGCGTCATTCAGCGTGGGGTAAGTGTGTATGGGCCCGTGTTGTGCTGTGTTATCGATCCCTGATTGGAGCTGGATCAGGGTGCATTGTGACAACGGAACCTAAGTTTCATCCCCCACTATGTACAGTGTGGTGACTGTAATGAACCTTAGGTTCAAAGGTAGATATGCTTGCTCAGCTTGAACAATGTAGGCTATATGGAATCTTCAGACACCCCCCCAATTTGCATCCACAAACTGGAAGGAGTTTTCATTTAACGCAGCAAGAGTGCTAAAGGTGCATGAAAGATACATCTTCCTGAGCCTTAGGTTGATACTACGGACAACGTTAATGAAGGTTCACTAGGCAAGAATATGGGATTAGTCAGGACGTTGAAGGAAACAGAGAGGAAAAAAGACAGGAAAAGCTTAGGCTAGGTATGCTTTCATAAGCATATTCAATAGGTAGATGGCAGATGCACATTCAGTCACTTCATCTTCACCAAAGGACTCACTCCGATAGTCAATGACTCCCTCACTCAACTAACAAGATGGTTCCAAACAATACAGATTGCATCAGGCAGGCCCAACCTCGCGCCCAGCATGCACATCCCACTGCACCTCAAAGACCTTCGCTGGTGGGCCATCCACATGCAAGCTCTCTTCAAACTCCTCAAACACACATTCAAAGCCTTGTACAAAACTGGCCGAGCATACCAGTTAGTGTGCTAAGTGCACATGGAAAACATGTCTTCCTGAGCCTCATGTGGCTGACATGGCAGCCATTATTAAAGGTTCACTTGGCACATTTTCTTGAGAGGTAGTAAAAACTTAGTCCATGTTGGTTTTCATTCCTGATGTTGTGAAGCTTTTTGAGACACCAACCAACATTTATGGCCCTTTGTGTGTAGTGGTTTGTATATGCTGTGTTTGTAGGCAAGTTGGTTGATGACTGGGTGAGAGGTGGCATGAAAGGTGCCTCCATCCTGCAGCGTATGAATGTGATGGGCTCTTGAATGGCACTGGTATGTTAATGTGAGTGTTCTGTTGTGTTGGATTAAGCCTGTGGCAGCAGTGTGTCGTGCGGGAAAGGTGTGTGAATGGCCTATAAAGGTTTTGGTGTCTTTATTTGGATTTACAGCTCACTTTCAGTAGTCATGGGTTCAATATTCTGATGCTGTTATTAGTATTTTCTCTTTGAAGCTAGCTCTTCTGGAGGAGCCAAAACCAACTGGTGTAAGACTTTCCTTCACTTGTGGAAGAACTTTGAAGCAACAGTAACAAATATTAACATTTTTCCAGAACCGAACAGCTGCTGGTGTCCTGGGTGGTGGAACTTGCATTGATCCCAAAAACTTCCCCACAATACCCTCCTGACTTCAAACTTTGTATAAATGGCTAAGATCACCCATTTGTTTACATTTTGTGGAGAACATTTCTGAAATTGGTGGCGATCCGCAAATTTCCAACCAGCCAGTGTTCCCAAATATCTCCACATAAAAACAAAGCCCAATTTGTGTGAGTGGGACTAGGACCCGCGATAGGAAAGTGCACAAAACACAACTTGGACAAACAGTGTTCCCCACTCAAACCATCGTTTTTAGGTCTCGCCTGAGCCAGCGCGCATGCGCTGCCCTGCGAGGCTTCTAGTAAGCACTTCTAACTCGGACCACACGCTCGTGCGTGTGTTTTTTTTTGTTGCTCACACGCTATTGGCCTTTGCGTGCGTCTTTCTAAGAAAGACAGCACGCAATTGGCCAAAGGCGGGTGCATGTCCCGCCTTCTCTCTCCCCTGGCGTAGGGAGCTCGGGAGCGAGCAGCAGCCCCGCACTGTGCCTGATGCATTCCTTAAATTCTTTGTAGTGCGCGCGCGCGCGCACCACTCCCGGGCTTGTTCTATATAAGATACGTAGGGAGCAGGGAGCTGTCTGCAGAGACCTGGAGTAAGGAGTTGCTGATAGCGCTGTAGTTATCCTTCACTCTCTCTCGCTCTCTTATGTCCACCTCTTCAACTCCTACTTTTCCCTTCTTCCCAATTTTGTACCGAAACGTCGCAATGTAGCTTATCAGGATACTTTAGTCATTTACCAATTTATTTAAAGTAAACATCCGTCGCATTTTAAGCAGTAGAACACAAAAACATCATTCACAACCAAAATAATAGTATAATAAAAAAAGATAAACTAAGCCGCCTTGAAACAAACGTGTGAAGCTAAGTGCTTCATTCATTGACTCATTCCACACCTTTTTGTAGCGCCTACCGAGTTGGCGTCCTTCGGGCGCTCCAGGGACAGCAGAAAAAGACCATAGAGCGTACCCAGTCTCAGCTTTAACCCAACAATGGCGGGCCTTTCCGTGGCAAAGCTGGTGGCACTTTTGCCCACATTTACAAACTCACGAGAACTTCTCCCTGGTGATGCCCCCTGCGGGGCCCGTATGTACCCCAGCCTGGCTGGCACGCAGCACCCACCAAGGTGGAGCTAGAGATTGTTGTAGGCCCAGGACCCTCTCTTAAAGACAGAGTAAACTCCGAGATGTTATCAGTATGGAGCGAAGCCTCTTGCATGGCCATATAACTACATGGTACACAAGCGCGCGCGTGTTACGACAGCACTGTGTTTGCATAGGCCTTGCGATTGGACAGCCCTGGTCGTGTGCACGTGCACCAGTGTTTAAGCAAAGAGATAAAACCATTGCATGCAAAACACCTCCACCCTCGTGCAGGGAAATCGGTCATTGTTCTGGCGATGAAAACACAACGTGGGAGAGCCCGGCTCACAATGGGTTTATTTCTCTAATCTTTCAGAGCCAGAGGCGCGAACATTTGTGCCTCGTAATCTCATAATAATACTTAGTCAAACACAAGCTGTCACGTGCGCCAGCAATGCAAGCCCCTGATCTGCAGATCTTTACAGAGGGAATGTATCAGTGGGCTGGATTGTCCAGTCATATGTACAGGCCGTGGGGCAGGCAATGTATGCTCCCCTAGGAATGCCGTGAGACTGGAGTGGCCAGGCAGAAGTGATGATTACCCACAATTTCTGCAGCTATGTGAACATTCACAAACACAGCCAATGATTTCTTCACCTTAACTGCACCTGGAAAAGGTAGAATTGGGCATAGGGGGCGCAGAGAAAGGTTCCGTTCATGGCAACATGATTTCCATATGTTGTAGGGTTTCTTTTTTGTTTGTTTTATTTTTTGGAATTTTTAAACAGCGCGAACTAGACCGAAAGTATTGGAGCGCCTTACATGAGCACCCGTTTTATTACACAAGACACATTCTTTTTTTGTAGACACGGGGGCGCAGAATCACAGGATCTTGGGCCCCAGTCGGCAGCTCTTGACGTTACGCCGCATCCTCTCTCTATAGCTATTGCTAGTAGGGGTACACAGGGTACACAGGGCACACTGCAAAAGGCGTACTTTTCTGGAGTATGAGTGGTGGGATTGTGAGCTGGAAACAATCCAGAAGTGGTTGCCGACGTTTCTGCCCGCCAAGAGCTCTTCTTACACGCGGGGGCCCCAAATCACAAAAATCTTTGGAAATCTGCACTTACCATTTACCTCCCTCGGATGGGTGCCATTTTAGGAATTCACAAATATTTCCGAGAATATTTCTGGTAAATCCTTTATGAATTCCGACTTCTAAATAAGGAAAAGACTTTTTGCATGAACAAGTGTATATCGAGTAAAACTTTGCATACAAAAATACCTTCGCATTTGCGCAGTGGTAGTATATTTCTCCTCTACACCCATTTTCTTGCAAGTGTCACTCATTTTTAAACTGTTCCGTGCTCATTCCTACACTGGAAAATAAAAAGACTGATTCCTGCTTTAAACAGTAGTTCGTTCCCAAACGTTTCTAGGGTGGCTATAGGTCGTTGAGAAGTTTATGAATACCCACAAGTTCCGCGTGTTTTTCCAAACCTTTCAGGACCTGCCCCATGCAGTGCCCGCTCGCACGAACCCCACAAGGACATTTACCGCATTCACAGCATTACACCTATAGCTGGGTAATTACACGGATAGGTAAACGGGTGCCTGTGTAACTGCAAATCCAACGTTGTTTAATACCTTGAACTCAAACCACCTACGCCTTTAGATTACGATTACATATGACACTGGCTTTGTGCGATTCGAGGTCTGGATGTCACAGATGTCACAACAACAGAGAATGTGCCCTATTGGCTCGAGCGGTCGACCTGGAAACTGGGGAAGCGGGTTTGAGCCTCGGCAGAACGTTCAACATCTTGTGATTCTGGGCAAATCACTTAATCTCCCCGTGCCTAACAAAATGAATATGTCCGTCTATAATGCAACTAGTGCTCATGTAAAGCGCTCTGATACCTTCGGTCGTGTTCGCGCTCTATTAAACTCCAAAAATATATTTTAAAAAGGATGGTTATTAAAGCATTTTAAATAGATGAGTAACCCCCTGAGAATCTCGTGACCGGAAGCCAGTTAATGATGTCGCACTAAATTCGAAAATCGTTTTGTTAAATAGACAAAACAGCTACTCTTGCTGTGGACAGCCATGGGTAGTGTGCAGCTTCACATGTGATATTAGATCAGTGGGCGGCATCTGCGCTTGTGGTACTCATTCCGCTTCTTGGCATCGTTCGTACATGCGTGCCTTTTCTGCGATCTTGTGGCTACATGTGGCCTGTAATTGTAACAAATAAAGAAGTCTGCTGCATGGCTAAACTTATAAGGTCCCAAAGACGAGACCTATTGGCTATGCCAATGTTTGTTTTGTAGTGTGGGTGCCTGTGGATTTTGAGCCTGTGACCAGATGCCCAGGGAAGCCTACCAAACCTACACATTTCTGAAAACTAGACACCTGGGGGAGCCCAAGGTGGTGTGCCTCGCATGGATCCCACAACGTTTTCTAAGTTCATGCTAGGGCCCCCATTGACCTTGGTTTGATCCGTTCTTGTTGCAGGCACTAGTCCTAGCCACACAAACAGGGCAGCATTATTATAGGGACATGGGTAATGCTTGGTGGTAGGAATTTTACTGGGTTTGGGAGTTTCCCTCACAGAAATGTGATGAAAATGTGTGTTTTTAGAACAAAGTTTGAGGTTTGCAGGGCATTGTGGTTACAAAACATCATGGGATCAATGCAAGGCACACCACCCTGGAATCCCCTGGGTGTCTAGTTTAAAAAAATGTTTGTGGTGATCCAGCGCGGCTAATATAAATTCTTCTCTTTTGGACATAACCTCCAGGTAAAGATCATTCACAACAACCATACCATATGACGGTGGGGCCCATAACACCGCATAACCATACACTCCCTCAATTGTTCCCTGGGTCACATCCGCTTTTACCAAAGAGAAGAACGAAATTGCTGGAGGAACGGGATACCTTATTAAATTAACAGGATATTTCCCTAAGCATCATACATAATCAGTTTTAATCCTGTTGGTTCTAAAACATCAAGGTATTCCGCTCTTTGGTCGATGGACCAACTAGTAGAATAAGTTGATGGTGATTAAGACCAGCTCAATCACATTCAAAACCTGTTGAAACATTACACTTATTATTGAGCTAAAGAACCACAAACTCGTTGTTTTAATTAGAATAAAGTTTTATCTATTTTTCTTAAATGCATGAGTGAGATTCAAGTTTATTAATTGTTTTAATACATTTCAATAGCATATAAGAAATAAGTTTTAGAAAGAATTTTATGCATACCCCTCTTAAATGGAGAATGAAAAGTTCACCAAAGCAGATAAATTGTAGATCACAGCATGGAACTCCCAAAACTGACTGTCTGTCCCGCTAAACAGGCCTCCTCGACGGACCTCCTATACAGGTTTCCCGCATCGGTCTCGTTCCTTTCCCCAGTCAAGTTTAAAGTCCAAAATGAATATTTCTATCAAGAAAATGGCCTATAGAAAATAGCAGCAGCTTCTTCAGCATCAACGTTCAGTGCTCAAAAGTTATGCAGGAAATAGCGCCCCTCCTACTTAAGAGTAGGTCCTCTTATACCCTACTACTAGCTTACTAAACATAAAGTTGCAATCTTTGGGGGCGAGAATCACGCTAATTGGTCCATTGGAGGGGTGGCAAGAATCACCTCATTGCCCTCCTTGTTCAAACCGGTTCTAAAATTGTTTATGGATCATACTTTCACACGACCTTTGGGTAATAGCAGTCCGATTGACAGTTCACTAAATGTTTCATTTTCATTAGTCACTTTTAAAGCAGTCCATTGTCAATAATTTGGGTTTTAGCTCCCATTCTCGCGGATACGTGCTGAGTCGTTCTTGGCATTCTCCTCAATTTAGGTCATCCTGACCTTGACACTTCTCACTCTGGGCTCGAATCGTACCCACGTTGTTTGGTTCTGCGGCTTTCTTCCGCTTAGAGGCCATCTTTGCGTCTGCGCATTGACCTCATCTGCCTCGGCAGCCATTTTCGCAGCACGGCCTAACAGGCCCGAACGAACTATCATGAAAACAAACACAATCATAATTAAAATAAAGAAAATAAGCCTTTCTGTTTCCCACCCGTCATTCTAAGTACCCCAGTTAGGTGTTACCTAGCAGAAGCGACATTTAAAGCCAAGTTTACTTACCATCCGCATTCTTTTGCCACAATACAATTTTACTACATAGCACAAATCATGCAATTTTGCTCTAATTAGTACGCAAATCACTATATTAATATTACTTCACTTTTACTATTGTAAATAAGTTAAATTTGCACATAAATAGCAATTACCATTTGTGTAAATGTTTACCAAAGGTGTAAAGTGTTGGTTAGTCCATCAAACAATTAGTAACATTAATTTATTAGTGTTGATATTAGGGGGTTCCAAAATTTTTTCATTTACCTTGCTCCATCAGTGGTTAGTAGATTTCCATGAAGGGTGGCCAAGCCGGGCGCAAAGGCCACAGCTACCCCAATCGCTGATCTCTCCACTTAGCGTTTTAGGGCCTTTGTTGCGGTCTTGTGGCCCACCCACACAAGTGGGGCACTATTTTTATTGGGAGACGTTTTGAAATGCTAGGTGGTAGGAAATTGGTGGATTCCCTCAGATTTGATATCTTTCCTCCACAGAAATGTAAGAAAAATTTATGTTTTAGCCAAAGTTTGCAGTTTGCAAGGGCTTTTGAGTAAGAAAACCTCATGAGATCAACTAAAGCCACACCACCTTTGACTAACCTGGTTGTCTAGTTTTCATAAATGTGTAGGTTTCCCCGGGTAAAGGCTGAGACAAGCCCAAAAATCCACAACTACGCAGATTGCAAAAGCAAAGTTGCTTTCTGTGGAAATATGCGATGTAGTAGTAATATCCTTTTGTCGGATTTAGGGGGAAAAAACATAAAAGCACAGACATAAATACAATAAAACGATAAAATCACACCAGATCACAGTTATACCATTTAGTGTTTAATTGATAATGAGTATGCACCTTTAGACATGGGTTTATTAATTCAGAAGCAAATATCCTAAAATAATTTAACTATAAAGTGCTTATGTGCAATATAGCTCCAATAGTGTTAACCTTTTAGTTTTTATCAGCACTTAATTCCAGGCTTTAACAACCGTAATAGTACACAATTAAATGTAATATGCAGTATACTCTTAGTGATGCATGAGCAGGAGTTTTTAATAATCACATTCATTTGATTAGCAACTCCCTCTTGAACTAAGAAAAAGCCTAGCAATAAAATTCTTCTCCAGATATAAATGTCTGAAAGCAGTCCATTGAAACAAAACTAAAGTGCTTTTTGTGTATGAGACTTCCTAACAATACTAATGTAAAAGTTCATAACAGTGCTGTCTGTAGCTGAACGGTCTTAGACAAGGAACATCAATTGAGTACATTGTCTTAAATATTTCTAAAATACAGTGTATTGTCTATAGACATTACTACTCGATAAACAGAGGTAAATAAAAAAATAGGATACAATTCATTAACAGAAAAAGCAGTTCCGTAACCTAGCCAGTAGTTACACTTTCTTGCATCTCAGCCGCCAGGCAAATAACAGGTATTTAGACAGTGCAAAGATTAGCCGTTCTGTGCTATCACTTCTAAGAATTCTAATAGTAGCCCTCAAGTGGCTTGCGGATGAAATGTGATGGATCAGGATTAATCAGGTTCTCCTGATATCAGTGTACCTAGGACAGAAGTATAGAAAGTGTTCTTCTTTTTCCGGGCTAGCCAAACACGATGGACAATCTGGGGAGGTGGTACTGCCGTTCCAGTTACTGCAAAAACCATTTACTGGCAAAATGCTGTATCTAAATTCCAGGTACAAGGATTTCGCTTGAGGGGGTTCCATTCGGTTCAAGAATTCCTCAATGTGCATATTATCTTTAAAATCCAGAAACCTCCCTGTTAAGTCACCAGCAGTATTGTGATTTAGCCAAAGTCCACTGATATAGTCCCAGTATCTCTTTTTAAGGCACTTAAAAGTATTTTTCTGTATACAATCAGGACTGGACCAGAGTTCACTCATTCCCAGTCTGAACAGCCATTTCATCACATGTTTAAACCTGTGTTTTCGCCCTTTATTATCAAGTACAATCACGTCAAGAAATGATTGTCTCAGGGGGAGTGGTGAGTTATTTATTAGACTAAACTTGGATCCAATAAGCTAAAGGTCTGAATGCTGCCACATGCGCTATGTTTTTGAGACCAAGGTCCAGGCAAATATGGATTAATGGTGCATTATGGATTAATTCAAAAACTGATCGCATAAAGACATTCTCTGTTTTTTCAATGACCCCAACATGGTTCAAGCCCCATATCTCTGCGCCATATAGCACAGCTCCAATACCCATTGCCCGATAAATTTCAATGGCTGGAGCAGCTAGCCTGTATTTTGACATTTTCAACTTCTTGACAAAGGCAGAGCTTACATGTTGGAGTGTTAGCTGGCTCTTAGAAGTTTGACGGACCCATGATAATGTGTTTGTAAACCTTACCCCCAAGTAATCAAACTGCTTTACTTGCTTCAAAAAAGTGTCACCCAATCTAACCTTGCCTCTAAATGACTTGTGTGGGATGAACGTCATGGATTTTGTCTTAGCAACGTTTACTTTCAACCCAAACTTCCTACACGATACTAAGAACTAGTACAATAGATTTTGTAGCCCAATTGGGGTCTTAGATACAAGTAGGGTATCACCGGCAAATAGTAGTGATGCAACTGCATGATCAGCAATCTTTGGGGGATTCCCATTACAATCGACTAGAGCGTCGATCTACCGATTAATGTATATGGTGAACAGAGTCGGTGCCAGCAAACAACTGTGCCGCCCTCTGTTCACCCTTAGGCGTTCAGTCAATTCACCATTTATCCCCCATTTTAACTGGACATAATTGTCCCTGTGGAGCCTAATTATTGTTTGGAGGAGGTAGCTCGAATCCCTAACTGCTCTAGAGCTGCCCACATATTTTCTCTGGGAATGGGATCAAATGTAGCATGTAAGTCCACGAACACTATATATATGAGTTCTCTTTTGATGATTACATATTTCCATAGTATCGTTAGGAACCTGAATAGTTGGTTGACAGTTCTTATGTTCTCTGTAAACCCAGCCTGTAGAGGTGACAAACTCTGTGCCTCCCTAATACACTGTTCAAGCCTCACTAGCAAATGCCTACAGAATAATTTCTATAAAGTATCGATCAGGCTGATGGGCCTATAATTCGCTGGTTCACTTTTGTCTCCCATTCTTGTGCACTGGACTACCTCCGCTCCTAGCCAGGAATCAGGTATCTCTGCATCCTTTAGAATGGCATTAAAGCTTTGGTTGAGAATGACACTCCATACTTCAGGTTCTGAAAGGAAGAGATTCCCTGGGATTTTGTCTAAACCCAGTGCTTTATCTCTTTGAACAGTGGTGAGGGCTATCTTAGTTTCATTCAGGCAAAAGGTAATCAGGTCTGCGTCCTGTGTTTCTGAGCATGTCTGTACAAGCTAAATTGCTAACCCCCATTCCAGTGTCCGCCTGTTTAGCATACGATGAACTAAAGTGATTTACCCAGGTCTGGGGTTGCACGTGAAAGTCTTCTTCTATAATTAGGCTCCTAGACCCCTTTGCTAGTATGTGCCAGAACGATTTACTGTCCTTAATTTTTGCTGTGGTAGTCAAGTTTCTCCATACCCTCTCTTCCCAATTCATTTTTGCCTCTTTTGGGTTGCTTTATATTGTTTTCTTTTGAAGGTCAAGGTACTCCTGCAGCCACTTTTTATTGCGCCCATCAACTTCAACCTTACTGCCATGTAGTGTTCATCAAACCATTCTACTTTGTTGTTACTTAGCACCGTATTCTTACCAGCCTTGTAGAATTTTTTTTAATCTTTCCCATTAGTCTGCTAAAAGTATTTAGAATTGGTTGTGCCTCATCTGTATGCTTGTAGATGTTGTCTAATGATTGTACAACGATAGTATAAATTTGTGCAAAGGCATCTTCGTTCCTCTCAATCATGGGCCACTTGACCCTTCTTCTGTTATTACTGAGAACAACTGGAATAATTAGTTTTCCCTTAAATTGGCACGGGGAGATGAACATGTGATCCAGTTCTAGTATCAGGGAGTTATGACCACTATCTAACCTTTCGGTTACCCTCATGTTGCTCAAATGACACCAGAGAAGTATGTCCAGTAGGATATAATCTATTCTGGTCTGCAATTAACCCTTTTAAAGGTATATCTAGGTTACCTGTCTATTGTCGAGCACCTGTTACACGCTTGAAGGCTATACTTAAGAGTAAATGAAGCTACTTGGAATGCTACCTTCGTATTTCTAGCAGAACCAACGTGACTCAATCTAGGGATTCCCCATTCCTCATCCTCCTCCTCAGTGACATTTGACATCACTTCAAGTGGTTCGTAAGTAGTGTTCAAGCCCCCTGCAAGTATTAAGTGTCTAGTACCCTTGGCCCTTGCCAAAAAGTCATCAAGGGCAGTTATGGTACAAGAGACCTGGCTCTGCGAAGAATCTGTTGTGAATGTTAACCAGGAGAACAGACTGTTTCCCATTTGCGCTTGTAAGACCAGTAGGTGGTTGGATTTTGTGTCTAGTTTTTTGAGAGTACATTTCATATGTATTTTATGCCAGATAATAAGGCCCCCGGATGGCTGACCAGCAGGTGACGTAGGCCTCTGCACTAAAATTAGTGAAGCGCACCCTGTAGACCACGTCAGTGGCCCACATCTCCTGGAGTAGACATATATTGGATCAATTAAGTTCCCCAGTCCTCGCTGTTAAGTTTGGACTTAAGGCCAGCTATATTCCAGGACAATATTTCAGTTTTTTTATGTCCTCTGGGATTGCAAGCTGTGTGTGTGCTAGGGATTGCCTTCTGTCGGTACTATCCTCGCTGGGATTGGTGTGTAAATCTGTTGCTGTAGGTACATCCGGGTAAGAGTCTCCCCCTGTCAGGCAAATTATGTCACATAGGGTGGAAAGCCCTCTTCCCATCATGCCCTGCCACCTTATGCCTCCTCATTGGGCAGCTCACTTTTGGAACCACTTTGAGCTTTGCCGGTTTGATTAACCAGGAGCCTATTGCTCCCTAAGTCAAGTGCCTCCTGACTGGGTAGAAGAGTATACTTGAACTGGATCTTATATCCGTTGGGAGGTGAGGTGCGTTGATCCAAATGCACTAGTACATCAACATCACCAAGATTTCCACTGGCCATCTCAAGATGTAATGTAATCAAATTAATTGTTAAGATGGCACCATCTAGTGGCTACTATGTCTGATCTTATAATTGAATGGCATTGCCTCACCTACCTAATCCAGGGTAGAATTTTCTAAATTAAAAAAGGAGAAACATAAAGACAAACATTAGAATGTTGGTGCAGAAGGCGTATACCAGACATTATAAGAATGGAGCCACTCCATTGTCTTCAGTGGAGCTCTCAACATTCCAATGTTCTAATAATTATTAGAGCATTGTAATGTTGAGAGCTCCATTGAAGACAAAGGAGCAGCGGCGGTCTATATGAACTGGCCAAGACCTGCTCCTCTCAACATTTCAATGTCCTAATACACAGCCTCTGCCTTTCTCTTTCCCCTGTCTCTTGAAAATATATTAATTAGGCAGGGGAAAAAGGAAGGCAGAGGCCATGCATGAGGACACATGCAGCCTTTAACCTTCCCCCCTCCTGCAGCTCAGTGGTACTAGGGCTTCAGATAGAGGGAGGGGTGAATGCTTGTTATGTTAATTCGATTTAATATAACGCACAAATCACCCGAGGGCATCTCGGCGCTGTTGCGGAAACAAGATCGGGGAAGGGAAAGATGTTCAGAAAAGATATGATTTGAGTAGTTTCCAGAATTTTCAGTAGTTTGGACATTAAGTGAACGTGAAGAGGAAGCTTATTCCAGTACAAGGGAGCGAAGTAGGAAAAAGCCTTTCCACCACTGCGGGTTAGACGAATGCGGGGAACACACAGTAAGGCTTTATCCCGAAATCTTAGATTACGGCCGTATGTGTATAGTTTATTTTTTTTAAAGATATAATGGGCCTTTACCTTTTATGGCATTATATATAAGGCAGCAGATCTTGAAATAATAATGTTTCTTCACTGCAGCCAGTGTAGTTCTTTCAGCTGGGGGGCCGAGGACGTGCCAGAAGGGCGATTAAGAACGAGCCTGGCTGCAGTATTTTGAACGATCTGAAGTTTGGCAACTAAAGTTTCATTAGCATCTGCCAAAAGGGCGTTACCATAGTACAGTCTACTTATTACTAAGGCTTGGACCAGGGTTCTACGGGGGCCGAGGTAGGAAGATAGGGGAATATTCTGCGCAAAAGGCGCAGGTTGTAATAGCATATTTCAGTGGTAGCCAAGATGTTTTCTTTCATCGTTAAGGCATGGTCCAGTTTCATCCCCAAATTCTTCACTACTTGTTTGGGCACTGGAGTGGCACCCAGTTGGTGAGGCCACCGATCATCCGTCCAGATAGAGGAGGCTTTTTTTCCAAGCAACATGATCTCCGTCTTATCTGCATTCAATTGGAGATAGTTTTCATTCATCCAGTCGGAAATAGCGAACATGCCTTAGGCAAAGCGCTTTTTAGTCACTATCAGGTCATAGCCAAACGTAAACATCAGCTGGGTGTCATCCGCGTATGAAACTATTTCAAAGCCAGAGCGCTCTGCAGTCACGGCCAATGGAGCCATATAGATATTAAACAAAGTGGGGCTCAGGCACAAGCCCTGCGGAACACCCCTGTCTAAGGTTGTCTTGCGTGAAGAGTAAGGGCCCAGGATGACAGTTTGATGTCTATCTGTCAAAAAATGGTGGAGCCATTTGAGTTCTAGGCCCTGTATGCCAATTCATTGTAGGCTGTCTATCATCCTCGTATGAGAGATTGTCCCAAAGGCTGAAGAAAGGTCCAATAGAACCAGCATAACTGGGTTGCCTGCATCCCACCCCAGGCACAGGGAGTCTGTCAAAGCCAGAAGTGCTGTTTCTGTGCTATGGCCTGGGCGGAAACCTGATTGGGAGGGATCAAGAATTTGGTTGGATTCGAGGTAGGTACCTAATTGTTTATTAATTAGACTTTCAAGCTGTTTGCCTAAGAGAGGTAACAAGGATATAGGGTGGTAATTACTCAGGGATTTTTGGTCCAAAGTAGGTTTTTTAAATGGGCAGTACACATGCCGCCTTCCACTCAGGCGGGATAGTCCATGTGTTGACCGAACAATTAAAGATCTCTAGACTCACCGGGGCACAAACATTGGCCAGTAAGGACATTATTTTAGGTGGGCAAATGTCCAGAGGAGAGCCAGACTTCGCTGACATCAGAGAACTATGGATTTCCTCCATAGTAAAGGGCGCAAAGCTGTCTAATGTGTAAGGAGTAACCTTTAACTGATCTGCATCGGAGGTAGTGATCTCTGTTCCCTGAGGGGAGGGAATATTACATTTTGTGTAGATGTGAGAGATTATCTCCTGAAAGAAATTGGCAAGTGAATCGCAGAGTTTCTGGGATACAGAGGAGACTGGATACACGCCTGAGGCGTGGTAAAATCATGGACTATATTAAAAAGAGCTTTAGGGGAGTTGCCTGCCTGTTCGATTTGATTGGTAATAAAACTACGCCTGGCAGATTTGATGTTCTGGTGATAGCAGGACAAGGCTTGTTTGTACAGGTCCTTATCTTGAGGCTCTTTGCTTCTGCGCCAGCACCTCTCTAGGTTTTTGCACTTTGATTTTTCTCATTTTAGCTCTGGCGAGAACCAGAGGGCAGAAGGTCGGTGATTGGTGGAACAATCATTTTTATAAGGACTCCAATAGGTCGGAGACCTTAGGATTGTTTTGCGGCAAGCTGGAATGAAAAGCTTCCCTGAAGGCTTCAGGAGAAAGTTTATGCCACGGTCTATATGCATCGAGTGGCGATCTGCTGTTCCTTTTTATAGTGGAGGGATGAAGGGACTGAACGTAGAAAGTGATTAAATAATGGTTAGTCCATGTAAGGGGATGTGGTACTTTATAATCCAAAAGTTCAGTATTAGAGAATAGTAATTCTCCCTGGCTAGGCTGAACTACAAAAAGCAGTTCAGTCAAGCAGAGGCAAACCAGGGCCTGACTTCACCCCCTTTTCACAGATAGAAGGAGGGGTGAATGCTTCTCAGCTCCTGGGTCTCCCTGGCTTGGCTGAACTACAAAAAGCAGTTCAGTCAAGCAGAGGTGAACCAGGGCCTGACTTCACTGTCTTTTCACAGCTCTTACTGTGAATGTTCAAAAGCTAACAGCTGTGGTCCTGCGCGGCTGTTAGCTGTAGAACGTTCACAACAACAGCTGTGAACAAAGGCCTCACAGAGCCCAAGAGGATTTCAACCTCCTTGGGCTCTGTGATGCCTTTGTTATACTAATTAGAACATTCTGCCCTGATGGGGCGGAATGTTCTAATAGCTTTATAACCCGCCGTAGCTGGGCTACACAGGCCATTAAAGGCCCTTTCGCTTGTCAAAGGCCATTGCCTTTGGCTCGGGCCTTTAACGCTGGAGCAGGCCTTTAGTGGCCGGTATAAGCTAAATTAGAACATTGGAATGTTGACTTCTCCACTGAAGGCAATGGAGTGCTCCGGGCTTCTACTGGCTGGTAGAAGGCTGGAGAGCAACATTACAATGTTTTTTTCATTTCACAGCTGTTGCTGTGAACAAAGGCCTCTCAGAGCTCGAGGGGATTTAAACCCCCTTGGGCTACGAGAGGCCTTTTTTTTTTTTTTTTACAAATTAGAACATTCTGCCCTCTTGGGGCAGAACGTTCTAATAGCCTTAGAGCCCTCTGTAGCGTGCTCTACTGGCCATTAAATGCATGTTCCCAATGATGGAGCTGGCCTTTACTAGCTAGTAGAGCCCGCTACGTCAGGCTCTAAGGCTATATTAAAAGTGATGTATAATATTAAATAAAACAAATTTAATTAAAAGGTTATTAAAATATTTTAAATCAAATAATAAATATGTACTACTTTTTGATTTTTGTATTGAAATATATTTATTTATATTATTAACTATTTTAAATAAAGTAATTTAATTTAACATTATTTCCCATGGAGTTCTATCTGAAGTCCCTACCGCTATTATTTTCAATGAGAGAGTGATGCAATATGAGTGTTGGCCAAGTGTGGTGCTTGACTTACTATTTTTTATTTTTAGGTTTCACCTGAGACAATATCTTTAAAATTGACTTAGATCCCACCAATTACTTACCATTACTTACCATTGGTTGTCTTAAACATCAGCCTTGTTTCCTTACTTCCTATTTATCACCGCCTCCTGCTCGCCTTCTACTTCCTCCTAGGTCTTCAAGTGTTTGTCCCTGCCAATGAGCTTGGACCAAGTATAAAGTCCTGTCTACGGCCAGTATCCTTTCACTGGTTGCAGGCTGCTGCAGGTACTTATTTTAAATATTTTTTTGCATGTACTTTATATGAGTGCTTATGTCTCCAGTCCCTCCCTCCTCCCACCATCCATGATATTGCCTCCTACCCCATGCCTGCTCTCTGTTGTGTTGCTGTTCCCTCCCTCCTCTCCCACACCTCCCTTGCATTGCTTGCTCTCTGCAATTCCCTGACCTCCCTTATGTTGTTTCTCCCTCCTTCCTCCTCCACGCCTCCCTCATGTTGCTTACCCTCCACCCCATGACCGTGGTGTTGCTGACCACCCCCCGCAGTACCCTCTGCTCCCCTAAAACCCTTCTGTCACCTATAAGTGATGTCTTAATACTAATAGATAGGGAGAGAAGTTTATCTCTCACTTTAAAATAATCTTCACATGGAATGCTAGCAATATAGCTTTAGTGATGTAGGTAACAAACTATTGCGATATAAGTGCCTGCTATTTTGTTAAGAGAAAAATCTGAAAAATCGAAGAAACAATGTGTGAACAATGCCTTCTAGATTTTTAACACATACTGTTTCCGTGTATATTTTCGCTGGACAGAGAAAGCTTTGAAATTGCACTCTCAGAGTGGACCCTTTCAGGGATCCATATTAACCAATCACAAATGGGGCATTAAGCCATCATGATGCTAAGGAAGCAGTGCTATGTAATCAAAATGTCATAAAATGCTAATTTAACAATTGAAACACATTCATTTTGGTAAGATTACCTTTGCATGCCACAAAGTGAAATTACAATTGTTTTGCAGTGGCGGCTCCTCGAGGGAGTGCTGCGGGGCAGGGCAGGGTGGGGGGTAGTAAACTCCGGCATACGGCTGACCGGAGTTAAGTGAATAAATAAATAAATAAAATGAATTACATTGCGCCTGCTGCAACGCCATTGGCGTTGCAGCGCGCGCAATGTAATTCGTTTTATTTATTTACTTAACTCCGGTCGGCCGTATGCTGGAGTTTACTACCCCCACCGTGCCCCTCCCCCGCCTCGCAGCACTCCCTCGAGGAGCCGCCACTGTTGTTTTGGATCAATTCCATATAGTACCAGTGAGGCTTTGCCACCCCCTACATTATTATGGGCACTGCTTTACTTTGTATTTGCTCCTCAGTTTGCCAATCTAGCTGCTGGTGTGCAGCAATAAAATAACTCTTGCGATTGTGAGTGGTAGTTGGCATTGTTCAATTTTTTAGACGTATTGCACAGCATCAAAAGCTGCTGTAAAACATGGCTTAAAGAAAAAAAAGTGCTATGATACAGTGAAAGCCGGCCACATCGTAGTGTTTCTTTGTTCTACTGTAGGCCATGCTGTACAGCAGTCCACACTGCTGTGCAACATGTCTAAAAAACATTGACAAAGCGAATAGATCTTGCATAAACGAAACCTATTGGCTTTGCCACTGCTTGTTTGGCAGTAGTAACTTACTTGAAACTGTGACTCCACCCCCTTTTTCAGGAGACAGAGATGTGTAAGTCTATACTTTGGAGTAACTTCACACTCACATTTTGTGAATAGCCAAAAGTAGTAAAGTTACTCAAAAGTTTAAGAGTAAAGTACAAATGTAAATTACTCACAAGTGCAATTTACCTTTATGAAAAGCCCCATCCGTGATCTGAACCTAATGCTCCAGTTCCAAAGTCAGCAAGATTGGCCAGTAGGCCACATCTCCTCTGATCGTTAAATAGCGCTTCATAATGCACTTATGCAGTTTCTAACCTACTGCTACAAATGTCACAATTGCACAATGAATTGATGCACTTACATTTCTATGTCTCCGATGTGCTGTAAATGTGTACAATGGTGTTTACAACATAGCTTAGAGCAATAAATTAAAATATCACAAGTTGGTTCCGGGAAATGAAAGAGCATACATAGTCAACCATATTTATTGAAACCGTATTTCTGCGCCGCTTAACGCCATTCATGACATCAGTTTCGGGGAGGCAGAATCACACGTAGGGGCCGACATAAGGAATGCACCAGTATTTCTAACCTTCCCTTCCGCTTCCGGGAGGCATGGACAGACGGGGAGCTTAAACAGAACACCGGAAGACATTGCGTGCATCATTCCGCCCACCACCGTTACATTACGCACAACTCAGTTTCAATCGAGTTAGCTAAGCTTCTGCCATTTGCGGTTGAGTTGCTTTATTTCCCGCGATCAGTATAATGGGAAGCAGACAGCTCACATCTTTCTCCTAGTTTCGGCCTGCCTAACTTTTAATCTGGTACAGCCGTTGTCTAATACTCACGTTTTATTCGAGGTGATGTGTGCTCGTCTTGATGAGCTTGTTTCTGATTGGTCATTGCACATCTGTGTCCAGACACTGGGTTAGTGTGCGCTGTACCACGTCAGAGGAGTTTACCCATCGCTGTTACCGGTTGTGCCTATTGATCTTTCTGATCCTGACGACACGACGCACCACGTTTACTTTCCTGTAGCGTGGAATGGGATCTCCGTGTCACCTGGCGTAGCACCTTGCGGCTAGAGAAGCTCCGACCATCTTGGAATTCGGCGGTAGAAACATTTCTGCAGGTGTGGCTTCCTTTTTTGAGAGGTAGGGGTGGGTTGTTGGTTGTAATAAAAGTGTGCCTGTAACTGTTACTTGTAAAACGCGTACTTCGCCAGGGAACGTCCGGTTTATTAATTCTAGAATGGAGACGAATCAGAATGATAATCCTGCATTATTAAGGACAGGGGTAAGGTAGTTATATATTGCAAAATGGTCCTTTCTCCCGTGGGAAGTAGCAGTTGGAGCCTATGTATTGTATTGTAATTGCATTTGTATAGCGCTTACTACCCCTGACGAGGCGTCGAAGCGCTTTTCGGCGAGTAGCACGCTACTCCGGGACCCATAGAGGATTAGTGTTGAATAAGTATAGTGAAACATGCAAGTACATTTTAAGTGGTGGATATGTTAGTCAGTTATTTGGATTCAGAAGGATAGAAGAGGAAAAAAGGTTTGTATTTATATAGCGCTTCTTACCCCTGATGGGCTTTGAAGCGCTTTTTTTTGGTGAGTAGCACGCTACTCCGGAAACCCATAAAGGATTAGTGGTGAATTAGTACGGTGAAATATGAAAGTAATTTGAGTGGTGGATATTAGTCAGTTATTTGGAGTGAGAAGGATAGCGGAGGGATAGAAGGGAAAGAAAGGTTTGCGTTCATATAGCGCCTGTTATCCCTGATGGGGTGTTGAAGTGCTTTTCTGGCGAGTAGCAGGCTACTCCGGAACCCATAAAGGATTAGTGTTGAAAATTAGTATAGTGAAATAAGAAGTAATTTGAGTGGTGGATATGTTAGTCAGTTATTTGGATTGAGAAGGGTTGGGGAGGGGTAAAAAAGGTTTGCATTTATATAGCGTTTGTAACCCTGATGAGGTGTTGAAACGCTTTGTTGGCGAGTAGCACGCTACTCTGGAACCCATAAAGGATTAGTGGTGAATTAGTATAGTGGAATATGGAATTAGAGAAGTGAACATGCTAGTCTGTTATTTTGATTGAAAAGGATAGTGGAGGGATAGAAGAGTGAAGGATTTCTTTTTTTAGGTCATAGCAATAGGAGGAGGCTTTTGGATGAGTAAAAAGGGTTTTTGGAGGGGACGAGTCAGAGGGAAGAGTTTAGAAAGGTTTGTTTTGGGGGATCGGTATAGTAAAAGAGGTGTCAGATGATGCAAGGAGGGGTAGAGTAGGAGAGAGTCAAGAAAGGGTTATTTTGGGGAACATAGTAGTGGTATGGGGTTTGGGATAAATGAGAGAGTGGGTGTAGAGGATATAATGATAGATGTATAGGGTGAGAGATAGGGTAGTGCATTGGAAAGAGTAGTAGAAAGAAGTTTGAGATGAGTCAGAAAGTTGGGCTAGAAGATATATTGAGCGTAATCAGTTTTCTAGACGGGCGTGGAGAAATGTGTGGCCATTGACAGGTGAACTCACAGGAAGTGCCGTCACAGCTACGGTTACTAGATTTATTTATTTAATGCATTTTTATATAGCGCGGACATTACCCGATTCTCGATTCTAAAACTTTATTCGATCTCTACATTTAAGATCATAAAAGTACATAGCAAATATACACAGAGATACAAATAGTAGTGTTATATAAACATTCACAAGAAGGAAAAAAAGAAAAAAAATATTTTAGATCTCGAATGCATATACATTTACACTCCTTTCTATTCTACAATAAAATTATGCTTAACAGGAGCCATATTAATAAAAAAGAGAGAATAAAATGATCCATATCCTATTTACAGTTGTAATTGTCTTCTTTTGTTCCTACAAGCCCACAGAAATGACGCTAATGAAAAACACACTAGAGGATCAGGCAAGGATTTAAAAAAGTATAAAGCGACCCGAACTTGATTAAAATGATACTGTTTTAAAATAGGTACGATAAATTGATTTCTTTCCCTCTGGTAAAAACCACAAAAAAATGTGGAGATCATTTTGAGGGGATTTTGAAACACAGGGGCAGAGGGACAGTTCCGAGTGTTTGAAGGTCCTCTCTGGGAACCCTAGCATTAAAGGTACTAAACTCAGACGGAACCTCCAAAGGATAAATTTATGCTGGGTGATGGAAATGTCTTCTAAGTAAAAATATCCTCCCTCTAACCACAGTGGCGTTAATTGGTACGTGCGTGCTGCCTGCTTACAGTAATCTCTTTCCCTGCGGACATATTGAGCCCGGCGCATAAAAGTATTGTCCAGCGTCTGTTTGGACATCTTCTTACAAGTGGTAGGGTTTTCAAAAAGCTCCGCCAAGCCCAGCGTGGTCGGCTCCTGTTTCACATATTTCAGCCACCTGATCGTGCCATGGTTCTCCATCTTTAAGATGTCTCTAATTATGTTTTGGGTTATGGTCACTGTATCCCTGCGCCAAAAGGAGAGCCAGAGCTGGAGGGGGGCCGATCTGATAAAATCAGTGATTTACAACAGGCCTAATTCCATGTGGGTTACATAGTTCGAGAATGATTCTGGGAGGGGAAACCACTAATTTAAAAAATCTGTTTTCGATAGTTTGTAATGGCTCACTAGGTGCCATGCCCCATAGGTAGCTGCTGACTTAGCCTTAGCATAATAGATTTTTTTGATCGGAATTAATGGTTTTGCCCCCAACTTTTTGGAGAAGGATTTTATTGCCCCTAAACTCCTCTCCATACCCATGGCCCTCCCTTTGACCAACTGTGCCCATGCTTGTTTATTGTCGAATAGTACCCCTAGATAAGGGAACAATTCAACCACCACAATTTTACCAGAATCCATATAAAAATGTGGTGGCTTCTCTCTTTTGCCAGCCCCAGCAACCATTACGAATGACTTCGACTGGTTGACTTTTAAATCCAGCGAGGACATAAATGCTGCATAAGCTGTTATAGGGCGCTGCAGACCTAACCCTGTTCTGGCCATCAGGACAGCGTCATCCGCGTAGGCAAGAATCGGCAGCTGCTTAGAGCCTGAGACATGGACGTCCAGGGTTGCATCCCCAAGGGCCCTCTCTACCCCATTAGTATAAATAGAGAAAAGAAATGGGGCGAGGACGCAGCCTTGCCTTACCCCTCTAGAGATCTTGAAATGGCGGGTACATTCACAGTTTTTCCGTTAACGAACGCATGCCGAAGCGTTCAAGTACAATTGGCGGATAAAGTCAATTATGGCCCGATCGATCCCCATACCTTCCATTATACACCAGAGCTTAGAGTGGGAAACACTGTCAAATGCCGAAGATAAATCCATAAAAGCAAAATAAATTTTCCCACTCTTCGCCCTGGTGTATTTGTCCATGATTAAAGAAAGGTTCAGGCACTGGTCTACTGTCCCCAATCCTCGCCGAAATCCATATTGGGTTTGGATTAAAATTTCTCTGTCCTGAGCCCATGTCTCTAATCTCGCAAGAAGGAGGCATCCCATGAGTTTCGCTGTTGTCGATAAGGGAGATTGGTCTATAATTTTTAGGGTTACCCTTCTCGCCCTTTTTATAAATCTGAACTATCACGCTGGTTGCCCATGAGGAGGGCGGGCCCGTTATTGCTATGTTATTAAAGGCGTTGGTCAACAGGGGGACCCACAAATCCTAATTCGCCTGAAAAAGATCTATCGGGACCCCATCGGGACCCGGGGCCTTCCCAATACTGCACGCCTCCAACCCACTCCTTACTTCCTCCAACGTAAATGTTAAATTGACATGCGTAGAGTCAACTGAGGATTTTGGTGATGGGACAGAGGACTCACTGGGAGAAACGATGTTTCCGAAATGTACCACCCAGTCATCCTCTCCGACATTAGTATCCAAAGTAGGATCCATTTGAGTTTTAAAATAAGGGGCATTAATTACCTCCCAAAAATCTTTGCTACTGCCCGTGATTGAAGCCTGTTCAAGTTTGGACCAGGCCTCCTCCCTCATGGTCCCCTCCCTTTTCCTTCTTGCGCATTTATATTCTCTTCGGAGTGAAGTAATTGTGGAGTGGTTTCTGGGTTTGGCTCTCAGCGCTGTCAGGAGAGCCTTCCGCATTTTCGAACAGGGTGAGTCAAACCAACCCTTAGCCTTTACAGCTTTATCTTTTTTGTTCTGGGTAAGTACCACCTTTATTTGTCCTAAGAGGTCCGTAAAGGATGATACCAAGGCTAAAGGGGAATTACCTAGGTCCAGACAACATACGATGTTATCATAAGTGATCCTTATTAATTCAGGGATAAGATTAAGCTCAACTATCTCGGCCCATCGTAGTTGGTAACCATTTCGCCTGGACAGTAATGGGAGGTCTATTTCCTGTTGATTAATTACTTAATTACTTCCTTAAAGATAAGGGCGATCTCACATGTTAAAATCGCATGATCGCTGTAGGTCGTAAATTGTGCATCTAGATACCTACAGCTATCGCCAAGGGGAATAGAGATCAATATAAAATCAATTATTGATTCCTGTGTTTCTTGCTTGAAAGTTTTTTTGGGGAGATCTGACAAAGTAGGGACCTCGCTAATTATTACCATATTTCTCAGAAAGAGGGTCTGGTTCAAACTCATTCCATAAGTACTATGGGAAAAATGATAGGCCGGGTTGCCCCTCGTGTCCTCCAGTCCCCAGACTCTGTCGGGTAAATTTACAAGGACATATGTTGAAGTCCCCCATCCAAATAATATTTAGAGGCTCATTCTTCTTTCTTAACTTTGAAGCCTGATCAATTGCCTTATTTACCTGATCGACAACTAGGTGCATGTTACTCCCAAAGTTGTTATAGTAATTTATTAACAACCAGGTACCTAGGCTAGGAAACTCGAAGATGGAAATATGGGCTTTCCCCTACAAACTTCTTTATTTTTGTTGGAGCTATATTGGGGATCAAGGTTAAAAGGCCCCCCTTTGCCCTGCCTGACACTGACGGAGTTGCCAGAGTCTGAAATGAACGGTACCCATTTATAAAAATCGGTTCCGTGGCCCATGTCTCCTGTAAGCAGGTGATAACCTGACACTGCCAGATATTTTTCCAATGTACATCGGCCAGTTTACTTGTAATACCCGCCACATTCCAGGATGCTATCTTGAGTTTATATACACGTAGCTGTCTCACCTCGCTGGTAATAATTGCTGAAGGAGAATCAGGTGTTTGACCGCCCAGAGTGACCTGCCCCATGGTAGGCTGGTGATGTAGTCAGTCACATTGCTCCAGATCAGAGAGTGGAGCGAATCTGTTCTCGCAGGGTAACCCTACCTCACTTATGATGCCAGGCCTCGATCTAAATCCCCTTGGGTACGCCCTAAATTCCAGGGCCGGCCCTAGCGGTGGCCTGTAGAAATAATGTAGTGGGAGAGCTATAATCTGAGTGCCTGTTGGAGGGACTCCCTGCAGTTGAGCTAGTATGGAGCATGACGCTGAACAATTATTAAAATTTATTATCGCACAATCCCCCTCCAGTGATTTGGGCGAGGGCCCCTGCCATTCTGCCCTCCTAGCCATTATAATTTGACTTGCAAGAGGAACCCCCCTCCTAGATATACCACTAGTGTGCTGCGATAGCCAGTGAAGGGCTTTATCCATCAGTTGTAAAGTTGATTCGACCTGCCCCTCCCTCAAAATGGGAACATTATCCAACACTATGACGAGAGGTGCTGCTGCCTGAGGGAGGTGCAGGGACTTGTGAGTTAAGACTTGCGCGTTCTGTTTGGAGACTTTCTGTTGTTCAACCTCACTATTAGATCCAACCCCCATGGTTAATACCCGTGAGTATGTACCAGATCTACTCGTGCTAATGTTGGAGTGTGAATGGGACATGCTTGTGGGCTCCCTTGTGTTATCTGTCTGCTCACTTTGTTGTAATAGCTGCTTCTGTCCTTGCGAACAAGTAACCGCTCTTGGGGGCTCAGGCATTATGATGATATTAGAGTAAATGGATGTTTGAGACAGTTGTTTTTTTTCTATATATTGGGCCCCTAAACATTCCTCCCCATGCTGAGGTGCTGTACCCAGGCCTATTCCTAAATGAGTGCACTTGGAAGGGTTGTTTTTAAGCGTATCCTCAATACGAGAGAGTCTGTCCTCAATATGACTGAGTTTCGATCAAAGGGGTTTTAGGAGCACAGTCACCAAAGTCTCCACTCTTTTCCAAAAGTCGTCGTCATATGCCTGATGGAAGGGGATGACAGAGTCAGTAGAGTTCGATTGGAGGGGTGGCCCATGCCCGGCTTCCCCATTCCCTCTTTGTTTGCCAGATCTAGTCATCTTCAATGGTTTTGGTTTGGCCAAACCTCCACCCCTTCTATTTTTCACTGGGGGCTCAGTGTCGGTGTCATCTAAAACATGGGTTGAGGCCTGCCCCGTGATCAATCTATGTGCCCTAGTTGCTAGAAGTGGGGGGGGAAGAGGATTCATTTATATCTGGCGCCACAGATGGCGGTAGTGACTTTGCGGGGGTTGTTAGGAGGACGTTACTCTCCGAAATCGTGCCAAGTGAGGAGCGCTTCTGGGCGAGTAAAGGGTCCAGAGAGAGCCTCCGCTCCGTTAGCTCAATCTCTTGGGTAAGGACAGTCTCAGCCCTGATTGTAAAAGCCTCGAGTGTTCCCATTACCCCGCCTCCCGGAGGATCCGTACGGCCCTTGCGTTTACTCATGATGGTAAGAATTATATAACAACTGTGACAGTACCTTCAGGGAGAGTCCCAATGACTGATGTTAGAGGGTGGGCCTAGCCCAGCCTCCTCCGGGCTCCAACGGGCGTGGGCGGGCCCGCCCTTGGCCCGGGCGCGTCCCCGCGCGCATCCCGCGCAGCGGGCCGGCGTCCTCGTTTTAAAGCGCGTCCACGCGCTAGGGCTCCTGGATATTGTAGTCTCCTCCCGGGCACCACAAGGACCGCCAAAACCAGGGCACAGAAAACAAAGAACAGGAATCAGCTACGAGGCGCCGCGGGCCGGCGTCCTCGTTTTAAAGCGCGTCCACGTGCTAGGACTCCTGGATATTGTAGTCTCCTCCCGGGCACCACAAGGACCGCCAAAACCAGGGCACTGCAAACAAAGAACAGGAATCGGCTACCCAAAGGTGTCAGAGTGCTTCACAATAGTACGTTACATGAGGAAAGTTACATACTTAGACGTTACAGATACAAACAAGAGAGATGAAAAAGTTAAATAAAAGGTAAAGTAAAATAGATGATTCCGTCAGGATACTCTAGAACTTTTGTCCATTTTGGTTCAATTGAGGTGAAGCAGGACAGTGACGTTCTTATTGCACTGCTTTGATAAATTCTGGGACTGGGAAAATAGTGCTCTTGACGATATTTGCGATCTGGAACCATGATCACTGTAGGGGACGCCACTGGAACTGGCAAAATCATTGGCTGCAAAAGTAATGTGAGAACATATTATCGCACTGCAGCTCATTTAAAGCGCCACCTTTTTATCACTTCAAATCCCATTGGAATATGTGCAGCGTATAATGCAAGGATTCGTTTCCTTGGATGCATTGCCAAACAAGTGTACACCCCCAATTTAAAAGTGATAAAGAGGCTGAAAAACCGGTACATTTGCCAGCAAAGTTGATTGTACTGGATAATAGTAAAACGAGTTGTCTTGCTTCGCACTCCCAAATAAAAGAAATACAGCACTCCCACACCGTGGGGCACACACGCCAAAGCAAGAAAACTCCTGAAAAGGGGTTTCACTCTCATAAAATGAGGCACATCAAAATACAGTTTTAAGAATAAAGCGTGGGGTTTTATTTGTGCAACACTCTCTAACAGAAAGGCTTTTCCAGATGTCAAATGAAACAGTATATATATTCCACCACAAAGTTACCCGCAAAGGAAGGGCCCACACAAGTAGATTAAGCTTTTGTATTTTATGAAGGCTGCCGCTTGAGTCACAAAGAAAATGCCAAATTCCAAATAAAAAGTCCAGCCCAGACTCGTTTCGTGCTCCTGCACTTTTTCAATGGGCTACAGCATTAAGAGCATGCAACGGCAGTTTAAGTACACCTGATAGTCAATCTTGACACCTGCCCCAGTGAGCGTGACCGCTCGCACGGCCTGCTGGTATCTGAAGTGCACTCTTCTTGCTACAGTGAGTTGCTGTGGACACTCATATCAATTTGCATTATAATGGAACCCCAGTGGGTGGTCGGACATCTCTTGTTGCTCAGCCGCACCTTAATGCCTCCATAATCCGCTCTTGTCCCACATACTGGTTCCGCCGTTTGACGGCACCGCGGGTCTGCTCGCCGTGCAGCGGGACTCCTTCCACGGCTCAGGTCAGCCGTTCAATATTCCACCACAAAGTTACCCGCAAAGGAAGGGTGTCAAGATTGACTATCAGGTGTACTTAAACTGCCGTTGCACGCTCATAATGCTGTAGCCCATTGAAAAAGTGCAGGAGCACGAAACGCGTCTGGGCTGGACTTTTTATTTGGAATTTGGAATTTTCTTTGTGACTCAAGTGGCAGCCTTCATAAAATACAAAAGCTTAATCTACTTGTGTGGGCCCTTCCTTTGCGGGTAACTTTGTGGTGGAATATATATATATATATATATATATATATCTATCTACTGGCGGTCGCCAGTAGATAGTTATAGTTAGGACCTATTTTCCATAGGAAATTCACAACATTCTATTTCCAATAACTTTGGCGCCGGTCGACGAATCTTCGCGAAATTTTCAAAACTTATGGCCCGGTCCGCTCCTATCCTGAAAGTCTCGGGGTGATTCGTCAAGTGGGGGCCGAGAAAAAAGGGGGGTCCCAAAACATGTTTTCCCCATGCAATTTTCCATAGGAACCTTTAGTCGCAGCTACAGCCCGAACTGCTGAACGGAATTACACCAAATTTGGCAAAAAGGTAGCCCTTGGTTCAGAGTCGTGCCTTTTGGTTAAATGGTGTAAATCCGTTCAGTAGTTGCTGAGAAAATCAAAAGTAAAATCACATATATATCTGGGCGGAGCCTAACCACACGTCATTGTGAGATCTGATTGGCTGTCAGCACTTCATCCTGGAATTGCTGGCAGCCATCTTGGGACCAATATACATGATAGTACCCCATTGAAATGCATTGTAGTGAATCAAAGATTTTGAAGGTTACCAAAAGGAGAACTATAAAGGGTGATAACAGACTTTAGTTACATTAGAATTCATTTGTTGATGGTACCATACTAATTTCAGGAATTGTGGTGTGTTCTAAGGTGATTTTTCCCTGTGAAAAACCTTCTGCTGGGATATCATGAATCATGTTTGAGAGAGAACTATTTTCACATGCTTGTCCCATAGAGTTTTGGAAGGTGCTCCAGAAGCTAAAATGAGAGCATATTTTCTGTAAATTCACATTATCTTTCTCAGTCATGTGAGAATGAAGTCTGACATTCTCAGTAAAACATGTACATCCAACAAGGGCAGAGACTGTCAGTTGATTCCTTTGTGTTATACTGCAGCTTCCCAGAGTGTTCTAAAGAACAACTAGAGTGCTAACAGCCTTACTTATGACAAAATTATGGCACACCTGAAGCCATCTTGATTGGAATAAACTGCTAACTCTTAAAACATTTAATTTAAAAAGGAACATAATGAGGGGGTTCATTTTGTCATAGAAATTATGGTTAGTGCTGTAGAAAGAAAAATTAGGACATGTTTTAAGTGAGATCTCAACTATCTTCCTGTTATATTTCAACAGGAGCAGCCTGCCAGTTGATTCCTTTGTGTTCTACTGCAGCTTCCCAGAGTGTTCCAAAGAACAACTAGAGCGCTAACAGCCTTACTTATGACAAAAGTATGGCACACCTGAAGCCATCTTGATTGGAATAAACTGGTAACTCTTAAAACATTTAATTTAAAAAGGAACAAAATGAGGGGGTTCATTTTGCCATAGAAATGAACAACATTCCCAGCACGACCCCCTACACTACCTAAACACAACGGCACTACCCTAAACCCTAAAACACTACCTCCAGCACGACCCCCTACACTACACAAACACCACTGCACTAACATAAACCCTAAAACACTACCCCCAGCACGACCCCCTACACTACCCAAACTCCACTGCACTACCCTAAACCATAAAACACTACCCCCAGGACGACCCCCTACACTACCCAAACACCACTGCACTACCCTAAACCCTAAATCTTCCCCAGCACGACCCCCTACACTACACAAACACCACTGCACTACCCTAAACACTAAAACACTACCCCCAGCATGACCCCCTACACTACCCAAACACCACTGCACTACCCTAAAACACTAACCCCAGCATGACCACCTACACTACCCAAACACCACTGCACTACCCTATACCCTAAAACACGACCCCCTACACTACACAAACACGACTGCACTACCCTAAACCCTAAAACACTACCCACAGCATGACCCCCTACACTACACAAACACCACTGCACTACCCTAAACCCCCCTACACTATACAAACACCACTGCACTACCCTAAATCTACCCCCAGCACGACTCCCTACACTACCCAAACACCACTGCACTACCCTATACCCTAAAACACTACCCCCTATAGTACACAAACACCACTGCACTACCCTAAACCCTAAAACACTACCCCCAGCATGACCCCCTACACTACACAAACACAACTGCACTACCCTAAACCCCCCTACACTATACAAACACCACTGCACTACCCTAAACCCTAAATCTACCCCCAGCACGACCCCCTACACTACCCAAACACCACTGCCATACCCTAAAACACTACCCCCAGCATGAACCCCTACACTACCCATACACTACTGCACTACCCTAAACCCTAAAACACTACCCCCAGCACTAACCCCTACACTACCCAAACACCACTGCACTAACATAAACCCTAAAACACTACCCCAGCACAACCCACTACACAAACACCACTGCACTACCCTAAAACACTACCCCCAGCATGACTCCCTACACTACCCAAACACCACTGCACTACCCTAAACCTACCCCAGCACGACCCCCTACACTACCCAAACACCACTGCACTACCCTAAACCATAAAACACTACCCCCAGCATGACCCCCTACACTACACAAACACCACTGCACTACCCTAAACCACTACCCCAGCACGACCCCCTACACTACCCATACACCACTGCACTACCCTAAAACACTACCCCCAGCACGACCCCCTACACTACTGCACTACCCTAAAACACTACCCCCAGCACGACCCCCTACTCTACCCAAACACCACTGCACTACCTTAAACCCTAAAACACTACCCCCACCACGACCCCCTACACCACCCAAACACCACTGCACTACCCTAAACCCTAGAAAAGAAACCCCCACCCCATGCCCAATCCCCCTTACCTCTCACTCCTCGTGGTTCCTCTCTCCTCGTGGTTCCTGCTTCACGTCGTCTGAGGGGCGGTGCACGTCGTTGTGAGGAAACGGAACAGCCTCTGTTTCCTTACAACGACCTGGATCATCTACATGTTTTTTAGAACGCATGGTCATTTACCATACATACCTTTACAACAAAATTCGTTGTAAAAGCATGTGTGGTAAATGACCATGCGTTCTAAAAAATGCGTAGTAATGACTTCGCGATGTACAACGCATGCGTGGTAATGCATGCGTTGTAATGGTATCGCGAAGTAAAAAGTCGTTGTAACGGCTGCTTACCGATCGAAGCTGGCCCCTGTTCTTCAGTGAGACGTTTATTTGATTAATTAGGAGGAAGGAATGTGGTTTTTTTACCGAAAAGTGCATTCCCGGCTGTTGTATTGTGAAAGTGTCAGCGTGGCCTGGTTTCACTTCCGGTGAGAGAGTGAAAGAGTCTGTTTGGATCTAAAAGAGTTCTGTTGTTGGACGGGGCCTGCACGAAACGTCATCAGAAAACATAGCTAATGGAAAGCGTCCTCCCTGAAGTGTGGAGCAGTGCCATGAGAGGTCAACGAGTGTGCGTCCCACCGCAGTATGACCGTACTGCGTAACCCATGTGCCGCCTCCAGGGTACGGGAGGCAGAAGCGGCATCGCAGGTCCTCTTGAAGACCGTTGTAGCACTAATTCTACATTTTGGTACTAGGGCATTTTAACTTCGTTGTTCCTGCCAGATACAAAGAGAAGATCCTGTGTTATTCAGTGCCCTCGTTACCTTTTTTGTGGGTTGTGGAGCTTGTCACTTCGCTGCCCCGCCGGTGCACACGACTGGGCACCCCACCTCGTGTGCCATCTGCAGGGCCTCTGCCCTCTGATCACTGGTTTTGGTTTCTGGAGTGGCAACATAAACAGTTGCTCCCAAAGGACTAGCCTGAACACTTAGGTGAATATCCCCTGCACCAGCATTCCACGGAAATTCTTTCCTAGCTCCCCCACGTCAACGAGGACGTCATAATAGCACGGCTCCGCTCGCGACACCGTATGACGTAATCGGAGCCATAAGAGGACCTCGTCGGCGTGCTGACGTCAGTTCCACCCATTTTTTCCGTGCCACCGAGGCAAACAGGCGGACCGAGACATTTTCACATGTATACATAGTATAATAAATATATATATATTCACTGAAAAAACCATAGGTTTCAGGCACGTTGTAGTTAGAAATTAGCATTTAAAAAACCTTAGAAATTCACTGAAAAAACCATAGGTTTCAGGCACGTTATAGTTAGAAATTAGCATTTAAAAAACCTTAGGAATTCACTGAAAAAACCATAGGTTTCAGGGGCGTTATAGTTAGAAATTAGCATTTAAAAACCTTAGGAATTCACTGAAAAAACCATAGGTTTCAGGGGCGTTATATTTAGTTGGACATTTCACTCGTACAAAACCATAGAAATTCCCCCGTTATAGTTAGTTCAGCTAACTATAACTCGCGTGCCCGCAATGCACTGCTGATGATGTCACATATTACATCACTCATGACATGGTCAGTGACATCACTCATGACATCACTGATGACATCATCCTTGTGATAGAGTGGCAGACCTCCTCTCACCCTAATATAACCTTTGATACACACACTCAAAAATACAAACTGACATTTTCAAAACAATGGACATACCAATACCAGTTACAACACACCTATTCAGTAATTCCAAGATCTACACACACATCCACTCATTCACCAACAGTCCCTATACAGTCACTCATACGTGTACTCACTCATCATATGTACTCATACACCTATACATCCTGTTACACACCGCCACTCATCCTTAGAGTTACTCACACACATAGTCACACATGCAAACAAAGTATCAAACATCCATTTACTTGCATATACAGTTATACACACACTACCACACTTCTACAGAAACTTACACATACTTACTCTCTTAAACAATCACTTATAGAAACACCTACTTATTTGTACAGGAACTCTTCCAATCTCTCACTCTCACATATACTCACTTATATACACCAATACTCACATATACTAGTTTAAAACCTATGTAGTTACTCATAAAGACACTATTGAGACAGTCATTCACTCACTAACACACCCATACACATACTCATCCACCTATACAGTCCTGCACACATGCTGTCTTCAACACATACAAACAGTGAGTCACTCATTCATGCATCTATGCACTAAGTAATACCCCCCACCGAACCATACAGACACTCATACTGATACTCAAAAAACCAACTAATAACCCATATAGACACTCATGTAGCTACTCACCAACCCATGCATTCACTTATACACAAAGTGAGAGACTGATACAGATATTTTCATATTTAAACATTACTCACTAACCCATGTATTCACTAAGATACACTTAATCAGTCAGTTATCCAATCAATTTTACAAAAAAAAATCATCCATTTAGACACTTATATACCCATTTATTCTTCCATCGACCTTGAGATATACATATAAAACATATTTAATTTTCAGAAAAACACACATTCACTGGATGATGTCATCAGTGATGTCATTTGAGATGTCATCAGTGATGTCATCAGTGATGTCACTGACCATGTCATGAGTGATGTAATATGTGACGTCATCAGCAGTGCATTGCGGGGGCGCGAGTTATAGTTAGCTGAACTAACTATAACGGGGGAATTTCTATGGTTTTGTACGAGTGAAATGTCCAACTAACTAACGCCCCTGAAACCTATGGCTTTTTCAGTGAAATATATATTTTTTGTGTGTGCAAGCAATAATAATACACTTATAAGTAAGCAAATGCAATTGTTAAATGCATGGGATAAAATACAAGCAGCTAATAATAATACTGGACGTCCACTGCAAGAAATAGGCATTGTTTAAATGCAAGTAACCAGCAAAGGAAAACACAGACAGATATAAGATGTATACACAAACTACATCAGATAATTATAACCACTGGAGACCTGAATGTGCACACAGACACTAACACATCACAATGCCTAAAATCAGAGCAAATACCTCACCGGCTGCAATAACTTCATCTTGGCCCACACTACTGGGGGATTTACAGCCCTGGGGTCAAGAGACTTCGCAAGCCGGGAACTTCCATACTGAGTAGACGTGTCCGTTCCTCAGGTCAAAATCCCGCTTTCCAAGTCAAGATACCCCAGTTTTATAATCTCAGTGCACTAGAAGTTTCCGAGAAGACTTCCTTTGTGCCAAAGAAACCTACTGGAGTTGGCCGAGCTCCATGCAAGCATTCTAAAGGCAAAGGAGTTCTTAGGTATTCTCCTGCGTTCCCACACGTTCCAGCCCCTTATCTTAGTGAAGCTTGCAAAAGTAGGAAACATCTCTAAAAGTACAAAAAGAATCTTGAATGTGAATAACCTTAACTACATGAGTAACCTGGGGGCCTGCTTGTGTGTGTAGAGCTCAACAGTCAGAATACAAGGTGGCATGAGGACATGTTAAAGCCAATATTAAAAACTTCATAAAACTTCCCAATGTACAACATAATGCACATTTGGGCGCCACTGCCTATAACACTACACTCCGAGAAGTACATTCCACACATTTCTCTCTCAGATGCTTTCAAACGCACATCCCACAAGTTCTGTTCCTGGCAAGGCTGTTCTATGTGAAACACTCCCACTCTGAGGCTACAAGGAGACACTAAATGAAATCACAAGGCTGAGTCAATTAAAACACAAAAAGTCACTTAAAACAATGGTAGTCGAAGGTCATCACGTGGTCCCAATATATAGTAGTGCCGTTGGCACTACACCAGTGAGCCGCATCACATGATGTCCTTATTAACATTTAATGTCAATGTTGAATGTGCCAGATGCTGATGTTAACAGCGCCATATTGATGGTTTACTGTCACCTCACATTCTGATAGATGTAGCGAGATGGGGGATCGGGCTGACCGAGTCTGAGATGGAGCTTGACTATATTTGAATTTGAGATGATGTCATTGGGACCGGTTGAGGTTGTTGGTGGATGAGATGGTGAGTTCTTGGATCAGTGTAAAGACGAGCCCTGGTAATCGGTAATATAACCTGGGAGAAATGGGCCTTTTAGTGTATCCGAAATTGAGCCTTGCTCCAGAAGATGTTGATCTCCTGGTATAATGGTTAACCTTGGGGAAGTGTGTGAAATGTAGTCCGGTAAGGTTTTTTTCCCCTTTAATTATTTATTTTGTTTAATAGTTTTATATAGCATGAACAACTGGTGTCGACTGCCTTACGTACTCACAGTTTCACACTGTGAGTGCAGTTTGCATAAGAACAATTTTCTATAAACTTTCACATAAGTACCATCCCATACTGCACAGGAGCAGTTTACGTAACATTTTACATGAGAACCAGTTTATATTGCAAAATGTAAGTTTCAATAGAGGATTAACAAGTTTCTTAAGAGGGACAACGGTTTAAAGATGAGCCAAGTCAAAGCACAGAGCATGACTAAATTCTTTACTATATGGTGGACATCCTTATTTACCATAGATGGCAACCCTTCCTAAGCAGAGATACCACTCAAGGATCTTCCAAACCTTCACACGAGAATTCATTACTATGAGCATGGTGATTACATTACACCTACCGACGAGTCATAGTCCACTAGGTGGTGCATTTATGCAAACACGTTCACATTAAGTGATATGTGCTTCTTTACACTTGAATTGTCATAAAATAGGGAGGGATTATCATTGTAAATTGTATTTATATAGCAGTTATTACTCCTGATGATGTGTTGAAGCGCTTTGCGGTGAGTAGCACACTACTCTGGAACCCAAGATTGGAGATTAATAGTAAATTAGTCATTTTCTTTTCGCATTAGGTTTGTTCTCTTGATTGCTTGTGTTTTTAGTAGAGTTCAGAGTAGGGATAGAATGATGGAATGGATTTGAAAGGGGGAGTAGTAAGTTGTTTTTGTAACTAGTGTTTGTGTGTGCCTGTTAGTTGGGTGATAAGGCTAAAAAAGGAGGGGAAGTTTGTGAAGGATGTTTTAGGGTTCAAAGTAGTCGGAACAGTTTGGGATGAGTCAGACAGAGGAGTGATAGGACAATGATTGATTGAGAGGAGGTTTTTATTTTTATATAAAAACTGAGATTGATTTATACTTGCACATGGCAGGTAAGGTTGTATTAGCTGGAGAAAATGCCTCCATAAATACCCATATGTGCACAGAAGCAGTAAAATTTACATGATCGGAGGTCCACATTTATTTTGTGGTGAATTGCGCATGTTTTTTTATGACACTTCTTATAGTTTTAGTAGCAGGCATAAAGTCTATTGTGTATGCACTTTTAATGTACATAAAAGTAATTGTTAGGGCATTGTCTGATATATACATGTATCTTGTGGTGTAATGTACATTTTTCATATTATGTAATTGTTTTTTGCTTATAATAGGAACCATAGTTCAATGTACAATGACCCATTTATGACAACAACTTCATCTCTACCGTGAGAAGCATAGTTGGTCATCTCTGAGTATACTGTTGTGGTTCACTGTTATGTTGTGAGTATAGTTGTTGTGTGGGGAAGAGCCAACTCTATACTAATCTACTGAAGCTAAGATGGTTGTCAGATGGTCTTGTGTATGGGTAGTGAATTTCAGAGAGAGATTTCCCCCCTGGGTTTTTTCTTGATTGTAGGAGTGTTGAGGCAAAAGCCATTCTGGAGCGTAGGTTCCTTTGTTGTATGTATTTGTTTATTTTTCTTCCTGATGAAGAGTGGTGCTTTGCCATGTGTTGCTTTGTGTGTGATACACAGCAACTTGAAGGTGGATATTCTGGTAACTAGTGTAGGGCCCTCAAAGCAGGGGAGATGTGTGCTTGTGGCTTTACATGTAGGAGTTGTCTTGCAGCAGCATTCTGAATTCTCTGTAATATCATAGTTGACAGAGGTGATCCGTGATACAGACCATTAGTGTAATCCAGTTTTGATTGGGCAAGAGAGATGGTAGCTTGAACCTTGTGAGGGAATCCTAGTTGTGGGAAGATGTCAGTGTTTTCATTGTGAGAATGCTTGAATTGGCTTCCTTGTACACTTGTGCATTCATTAACACCTTGGTGTCCATCGCAATTCCGAGGTTTCTTACCTCTTCAGATATTTTTGGCAATGGGTAACTGAATAATAAGGATATTTTTTTTACCAAAGGGCTCTGAGTGACACTAAACAGTCAATGAGTTACGTTTGAATTATCTATGATGTCACTCAAAACCCCGAGGTTCAAAACATCCCCATTTCACCCATCTACAATTTTAAGTTGTTTGTAGGCCTGTAAAATCACCTGTTCCGTATTTGAACATATGCGCAAGGTCAAAAGGGAGGGGCCATATGTAACATTAAAAAAAAAACCTGGCCTCCAATCATTTACCCAAAGTGTGCTAGAGATACCCTCCCCTTGTCAAATTAAGAAATAAATACATGGTCATCTGTCACTCACCCTCATTATCCTCTGTGCCATTCCATCCCCTCCTAGCCCAAATCCCCCCAAAAGAAATACCTGGCCTTCAGCCACCCACCCATGCCACGTTCTGTTAACCCCCCACCCACCTAAACTAAAAAATATTACCGGTCTTCCTGCCACCCAACCCCACGATCCCCTGCCCCAGTGCCATGCCCTTCATCCTCAAAGCAGTCTTCCTTGCTCTCACATTGACAGAGAAGAGTTGGCACAGCACTCACTGCAGTTCTGTGAGGACCACATATCGGCATAGCTTGATTTCTCCTCTCAGCATCGGTCTGCAGAGACCTGTGTTGACAGAGGGAAGGCAGTTGTCATACGCACAATACTGCCTACGTACTAACATTTCCCTCAGGTCTATGGAGACACACAGGAGGCAGGTGGGGGTGGGTGAGATTGCTAACCACAATTCATCGGCTGCACTTGGGTCTTTTGAGATCCACAGGGGTGTGGAATTTAATAAAATTTCTACTTGTTCATGGGGCAGGTTGCTTCATAAATCTACTTGTCCTGTAACAAAATCCACTTGCCCCTTTGGTGCCATGCAGTGCAGCGGCAAATTATGGCAGCAATATCATTATATAAGAGCTCTGATATAGCCTCTTTGATTATGCCAGGGCTCATACCATAGCAGTGTTTGAATACTTGCAATCCCCTTATGTTGCCACATTTCCGCATATCTACATACTGGGACTGAAGGTAGTGGTAATCAATAGTTTCAGGGTTAGAATACCCTTATGAGTCTGTGCAAACCTACTAACTTGCACGTTCTAAGGGTTTTCAACAACTTTTTAATGGCAGATGTAAACCTTCTTCCAGAGTTGGGGAAAAAGTGGTTGGAGGGAACATGAACTTGCAAACACTCAGATTTTCGAATGAGCAAATCTACACATGCATATTTGCTCGTGCTAAAATGCAGTTCACAAATATTTTCTAGGAGTACTATTTCTTGTCCTACTTCTGTAAATTCTTGGGAATTCACGAAAGCCGTATAGCTGCACTTAATGCAAGGACATATACCATGGATGCACTTTTGAGACTTTCTTTAATAAAGGGCCCCTAATTTAGTCTGGCGTTGACCGTGACCTTTTGTGTTTATTAAAATTCTGCCTCTCTCTCTGTATCGGCTGGCTTCACTGTGAGTGACCGCATTCTGCTATTTCACAAGGAGCATATCTGCACACAAAGACTTTTTTGTTCAGTGCCAGTAACTATATGGGAGTGTGTGCTTTTTGAGACCAAAAAACAATTTTTTGCTTTTGCCAATATTTGTTATAATGGTGAGGGCCCAGCAGCTCCCACACCAATAAGGTTTTACAAAACAATGCCAAAACAAGTCACACATTGACAAAACTAAATAGCTGACCACCAATTTCAGACCTACTGGCTTTGCCAATGCTTGTTTTTTTTGTTTCCCATAATCTTATTAAAACTGGTTATACTGATTTTCCATTATGAATAATTTTGGGAAATACTAGTATGCATCAAAACATGTTACTAAATGATGCTGCAAAGAAATGATACCTGACATTTTACAGTAGTTTATCAAAATGTTTTTTCCTGCTTTCATTTTTTTATGAACATTTTATTTTAAAAGCAAAGAATCATCAATCTTGCTTTCAAGCTTCTGCAGATATTTGCATAAAATCAGGGAGCATTATACATAGTCTCATATTGCATAACTTTGAAAACGTATGTACACATTTTTATACTGGAACCACTGTCAGTAGTGCAGTCAGAGCTTACAACATTTACTTAGAGCGCTCACCCTAATAATAAAGGCTTTCAATCAATGAACCATAAATAGAAGTTTGAACAGCTTTAACATATGGGCAAGAATATTACCTTAACTGCAGACAGTGCCATTCCCTGATCCATATTGTGGTACTGCAAACTGGCAGCCAAAGGGTTTGTGCTGTAGGGAGTTGGGCCTATTTGTCCCAAGGACAAAATACACATGAAAACCTGTTGCCCTTGACCCCAGACAATATGTCCTGGGCGTCGGGCTACAGGAATTCCACATCCCTGGATCCAGGCTGAGAAGTGGAACAAAGGGGAAGCTAGAGCATTCTGTAGTGGTGTTAACTCACTTTGGCTAACCACAGTTGTGATGTCACTGTAGTGAATAACCAGATTTTGATCGAGTTGTTCATGATAAAGTCTTCCTCTCGAAGCTCGTATACAATATAAGAACTATAGATGGGTAACCATCAATAACAGGGATGTTTTTTCACCAGTGGCTTCTGAGTGACATGGATAACGAGTAAGGCTCGAGCTGTCTGTCACTCAGAACCCCAAGGTGAAACACATTCATATTATTGATTGCTACCCATATATAAGTTTATATTTGTTAGCCCTGTCAGCCTTGGGGTGGTCTTCGCCTAAATGTGTTAATCTTCAGCTTCCTATTTTTGCTGATCTCGTTCTCGTTTTGTTGGCCTTAGGACTCTGTGCACTTTACCACTGCTGACCAGTGCTAAAGTGCTTGTTGTCTCTCCTTTAAACATTGCAAAATTGGTACATTTAATTTACTTGTAATTCTCTCGTAAAGTGGTACTACATGTGCCCAGGGCCTGTATCTTAAATGCACTTCTTGTGTCATGCACTTGAAAAGCCCTTTAAACATGTCTCAAGCCTGCCATTGCTGCATGTGTGGGCAGTTTTAAACTACCATTTCGACCTGAAAAAAGAAACTTTTTGCCTGGCCTAAATCTTCCTATTCAATACATGTATGTCACCCCTAGGGTAGGCCCTCCACAGCCCAGAGGACAGGGTTCGGTGTATTTAAATAGTTGGACATGTTTTTTTAAAGTTTTACATGTCTTGGTAGTGAAAAACGCTTACATTTGTTTTGACTACTGTAAGGCCTACTTATGCCGCAGAATAGGATTGGGTTACCTTATTACATTTAATACTTGTTAATTTCCAATTCGGAGGAAGTAGGAATATTTAGTTTGGTGTATAAAGAATTGTAATTTAAAACCCTCTTTAATGGTTTAGTTGGATTTTAAATCACAATTTTGAAACTACCCCTTTTAGAAAGTTGCCATTTTCTCGTCCTAACCATTAGGGGCCTTTGGCCTGTATCCTGGGTCACATGACTAGGTGTAACTAGCAGTTGGTCTTTGTGTATTCCTCCCAGACAGTGAGACAAAGGGGGAATGAGTGTTGTCGGGATGGGCCATCTCTGTCAGGAAGAGAGGTAGGAACTGTCACCTACCATACTTATGCTAATAGACTCTGCTGCAGCACACTCACAAAGGGTTTCACAATAGTCTTTCGTGCCCCCAGAGAAGCTGGTGCCCGGACAGGGAGGAAGGACATTACAGACACCTCTGGGAAGGGAAGACTTATAGAAGTTCCTCCCACCTATGGTGGCTGATGGTAAGTACAGGATATCGCCACTGATGGAAAGAGAGGGGTTGAGGGAAAATGCAAAAAATATGGTGGTATCTTTTGGCGAGAGAGAGAGCTAGATGGATATAAATTTTAGAGAATAAGGAAGAGTCTGCAACAATGTAGGGGGGTGAGGAGGACAGAAGGCGTAAATGGTTCGCAGTATCTCTCGATGATGATTTCCCTCTGGGAAATGTGAGTCCGCGGTTTAGCTAAGAGTGTGTTAAAACTGGTTTCCTGGGACATAGCAGATTTTCTGAAAGATCTAAAAAAATTAGCATTCTTGAAAAACCTACAGGTGGATATAATCTGCATCCAAGAAGCATGGCAGACCACACATATAAATTTAGATAATTGCTCTGTTTTTAGTATAAGTGCTTCCCCCTCAAACCGGCGGGGTGGGAGCTATATTTTTAAGTAATAAGTATAACTGGTTGTATAAGTACTATGAACACACAAGCAACCATTTTCAAGAAATACAAATTAGTTGATTCTCTGAGTATGTTATGAAGGGTTCTTTACAAATTGTGAATGTTTATATTCCGCTAGATTGCTTGTATTCTACTTGGATAATAGACTTATTAGTTTTTATAAATGAAATATTGGAACAGGGAAATTGCTGTCAGTTATTGTAGTGGGTGCTTTTAATGCCAACATTTCCAATCTTACCTTAAGTGTGTTTGCAGCCCAGAGTAGAGAAAAAGTCCAAAATGTTCCTCCAGCAATGTTCCCTGAAAAGAAAGACTGATGAAAAAAGGATGAGTTTTATTAGATTGCCTAAGAAAACACTAATACCTGATATTGAGTAGTCGAGTAGGGGAAGATCGTCCAGCAAAATATGCTCATTGAGTGAGGAATACAGGGTAATTCATTTACTATATAATTGCCTCCTATCCACCTTTTGACATGGTTATGGATTTAAATGTAATTGCAACTCCATATAGTGATCACTAGGTTATCTCACTTAGGACAATTTGTTTTGCAACGGGGGCCTCCTGGAGTTATACAGGAGAAACAATAGCTCTTAATGAGCCTAATGGTAGAATACATTGATCTGTCGGTGCATTTAGTGACAGCAGTAAAGAAGAGTGCAATAGAGGTGGGAGATATTATCCTGAAGTATAAGCAACTTATGAAACAGTTTGTGGTAAAGGACAATAAGGCTCCAATAGAGATATAGGAAGGGTAGGTCTCATAAACATAGAGATTAATAGGTTACTCAGAATGCAATTTCTTTATTATTCGCATTAAAGGCAAAACAGATTGCCCTCTGGAGAAGGAGAAGCGTTAGATTAAAAACATCTTTAAAACAGCAGGAAAGCAAATGCTAATGGTTTGCCATAAGCTGCCTATAATAAAGATGTTAGAAGATTTTGTGAGCTTATCTCAGATGGTTTTGTGGCAGCAAGACAAAAGCAAGGCACAGAGAGGGTCATAGATTTTCCTCTTACCTTAGGTGAGTATTTCGTGTTTTTGGGGCATTCAAATTGAGGTGGCTCCATGTCATTAGCCCATAGGCAATTGAAGATTTTTGATGTTGCAATGTCCTTTGGATTTTCCAATTTCAGAAATATATGAAGTCAAGTGAAGTCAAAACCATTGATCAGATCTGATAATGCTTTCATATAGATGTTGAAAAGCATTGGTGAGATGATTGAACCTTGAGGGACTCCTACTTTTATGCTGTATGGTTTAGAAAAGAAAGTAGGAGTATGTATCATATTTGTTCTATTGTGTAGGTACGATGTGATCCAAGCGGGAAGTGGAGAGGAGGGAGACTGTTGGGTTTTCTGGCAGTAAAGTTTTGTTAATGACGGGTGGAATTGCACAAAAATCACAAACTTATGCAATATAATTTTCAGAAATAAACAAAAGTACAGTTTAACACCGAAAATGCTAACCTATAGCTCTAAACAAGCACTCTATTTCATTTTTGTGTGACTAAAGGTGGATATTTGCTGATTTGGTCTACTGGTTGCTCTGTGGTGTGAGAGTAGAATGGAGTGTGAAGCTGAGCAATTTTACAGTATCATAAAGAGGGTGGGAGGAATAAATTCTCCGATATTAGGTGGTCCAGTACTGATGGGTCAAATATATTCCTGTGAGAGGGTACAGAATAGAGCAGGGGTGTCCAACCTTTTCTGTACTGAGAGCTACTTATGTTCAATGTAACGTATTGAGAGCTACTAATATTATTAGTGTTGTATAATCTAAATTTTTTATAGGTATATTAACTCAACCAAGCAAAAGCTTTCCAATTTAATATGCTGGGGTGCACACAGGTGAGCTACTCCGAGGTAGCTGGCGAGCTACAGTAGCTGGCGAGCTACTGGTTGGAGACCCCTGAAATAGAGGAAAGACATTTTTTGCAAGTTTGAGCAAGAGACAATTCTCTTCTATCGATGCATGCAGCCTGTCAAGACTATACAAGATTCTGCTCCTCTTACTTGTTACGCAACAACCCTGGTGGAGCTGGTGCCCTACTACCCAGGTCATGTGCAAGTCCCTCTTCCTCATTCCCTAGTGGTACAGTTTGCATCGGAATCACATTTTTCATCAAGGCAAAAACAGTTCCCTATGATTTGTATATACTTTGCCTACCAGACTCCCACATTGCTGGAAGAATAATCACTGTAGGACTTTTACTGAAGGATAGAGAGAAGATTCGCCTTCATTGTTAAGTAGACTAGCGTAGACAACGGAAGTCCCACTGAGGATGAATTGGGAGATCAGAGGAGCGAGGAAAAGGGGAACTATCTACCAGTGCTCCTGTTCTATCTCTGAGGACTGCCTCAACAAAAGATCCAAAAGGAGAGCCCATTGTGAAAAACAGCTTGATCAAGGACCCACCATCCCTTTTGCCATCTCAGGCTTTCAAGAAGATTCCACCTCCTTCCAGACGATCATCAGGCTGCAGGCGTATGCCAGGTAATATCCTTCTTTCTCATGGTCTTCTTTTAGATTAAGGACTGAAAGGTATTCTCTGAATTTGACATCCCTCCTGTCAGAATTTCATTGGTTGACGGCATCAAAACGTTAAAGTTCTGAGTAGAGGTTCGAATAAAAAAAATGTTCCCTTACTGCCTACTTGAACTTCCACTGAGTGATTTGAAATCCTTCACCCATTGGGTCCAGGCTTTTTGGAGCCAGCAATATAGTTTTTTTCCTGGCACCTGCTTCTGCTAAAGCGACTGCTCCAATATTGAAGAAAACTATAGGCCACCAGTAGAAAACCCATTGTTCCCCAGGAAGGATTCTTCTCCTTACTCAGTCATTGTTTATATGTCAAGGAAAAATCATGCCACTGCTCCATTTTCAGTTCAGCCTTCAGACAAGCAGAGTAAAAGGTTGGACTCTTGGCAAAAAAGAATGTAGCATTTCCACATCGTTATGAGGGCTACCAATACAAGATTCTCCCATCTTGCTTCAAGTCTGCAACTTTGTTGAAGTGCATGGCTGTAGTATCTGATCATATAACAAAGCAGAAGACTTTGTCCATTCGTATTAGATGCCTGATTCATCAGAGCTTCAACATCCGAACAAGCTAGTTAGTATTTTCAGCTCAGTCACTCAATCAGTTGGGATTGCAGGTCTGTCAAGTGAAATCAACATTCTCCCCAGGAAAGTTCTTGAACCATTTGAGAGCAGTATTACATACCCAAAAAGCAAAATGGTATACTTAAGAGGAGAGACTATTAGCTATCCATCTGAACTGTTGTAATCTTCTGAAAACAAACTGACAGTTGGGCAGATCTCACCACTTCTTGACGCAGTGGCGTTCTGCATTTTCCTAGTGGTGAGGCTCATCTCCACGCAAGCCTTTATAACAATGCCTGTGAGAATATGGATGCCAGTTTTCAGACAAATGGGAAGACAAACTCATCCTGTGTATTCATCCCATTTCCTCCTGTGATAGTGCGATCCTCAGACTCTTTTTGGAATGAATTTCCATCAGAATGTCCTGTCTCAAATGACTGAAACCTCTAACCAGAAGGGGTGCTCGTATAGCTCAGTTACAAATTCAGGGGACTTGGTGCACAAAGGAATATCACTCTTCTGAAGCTAAGGTCTGTACGTCGAGCCATGAAAGCTTTCCTTCCTACTTTCAAGACTTAGTGCTTGATTGTTCAGATGGGCATCATAACAACTGTACATCATCTGAACAAACTAGGGTGAACGAGATACAGAACACTGTCTCAAGAAGCTTAACCCATCTGGAATTAGTTGATTGCCAGAAACATAAGGCTTGCTCCAATTAATCTTTCAGGATTCAAACATCACGCTGATTCCCTGAATTGACATTTCCGGAGAACCACGAGCAGGAGAACCACGAGTGAGTTTTAAACAATTCCATTATACACAAGATCTTCTCCAACTGACGTTTTACTTAATTGGATCGTTTCCAAAGTGCAGACAAGAAAACCCAGACTTTTTCGTGATTCTACCAACCCGAACCAAGGGGAATGCCCTACGAGTTAACTGGGCTGTGTAATTTCTCTAGCCCATTTCCACTGATTCACACCTGCTAACAGTGATCATCATCAAGCTAACTCCCTCAGGGGCTGGAGTAATTCTGTAGAGTGGCCACAACAGTGGTGGTTCACATTCCTCCTTCACCTGTTGTTGCATCCAATAGCCGGTTGCCATGCAGTCTGGATCATTGAGGTTCAGGGGCCAGATTCTCCATTCCAACATCCATCTTTACATTTTACAGCCTGGATTCTGTCCTCACACAGTATGGGCACTCAAACCTCCAACAAGATTGTATGGACATTCTAAAAGAATCCAAACAACCATCCACAAAAGCCTCATACTCCTTGTGATGGGAGAGATTTTGCATCCGGTGTATGCAGAACTTTAATCCTACTACTTATCAAGAAGCTCTGTTAGTGTATCTTCTAATACAACTACTTATCAAGAAGGAGCTCTGTTAGTGTATCTTCTTTTGGCCTAATCTCTTCAGTTAAAGTCAATCTCACAGCTGTTACCACCTACAGAAAATGTCCTTCACAAATCTCTCTATTGTTCAAAATCCCAATTAAGGACTTCCTTGTAGGCATTAAGTTTTGCTCCAGATAAAGAGACTCCTCTGTAGGAACAGAATATTTTCGGGGTCCTCCTCTTAAGCCAATTTTCAAAGCTGCTTTCCTTGTAGCTGTAACCTTGCATGCATGGTTCGAGAGATCCAGGCATGGTGCTCCCTTGAACCATACGCTGTGTTCCAAAACAACAAAGTGGTCGTGCAGATGAAACCAAATTTTAGATTTGTGGACATTTCACTGCATGGCAAACGGACTGTCTCTCAAAGCTGGTGTTTGCCCAGCGGGACTGCTGATTTTTAAAAATATTTTATTTGAAATGCCGTCCCCCCCGCCCCCCTCCTAACGGGCATTTCCCCATCTGCAGCACCATTTATTTAGGCGCTGCAGTGCTCCAGGTGAAATTTCAGTTGGCCAAAACAATGTGGCCCAAAGTCCGCAAACCTAAAGTTTCTCCCCAAGATGAGCTCAGATTTCCGTGTAAACCAAGCTGTTGCTTAGCATACTGTTTTTTTTCCATCCCATTGGCCTGGCTGAAAAAACTCTCTGAGTTTGATGTCAGAAGAGTACTTAATTGCATCTGGACACAACAAAGATAAAAGGAAAACTAAACTATTATTTGTGAACTTTGGTCCCTTAGCCGCTTCTAAGCAGTCTCTTTTCAGGTGGATGCCCTTTTTAGGTCGAGCCTAGAGTAGCGCGCAAGCGCTACTTCTGGCGAAGACTTTAAGTAAGGGGGTTTCAGAAGCAGTCCAAACGCTGCGTGCGTCGTGGCTGGCCTTTTCGGATGGTTACGCAGCGGCAGACATGTGTTTCCAATTATCGTGCCCAGACGCGGGCGCGATAATTGTAAACACATGCCGGCAAAAGGCCATGACGCACGAGCGTCTGGTCAGCTGAGCAGGCTGCCGCGCTCGCTCGCCTCGCCCCCGCTCCTCTCTTGTTAGAACTGCCGGTGCTGAGTACAGAGTGCAGGCAAGCGTGGTAAAACTAGTGAACACCGCTAACTTTAAACCAAGAGGCTTTCCTCGTATTCCAAATGCTCGGGTACATGGCGCAAATTTGGTTTTCAAACAATACAGCGAACGTGAAGCTTGGCTCGCGCTACACGCAAGCGAGATGACAGTCCATTTCTTTACGTATAAAGTGCAGGCAAGCGTGGTGGAACTAGCGAACACTGCTAACTTTAAACCAAGAGGCTTACCTTATATTTTAAATGCTCGGGTGCATGGCGCAAAGACGTTTTTCAAACAACACAGCGAGCTCGTGACACATGCGAGCGAGATGAAAGTCGATTTCAGCATACATGGAGCAACTGAGCAATGTCTTTTGCATTCAGAGGAGAACAAGCGGCGCACCAATTATGTTTAGTGCTACCAGCAACAACATCTACCAAATGATTGTGCCTCACCAGTAATAACAGATTCAAACAAGGCTTTATTTGTCCCTTCATCCAGGGACTATCTGAGACTGAAACATTGTGCGCCCTCCCACCCAAAAAGGCTCAAAATACAAGGTACTTTGTAAATATACGCCTTCAGAAGCGAAAACAACACTAATGGACACAGAGGGCTGACCAAGTTTTCCTATGCCCCCTTCTTTCTTTCAGCCTTCCAAACACAAGAGCGTCTTCGATCATAAGTGATATCACACAAAACAAGCATTGGCATAGCCACAGGTCTCGCTTTTGGGACCTTATAAGTGTTTAGCCATGCAACAGTTGATGTTGTTGCATCAAGGATATTGTGCTGCATAACTAAATACTTATAAGGTCCCAAAAGCGAGACCTATTGGCTATGCCAATGCTTGTTCATCTTATGTTAGGAAAAAGCAAATATGATCATAACTGGTATATCAAAAGCTCACTCTGCTAGAAGTAAAGTGGCTTCTGCTGCTTTAAGCAGCCACATGGAGGTCTGTGCATACCTTTAAAAGACACTACTGTCTGGATTCAGATGCTAGCGCAGAGGTCTTCAAACTGGGGGCGGGCCCCCCTTGGGGAGCCTTAACTGATTCCGGGGGGAGGGTGGGTGGGGGTGCCGGGCTCTAGTTAAAAGAAGCATTATGCTGATAGCAGTGCTTTGTTTTAAGCTGAAAACAAATGATCAGCAGTAAGCCATTCTGTAATTGACCATTATGAACATCTTTTTTCATTTATATCTGGCTGGGCGTACATGTCAAAAGGAAAGGGACTCTAAATATGCTTCAAACCTCTCCGCCCCATTTCAGATACTCGCACAGCAGATACCTTTACACGTTAGTAAGGCCTAGCTAACCAGAATAGTATGTTTGGCAATCATGTATTGCATTTTGAAAAGGTTTAACATAATTGCAATGTTTAAATAAGTCCAGACATATTTAAACATTGGAAATTTAATAGAATAATTGTGAAAAATTCTAGGGGGAGCTCTGATTTATTTATTTTTTTACTGGGGGGGGTGGCGCTGCATAAAAGTTTGAAGACTACTGCGCTAGAGCAAGAGCCCAGTAGGCCAAGCCTCTTTGAGAAACCTTTCTTCGTAGTTCATTGAATTTAAATTTTCTTCCCTCCACAGATTTTACTATGGTTGGGCTTGCTCTTTTATTCAGCGCTTAGCACTATTAATATCGACCCCCTGAAGGAGAAACAATTGTTTCTTGTGTGTAATCCTGTCTCTCCTTCAGGGAAATCTCCATTCAAATCATAAGCCATCCACCCTCTTCCCTGGTGGAAATGATAAAAAAATGTATGCTGTAATATCATTGGAATTCATCGTAAAAAAACAAACGTTGAAACTGCTACTGAGATAGCAAGATCGGAGCTCTTGAAGACACAGTGTCCATTTTTTGGCTCTTTGTGGTTGCAGCCTATATGGCTGCATTGGCCTTTGGTTTTTCCTTTTATTTTTATTTTTTTTAAAGGTTTCTGAGAGGTTTTTCCTTGTTGGCCTACATTTCTGGTCACGTTTATATTTTTAATAAGATTTTATTTTTTAAGTAGATGAATGGAATTGGCCAGTATGTCCTGATTTTATAGGCAGATAATATTTTATTTCAAATAAAGAAGATCTGACTTTTCTGAAAAAGGTAAATGTGAAATATATATTCTTTGGAAAAGTGCTCCGAGGCCCTGCACGTGGGCAGACCTATTCAGCGCTTATGATTTCTGAAGAGATTCTCTGGAAGGAGAACTAGGAGTACATATAAGTAAGGCTCCCTGTTTTCAGTTTTTACGGATTTTTACAGATCAATACAGACAGAAAACAATGTGTTTTCTGTCTGTATTTATTTTTAAAAGTGGATAAATACAGAAAATTGTGCTCCTTTTAAATGACTCTCCATGCTGTCTTTTGAATTATAGCAAACAAAGAAAACACAAGGAGATGATGGACGGAGCGCTGAAACTTTTCAGACACTCACCCCCCCCCAGTCACAGATCTGGGTTGAATCCATAGTCATTCTTTAGCTCACTTCGCCACCCCAGTTCGGACACAGCTATATGCAAATCAGTCTTGACCCTGTGCCTCATGGGAACAGTCCAGCCCGAACTGCCAAGCCATGTCTTCCCTGGACCGGAAACCAGCATCCTGGGACCGGTTTCGGGCTAACGGCCCTCATCAGCCAGGCTAGCTTGAATCCAGTGGCAAAGTGAGCAAGGGACCCAAGTCATAGCTACTCGCTGTTTCGCTGGTAATAGCGCCAGTTGTGTAAATCGCCATTGCATTTTTCTTCCCTTATATTGTTTGAGTATACCCAATAAATAAGCTTTAGGTTCTGGCCTTAGTGTCACTCCCCCCCACACACTGTAGTGTCTCAACCACCCGGCCCCAGTAAGTGTGTACCGCGTGACAATCCCAGGCCAGGTGTAAAAATGTTGCTGGCGCTATTTGGCATTGTGGGCATGTATTCGGTTTTGTGGGGTCTATGCATGGAGCAGCACCGGGGTAATATATGTGCGGTGTAGAAAATTGAAGTGGGCTAGTTTAAATCGTGTGTTACATGAGCCCATCTTTAGGTCTCGCCTGAGCCAGCGCGCATGCGCTGCTCAGCAAGGCTTTAGTAAGGGCTTTTAAATTCTAAACACACGCTCGTGCGTGTGCTTAACCGGCGATTGGCCTTTGCATGCGTCTTTCTAAGAAAGACAGCACGCAATTGGCCCAAGGTGGGTGCATGTCCCGCCTTCTTTCTTCCCTGGCCTAGGGTGCTCGGGAGCGAGCATCAGCGCCATCTGTTTCCAATTATCGTTCTCGCGTTCGCGTTAATTGGAAACAGATGGAGCTCGTGCTAGCGTGCGCGCACACACAACTCCCGGGCTTGTTTAACTAACGGCGGACCGGCATAATGTGCGTGGCTCACCCACGTAACTGGGAGAACGCTTGCCAGCTTGCTTTCAAAATTTTCCCCGGAAGGAACCACGTAACTCCGCCCCCCAAACTTCCAGCAAACCCTCTCCACGGAAAAGTTGCACTCCTACCTTGGTTGCTCACATGGTCCAACTGGAGGCCAACATTAATGCTTTCAAGCATCACCAGATACCACTGAAAATAGTTATTTTGCAATGGTGGGCGATTGACTCTCCCCGGGCGGAGCCCACCCGCTCCGCTGTCCTCCATCGCTTCCTGTCAGCCCCCTCGTCAGGCGCGCGCGCGCTCGGTTCCTCTCCCGCAGCCTCTTCCTGTCTGCCTCTGTGATCCGCGCAGCATTTTTTTCCCCTCGCAGAAGCTGCCTGGAGAGTCTTTAATGTGCGCAACAAAGGTAAGGTGATATATGCATTAAAGCCCAAGGGGAGAACAGACAACCTAGTAATGTTTGTGTCAAAACGTAACCGACATCCCTGCTTTTCATGTCGGGTGCTTTTAGCACGTGTCTCAGACTATTTATGGCCTGGAAAACACAAAAGCATAAGAGGAAACAAGAATGCGATTTGGGTTTTTCTTTTCGGCCTGTTGTATGAGGTGTGGTCTGTGTGCCTGAGGAAGTGCAAGTGTTAGTAAAACTGCAGCTTCAATGGAGGGGAGAGCCGGAGAAACAGTGCTCACTGGGGTGAGTCGGAGCATCAATAGTAATATTTCTGAAAAATGGGGTTAACTGCAGTATTTCTGAACAAGGAATATGATAAACAGCTCTTCTTAGCTGCCTGTTTTCTGTCTCGGGAACTTCACCATTCCTGACATCTCCTAACGTGTGGCCGGAAAAAAGCGGCGGGGGTTGCCAGGAGTTTCTTAAGGCTGCTTTGCACAAACCATTCGCAGGACAAGCAGAGCGGCGAAATTGTACACTGCGAGCCCACTACAAGTAAGGCTGATTTTTATTAGTTAATGTTTTTTTGGCCTTGCACACTTGTAATGCACAATGGCCGCTCCGGTGGCTCTCCTCGCTTCAGCCCCCCCTCACGCCGGCCCCCTCTTGCTCCACCCCCCCCCCCCGGTTCAGCACTTGTGAAATGCTACATTGGCCTGTAGAAATGGGCTCTGGGATGGCCTTCTTAAGCCACTGGCAATTGTTTTGTGCATATGTGAGGGAGTTAATTGGAAACAGATGGCTCGCGCTGGCCCTGGTGAACGCGGCGCTTTCACTTTCGCCGCGGACCTGGCCACGCGCGCCGTGCTTGTCCGAATTGTGGCCATTTCGAAGACTGCCCAGGACCACCGAGAGATGATACATGGGTTAGATTCAGCATGGTCACGCGCACTAGGAACCTCCACTGCCACTGAAACTTAGCTCGCGCCGTCCCCTAATATAGGGTCACTGCCCCGCACTGCGTGCAAATAAATCATCCCGCCTGCAAAGGAAGCCGAGGCTGGGGCATTTGCACCGGAGCAGACGCTCATAAGGTACACTAATTACCGCTACTTTTGGTCACTGTCTGATTGATGTCTCTCCGTGAGGCAAGCTTCCTTATTTGCTGGCGTGATGGGCCACTTGCCTCCAGAGCAATTACTAATTCATCGGCCCCTTCCCGCCAGGCGCTGCCCCTGCTCCCTCGCTCTTCGCCGGAAGCAGTGAGAGCTCCGGCCCGGCTCTTGCCTCCCCCGCCGGGGGTGGAGAGCAGTGGATGAGCAATGAGGGCGCCGACGCGCGAAGCCACTCCGATATTGTAAGCGAAAACAAAATGGACGAAACGCCGAAGGGCTTTTAATCACAGCTCTCCGAGAAGTCTTCGTTTTGTTTACTGCACATTAATCCATGATGAGATGCTAAATTAAATACAACAAACTCCCTTGCAGTAATTATTAAAAAGACACAGTCATTAAATACCTTCCATTCACGTGATCAATCATGACACCCATCTTGTTTGCTCTACCACAGTTTATATCACAACAGAGCCCGTCGCCTAACTCTGCGGAGCGCCAACCTTCCTGCGCACCTAAGCATCCATCGCTGGGCAGTACCGGTACCCCTCGGCCCAGTACACACGCCCACTTCACTACTGGACCGCTGCTTTCTGCAGTCGGGGCCTCTCCGCTCCTGCACGGAGTAAAGCTGACTTTTCTTACTCTCGGTCCGGACATCCCAGTCTGCTCTTAGGGGCCTATCCGTGTTCACAGATTCTCTTCCCTCGGGTCAGCTGAATGTAGAAAAAATGGCATATGTTGCCGAGCGTGCGCGGTGCTACTTTACTATAATCATAATCTTAGGTGTGAATGAGCGTACACTGTACTGCACAGCGTGCCCTTCCTCTTTTATGTGCTTAGAATCATACTGTGCGTCGGAGACGAGTGGGCACTGATGCCGTCAGGCATCGACGCCCTTTAGTTCAGCTTATCGTAGGCGTGCATTATCATTTGTGGGCTTTCCTGTGTTTCGTGAGCATCCCTCCTCATCTCCACCTGTGCCCATTTCATTCCAAGATGGAAGACTTCGGTGTTTGAGGTTACCGGACGTGATTTTCCAGATGTGATTTCTCGCTAATGAAAATATAGAGCCCCTTCTACCAGAAGTTAGAAGAGGACAGATTGTCAGGCAGGTGTAATGTACTACACAATATTCTACCGTAAAGTAAAGAACAACTCTCTCTGAGAGGTCACCAGTGAGCGGGGAAAGCGGGTACGTGCTAGGACCCATCGATCCACCAACAGAATCCATACCAGCCCTTCTAGAACTTCTCTGAATTAAGTATACGTATAGCGCATGAGTGTGTTCCCATGTCAGCACGTGTAATGATACAATACGCATAGCTGTGACAAATCTTTAACGCTGGCATGTGACAATTCAACATTTCAGGGCCAAGACCATGCAATGTAGACAGCCACCCCGCATAATACCACTGAGTGCCACATAATTATATGCTACATAATTACACTGCACTCAATGCAACATACACTCCAAATAATACCACTCAGTGCCACATAATTACACACCACATAATTACTCTACTGAATGCAACATACACTCCACATAATACCACTCCGTGCCACATAATTACATGGCACATAATTGCACTCTACTCAATGCAACATAAATACACTCCACATAATCCCACTCAGTGCCACGTAATAACACGCCACATAATTACACTCTACTCAATGCAACATAAATACACTCCACATAATACCACTCAGTACCACTCTATGCCACATACCACCAATCAACATAAATGAACTCCACACCATGACACAATTTCACTAAGCATAATTTCACTCAACACCTCAGTTCCAGGCCACACAATTCAACTCCACACATTTCCAATACACACCACATAATTACACACCAAACAACATATTTCAACTCCACTACTCCACAATGCACAACGTACCTCCAATCCACACCATACAGTGGCACCACCTGAGCACCAAACATCACTCGCCACCACCATTTTGCATCAGCGCATCACCGAAGCATCACGTCAGTCTGCCCTCGGAATCTGGCATCTGTTGATTCTCCCCTAGTGTCCGTCCGCTGCTCGTGTTCTAATTAAATTACTGTTTTCCAACCTCCACTCCCCCGTTATTTATGTCTCGCTCCCCCATAGCAAAAAAATTAAAACAAACCAGCATGAGAACAGGCAGGAAGAAGTTGCCAGCAGTGCAAGTACAAAAAAACTAGAAGACATTTTTTATGTTAAAATCTTTTTTTAATCCGGTTGTTCAGTTGTATATAATGTCGTCTTGGTTTGTATAAAGGTAACAAAAATGCTTAACACTTTTTATTATAACTTTTCAACATGATGCACAGCAGCCACAATGCTCTACAACATAGCCAAAGGTTCTGGCTAAACACATAAGGTCCCAAAGGCGAGACCTATTGGCTATGCCAATGCTTGTTTTACTAGTTAACTGGCCTCCTTCCACTCTGTGTCCGTCATTGGTGCCCCCAGCTCCTCCTCCCAGGCCAGTCTCGCCCTTGGTCCTGGTCTGGGCGTGTCCATAATCATTGTGCTCTATAAATGGGATATCAAGTGCCCCCCCCAAATTCCAGTAGTGTCCTGAACAAGGCTGAGGACTCCGGGGCAACTGGGCACGTAGGCCAGATGTTGCTGACTATGTTAATAATGCTTGCGTAGAGAAGGAATTGACCTTGTCCCACCCCAAAACTGTCTTGCGCCGCTTTGAAGGAAATCAGAGTGTTGTTGAGGAAAAGATCTGCTAACGTCAGATATCCCCCGTCTTTCCAGCCAGTTACATCCACCTCGGACACCGGGTGAAGAAATGCTGGGAGGTCCCAAAACATGAAATCTCTTGCAAAGGGGGCGTGACTCAGTACCACCCTCACCGCTCTTTCCCAATGTGCCGCTGTATGTTTAATCAAGTAGGGGCCCTCTCCCTGACACCTCCCCCCCCCCTCCCCTCCACGTAATAGCTGGGGCAAGATTTTTTCCCTCACGCCATCCGACAGGAGTTCTTTCTCCCAGTTGTTCTACCCAGTCAGCCAGTGTGCTGCATGTTGGAGCTGGGATGCTAAGAAATAGAGTTCCAAATTGGGAAGCGCCAACCCTCCCTCTTCCTGTGGCAGTTGCAGTACCTTTCTGCTCACTTTGTTTCTGCCGTCCGCCCATACCAATTTTATTAGCAGGGAATGAAGTCTTTTAAATACTGAACATGGGAGCGTGTCCAGTGAGTGCTGAAGGGCATAAAGGCGTCAAGGCAGAAACAACATTTTGGCTACCGCTACCTGGCCCATAAGGGACAAAGGGAGGGTGTTCCAGAAGGTGACCGACCGAATCAATCCCTCCGCCACTCGGTCTATATTGCATTGTTTCCGATTCTGAGCGGTATGCGTGACCATGATGCCCAGATATCTGAACTGGTCCGTTTCTCAATGTAAAGGCATCGGGAGGAGCACTAGGAGATCACCACGACACAGGGCACCAAGCGGAAAGATCAAGGACTTGGCCATGTTTATGCGCAGACCGGTGATATCCCCGAAAGTTTTAAAGTGTTCCAACAAGAGTGGCAGCGAGACAGCTGGTGCCGTCAGGTAAAACAAAGTGTCATCAGCGTATAGAGCTATCAAATACTCTTTCCCCCCCCAATTTGTATCCCGTAGCTAGCCATTTCCTTCCTAACTCTAATGGCAAGTGGTGCCAGCGCAAATAGAAGGGGCGACAATGGGCACCCTGTCTGGTACCTCTATGCACCCCTAAGGGTACAGAGATGAATCTCCCCAGCCTGATCCTGGCGGTAGGTTCTGTATAAAGTAGTTTTACCCATGTCCGTAATCAGGGTCCAAACCCCATTCTCGCCAGAACTGCCTGGAGATAACACCAGTTTACTGTGTCAAACGCCTTGGCTATGTCTATGGATACCAGGGCAAGATCTTGATCATTTTCCTCCTCTTCATGTATAACATGCGTGAGCCTCCTGATGTTCATCGTGGTATTTCTACTGGGTATGAACCAGCATTGGTCTGTGTTGACCATTCTGCCTATCTCTGGACCAAGCCTTTGAGCCAGTGTCCTACACAAAATCTTCATGTCTAGGTTTATCATTGTGATTGGGCGGTAGGAGGCCGGGTCCGAGGGTTCCGCACCTGGCTTCGGAATCATTGCTATAATACCCCGTCTGAATGTGGGGGGAAGGACCTTTCTTACCAGGGCCTCTGCATAAACTTCCCGAAGGTGAGATTCCACCACCGCCGAGAATGTCCTATAAAATTCCGCAGTGAATCCGTCGCTACCTGGTGCTTTCCCAGATGGGAGCGTGTTAATGGCCATCTGTATTTCTTCTACCAGCAGGGGTTCATCCAAGGTTCGCAATAGCAGAAAAAGCAACTTGTAGAACAACTGCTTCCCATTTAAATATAATAAAGTTTGAAATTAGTGATGTATTGCTGTTTCTTATGGGGGTTTCTAAATCAAATTTGTTCTCTAGGATGACAAATGGATTTGGGAGGATATTTTACACCAGACAATCCCAGCAAATCTCAAAGGATAAAGTAAGGTATTTAGTGCTATATTTATTGCATAATAAAGGGCGTATGCACCCTGAATGGGTGTTTTGAAGGGCGCTCCAAAATGTTTTTGGCCCAAAAGGAAAGCTGAACTAGAGTACACACTACTCTGAACATGAACTCTCTCATAACATTAAAGATTTTTAAATATTTGTTCGCCCTGAAAGCTATCACTCTTTTCATTTAATACCTAGAGAGTGCAGTGTGCATAAACCTCTCATTGAAATTGTTTGGCATGGCAACAGGGGTTGTGAAATTGAAAACAATTAAATGGAGCAAAGCTTATTGGTTCACCCGAGTGAATGGCAAAACGAGAAAACTGCAGTTAACAAATATAGATTAACTAGGTGAAGGGTGCCATAGTAATGGTAATATCGGGTAAGCTTTATAATAGAATTAGGTGAGTGGTTGGATGACGTCAAAAGATAAATGGCTCTAGATTACTAAATGCTAACGGATGGAATTCCAAGAAGCAACACTCCATTAGTATAGCGAACAAGCACAGATTTGAAATGGGATCTGGCAGAAGGATCCCCCTTGGAAGAACCAGCAGTGAAGTTGCTGCTACCTTGGCCGGAAAATATGAACATTTTCTAGTGAATCTCAAACTGATAGACTGATGGCAGGACTCGGCCAGTATTGTGAAATGCATAGATTGTGCATGTCAGTGAAGACAGTGGTACTTAGTAACGCATGGTGGACAGCATGAGGTGAAACGAGTGTGGGACATGACCGAGAGCATTCGTTCTAGAGAGGGGAGATGGATGTGTGATGTCAAAGGTAGGCATGAAGTAAACAAAAAAGTGATGAGTTGAATGTTTGATTTAATTTGAGCCATAGGTAATTTATCATGGCAATATCCTAATCCATTTTGTTTTGTATTTTACATGGTGAAACTAAGTGCGACAAATGCACCCAGGTATGGATCCCTTGCTCACTGTGCCACTGGAACTAAGTGGCACCATGCGAAAGGGGCCCACCTTGGCCAAAACTGATCTAGAGTTGCTTGTGTTCCGGTTCAGAGATGTACTGATTTGGTAGTTCGAGCTGGATTGTTTCTTTTAGAGCAGGACCAAGGCTGATTTTCATATGCCTGAGTCTAATCTGAGGTGTCATGTTGGGTAAAATAACTAATTGATTGGGATGTAATTTCAGTGGCTGAATGCATACCATTCATCACTTTGTGTTTGCTTCATTGTGATTTTCTAAGTGCAAAATGCCCAGATATGGGTCCCGTGTTCACTGTGCGACTGGAACCAAGCTGCACCCGACTGAAGATGCCCAACTAGACAAAAAACGGATTTGGGTTGCTTGTGTTTTGGAACGGCTGTCTTGGCAGTTTGGGCTGGACTGTTCCTGTTGGAGTAGAACCAAGGCTGATTTGCATATGGTGGAGTTTAATGTGAGGTGGCATATTAGGCAAAAATACTACGGACTGGGATGCTATCCAGAGTAATTACCATTGGCTGAGAGTGATTCAAGCGTACAATCTATCAGTTTTTTGTATGCAGAGAACAGAACACAAAAGACATGCGTTCTACTGACTGTCACGGATGTGGTGATGTCGAGAAAGTGACAGTGAATGCGATGAAGTTACAAAGGATAAGCTAGCACTATGCCTTTGGAATGTAGTGAACGTGAATTCCTCAGCAACTGCATAATGGGCAGAGTGAGTATGCATACTTGAATGGCAGGCGTGCATAGTTAGGCACACCTAGGATGTTTAATGCCTCCATATAAAATACTTTAAGCAATTACTAGTACAGTTGGTAAATGTTTAGTTAGAAATAAAAGAAAGTCCCAGAGTGGAGCACAACTAAGAGGATGGAAGATGGAAAGTGTTCTTTGCTTTACATTAAGATTAGGAGCATCTGCAAAGCTACTTAGAAGCTTGGGGGCAAACAAGTCAACAAGGTTACAGAAGCTATTTCCAGATCTGGGCCTTAATGTAGCAAAAAGAGATATAGCACAACCGTGAGGCAGCCTCGAGTTGCAGATAAACGAGGAATGGTGTTGTAAGGAATGTAAAAGTGGAGAGGGTGCTTTATGCCACTTGGACCTGTCCAATTTTTAAAAATAAAATATGAGGTGCATGGAAACAATATCATGATCTGGGTTAGTGTATGACAAAAAAGTCAAATTGGTAAGGCAAGCGAGGTAACATTGCATATCAATGAAGTCACAAAATTGACAGAACACAAGCTATATTTTCTAAAATTTGATTTAGTAATGTTGATGATCCACGCTAGCTTTAATTTTCGTATGATTTCTTTGATATTATTGCTGAATGTTTCAAATTGCAGAAAATGAATACACATTGTTTATGTGAATGACCTCGGATGTGGTCAGGAAGACTTGAGTTTTTTAGCACTCTCACACCACAGGTTTACCTAGAACACATTCAGTTAAGTATTTTTTGTGGATTAATTAAAATCATCCCACTAATAAAAAAAACACATTAATGTAAATAATTAAAAGTAAATACTATTGGGACAAATCATGGTCGGTGTTCATACGTTGACCTATATTCTAGAAATATTGGCCCTCTCCAAGAAACTTTGTCTGCTGCCTTCAAAGTGTGGCATGGTGCTTAAGGCTCATTGTTTAATACAGACAGCCATTTATTTTCCTGTCTGTATTTATTTTTAAATGCGAATAAAAACGGAAATTGAGTATGTTTTATAACTGATTCTAAATGCCCTCGGCCATGACTGCCAAGCCAATAGCTGTGTGGATTGACAGGTAAAGGGGTTAAAACAAAGGAATTCTAGTAAAGTGCCTTACACGGCATTAGATATGCACAACCTTGATACTAAAATGTGCTTGTTTTCTTATATGTGCATATTTTAACATCTGAGTGTGTTGACATTACTGAAACCTGTCAGCGGTTCAGGCACAAGTGCACATTTTTTCAGTTAAATGTGGACATATACTTGTTCTACGTTCATTTTTTTCACATAACCGAAACTAAATATGGATAAATACAGATAACATTGGTAAAAAATAAATATGGATAAATACAGACGGAAATGTCAAAAAAATAAGTACTATAAAACCAGGAGCTCTAATGATGATCCATGTAATGTTAGTGTGACACCTTGTAATTTCGTCAGTGCTTTATCTGCAAATCCCGTACCTAGAAGTTGGCAGTTATTTCCTTCTACACATTGTTCATCATTGTAATCTTCATTTTGCTCAGTAAAGTCTTAAACTTTTTTTTGCTTTCACATAATAATTGAGGGCAGATGCAAATCAAATGTGGAACAGATTCCACTTCAGCACCACAAACACCACAAAAAAGGCATCTACATTTTGTACCCTTCAACCAACCACATATACACTTTGGAAGTGTGCAAATGGAATTATAATTTTCCATACTTAAGTAATCCCTAGGTGCTCTATAATTTGGTGCAGGTCATTTGTCCATAAGCATGTTTAGCCTGATAAGTTTCAGGAATGTTCGAAACATAATATGGACTTAAACGTAGCTTGGCTAGCATTTTGAAATTGTTGACAGTAAGTTAACAAGAACACATGCTCTATTGACCTCTCTGACTTCTAACTTTAGCTGATCCAGCATAACCTAGGAAAGTAAAAGATAAACTTTCTAGTTCCTGTCTCCAGTGCACCATAAATCAGGGCGGAAGAATTTAGACCAACTGTGCAAATCCATATACAATTCCCTTAGCAAGTACTGTAAAAAGCTGATTTTCATTTCAATGCTTTCATTTGTCTTTTCAGGCCGGCACAGCTATCTTGCCATGTATCTAAGTGGTGATGTAAATCAACTTGGCCTATTTTTTTTAACTATCCCAGCTGCCAATATTTTAGCTATTTCGATCTCCTACATTGTTACTTTGCTTTCAGTCTTCACTGCCAGGGCAGTCACTTTGTTGAATGCATCCAGTGCACCAAGTGACCTTTGAAATCCAATGTGAGTGATGTGTAATGAAGCAGGAAAACATACCCACCCTCAAATGTTGACCGAAAATTCCTTATTTCCTTTATCTGTGTGCCCATGTATGCTGTTAAATAAATAACTCTAAAGGGGTGAGCACACATCTGTGCTCGAGTCGCCTATCCATCAGAAATTTAGTTGCTCTTATTATTTGGTTGTCAACCAACTTAACACATACCCATGTGATCCAGTGATAAAATTGAATCAATGTCAAGAGAGTCAGTGAAACCGCAATCGGTGCGTTTTCTCCCCACAAATAGGTATGTTGTATCTTATCAAATGCCTTGGAGTAATCTAAACTGTATGGGTGTAGTGTAGTTCTTGGGTTTCCAATCACTCTCTGTGCCAGGATTTTTAAAAATAGTATTTTGTAAAGGGTCTCGCACTTAGCCCCAACCTGGTGGAATGTCAGAATTTTTCTTTTCCACTCAGTGCCCAAATTCATCTAATAGTTGGTCAGTGTACTGTTTAGATTTATTTTCATAAAGACCAATCATACGATAATCCTGTAGTTTATTTGTGTTACCGTTTTTAAAAATAGGGTGCAGAAGAGAGCCTCGCTGTAAGTGTGTAATTATTTGAAATTCCAGTCAAGTTGAAAACAAGGTTGTTAGCCTAGTGCATCAAGAAATTTGAGATGCATTTAAAAGTATTTATTAGTATCCTGTTTGGCCACGGGGCTCCAGATGGTTGTGCTATATTCAAATTATGGGAGTGCACCTCCGTAAGAGCAGTATGTTATATGTTTAAGTTGTTGTTATAACCTCTTGAAGAATACTCGCATGATCCATTCCTCAGCCTAAATTTTTGAAGGAGTGAAGGGGTTTGCTTTGTTCGCCCTAAGTTGGCAGGGTATGCCCAGACGTGGGTCCCTTGCTCACTTTGCCACTGGATTCAAGCTAGCCTGGCTGATGAGGGCTGTTAGCCCGAAACCGGTCCCAGGATGCTTGATTCCGGTCCAGGGAAGGCATGGCTTGGCAGTTCGGGCTGGACTGTTCCCATGAGGCACAGGGTCAAGAGTGATTTGCATATAGCTGTGTCTGAACTGGGGTGGCGAAATGAGCTAAAGAACGATGATGGATTCAACCCAGATCTGTGACTGGGGGTTGAGTGTCTGAAAAGTTTCAGCGCTCCATCCATCATCTCTTTGTGTTTGCTTTGTTTGCCCTAAGTTGACAGGGTATGCCCAGACGTGGGTCCCTTGCTCGCTTTGCCACTGGATTCAAGCTAGCCTGGCTTATGAGGGCTGTAAGCCCGAAACCGGTCCCGGATGCTTGTTTCCGGTCCAGGGAAGACATGGCTTGGCAGTTCGGGCTGGACTGTTCCCATGAGGCACAGGGTCAAGACTGATTTGCATATAACTGTGTCTGAACTGGGGTGGCGCAGTGAGCTAAAGAACGATGATAGATTCAACCCAGATCTGTGACTGGGGGTGAGTGTCTGAAAAGCTTCAGCGCTCTGCCCAACATCCATCATCTCTTTGTGTTTGCTTTGTGAAGGGGTTTGAGATATATATATATATATATATATATATATATATATCTATATATATCCGATTCCTCACATGTAAACCGGACACCGACACGGGGAGATTTCAGGAATTTAAAAGTCTTTATTCCTCCATTACGCTGCGATGCGTTTCGGCATTCACTGCCTTGATCACACAGTGATCACTTCCTGTTTTACGTGCATAAATTAAAATTCAGCAGAGTCATGAATATATATATTCACTATATTAAACTGCTTGATGCACTGGGTCTAATAAAATAATATGAGGATTTAGCAAAAATCTGATGTGCTATGTACTGTTCTCTGAACGAATTGTGGAGAGAGTTTGGAGAAACAAACTTACCTGTGTGTGTGTGTATATGTATATATATATATATATATATATATATATATATATATATATATATATATATATATATATATATATATACTAAAGTTTACAGAGACGTTCTAGTTAGGCTCAGGTTTCACTGGTACAAAACGAGAGAACTTCAGCAGTTCTAGTTAGGTGAGCTAACTATAACTCACGCCCTGGCAATGCACTGCTTATGACCTCGCATACGCATATTACATCACTCATGACATGGTCAGTGAAATCACTGACGACATCACTGACATCTCAAATGACATCACTGATTACAGCATCCAGTGACTGTTTTTAAAAAAGTTTGAGTGTTAAATATATATACCAAGGTGTATTGGTGAATCAGTGGGTGCATGAGTGCCTGTATAGAAGATTCAGTGGGTGCGTGACTGACTGTATAATTGAGTGATTAGGTGTCTCAGTGAATGTAGGTGTGAGTGACTAGGTTGTGTGAATGTCTGTATCAGTCTGTCAGTTGGTGTCTAAGTGGCTGTATGGGTTGGTGAGTGGGTACATGAGTGGCTGAATGGGTGATGGATTGGTTGTCTGAGTACCTTTATGGGTGTATCAGTGTCTGTGTGGGTGGATGAGTGGGTGAGTGAGTCAGTGACTATTGGTTAGTGAGTGCGTGAGTGAGGGGCTTAATGGGCGAGTGAGTGTTTGTATGGCTGTGTCAGTGAATAGATGTGTCAGTGGTATGTGGGTGAGTAACTGCATATGTGAAAGGCAGTATAGGTGAGTGTTGGAGTATATGAGTGACTGTATGTGTGAGTGAGTGAATAGGAGAGTGGCTGTATGGGTTAGTGTGTGCTTGTGCCAGTGACTATAGGTGAGTGAGTATGTTTTAGTATCTGTATGAGTAAGTGAGTTGGGTGTGTGTATAACCGTATAGGTGAGTGATTGAGTGAGTAGGTGTGTGAATAGCTCTAGGGGTGACTGACAGTGTGTGAGTGGTTGTATGGGTGTAAGAGTGGATATATCAGTAGCTGCATTAGTGAGTTGGTGTATGAGTGGCTGTATGGGTTTTGAGTGGATGTGTGTGTAGACCTATGAATCAGTGAGTGGGTGTGTAAGTACTGGTTTGGGTGTGTCAATGGTTTTGAGAATGGTAGTGTGGAAGTTGGAGTGGGTGTATGAAAGGTTATATTGGGGTGTGAGTGGGTGCGTTGTTGATTCTGTGGATGTTATCAGTGATCTCATTTGAGATGTCATCAGTGATGTAATATGTGAGGTCATAAGCAGTGCATTGCAGGGGTGCGAGTTATAGTTAGCTCGGCTAACTATAACTGCTGAATTTCTCTGGTTTTGTGTGAGTGAAACCTGAGCCTAACTATAATGTTCCTGTGACCTTTGTTTTTTTTCAGTGAATTTCAAAGTTTTTTTAAATGCTTATTCCGTACTATAATGTCCCTGTACCTTTGTTTTTTTTCAGGTAATTTCTATGATTTTTTCACTAGTAGTCGAGTTTGCAGAGTTGTGGAGAAAGGGGCTGGGCCTCCGACCAGCCCTCAGGAATCCCGCTGTGTAGGACTTACAGGAGGTACCAGGAGGGCTTCTTAGCCCCCAAGGTCTCTCAGGAGTAAAGTAGACTTTATCCGCCAACCAGTAGGCCACCATGAAGTCCCCTTGGCTGTTGATTTTCCTGCTAATCAGGACCCCAGCCACTGTGCTTCCTGCCTAAATGTGACATGGTAAGTACTTTGGTACCTCCACAATTGGATACTGGTGTACATTTGTAAGTCCCTAGTGTATGGTACTAAGGTACCCAGGGCATAGGTACACCACTGGTCTCCCATGGGCTGCAGCATGGATTGTGCCACCCATGAGAGACCACTCAAACTGTAACTACAGGCCTGCCATTGCAGCCTGTGTAAGCTAGTCTATCACCACTTACAACAGATATAAGTTTCCTTATATCTGAGGTCACTGCACTTAAATCCTGTAAGTCTCCCCTAAGGCAGGCCTTTCAATCCTGAAGGCAGGGTGCTGGGGTATAAGTGTGAGGGTTCCCCTGTATGAGCAGGGCACCCCCTACAGACCACAGAGTCGATTCTCCAGGTTTTGTAAGTGCAGTCAGCCATTTTGATACATATAGTGGCCATGCATTATTACGCGATGGCTAACTATATAGTGGCTGTGCCGAACCTGGGCATGTTTGGTATCAAACATGTTGGAATCATACTCCCACACCGTAAACGGTGTTGGAGGTATGATTCCATGTACTGTGGGGCTCCTCCGAGGAGCCCCCAGTGTTGCTGGTAACAGCCTTTCAGGGTCTGCCAGCAAGCTAGTGCTGCTGCCAACCCCAGACACGCTTCTGCCCTCTTGCTGTTGAGCTGAGCTCGAGCAGGGGAAGGTAGAACAATAGATTTCCTGTCACAGGGAGGTGTGACCACCTCCCAGACAGGGCTTAGTGTATTGAACCGGGGTGGGGGCTCTTGCCAGCACCACCATACAGCTTTGAAGGGCTCATTTGGTGCCCTCCTTGCATAGTCTAGTTAGACCCAGTTCTGGGAGCCCTTGGCTCCTGCTCTGGCACGAAACTGGACAAAGGACATAGGAGTATCCTCCCCTCTGTCCAGTCCTTCCTCTGGGAGAGACCCCCCCCCCCCCCCCGAGTCATCTGAACCCCCTTCCTAGGTTATTTAAGGGCTTACCTATGGGTGGGTCCTCAGATTCTTCATGGGACGAGACTCCAGCCTGAAACCACGTCACTCTTCGACTGTCTGGACACCTGGACTTCGCCTGGAACCGAGACTGCATCATGGAAGACTACTGCTGCTCCTGGTCTCGCTGTTCTGCAAGACTTCTTAGTCGTCTGTGCTCTTCTAGTACCTTTAACAGACCTGTGGACATCCAGGACACCCAAAGTAATCTCCCTTGGAGTGAATTAGACCCTGCCCTGCATCTGCAGGCACAGCAGCGAAGCTGACCAGTCTGCTGCTCCTGACGTCCCACAGACTTCAAAAGGCTCAGCAACACAGGTGTTGGTTTTGCAACTCCTTTAAGGCCTGACCTGAGCTCTCTGCAATTTTGATGCCAACATCCCTCGTCGGAACCGCTGGGACCAAACCCCTGTGCACCGTGTTAACTTGCCGTTGCCAGTGCTTGTTGGCTCTGCGCTCCAGAGATCTTCGGGCTATTAGAAACTCCAGCCTCCAGCATCTCCTCCTGCTAAGTACAGCGTCCTCCCTGCATCCTTTGCACCATTTGCCTTCCTTTGGTGAGCTGCTCAAAATCTTCTTGCGACTCCTGTGCCTTTGGCTTGTGGGTCCTCTTGAGGGTCCTCTTCTGTTCCAGTTGGCTCCCCTGCTTGCTCGAGGCCTGCTCTGACTCTTCTGCTTGTGGTGAGTCCCTTGGACCTTCCTGGTACCTGCGTTGCTCCTTCTTCGCTTTCCACACCTGTTGCAGCTGCCAAGGCTGTTGGTGCTCCTGCCGGAGCCCCCCCAGTTCTCGACTTCCAACGTGGGACAGCTTGTGCACATCTCTTGGTCTTCCTCAGCGACGCCTGGTCCCCACAGCTGCAGCAACAAGGTCACTGTCAACTCTTTTGAACCATCCGACATCGGTGGGCATTGCTCTTCCGTGCCTCATAGTCACCTCAGTGTGGCATAGACTCTGTCCCCTCTGCTTGCTGGTTATCCTCTTCAAGAATCCACCCTTGGATTCCACTGGACTCTTGCACAGTCTTCTCCTGCGGCATCTGTTCTGAATTCCTCCATTGTGGTCTATGGCGGTTTCCGACGTCACTTCGCACCTATGCACCCTGCTTGACTAGTGTAGTTATCCTGGTTCCGGGGGTATCCACGGGTGGGGTGACTCTCCAACTTTGTCTTCCACAGGGTTTCTTCAGGGTCCACTTGGAAGGGTCCTTCTCCAAAGCTGCAAACTTCGACTTTCCTTTTGACTTCTATTAGACACGTGGCTGTGTTTCCACTCTGCACCCAGCCTCCGTGGAGTTCCTGGGTACTTACCTTGGGTGGTTCCTTGTGTCCCCAGCTTCTCGGAGTCTCCTGGTCCAAGTCCCAACTTTGGTCGCAGATCACATTGCATTTTTAGGTCAAGCCTAGCGCAGCGCGCATGCGCTACTCTAGGAGAGGGCCTCTTTGGAATCACTCCAGACTTCCAAGATACTTCTCCGTGTTGGTCGGCCTCCTCCCACACATTCCATTGGCCTTTGCATGTTGCTTTCAATAATGAAAGCACGGAAATGGCCAAAGACGGGTGCATGTCCCGCCTTTCCTCTAAACTTTCACTCCCAAGGCCTAGGGGTCTCGGGAGCGAGCAGCGGCGCGCATTGTGCCAGCTGCATTCCTCCCTTATCCTTATCTTGGCTCATGTTACTAATTACACAAAGCACGGTCGCTTTCGCGGCCTCGCTTGTTTAAACTTTGTTTTCCTCCCTCTTTGATGCTTAGAGCTCCTGCCAGTTCAAAAGGCCCCTTTAAAAAAAATAAACACTAAAACGTTTAATGTTAGGGGAGAATAGTGTTTAAATCTGTGCAACAACGTGCAACAGTCTTAAATGTAAAAAAACTGGCATAGAATCCAATTGCTGTTAAAAGATTTATTTCGCGCCTCAGAAGCAACACAGGTTCCAAGAAGTCAGGCACAGTGTTCAGGAGATGTGAGAAAGGATGGCACGCTTGCTACAAAAGCAAACAGACCCATTTAGAGAGATTAATTTTCAAATGCAACATAAATACACTCCACATAATACCACTCAGTACCACATAATTACACTCTATTCAGTGCAACATAAATACACTCCACATAATACCACTGTTTGACATAGTTACACGCCACATAATTACTCTACTCAATGCAACATAAATACACCCCACATACCACTCAGTACCACATAATTACAAGCCACATAATTACTCTACTCAATGCAACATAAATACACTCCACATAATACCACTCAGTGCTACATAATTACACGCCACATAATTACTCTACTCAATGCAACATAAATACACTCCATATAATACCACTTAGTGCCACATAATTACACGCCACATATTTACACTCTACTCAATGCAACATAAATACACTCAACATACCACTCAGTACCACATAATTACATGCCACATAATTACACTCTACTCAATGCAACAAAAATACACTCCACATAATACCACTCAGTGCCACATAATTATGCTACATAATTACACTGCACTCAATGCAACATACACTCCAAATAATACCACTCAGTGCCACATAATTACACACCACATAATTACTCTACTGAATGCAACACACTCCACATAATACCACTCAGTGCCACATAATTACACGCCACATAATTACACTCTACTCAATACAACATAAATACACTCCACATAATACCACTCTGTGCCACGTAATAACACGCCACATAATTACATTCTACTTGATGCAATATAAATACACTCCACATACCACTCAGTACCACATAATTACACACCACGTAATTACACTCTACTCAATGCAACATAAATACACTCCACATAATACCACTCAGTACCACATAATCACACGTCACAATTACACTCTATTCAATGCAACATAAATACACTCCACATGATGCCACTCAGTGCCACATAATTACTCTAATCAATGCAACATAAAAACACCACATAACATTCAGTGCCACATAATTACTCTACTCAATGCAACATAAAAACACTCCAGATAATACCACTCAGTGCCACATAATTACATGCCACATAATTACTCTACTCAATGCAACATAAATACACTCCACATAATACCACTCAGTGCCACATAATTATATGGCACATAATTACACTGCACTCAATGCAACATGCACTCCACATAATACCAATCAGTGCCACATAATTACACACCACATAATTACACTCTACTAAATGCAACATAAATACATTCCACAGAATACCACTCAGTACCACATTATTACACGTAACATAATTACACTCTATTCAATGCAACATAAATACACTCCACATAATACGACTGTGCCACATAATTACATGCCACATAATTACATGCCACATAATTACACGCCACATAATTACACTACTCAATGCAACATAAATACACTCCACATAATACCACTCAGTGCCACATACCACCAATAAACATAAATGCACTCCACACCATGACACAATTTCACTAAGCATAATTTCACTCAACACCACAGTTCCAGGCCACACAATTCAACTCCACACATTTCCAATACACACCACATAATTACACACCAAACATATTTCAACTCCACAATCCACAACGTACCTCCAATCCACACCATATAGTGGCACCACCTGAGCACCAAACATCACTCACCACCACCATTTTGCATCAGCGCATCACCGAAGCATCACCTAAACATCACGTCAGTCTGCCCTCGGAATCTGGCATCTGTTGATTCTCCCCTAGTGTTCGTCCGCTGCGCGTGTTCTAATTAAATTACAGTTTTCCAACCTCCACTCCCCCGTTATTTATGTCCCGCTCCCCCATAACAATTTTTTTTATAACAAACAAGCATGAGAACATGCAGGAAGAAGTTGCCAGCAGTGCTAGTACAAAAAAACTAGAAGACATTTTTATGTTAAAATCTTTTTTTAATCAGGTTGTTCAGTTGTATAAAATGTCGTCTTGGTTTGTATAAAGGTAACAAAAATGCTTAACACTTTTTATTATAACTTTTCAACATGATTCACAGCAGCCACAATGCTCTACAACATAGCCAAAAGTTTTGGCTAAACACATAAGGTCCCTAAGGCGAGACCTATTGGCTATGCCAATGCTTGTTTTTGTATATGGTTTGGTCTCCTCTGGAGACCACTGTATTTTGTGCTTACTTACCTGTTTACAGTTGAAGTATCATTGTGTATTTGTGTTTAGATCTCCGGGTAGGAGAGATACTAATGTGTTAGTGAGTGTTGTGTAATAAATAGACATCTTTATATGTACACTGTGTGGTTCTTTTTAGTTTAACCTACACTACATAATTAGATCTGGTAAACAAGCAGCTTAACGCTCCTTCAAGATAAGCCTGAAGGCTGCTCTCCACAGCTAACAATTTGAGAGCTTTCAATGGTTATCAAAGAGCACTAAAATCACCATAATGGTTTCCTGGATTATTCAAGGTGCTTCACTTAAGTGTGCACCAGATACTAAGCTAGTATCTATCTGCCTGTCTGTCTCTATCTCTCTTTTCTCTATCTCTCATTCTCTCTCTTTTCTCCCTCTCTCATGACCAAAACTTTCGAATGACAGGTGGCCAAAGAAAAAGGCACTTCAGTGTTGCGTGGTATAAATGTTATTTATTTAGCAGACACAAACACTTCAGACGCGTGTCGGCACTGCAAGCCTTTCTCAAGGTAGTAAGCTCAACCACCAGACAATAAATACAAATTTCTCATAGGTTCAGAAAAAATACTTTGATTCATTCCATCCGTGCCCACCATATATCTATACTGTGAATAGTATAATTCATTCATCCTGTCCCCAATATAATTCATGATCATACTATTAATGAAATACAAAGCATATTTCACAATACATAAAATAAAATGAAACAAAATAAAGTTATGTAAATAAACATTAAAAAAAATTGTGTGGGCCTCAAAAGAGGTCCAGCAAATTAACGGAAAGTCAGGGCTCCACAATAGTAGGAAGCAGTACATTCGCCAATAAACGGGGAGTGCGACAGCATGTAGCACATAATTATGCCCCCAGTGGGCAAAACATCCCAATTTTCTGTACGCAGGGCAGAGGTAGTACTGCCAAAGCATAAATCCCTATGTACGTGCAAGAGAACATAAACCATGTTTGCCCTCTTACTTCATGGTACAAGCTACATTGATTTCCATGCCTGTGTGGCTTCTCCTTTGAATTGCTTTTATGTGTTTTACGATTATGGTAGGGACAATCCCTGTATTTACAGTACCTACGAATCCCATGTGATTGTATTTACTTCTGGAATTCTTTGTATGTTTTGCATTGGGGAACTGTATAACATGGATTGGGTAATATCCTGAGCCCATTTGGGCTGTATTCACACCAGTAATATTCGCATAGCGTGTATTATGATTACTGCTTGTGTAAGCTGATAACTTTTTCATCTGAGACGAGCAGGTCTGCCCAAGAGAAGCTTGTCCAAGAGCATAAGTGCCACCCAGGCAGTAATTTTTAAAAAACAGTTCTGTATTTTTCTCCTTTTTGTTGTACCATATTTACAGTCCCTGAAGATGGAACTTCCAGTTTTAGTGAATATTACACTACTTTAATAAAATTAAAATTTATAATGAGTATTAAGCAGAGAAAAGCAACTTTCACCTTTATTAGAACAAAACAATTTAAGTACAATACAAAACTACTACAACTATATAAACTATCTGAACAACTTTTAAAACAAACAAGTAAATAATATATCACATTTTTTTCTGACGCTCATCGGGTGCTAATGTTTCCCCCTTTTTTTGCTTTATTTGCCTACTGGATTTTGATGTATATAGAGCTTTTTCTCCTGCCTGTTAGCCAATTTAGCCTACGAAAGAGTCTTGAGTTTCCCCCTATTGCTAGTTAGAAAAATAGTCTCAGCAAAGTAGCACATCTATAAAATACCATTTTTTTTTTTTTTAAATGGACTCACAAAGGATGGCTTCAGCAGCTTTGTCTCATCCTGCAGAACTGGAAAGCTCTTCAGGTCCTTCCACATCGTTTGAACCTGAATACACTCTGCCTGGTCAGGTAGTTACTGCTGAACAGGACAATAATCTGCCTGAGTTAACAAGGCTCTTTTTTGCTGCTTATGTAAGCAGATAATTATTTCCTCAGAGATAAGTAGACTACATTGGACACACTTGTCCAAGATCACAAATGTCCCCCTATGCAATACAAACATTATCACCTCTCCAACTAATACTTTTTTGCTGACTTTCCACGGAATCATTATTTTCTGTTTTTCAAAACTGAAAACTTTTCTCTTCAATGTATTTTCTTATATGATAGTTTTCTTGTTGACTTCTGTTTTCCATTTTCCTCCGACAAAATAATCAAAAAATTAAAAGTTATATACTAGTCAATAAATCATAAGTCATTCTTTACTTTATTATGTAGTTTTCTACTCTTTTACCCACAGTCACATATTTATTTATACCTTGTTATTCCTTTCTCCAGGAAAATTCCACACTCGCCCAGTAAAAAATTTTCCACAAATAAATTATAACATGCCATCAAACCTGATTTCATAAAAGTTTATAAAGTAACACATTCCTCTTGAGACACCTTTGCTAACACTGAGCACGGTGTTTCACTCTAGAAATATCATTATCACCACTCCAACATATCATAGGGATAAAGCATATGTAAGCGAGGTTCATAAAAAGACTAGGGTTTGTATAAACACATTCCAAATTCTTCATTTTATAATTTGAGAAACACTGCCTCCTTTACTTGCAAGTACATATAGCTGGAACACTTCATTTTTCAACACAATCTGCAATACTTGCTGATATCACTCTACATTTTAATGTCTATCTCTCAAAAGCTATGTTAAGAGATGTAAACTGGAATTGGTGGAGTTGCATGAGTCCAACATGTTTGATACCAAACATGAGTAGGTTTGGTGAAGCCATTATGTAGTTGGAATGGAGTCTGGGGTTTTAGAGGTTCCTCTACTCATGTAGGGGCACCCTCACACCTAGAGCCATGCACCCTGACCCTGGGCTGAGGGGCCTACCTTAGGGGTGACTTATAGGGTCCAAGTGCAGTGACTGGGATATAAGGTAAACCTTATATCTGCGGTGAAAGGTGCATGCACCATTTCACACAGGCTGCAATGGCAGGCCTGCAGACACAGTTTGCATGGGCTCCCATGGGTGGCATAATACATGCTGCAGCCCTTGGAGACCCCTGGTGTACCAATGCCCTGGGTACCTAGGGCTCGAAAAATCATAAAGTTTACTAGACCTGAAGGTCTAGTAACTTCAAAAATCTACTCAACCTAATTGTAATGTACTTGACCTCTGTCTCTGGAAGCTAGCAAATGTGACAAGATAACAAGATGTAAAGGCATCTTTATTGCTCATTCACTTTGTGAGCAATAAAGATGCCTTTAAATCTTATCTTGTCATATTTGCTCCGCTTTCAGAGACAGCGGTCATAAGTCAGTTTGTCTTACTACTCGCTAGAAAGGGCAAGTAGGCCCTAAAAATAGCTCGTCCTGATTAAATTTGGCTCGCCATATTGAGCGGGCGAGTGGATTTTTCGAGCCCTGGTACCTTAGTACCATATGCTAGGGACTTACAGCGGTACACCACTATGCCAATTATGGGGTGTACAAAGTACTTACCAAGTCAATTTAGGGGAGAGAGCATCGACACTGGGGTCCTGGTTAGGAGGATCCCAGTGTAATACAGTCTAAACACACCAGGCAAAAAGTGGGTGCAATCATGTCAGAATGATCCTACAGCGACGTGTGTGTGTGTGTGTGTGTGTGTGTGTGTGTGTGTGTGTGTGTGTGTGTGTGTGTGTGTGTGTGTGTGTGTGTGTGTGTGTGTGTGTGTGTGTGTGTGTGTGTGTGTGTGTGTGTGTGTGTGTGTGTCGCTGTAGGAAAGTAGGATCTTTCTGACATGGTTACACCCACTTTTTGCCTGGTGTGTTTAGACTGTAGTACACTGGGATATATATATATTTTCCACCAAATTGACACTCTATATTGCTGAACTACTTGCGCACGGGTGCTCTCTTCATGGTAGTGGCTCCCATGCAAAACAAACACCAAGACATTGGTGCACTCCACGGTATCTGAACATCATTAATTTCATTTCGGCAGACGCGATTCGGCTGCACAGCCTTTCTCAATGCCATTCATGTTCTTATTTCCAAGGCCACAATTTAAACACCCTGCCCTCCTTCCCATTGGACAGATGGAGTCTGGTGAAAGAAGACTGACTCAAACCTCCTTTTTAGGTCTCGCCTGAGCCAGCGCATGCGCTGCTCTGCGAGACATTTAGTAAACGGGCTTTAAAAAGTCCGACCACAGCTTTTTGGCTGGCATAGAGCGTGCGGTTACGCGCACAATGACGAGCAGAGGCGCCATCTGGCTTTCCTCTCTCGTCATGGTGCGCGCACATCGCACACCACTCGCCAGCCTGCTTTCACTTTTGCCGTCGCGCGCCTCTCTGTCTTGCTCGCCCCTCCCCCACCACAGAGCGTGTCTCGCGGCCGCGCGTCTTGTTTCATGTAAGTTTATTTGTGACCAGCGCATGCCCCTCCCCCACCACAGAGCGCGTCTCCCGCGCGGCCAATGCTTGTTCTGGTAGTGACTCACCATCCTTGCCCTAACCCCTCAATTAGTCCTTCTCTTCACCCCTCACTGTAATTCATCTGTTAGTGGATTACCCTCCTTGCACTAACCCCTCACCTAGTTCCTCCATTCGCCCATCACTCCGCGCTCCTCTTTTCACCCCTCATCTTACTTGTTCTGGTAGTGGCTCACCCTCCTTATTGTGAACCCCCCCCATTCTTCACCAGTACCGTGCCATACATTTGCTAAAGCTTACCATTGGGGCTTTTCCCCCACACTGACAGCCCCTCTCCACACCCCCAGACTCATCCACTGTTTCCCAAACCTCACTTCCGAGCTACTCCCTAATCGTTGTTTACCCAAATGTTGCCACCTCTCCAGCCCTCTTATGTTTCTGCCCCTCTGCTTAGCCCTATTGAAGCATGTCCTTTCCTCGCCGCTCACCCTCCCCGTTTACTCCCAAAGCATTCCCTTGCCCCCATATTACCTCTCCTCACCGGCACTCATTACAAGGGTCAATTTCAAACTGGGTGGAATCACCCTCTTTCCCCCACCCGAGGCTCTTCTACTTCCCGTGCTACCGACATCTTTCCATCTCTTACTCCTCTCCCCCAGTCTGGCGGGCTGCTTTTCCCTCTCTCCCTCCCACCACTCTTCCCTCTGTTGGGCACTCTCTCCCCTTCATCACTCATTCCATTCACATTCTCCCCACCTTCAACCCTCTCACCACCTTGTTGTTGCCCTCCTTTCATGCGCGTCTCTGCAGGAGAAGATGTGTGACTGTGTGTGTGCGCGCACGTGTGTGTGTGTGCGCTTGTATGTGTCTGACAGGGTTTTCTCTCGGTGTACACTTGCATGCGAGGACGTGCGTGTTTCTATGTGTGACGACGTGTGTGCATGCGAGTATATCTGTATACTTGTGTTGAGGACCCATCCGTGCGTGTGTGCATTGCTAGGTGTGTGTGCGCGAGCGTGTGTTTATCTTTACTGTGTATGCATTCAAAGAAATGTGTGTGTATAAAATGTGTGAGGCTGTGTGTTAACCGATCTCTGTGTATGCATTCAAGAATCCATCTGTATGTGTTCATGTGTATGAGAAGAATCTTCTTGTGGTGGTGTTATCTGCATGCGTGTTTCTGTGTATGCATGCAAAGATGAAGTTGGGTCTTTTGATTTGAATGTAAGAATGTATCTTTTGCTTTATGTGTGTGTGTGTGTCAGTCTGCATGCCCGTGTGTGCCTGCGTGTATGTGTGTTTGTGTGTGTGTGTGTAGCTCATATGATGATTCATCTGTTCATGTTGTCTCACCCACATTTGTGTAACACACATCTGCCTTAGGCATTGCATGTGAAGTTGTGGCCTGTCTTGACTGTCCATTTCTCCAAGGCTTTTTTATACTGTGTTGCTCGGAGTCGATTTTGTACCAGTTGCTGTGTCTAATGCTGTGTGTATTTTATCAGGTTCTTTTGTCTGGGGCTGTGGCAAAAACTGAAAGTCATTAGTCCACTGTGTGAGGTGCTTTCGGGGTTGCAATCTGTATAGTGTATCACTTAGCAACCCCTCAATTATTATTACCGTTCGATAAATACTGTTAATGACACTATGGGCATCATTTAGTAGTTTCCTAATTTGTCAAAGTGTTCGTTTGGCACTCTTTGACCTATAATATTTCATTCCAGTTGATTGTTTTTGAATCCTCAATCCCTCTTCTACCCCTCTTCTACCCCTCTTCTACCCCTCTACTACCCCTCTACTACCCCTCTACTACCCCTCTACTACCCCTCTACTACCCCTCTACTACCCCTCTACTACCCCTCTACTACCCCTCTACTTCTCCTCTACTTCCCCTCTACTTCCCCTCTACTTCCCCTCTACTTCCCCTCTACTTCCCCTCTACTTCCCCTCTACTTCCCCTCTTCTACCCCTCTTCTACCCCTCTTCTACCCCTCTTCTACCCCTCTTCTACCCCTCTACTACCCCTCTACTACCCCTCTACTACCCCTCTACTACCCCTCTACTACCCCTCTTCTACCACTCTTCTATCCTTCTACCCCTCTACTATCCCTCTTCTACCCTGCGGTGGACTAAGTGGCAGCCGGAGCCTGATAGCACTGCTTGTCCTTTAAGAAAAAAAAAACATTGGCATAGCCAATAGGTCTCGCCTTTGGGACCTTATAAGTGTTTAGTATGCAGCACAATATCCTTGGTACAACAACATCAACTGTTGCATGGCTAAGCTATGCCAATGCTTGTTTTGCATGTTATGTCCGCCATCGTTAAATGTCTTTCAAGCATTCTCTCAGTGAGAGTGGCTGCACGCTCATAAATGCATCCAGTAGTTTCAAAGATATTTAAGTTAAGAAAATATAGCTATCTGGGTGTTCAAAATCCAAATAAAATTTGATTGGCTTCCAACACTTCAACCAGGAAGTGTTGGCAGTCTTCTTGGGACTCCGGTCCCACAAAAGTGTAAAAAAAAAAAAAAAGGGCATGGTAGGAATACCCTGACCCCCTCGGCCGCTTGCATATTACCTACTGGCGGTTGCCAGTAGGTAGTCATAGTTGGGCCCAAAGCTTCCATAGGAATTTTTTTTTTGCTTTGCCAGTAACTTTGGCGCCACTCGGCGAATCTTCAAGAAATTTTAAAAAAACCATCCTCTTTTTGGTTCAGCTGCTGTGTTGAAAGTTTCCGGGTGATCCGTCAAGAAAGGGGCTGAGAAAAAAGGGCGGTCCCAAAACGCGTTTCCCCATGTTACGTCTATGGGGATTTTTCATTTTTTGAACACGACTACAGCCTGAACTGCTGAATGAAATTTTAAAAAAAAATGAGGAAAGCTAGATGTTGGTCCAGAAAGTGTGCTTTTTGTGATTTGGTGTAAATCCGTTCAGTAGTTTCGGATATATTTAGGTTTAAAAAATATAGATATGTGGTAGCCCAAAATCCTTTTGAAATGCTACTGAAATTTGATTGGCTGCCAACACTTCAACCACAAAATATTGGCACCCTAGCAGTGCACTGCTTATAACATCACATATTTCATCACTCATGACACGGTCAGTGACATCACTGATGACATCATCCAGGAGGGAGTGCGAGTGTTTGTAAAGGTTTTAGTGTTAAACTTCTATATCAAGGTACCATAAAAGTTAAATCAGTGTACTACTAATGAGTGATACTATTTCTAACATATTTTATGTGTCCCTGTGAGTGGGTGTCTGAGAGACTATTTGGATGTGTGTGTGTGTGTGTGTGTGAGTGGCTGTATGTGTGTGTGTCTGTGTGTGTGTGTGTGTGTGTGTATGTGTGTGTGTGTGGGGATCCGTCATTGGGTATGTGACTGACTGTAGGTATGTGAATTGGTTTGTGAGTGGTTTTCTAGATGTGTGAGTTATTGTATGGGTGTGTGAGCGGGTTTATGAGTCTGAGTGGATGTGTGAAATGAAGTGCAAATGGGTGTGTGGGTGTTTAAGTGGTTGTATGGGTCTGCGAGTGGCTGTGTTAATGGTTTTGTGAGTGGGTGTATCAGTGGTTGTATGGGTGAGTGAGTGGTTGCGTGAGTAGGTGTATGGGTAAGTGAATGGGTACGTAAGTGGCTGCATAAGTGAGTGATTGGGTGTGTGAGTGGCTCTATGGATGAGTGAGTGTGTGTGTGAATGTTTGTTTGGGTGTGTGAACACATGTATGGGTAAGTGAGTGGCTGTGTGGTTGAGTAACTGGCTGTGTGAGTGACTGGGTGAGTGGGTGCATGAGTGCCTGTATGAGTGAGTAAGTTAGTGGTTGTTTGAGTGGGTGTGGGAGTCCCTGTATCGGAGAGAGATTGTTGAGGGGTGTATGAGTGAGTGAGTAGACTTGAGTGCTTGTATGGATGTGTGAATGAGTATGTAGGTGGTTGTGTGAGTGGCTTTGTTGAGAGACTGTATGGGTGAGTGGGTGTATGAGTAGCTGCGTTGGTGAGTGAGTGAATGTGAGAGTGACTGTATGGGTGAATGGATGGTTGTGTGAGCGACTGCATGAGTGAGTGGGTGTGTGAGTGGCTCCACGGGTAAGTGGGTGTATGAGTAGTTGTAGGGGTGTGTGAGTGGGTGTATGAGAGGTTGTGTTGCTGTGTGAGTGGTTCTGTGGATGATGTCATTAGTAATGTCTTTTGAGATGTCATCAGCGATGTCACTGACCATCTCATAAGTGATGTAATATGTGAGGTCATAAGCAGTGCATTGCAAGGGCGTAAGTTATAGTTGGTTCGGGTAACTATAACTGCTGAATTTCTATGGTTTTGTATTAGTGAAATCTGAGCCGAACTTTAACGTGTGTAATCTTTGTTTTTTCAGTGATTGTATAGATAGATCATATTTATATCTCAGCGAACTGTGCATAGGATTAGCACAGTGCCATCCACGGCAAGCGGTAAAATGGCAAATGCCTTTTACCATTCCACGCACAGTATTTCTGCTTTGGATTGGTAAAATACCATCCAAGCCAACCTGAAATGAATAAAAGCAACCCCTGGCATGTGTTTCGCAATCATAGCTATAAAGCTCGGTGTCGATGGCCCTGTGCTAATCCTGTGCTTAGAGACTTTGCTGTAGAAATGGCAAAATACTTTGCCTCTTTCTAGCTCGGCGTAGATGACACTGTGCTAATCCTATGCTAAAAAACTTTGCTAGAAAAACAGACTTTTGAGCTGAGAAGATTGAGTATCGCCGGTGTTGTAGGGTTTATACAGGAGCTGCTCTCCACCTAACTTGGGAACTACCCAGAGTTGTCTGCTTTTGTTTGCATAATTTGTGTGGCACTCTAAGCCTTGTTTTGCTATATATATTCTTAAATGGATACCATTTTGACTTTGAAATACGTGAGAGTTCCTCACATTTCGAGATAGTGAGCAAGATAGTATGGGTACCACTTGGTGGTTGCTCCATAAAAGAATGGTCCACCATCTTGTTTTTGGTGGAATTAGAATCTCTAGTACATGGTTATGCCCAGTACCCATAGGAAGTGGTAATAAAGGGGGTGTAGTGACGGCAGGGGTAAGTAGCCAATTTGGCTACTACCCTTCACTCCCTTTAATGCCCCTAAAGGGCAGTGCACTACCACTCGTCTGTCCATTTAGTATTTAAGTGGGCCCTTGACACCAGGAACATGGATTCATCTGCCTGAAAGAAGGAAGACAAAGAAGAGCTGAAGACGTGAGAACTGCGGACCAGCACTCAACTTGGTGGGAAACCCTGCCTGGCTGTTGCTCTCCCGGCAATCACCAACACTGACTCGTGTAGAAGTGGAACAGCCTCCCCAAACCCTTGGAGGTCTGCCCAGCACTTCCGCAACCCAGCAACATCTCCCTTAGAGTGGAGGAGCCACTTCACTGCACCAGCTGGCACCAACCGCATCTGCCGGGTACAGCGTTCTGTTGAACCCTGGGCCCACCGATGGAGCAGCACTCCAGAAAAGGTCTTCGTTGCTCCAGGAGCTCAGATCTGTCTCCTTGACGAATTTCCGGGGTACCGGAGCCAGTTGCAAGCCCCAAGGCTTGTTTGTGTTCAGTCGGGCCACCACCGCTGCCAAAACTTAACTGCACGTCGAAAGACTTCAGAAGAGGCCAACTCCACCTGAGAGTGGCCCTGCTGTGATTCTTTTCCCTCTTTTGCAGGTACATCAAGAACTGTGAGAGCCACTAACTCACCGACCCGCAGAACAAAACCCCTTTGCACCTGAGCTCCCCAGAGTCTGGGTCCTAGTCAACCGATGGTGTCTCTGTGGTCATGAGATTCTCAGGAGCCGAGCCTTAACCAAGCCCCCCCCCCCCCAGGTTCTGCCGGGCTGGTCCCTCAGTCCCCGCTTGCAGCCTTTTTCTTAAAGGTACTTTTCCCCATTGACTTAGGCATGTAGTGTTCGAGACTGCCACCGCTTACTTCACCCCCAGGGAAGGTAAACTCGAACTGCAGGTGCTTTCTTGGACCTTGGCCCCTACTTACCTTAAGTCCAGAAGAACAGTCCTGTAAGTCGTCTGCAAGTGTACCTATGCAGTGAATGTTTCTCCCATAGTATAACATTACCGCGTTCGAGGCTCATGCCTGAAATCTGACTGCTGTCATTTTCTGCCGTTTTTACTGTAAATATTGATAATGTCTAAAGTACTTACCTGATTCCGATTTTAGTGGTTAAAGTTATATAAAAAGCTGTTATTTTTCTGAATTGGTCTAGAGTTTGTTTCTTCTTGTGTGTGTCTCACTTATTGACTATGTGTACAGCAAATGCTTGACACTACCCTCTGATAAGCCTAAACTGCTCACCCACACTACCACAGAGAGAACATCTGGGATTATTAATTCAAGCCCTGTAAGCCAGTGATGGTCGTCTGGACTTTCTATATAGTGTACCACTTTTTGGTACACTGCATAAAAAGCCACCTTCCGACAATACAAATATATCCATTGCTGAACTGTGTAAAAATATTGCAAGTCACATAGAATTTTGTGACCATATAGAGGAACAAAATTGAGTTCCTTTATAAGGTCACTGAACTCCACGGTACTTACAAAGGTTACTAGTTTTATTGATGTATTGCACAGCGGTTGCCAGGTTTTCGTCAATACTTGGCCGTGCATTGTGGTATCTGTAGTCCATTGTAGCAAGTGCTGATTTTGAAGTATATTCAGTATTGCAATGGTATGCAGGCTAAAATCATACGGAGTTTGGAATGAGTTTTGGTGATGGTTTCCAGGCTTTTGCAGTGCCTCCTAGAGGGAAAGAAGTGGAATCTTAACATTTGGATATTGTATGGGTTGCATACATCAGACTCCACCCAAATTGGAACTGTAGTCAAAGGAACATTCTTTCGACTGAAACTCTTAAAACAATCTTCCTGTTCTTAACACCAGAACATCATCTATGCATCCCCCACCATGATAGTTACTATAGTCCATTCACATTTTATGTATGGTAATTTTGCATATGCTGGGTTGAATGCCAGTTTTGAAGAATCTCATCTACTACTATGCTTGACATACAAATGGTTAGGAAGATCTCTGCGCCAGTTCCACAACTTAACCCACTTTGCTCTGGGGTATGCTGCTTGCTGGTGACTATCAAAACCAGATGTAAGAGCAGGAGTGACTGGCTCCTTGCAGTGATTGTTTTGTGCCTGTGTAACAACTTTCCTATGGATATCTGCAAGGCCTCCTCCATCAGTCTCTTCAGAGCTCAAAGTTAAATGCATCTCTTGAGTCACCTAAAAGTTCTAAAGTGCTTAAAATTAAAGCTTGCTTTTCCCATCCATGAAGTGCCTCTTGATAAATATCGCATTGGTCCAGTTCAAGAAGAAACAGGAAACCGCCAGTACTCAATGCTATCTTTGTGTAGCCAGGAAGGATCAATGTATGTTCATCCGTCCGGCCCCAGTAGACTACTGGTGAAATGCTTGACCTTGAAGTTGTGAAGTTCACTATGTCAAGGCTAGGGGAAATCCTTTTAACTATATATATAGATGCAAACCACCAAATCAAGTAAATTATGTTATCAGTTCTGACCAGAGGAGTTCTTTGTAACCACTGCCCTTTAAACAAAACCTTTGTTACATTTTTGTCTTTCTATATTTGTGGTTTGGAAAATGTTGCAATTTATAAAATCCGTTTTGTTGTGCCAGCCTGCCTCCTTTTTGTCTTGTTTAGTCATTCTGTCTTATTAGTGCCTCGTTTCCAGTAAGTGCCTGCACACTTGTCTACCATTGCACAAACGATATCTTTATGTACTAGATGCAGATTTGGTTACCTAAACAGTCGTATTTTTAAATAATAGGCAAATCTTTGAAAATGGACTTGTACACTTCTCTCTAATTTTGAGATTTATTTTTGTTTCTAGTGTTGAGAGGATGGTGGATAAAAATATTTATGTTGTTCAGGGAGAAATCAGCATTGTAGTTGGTGCCATCAAACGAAATTCAAGATGGAGCACTCGCACCCCTATGGTAGGTAAAACCTGAGTTTTATATTCAAAATAGTTGAAAATTGACATGCAATTTTTTTGAGGTACAGTACTAGAGGCATGGATTGTTTGTGCTGTATCTATAATTGTTTCAGCATTCAAGTCAATACAATATCGGTCATGGGGGTTTTAAAAATATCAAGCCATTGATACCTACAATGTAGATTTTACTCTTTTTAATAGTTTAACCCCTTTCAGTGTGTTTGCTGTGATCACCGTGTCATTATTGATTAAGGAATCTTTAAATACATAGCAATTTAGTGGGAATAGGGAATTGCATATCCACAGTAAATGTTTTTATGAAATCTCCCTGCTCATTCAGTGCAAACAAGGCATAGCATTTTTTTATGAAATCCTGTTTCGTAAATTATCGATTACATTCTCATTATTTTTTCATTGTTTCTGCTGCTTACTCAGCAGCTGACTGTTGGTGTGCTACGTCTTACCATTGATTTAATAGTTGAATACTGGTAATTTCTTGGTTGTACTCGTGTCACTTCCTCTTTCCCACGTGTCTGCATAGACAATTGGTGCCATGCACCTGGCCTTTATACAATTTCATGTACCTCCATGAAATTTTATTGTATTTTTACTGTGAGACCGTCAATAGTCTTGCATATTGATGCCTTAAAACAAGCTCCTCCTATTTAATTAGCTTGTTATAGTCATTAATCTGCTTTAGTGGCAGATAAGGTCTTCCTAAAATCGACACACAAGGTTTTCTTTCTAAATTAGTTAAACATCTGTGTTGAAAGGCGTCTGTATGCATGTATTGCAATTTGGATATGTTGCACCTATAAAAAAAATGTGGTTTCACACCAAACCTGGAAATGCCCTTTTCACTTTGAGACAAAACCTGTGGAGTGCCTAACAGCCCTGCTGCTAACTGGGGGACCCCATGCATCACTGAGAGCAAAATATTTGCGCACTCCAGGGACTGCTGTTCCGTCACTAATTCGCAGTGGATCCATCAACAAATACTGCAAGCAAGATCCATCCCCATCCTCCGTTACAAGCTATCCAGATTTGAAAGACAGTGAGGAAAGATCATAATGGATCTCATCAGAGTGAGAAAATACAAAACGTTTCTGATCCTGAGCTGGGGCTATTGGCTGAGCAGGTGACCAAGCTTCTTCACGGTTTCATGGCCCTTCTAAAGTTAAAACCCACACTAGTTTGAAAAAGGAGAAATCCAAAAAAATCAAGTGTCTTCCTATACAAGGGACTCGAGGATGAAAAGAAAAAAAATGACTTCAAAGGAGACTAAAGGTCATTTCTATTTAACACAAGCAGGAGACAATGGCCCCAAGTATAAGCCGTAGGAAGACAGAGTGCTTATTACCCTTGATGTATCTGTCATTGATAGCATCTATAGAGAGTTGAGGCCAGGGACTCCCAAGAACGCACTGTTTAGAGGCAAGTTATTGCACACATGACTTTAGCGATATTACCTATGTTAAATGTGTCCATGTCGATGAGTGACCGTTCCGCACCATGCCAAGTGCCAATCTGGATGCATTGGCAGAGTTGGATCTCCATTGTCTTCTTCCATACCTGAGTAGGCTGGTTGATATGTGGAAGACTGCATATGACAGATTTCACCATTAGCCTATAATGAAAGGCTAGAATGCCATAATGTGGCACAGGAATTGTCTCTTCGTGTCTACTGTGGTACTGGACTTGATAGCAGTCCTGTGTCACTGCTGTCCAATTGCCCATCACACCTGTGTATAGTGAGGAAAAACACATAGCGGAGGTAGTGGAATGTGTGCCTAAGATGTTGAAGATTGTTTTGACAGATAAGGCCACAAAGAAGTAATTTGATAAGAAGGTGACTGGTTTTCACATTTCAGCATGCGGACTGGTATTAACACGCGCGGTGTTGTGGAAAAGAAAGGACATTCTCTTAATCTGCCGTTCTGTTAACTTGGATCTACCTGACCCCTTTTCTAGTACTTATCATTTCCTAACTATAGATAAGTCTGACAAATAACACCATCCGTTTTAATGTTGTCATCCATTTATGAGCAAAGCAATCGGCCAAAATCCAGTATGCTTATATGAAATAGTACACCCTGTGATTTGGTAAGCTGTGGAACCCCCTTAATTAGCAGTAACGTAAAGTAAACATTTCCATTAAGTTCATCAGTCTCTCATGTGGCTTGTGAGGAATTCTGGCCTCTCTTCGTCTTCCGACATCTTAACCTCATTAAAAGTTTGAGTACCTTAGTTCATGCATAGCTCTATTTAGGCCTTGCCACAGTATCTCAAAGGGGTGACATTTTAAGTTTGATTTGCTTTTCCAAAGTTCTGCTTTATTTCTTTTTTAGCCATTGTCATACATTTACTGGTGTGTTTTCTAAGACTTTCTTCTTGCATTGATCCACTTTTGGCTAAGCTTTACCTCTTAAACAGATGGTCTCAATTTTTTTTATCTAGAGTGTACAGGCATAGGGAGGAATGCAAAATGTGCTAGCTACTGTGGTAGAAAGTTTCAATGCCATTAAGGATGCAGAGTTTAGGTTTTTGCCTTATTCATTTTATTTTTCCTATGCTGCCTTTCAAAAGCTCCCTGAACATCACAAACTACTTTTCTCTGGATTCTATAAATTCATAGGGGAATTACATTACTTTTTCCTGGATTCTATAAATTCATAGGAAAACTACATAATTCAATCGCAGTAGAACAAGGTGTAAGGAGTGAATGGCCTTGTCCTTCCTCTTTGAGCAGAACCTGCCTCTTGATATCTCACTGGCAAAAGGTTCAGCTCCTCGTCGGAGACCTGGGAAAAAAACTCTAATTAAAAAACACCCAAATTCATACCATGATCACAGTAAAAACTCTCAAACATTGGAGTGTTCTATTATCAAACAGTTTTTCAGTTACTAGATTGTAATATATTTGTAAACGGAGTACCATGCCTGCCAAACCCTCGGTTCTCTCGTCTGATATAGAGACTGGTAGACCTTACGTATTCTGTCACCTGAGCCCCCATTGGCTCCATTGAGGGAATGCTTCCTCCGATGCTGCCCAACAAGCAGCGCCTGTCGGAGGAAGGGCATTACACAGCTTGCCCGGTGGGCTGTGTAATGTATTTCGTTTTCTTGTCCCTTCTTGGCAGTGGGGGACAGGAAAAAAACATAAAGATTCCCACTTCCCGATAGAAATATCTCATATTGTGGGGTTCACTAGATTGTTTTTCAGAACTCATTTAGTGGACAGCCTGTCCACCAAACCGTTATTACATTGAAAGCAACTGCTCTGAGCTGTTCCTTTCAATGTACAGAGATGACAGCTGTACCGGCTGTCGTCTCGTAATTTAGCGGACGGAGTACCATCAGGATGGTTGGAGTAATGTCCTCCATTTGTCAAATGCTAAATCAGTCCCTCATACCTTATATTGCAGGCCGAAATCCAGTAAATAAGTTATTGGTAGGTGAGCAAATACTCACCTCCGCGTTCCCAAAAGAAATTAAACTTTCTCTCAAGGTAGCGAAGACGTTCTTCATCCTGTTCTGATACTGAAGGCGAGGATTATGTATTCAAAAGTTGCTTAGCACCAAGTAAACTACATTTACAACTGGCTTTAAGTAGAACCTCTTAGAGGTCTAGTAATTTTTGGCTAGTTAGTATAAAGCCTTTACAACAATGACTACCAGGCACGACCTTTACCACACAGTTTTTACAATGCAGGTAAGTACCACACAGGTAAGTACAGGCTATATTTTTGACCTTTACTACGCTTCCTTTATTGCCCCTTACTGCACCATGCAGGTAAGTCTTTTTTATCAAATAGCCTAATTTTAAATACATTTGGTGGGGTGGAGGGTAAAGTGCAGTTAAAGATAAAATGAGGTAAGGGGGGGTTATGGGTTGTGGGTGGGTAGTGAAAAAGGGAGGCAATAGTAATTTTAGGGTTTAGGGATGAGTAGAGGAAAATGGCGGTAAGGGTAATTTTCGGGATTAAGGGAGGGTAGAGGTAAAGAGAGGTACTGTTAAAATTTGGTATTTAGAGGTGGGCAGAGGTATAGGGAGGTAAGGGTAAATTTAGACTTCAGGGAGGGAAGTTATAAAGGAGAGGGTTAGGAGTTTAAAAATGGGGTGTGGGGGGGTTTCCTCCTAAAATAAAAAAAAATCTAAGTAATGTATGTTCCGGGGGTTCCTCTCCAAAAATTAGTGTGTGTGTGTCTCCCCTCCCTCCCCCCCCCCTCCGAAGACTAAACAAACGCTCACACAGGAGAGGGTGAATAGTGTATCTTTCTTCATAACCACAAGACGTGACCCTTGTCACATTAGTTGCCTAGATATAGGCACAAATAAATAAAAGAAGTACACCATACTGTGGAAGACTGTGTAGAAAAGGGGGCGCCGTCTGGAAGGGTAAGGAAAGGCAGTATCATGTGCAACAATGCAAGAATAAAGCATACAAAATAAGGGATCTAGTATGCCACATAGGGTGAAAAACTGAAAATTTAAGCCAATCGAACATGTGAAAAACAGTAGCATAATAAAACGATAGTTTTATCAGTCATACACCAAGGAAATTAAATGCCTGAAGGTCATTCAAAGCTATGCCCTAGTGAGGCATCTAGTTGGGCCTGATTTGAATGCAAAATGGTGCAGTGCACCACCCATACTATGTGTCTAAATCACACCCAAGTGGGTAGCAGATTGTAATGCACCTTCATGTCAAGTAATGTGACGTAAGACGCCACAACTGCCCTTCAGTCCTGCACCTTTATCTCCCTCTATTGACCGCCTTGCATAAGTAAGAAGGCTACTCTCATCCCCTTAAAGGCCGGCCCATCTATCATCTAAAACAAGTGTACCCAGATAAATAGTGTACAAGAACAAACATTGAAAATAAAAAATAGAATGGTTACATTATCAGGGAATCCCATAAAGGGATGTATTCACGTGGACAACAGTCGGAGAATATGAAATAATGTAATCATCCGCTACTGATAGGCTCCCCCATACATGTGCAATCTCAGATTAGTTTCCAAGGGGGACAACCTATTCGCATATGCTGGAGAATAGCAGTCACAATACAAATGACTCCTACTTCATGCATAACCAGTTGTTAAATAAAATTACAGTCTTAACTGTCGCATGGGTCTGTTGCGAAGACTGCTGTCCGAGGAAATGGGTAGGGAGCACTCACTGGTAGTCCTCCTTTGTATGGAAATTTCCCTTCCTCCTATAGGAGAGAAAAAAGGAAAAAGAACAAGTACCAGGATTAAAAGGGAGAATAAAATACCAGGATTCAGGAAGAGGGAAAGGAAAAAGGGTAGCGATCAACCAAGAATAACTGGAATTAATCCCCAAGATGTACTTTAAGCTCCTTCTATATTCCAGCCTTCTAGGTATTTTGTTTCAAGGTCAATAATATACCTTGAGTCAAGACGTCTCAGTCTGAGAACGCGATTGCCTCCTCTATATGAGTGTGGGACTTGGGTCAGTTATAAAGTAGGCCAGTTTACTCCTATCGCTATAGTGCATCTCTCTGAAATGGCATGCCATTGGATACTCTGGATCTTTATTGTCGATGGCATGCATTCTTTTCTTAGCATAATGTATAGTGCTGTCTACATAGTGTTTCGTGTGTTCTGCTCTGTTACAACTAAACTTATATACCTTGCATTTTTTGCAAGGAAAGAAGCCTTGTAGTTTACCCATTTTATTAGTGTCTTTCAGGGTAATATCACTGTGGACAAGAATGTACCTCGGAGATCTGCTTCTCCTGTCGATAGTGCTACGTTTATGCTCTAGTGTATGGTGTATAATATTGTCACTGGTTAGGGTCTGCCAGTTAAGCCTGAGAATCTTTTCAACCTGTTTGTGCTGATTGTTATAGGTGGTAATGTATCTAGCTGTATCCTCTTTCTTCCCCAGTTCTCGTGGGTATGAACAGGATGCTATCTTTGTCCTTGAGGGAAACTCTCTCAACTGCCCTCTTGAGAACCTGCTGTGGGTACCATCTCTCTCTGAACCTCTTCAACATGATAGCCTGTTCTATATGAAAAGCTTTCTGGGAGATAGTTTTTCCTGGCCCTGAACAATTCTCCGTAAGGAATGCTCCACTTAGGAGTCTTGGAGTGGCTGCTTAGGCCGTGGAGAAGACTGTTGCCTGCTTTTGGCTTACGAAACAGTTTGGTGGTAAGGTGATCCCCCCCCATCCCCCATTGCCACCACATCAAGAAACTCGACGCTGGTTGTGCTCATGCTGCAGGTAAAATCCAAATTGAGGGAATTCTTCTCGAGTTTACTCACCAATGCTTCTGCAGACTCCGTAGTACCCCCGACAAATCATCAATGAAGCAGAGCTATAGGATAGCATTCTCTATGTCTAGTGCTGTGTTCCCTGTGATGGAGGCCTGTTCTTCCCTCCGGCCCATGAACAGGTTTCGCATAGCTGGCGGCGAAACAGGTACCCATCGCCGTTCCCCCTAAGTTGGCGGAAAATGTTACCATCAACCATAAAGATGTTGTTACTCAGGCAGAATCTTATCTCCAGTAACATTTTGGTATGTTGTAACAGATGGATAGGTCACATGTTCTGATGCCTTCAGAATGTTGGATGGCAGTGTACAGTGAGCATACTTACAAGGTCATTAAGGGTAGGACCTTCCTCCCAGCGAATGCCCTCTATATGCAGGAGAAAGTCCTTGGTGTCTCTTATGTATGAGAGTAATGTGGAAAGAAAGTTCCTAAAAAGTCAATATACCTGGAAGTATTTTCCAGGTTACTGTTTCTAAGAAACAGCCACCCTGGGACTCTGAAGTGGAGCATTCCTTAAGGGGAATTGTTGAGGGCTAGGAGAAACTGTATCTCCTAGGAACCTTGTTAGAAATGGGGGTCTCTAGTTGGCAAGGGTTTGCACCTTTGTCCAAGTAGGGACCCTTCCTTCTAGTCAGGATAAGGGAGTTACACTCCTAAAATAACCGTGAAACTTTGAGTGGTGCCCCCAACCACGATGCGGTCACGGGTGTCAAGTCAGCAGCAGCGACAGAGTTGGTGAGACCAGGATGGCGAAGTAAAGCGAGGCGGTGCGGACTGTGGTGCCCACTGGTGACGGTGCAAGCAGCGGCTTGGTGGTGTCGGTCGTCGTTGTCGGTGAGACCAGGGTTGCGGTGCGAGATGCAGACGGTGCGGTTTGCGGTGCCGTCGGGACACAGAGCCAGCGACTGAGTCGGTTGTGGTTCCCTTCCCTGTGGCAACTGAAACAGGCCAACCCAACAAAGCAACAACACAGCAAAGGGGCAGTACTCCTCCTGGCAGCTCTTTTTCTTGATAGGTTCCTTGATTCCAACGAGTTTTAAAGTTCTGGGGGCGGGGCCCCAGTATTTATATCCAAAATTCCTTTGTTCTCGAAGGCAGAGTGTCTGTGCTTAGTCCAAACCAGTTTGGTCCTCTCTGGCCCAGCTTCCTAGCAGGAGGCAGAGACCGCATTGTCCAAGGCAGGCAAGGTCTATTCCGGTGCAAGGGAACTCTCCTCCCACCACTCTAAATGCAGACCGGGCCTTTTCAGGTGCTAGTGACAACTGCTCCCACTACTCTGAATGCAGCCCAGGTCGATTGAGCCCAGCCCTGACCCATCAGGCTCGCTGGAGCCACTGTCCCTCTCCAGCCCCTGTCATCCCAAAGCCAAAGAGTCAATCCACAACCCCAGCAGAAGCCCACAGGATGGCTAAGCAAGAAAATACCTACTTTCTAAAAGTGGTATTTTCAAACACAGAATGTAAAATTCATCTTCACTAAAAGATGCATTTTAACATTCTGAGTCCAGACATACTAAACTTTATTTTTCTACCTTGTTCCCAGGGGTAGTTATATTTCTAAGATGTTATAAGCAAACTCCCCATTCTTTCCTATGGGAGCAGGTAGCCTTGCAATAGTGAAAAACTAAATTGGCAGTATTTCATTATCAGGACATGCCACGCACATCAGGGCATGTCCTACCTTTCACATACAATGCACCCTGCCCACAGGGGTGACTAACATGTAAGAAAAGGGAAGGTTAGGGACTGGCAAGTGTGCGCACTCGCCAAGTCGACATGGCAGTCCCAGACTGCACACAAGCTCTGCAATGGTAGGCCAGAGTTACATTTACAGGCTGCTTGTGTGGGTGGTACAATCCAGTGCTGCAGCCCACTAGCAGCATTTGACTTGCAGGCCCTGGCACACTCCGTGCACTTTACTAGGGACTGACAAGTAAATCATATATCCCAATCATGGAAACACCAATCCATAACACAATTTACAACAGGAGCACTTGCACTTTAACACTGATCAGCGGTTAGAAAGTGCGCAGAGACACTAAGCCAGTAAAAACCGAGTCAAAACCGGGAGGTCAGAATGCAAAAAGTCAGGGGAAACACGCCAAAAGATGCCAAGTCTAACAAACCTTTTCATATAGAACAGGATATCTTGTTGAGGAGGTTCAGAGAGAGATGGTACCCATGGTGGGTTCTTAAGAGGGCAGTTAAGAGAATTTCCCTCAAGGACAGATATAGCATTCTTTTCACACCCACCAGAACTGGGGAAAAAGAAAAGCTCGATAAAGCTAGATACATTACCACCTAGAACAATCAGCACAAACCGGTTTAACCACACGTCTTGTGGTGTGGGTAAATAAAGATTCACTATTCACCCTCCCAAATGTGAGCGCTTTGAATTAGTTTATTCTTGATGTGCATTTTTTCAACTGGCTGCTCTTCCAGTCTGCAGTGCTCCTCCCCTAAGTGGACCTGGTAACCCCCCCCCTTGCTGGGGTTGAGTGCCAACACTGGATGAGCACACCAGTGTAATCCAATATCTTTCAACTACGTAAACGTTGCAAAAATGTGCTCACTCAGGTCACATACGATGCACAATCATCTATTTAGTCAGGACACAGAAAAGACGCGTTTTGGCCTTGATCATATGACCGAAACGAGTCTTTTCTGTGTTACGCGACCAATACAAAGTCCTTCCTTTCGGTCTTAAGTCTACACCCAGGACATTTTCAAAATTCTTGGCAGTTGTTGCAACACATCTCAGGATTTGATTTAAAGTTTCTAGAGCGCGCCCATGCCCAAGGGCGTCTTGGCGCTAAGCATAATTCAATTTTAACCCTGACCAGAAAGAAAGGAACTATAAAGAAAACGAGAACCGGGTTTTCAACTGCTACCGAAGAATGAGATGGCGCATTCAGCAGGCTGAATATACTAGTCTACTCCATTGACGATTAGCTAATTAAAGCATTAACGTATCTAAAAGCATGCCATCATTACCAGGTAGCTGTTGTCACCTTCATCTGATTGGGACTGTATTCAGTTCCATTCCAGTACAATACCTGGGAACAGTTTTGGATACTGTAAGCACAAAGTGTTTCCTTCGGAAGAGAATTTTTATCTGTTTTTCAAGAAACGTTGCAACGTGAACAAAATAGCCCATCAATCAGGGAGGTAAATATCGTCTCTCCTAGGATCAATGGCATCCTGCATCTTCCTAGTACCAAATGCATGCCTGAATATGAGACCCCTGGAACAATGTCTTCAGGGTCAGTGGGACCAGCTCTAATGAAAATGGGAAGACCGACTTACCCTAACAACTCACACACAGCTATTGCTCACCTGGTGGTGTCTTCCAGAAAAGCTACTCAAGAGAATGAGTCATCCGGATATCCCAACGCAGACAATATTAACGGATGCCTCCCTGTCGGGTTTGGTTGCACATTTGGATCCCCTTGAGAGTCAAGGCTCTTGGTTTCCAAAGGAACAGACCTGCCACGTCAACCTCTTAGAGTTGAGAGCGGTACATCTAGCTCTGAAGGCTTTCCTTCTTCTTCAAGACAAACTCCCTGCTTGTCCAGATAGACAATAAAACAACCATGCATTAGCTGAACAAGGAGGAAGGGACGAGTTCCAGGGCCCCTGGAAGCCCAAACATTGTCAACTGCTAGCGTCAAAGAATCTTAGAATTACAGCTCTCCATCTGCTAGGCATCCAGAATGTGCAAGTGGAAACTCTGAACAAAACCATTCAAAAGAACCATGAATAGGTATTAAACAATTCCGTTTTGCAGGACATCTTTTACAATTGGATTCCACTCAAATCGACCTCTATACAAACGGAGCAAACAAGAAATGCCCAGACTTCATCTCAAGTTTTTACCAATAAGGCATGTGCTCTGAGGGTCAACTGGTTAGGTAAACTTGTGTTCGAGGCATGTGTGCTGTAGATGCACATGCTTTGCATAAATCTGCCATCTAGTGTTGGGCTCGGATGATTACAAGTTGTTTTCGATCCAAGAAGTTTTCTTCGAGTCAAGAGGCTGTGTGACTCCTCCTCTTGGGAATACTGTGCATGGTCATCGATGCCATTTTCAGATTGTTTTTTCCCGCCGCCGGGTTCGGATGTAGTATCTCTTGCTCCAGTTCGAGTCTCCTTCGGTCCCCCTTCGGTCCGTTATATATCTTGACGGTATTGTCTCGATCGATATAGTTGACATCTCATACTAAACTTCGTAGCGGGTTTTGGACTTGTCCCTTTGGCCTACGGGTCATGCCCGGCAACACTTCTCCATTTCGAACGAGATCGAGAATGACCTGCTAATGGAACACACTCCGTTCCATTTCTGTCCCAAGTGCCAAACCAAATACCCTCACACCGACCAGCATCTCGTTTGCAACTTATGTCTCTCGCCCGAACATCGAGAAGACACCTGTGAGGCCTGTAAGTCTCTTCGGTCAAAAAAAGACTCTTCGAGATCGAAGGGATAGACGTCAAGAAATGCAGCGCAAGCAAAATGACTATGTCCCCGACATCTTGGGTCGACAAGAGGAGGAAGAAGAGGCTTCAGCGGCACAAGAAGAATCCCTTTCCATACATGACTCTGAGTCGCAATCAGAAGAAGAATCTGTTATTCTTCAGCCAGCACAAAAACAACGTACAGTGAGTACTTCTACTCTGAAAACCAAATCCTTAGTCTTCACTGAGAAAACTGCTCACGGGTCGCCACTGCACACGAGCCATGGCGTGCACCGAAAACAGGACTTGGAAGCCTCGCCCTCCCGCTCGGCTCCGAAAGTTCGGCCTATAGCAGGGGACTCTATCCCTTCCATCCGAGACCAGAACACCTTGCTCTTCAGTCTCCGCACTGAATTCTTTCGGAATCGAACCTTCCTTTATCAAAGACAAAGCTTCCTCCACCGAAATGCTTTGTTTTCCGTCGAAATCTCCTCCAGAGCCAATCCTCTAGCAGTTTCATCAAAAGCTCAATCCGAAACAGAAAACACTTCAAATTCAGCCTGGAACAAAGAAAATTATGGTACAGCCACCAAAACGACACACTCCTAAGAAGCAGTTGAGTTTTGAGGAGGCTTTGGATGTTCCTGTTCAACCCCTAAAGAAGAAAAAAAGGATGCTGCAACTAGTCCATTGCACATCCCCATTCCTACTGCACCTGTACCACAGTCAACACCTCCACCACCTCACTCACCGCGATTATCTGAGGCAGGTAATATGTCTCCTCAGTCAACAATAGATGAGGATCAAGACATCCCAGATGAGACGCAACCAGGGGATCTTTGGGAAGATTATAATATTGATCCTCCTGTTGACACTGATCCTGATTTATATCCTAGCCGTCCATGACCACTTGAAGATGTATCAGCTTATCAGGATCTCATAGCCAGAGCAGCCACTTTTCATCAGGTGCCTTTTATATAAGGACTCAATAGAAGAGGATTTCCTCTTTGAGACTTTATCTAACTTTTAAAGGGTATGACACTTCATGCAGATGACATTTTTAAACAAGCTGTCACAGTGTACAATTAACTCATGACTTTTTAATGGTATCAAATGCTAGAAAAGGGGCTAACTCCCAAACAACTGGATAAGCACCACCACCAGAAAAGTAATCCAAACTTAAGGATGCCTCTGGTAAAAAGAGTTGCGGCACAAGCAGCTAATCATTGGCGTATAGCTTATAGGCAAGCATTACTAGCAAGATATGACGGCCCAATGGGACGAAATGGAGGGACTTCTCCAAAACCTCCCAGAGGAGCAGAGAAAAAGAGGTCAAGAGATTGTTAATGAAGGCAAACATATTACCAACAACTCTATTAAGTGTTCCTTAGATGCAGACGACGCTGCTGCTAGAAGTATAAATACCAGTGTCCTAATAAGAAGACATAAGTTAAGGGGTGTCAGGTTTCAAACCTGAGGTACAACAGACCATATTAAACCTCCTATTTGACAAGGAACATCTCTTTGGCCCACAGGTGGACACAGTCCTTGAGAAAATGAAAAAGGACACAGAGGTAGCAAAATCAATGGGAGCTCTGCAAACTTAACACATATAGAGGTTCCTTTGTAGGCCCAATTTCAAACAAGGGGCAAGGGCAGCTTCCACAGATACCTCTGGTTCACAATATAAAACTCTGGCACAAACCTCAACAACCAAATCCTTCTACAAAGGTTATTACAGAGGTAACAATTTTAAAGGAAGAGGCAGAGGAAACAATACCTGTTCATCAAACACCAATGCTAAGCAATGACTCCTTTACCTTCCCCCACAACACCAAACATCGGTTGGGGGGTCGTCTCCAACAATTTCTCCAAAACTGGAATTCAATTACAACAAACCAATGGGTCTTAGACATTATCCAACATGGTTGTTGTGTGGAGCTCATAACTCCTCTAAATATTCCTCCTCGCAAACACAAACTATCCCTGCAACATCCAATCCTTTTGCAACAAGAAATAACAGCTCTGTTGCAAACCAGAACAATAGAACCCGTTTCACCACAATTTCACGGACAGGGGCATATTTACTATACTTCCTTATTCCTAGAAAAGATGGATCTCCCAGGCCCATTCTAGATCTCAGACCACTAAATCATTACATAATATCAAAACATTTCCATATGCTCACTCTTCAAGAGATTATTCCTTTATTACAAAAAGGAGACTTCATGGCAACCTTAGATCTAAAGGACGCCTATTTCCATATACCAATTCATCCTGCACACAGAAAATAACTCAGATTTCTATTTCAGGGGAATCTTTATCAGTTCAAAGTTCTTCCCTTTGGTATTACTACAGCACCAAGAGTATTCACAGGTGCTTAGCAGTTGTGGCAGCATATCTACACAGAGAAAACATTCATGTCTTCCCTTATCTAGACACATTCACACTTTACAAACAAAACACTCAAAAAACCCTAGATTTGCTACATCAACTAGGTTTCACTGTCAACCTACAAAAATCTCATCTACAACCAGCTAATACTCAAGCGTTTCTAGGGGCCATGCTCAACACAAATCTAGTGTTCGCCTCCCCAAACACAGACAGAATATGCAATATACAAACATTATTTCAAACATTTCAAACAGGAACTCACATTCCAACCAAAACATTTCTCAAACCTCTGAGCATGATGGCATCTTGTATTTACATAGCCCCACATGCCAGACTAAATATGAGACTCCCAGCAATGGACTCAGTCACTGGGTCAACTTCACGAGCTAGTGTTGGTAAACAGCCACACCTATAACTTTCTGCAATGGTGGAATCCACAAAATCTATCCAAAGGGCGGCCGTTTCAAGCCCCAGTTCCACAAATAATTCTAACAGATGCCTCCCTAACAGGTTGGGGAAAACATATCCACAACCTTACTATTCAGGGACTATGGGATTCCAAACACAAGAATCTCCATACCAATCACCTAGAGCTGCAAGCTGTTCATCTAGCGACCAAAGCCTTCCTAACTCGCCTACAGCACAAAGTTGCCCTTATTTGAACAGACAATATGACAACCATGTATTATTTACAAAAACAGGGGGGGGACACTCTCCAATTAGCTCACTGAGCTCAGAAAATATGGAAGTCAGCAACACAACAACATTCATCTGTTAGCAGAACATGTCCCAGGGACAAGCAATCAGATTGCAGAGTTTCTGAGCAGATCACAACAAGTCCACGAATGGGAGATATACTGCAATGTTCTTCAACCATACTTGGGCAAATGGGGATTCCCACAGATAGACCTGTTTACCAAAAAAGAAAATGCGAAATGCCCACACTTCGGAAGCAGATACCTCCACCATCAATGCAAAGGTAATGCTCTATGGATGAACTGGTCAGGGATATTTGCATATGCTTTTCCACTTCTCCCACTACTTCCGTTAGTAGTCAGGAAACTCAGGCAAACATTGCTCACCGTCATACTAATAGCTCCCACATGGGCTCAACAACCATGGTTCTCTACATTCATGGAACTATATCCAGTTCCACACGAGAAGCTTCACCTGAACCCAGACCTTCTCACGCAGAACCATGGAACATTAAGACATCCCAATCCCAAGGAAATGAATTTTGCAATTTGGCTTGTGAAGTCTTCGAGTTTGAATATTTAAATTTGCCTCAAGACTGTATGAGCATTCTTAAAGAGGCTTGTGATCCAACTACAAGGCAATGTATAAACAATTTATGTTCTTTCACAAACAAAACGTTAACCCTCTTTAGGCAAAGGTACAAACACTTAAACGTATTGCATTTACAAACTGCAGGATTAGCATATACGTCTATAAGATTACCTCTTGCAGCTATTGCAGCATATCTGCAAAATAGACCACACATATCAGTGTTTAAATTCCTGTTATAAAAGCTTTCATGGAGGGACTTAAAAGAATAATTTCCCCTAGACTTCCACCTGCCCCGGCATGTAATTAAACATTGTCCTAACAAGATTAATGGGCCCTCCTTGAACCATTACATTCTTGTCAGTTGCAATTTCTTTCATGAGAACTTGCCTTTTTATTTGCTATTACTTCTCCTAGAAGAGTCAGTGAAGTTCAGATGTTAACTAGAAGAGCCTTTCTTTCAACTACACAGGGACAGGGTGGTGCTTAGAACTCACCCTAAATTCCTACCAAAAGTAGTTTCCAGTTTCCATAATAATCAATCCATTGATTTACCTGTGTTTTTCCCACAACCAGAGACAGTTGCAGAAAGGGCATTACCCACTTTAGATGTAAAATGGACATTAATGTATTACATTGACGGGACTACATCATTTAGAAAAACGAAACAATTGTTTGTTGCCTTTGCACTTCCTAGTTTAGGAAAAACAATTTCTAAATCTGGCTTTTCAAGCTGAATAGTTAAATACATACACACATGTTATGCAAAGGCTAAACGACTTTTGCCTGTTCCACTAAAAGCACACTCCACTTGACAAATTGGAGCTTCCATGTCTTTTTTAAGACACATTCCTATTGCTGATATTTGCGAAGCATCAACATGGTCTACTCCACACACCTTCACAAAACTTTGTGTGGATGTATTGCATGCCAACAAGCCAATGTTGGTCAGGCTGTACTTAAAACTCTTTTTCAAACAACTGCAATCCCCACTACCTTGGAGAGGGACTGCTTTACAGTCTGTGCAAAGCATGTGTATCTACAGCACGCATACTTCGAACGGATTATATTACTTACCCTGTAAGCATCTGCTCTTGGCATGTGGTGCTGTAGATTCACATGCGCCATCCCTCTTCCTCATATTCTTGTGTAGGTTGCAGTTCTTATATTTTATATCATACTAACACATGGCCATCTCAATGCTTACATACACAGCATTCTTACATACCCACGGCTAAACAATCTGAAGATAGCGTTGATTACCATGCGCAGTAGTCCCAAGAGGAGGAGTAACACAGCCTCGTGACTCGATGAAAACGTCTTTGAACAAAATCAACTTGTAATCATCCGAGCCTACCACTAGATGGAGGACTTATGCAAAGCATGTGAATCTACAGCACTACATGCCAAGAACAGATGCTTACAGGGTAAGTAACATAATCCCTACCCCTTGTGTCCTGTTCCTGTACTGTTGTCAAGTGATCTTAAAAATCACTCACTTGAAGCCAGAATGATTCTTCCCATCTATGTCATTGTTATTTAATGAAGCCCTTACTGAAGCCTTTCTGGCTATATGATCTAAGCCATGCAATAGCTGCACCTGTTAGTTGACCTGTGGCTAAGCAACATACACCTGTCCCCGGTAAACCCGGACATCCTAACTGAGCACCTTGCACTGGAGAGCCTGATTTTCTTTTGTACCAGAAAGGGTAATCCCAGTGCCTTTTTGACAAACCCTCTCAATAGGGAATCGAAAAGAACTGATGCTTTCAGATAGAGATTGTTTTCTTCGGCCAGTCTAGCACTTGGATCTCTTAATGAAGTTTTTGTTCTGGGGAGGTACACCCATGTTCTCTGAGACATGGCTAGTGACATCTTGCTGGCTATTCTATAGATTCTCAGGGCATCACCAGCCTACACTATACAGGGTGTGCCAAATGCAGTTAATTATGTGCTCTGAGCTGCTCTGGGCACCACAAACTGCATCAGCAGATCTGCTGGCACCAGTGTTGTCCTTAGGAGGCACAGCTGGATGCGATTTATCAGCTTTTCTGTTCATGTCCAATTGTCGCTAATGGACGACATGCCTTTTGATCGCTCCAGCCTATTCAGAGAAAAACTGCTTTGGTGATGGAATGATTAAAAGTTAGTCTTGCCACTGCACGATCCTTGGCACTGTTATAACCAGCTAACCAATTTCCTCACCAATACAGCGAATTCAGAGGCTGTTAAGTTGGATAATTTATAGACAACACCAGCCCTCCCAACTTGAACTGCAGTGAGCAACCTAGTTCTTTGGGGTCCAGGGGTGTGGCCCCACCAGAAACTGTTCAATATATCGGGGACAGGAATCTTCCAGTTCTTCTTAACATCCACGGCGGCTGCCAAGCCACTTTAGTTTGTCCTCTCTGGCTCATACAAAGTTTGTATTAGAGATGCTGGCACAGGTAATCAAAGCAGAAATCAGGAAAGAATAGAATTAACAATTTAATATGTTACTGCAGCAGTGTCACTTGTTATATTCTTTTATTCTTTGTTGTGGGGTTCAGAGATTGACAGCCAACATGTTTTGCCCTTTACGGGGGCGGGAAAGTAAAAGAGACACAGATGATGGACGGAATGCAGAGCAAATCAAACCTTCACCCCCAGTCAAGAGATCTGGGTTAAATCCATCATTCATTTGCTCATCATGCCACCCCAGTTTAGACCCAGCCATATGTTCTTTTTGCTTTTGTCGCCCTAAGTGGGAAGGGTATTCCCAGACGTGGGTCCCGTGCTCACTGCGCCACTGGATTCAGTCTAGCCTGGCTGATGAGGGGGGATGTCCTGAAACTGGTCCCAGGGTGCTTGTTTCCTGTCCACGGAGGACCTGGCTTGGCAGTTTAGGCTGGACTGTTCCCATGAGGCACAGGTCAAGACTGATTTGCATATGGCTGGGTCCAAACTGGGGTGGCGTGGTGAGCAAAGAACGATGGATTAAACCCAGATCTTTGTAATCGGGGGTGAATGTTTGCATTGTTCAGCATTCCGCCCATCATTTGTTCATTTTGCTTTACGGGGGCGGGGGCACAGGCCTGTGGCTTTTTCGAGGCTGAAAAAATGTTATACAAGTATTCACAGTTTAGGTAACACTTTCTGCACAAAAATAGAAAATTTAAGCATCATTTGGCGAACTGTACTTCTCAGCTGTTATTGTGGTAACAACCTGAGAGTATCACTCTTTAACTCACTGCAAATGTGTCTCAATTAAACAACATAGGTGGGAAGAAAAAACACAGTGAGGAGTGTTTAATTTTTTTTTTTTTTTTAAATGTATTTTTTATTATTTTAAGACATAAAGATTACAAAACAATTCTTAGCAGCATTCATCAGACGGTGGGTTTAAATAGGAGCAATGGCATCTTCACACAGGTAAACACACAATATGTAATATAGTTAGATGAAATGTAAGTTCGGTACATCATACGGGCGTACTTACTGCTCTTCTCATATCTAGTTAAGGCACTTGCTTGGTAGAGAAAACACAAGTCACTGGGCTAGTTACAGAGGCCTACAAGAGACTTCGATAGCGCACCAGAGTCCGCAACATCATTCCGATTGGACTGTAGGATATAACGCACACCACATTAGGTTCATTATAACAATAAAGCACATGTTAAGTATTGAATTCGGCATGAATGTCCAGGATGTAACACTGTTCTGAAAGGTGAGGACCTTCACCGCGTCATTGCCTCCGGCATGTCAGACGGGGATTCTGTCGGACGTGCAAGAAGGTAGCCTTGCAGAGGACTCCATATATCTCTTGGCCTCGAGGCCCGGGGCAACGTTTCAGCATACAGAGTCAATTGTTCTTGGCAATATATTAAGTCATTAAGCCATTCCTTGAATTTTGGCGCCCGCCCCCTACCCCACCTGCAAGCCACTCTACGCTTAGCTATCAATAATGCAATGGCGAGATATTTGCGACATGACTTGGGAATAAGCTTAGTGTATCCTAACAATGCTATTAAAGGTGTGCGCTCTAAAGTAATGGGAATCATCTGGTCTAAGGCATCGAAAACCTGGGTCCAGTATTCACTCACTCGTGGGCAATCCCAGGCCAGATGTAAGAAATCAGCCCCTGGACTGCCACATCTCTCACAACTGTATTTTTTAAATTAAAGCGGAACATTTTAACAGGGGTATAATATAGGCGTTGCAGGAATTTATAGTGTGTAACGCGTAGTCTACCACTGGCGGATATTTGTTCTGTTTGAAGGCAGCAGTATGTCCATTGGTCGTCCGTTATTTCATACCCTAGTTCCAGATTCCACTTTGCACGAGAAGAGCTGGGAGGTTCCACCTGTTGGGTGCATATAGTGTGGTAAAGCGTGGAGACCAGGTGCCCCGGCGATGCAGTACGTAGCAGCATATGTAAGGGAGCCAGGGTAGGGGGTTCCTGAGGGAACTCTGGGGTAATAGATTGTATGCCTTGACGGAGCCGGACATAAAAAATTATATCCAGCAAGGAGGGTTGCAGCCCATGAAAGAGGTGCTCGGAGGATCGAAATTTTCCCATTTTGATGGAGCTCTCCCCATGTGGTAATTTTGGTGTGCTCACAGAGTTTGAGGAATCCTGTTTCTTGTAGCAGTGGCATGCGTGGATGATAGGAGAGTGGGAGGAGTGGTGAGTATATCATCGGGCATTGAAGGAGAGTCAGAATGCGGTGCCAGGCGTCTACTGTACATGTAATCGTGGTAGGTGCAGTGTCACGCGTACGTGGGGGGGGTGTGCTCAGCATGCCATCTAAGGGGATGGGGTCTGCTAACCAATGTTCCGCTGCTATCTGCGGCATATATCTAGGGGGGTGGAACCAGTAGAAAGCATAGTGGGCCTGCGCGCATGTATAGTACAGCTCGAAATCCGGTACATCAAAACCCCCCTGAGCATACAGCTGTGTGAGCACTTTCCATTGTAGGCGTAGTTGTTTGCCCCCCCATATCAGCCATATCATTTCTGACCGGAGTGTCTGGAAAAAATGTCGACCGGGGTGATATGGGATATTTAAAAAAAGGTATAGTATTTGTGGAAGAACCACCATTTTGATCAATGCAGCTCGCCCTGCCAGGGACAGCGGCAGTGAGATCCATCGAGTGACATTTTCTGCAATACGATTTATGGCAGTACCATAGTTAAGGCGCATCAGCTCATCCCTATCCTAGATACTCCAATCCCGAGATAGCGTAGGTCAGAGTCGCACCATTCCAGTGGGAAGTCCAAGGAAATCGAGAGGCTGCAGGTGTTAAGGGAAATAGTTGCGACTTCCCCAATTTATATGAACCCCAGAGAGTTTCCCGAAAACTATAAATTCTCGCAGGAGTGGGTTTAAGTTTTCCTGCGGATTTCTTACATAGAGGGTGATATCATCCGCATATAAAGATATGAGGATCTGTCGTAGGTTGCACACGCAGTGCCTTGTCTTGGTGATGCTGCCGCAGTTTAGACGCCAAGGGTTCGATTGCGAGCGCAAAAGTAGGGGTGAGAGTGGGCACCCCTGTCGCGTGCCTCTAGATATGGGAAATGCATCAGATAGATGACCGTTGATTCCGACTTTTGCCGTCGGAAGCTGATATAGCAGTCTTATCCAGGACAGAAATATAGTAGGAAACCCCATAAGCTGTAGCACCCCGAGTAGATAATCCCAGTCGAACGCTTTAGTAGCGTCCCAAAAAACCGCCGCCAGCGGCAGTTCAGGAGCAACGTTCTGTAGAATGGAGAATAGGGTACGGAGATTGTGTGTGGTTGCTCTGCCCGGAACAAATCCCACCTGATCAGGGAGTACTAGCTTTTCCATTAATAGGGCTAAACGATTTGCTATAACCTTTGCCAAGATTTTAGTATCGCAGTTAATGAGGGATAACGGTCTATAGGAATCGCAGTGAACAGGTGATTTTCCAGGTTTGAGCAGAGATGTGATAAGTGCCTCTCTCATGGAAGGGGGAAGTGTGCCAGTCTCGAGTGATTCTTCATATATCTCCTTTAAGATCGGGCCATCAGTTCTATATATAAGTTTTATCAAATTCAGCGGGCAGTCCGTCCAGACCAGGGGCCTTTCCGGACTTCATCTGCATGATGGCCTCTCGAATTTCATCCAGTTCGAAGGGGGCGCTTAGAAACTCCCTCTGCGTATCACCCAGCCACCCAAGGGCTATGTCCCCTAGAAAGCTGTCTAGCTCGAAATGATCCCATCTCTCCGCTGTGAAGTATAGAGTGCTGAATAGTGGGTGGTGAAAGTAGTAAGTATATCAGCAGTGTCACGTTGCAGTGTCTCTCCAGGACGAGATATCTCCAATATATAATTGGAGAAGCGTGGTCGGCGTATGGTTTCAGCTAGGTCCTTTCCAGGTCTCTCCCCTCGCCATATCGCCGGGCCACCCAATATTTCCCTTTAAATTTTGTTTCCCGATCTGCAGTCGAGGTGTATTCCGATAGTTTTTCCCGGAATGCATGCTGAACGTCATTACCTCCTCCCATAATCAGTTGTGTCTCTAGGTCCTTAAGTTCTGCGTCTAATCTTCGAAGTGTACCCTATATGTCCCTGAGTACTCCCGAGCTTTTAGAGATACAAAATCCCGGATTGTCACCTTAAAGGCTTCCCAGATTGTTTCCACACTATCTACAGAACCTCTATTTCTTTGGAAGAAGTCTTGAATTTCTTCCCTAATTCACTGTGAAATACCGCATCTAACAGCGTTAAGGGTTGTAACCTCCAATTGTTGCGCGGTTTGTTATACCTAGGTGGGGAAATTGTGAGTTTAACCGGGAGTGGTCGGAATATGTTCTGGCCAGGTGCGTGACATCTTTTATTGAGGGACCTAGTCCACGAGACAATAGACCATAATCTAAACGTGCCCAGGAGGCGGCTTGCGTTGTAAAGTGTGTGCCCTCCCGTGCGAGGGGGTGAAAGTGACGCCAGGCGTCAAGTAGACCAGTTTCCGTCTTGATTCCCTGTAGGACGTGATATGACCTATTATAATGGTGTGGTGCGGGATTCGATCTGTCTTCTGCTGGGTTAAGAACCACATTAAAATCCCCGCCCCATATTATATGGGTAGAGCCTATTTCCAAAATCTTCCCCCATAGCACAGTGGAAAACTCAGGAGTGTCAACATTCGGGCCATAACAACTCACCAGAGTGATTGAATCCGTGCCCAATCGTCCCCATGCAATAGAGTATCTCCCAGTGTGATCAAGTAATGTACCAGCTAAGGCAAAAGGAGTCTGTTTTTTAATAAGTATAGCCGTGCCTCTGGCGTATGAGGAGTACGAGGAAAATAGTCGATGGTCTGCCCATTTATTAGCAAATGCAGTGGGATGTAATGGATTAATATGCGTTTCTTGAAGTAGTACGATATGTATCTGATGCCTATCTAAGTACGCCAGTAGCTGGCGACACTTTCGTGGGTCCCCCAGCCCCCGCACATTCCAAGTGACGATTTGTAAGCTCCGGTGAGCCGTCAAGTCAGCCATAGGTGCCAGAGGTGTGTGACAAATGACCGCGTACCCCCTGTGACCTGTGTGTAATGAGCAATGTAATACCATACTTCTGTCTGTCTTGCTGCAGCAAAATAGTTAACAATGGACATGTAAACAGGCCTTCTGCCCCCCCCCACCCCACCCACAACAGCACCCCAATTGTGCTGGAATGACATTTCCCACCCTGAGCCCAACAATACTAAAACTGGTCAATCCAGGTCAAACGAGACCAACTTAGAAGAAAGTCTTGTGGGTGATCACCCATATGAGGGGAACCGCTGGTGGGCCACAGGTACCTCCCATCTCCCAATACCTACAAACAGCTGCATTAGCAGCAGGGGGACATAGGGAGAAACAATGGGAGGGTGCTCGGCACTATGCCGTGGAGAGAAAGTACAAGTGTCAGTCATATAATTAGCCCACTGTATAACAAGAAGATGCACCAAGGGTGCTAGGTACACTTAGCTGACGTCGGCCCAGTAGCATGCAGGTCAAGCCGCCAATGGGAGTAAGGAATTGTCCCGCTACATGTGGGTCGAAGAGACGTAGGGTAGCTGGGTGACAGCATGGTCAATAAAGGACTGGAGGCTTTGGAATATTCCGGCTTTTTCCATTGCTACGAGGGGCCGTTGGCCTCAGAAGAATGTGGATTGGAGGTGCATTCATCGGAATTCCGGCGAGGTGAATGTCGGTTGATGCGCTTGAGGAACTCTTCGACTTGCTGTGGATTCCCAAATATGCTTTGCTTGCCTTGATGGGTGACCCTGAGGCACGCCGGATACATGAGTGCAAAGTCAATTTGCGCCTTATGGAGTTTTTGTTTCACTGTGAGGAACTTGCGGCGAGCCTCCTGTACAGCGACAGTGAAGTCGGGATAGATGGTAAATTCCATGCCTTCATATGTCAATGCCTTCTTCTCGAGTGCCAGCCGGAGTGCGGTATCTCGGTCCCGATAGTTAAGGAGCTGAGCCACAATAGGACGTGGGATGCCACCCGGAGGAGGGCGGGGGCCGAGAGACCGGTGCGCACGCTCCACAGTCGGGTGAGGAGAGAAGGCATCTGCTCCAAAAGTGTCACGCAGGAGGCGTTCAATGAAGTCTTCCATACGGCCAGTGTTCGTGGTTTCCGAAATACCTATGACGCGTATGTTATTCCTGTGGCTTCGAGCTTCAAGGTCTTCGTTTTTGGCGGCGATTACTTTCAGGAGCTTGTCCATTTGTGTCATTTGTTGGTGCATTTGGGACGTATCTTCCGTGTCCGAAATCCTCCGTTCTGCCTCCTTGATTTGCTCATCATGCTTATCCACCTTCAACACCAGGAAGTCTAAACGACTGTTCATCGTGTCCATCTTGCCTGACGAGGCAGTGAGACTGTGCTGCATCACCAGCAGCAATGTTTTTACCTCGTCGTCTGAGGCGGAAGATTGTGCTTGGGATGGGTCCTCAGCATTTTGTACCTGTTCCTCCGTACATGAACGTGTGACTGTCTTCTTTGCATCAAAGACTAGCTTGGATTGCCGGCCTTCCGGCTTCCCCATGTTGGCAAGAGGAGGTTGATTGGGCCTTACGTCCTGAGATGTCGTCGGTACCTCGTCCGAGTCAGGCTGTACAGTGATCAGTGGAAAGGGCCCAGTAAAGGATCCGACCCAGGCACCACCCAAACCACTTGGAGGATAGAAGTAGCAGGAGATAGCCGGTTTGTTGTGCTGAGATCTTAGCGGAGAAAGCCTGACTATGGCGGGTATAGCCTCACAGTGTGGGCGGGAGCAAGAGTCTATACGTCAGGCAAGCTGGGCAGTGTCAGGCGCGAACCACCACTAGTGGGATACTCTGGAATCCTGTCGCGGGACAGCTCGAGTGGCTCCGTTGCAGTTAAGAGGAGCTACGGCAGGAGCAATTTGCAGACTCATGCACCGGTGTGGGCTCCTGCAATGTCCGCTGTGTCTTGGTGTAGGAGGATTATATACCTCGTTGCAAACTGCCCGGAGGGTCCGAAGAAGGGAAGGTTGGAGAGGCGGCAAAGACGTGGCGTAACGGCTCAACTCCACAGGCGTTGGTCGCAGGCGATGGTCACTCACAATGCTGCACAGGATTCAGCCGGGACTGGAGGCTATACTACGCAGCAGCGTGCCTGTGTCTCCTAATAATGCTTGGCAGGGAGTAGCACTCTAGTTCGGGTGGGCAGCGGATGGCAAATAATGTTGAGGGCCTGAGTCCGCGGCTAGGCTGGCATAAGCTGATGCGGTCGCTGTGCACACCCACCGTGTATGTCTGGGCCAGGTCCGATGCACAGCCGTCTCCACCTCCTCCATGATATTGCTGCTGAAGAAATAGGGAGCTGTAGATGTGGGGCTCACCGCAGCAAGCCTTGGGTCTATTGGTGGGCGCGGATTGAATAGATCTGGCGTATTGATGCCAGCTTGCAATCCGGTGCCGCGGCCCAGCACCACGTGTGAGGCCGGGGGCTTGTGTAGCGGCAGCGGCCGCAGAGGACACCAGGCAACTTCGAGCCTGTCAAACGCCGCAACCTAGAAGCCGCTCGAGAGAGGACACTGGGGGTCTGGAGAGGCTGAAATTATCACCGGAGCAGGAGGGCTCCTTGTTCTGCTAGCGACAGTCTTTGTGGGCAGTTTTCTCCCGCTATGAAGAGGAGAAATGTAGGATAATGAGGCCGAGCTGCCGGAGCCTCACAGAGGAGCGGCCATTACGGTTGTGCGCCACCTAGTGCCCCCCGAGGAGTGTTTAATTTGAAATATTCACATATATGCTTCAAATATTTTAAGAGTTGTCAGAAGATTATTATGAATGTAGTTTTATATAGTATTAATAAGAAGGAATAGACACACAATACTTAACAAACTAAAGAGTTCGTTATATAAGAAATATGGTCATTGAAATAGAGTACTTATTTGAAATTCTAAATTGAAGACATTTTGTAAGTTTGCATTATTAAAATTTTTCATTTTTGGGTAGTCAAGTTGCATTGTTAAAAAATAAAATAAAACATAATGCATATGAAGGTGTGATATAAAGGCAGGCAGGAAGATGTTGTTATGACTAGAGGGGACCCTTGGGGTTGAATTCCAGGGTATAAGTTCCATAATTTTGTAGGATCTTTAATGGGGAGCATACATGGTGATGTAGTAGTACGGTTCCCCAAAAATTATTATTTACGTCAATCGTTTCTCCAAACCCCAGAACATATAATAATCTTTCTTGCCATATATTCGGTTACTCCTGGGAGTGCTTGAAGTATGCTCTAGCTAGGCAGTCGGTCATATGTGAGTCAGTGATTTGTAACGTGGCCATATAACTTTATTTGCCTCCCTGTAGGCTCCAGTATGCATAGTGCTCTACGATATGTTTACTAAGATAATCTGCTACTTTCCTTTACGAGTCTGGATGTATCGCCACTAGACAGTCTTGTTACCATCTCTGTCGAGGTAGATGCTCTCCTTCACTGTTTGGTCCTCTCCCTCCGCATTCCAAAGACTGAATCCAGCCCCTGTTGTAAGCAGACCCTGCAACTTGCAGGGGTCAAAATGCGTCAACACACTACTTCAAGGAAATCCGGACTGAAAGGAATATTGACTGGCTCTGGTCACTCAACGATTATGTGGACTTGCCACAGAGTGGCTCCAATTTGTCTTTTAAGGTTCTCATCCTAGAGTACATCACCTTGGCAGTGGGACCTCAGAACCACTTAAACTGCCACAGTACCACATGATTCACTGAATATTGGACTGGTGTCCCAAATTAACTATGCATGTAGTAGACAATGTTTTGACGTTAAAATTGCTTGATTAACCAAGGAGCTCCTGAGTTGGATTTTTATGATTTTTAGAAAATATATATTTTTATGTACCTATTTGCACTATTATCGCACTGTCATCACTTAGCACACTGGTGAAGGTTTCTTTTGTACTTTTAACGACCAATATCAAGAAGGCAATGATGAGATTTATTTGCTGCTAATGTGTGTTAAAACAACAAGCTTTTCCCTGCTTGTGTCTGAATTTTAATGAATACACACTGAACAACTGATTCTTGAATTACTGTGTGAATCTTTTTCACTTTTTTTTATACAAACTTTATTGGTGTTTCTCAATCACATGCAGCATGAGATATTATTGCATTTCCATATTACAATTCGGGCAACAAGGTCCGATAAACTTATTTTTCGTATACAGTTTTGGTCTCAAAACATTGACTGCCATGTTCATAAAACCATTTTCAGCACTCATGATGCTTGATACATTTTTGTACAACAATTGTAATTTTCATTTGGAAAAAAGGAACTACATAACCCCCCCCCCCCCATTCCCCTCCCATCCCCCTCCACTGGTGGTCACCTATGTTTCTGAGGGAACATGAGTGCTGTCAGTGGTGTTGCTCATTGTATTGTAATTGTATTGTAATTGCATTTATATAGCGCTTACTACCCCTGACGAGGCGTCAAAGCGTTTTTTCGGCGAGTAGCACGCTACTCCGGAACCCATAAAGGATTTGTGTTGTGCCACTCTTATGGCGCCGGATTTTACGTAGTCGCTGACTCCGTGTATCCTGCATGGGCGTCCGGTGTGGAACCCCCTGATGTCCAGGGGGGGATGTATCTAGTACAGGGCGTGTATATGTGTCTTGCTAATTAGGTGTGCATCGTTATGCCATTATGCTTATCATATGAATCTTTTTCACTTATTACAATGGATTTCAAACATTTACGAAATCTTGCAACAAAAGCATATGGTTAGTAGGAAGTCATTAATAAACATTCCTTAAGTTTATGGTAGTCAGATGTGTCTGAATATAGTGATGTGATTGGCTGATATTGTTTTCACTATCTAGCAGTATTGCAGGTGGAATGGTGAGTAATTCTGGTTTGTTTGCTTTATTTCACCCTGAAGTGCATCTCAGCAACCTGGTTAAGTCCACCTGGGTCTAGTTCAACTGGTAGTATAAGTTCACTTTCTCCTTGTCTCACTTTCAGTTCCCAATTTTCTCCAAGTAATTGATTGGTGATGTTCCAGTCCAAAAAACATAAGAAGGTCCAGTTGTGCTAATGGAATTTTAAATGGTGATATTCTCGGGTCTGACTTGTGTGTGTGCTTCTAGAATGTTCTTGAATTCTGGTTTTCTATAATTGTGCTTCCAACATAGATCTTGTATAACATTCCAACATAGATCTTATATAACGCCTGTTGGTATTTATCCACTGCTCAATTGGTATTCTGGTGTTGCTATTGAATTCCAATATCCTGCGTTTCTTTTGTCCTATTTGCATATGGCACAATTGGGACCTGTATAGAACCTGATAGGTTTGTTGAGAGAGGTTGTTTTTATGTTTTGATCTCGTGAGAACCGCGTGTCACGAGGGCTTTTTGATAGCTCAGTGACAGTTTTAAATAGTTCCTTTGTGGAGTTAGTTGCTTCCTGGATTTTCGCGGTAAAATAAGCCATTTTGGCTTGCTTTATGGCTATTTTATAGTCCTCTAAGGCTAAGCTGTACTCATTTCTATAGATCAGGCTGTAATCAGATCTCCAAATGCGTTCCTTGCGTCTGCATTTTATTTTGAGTTGTTTAAGTTCGGCCGTGTACCAGGGTGACGAGACTTGCCTTGTCCTAAGGTGTTTTGTCACTTCTGGTGCCAGCTGGTTTACCGCTTGCGTAAGCCAATTATCAAAGTTGATGGCTGCTATATTGGAATCTGCCAAGGCTGGGGAATTCTTCGTTAATGCTAAAATCAGATCATTTTGTTGAATAAGTTTCCATGGACGAGATTTTACCGAGGAGGGTCTATTCCTACGACCGCTACTTGTGGAATGAATCTTAACGATAAAATGGACTGCGGAGTGATCAGACCAAGTTAGTGGTTGTACCCCTTTCACTTCAATGCGTTTACGCCACTCTCTACTTACTGGCAGTCTGTCACCCGCTTGACTGACTGCACGGGACGTGTGGTGGAGTGCACCTGTGAGGTGTGCCTCCTGGGCCTCTACCACAGGTCCAAAAAACGCAAGGTGACATCTAGGTTCATTGACTTGGGGTTAATTATGGCCAAGCGTTTGATCACTAAGCAGTGGAAGCGGTCGGAGGCCCCGCCTGTGGCGCAGGCAGAAATCGTCGCCTTACACCGCAAAGACACCCTGGAATTTCGCATGTTGCCGATGGCAGCTGCATGGGATGCAATCCTCCTGGAGCTTCGCAACACCTGGCAATCAGATGACGAACCCCAGACACCCACCCCAGGTCCTGCAGGGGAGCGGGGCCACTCTGGGGATTCAGCAGGTAGACGACTGGATCGCCCTCCATTCTTGAACCTCTTACACACAACTGGGAAATACATCATATGTCGGGAAAGGTAGATACTGCCATCAAACAAATTATGGGTGATAGGAAAGTGTTGGGGGGGGGGAGGAGACCTGAGTTGGGCAAAGTTTATTTGTTCATACCCTGACCTGCCTCCCACCCTTCCTCATCCACCCCAGACATGCTTCATGCAGACATTGGAGCCACCAACACCAAATGTAGCAACTACTTCTATATACCATGTGTCACCCTACAACATGAGCTTCTGTAGCGCACAATCTGGAAAATGTTAGCATCTGTTAGAAATGGGATTTTGGTAGGCTAGGCGTGGGCCAAAGCCAGGCAAAACGCCACTCTAGTCGGGATAAGGGAGTTACACGTCTAAAATAACCCCTGCTCACCCCTTGGTAGCTTGGCACGAGCAGCCAGGCTTATCTTAGAGGCAGTGTGTAAAGCATTTGCACATAACCAACAGTAATACAGTGGTCGCACTACAAAAGGACACCACACCGGTTTAGAAAAATATCCAATATTCTTATATAATTAAAACAAGACCAAAAACGATAAAAATCCACAATACTATACTTAAAAGTTCACAGTTCAAAAATACGTTGATTAAAAAGAGTTCCTTGTGTGGATAGCTCCGTCCGGGCTACCACGGCGTCGTGAACATACAAATCCAAAACAGTTCTTGCTGACCGTGGGGTCGCAGGCCAGCTACGGTGTCGGGAAGACCCGCAAACAGTACCTTTCAGAAATGCAGGGCGATGGGGCCCTTGAAGTCACTCGCGTTGCAGGTCGAGCCCCTTTCTGATGGGATCAAGAGCGCTGGCGTCGGGTGCTGCGGTGCGGCGTGCGGTGCCCCCAGGTCGCGGTAGAGCGAGCAGCGGCTCGGTGGCGGCGTCAGATGGCGTCGTCGGTGAGACCAGGGTCGCTCCTACTCCCCTTGTTGGGGATGGATCCAGCATTTTGCCCTGGAGTCTCAGAGACCCTTCTGAGAGAGTCCACAGTGACAAGGGAGTCTCACATAGTGAAGGACTGGGATTGATCCCCTTACCACTGGAAACCGTCTCCTACCCTGCCGGAAGTCGGACACTGTGTTCACGCTGGGTTTTCTACCCCCTCCCCTCCTCCTCCCTCCTTCACTCTTCTAAGTGTGCCCATGACCAAAGCACTCCTCTCCCCTTGTTGGGGAGGGATCCAGCATCTATGCCCTGGAGTCTCAGCGACCCCGCTGAGAGAGTCCACAGCGACAAGGGAATCACACAAAATGGAAGACTGGGAATGATCCCTTTACCGCGGGGAGCCGTGTCCCACCCAGCCGGACATCAGACACAGGTACTTCCTCGTCTCCTCGCTATGTCTCCTACCCCCCCCCCTCCTCTTCCCTCCTTCATTCTTTGCTTGCCTACCCCATTCCTTTCCTCTCTTCCCCTGAATCTCTCTTCCCCCTGCCTGCTTTGTTTTTCCTTGTGCCAATTCTCCTCTTGATCTCCCTCCCCGTCGCCCTTTTACATTACCACATTACCCCCTTACCCTCTACACGCCTTGACCCAATGGATGTAACTTGTAATTTAAGTTCCTTCTATAACAATGTGTAACTTGTAACCTATGTAACTCTCCTCATGTAAAGCGCTCTGATACCTCCGGGTCTAGCCAGCGCTATATAAAACTCAAGTAAATAAATAAAAAAATAAAAAATTATGTTTCTTTGATCTATAAATTTTGAACAGTATGTTATTTACTTGAGCTTTTTGTCTTGTCAAAAGCCCATCTGAGGGTTTGTTGTAGTTTTCCTCTTCGCTACAGTTCCTATTAGTAATTCACCTCTTGGGATTTATGGTGGATGGATGGCAGCTGTCGGCCTGTAATACTGGATTTGCTGCAGTTTGTTTTCTGTGTGGTAGTTTAGATTTTATTGCCCATAATGTAGATCGTGAGATCCAAAAACCATATCTGTATGGTTGAGGATTTTGTAGTTGTTTTTATGTTCCATTCGTTTGAGTCTATCAGTTAGAGCTAGATTTTTAGGCTTTCTGATGGTCCTTGCCAGATGCATAGTAGGTCATCTATGTAACGTCCCCAAAAGATGTGTGGAGTAAAGTCTTGAAACCGGTCAGCCCATAGCCATATTTTTTGCATTTCGTCTTTAGTATGCAGGTATATGAGGGAGGGAATTTGGCTCCCATCACAGTCCCCTGTGTTTGTAGAAAATATCCTTTGTTGCAAAAGAAAACCTGATTCGACAAGTAGAAGCATAGCATCTCCAATATCCTAGTTTTTGATTCCAAATAGTGTACTGATTTGGTCGACAGTGCTATGTCTACTACTTGTATCCCATTTTCATGTTATATCATGTTATTATAGATGGTTTACCCCCGAACTCTGAGAGTCCAGGCGAACCTGCCGCTGCCTCGAGAAGACCTGGAGGAACTCCAAATACACAGAAGCCCACAACAACTTCAAAGCTGCCACCACCACCACCAGCTCATCAGAAACACGAGGAAAGCTGCAATTGAAGACAGAATGTCCACACACGCACACAACAGCAAAGAACTCTTCACCATCATCAAGAAGTTCGCCCAACCCTCCAGCGAGTCAACGGACATCCCCCCCCCTCACAAGACCTCTGCAACAAACTCGGCACCTTCTTCCACCGCAAAATCAAGAACATCTACAACAACTTCGACGAAGACAACCAACACGCGGAACCCCCAGCTACCACCCCCGACACCCTGAAGACAGAGATCGACAACGGACAGCCCTCACCACCGAAGACACACTGAAGACAATGAAGTCAATCGACTCCGGGGCCCCCACGGACCCCTGCCCCCACCACATCTTCTACAGAGCCGCCGACACCATCGCACCCATGCTTCGCCACACCATCAACCGCTCCCTGGAGAACGCCTCCTTCCCCGACGACTGGAAACACGCCGAGATCAACACCCTCCTGAAGAAGCCCTCGGCGGACCCCACCGACCTCAAAAACTACAGACCCATCTCCCTGCTCCCGTTCCCAGCGAAAGTCATCGAGAAAGCCATCAACAGCCAACTCGCCACCTTCATCGAAGAACACAACATCCTCGACCCGTCACAATCCGGCTTCAGAAAAAACCACAGCACAGAAACCGCCCTCCTCGCCGCAACAGACGACATCCGCTCCTTACTGGACAAAGGAGAAACAGTAGCCCTCATCCTACTCGACCTCTCGGCGGCCTTCAACACAGTATCCCACCGCACCCTGATACGCAGACTCCACGGACCAGGTATCCGGGACAAGGCCCTCGACTGGATCTACTCCTTCCTCTCCGGCAGAACGCAGCGGGTCAGACTAAGACCCCCCCCCCTTCCTCCTCGACCCTACACCAACCACCTGCGGAGTCCCCCAGCCCAACGCTCTTCAACGTCTACATGGCTCCCCTCGCCCCCATCGTCAGAACCTACGGACTCAACATTGTCTCTTACGCGGACGACACCCAACTCATCCTCTCCCTTTCCAACGAAGCCAACACAGCCAAACACAACTTCCAAGAAGGCATGGAAGCTGTCGCCAAATGGATGAAAAGCAGCTGCTTACAACTCAACACCGACAAAACCGAAGTACTCATCATGGGCCCACACCCCAACGCCTGGAATGACACCTGGTGGCCCACTGCAGCCCACCCGCCCCCACGGACCACGAACGCAACCTTGGAATCATACTGGACTTCGAGCTCAAAATGGACTGACAAATCAACTCCGTCACATCCTCCTGCTTCCACATCCTCCGCCTCCTACCTAAGACCTTCAAATGGATCGCCCTCGAGCACCGAAAAACCGTCACCCACGCCCTCGTCACCAGCAGACTCGACTACGGCAACGCACTCTACGCCGGAATAAACAAAAACCTCACCCGCAAGCTACAAAACATCCAGAACGCCGCCGCAAGACTGGTCCTCAACTTACCACGACACTGCCACATCTCCCAACATCTGCGCACACTCCACTGGCTCCCCATCGAGGCAAGAATCACCTTCAAGATCCTCATCCACGCACACAAAGCCCTCCACAACACCGGACCAGCATACCTCAACAGCCGTATCAACTTCCACACACCCCAAAGAACCCTACGATCAGCCCAGCTCTCCTACGCCATGGTCCCCCGCGCCAGAAAGACCAGATCAGGAGGCCGCCCCTTCTCCTTCCTTGCGGCCAGTGCATGGAACGCCCTACTGCTCCACCTCAGGCAGACATCACTCCCCACCTTCACGAGAAACCTCAAGACCTGGCTCTTCGACAGACCCCCTCCTTGATGGACTGAAACCCGCCCCCCCCCCCCCCCCAGCGCCTTGAGACCCTTACGGGTGAGTAGTCGCGCTTTAACAAACCTATGATTGATTGATTGATATATCGATCTGTAAAGGCTCACTAGATCTATGGTGACCAAGATGTAGTCCTCTTGCCAATCGATATTATCCAGTTTGCAGAGTATGTCCATGGTGTTCCTGTCACATGACGGTAGATTGTTCAGCAAAGTTTGTAAGTGTTCATCTATATATTCTCCCAAGCCTGAACAGATTGAGTCTATGCCTGCTATTATTGGCCGCCGTGGGGAAAGTTATTTTTTTTAATGAATTTCTTAGAGAAGTGACCTGTCTGGGAAGAAGGTCCTTTCACCTGCTCTGTTCGGATGGACTTTTATGTCTTGCTTCACTATCCAGACACTCCACCTTTTGGAGATACTACTCTGGTATCTATTCTAAAAGTGAAGAATCCGCAGTTAAAAGTATCCATCAGAAGAACAAGTTACTTGCCTCCAAGTAACATACTTTCTTGTGGGTATGATAACCAAAGATTCCTTACAGCACTCTCTCCTCTCCGTTGTGTGGAGTTGCTGCTTTCACATTTAAAAAGTTCCAAGTTAGGGATTCAGCACACTGTCTCAGACAATTTGTTCTATGCTCTGTTTCTAGGGGCATCAAAGGAGAAGGATAAAAGAAACTGGTGTCATTGTGCAAAGGTATCGCTTATATGCAGCTCAGCTCCTTCGCTTCCGGGGTGGTACAAAGTCAACTTTGATTCATACGGCACCACCTACCGGCGTGCAGCAACATTGCCCAAACATTTGGTGCAACAGTTTGGTGCTTTGGGGGTGTTCTAAAGGTGAGAAATAGAAATCCGCAGTTAGAGTATCCACCAGAGAGTGTGTTACCAAACGTAAGTAACCTGTTATTTTCTTTAGTTTTATGTAGTTTCTTCTTTGTTTCAAATTGCGCTTATGGTATTGTGGCATGTTGGTTGCGGGCGCACCTGAAAGACTTTGATTTAAAGTATATAATGATTTTTGATATTTTTAGTTTTCCCTGTCTGAAGTACAGATTTTTTGAAGTCTTTGTATTTGCCTTAGATGAGGGTCTAGCACATTTGGTCTTGAGGATAGGAATGACAACATGTTTTAGTGGATAGTCTCAGTAAATTGTGATTGATTCAATTTTTTCTAGGATGAAGAACAGGATCCTTTATTGCATAGCTTCAGCCAGTTAAAGGACGTTTTGAATAATATAACAGGTAAATTACACGTGGATTGAAGTGGGGAGAGCAATTCGTAGTTTTTCATATGTACATTTAAGTTCTTTAGCTAAGGGATCGTTCTTTATTCTAGATAAACACAGATATACATATCTTAAAATCCAATATTGAACGGTTTCATGTTTAATATTATATTTTGTGAAATTATGTTTGAACTAACATGTCTTTCTCTGGCTAGTTTATTACAGCATCACACAATTATGAAAAATATTTTCCGAATCCAATTGCTGAAATTTGGAAATTTTGAAGTTTATGAGCTTTTAAATTCTTGATCACAACGGAGGAAATCTTCAGTGGACATGCCCTATACTGTTTTGACAGCTACTGCAGATTCATAATGAATACCTTTGTCCATTCTATCAGCTTCGTTACTTTCTCATGCTCCTTATCAATTTGGTAGTCTTCAACGTTTTACATTTTTCTGTTGCAACCTTCAATTTCTCTAAGCGAAGAATGCCAAGTGGACGAGGAATATATAAGAAGCTACATGCAAATCATCTGCTCCTGCCTACTGCGGGGCTGGACAAAAGGCTTTTCGAGGGAGTTGGTGTTTCTGCCTATAAATGGCAATATCATTTTGGTGAGAGGCAATCGTTTAGCCATCATGACTGCTTAGCGTCATGGGGCAAAACTTCTGTTTTCAGCTTCCATTAATTGCTCCCTGGTGTAGTCATTTATAGATCTTCCAGTGAAATTTCAGAATTTCCTTCAATTCCTTGTCATTATAATAACCCCAAAGATGGTCTGAGACTAGGGAATCAGGTTGTTCTATTTCACTGTTCCAGGAAAATTGTGCTAAAGGAAAAGTGTGGATGCATACTACAATTTGTCCTTGGAAAATTGTGCTGCTTATCCTATCAAAAATCTTCAAGGTTCACTCTGGCTTCACTTTACGCCTTTGTAAAGAGTTCTACTCTGGTTGTCACCTGGAGTATGTTTAAGTATTCCAATTCATAAGAGATGTTTCTTATACAAAACAAAAAGTAGATTTAGATCCTGATAAGATTCAAGCATTTGATCAAACTGTTGCTCATTTCAATGTATGCAAGTCTTCTTAATCCTTTTTCCTCAAATTATCCCTAACTAAAGTATTCCCTCACAATGTAATCAGCATCAGAATAGTTCATAGTGTTCATTAATATGCCTTTGCATCAAATTGGGTTGTCTGGAGGGTGTGGGTCTGGGATTTCCTTACAGACTGTAGTGTAGGTTGACCTATGAAGATGTGTTTAGTGCACTTTGCTGGTGCTGTACTAGTATGTTGTCTGAGAGATGTGTATGTTAATCAATGGGAATGATACTAGGAGGAACCTAACTGGTCATAGTTATGTTATATGTTATGTTAAAGCAGCTTATAAAGTGCAGTGGTTACTCCATTACGGAGTGTCCCCGCGCTGAATTCCAATCGAGGCTGAAAACATAATTATAGGGAGAGGAAGCTGTGAAAAACTAAGGGAGAAGGTTTTTCCTAAACAGCCAAGTTTTAAGCTTTTTCCTAAAGTTAGATTCTGAAGTTTCCAGTCTTGGGTGCAGAGGTAGAGAATTCCACTGCTTGGCTGCCAGGTAGCTAAAGGAGATACCCCCAAAGCGTTTTCTGTTGAATTTTGGAATGCAGACGAAGCCAGTTCCGGCCGATCTCAGACAGCGTGTAGGGTGGTAGGAGTGTAACATGGGGCAAAGATATTTCAGGCCCTTGCCCTGCAATATTCTGTGGACATAGCACAACGGTTTAAAGGAGATCCTCTCCTCAATGGGAGGCCAGTGGAGAGCAGTTGGCGAAAACCTGGGGATATTTAACAGCATCCGAGCTGCTGCTTTTTGCACCCGTTGGAGCATATATATGCTCTTCTTTGGTGCCCCCAGATATAAAATGTTACAATAGTCCAATCTGGAGGTCACCAGAGCCTGGACCACTGTCTTTTTGGCAGCGTCCAAGATGAGCCCAAGCATTTATTTCTGCATTTTTAGAATCCCATAACAGGTACCTGTGTGGGCAGAAATCTGGTCAGAGAAAGAAAGTGTGGCGTCAAACCAGACTCCAAGGTTTTTCACTTTGTGGGTCGGGAGAGGTGGAGACCCTAGCATACTAGGCCACCAACTTGATGACCAAATGGAAGGTTGTTTTCCTACCATTAAGATATCTTTTTTACTGGAATTTAGCCTAAGGCAGTTGTATTTCATCCAATTTGCCATGTCCTCCAGGCAGAGCTTGAAAAATCCTCTGCCGCTTTGCCGTTGTCCTGGGCCAGGGTGAGGATCAGCTGTGTACCATCTGCATATGATACCGTCCGCACCCCATGTTTGTCCAACAGGTCTGCCAGTTGTCGCATATACAGGTTGAAAAGGGTTGGGCTCAATGCTGAACCCTGCGGAACCCCCTGTTTCAGGTATTGGATGGAGAGACATATGGTTGAAGAGTAGTTTGAAAGGTGCGGTCCTCCAAAAAACTCGCCAGCCAGCCCAGTACCATACCTCCTATCCCTGCCTGATGTAGTCTGTCAAGTAGCAAGCAGGAGAGTCTGTGTCAAAAGCGGCACTTAGGTCAAGTATGATTAGAGCCGCCGTTTGACCTTCATCAGCAATTTTATGTATTGAGTCTGATGCATGAAGTAGTGCAGATTCGATGCTAAAGAAGGGTCTGAATCCAGATTGTGTCTCGTGGAGGAGGTCATATTCATATGCATTATTTGCTGGTTGACACACTTTTCCGCAATTTTAGCAAAGTAGGGTAATAGCAGGATAGGTCTTAAGTAGTGGATCGAGGTTAGGCTTTTTGAGTAGAGGGATGATCGTAGCATGCTTCCACTCTTTCGGTACTAAGCCCGTATGGAACGACAAATTCAGAAGCTCCGTTAGCACCAGTGCAATAGCAGCAGTGCCTTGTTCCAGGAATGCCGGTGATGCAGGGTCTAAAGGGGAACCAGATTTGACTTTAAGCATAAGGCTGGGCGTATCAGTCTCTGCAATAGGTTTCAGATTAAGAAGCTTACCTGGGGCATCTGGCATCGTGCAAGGGGCGGAAGCCATTTTAAACGTCCTTGCGCTCTCGGGGAAGGAAATATAAACGTTGCTCACTTTATCCAAAAAGGATAAAGCAATTTGGTCACAGCGGTCAGTAGATGGGGGAATTTTCACAGTGGTTCGTTCTAAGGACGTTTGAGACTTAATTACTTGAAAAAGTTCTCTGGTTGAGTTTTTCGAGTTTTCAATTTGAAGGGCATAGTGATTTGCATGGGCATGTCTGAGATCTTTGTGGTACTTTTTAAGGCTGCAAGGTAAATTAGTTTATGCTGTACACTGTACTCTTTGCGCCACGCGCTTTCTAACTTTTTTCAAGATCTCTTACTGTCTTGCAGGGCCTCTGAAAACCAGGGGGCAGAGGGTTTGGACCGCCTGCTAGTGACAGGTTTGAGTGGTGCTAAGGTATCTAAGGCATGATTGATGCATCCCTTAATCTATATATTAGCTGATGATGGACAGGCTTCAAGAATCGGTCTATTGAAATTTAAGACCTGTGTAAAGGAAGTGGGGGTGTTCCGGGCCCATTTACGCAAGTTGTGTTTTTGGGACGGTGCCATTAGCTGAGGTGGCTCCGTGGACCCATCACATAGTGGTCTGACCACGCCACCGGGATAGGTTCGGCTTCTATTAAGGAATGTGAGTTTGTAAAAATGGGGTCCAAAATATGGCCCAAAACATGTGTGGGAGCATTCACCAGTTGGGTAAATTGGAATATGCTCAGATCTTCCATCATATTTTTGGTGGTTGGGCACTCATTATCTATGTGTGTATTGAGGTCTCCTAAAACTACGAAATTGGCATATCTCACTGCATAGTTTGGGATTATGGCAGGGGATAGGGGGTAATGGATCCTGATCCTCAGCAAACCTTTGATAATAGAGCCCAAGGCTTAGGGTGTACTTGTTCTTGGCAATGGGAGACCCATTCCAAGTACTCAGCTTGACGGTGTGCCAGAACAAGTAAGAATCGTCACTCTTATTTCTGGAAAAATTCCAATTTATTGCTCCATGTGAAGATCTATGTTGTACTTGACTCTTATCAGAATTCAGAGGCTCATGCCGACTGAATGCTACCTGACGTCAGTGACCGGACGTCCTTTCTTCTAATTCAATGCTTTCGCTACACCGAGCAGGATTCGCTTACCATTAATACTTATTACGCCCTGAGGAAGCCCCATGGCCAGACGGCCGATTTAGGGGGCGAAACACGTGTTAGCTGTTTTATTTGAATATCGCTTGTCCTATGGATCTGTGATCCATTGCTGCAGTAGAAGACTCTGAATTCTGATAAGAGTAAAGTACCACATAGATCTTCACATGGAGCAATAAATTGGAATTTTTCCAGAAATAAGAGTGACGATTCTTACTTGTTCTGGCACACAGTCAAGCATAGTTCGGGATTATGTCTGTTAGACTTTTTACAAACGTCACAGCTGATCCTGGCGGGCGATAGATTAGGAGCCCCTGTTAACGTAACCTGACTGTTCAAGGTTAAACTGAAAAAAGCAGACTCAAAGTTAGCAATATTAACCGGTTTCAGCTGGCAAATCAAATTACCGTCAGACCCCCCCCTGAGCGTGGTGCGGTCCAAGCGTACTATGGCATAACCGTGGGGCACTGCATCTAGTATTTCAGGGGCTGAGGCTGCTGTCAGCCGTGTCTCAGTTAAAAAGAGGTCATCAGGCCGGAGTTTTGAGATGAAGTCTGCTATCTCCATTTTGTGTTTGGGTAAAGAGTGACAATTTAGTTGTAAGCATTGCTTCTTCCCAATATTGGGGTGACAAGTCCTGCCGGGAGGGTTCACTGAGTGGCGTTCACCCAGCCTTAAGTCACAGATGCTGCAACCCTTAGGGCTTTGGGATAAATTTAAACTGTGGAAGCACGCTTCTCTCACAGGGCGATGGAGCTTCATTAGGTCGTTTCGAGAGTAGGAACCATGCACGCCTACGTTTAATCTTCTGGCGGGAGGCTGGATGGAATGCAAAGTAGGGGTCCTGGCCCCTGGCGCTGTCCAGGCGCGGACGAGCGCAGACGGGCTTGCCTGTGGCGCGCCAGCGGCGCAGCTGCCTTGAATTTGTAGCTTGCCTCTAAGGGCGTGGCTACGGTCCGACTGGAGATCGTAAACAGCTGACTGACACGGCAGGCAGGAAGAGAAACAGGTCTGCACTGCAGAGCAGCAACAAGAAACAAGACTCACAAGGTGATATTACAGTTAAAAACCATGCGGTCTATGCGAAATGCAGGGGAGCCAGGCACCTCCCAGCGCCTAGTGCGCTTACAAGGAAATGAAAAGAGAAATGAGGGCAACAAGAAGAGAGGGTAAAACAGGCGCCAGGCAACTCCCAGCGCCTAAACGTGCTTACTAGGAACATAAAAAGAAGGTTAAAAATGGGCCAGTTGGTCTCCGCAGCGATTTCTCACCAGGAAGGGAATCCCCTTGCGCACCAGTTTCTTATCCTTTGCTCTGGAGTGTCTGACTTTAGTTTTGGAATACTAACCTCTTGGGACAGCAATAACACAGGTTGCGCAATAGTTTGGTATTCTTTGTGGCTAGGTAGCTTGACTGAGTTAAAGCCTGTGTGTGAGAGATGTTCTGTATCATATTTTCTGTTACATTTGTGCTTAATGGTTAATAGTGGCCAGTGTAAGGGGGAGTGACATGATGGCCACCTATAAATCATCCCTCTTCTCTTAGATGCATGTAAGGGGTTGCTTTTTGGTAGTGGCATAGCTGAAAGAAAATGCTTCTTTTTGGATGATCACCCCCAAACCTTTGGACTTATGCTGCTGTTTTTTACGACTCTGAAAGTGCACTAGGACCAACCAGTTAGGCCCCAGAAATAGTACTCTGACCCTAAAAAAAGTATATGTGCAAATGAGTGACCCCCAGTTGGCATAAGTTAACTTAACTTTAAGTCCCGGGTATATGGTACTAGGGGGACCTAGGGCCTGTAAGTTAAGTGTCCCATGTAGACTGAAGCACTGATTGTGCCACCACGAACGAGTGTGGCAAAGCACAAGTCTCAGGCTGCCATTGCAGTCTGGTAAAGTTGTTTATAAACTCGCTTGGTGTTTCCAACCTGCTCTCTTTCGTGGTCGGCCTGAAATTGTTCCTATGTCCTGGTCTTCCGCACACTATCATTTCAGCTCAATCCTTTTTTCTTCTATTTTTTACTAAATACTTTAAGAATTCAGATCTCTGGTTCAGTTTATTAGATTTTTTGGACTTTTATTGTATGACTTTTTGCCTTTATTACAGATTTAGTACAGCATAAATACTTACCATATTGCCCATATGTTAAGCCTGTCTGTTCTGTACCATTGATACCAGGGGATAGAGCGCAGGTTAATTTAGTGACTTTGGGCTTCACCCTGACAAGTTGGTGTCATTGTTCCTTGAGGTGGGCAACTGCCCACTCCGAATAATCCACTTTCTTCCTAACTAGGTTTAGAATGGGAATTATGTTACTCTCTCACTTTCCCAAAACCCTGGTATTTTCCCTGAGTCTTAAGGTTGTTATCGTGATGGGTTTTCAAGCCAAGCTGAGGCATTTTTTATATTTTGTAACATTTTTAAAGCTCCATGAATCAAATTCATTGTGCATTGGGATTTAAATATTTCATGTGTACCTATAGTCACAAATGTTGCCCTCAGTTAAGGTCTGCTATGCAGTGGGACAGTTTTTAAAGAGGAGAATTCATATAAAATTGATTATGATCATTATTTCTTTTTTTTTTTAAATTTGATTTTGATAGTTGTGATTGGGTCTCTCTGAGTCTTATGCCCATTCTTGGCCAATTTACTAAGCTGGTACGAGTCAACCTTTCATTGATCCTGAGTGGCATAAGTAAGTAATAAATCATCTACATAATAAGCTAGAGTAGAACATTTGGGAACGACTAGAGTATCAAGTTTTCTTTGAAGGCTTGGGTAAAGATGGCGAGGTATTCTTTAAACCCTTGAGGAAGACATCTCCATGTTATCTTGCCTCTTCTGAACTGGATCACAAAACTGCCCTTCTTTGGTATAGGAAATTAAAAGAAATCTGAGGACACGTCTACCACTGTGAACCACTTGGCAGTGACAGGTAGTAGTAGTGGGAAACTGGGTATAGCCAGCCACACTGTTGATTGCTCAGAGGTCTTGGACGAAACGGAAAACATTCTTACCAGCTTGTTTTTATTGTGTTTATCTCGGTATTGTAGACACTTGCGATGGACAGAAAAACACCCTGCTTTATATCAAAACAGTGATAACAGGTCGACAGAATAACAGAGGCCGAGACCTGTATATCTACTACAGAGGTTACAGTCACATCCCTCCAAAAGAGGGTATCTTCTCTGGAATCCGTTACGAAAGGTCTTGCGATCAGAGCAGAAGATGCCGAGGCAGGGCTCGGAGGAACAATCTTTGTTTCGTGGGCTTCCCGGAGGGCTGCGAAGGCAACAACATGGAACAGTTCCTTACCACGTTAATTGCGGGATCCCTCAGTCCTCTCTGTCCCAATGCTTTATTCTTGAACGTGCTCACCGCGCCTTGATGCAGAAACCTCCCCCTGGGGACAGACCACGGCCCATTATCGCCAGGCTCCTAAACTTTCATGATCGTTATGCTATCCTTGCGCAGGCCAGACTGGCTGGCAAACTTCACTATGACTCCCATCCCATTTCACTTTTTCCAGACTACACGAGACTGGTGCAACAACGCCGACAATCGTTCATGGCCACGGAGGCCCGGCTCCGGGACCTGAAGATCCAGTATGCCCTGCTTTTCCCGGCCCAGCTGAGGGTTATCTATAAATCGCGCATGCTGTTCTTAGATACCCCGAAGAGGTCTTTGCCTGGACGGACGCGAGACAGAAGCTCAAGCTGCACACCCCGGCATCTATCGACTCGGAGTCGTCCTCTGGAGAGGCCGCACGGAAGACTGTCAAACCTAAAGAGAAATCGAACCATAGATCACGCTCAAGGCGCCGCTCAAAACCGCGGGGGGCATCCAGCTCCCGAGTGAATGAAGACAAACATGATTTATCACTGTCACACGATGGAGACTGAGGGTCGTGAGTACGATGTTTATTTGGCTGATGTAACAGTCCCAGGCCTCCGTGGGTCTTTTCCCCCCATAACTCTCCTCTCAGTATTTGAGAACTCTATATGTATGGGGATAGTTTACTAGGGATCCATTGGTTTGGGGTTGCGCCCTGCCCCCGTTGGAGCAGAAGTCAGATCCCAACCGCGACAGATACTTCAACTGTTTTGAGGTATTGGGTGAGGTGGGAGGGGGTGGGTAAGGGATTGTTTAGTTGTGTTGACTGTGCTGTGCCATGTTTTTTTAATGCTTATGATCTCCATGCCACGCGACAAGCCATGCTCTACATTTATTCTTCACACTATGCCGTATGTCAGACCCTGCTAGTAGGCTCCAGATAGTTAGATGGAATATACGGGGGCACAGGACAAGATCAAGAGAGGGGCGGTCCTCCGACAGACCAAACGCGCTTCGGCCGATGTCCTGTTACTGCAGGAAACTCACCTTTTGGGTTCTAAGGCGCTATGTCTTTCTCGGTTTGGTTTGGCTAACTACAGATCTTCCATGCTGGGTTCACCAGGAGTTCCCGTGGGGTGGTGGTCCTTGTTCATCGGAGAGTCCCCTTTACACATGCTAAAACATGGTCTGACCCCCAGGGTAGATGTATAGTTGTGACTGGTACGTTATATGGGTAACTCGTCATATTTGGTAGTGTTTATGCACCTCACCCATTGTCCGAATCCTTCGTGGAATGCTTGACTAGAATAATGCTAGAGATACCCAAAGGCCTCTCCATTATAGGTGGGGACTGGAATGATGTCTTGATATCGGCTCAGGATAGATGGAGATCGCGTGGAAGGCTGGGGACACTAAGCGAACACGACTACAGACATTGGCGCAGGACATGGGCTGGGTGGACACATGGAGACACCTACACTCGACAGCGCAAAGCTACACATACTACTCTACAGTACATGATTCGTTCTCACGCTTAGACTATATATTCGTACTGACCAATTACTATAATCGAATCTCGGCGGCGGATATCTTGCTTAGGGGCCTGTCTGATCACTCTCCAATAGCGCTAACATTGCGGTTGGACATAGCCCTCCCTCCCTTCCGATGGCGCCTTTCGACGTGGCATCTCCATGACCCAGAATATAAAACCTACATGTATCCGGCCATCACAGCTCATTCCGCTGAAAACTTGGGAACGGTGAGCTCGGCGGTGACCATCTGGGAGGCTATGAAGCCAACCCTTAGGGGTGCTGAAATATCTTTTTGCGCTGCCCAACGGAAAAAGCGTCGGGAAGCATTGTTTCAGGCAGAGGCTCAGCTGCTGGATTTGGAACAGCGGAGTCGAGATGTTAACGGTAGGCAAATTCGCCGCCAGCTTCTTCTCGTGCTACAAACATATGCCCACACTCAGCGAGACTCGCGCAGCCGAATATATCAGTGGGGGGACAAGTCATGCTCTCTCCTGCATCGCCTATGTCAACAGGCATTCCACCCACTGACAACACCTGGTATTCTGGGTGATGATGGCCATACACTGCCGGACCCAGGCCAGATCGCTTCCAGCTTTGCGACATATTATGCGATCTATATACCCCCAATGATGCCTTACCTGAATTCGTGATTGACCGCATCATTAATGACTTACCCCCTAAAGCCTTGTCAGATGTGACACGGGCGGAACTAGATGCCCCCCTAACAACAGAGGAGCTGAGTGCGGCCCTTACGGACTTGTGCACGGGCAAAGCTCCGGGCCCTAACGGCTTCCCGTGTGAGTTTCCAGTCTGTTTGTTACCCACTATCTTGAGACGGTGAATGCGGCCCTCGAGGAGGGGAGACTCCCGTCGGATTGGCGACATGCCGAGATTGTGGTATTCCTTAAGCCCGGCTGACCCCCAGACCAACATTCATCGCACCGTCCCATATCGCTGCTGAATGTGGAGGCCAAGCTCTTGGCCAAAGCCCTTGCTAATCGTATCCTTCCCTATATGTCCGACCTAGTTCACCCAGACCAGGCAGGCTTTATGCCTTGCCGGGCCACCCGCCACAATATCCGGCGGGCTCACAATGCAGTAGCTGCGATCGACCATCTTGAGGGGCCGGTAGTGTTGCTGCTGGCCGACATAGACAGGGCATTTGATTCATTGGAGTGGACGTACCCGTTTGCTCTCCTGCATCGCTTAAATATTGGACCGCGTCTTCTGTCCTATATTCGGCTGCTATATGCAGATCTCAAGGCCTCTGTTAGAGTGATGGGTGCAGTCTCGGACCCCTTCTCTATAGGGCGTGGCACTCGTATGGGGTGCCCTCTGTCCCCCTACTTATTTGCGCTGGCACTAGAACCACTGGCCTCATGGTTCCGGATTGATGCACAGGTAAGGGGATTTGAGTGGCCAGGGGGGGATATCAGATCGGATCACCCTCTATGCAGACTATGTCCTTTTCTCTTTATCAGAGCCGCATCGGACGGGACCTTGGTTGCTCCGCATAATGCAGATATTTGGAGAGACCTCTGGGTTATATATGAATGCCCGGAAGTCTATACTCTGGCCTCTGCGCGGGGGCTCGGAAATGGGCACATGGGTTGGAGACATCACGGTAGCCACAACAGGGTTTAAATATCTTGGGGTGTCTTCCCAATCGGTATCGTGGGACAAAAACATCACCCCCATCTGGCTGTGCATCCACGCCGAAATGAAATCATAGGCATGTATGCCCCTATCTATATTGGGTAGGTCGGCGATTTTCAGAATGGTGTCACTCCCTCGCCTTCTTTACCAACTGCAGAATCATCCCTTTCAAATACCGCCCACCTGGTTCCGACCGCTTAATTCCAGACTAAGCCGCTTCCTTTGGAATGATCAGACCGCTAGAGTCGCGCTAAAAATATGCTTTCAGCCTACCGACTGTGGGGGGATAGCGACACCGGATATTCAGTCATATCATGCAGCATCTCATCTCTTGGTGCTGAACGATTGGTGGTACGGAAATAGAAATGACCCGGCATACCATGGTGGAAGGATGGCTTATGGGCAGCACATTACCGCATTTGCTCTTACATACCTCAGAAGAGCTCCGACGACTCCCACCTGCTACGCGGGTGGTCTTAGGAGTATGGAAGCAATCGCTGCGCAGAATGGAATGGTGGGGAAGACTGACGAGAGAAACGCCTATTTGGCAGAGCGGTCTTATGCCACAGGTCTCTACCTTGTCGGGGTTTTGGGAATGGGATACCATTGGTATCTCTACGCTGGGAGACGTGATGCGCGGCACCGTCCTGAAGTCCTTCCAGGAGCTCAAGAAGGAATTTGAGATGCTGCATACTCAATTTTACAAGTATTTGCAACTCCGCCACGCTCTAACACGGTATATAGTGACCCTAGAATCTATCCCGGAGTTTAACCCGATAGAGGCGAAGGTCTTCATGGGCGATTTGCGAGTCCACAAGACGGCAAAAATATACCAAACCCTGGTGACTAATCTTTCTACGACCCTGGACTCACTCCGGGAGAGATGGCAGACATACCTTGGTCCCCTTGATAATGACGACTGGATGGAAAAATTAGAATCCCCGAGGGGAGCTGCAATAGCATCACGCCTAAGATTTATTCAGTTTAAATACATAAACTGCGCTTATTTTACTAGGTATAGGTTGTTGAGGGCAGGACTGATAGCTTCCCCTACGGGTCTCCGCTGTGACAGCGCGGAAGGCACGTTCATACACACTATTTGGGAATGCACAGCGCTCAGCAGATTTTGGACTGGGGTCACGACCTGCCTGTCTGAAGTACTGGGATGGGAAATACCCTTGTTTCCTAAGCTTTCTCTATTGCATGTCACCGAAGAGATTGGGGGAAACCTGTATAAAAGACATATGGTATTTTTGGGCTTTACTCTGGCCAAAAGGGATATAGCTGGGGCATTGAAAGACCCAGCTCCGTCCAAATTGGGAGCATGGAGGGCGAGTCTGGATTGGTGTTTGAGCGTGGTTAAAGACCTGCTCTCTCCCCCAGCAGCTCCGCGGTAGTGCTGCTGCCGCTGCCCCAGTGCAGGTAGGTGTTCGAGGCCCTCCTCCACCCGCAGGCTCCTGCCTGCGCCTCATCCCTGGTGGTCAAGTTGGAGAGCCTTGCTCTTCTGCTGGCCGCTGCAGTCTGTCTCTGTGTTTGTGCCGTTTTTCTGTCTTTCTGTGCCCGTTTGCTCTCCGTGCTTTTTCCCGCCGCTGCTGCCCCCGTGGCCCCCCCCCCCCTTGCTGGTTCCCGCACTTCCCTCCCCTCCCCTAGCTTAATGGCAGCCGCTGTGCGGCCGGCGCCGCGTGAGGTGCCGCTGGCACGCCAAACGCAAGCCCGTCTGCGCCCGACCGCGGCCAGCGCCAGGAACCCTGGATCTGCGACCGCCCACCGCTACAACTCCGCTGCCCTCCTTGCCTTCAACCTCGGTAGGAACCACAACTGCCAGCGATCGACGCCGAACACCACCCACGGCCAGTTCTCCTGCCGTCCCTGCCGCCAATCCTTCACCGCTGACCGCACCCCCACGGCCCCCGCACCGAACGTCAACAACACCAAAGCCCTGAAGTGCATCCTCCTCAACGTGCGCTCCCTGCACAAACACGGCGTAGAGATCTGGGACCTCCTCGACATCCTCTTGCCAGACGTCGCCTTCTTTACAGAAACCTGGACCAACGGCCTCCTCCACGCCCAACATCGCCACCGCCATCTCCAATGGATACAAGATCCAGATGGAGGACCGCCCCAACTGCCCAGGAGGAGGACTCTCCATCGTACACAAGAGCTCCCTCCGACTCTCCACCTCCACCACGAAGGACTCCTTCCTCACCACCGAACACCTCCACTTCCAGATTCAGACCAGCCCCAGAACCTCACTCCGCGTCACCTTCGCCTACAGACCCCCGGACCCCGCGCCTCGTTTGCCACTACCATCGCCGACCTCATCGCACCCCGCGCCATCGCCTCCATGGACTACATACTCATCTGAGACCTGAACTTCCACCTTGACAACGCCAGCGACCCCAACTCCATCGCCCTCCTGGACAACCTCGCCAACATCGGACTAAAACTGCTCGTCACCATGCCCACCCACAAGGCAGGACACACCCTCGACCCCATCTTGGCAGGAGGTAACAAAATCCATTTCAGCCACACCACGCAACCCCCTTGGACAGACTACCACTGCATACACTTCCACGTCGACAAACCCACGCCGCCCAAACCTGCACTGCGCCCCCCACAAAGGAACTGGAGCAAAGTCACTGAGGAACAACTCAACTCCACCCTCAACCGCGACGCCCCCACCACGTCGACCGACGCCAACCTCGCAGCCACAGGACTCCACACATGGATCTCCAGCTGCGCAGACAAGCTTGCACCACTACGCAACCCTGACAGACAACGCCCCAGGAAAGCCACCTGGTTCACCACCGACCTCCAAGAATCCAGACGCACCTGCAGCCTGCAGACGTCTTGAGAAGAAGTGGAGAAACAGCAAAACGCCAGAAGACCACACCACCTACAAAAACGCCATGACGGAATACCACCAACGCATCAGATCCACCAAAAGGACCTTCATCCAAAACAAGATCCTCGCCAACGCCGGAAACTCCAAGCAACTCTTCAGCGTCATCTTGGAATTCACCAAGCCCCCAGTGAAGCCACGGACATCACCCCTTCCCAGGATCTCTGCTACAAGCTCGGATCCTACTTCCATCTGAAAGTCAAGGCACTTCACGACAACTTCAACGACCAGACAACCAACTCCGAATCCACTTACTGCTCCAGCAACGCCATCCAGCCCACCATCTCCTCCTGGACCCCAGTCGCCAACGTAGACACCACTTCGACCATGAAAGGCATCCACTCGGGGGGGGGGGGGCCCCCACGGACCCCTGCCCCCTGCACATTTTCCACAGAGCCGCCACCTCCATTGCCCCCGAACTACGACACACCAACACCACCTTCAAGACCGGCATCTTCCCCGACAACTGGAAACGCGCAGAAGTCAGACCCCTGCTCAAGAAGCCCTCAGCAGACCCCACCAACCTCAAGAACTACCGACCCATCTCCCTTCGTGGCCAAAGTCACAGAGAAGACCGTCAATGCACAACTAACCAAATTCATCGAAGAAAACTCCATCCTCGACCCCTCCCAATCAGGATTCCCCAGCAACCACAGCACCAAAACCGCCCTACTCGCCGCCACAGACGACATCCGCACCTTCCTCGACCAAGGACACACCACAGCCCTGATCCTACTCGATCTCTCTGCAGCGTTCGACACTGTCTCCCACCGCACACTCACCGCCAGACTCCACGACGCCGGCATACAAGGAATGCCCTCGACTGGATCTGCTCGTTCCTCACCGGCAGAACCCAAAAAATCAGACTTCCACCCTTCCTCTCCGAACCCACTGAAATCAACTGCGGATGCCCCAAGGATCATCGCTCAGCCCCACGCTCTTCAACATCTAGATGGCCCCCCTTGCCTCCATCGTCAGACAGCACGGACTCGGCATAATATCCGACGCCGACGACACCCAACTCATCCTCTCCCTCACCAAAGACCCAATCACCACCAGACTCAACTTCCAGGAAGGAATGAAGGACGTCGCATCCTGGATGAGCAGAAACCGCCTGAAGCTCAACTCGGAGAAGACAGAGGTCCTCGTCCTCAGACCCTCCCCCCTCGGCATGGGACAACACCTACGAATCTAGAAAGGCCATCACCCACGCGCTCATCACCAGCAGACTGGACTACAGAAACGCCCTCTACGCCGGGATCAACAAGTCTCTGATCCGCAAGCTCCAGACCGTACAGAACACTGCAGCCAGACTCGTCCTCGACATTCCTCGACACGAGCACACCACCCAACACCTACGGAACCTCCACTGGCTCCCCATTGAGAAGTCACTTTCAAGATACGCACCCACGCCTACAAATGTATCCACAGCAACCGGACCCAATACCTCAACAAGAGAATCCCCCTCCACGTACCCAAGAGAAACCTCCGATCCGCCGCCCTCGCTGAAATCCCGCGCATCCGCAGAGCCAGAACAGGTAGAAGAACCTTCTCCTACATTGCACCCAAGACCTGGAACGAGCTCCCGCTCAACATCAGACGCGCCCCCTCCCTGAACATCTTCAGGAAGACGCTCAAGACCTGGCTCTTCGACTGAACGGAGCTGCATACACCCCCCCCCACCACCACCCCCGCGCCTTGAGACCCTCACGGGTGAGTAGCGCGCTTACAATTCCCCTGATTGATTGATTGGAGCAACCTATATTTAAGGCACAGGGTTGCCCGCAGAAACACTTCAGAATTTGGAAACGTTGGGCAGATTTTCGAGGTCTCACTTTGGAATAACCCCCCCTTGTAAAGGAAATTTAAGTAGTTTTAGGAGCATATCAGCTAGCAATGGTATCAATAAGGCAAGATGTAGACTTATTAATGATAGACTTCACATAGAGACCATGTTTGATCAGCCAGGATTAAAGTATTCACTGCACAGTTTGTACCTCTTGGGCTTTCTAATAGTTCTGCATTATTTGAGTGAATTTGGGGGGGATCGAATTGGGATGGTATACTTAATGTTCGATTTGGGCAGTCTTGCTTCCATTGTCCCAACTGATCACAATTAACCCCCTCCCCTTTCCTAGAGGTGCATTTTTATCGTCAATCTGGCACTCCCCTACACTTTCCAGCTCTTTACTTCCCTTTGTTCTTCCTTTTACTACTTGTTAAAATGATGGCATTTGCCAATCCATCTGTTTAGATTAGTTTGATTTCTTGTTCTTGCACCATTACACAATGCTTAGCAATAGTGTTAAGTTGAGATAGATTCTTTGTCCCAAACGTATTAAAATAGTCAGCAACTGTTCTTGTACCTTGGGTAACAATCCCTGCATTTAACATTGAGCTTGTTCCACAGGCTGTGAAATACTTGCATATCTCTAAAAATCGTTTTTTAATCTGTCTAAATTATCTACTGGAGATTCTGCTTTATTTGCATACAGTTCGATATCTTTGCCCAGTCAATCTTGACTAGACACACTTCCATTGCTGCATTTAACAACTCCTCCTTAGCTGCCAACAAAACTACTTAGCCTGGAATATATGTTCTTACCCCGCATTCCAACACCACGCATACCATCACAACGCATTTGTAACAACACAAGTGCTGTTACAACGCGTTACCATCACAACGCATACTTTTTCATCGCATATGCCTTTACCGCAGCATACCATTACAACGCAAAGGCATGCGTTGGCAAGGCATATACTTTGTAAAAGTGTTATATATATATATATATATATATATATATATATATATATATATATATATATTTTTCCACCAAATACCCAAAGCTTTTCGAAGGCGCACACAACAGGTGAAGAAAGTACATAAGGCGGCCAGCATTCATTCCAGTGTAGGTTTTTTAATTTATCTTCGCCGACGCGTTTCGAGGCAACAAGCCTCTTTCTCATAGGCAGCTTGGGATGTGCACAGAGAGCTCCCCAACTGGAAAAATTCCGTCCTTTATCTTTGAAAATGCTTGCAGGCCGGGCTCATGGAAAAATCAATACCACCCAAAGTTGCGCCGTTAACTGAGCCACATGCACTTCAGGGGGGGTCAGTGTTACGGGACCGGGGCCCCCCGTTAATATTCCAACACCACCCAACTTGCCTTACAAGTAGGAACACTGACACCAGGCTGAAGGCTTCAGGAAAATGCTTTTATTCCGTGTTGAAAGCTGGCAGGTAAAAAAAACAACAACAACAAAAACGCGTTTCTCCTCCCAAAGAGGCTTGATCACGGGTACAGTCTCTGCTTTCACCTCGCCTCACGCTTTACCGGCCTGCAAGCATTTTCAAAGATAAAGGACGGAATTTTTCCAGTTGAAAATCGGAAGAAATGCGAGCATGGGGCGCAAGAAGGATTTTCCACTTGCTGACTGAAGGAAGGATTGTGCAGCGTGAGAAAGTTATAAGGTTAACAAGACAGGTTGAAAAAACGAACTTTGCATTTTAAACGGGCCCCACTTAAAGACAAAAGGCAGCATGTTTGCTATAAAAGGAACTAATAAAGTTGCAACAGGCTGTTTCTCTTCGTGGACAATAAAATGGACACACCTGTTTAAAAGTGCACTCTGGGAGAAAACCAAACCGACCGGTAAAGCGTGAGGCGAGGTGAAAGCAGAGACTGTACCCGTGATCAAGCCTCTTTGGGAGGAGAAAGGCGTTGGGTTTATTTTTTACCTGCCAGCTTTCAACACGGAATAAAAGCATTTTCCTTAAGCCTTCAGCCTGGTGTCAGTGTTCCTACTTGTAAGGCAAGTTGGGTGGTGTTGGAATATTAACGGGGGGCCCCCGGTCCCGTAACACTGACCCCCCCTGAAGTGCATGTGGCTCAGTTACCGGCGCAACTTTGGGTGGTGTATATATATATATATATATATATATATATATATATATTCACTGAAAAAACCATAGGTTTTAGGGACGGTTATAGTTACTTGGACATTGCACTCGTACAAAACCCGTGAAATTCCCCCGTTATAGTTAGTTCAGCTAACTATAACTCGCGCCCCGCAATGCACTGCTGATGACGTCACATATTACATCACTCATGACATGGTCAGTGACATCACTGATGACATCTCAAATGACATCTCAAATGACATCACTGATGACATCATCCAGTGACTGTGTGTTTCTGTAAAGTTTAAATATTTTTAATATATATAGGAAAAGACGTATTGAAGAATGAGTGGGTGTGTAAGTGTCTGTATGGATGATTTAGTAGGTGCGTGACTGACTCTATAAGTGAGTGATTTAACGTATCTTACTGAATGCATGGGTTAGTGACTAAACTGGGTGAATGTCTGTATCCGTCTGTCTGTTGCTGTGTAAGTGGCTGCATGTGTTTGTGAATAGCTACATGAGTGTCTATATGAGTTATTGAATGGTTGTCTGAGTATCTGTATGGGTGCCTGAGTGTTTGTGTGGGAGGGATGTGTGCGACTCTGTGCATAGATGTGTGAGTGGGTGATTCACTGGGTGGATGGTTTCAAGAGTGCATCTGTGATAGACTGTATGGGTGGGTAAGTGTGTGTAAGAGTGTGTTAGTGAGTGAATGTATGTCCCAGTGGTACATGTGTGAGTAACTACATATGTGAAAGGCAGTATATATGTGTGTTGGAGTATATAAATAGCTATAAGTTTAGAGTGAGTGATTGTGATAGTGGCTGTATGGATGAGTGTGTGCTTGTATCAGTGATTGTATAAGAGCGTAAGAATGTGCTAGTATTTGTATGAGTAAGTGAGCTGGTGTGTGTATAACTGTATAGGTGAGTAAATGGCAGTGTGTTTAATTATTTGCATGACTGACTAGGTGTGTGAGTACCTCTATGGATGAGTGGCGGTGTTTGAGTGTCTATATAGGAGTATGAGTGCATATGATAGTCCTGTACTGAGTGACCGTAAGTATGAGTGACTGTACGGGTGAGTGAGTGGATGTGTGCGTAGACCTATGAATCAGTGAGTGGGTATGTAGTTATTGGTGTTGGAGTGTCTATGGTTTTGCGAATGGCAGTCTGTAATTTAGAGTGGGTGTATCAAAGGTTATATTAGGGTGTGAGGAGGTGCATCAGATTATCACGTGGATGATGTCATCAGTGATGTCATTTGAGATGTCATCAGTGATGTCATCAGTGATGTCACTGACCATGTCATGAGTGATGTAATATGTGACGTCTATCAGCAGTGCATTGCGGGCGCGAGTTATAGTTAGCTGAACTAACTATAACGGGGGAATTTCACGGGTTTTGTACGAGTGCAATGTCCAAGTAACTATAACTGTCCCTAAAACCTATGGTTTTTTCAGTGAATTTCAAAGGTTTTTTAAATGCTAATTCCTAACTATAACATGTCTGAAACCTACGGTTTTTTCAGTGAATTTCAAAGGTTTTGTAAATGACAATTTTTAAATGTATTAATTGTTATATTAATTTTTTTCATACTGATTTACTACATTTTTAGAATTTTTTTTTTTACATATTTTATTTTTTAAATTACATTGTAATTACATTATACATTACATTACAAAAAATACTTTCTCAGAATGAATTACTTTAGTTTAAATACTTAGCACATAGGCAATAGACTTTTAAGTACAGTTGTTGCAATGGGCAACACATTTTCAAACACAATGCAACATTCAGCTCAATGTGAATTTCTAGTTAAATGCAATTAGTTACTTTATGGATTACTTTTCTAACCACAGAACTGGATCCTAGATTCAGTCCTGGGACATCTCCTGTAAACAGTTGAGTAAAAGCGTTTTGGTTACAGTCGTGATTTTTAAGGAATATTATTGTATTTTAAAAGTTGACACTTAGAAACTTTTCCTCATAGAATCACCAATGTTATCCTATGGAAGGAAATTCACTTAGCAGGTAAAAACTGTTATCGTTACTTTTTCTTACTCAGTGTTGGATCCTGGATCCAGCACTGGTGCATCTCCTGTAAACAGTTGAAAGAATGCGTTTAAGTCATACAGGCGATTTTTAAGGAATATTTGTAGTTTGTGAAAATCCACACTTTGAAACTTTTCTGCTGAAAACCAGACAATGGATTCCTATGGAAGAAAATATAAGTTACTGGTAAGTACGGTTAAAATTACTTTTCAGGGTCAGTGCTGGGCTAAAAGATGCAGCACTGGGTTCTCTCCTGATAACAGGTGAGTAAATTGGAATTCGTACTTTGGTTGATTTTAGAGGAATATTATAAAGTTCCAAAACTCCAGACTTAGAAGAATTTCCAAGTGAAACCAGTCAATGTTAGCCTATGAAGGAAATTCAAGTTACCGGTAAGTACGGTTAAAATTACTTTTCAGGACCAGTACTGGGCTGAAAGATGCAGCACTGAGGTCTCTCCTGATAACAGGTGAGTAAATCAGAATTGGATTTCGGCTGATTTTAGAGGAATATTTGTATCTTTCAAAAATCAACACTTAGAAACTTTTTCAGCAAAAAGCAGGCAATGATATCCTATGGAAGGAAATTCAAGTTACTGGTAAGTACGGTTAAAATTACTTTTGAGGATCAGTACTGGGCTGAAAGATGCAGCACTGAGGTCTCTCCTGATAACAGGTGAGTAAATCGGAATTCGTATTTCGGCTGATTTTAGAGGAATATTTTAAAGTTCCAAAACTCCACACTTAGAAGAATTTCCAAGTGAAACCAGTCAATGTTAGCCTATGTAAGGAAATTCAAGTTACTGGTAAGTACGGTTAAAATTACTTTTCAGGACCAGTACTGGGCTGAAAGATACAGCACTGAGGTCTCTCCTGATAACAGGTGAGTAAATCGGAATTCGTAGTTCGGCAGATTTTAGAGGAATATTTGCACAATGGTGAAGGGAGGGGCGGGGCCTGAGGTGACATCTGTGCAAACGCGCCCTGTGGCGCGTTTTAAGTTGGGGGATTAAGTCCCCTTGAATCATGAGGGTCCCTAGGGGCCAACTAGCCCACCAGGAACCTCCAGTATGCGCCAGGGCTGCGTTGCAGAGACGTGTAGAGAGGCCACACCCCTTTTACACCTCTCTGCAACGCAGCTCTGTGGCGCTTTCTGGATGTACCTGTTGGGCTAGTTGGCCCCAAGGGACCCTCAGGATTGAAGGGGATTTAATTCCCCATCTTAAAACGCGCCACGGGGCCTGTTTGCACACATGTCACCTGAAGCCCCGCCCCTCCCTTCACCACTGTGCAAACGCGCCCCGTGGCGCGTTTTAAGTTGGGGGATTAAGTCCCCTTGAATCCTGAGGGTCCCTGGAGTCCAACTAGCCCACCATATACTTCTAAAAGCGCCACAGAGCTGCGTTGCAGAGAGGTGTAAAAGGGGCGTGGCCTCTGTACACCTCTCTGCAACGCAGCCCCTGGCGCATACTGGAGGTTCCTGGTGGGCTAGTTGGCCCCCAGGGACCCCCAGTATTCAAGGGGAATTACTTCCCTTTCTTAAACGCGCCAGGGGGCGCGTTTGCAGAGTACTGCAGGGAGGGGGCAGGGCCTCCGGCACGATGCCGGTCGTTTTTTGTTTTTAAAAAAATTTTTTAAAGGGAGGGGGCTGCGTGGCCCCCTTCCTTTGCCCACTTCTTGGCCCCGGGACCCCATCCCCGGGGCATGCCCTCAATTTTTTATTTGGAGGGGGCTGCGTGGCCCCCTCCTCAGGCCATTAAGGCCCCGGGGACCCCATCCCCGGGGACGGCCTTGCACTTTTTTTTTTTTTTTACTAATTTGGGGAGGGGGCTGCGTGGCCCCCTCCCTGGCCACTTATGGCCCCGGGGACCCCATCCCCCGGGGCCTGGCCTCTGGTTGGGGACTGTGGGGGTCCCCAATCCCCCCACAGTCCCAGCCGGCTCCCCGCCTCCTGCGCGAGCCGGGCATTGCTTTTCTCACATGGGGAGCAGCTAACATGCTGCTCCCCATGTGGAAAGCTAATTTGCTTTGGATACTAGGCGAGAGCAGGTTCTCCTGCTCTCGCCTAATATCCAAAGCAGTTTGCTATGACAGGACGGGAGCCGCGAGGCTCCCGTCCTGCCATTGCAAACAGCAGTGTCCCGGGGATAGGCACCCGGGACACTGCAGGAGCCGGCCCTGGGGGTGGCGGTCCCCAGGGCCATCAAGGGCTCCAGGAGGGGGCAGCGCGGCCCCCTCCCTTGAATTGCACAGCCCCGGGAGGTGGTGGTCCCGGGGCTCGGGGTCCGTAACGGACCCCCACATTTATTTTCTATGTGCCCCGGGGAGGTGGTGGTCTCGGGCGTGTGGGGGCTGGAGCCCCCACACATTATTTAAAATTTTAAAAAAGAAGCCCCGGGGGTGGCGGTCCCCGGGCTTGGAGGCCTTAGAGGCCCCCATATAAACAATTTACACTCCCCTCATGCCCCCGGGACTTGGGCCACCCGGGGCAAATTTGCATCGAAGCGCGGAGATCGCGCTGATTTTGTTTTCCCGGCAGGATCCGCGCACCCTGAGCGCATCCTGCCGATTAAAAAAAAAAAAAAAAAAAAAAAAAAAAGCTTTTTTGCCCAGGGGTCCTTATGGGACCCCTGAGCAGACCTAGGGGGTCAGGGTGTTTCTACCCTGCCCCCTTTGTGTGCTTTGCGCACTTGTTTCTGTCCCTCGGTTCTACCGAGGGACAAAATGGCTGCCAACATTTCCTGAATCGGAATGTTGACAGCCAGCTGACAGCCAATTAACATGCAGCTCGTGATCGGGACGGTGCGCGCAGGGTGCGCTCAGGGTGCGCGGATCCTCCGTGCCCATAGATATGTACTTTTACTTTTGATTTTCTCAGTAACTACTGAACGGATTTACACCATTTAACAAAAAGGGTTCTTTCTGAACCAAGAACTACCTCTTTGCCAAATTTGGTGTAATTCCGTTCAGCAGTTCGGGCTGTAGCCGTGTCTAAAGTTTCCTATGGGAAAATGAATGGCCCCCGCTTGACTAATCACCCCGAGACTTTCAGGGTAGGAGTGGACCGGAGCGCCCCACAAAGTTTGAAAATTTTGCGAAGATGCGGATTTCCTATGGAAAATAGGTTCTAACTATAACTATCTACTGGCGACCGCCAGTAGATTGATTATATATATATATATATATATATTTTATATATATATATATATATATATATATATATATATATATATATATATATATATATATATATATATATATATATATATATATATATATATATCCAAACAAGACCTCCGAGTCAAAGGGCCCCCGACCCTGCAGGGCGGCTTCAGTACAATGGGTACGGAGCAACCCATCAAATCACATACACAGCAAAAAGGCTGAAGCCCAGTTCCAGGACACAGTGTTTTATTCCAAAGAACAGCAGCACATTTCGTTTCCTTTTCCTTACGCGTGCTCGGCTTGAAGTACAGCCTTGATCACAGGTGAAAACAATAATCTGCAAAGTGCGTTGGTGCATGCTTAAAAACCATTCTGTCACATGACTCAGTTCAAAAATACATTTCCCATAGTGCACTGTAAAATACTCTTCAATGTTGAAATGTAAAAATACTTTCTTAATGTTCTGTGTTTTCAATTCATTTTCTTTCAGTGCACTAATGTTCAATACGCAGTTATTTTGATAGCAGTCTGGTTTACTTGTCGTATTTGCATGGTGCTCTGACAAGTCTTAGAAAAGCACTGGTGTTCTGGAAAGATCAGGAGGAAAAGCTTTCCTCTCCGACAGAATGGTTTTTAAGCATGCACCAACGCACTTTGCAGATTATTGTTTTCACCTGTGATCAAGGCTGTACTTCAAGCCGAAACGCGTAAGGAAAAGGAAACGAAAATGTGCTGCTGTTCTTTGGAATAAAACACTGTGTGTCCTGGAACTGGGCTTCAGCCTTTTTGGTGTGTGTGTGTGTGTGTGTGTGTGTGTGTGTGTGTGTGTGTGTGTGTGTGTGTGTGTGTGTGTGTGTGTGTGTGTGTGTGTGTGTGTGTGTGTGTGTGTGTGTATATATAATTTTTAAATACCCCCTTAAACCCCCAAATTACCCTTTGTACCCCAATAACTATACACCCCCAAATCTCTAAAGTTATCCTTACCACCCCAATACCCATACCCCCTAAACCCTCAAATTACCCTGGGCACCCCAAAACCCACCCTGAACCCTAAAAATACCCTGGGCACCCCAAAACCCAATCCCACCCTGAACCCTAAAATTACCCTGGGCACCCCATAACCCAAACTCACCCTGAACCCTAAAAATACCATTACACCCCAAAACCCAAACAAACCCTGATCCCTAAAATTACCTGTGGCACCCCAAAACCCACCCTTAACCCTAAAAATACCCTTGCACCCCAAAAAACAAACCCACCCTTAACCATAAAAATACCCTTGCACCACAAACCCACCCTGAACCCTAAATGTACCCATGGCACCCCAAAACCCAAACAACCCCTGAACCCTAAAATTACCCTGGGCACCCCAAAACCCAAACCCACCCTGAACCCTAAAAATACCCTTGCACCCCCAAACCCACCCTGAACCCTAAAATTACCCTGGGCACCCCAAAAAAACAAACCCACCCTTAACCCTTAAAATACCCTTGCACCCCGAAACCCAATCTTAACCCTAAAAATACCCTTACACCCCAAAACCCAAACCCACCCTGAACCCTAAAATTACCCTGGGCACCCCAAACCCACCCTGAACCCTACAGTTACCCTGGGCACCCCAAAACCCAAACCCACCCTCAACCCTAAAAATACCCCTAAAACCTATACCCCTACACCCCAAATCCCAAACCCACCCTAAACCCTATACTTACCTTATACTTGCATGTAAAATACATATGCCTTTACCATTCATGCCTTTACAACGAAATTTGTTGTAAAGGCATGCATGGTAAATGCATATGCATTGTAATGCCATGCGTTGTAATGGCATTGCGGAGAAATGGTAGATGCGTTATGTTGGAATGTGGGGTAATGGTATTCGTTGCGAAAATTTCGTTGTTATGGCTGTTTACCCTTAGCCTGCAGGTCTGTGACACTTGCCATAACCCTTTTCCACCAATTTGTATTTCTCTTCATGCAGCACCACCAACATCAACAACTGGTTCACATAAGCCAGCTTGGTTTGTAACAATCAAACACTGTCTGCATCCCCTCAGTAAACCTTAAGGCATTTTTGAAAATATTGAAAAATTATTTCTTAATATTGATCATGTGCTGGGGACCAACAAATGTGGGCAGTTACCCTTTCCCATGACCTGGCTAATCTCCTAATGGGAGAAGAGCATCTGGAAAGTTAAGTTGGGGCCTATCCTCCTGTGTGGCGTCTCCGGCCAGCAGAATGTCCTTCGCATATTAGAATGTCCAAAACATCGTCCTCTCGTTCATCATCTTCCTGCTGTGCTTTTTCAGTAATTTGGGGAAGAAAATGTGGCGCATCCGAGGCAATTGGGTATGTATACAAGCCCTAACCCTGTTCCACAAGTGACTAATTTTATATTCAAGTTTCCCATGGGTTTACTTCATCCCAGTGATTTTTAACTTATGTTTAAATTTAATTTCTTCATCATACCAATTCAAAAATTCTGGTCATGTTCTCTATCTATCTTATTATTTTTTTTTATAGTCTTTCAGTTGCCTTCTCAAATTATATGAACGTTCGAAATCAAATTACATTCACCCTCAAAGGTAGTCTTTGTCATCAGAGTTGAGTCCTACCCAATGTTTCAAATATTTGCATTCACCTTTTCCATACTAGTGGTAGATAGCGTGGGCAGGGGTCTCTTTTTTTGTTTTTTGGGTGCTCTTGCTTAGATTTCTTAACCCCCATTCTCTTTATTTATTCACACTCAGGAACACGGAAAGGTGTTATACTGCAGCTCACCCTATGCCAGGAGGGAGGGAAGGGGGTAAATAGGTTAAAAAAAAGACCTATCTCACATTACCGGCCTGATCAAAGTTTGAGAAATAATGTTTAATGTACAGCTCAAGGATTATTGAGTAAGGTTCAGCTTCTTCATCATTCTCAGTCTGGCTTCAGACCCAGGCATTGCACTGAATCAGCCATTTTGGAAGAATACATTTAGATAAAGGGGCTGAACGTCATTTTGATTTTGCTCGATCTGTCAGTGGTGTTCAGCACTATGTCACGTACACTTCTGCTCTAGTTTGTGATAAATTGTTGGGCTGGTTTCCATCTTTCCTCAAAAACTGGAAACTGGCAGTGATGCTGGGGCACTTGAGCTCTGGAGATAGGAGGCTCCGCCGTGGGATCCCACAGGGTCATCTGAGCCCAACTTCATCTATATGACCACTATGATCACTCTTATTAAATCTCTTGGAATTACAGTGATGGCTTTTGCAGATGACACCCAGCTGACTTTGTTTAGATAACACGACCCTAGGAACTGGAGCAACTTTTAAAGCAGATCTCTCTCAAGTTATTTCCTGGATGAAAAACAATAATTTTAGATGTAATTCTGATAGAACCCAAATTCTCCTCTTTGGGAACAATAACATCTTCTCTGCTGCAGCTTGGGGGCCCGAAGGACTTGCAAACCCCCTCTTCCTACTCCATTGGCAGGAATTTGGAGTTAAAGTTCGATTAAAATCGATGCTTTCGTCCTCACATTTTGGCATTGGCAGGGACCTGTTTCGCTGTATAAAATTATTGAAGATATATTTTGATGACTTGCCTCTGGATGCTCGGAAGATAGTTCTCCATGTTCTTATTATCTCCAGGTTGCATTACTGTAACAGTCTTGATTTAGGGTTACCTAAATATCTGATTAAAAAAAAAAAGCTGCAGGTGGTTCAAAATGCGGAAATTCGACTTTTGCTCAAATTGGCTCATAGGGACTAGGTATTCAAGTGCCAGATAAATGCATTGGTTGTAGATGGAGAAATGGATTCTGTTTAAATCTGTGATTATAATCTTTAGAGCTCTCCATCACATCGGTCCAAAATACCTCTGTCTGAGCCAGCCTATACAAAGATCAACAAACACTAATCTGTTTCATGTACCTAAGTTCAAACTGGCCACTAGAGGAGGTAGAGCCTTCTCTATTTTAACGGCAAGAGCCTGGAACCAACTTTCACTTTATTTGAAATTGAAGGAAAATGATCAGGATTTTAGGAAGCTGTTAAAAACATGGCTTTTCTCCTCAGTGTAATGTTGCCCCCTTGTTTCCATGGTTAACTGGACAGTTAAGTTGCTGGCTAGCACTAGGACTCTCCTTTGGGCAACAGTGCGATTAATAAATCCGTTTCCTTCCTTCATTCAAAGACCCTGCGAATGACATTTGTAAACAGTCCTCTAGGGTCATGGTTGATTCTTCATGGGACATCTCTGTGGTGTGCAGTGACTTACTTTAACAAGACTGTGTTGGTTAATCCTAATCATTACTCTGTTTCATTTTCCTGGTGGCATTGCTTTGGGACGCATTCATAAGGTGAGGAGCCTGCGAGAGGGAAAAAAGTATTCAGAATGAAAAGTTTGGTAACCATATTGTTGGTGGATACTATATCTTCCACTGGATTCCTCACCCTCCTCCTCTCACAAATTAATACTATTTATAATAAGATGACATGGTATGTATGGTATTTCTACAGTTAATGTTGCTTTCGATTAGCTCTCTCAGTTCCTTTTTGCATTTCTTTGTTAGGCGCAGAACAAAATGCGAGGAACTGATGGCAGCACACCAGACACTGCTATATGTAGTCAGATGCGTCACATCCTGGGCACACAGAGCCACGAATGGAGTCACATGGCATCACTGTGGAGCTGGAGAGCTACTGCTGTTGGGAGGTGGGGGTACAACAGGAGGGCAGTGTACATTCACAAATACAATAGACTTGCATAAGATTCTTAGAGATTGTAATTTCCAGTTCTGGTCTGAACTCAACTGAAAGCAGTGGCGTACAGATCTAAGACAGCAGAATACAGTCACCACTCCTCCAATAGGTTGGCCACACTTGGAACTTACAGCCTACTTTGAAAAAATAAAAACAACAACAACTTTCAAATATGATCCAATGGGCACATTTTTCACAACACAATTAAGCCACTGAAATAAGCAGAAGCTGTTGGAGTTCAACTGACCACCTCGAGCCCCTTTAAAGAAGAAGTTCAGGGAATCAGTTGAATTATAGGAGTGCCACTCTTGCTTAGCTTGAAATACACAAAAAAATCAAGCTCAGGGCTCAGTAACCAAGGCATGGTTCTGGAGATGAAAAAGTGTTGCCTCTTCTCTTGTAATATGTTGCCATTGTTATCCAAATTTGTCTTTCTGCTAAATATCTCTTGCCATAGGAAATTAGCAAAATGTATCTCACTTTCTTATACACAAAGGTGTTGCACTGACAGTTCTCTGAATTAGTACCTTCACTCCCTTCTGCATATCTTGGCCATCCACGTTCTTCAGAGGATTAGCAGATAAGACGACGGGCTATAATCATTGCCAGTGGATGGAAATCTTTTCTTTAATTATTGCAAATCTTTTCCTTAACATGAGTGGTGCTGTACATAACCATAGACAGTTCTGGTTTAAAAGTACTATATTGCATTAAGGAAAATAGGTCCAGTTTGCCAGTGTTTGGGATCCTAAGATGTGAGATCATGTTGAACGGTTTCTGATTAAACAAAATGTTGAGAGAAGTGGTGGATCTTATTTCCTTAAGTGTTAGGGTGAATTATGCTGGAGCCACACTGGAGGTTTTCTATAGAGTGACTGGGGGAAAGTGATGGATGTGGGATACACAATCGGCAACATCATCTTGGCCTCATGGGGGCCCAGGCATTAGTTTCTGCTCACTCTGTTATGCTCATGCAAGACTGCTTCCCTCGCCTCCTTCTTGATACGAGATAACACCTAGTTCTGTAAGCTCTCAAGAGGGCTTGCCCTTATTTTTGAGGTTTCTAGATGAGTTATTATAATTACAAGTGGCTGAGAATTTTTGGGGGATGGTATTTTTGTTCTTTTCTAATTTTAAATCGGAATTGCTGCTGCCCTCATTTCCGCAAACACCCATTCTTTAAGAAAGCCTTCTCTCCTCACTTTTGCTCTTTTATCCATACACGACACTAGTAGCAATAAATGATGCAATTGGATCAAAGTCTAGGGACAGTACTGCTGAAGCTCGCTTTTACCGAAGCAGCCAGTTTGAGCTAGAAAACAGCACAGTGACTTACATAACAGGTAATGGCTAATTTTAGGTACAAGATAGTATACTATTTAGTATAAAGATAGATTGTGTTCCTCTCAGGATCACAAAGGGTTACATAACTCTGTGCATTTCCTCTGGAGTAATGGGGGCTACAAAGTCAAGAGTGTTAAAGTCCTCAGCCCCCTTAGGTAAGCTTCACCATTTGACTTAAAGACAGAATACAAAGTCTCCCAACATTCCAGTGTACAAAACACAAAATGTGCTTCTAACTCCAATAAATAGTTCCTAAATGTAGTATAGGAAGCACTAAACATCAGCACAGTTTTACTTGAATGTTGAGTGTGCCAGTAATGCCTTTCAGCACTCCAGGATGTAAAATGGATACAGCAAACTGATCAGTCTCCAAGCTTTAGTCACTTCATGTTTAAAATGTGCATATTCGTGTAGAATACCCCAAATCTCCTCAGATCAGTCCTCAACAGGGCAGCCCATCCGCTTGGAATACAAACAGATTTCAAGTCATCATACCTGTCCTCACATTCCTGAGTTGGCTTAACCTGAAACTTTGCATGGTGTAGAAGACTGCAAGATGATCAGCCAGAAGTATCCTGATATCCAGGTCAAAATATAGTAGTCTATCCGAGAGACACAGAATCCTACAAAGTAGGAGCCATGCTCGAGCTGGACTACCCAGATTTAGAAATACCTCTCTCCCAAAAGGTATGGAGTGTGTTCCATAGTCCAGACAGGCCACACTGATTTCCACCTTCAAGATGGACGTGGAACAACGACGTCTCCAGTATTGGATTTTTCATAGATTAACATGCTTGAATCATTCCCTGTCGTTGGAGTGGGAGTCCCATGGTATTGTAAAAAGCAATCATATTAGTAGCATAGGCTACAATGGCACTAGGCCATAAATTTAATAGCCTATCTATGACCTTTTTTTTTTTTTTTTTTTTAATAAAAGGACCAAACTTAGTCTACAACCAATCAGGTGACAGCACCCTCTAGAATCTTTCCCACAGAGGCTAGTTCCCTCAGATTTTCTATCGCACGTCGTGTGAAGGGAGTCTCCCTGAGCTCTGCTCAGTTATTCTTCAAACCTTCTGATTTCAAGAAACTTCTTTTCAGGTCAGGTATATATTTCTTTCTAATATTCCCGTGGGACATTCTGACCATGTCAGACTATTCTAAGAAGGGATTATTCAGGCCATGTACCACCTGTGGCAAAAAGAGACTTTATATTGATGATCCTCATAAAAAGTGCATTTATTGTCTCTATCGCGACCACACAGTCAAAGACTAAAATATGTCGCACTTTCTCACAGAAGACCCTCAAGGACAGAGCGGGAAGACTTCTGTTATGGCTGCAGAAGATTGAATCTAAAGACAACCCTGTGTCTGAGAGAGAGAGCGATGATTCTTTTACGTCTGGCAAATCGCTAAAAGGGATAGATCCTCTGATAAAGAACCTTCTGAATACCCTAAAAAGGCCCTTAAGAAAACCCACCATAAGACACCTGGTCATTCTAAGAAATATCAGGAGAAATTGCATTTTAGACCTTCCTCAAAGGTTCCTTCAGAACCTTCTGCGCCATCTGAAAAACAAATATCTGGCAAAAAATCTTCTAAATCCCTTCCGTCAACAACGGGATCTATTCCTGCTGAAAAAATAAAGATTTCTCCATCTTTTATTCCGTTGATGGTGACACCGTCGACAATGCTCTCATCGACGTTAACGTCTACATTCACTCCGGCGTCATGTAGTCTGCGATGACGTTGACAACCATAGTTGCATGTAGATTGTTGTCGACTACGACATCGAAGTAGATTCCTCTGTCTCCACCTCCGTCAACGAAGCGTTCATCTAAACGCTCATCGACGTCGACTAAGGATCCTGGTCCGTCTACGAAGTCCTCCATCTCGACAGACATCTTAAAGAAAACACCGTCGACGGAGCTCCTGTCAACGACAACACCATCGACATCGTCGACGACAACCTCGTCGACGGCAGTTCAGTCAGAAAAACCTGTTTTGCCTGGATAAGCACAGAAATCCTTGTCGTCGACTGATTTATCGTCGACGGAGGTCCAGAATTTGACATCCTCTGCACCTTTAACACCTCTGGTGCCAGTATCACACCTTGCATATACTGGCAAACCCAGTGTTGATGTGATTCTTCCAGTTCACCATCTCCAAGCAAAGATTTGCCTTTTCCACCAGCTCTGCTACTGGAGGAAGAATCGGAAGATGAAAGTCTCTTTACAGCGGCACATAGCCCTTCAGAATTAAATGTAAAATGTCAGGACTTCGATAACAAGGATGATCAATACTATGAAGAAGATTATCAACAATATCCTGAAAATATGCCTCCAGATCCTCAAGAACTTTCTATCCAAATTTCTTTGGATTTAGTAACCAATCTCCAAGGAATGTTACAGGATTATTATAAACAGTTCCCAGAACCTGTTTCTTCTACACCTACCCCTCGACTTCAACCATCAATGCAGTCTTCACATCAAACGCTGCCTCCTAGGCCGTGCGCATTACAAATTCCAGGTACTCCTCTTTTGTCATTAGTGTGCCGGCGGACACCTTGAGCAGACTAACAACCGGTTGTCACAAGTGGGAACTTGATCCTCTTGTTCTACAGGACATTTTCCGTCAGTGGGGCACGCTGCAACTCTATCTTTTTGCGACCAAGACAAACAAAAAAAATGCCAATATTACACAAGCTGGCATCCCCAGTAAGGATCGTGGGGATATGCCTTTTTGATCGCATGGTCGAAAATATTTGCTTATGCTTTTCCCCAATTCCTCTGATACCAAGGGTGCTCAGGAAAATGAAGAGAGAACCATGCGGATTAATCCTCATTGCTCCAAAATGGCCCTGGCAATTCTGGTACACAGAACTTCTCCTTTTCTCAGAACAACATCACATCCCTCTGACAACTAATCCGACATTACTATCCATGATCCAGGGCCAAGCACTTCATCCCAACCTGACCTCTCTTCATTTATCAGCCTAGATCCTGACGACCATGAGCCTTGACCATTAGATGTCCCCAGAGACTGCAGAGAAATACTATCTAAAGCGCAAGCAGATTCCACTAATAAGTCATATCAATTTATGTGGAAACGTTTCTGAATATGGTGTCAAGAAAAAGAGTTGCATCCATTTCTCGCAACAACAGTGTAGATCTTACCTTCTCTTCTTCAGTTAGCCAAGTCTGGCCTTGCACATTCATCAGTAAAAGTGCAGTCTCACTGTAGGAGATCGGGGAACTCATCTCTCTGGTCTGCGAGAATAATTCAACAGTTCCTCAAGGGACTGTTTAGAGCTTTTCAACCGGTGAAAGAGCCTTCTCCTTCTTGGCTTCCCAATGTGGTATTAAGTCAGTTAATGAAAAGCCTGTTTGAACCAATCCCCAAGTTACAGTTGAAATATCTGTCCCCCATCAACAAGAAGAATTAGTGAATTGCAAGCATTCACTATAAAACAACAGTTCATGCGATTCAAAAAAGAAAGTAATTTTATGGACTAACCCTAAATTCATACCAAAAGTACCTTCGGATTTCCAACTCAACGAACCTATTGTACCAAAGACGTTCTTTCCAAACCCACAAACTATTGCTGATAGATCTTTGCATACTTTGGATGCTGTTAAAAAGTGCATTAAGTTTTATTTACACAGAACAAGACAGTTCTGTAAATATGATCAATTATTCATCGCCTATGGCAATTTAAATAATGGACTATCGGTCTCCAAATCTTCCATTGCAAGGTGGATTGCAACAGCCATTCAATTCTGCAATTATGCTGCAGGACGACCCTGAACTACTCGAGTAGGGGCGTGGCCTGACCGAGCACTGAAATGGCGGCTTGATCGTGGAGCTCCAGAGCGGCCACTTTGATTTAACTGCCTTTCTCCGTCCCAGAGGTGCAATCTGTCGCTGATGACAACGGGCGGCATGTGCGGGGACCTGCGTGGGCACTAGGAGTGGCATTGCGCACGCTGCGGGTGAGCCTGGAGGCGGGGCCGCTGCCCACAGTGCGGCTTCCCTGGGCAACTAAGGCTGGGGATCTTGAGCCTGGCATGGTGCTAGGACAAGTCCATTCACCCCGAGCCCCCTGAGCGGAAGTAGGCGGTGAGTAGCGCACTCTGCTCCCAAACAGCCGCATCGTACCTTCTGCTACCACTCTGGCGACACGCAGAGCCGGGAAGCCAGCGCCAGTCCTCGACTCCCGCATGACGGTGCGCCTCGGTGGAGACTGCTCTCCTGCAATCTACGCAGCGGGCTCCTGGCGTCAAGTAGCTTAGCTGTGCATTTGAGGCCCATCGGGGCTCATGTCTAGACACTGTTTTCCTGGCACTTAAACTAGTGGCACCACAGACACGGCTATCACCATTTTCCAGGCCCTTTCACAGCGCGCTTCAATTGTGGGGTGATCGCCACTGCACCTTCAACTATCAATCTCTAATTGTGGTCTGGGAGTGGCCGGGCATTACCTACTCTAGATCTGCAGCGGCCTGCGCCATAGCTCCTCAACTTGTGGCCATCCTGCCCAGCACCCCTTCCACCCCTGTTCACCTGGCGACTGCGACTCGCGACTACTGCCAACTCTTACCTGCTTCACTATGGGTCGTGGGCCCTAAGCAGCGGCAGCTGCCGTTTGAGCCCACTAATTTGGCAGCACGCCATGACACCATGCATGGCCGCCTGGAACAACATGAGGCCCGCATGGAATCCACCGAAAAGCGTATTTCTGATGCGGAGGATGCACAGACAGCTATGACCTGACATCTGGACCACGTGGAACACCTCCTCAAAACAACAGCCTCCAAAGCAGAGGACCTGGAGGCAAGGTCCCCCGCAAGAACTTGTGCATCTCTGGGGTGGCCGAGTCCACCAATACAGGTCCCATGGAGTCATATGTGGAGCGGCTGCTCACGGACCTCTTTGGAAGGGATGCCTTCTCTGGAACATTAGTAGTAGAGGCGGCGCACCGCTCGCTTGCTCCCAGGTCGGCCCCCAGGGCCCCTGCGCAAAATCATTGAACGACTCCTTAATTATCGCGACCGGGATGTGGCCCTTCGAAAAGCAAGAGAGGTTGAGTATCTACAGTATCAAGGGATGTCACTATCACTGTATCCTGACTTCACGCCGGTGGTGCAGGAGGCTAGATGCAAGTTTCAAGACATCAAGCGTGTGCTGAAAGGAGCGAACATCCGCTATGCCATGCTGTACCCAGCGCGTCTTCGCATTCAAGTCGTCAGAAAGAGCCATATATTTGACACTCCTGCGGATGCTACTTATTTCTGGAAGTAGTGCAAATTGAACTCAACTCTTCCCCCTGGGAAATAACTTAGCTCTATTTTTCCCCGCTTGTGCTTGTTGTTTTGTGCTACGGACCAGCTATCTACAACCCAATGTTGAGTCCCTATCAGGGCTGCGTTTCTTTGGTTTGGGACAAGTCGACGAGATGCAATATCCTTTATTAATGTCATTTTGCTCTCTACTATTCTCAAATTGCAGTTACATACAATCATTGAAATGTTTGTGTTATGTTTAGTGGCCCACTCCGGGTGTTGCCTCCCCCCCTAGGAGATCTCCTACGTTGTCAATTGCGGGGTACGGGGATTCACCGGATACATGTTGGGGGGGGTTTATCTGACGGAGGTGGGGGGGAAATGTAACATTATGATTTTAAGTTTGAATTGAAAATGCAGGATATCAAGTTACGCTATTGCCGGCTGTTTTATGCTATATGTATTGAATTGTTTACAGGTTCGATACCACAGCTCCTGAGACAGGGTTAGGAGGAGGGGCGGGGGGTAATGGAATTGCATTGCATGACATGGAATGTGAGGGGTTTATCGAATCCTCGGAAGGGGAGGCAGGTCTTGGCCTATCTAACCCGGCACAAGACGCATATAGCTCTATTGCAGGAGACTCACTATGCACTGCTCTCTGACAATCGCTTTGCTGCTAGCTGGGGCATCAACAGATTCTTTGCCAGTTATAGTACCTACTCCCGTGGTGTGTGCATTCTGATTCACAAAACACTTCCATTCCAGGCCCACACGGTAATTAAAGATCCTGAGGGAAGATATTTACTAGTGGCGGGCAGCCTAGGTGCGAATCAAATACTCATAATCATTATCTACCGCCCTAAAGTTGATGAGCCTGGTTTTTTTGCAGGCTTATCTTCCCATGTTTCTGGTATTCCCATTGACTCTATCATATTAGGGGGTGATTTCAACTTGACCTTGCAGCCCTGATGGATCCCGCGCCCCTGGTACAGACGGACTTATGGGTGTATTCTATAAGACTTATAAAACCTTGCTTGTTCCCCATCTCCTGGAGGTTTATGCTGAGGCTCTAGAGGTGGGTACGCTCCCCCCCCCCACTATGTGTGAGGCTATTGTATCGTTGCTGCTCAAGCCGGGCAAACCGCCTGATAGGTGTGCCTCCTATAGTCTAGTCAAATTAGTTCAAAAAATGGGCTAACCTATAACTAATTGTAATACAATTTCTGTGAGTGGATTGTTATTGAAATTTTTCTGTAGAAAACGATGGTGAAAAGTCTACCACTCTATCATGACGCGTTAATCCAATATGGCGGATTTTTCAAAATGGCTGCCCATTATTTGAGATATAGGGTATAACTGTTTATATGCCCATGTGTGGTATCATTTTATGTTTTTAGGGACGGGAAAGTCAAAAATAACATCAAAAATTATTTCAGATGACTATAACATCAAATTGGTATTAATACAATAAACAACGATAATTATATGTTAATATGCCAAACATAGTTTTGACATTATTTTTTATTTACATTTTTTAACATCATTTGAAAAGGATAAACAAATTTCAACTAGATAATATAGCACTTCTCAATATGACACTGACAAAAGAAAATTGTTAAAGAGAAAATTCAAACAGGACTCCTCAGTATAAGAATAGTATGATTTCAATCATCGTCCATGTCCACTTCCATGGAATTGCAACAGCTTATTCCTCGACAATCCGTGCACGCATCTGTGCACACTATTCCCTGTCTTTTGCATATACATTGCAGAGTCGCACATTGACTCTTGATACAGCCACATTTCACAAATTTTAATAAATGATCTGATGCTGGTGCTTGACTCATTCTAATGGGAGCCAATCTTCCATCTTTCACTTCAAATCCCCACTGTAATGGATCCATATGAATACCCATCCACTGCTGCACCTGATGATATACTCTGAGCGAATGAAATTTGCAGGCATCCTCTGTAGGAGGCAAGACTTCTGGTTTCACATGTATTGTTGATTTTGTTGCCTTTGAAGTGAAAGTTCGAAGTCTCATATCATGTAGTGTACTGTCTCCTGTTATTCCTCCATACAACTCTATAATAGCATGAAGACCAGCATTTTCAATTTCTTCTGTTGATTTTTGTGAAGTTTGGAATACGGCAGCACTTTCTTTGAAGCTGCCTGATTTTCTTAGCAACTTTATGGAGTCACGTTTTCCTAATCCAAATGGTTTGGAGGTGGTATCACATCCTAATACGGCGTGAGCAAATAAGATGTGAGAGCAGACGTCATTACCTAAAGCTTTTGCTAATTTCCTAATATCATACACAGTTATGTTTTTGGAAGATTTCTTAGGTTCTGGGCAAAGGAAAATATCAAATTGGTTTTCTTGAAAATGATGAGGGAGTAGTATGTTGGTGTCCTCGCCAACAATGGCTGTAGGATGAGTTTTGGCCGACTCAATAGCCTCCAAAACGACCATGAAGTCTGCATCACTATGAGCTTGCTTTGTTTTACACCCAGCTTCTTGTAACTTTTGCGATAATTGATCAATGAAGGCTTGTTTATTTCCATTATTACTCAAATAATTGATTCTGTATGGCGATGGAGGTAGAAGTTATGAAATTTACTTTAGGTCCTACAATACCTCTGTTTCTTTTTAGATGGGCTTCTGATTTTGTAGAAAACGTATCTCCATATCCGTCGAATACTATTATTGCCTGGCCATACTTTGTTAGCACATATCTCTCATAGGCACAAAGCAGCTCATGGAATGTCTGATTCGGACTCCAAGGAAGGCGATGTAGTAACCACCCACCATCAATGACGAACTGCATATTTTCGGGCATGTTAGCAACGGCTGGTACTTGCTCTTTAATATAATTGGCAAGCTGCAACTTCCCAGATTCCCTCATAAGTCCATGCTTATTGAATAAACTAGCTGGGTATGAGCAAAGCTCATAACGAAACACCTCCTGCAAATCCACGCCACTAGTCTGAGCACAAAGCAACAAGCGCTGAAACAATAGTTCAGGATCCATAACAAAGGTTTCTTCTTTCAATTTAACAGATTGAACTGATTTCATTACCTTCACCTGGTTGCTTTTTCTGAAAGAGAACTCAGACTCTTTTGTCCATCATCTCATTAAGAATTCTATTTCCAATTTCTTCTGCAAGTTCAGGATCAACACCACTGCCATAAGTAACACCCGTGACAATGTTACGCAGGTTGCTGTCTTGCTCAAAAACATTGAGCTGTTCTACATATACCAGTACTTTCTGTGTATCTCCTTTATCGCGTTCAATTCTTGAACTGGTCATAGTAACATGTTGCTCACTTGCTGCATGCTTCACTGAAGCAAAGTCCTGCATGCATTCATTCAAATGGGCGCAAATAGGGCGTGACATAACCCAGACAAGCTGCTGCTGTTCTGTCATACCTTTTCCATGGGTCATTCCACCGAATCCTTTTATATTCTTCATTAGAACTTGTTCAATTACCAAATCAGTGGAAAGGCCACCCCAAAACCTATCACTTCTTCGGACAACATGCAGACCATTTGTAAATGCCGTGTATACATCAGGAGCTTCAAATTCAAGCTCAACCATTCTCTCATAATACAGTCGTGCAGAACTGGCATATAAATTATGGCCAAATGCTGCAAAAAAGGTAGCATCTCCTTTACCATTGCAAGATGTAGATGCCAATTTCCTGTTCTTTCAGCTTTTAAGAATTGTTTCAGGATGTTGACCATTTGCTGCAGCTGAACGTTCAAAACGAAGAACTTCTGAATAGGAGCTGCAGAATCCCATATGATTTACTGCTTCAACTACAAATCTCGAGCTTGTGTTGTCATGTAATTGAACTGCCAGCCCTAACTGTAACGGTGCAACTAAGACTCGTGGGCGCACAGCTTGCATAATTGCCTGTCCTATAGAAGCTACTTTTCTCTCTTGTTGGTTTTATCAGTAACAAAAACTGATAAGAGCCTTAACGAATCAGGAATATAGCTCACATTATAGTCAACACTACTCATGTTTTCAATGGGTGGATATGTTTCTGGTTCTACAGGGATGTCTTTAATATCATTTCTTATTATTTCAGCAGCTGCCATAAGGAGATTGTTTCGATCCTCTGCAACATCTTCATGGCTATGACTGTGGTACTCTTGTAATACATGAGCAGCTGTACTTTTAAAAGTAACGACATCAGCAGTCCCTGCAACTGTTCCTATGAAGATTTCATCTTCAAAATGCTCTTTGAGTTTTTGTTTCATATACTTCGAACTGTATGGTTCGCTATCTTCTGGCAGTAATTCTCGCATTTTATTAACAAGTTCTTTAACAGTAGTTTGTTCATCATTTTCCTCCATGTATTTAACTACTTGAAGAAAGGTTTCCTGGCGAACTGAGTCCTCTGGTCGACTTGAAGATATTGGAGGGTTTTCAGTGAACTGCCCGGGAATGAATTTTCCAGTATAACAATTGACGTAACACTGTTTGTGGTAGCATGCATCTACAGCATGTAAATCAGACACATTTTGGATACGTCTCTTAACTTTGTCTGCCCATTCATCATTGCGTTCGTTGCATTTTTGTAAAACTGATGATTTGAATTCAACTGTTCGTGCATTAAACAACGCATTTTTTTCCTCTCCCTGAAGTATAAACTTAACTCAGTACCACAGAAAAACAATTTTTTCTAAAATCAAACTGGGTTTCACACGACCGTAGAACACGAGAAGTTGTGGGATCTGATTCTTTCTCCTGGAACGGAGTTTTCAAGTTAACAAAACGCGCTCTACATTTCTTAGATATTTTTCTCTCCTTGCATGTTTTTTGAATTCCGGTCACTCCTCTTTCAGTGAGTACAGATACATAGTCATTTTCTTGAAACACCACATCACAAATGAAACACTTTTCTACGTCCATTTTCACTGTATCTCACAGCAACTCGCAAGAACCTCTAACACATAAATGAAACATTTTTGATTAACAAAAAAACAAACAATAACAACAAAGTTACAAAACAAAACACAAACAATAGCAAACTTTTTATTTCAAAAGTTAATTGTAATATTTACGTTCCTTCACACTGTCATATAAGTCAACGAAAAAATTATACAAACTTTGTCTATCTGACATATTCCGCAATTATTTGATATTATGGTCATCAGAAACAATTTTTGATGTTATTTTTGACTTTCCCGTCCCTAAAAACATATAAAATGATACCACACATGGGCATATAAACAGTTATACCCTATATCTCAAATAATGGGCAGCCATTTTGAAAAATCCGCCATATTGGATTAACGCTTCATCATAGAGTGCTAGACTTTTCACCATCGTTTTCTACGGAAAAATTTCAATAACAATCCACTCACAGAAATTGTATTACAATGAGTTCTAGGTTCCGCAACAAATTGACTAGTCTACTATAGGCCCCTATCTCTGCTAAATCAAGATGATAAAATCCTGGCAAAAGTGCTCGCGACACGTATATCGCTCCTAATCAGTCAGATAATCTCCCCGCTTCAGAAGGGATTTGTCCACAACAGATCTACCGCAGTTAATTTGCGCACGATATTCGCAGTTGTCAACCACAGCAACCCAGAACACCCAGCTGCGGCGATATTGCTGGATGCTGAATAGGCTTTTGATTCCTTGGAGTGGCCTTTTTTGTATGCAACACTTAACAAACTGGGCTTTACTGGCAACATCAGTGCCCTGGTCCGCCTTCTGTACACCCATCCTGTGGCGCGCCTCTGTCTCAATGGAGAGCTCACAGAACAATTCTCCCTGTTGGGATGCCCCCTCTCGCCCCTCTTATTTATAATTGCCATGGATCCTCTAGTGAGACACCTGCAGGAGCACCATCTCCAGCGGGGAATTAGATTTCATCAGGGTCCCCTTCTGGCCTCGTTATATGTAGACGACATTCTGCTATTCGTGCATGACCCGGCTGTTAACCATTCTCCAATAATACGAGAGGTGGTCCGTTTTGGTGCTTTCTCTGGGCTCGTCATTAATTGGACTAAATCAGAGGTCTTCCCATTGACTGATGCTACCCTGCCTTTCGCGCTTGACTTCCTGCTACGCTGGTGCGACAACCCCCCCCAGATATCTCGGTATACTGCTGCATCGCACGGCTTCTGAAGTTATCCGTATTAATTACGACCCTGCCATGGACCGCTTACCACACAAATCGACCGCTGGATAACGCTTCCGTTGTTGATTGCTGGCAGGACAGCTATTGTCAAGATGGTTGTTTTGCCGCGCCTGCTTTATCGATTTTTTTAAATATTCCCATTCCGCTTACCACGAATTTTTTTGCGACACTTAGGGGCTTGTTGACTCGGCTGGTTTGGGCTGCGTGGCGAGCCTGGGTGGGATGGCAGACCCTCGCAATGCCTTTTTCGCGAGGTGGTTTTGGAGTACCGGATTTTTACTTGTATTATCTCATAACACAGGCACACTATGCTTATTTTTGGGACCACCCTCATGCGCGACTGCAGTATCTAAAGCCTGAGCACTCTCAGGCTCGCCCCTGCCCCCTCTCTGCTATCTTACCAAATGGCCTCACAAGAACACCAACGGAAATCCACACATTACAAACCACTTGCTGGGCCTGGCAGAGACTTGTCAGTATTTGAAGGCTGACCGCTAACTGTGAAGGCATGGTTCAGAGACCTGATGTATTGCGCTACCACTAGTGATGTTTATGCAACATTGATACCCCTCGCCTCCCGACCCAAAAAGATTTGGCAACCTCTCCGTTCCTATCTGCTGTTACACCCTGAACTCGCAGATTGAAAGGCTTTAGCGCTCTTCTTATGAAATGCTCCAGCTGGCATATATGGTAACTCATAACATCTGGATTTCACGCTCATGTAACCCTGCATTGTTTGTTTTTTAGAGATTGTGAATTTTTCATTGATATATCACATGCTATCTGCTAAATGGACATGCTATGTACTATCTTATTTTGGCAAATGTGCTCTTTGCTGTTGTACTTGAAGTGCCAATAAAAACAAATCTAAAAAGAAAACAACAAAAAACTACTCAAGTCAAGGCTTATTCAACAAGAGCTTCTTTCTAAGTCCATGGCTTATTTGCTCGTGTGCCAATTCAGCCAATCTCCAGAGCAGGCACATGGTCCACCAGGCATACCTTTACCCAGCATTATTGCCTGGATCCTACAGACAAAGCTGATGCGGCGGTGGTACAAGCTATGTTGCACCATCTATTTCAGTAAGATGAGTCTCTTTCCTTTTATGAATTTCTTTTTCCACCATCCGTTCTTGTTATGTTTATTGCTTGCATTGTACTTGTTATGACTATTGACTATATTTGCATTTTTATAGTACGCTAATATGTATTCATGTTTACTGCCAACTATTCTGATTTAAGCATGTGAATCTATGAAAGATCGAATAATGGAGAAATAAGTTACTTACCTTTAACTGTAGTTCTCCAGTATTGGTATGTTTCATAGATTCACATGCGACCCACCCTCCTTCCCTAGAGGCTCCCCTTTACTAGTTGGGATTATATTTATTTCCACTTGTGCTTGAAAATATGAGGAAAATCTGTGGGGAAGGTTCTAGAGTGTGCTGTCGCCTGATTGGTTGTAGTGTAGACTAAGCTTGGTCCTTTTTAAAAAAAGAAAAGAAAAAAAAAGTCATAGATAGGCTATTCAATTCATGGCCTAGTGCCATTGTAGCCAATGCTTTTTTTTTGTTTTGTTTAAATGTGTTTATTGATTTTTAGAAAAAAGGGTTATAAGATTCCATCATAATACAGGTGTTACAATCACACAGTGCTCGCATTACAAGTTAGTTATGGCGCATGGGCCACGGTATCAAGTAAGACATCTCTAAAGTAAATGTCAATGCTTTACAGTGAAAAACAGTGTTTTCAGAATATAGTCATGAACCTGATAAGTATAGGATTAGGCTGCCTGTAACACAACATTGATATAACAGAAAACGTATTACATTAGCCCCTACATTTGGACTTATAACATTAAATCACAGCAACACAATGCACTATCGGTCTGTTAGCTGCAGAAGTTTGTTCACACAGCCGCGCGCAGTGCCTGGATGGAGTCTAATCACTCTTTTCACCAGCACCCAAGGTGTATGCCACATTTTGTTAGTCTATTGTAGCCAATGCTATTAATATGATTGCTATGACATAATACCGTGGGATTCCCACTTAGAGGAATGATTCAAGCATGTGAATCTATGAGAGATACCAATACTGTAGAACTAAAGTTACAGATAAGTAACTTATTTTCTTATTTAATCTGCATTGGTCACCTGTATCCGTAGAGTGTCCCTCTCCCTTGCTGAATGTGTCTCACTTTGTACTAGTGTACGACTCATCCATGGATAATGTAAATTGCATTAGTTCCGCCTGTACTAAGAATCCCTGTACAATGTTATATAGTACTTGGTTACCCCCCCCCCCCCCGGCTGTGTCAAGAAATACATGAAATAAATACAGGGAGCTGTCAAACTAGACTGATCGACTCTAAATGAATCAAGGGCCTTCACTCCCTCCAATACTAGTACTAGAACCTTAGTTTTTAATTCAATATTAGATGATACAACAGGACCTATTAAATAGTTTGCTCCTTAACTCCAGGTAAAGCCTCCTTTGACAACCCAATTAAATTCAGGGATAGCCCACCCTGTGGCTAGGGGGCCATTTCTTTACTGGACAGCCAGCTTTGAATCTAAAGTATTGCTATGAATCAGGCCACATTTTTGATCTCCATTTAAGAAAGCAGTGATACAATGCTTTCGAGTTAATAACTTCCAACACCAGATCTTCTTTTTTAGGTTGAAGCCTACCAGAAAGCTCAGCTGTCATGCTGAAAGCTTAACTAGGAGTGCATTCTGCCAATTGCTTATCATTGGCTCTGTATTTGCTTGCTTTCTTTGTCCCTCCTGTAGAGCATAGACTGTTTACCACCTGTCTGACTTGCTCCCTTAATTGTTTCATGAGTGCTCGCTTTCCGGAAACTCCTTTGTTTTATTTTTGTGATGCACTTAATGAGAGTGAATTTGTTTTCAGCTGTCTCCCTTGTGTGCTAGCTCAGGAAGCAGTAAATGTGCTTTATTTCTTTGTAAAGGTTTCCTGCCTCTGATCTTTCTGATTGATTCTACTTCTCTCTGGCACTACCAGTTCATCAATCATGCATGTCTTTGAGGAACAATGATCTTTACTCGCTTGTATATTTTGTTCGGGGCTCTTTACCAGTATATGAAACTATTCCTTAATTACACACCCACGCCATAAGTACCAAAGTAGGGGAGTAGATGGTGCTGAAGCACCCTAAAAATAACCATGCTAGCGTTCAGAAGTCGAAAGAGCAATAAAGAGGCCCATATGTTTTGCTTTTAGATGGTCACATTTACTGTGCGTTAAAAGACAGAGGTCAAATGTCAGGCCCTGCCTTCTGACATATTGCTGTTTTTTAAGGGGAGGTTGATGTTTACTTTTCTTTCTCTGGCTGCAAACTGGTAGAATGTATGTGCCAGTTTTGCTGGGTACTAGGAGTGTGCAAGTAAAGGCTATAGGGTGCAACACAGAACAAAAATGAAATGCTTGTAAATGAACTCTATATGTTTCAGAATATATCAGCAGTTAGGAAAGCACAAATAAAGCACGTTGTTTGTAATTCTGAAATGTGGTGAAAACAAAGGTTATAAGATTTTTTTTTTAAATGAATACATTTAGTGATGTTGATTTCCGCAAATCATTTGCGCGCTGTATATATTTTTTATCAGTAATACTCTAGGCCTGTGTACATTTAGTGGTATTTTCAATGGAAAAATGTGTTGTCAGTACACTACCACACAATGCTCCAAAATGTGCCACTGGCTACATACTACAGCTTTACCAATCTCTACTGAATACATTTGCTACACTTGTTTTTTATGTGACAAATTGATTTTTCACAATCCCTATGACGTCAGTGATGTAACATTAATGGCAGCACCCCCACTCTGAAAATTGCACCACTAGCACATGCCAATTGTGAAATGGGATTCATGCATAAGCCCTTGTTGGTACACTTCATTTTAACTATCCTGTTTCTACGCGTGTCTTGAAGGAAGCAGCATACTGTAATCTAAATAGCATTTGCTCAGATATCTGATGCGCACTTCTCAGCTTTTACTACAGTATTGCGTTAACACACAAGTGCTGAAAAATTTGAAGCATGTATACAGATTACTGTGTTATTTGTAGTTCATATCTCAGCAAAAAAAAGCAGATTTGAGTTAGATCCCTTGAAAACAGTGCAGACACTCGCTCAGAGGACTTTTCACAATAATCTAAAACTACACAGTAATATAATTAAAAGCAATAAAGGAATTGTGTGTGTGAGAAGCTGGCTTGGTATGTGATGCATACTTATGTAAGTGGGCACCCTGCACCAATCCAGACAACCCTTATGGTGATTTGGGTGGTCTTAGACAAACTTGGAAAGCTCTCGAAGTGATAGCTGTGGAGAGCAGCCTTCAGGCTTAGTCCAGAAGGATTGTAAAGCAGCATGTTTTACCAGATCATAATCTTATTGGTATAGATTAAGTGAAAAAGAACCACAAAGTGTATTTATAAAAATATGTATTTATTATGACACTCACTAACACATACAGATATCTCCTAGCCGGAGATTTGCACAATCAATCAATCCGGGAATTGTAAGCGCGCTACTCACCCGTGAGTGTCTCAAGGCGCTGGGGGGAGGGGGGGGCCGCAGATCTGTTTAGCCGAAGAGCCAGGTCTTGAGGGTCTTCCTGAAGGTGTTCAGGGAGGGGGCACATCTGATGTCTGCCGGTAGCTCGTTCCAGGTCTTGGCTGCAATGTGAGAGAAGGATCTTCCGCCTGCTCTGGCTCTGTGGATGCGCTGGGTTTCAGCCAGTGCGAGGTTGGAAGATCAGAGGTTTCTTTTGGGTACGTGGAAGTTGATTCTGTCGTTGAGGTATTTGTGTCCGTTGTTGTGTAGGCATTTGTAGGCGCGAGTGAGGATTTTGAAAGTGACTTTTCTCCACGGGGAACCAGTGGAGACTTCGTAGGTGTTGGCTGATGTGTTCGTGTCGGGGGATGCCGAGGGCGAGTCTGGCGGCGGTGTTCTGTATTATCTGGAGTTTGCGGAGTAGGGACTTGTTGATGCCGGCGTAGAGCGCGTTTCCATAGTCCAGTCTGCTGGTGATCAGTGCATGGGTGACTGTCTTCCTTGACTCGGGGGATCCACTTGAAGGTCTTGCGGAGGATGCAGAGGGTGTTGAAGCAGCTGGAAGTGACGGCGTTGACCTGTCAGTTCATGGTGAGTGATGAGTCGAGTACGATGCCGAGGTTCTTGGCGTGGTCTGAGGGGGTAGGTGGGCTTCCAAGGGCGGTCGGCCACCAGGTGCTGTCCCATGCAGAAGGGGTGGTACCACGGCTGAGTACTTCTGTCTTCTCGGCGTTGAGCTTCAGGCAGCTGTTGGTCATCCAGACTGCGACGTCTTGCATTCCTTTCTGGAAGTTGAGTTTGGCAGTGGTGGGGTCTTTGGTGAGGGAGAGGATGAGCTGGGTGTCGGCGTAGGATACGATGTTGAGGCCGTGTTGTCAGACGATGGCTGCGAGGGGGGCCATGTAGATGTTGAAGAGGGTGGGGCTCAGTGATGAACCCTGTGGGACTCCGCAGGTGATTTTCGTGGGGTCGGAGAGGAAGGGTGGGAGTCTGATCCTTTGGCTTCTTCCGGTGAGGAATGATCAGATCCAGTCCAGGGCTGTTCCTTGTATGCTCATGCGTCGTGTAGTCTGGCGACTAGTGTGCGGTGGGAGACGGTGTCGAAGGCCGCTGATAGGTCGAGTAGGATGAGGGCTGCGGAGTGTCCTTGGTCCAGGAGGGTGCGGATGTCGTCTGTGGCGGCGAGTAGGGCGGTCTCTGTGCTGTGGTTGCTTCGGAATCCGTATTGGGACGGGTCGAGGACGGCGTTCTCTTCAATGAATCGTGTCAGTTTCCTGTTGACTGTTTTCTCTGCAACTTTGGCTGCGAAGTGGAGGAGCGAGATGGGCCGATAGTTCTTGAGGTCGGTGGGTTCAGCTGTGGGCTTCTTGAGCAGGGGTCTGACTTCTGCGCGCTTCCAGTCGTCTGGGAAGGTGCCTGTTTTGAAGGTGGTGTTGATGGTGCGTTGTAGTTCGGGTGCGATGGCGGCCGCGGCTCTGTGGTAGATGTGTGGGGGGCAGGGGTCGGTAGGGGCCCCCCCGAGTGGATGCTTTTCATGGTCGAGGCGGTGTCTTTGGCCGTGATCAATATCCAGTTGGAGATGGTGGGCTGGCTGGTGTTTCTGGGGGGCGGGGGGCGGTCTGTGGCGCCTTGTGGATGGTCGATGAAGTTGTCGTAGAGGTTTTTGATCTTGAAGTGGAAATAGGTTCCAAGCTTGTCGCAGAGGTCTTGGGATGGGGTGATGTCTGTGGCTTCGCTGCGTGGGTTGGTGAATTCTTGAATGACACTGAAAAGTTCCTTGGAGTTTGTGGAGTTGGCTAGGATTTTGTTGTGGATGAAGTTCCTCTTGGTGGCTCTGATCTGGTTGTGGTAGTCCGTCATGGCGTCCTTGTAGGTGGTGTGGTTATCGGTTGTCTTGGTGTTTCTCCAGTTCTTCTCCGGGCGTCTGCAGGTGCGTCTGGCTTCATGGAGAGCGGTGGTGAACCAGGCGGCTTTCCTGGGGCGTTGTCTGTCGGGGTTGCGTAGCGGGGCGAGCTCGTCTGCGCAGTTGGAGATCCAGGTGCGGAGTTCTCTGGCTGCGTCGTTTGCGTTGGGTGCCCAGGTGTGTTTGTCTCGGGTGAGGGTGGAGTTAAGTTGCTCGTCGGTAACCTTGCTCCAGTTCCTTCGTGGTGGGCGTGGGGCTGGTTTGGGTGCCTTGGGTTTGTTGATGGCTAAGTGTACGCAGTGGTGGTAGGTCCATGGCGGCTGCGTTGTGTGGCTGAATTGGACGCTGTTTCCTGCCGCGAAGATGGGGTCGAGGGTGTGTCCTGCTCTGTGGGTCAGTGTGCTGACAAGTTGTTTAAGTCCGATGCTGGCGAGGTTGTCACGAAGGATAGTGGAGTTGGGGTCGCTGGGGTTGTCGAGGTGGAAGTTCAGGTCTCCCATGAGTATGTAGTTTGTTGAGGCGATGGCGTGGGGTGCGATGAAGTCGGTGATGGTGGTGGCGAAGGGTGTTCGGGGGCAGGGGGGTCTGTAGACGAGGGTTCCTCGGAGTGTGGCTTTGGGGGTGGTCTGGATCTGGAAGTGCAGGTGTTAGGCGGAGGGGAAGGTTTCGCTGGAGGTGGTGAGGCGGAGGGTGCTCTTGTGGGCGATGGCGAGGCCCCCTCCTGGGTGGTTGGGGCGGCCTTTCCTCTGGATCTTGTATCCGTCTGAGGTGGCGGTGCTGATGTCGGGGGCGGAGGATGCGTTGGTCCAGGTCTCTGGACCAACGCATACTCCAATAGAAGCAGGTAAGTAGCATGAAATACACAGTGGTCACATGGGGGAGAACAAACCATATACTAAAATAGTGGTATGTGAACCACGACTCAAGTCATGACTATACTCAGAAGACATAGAAGTGCCGGGGACCCAAAGAACCACCCAAGGTAAGTAACCAGGTACCCCACGGAGGCCGTGTGCAGAGTGGGAACACGACCGCAGACTCAATACAAGTCAATGGGTAAGTTGCAGTTGCAATTTTAAAGACGGGCGCTTCCCAGTGGATCCTGATGAAACCCTGTGGAAGGCAGAAGGTTGGAGAGCCACCCCACCCGTGAATACCCTAGGGACCAGGATACCTACACCAGGGAAGCCGGGTGCATAGGTGTGAAGTGGCGTCTGAAACCGCCATCAAACTCAGTGGAGGACTTCAGGAAGATGCCTCTGCTGGAGAAGGTGAAAGTATCCGGTGGAACCCAAAGGTGGAATCGGGATGAGAAGTACCTGCAAGCAGAGGGGACAGAGTCTATGCCACTTGGAAGTGACCAGGAGGCCCGGAAGACTAATGCCCACTGAAGTCGAAGGTCGCAGGAGAGTTTACGGTAACCTTGAAACTGCAGCTGTGCGGACCAGGCGACGCTGTGGAAGACCAGGAGCCCTGAACGAGCCGTCCCACGTCAGATGTCTAGAGTTGAGGGGTCGGTGTCCATCGGAAGTACCAACAAGCCTTTGCAACTGCAACCAGCGTGGAAAGTGAAGAAGGTACAGTGTCGGGACCAGCAAGGCAAAGGTGACTCACCCCAAGCAGGGGAGTCAGGGCAGGCCCCGAGCAATCAGGGGAGCCTGCAGAAATCAAAGGAGACCCTCAGAAGGACGCACAGGCCGGAGGCACTGGAGTTGCAAGAGGACTTCGACTAGCTCATCAAAGATGCAGGCCCACGATGCAAGTGATTCGGTGAGGACAAAGATCTTGGTCACAGGAGATGCTTGAGGTTAGGGCTACTTGGAGCCCGAAGATCTTGGTAGAAGGAAGCCAACAAGCCTTTGCAACTGCAAGTCAACCCAGTGCACAGGGGTTCGGTTCCTGCAGCTCCGACGAGGGTTACTGGCCTCAAACTTGGTGGGAGGACAGGACAGGCCTCGAGGGATGTGAAGAACCACCACCTGTGTTGCTGAGCCTTTCGGAGTCCGTGGGAGCCCTGGATCAGCAGAACGGTCAGCTTAGTTGCAGAGCCTGCAGATACAGGGAAGTGACTCCTTCAGTTCAAGGGAGATTCCTTCAGGTGTCTTGGATGCCCACAGGCCTTGGAAGGTTCCTGTATGAAGCACAGGCATGGACGTTGCAGCAGACGAGCAGGGCAACGAGATCAGGAGCTGCAGGAGTCTTCCCAGTTGCAGCCTTGATGTCCAGAGTGCCCAGATGGTTGAAGAAGTGGTGTCTTGAAATTAAACTTGTCCCATGACGAATCTAGGGACCCACCCTTAGGTACCCTAAAGAAAGGGTTAGGACGATTCAGGGTTCCCTACCAGGGGAGGGGTCGGACAGTGGAGAGGATACTCATGTCCTTTGTCCAGTTTCGCACCAGAGCGGGAGCCAGCGGCTCCCTGAGCTGGTTTGAACTGGACTATGCAAGGAGGGCACCAAATGTGTCCCTAAAGCAGACTGAGTGGCGCTGGCAAGCGCTCCCACCCGTCCCCAATATACTAAACTCTGTCTGGGAGTTGGTCACACCTCACTGTGACAGGATACCTATTGTTCTGCCTTACCCTGCTCAAGCTTGGCTAAGCAGCAGGATGGCAGAATCGGGTCTCTGGTCGGCAGCAGCCATGTTGTGCTGTCCAGGTCTAGAAGACTGGTACCGGTAGCACTGAGCTCCTCCCGGAGGAGCTTTACAGTGCATGGAATCATACCCCCACACCGTACCACCGTTTACAGTGTGGGGGTATGATTCCAACATGTTTGATACCAAACATGACCGGGTTCATTACAACCAGTTTAGAGATGATCATTGCGTAATGACGCATGGTCTCCCTATGTATCGTAATGGCTGATGCACTTACAACCCGGGAGAATAGACTCCGAAGGTTGTAGGGGTGTCCTGCTCATGCAGGGGCACACTCACACTTAAAACCGAGCACCCTGCCTTCAGGATTGAAAGGTCTGCTTTAGGGGTGACTTGCAGGTTTTAAGTGCAGTGACCTTAGATATAGGGAAACTAGTCAGAAACCATTGCAGCACCAGGCAAAAAGTGGGGTTAACCATGCAGAAGGATCCTACCTTCCTACAGTGTGCATGAGCATTAAAGACGACAATTAGAAGAACCATCCAATATGCTCCTATTTTCCATTAACACTTACAGTGCAAATCTCAACAAAGCAGCAAGGAGTTTACAGCACTTGCTAACTTATCTGAGCTTGTGTCTAAGAATTCCTAATGTTTACAGGTAAGAATAAAAGAATAAGGAGATTGTGAAACTTAAGATTCTATTTCATTCTAATTCAATAATCAAATTAATTTCTTAGCACACTTGACTCACAGAGGTAGCGATAGTAAGCAATAAAGGCTTACCCCAGGGTGTGGTAGAATTACAGTGACTCAAATAAAGCATAGCACAATATTGTCAAAGCTGTGTCTTTTCTAAAGACTAGGGGCATAATTTAGAGGCCAGTATGTAATTAAACTCTCAAAATGACCCCACAACTCGCAGTCCACACCATGTATATCCTTCACTCCACCTACACCCACCTTACATCTACCTGTCTCCTGACCCCTACCCTGCTGGCATCAATGCAGCCCTCTGCTGCATCACAGACCATACTTTTTGGTCCCAGGAAAAATAATAGCGAATACCCATGGTGTACAGCATCGCTAAAAATAAGTGCAATGCCAGTAGTTCGTCACTAAAAATCATTGCAATGCCACTAGTTCCCAAAGGTGCGACCTATTGGCTTTTCCACTGCTTGTTTGTTTCTGACTTGTCCTGCTGCTGTGATATAAGAGTGTGCTTTACCCACTTCGAAAATCCATTTCTTGAATTTGTGGTTTGTAATTTACTTACCTCTGATCTTTTAATAAAATGAATTGAAAGCAGTAAACACACCGGATTTGATTTGGATGTATCATCTTTTGTAGGTAATGTGACTGTGCACCTTACAGAACATTATTGTAACCATTTTTATTTTCACTACAGAACTTGACGTAATTGAGCCAAATGTTTTCCTGCGTCCCTTTTTGGAGGTCATTCGTTCTGAGGACACTACTGGCCCCATCACTGGTTTAGCATTGACATCTGTGAACAAATTTCTCTCATATGCACTAATAGGTATGGCTGTGTTATTCATTAAGGTGACTATTTTATATCTTGTGCAATTTATATGTGAGTGCATGCATGGAATTAGATGTATTTAACTTCACACAAAAGAGAGAAGTAGCATTGAATTTTATAAGTGTTATGTTGGCTGTTGTTACTGTTGTCAGACAATTAGAGTACTAGTCTGTTACTTTGTGCTGAAGTTCATGAACGCTAAATAACCTATTGGCAGGACAAACGTTGTTAGACCTGTAAGTGTAGTGATTTTGAAATCTACTCCTCCTAAGAGGAGCATACTCAACCCAAAATCTTGACATCCTTCTCTATCAGAGTGATCTTTATTGACGTGATACTCCTTTGAACCTATACATATCTAACATTGTTTATATAACACTTGCATATCTATTCTATCAGCCATTATCCTTGCAAAAAAATCTCCCAGACCCTATCAAGAGTTGTGCATGTTCATGGGTGTACGAGACCATCCCATAACACAAAACTCCAGCCAAGCATTCAGGCAGCGAAATTGCACCCTTGATGTGACAAAGTTACTTATCTTCATAATCTTGCAGAGGAAATTGCATACTTTACCGATAACAGCATGAAATAAATGAGTATAAATGTAGTATTTGTTTGAGTGTATAATGATATTTATTTAGGTTATACTTTTGTGTGTTAGTTACCGGTATAAATATTGAAAGGTAATAAGCAGTGCATTTACTGTGCAATTTATGGTTTGCATTGCTGTTAAGCAAGTTATTGACTGTGGTCCTGACCAATGTTTCCTGTAATTTTTCTTTGTCTGTGTGCGGCAATAAAGGGCTTTGTGCACTGCAGCTAAGGTTGCACGTGTCAGAGTTGCAACAACTCATTACGCAAACAATCACAGTGCGTGAGCTACCACAGTCCGTGGGTTCTGCCACTTCAAATTAAATGTAAAAGGTGCATTTTGACTCACTATTAGTTGCATATGATCGCATTTCAGTCAGACATTCTAATGTATTTGTATTATACACTAAAAAGTAATAACAGCCCCTTGTGACGTTTACTCCACTAGCGCCTACGATCATCAGGTGCAGAAATGACAGACTCCAATGCTTGTACCATCAAGTAAAGTTACTTTAAATAGTGCAGGAGAGCAATCAACAGAGCTCAAGTTTTCCCATGTCAGGCATGAGTAGACGATCCAGTCATGTTCGTTTCTTACAATTGAATAACTTGTAGTTTCTCCACCACAAAGTAAAAACATGACTTCTAGTGTTAGAATGCAAAATGAAATAAAAGGATTTTTTTTATTTTGTTTATTGAAATGCTTGCAACAGTGATGCACAAAACCCCGAGGATGGGGTGCAGTAATATAATCCTCACATATGTCGATACAAGCCAATTTTCATTTTAAGCATAGAAAATACAAAAAAGACAACTGTACCCCCCCCCCAGCCCTCCCGGCACTGAAATAGTTATTCAACGTACCATTGTCAGATCCAAAAACCATGTAACCACACGTGGGTGATAGCCCATAGGCAATAGCCCCAAGTCCAATAAGGTCTGGCCAGACACATGAGGGAAGAGATCATGTAAATAAATAAAACATATTACACATCAGGGTGGCTCAATAAGTACACAGTCAGTGGAGCCCAAAAATCTTTGGGTCGTGAGGCCTCAGGCAGCTCTTCCGCGTACGCCTCCAGTTGTTCCCTACAATATATTAAGTCCCGGATCCATTTCTTCACAGTGGGAGTGGATTTTGCACCCCAGTGTTGTGCCACAGCCCGCTTAGCCAGCAGGGTCGAGAGGGCGACCACCCGCTTTTGCAGGGCTTAAGATACTTCACGCTACCCAGCAGGCATACCACCGGTTCACACCGCACGCTCTCCATCACAACATCTGAAAGCACACTCGCAACCTTGGCCCAGAACGGAGCTATCCCGTCGCACTGCCACGCCAGGTGCAAAAAATCGGCGTCGGCTTGTCCGCACCGTACACAATTAGCTGTGTCCCGCAGGCCGAATCTACGTAATTGCACTGGAGTATAATATAACTGGTGCAGAAATTTGAAATGAATGATGCGTAAATTATAATTCGCCGTAAGGCGCCCAGTCAACGCGCAGCAAAACTTCCAGTGATCTAGCGGTAACTCGAACCCCAGCGTAGTGTTCCACTTGAGATAGGAAGGGTGGTCCCCTGGCTCCCTCTCCCGCTGTGACGCAACATATAGCCTAGTAATCAGGCCCTTGAGTTCTTTCCCAGCCAACACCGCCTGCAGTGCTCGCAGTGTTTGCGGTTCATTGGGATAGTTAGGGTAAACGGCCCTGACCGCCTGCCGCACTCACGTAGGTGAATCCCAGCATCAACCCGAAATCCCGACCCGCCTGTACATCCTGGAGTGAGCGGAACTGACCCCGTTCATATAGGTCACCCATTTGCGTAACACCTACATCGTGGCTTCTTACCCCCCCAAACAAATGACAGTAGGGCCGATTTGCAGCGTCTTAAACATAGAGATATTCAGCCTAATGGGGATATTCACAAATAAGTATAGCAATTTGGGTAGTACAGACATTTTCGTAACGGCAATACGATCAGCAAGCGATAGCGGCAGCCTAGCCCATCGCTCCGCCCTGTCCGTGATCTGTTACACAACACGTCCATAGTTCATGGAGATTACCTGTTCGGGGTCCCTATGCAGCCATATCCCCAAGTATTTCACCGGGTCCCGGGTCCAAGTTGGAGGGAAATCTAGTTCAACCTCTCGCGTGCCAGCTGTCAGCGGAAACACCGTCGACTTAGCTCAGTTAATCCCTAACCCAGAGTATCCCTCGAATTTAACGTACTCGCGGAGTAATTCCGGCAGGTAAGTTGCGGGCTCGCGCACATACAGTAGCATGTCGTCAGCGTATAACGAGACAACAAGAGGTCGCTGCCGGAAACGCAAAGCAGCAGATGCATGCAACTGGCGCAATTTGCACGCCAAGGGCTCCAACGCTAACGCGAAAAGCATCGGCGATCGGGGGCAACCCTGCCGCGTGCCTCTGCTGATTGGAAAGGCCGAAGACACCCAGCCATTAACACGCACTCTGGCCACGGGCTCGGTATACAGCACCCTAATCCATTGAAGGAAGAACGGTGGAAGGCCCATCCTGGTTAAAACAGTGAACATATAGTCCCACTGGAGGGAATCGAATGCTTTCGCTGCATCCAGCAGCACCGCCACCGCTTGGAAGTCGGGGTCAAAGTAATGCAAGGTAGCGAAAACCGTGCGCAGATTGTGAGTGGTAGACCTAGCGGGCACAAACCCCGACTGGTCAGGGAGTACCAATAAGGGGACCAGCGGCTGCAATCGAATAGAAATCATCTTCGCTAGGATCTTGGCATCGATATTAATGATTGAAAGAGGCCGATAAGAATCACAACAATTAGCAGCCTTATCAGGTTTTAAAAGCATAACCAACAGGGCCTCCTTCAAAGTTGGGGGGAGTTGTCCAGCTTCATCAGCCTCCGCATAAACCTCTAGAAGCCTCGGGGCCAGGTCGTCAATGTAAGCTTTATAAAATTTGCTGGGTAGCCCATCCAGCCCAGCAGCCTTACATGTAGGGAGGGACATAATAGCAAGTTTTACATCCTCTACGTCAAATGGTTGAGTAAGATATTCCCTATGATCTAGAGATAGCCAGCCGAGGGCAACATCGTCCAAGTAGGAGTGTATGTCCACCTCGGGGACTCGGGACTTGCCCTCGTACAGTCTGGAATAGAAATCAAGGATGACCTTGCTAATCTCGGGTGTAGTGTAATGGGCCACCCCCTCTTCATCTACCATCTCTGTGATGTATTCTTGACTTCGCGGAGCTGCCAGCTTCTGTGCCAGCGAGCGGCTAGGCCTACCCCCCTTCCATAATATCGTGCTGTGCAGCGCCTGGACCTGTGAACCAATTCTTGATCCACGGTATCGTTGTGTTCAGTCATTAGCTTCCGTATCGCGGACAACGTCGCAGGAGACTGGTCCGTCTCATAAGCCCGCTCGAGAGCCGAGATTTCCGCAGCCAATTTATGAATTCGACGCCGGAGAGCCCGCAGCACACCCGCCTGTGCCCCCATACATACCCCCCTGATAGTCACCTTGAAGGCCTCCCAAAGGACACCAGCGCTATCCACTGAGCCCTCATTCTCGCGAAAATAATTCCAGATGGCCTCCCCAACAGTGTGCTTAAAAACAGAATCTGTCAGCGAGGTGGGCTGCAACCGCCATGCAAATGGAGGTCTCTCACAGGTAGGTATCTGCAGCTCCAAGAGCACCGGGGAATGATCCGACAGCGTTCGATGATACGGACTACCTATGTATAAGCAACCTCAGTGGCGAGCCACAAATCCAGTCGTGTACACGTCCCATGCACAAAGGAAACAAACGTACTCTCTTGCGCTTCAGGATGTCGCAAGCGCCATACATCATGCATCCCTCCTGCTTCCAACAGTCCCAGCAGAACCTCCGAAGCATTCTTAGGCCGCGCAAGTCCCTGTCCCATACGATCCATCGCCAGATCCAAACACACATTGAAGTCGCCGCCCCAGAGAATCTCCACGGCAGGGAACCCCGTGATGCGTCGCCATACATCCACAAAAAAAGCTGCGTCATCGATATTTGGACCATACACATTTACCAAAAGGACACTCACTCCACCCAGTTGACCATGCACCAGTGCCACTCGACCATGTTCATCCGTTTCGGCCCGTATAACAGTGAAGGGAACCCCGCGTTTTACCAGAATCATCACCCCATGGGAATAGGTAGAAAAGGAGGACGCCACCCGCACCCCGGCCCAACGTGCACCCACAGACTTCTCAGAATGTTTTGTGAGGTGTGTCTCTTGCAGAAAAGCTATCTGCACGTCCATCCTATCCAAGTAGGCCAGTACAGATCTAATTTTTTGAGGGGTATTCAGGCCACGGACATTCCATGTTAGGAACTTCATATTACCACTCATTAAGCCTAGCAGTCTTTACAGGATCCCTAAAGAGATAAATCAGGAGCATGTGCACAAATACATGGGCAATAAAATAAATACAACAACATTGTTGAAAAGAAGTGCCTGTCAGCCCTACCACAACACCCTCCCCCCAGCCCCTCACCCACTTCAGCGTCCCCAACTCGCTAAAGCCATCCCAGCCCTGTCCTGCCCAACCGAACCAAAAAAGGAAAACAAACATGTACAAATGGGGACTCCCATGTGGGGGGCGTCAGAGCGCTTCTACCCTCCTAGCAAGTAGGAGGTGGCTGAGCATACTTGGTAGCTGTGCCTGTCAACTATAACGCTGTCTCCCCATTCCCCGGCAATGGAGAAACTTGTTTTAGACAGCGAGGCTAATGAATGACAACCTGAAAAAAGAAGGAACTGTTAGCAACAATATCACAGCAGTGTGCGGAGACATTCAACAGAGCTACATTGCGAAGAACGAGCAATCAGGCCCCTACTGTTCCTCATTGTCCGAAGGCCCCTGGGACTCTCGCTGCGCCCGCTTCAGATGTTTAGCATGTTCCAGGGCAGCCTTGGGGTTGGTGAAAATTTTCGAGGCCCCCTCAGGACCTATACGCAGGCGAGCAGGATACAGCATAGCATAGGGAACCCCTTCGGAGTGTAAGAATCTTTTTACAGCGCCAAACTCCCTCCTTGCGGCCTGCACAGCGACTGTAAAATCGGGAAAGAATGAAAGGGAGTTGCCCTGATGCACAATATTACCCTTGTCCCGGGCCATACGCAGGATAACATCACGGTCTCTGTAATTCAACAGGCGCGCTATGATCGGACGTGGAGGAGCGCTTGGGACAGGCCGCGCCGCAAGGGAGCGGTGCGCCCGCTCGACAATAAACATGGACAGCTGTTCAGCACCAAATATTTCCTTGATCAAAGTCTCCATGAAGAGCTCCATCTTGCCAACATTTGTGGATTCTGGCAGTCCCGTAATCCGAATGTTATTTCACCGGGAACGGGCCTCCAAATCCTCGTTCTTGGCCTGAATAAGAGATAGGACCTTCTCCATGTTTAGCGTTTTCCCGGCGACCTCACTCAGTCCATCCTCTGTCGCAGACACCCGCTGTTCCACCTCTCCCATGCGGGTATTTTGCTTCTCAAGCTGCGCCGACATACGATCCAGTCGGTGATTCACGGCCGCCATCGTCCCCTCGATGGACTGTAGGCTGCGCTACATAGCCAACAGCGTTGTCTCCAGGGTGGGGGGCCCGGCAGCTGGGGCGTCCGCTTCAGAGTCTGAGGCCGCGCTCTGCGACGATTTAGAGGATTTACGCGCCTCAAATGTGAGGCAAGGTTGGGTTTTATCAGTCCTCCCCATAGTAGTGGCAGCTGAACCAAGCGTGAATTAACAGACCCAGGGCGCCCAGATAGAACGTTCCGCACAGTATAAGGGCACAGGGGTTCGTAGGCCGTCCGCCTCAGTAAGCAAACTGCAGTTGAGCCCTCCAAGCCACAGTAAGAGGGCGAACTCCTCTACAGCAATGAAAATACGCCACAATTCTACCAGGTCGCAGTGGTGTCAGAAGCGTAGGGCCCCCAGGCTCAGAGCAGACCGCAGCACGGGAAATGCCAGCGTGGATCTGGGATTTATAGAGATGCTCAGTCCAACAACAATTGAATCCCCCACAGGCCAGGGGGGAGCCACGGTCCTCAGCAGAGCCTCCCCAGCGGTCAGCCAATCATCAATGGGCCCAAGGAAAACAAGCTGCTATCCCGCACCAAAGAATACAGCAGCAGCCCCCAAACCAGTGCAGTTAAGCTCCTCCAACTCCACCTCGTAAGCATGCAGCCAGCCAGCTCCCCGAATCGCCACACAGTCCGGCAGCCGTCAGCGCGGCCCGCGCCCCCCCACGCGCACCAGCGCCCAACCGCAGCTCACGGGCCACGACCCGAGCCCCGGCCCGCACCGCCTCCACAGTCCCTGGCCTGGCTCAGACCGCGCCCCACTCACTGCCGCGTGCGCCGGGGGCACAGGGTTCAGCGCGGTTCCTCACTCAGCACAGGACCGGCAATCAGAGTCCACGGGCCCTGTCTCGGCAGGGGCACAGCTTCGGCAACCTCTCCGGCAGCGGGGGGCACAGCACGGCCCGCAGATCAACAGCGCGATGAGCAGGCAGTAAGCGCGCACCGAATGTGCAGCGCACCCAGGGCAGCCCCGCAGGCAGCAGGAATGTTCCCTCCGGATATAGGGAGCCACAGCAGCGGCGATCCGATCTCAAGGCCGCGCGGGGGCCGCCATCTTGCAGAGAGGTCGCCGGGACCAGACAAGCCTCATCAGCGGTCCCACCAGCGGTTCCTGGCGACAAAATCGGCACCCACGCAGGCAGACCGCCCCAGAGGTGAGGAGCGCTAGTTTACAACGCTAATTTGTTGTGTATTTAGGCGGATGTTGATCGGATTAGGGCTCAGCCGGGCAGAGCCTCTCTAATGAGCGGACATCTTGCCGTGCCCTCAAGCCACGCCCCTGAAATAAAAGGATTAATTGAGCTTTCCACGCCTGACATTGGACAGCAGTAGGTGAGCAGGTAGATGATGAAGCATGACACTCAGGGTGGTTTGTGAGGCCTCGCCTTATAATTACTTGTTATAGCCTAATCCTGTTCCGTAGTGAGACATAAAGAACACCAGAGTTCCCAATATTTGCATAATCTCCTTAGGTGAGTACCCTAGTCCATTCTGAATAGACCCGTCTCATTTGACTTTTGGTACTTTAGATTGTAGTCTTGGAGGACGGAAACAACTACAGCCCAAGCTTTCCTCTCATTCTCCCGATCCTCCAGGCATGGGGGTTCAGTAGTTTACGTGATGAGCTAGCTGCGCTTTACATTGGACAGCAGCAGGTGAGTTTGCCATTTCTGACATAGGACAGCAGGAGATGAGGCAGCCGTCTCACATTGGAGAACTGGAGATATATATACACACCACAGAACTGACTTGAATACTGGCATATGAATATTTTTGGCTCTTGGAGCTCTTTTTATAGTAAAGCCATTTTGGGTGTGTTTTTTTAAAAATTATTATTTAAACATTTTATTTTTATTTTCAGTAATGGGCATCAAATCATATAAACTTTTAACAGTATAAACTTATACAGTGTTGCTTGTAGTCGCTGGTACAGTTAAAAGTTCTAAGTAACAGTGGTCAAAAGCGCCCATGTCTCAAAGTAATGACATGCATAGCATATATAATGTAACCTTGGAGGGAGACGAGTCACAATCTTGTAGGGCTAGTAGCACACTCAGCGGATGTAGCGTCAGTGTGGGAATGCGGGCTGAGTTGCAGGGTTATGTGTGTCGAGGCGTATGTGTCGCTGTATGTAAAGGAGGTTCCTCACATCCTCTTGAATTTCTCCTTTTGATCGTTTATCCGGTATGTGACCTGTTCATAAGTCGTCATTTTGTGCGTTAGTTGGTGCCATGTATGAATACTCTAAGTAAGACGGTACCTCCACTGCCATTGTATACACAGTGTAGTCACTGCTAAGGCAAACCATTGTTTGCATCGATGAGTTACCTCCGGGTAAGAAGCATCACCATCTAAGAATGCTGTCTGTACTGTCAGTTGTTTCTGGATGCCCAGATTGTTGCGTATTGCAGCTTAGACTTTTGCCCCGTATAAGGGTATTGAGGAGAGGATGTGGCTTAACGGCTAGAGCAGCCGACCTTGAAGCAGGGGAACCAGGTTCGAGTCTGGCGGGAGGCTCAAACATCCTGTGATTCTGGGCAAATCACTTAATCTCCCCGTGCCTAAAACAAAATGGTGTCTGCCTGTAATGCAACTGGTGTTCATGTAAAGCGCTCTGACACCTTCAGGTCGAGTTTGTGCTATATAAAACAAAAAAGGGTATAGTGGGGCACTTCCATAGAATGTGCACAATGTCGCTAACCGGGGCAGAGCATCTCCAGCACCTCGCTTCCGGCAACATACCGGAGTCGTGGAAGCGATTTGGGGACCAGTGCTACCTATGCAGGATTTTGTAATAGCAGAATTTCAGGTGTGATTCCCTCAGTGTCTTGTGTTTTGCAGGAGCTCCTCCCAGTACTCGTTTGTGTACTCGAGGTGGAGTCTCTGGGACCAACAATCCTTCTGGATATGGGGGGGGGGCTGAGTGTACGTGTTCGGTGAGTATGTGATATGCCACTGCCTCTTTAAATGTGCCCCCTTTTTGCAAGTATTGGAGCAAAGTGGAATCGGTTGGGGCTATTGGTGTGCATGTGAGCAGGGCGGGCTTGCAATGGTGCAGTCTCTGAAAGTCCCTGGAGCTTGTTTGTGCCAGTCAGAACTCAGTTTGGGCCTCCGCAAACGTTTTTAGGCATTCCTCAGTGAGTAAGTGGTCAAGGATTAGGGAACCTCTGGCTATGAACTATATTCAGTTTGGTTCGTCCCTTCCAATTCATGCAGAACAGTTTTCCTGAACTGGGGCTCCCTTGTGCAGAACGTAGTTCTCTCCTAGCAATGTTTGTCCCTTCCTCCTCACGTAAATCATTGTTATGATTATCGGGTTGGTGGTACGGACCCAGTTATTTTTACCTGTGTATAGTTGATACAATGGTCTGATGCCCTGCCACGGGGATCTTTACATAAATGCACATAGTGGGGTGTCTAGAGAACTGTGCATCATTCAACGCAGTGGTTCTTAACCTTTTGACTTCTGGGGACCCTCACTTAATTACTGGAAACAGGGGATCCCCACTGAAGTCTTATTGGAATTCGGGGACCCCCACTGAGTCATCATTGGAAGGCGGGGACCCTGGCTAAGCAGTTTTAATGATTTGAATGCGCACAATACAGACTAAATACATAAACATGCATTCAGCAAACAAATACACACGTCTAACCACGGGTGTTCCAACTACGCAAGTGCAAACAATCTTGCCTTAACCACGCATATGCCTAAACCACTCATATGCATGGTTAAGGCAGTGTGCGGTCAAGCTGCTGCAGGGACGGAAGACAGTGAAGACAGAAGCAGGAAGACACTGTAGTGAGGTGAGTGGGGCTGGGGGGGATCAGGGGAGTTTTCAGGGCAGTGGAAGGGGTTGGGGTAGTTTAAAGGACATCGTGCGGGAGGGTCGGGTAGTGTAAGTAAAGGGGCAGGGTTTATGGGGGGGCGCTAGAGAGCCCGGCTGCAAGATGGCCACCACCGTGTGAGGCTCTGCATGCCGGACGTATAATCCGCTATTAATCCTCCACTTTGGGCACTCATCGAGTCCACAAGCTGTGGGTGACTGCCACATGGATCCTGAGCTGCTGTCAGTTCCAGCCACGACGTCCAATGTTAACTGAGGGGTTGGCAGCTGCGAGCTGAGGCACAAGATGGCGGCTTTCTGATGACCCGGGACGCGAGGGAAGTGTGGCGGCGGAGTGAGGCTAGAAGTCCCAGCTGACCCCCCCCTCCCGGTCCTGGATTAGTGGTCGGAGACCCGTGGCCCAACAGCGGGCTTGTGCGTGCAGCGGGGGCTGGTCCTGTGATTGCGAAGCCCCGGACGGAGTGCTGGAGGTGGCCCGGGCGGCTGCGGCGGTCCGGAGCCTGCCGGAGAGCAGAGAAGAGTGGCGCTGCCTCCCCGTGGGCAGGCGCAGACGGCGGAAGTAGGCCACGCTGCCCGGGGCCACTGGTGGGTGCGGGCCAGCCAAGAGAGGCAGAGAACAGGACTCGCAGCTGTGGGTGCACCGGTGGAGGTGGCGCTGTATCGTGAGGCAGCCTGGCTGCGGCCTGGCCGGGCCACGGAGGTTCCTGCACCGCCCACACTAACCAGCAGTGGGAAGTTGGCCAGGTGAGGAGTGCAGCGGGGGAGGTAGCCCAGCAGGTGGCAGAGGCCTTGTCACCCTGAACACACTACGGCAGGCGACGGAGCGGAGAGCCTGAAGGTGCCGGCTTCCCCCTGTTACCTGCTGCGTCCCGCGGGGGGCTCGCCTGCGTAGAGGCCATTGATCTGGAAGGGTTGTGGCCCTTGGCCCTGGAGGAGCGCTGTGCAAGCTAGCAGGCCCTGGGAGACGCCCTGGGAGACGCCCTGGGAGACGCCCTGGGAGACTCGAGAGTGCCCAAGCCCTGCACACAGAGAACTACAGCACTACAGGAGGACAGGATGGCCGCATAGTCTGATAAGTTCTAATAAGGCCCAGTGGAAGTTGCCCCGTGGAGATTCGTATTTCCCCCATTTCGAGAGCTGACTTCCAGCCGGGGCTCAGGTTGTGCAACGTGCGGCCGTATGGAGGCGGCTCAAGGGCAGTGGGAAGGTGAGAGCGTCTTCACCTGTAGCTGTGACACTTAACATTTGCTGTGTCAGTCTGCAATACCTCCCTCCGAACTTAGGGCGGAGTGGCCGATATGGGCAAGACGGACATTCGCCAACCAAAGTTGACGTTTGAGCAGCGCAGGGCTCCCCGGGGTGGCGCCCCCCTGGCTGAAGGGCAGACTGAGGACAACATGGGCGCTGAGTCTGCACAAGAGCCGAACATAAGGGAAATGTTTAAAGACCTCAAACAATCCCTCACGGCTATTGACCTGAAAATGAATTCCATATCTGATCGGCTGCATAGGCTCAGGGATAAGGTATCCAATCACGATGAAGTCTCGGACAGGTCGAGCAGCGCACATCGACGCTCGAGGATGAGGGCATCGCAACTCGAGAACAGTTACTCAAGATGGAAAAAGTACTGGAGATCATCAAGAACAAAAATGAGAATCTAGAAGCAAGATGGCGGCACAATAATCTGTGCATTGTGGGAATACCAGAATCCACCGCAATGACTCAAATTGAAGACTGTCTAGGAGATGCTGTCTAGGAGATGCTATGCTGTGCGGCCCACAGAGCGCTTGGCCCGAGACCCCCACAGGGCGCCCCGGCCAGGCCAATCATAGCCTGCCTCCTAAATTATAGGGACTGGGACCCAGTGCTGCGCAGAGCCAGAGACCTGTAAGCAACAACATACCAGGGAAATTCTGTGTCCTTTTATCCGGACTTCACCCTTTCCGTGCAGGCTGCCAGACGTGAGTTTGTGCCAGTAAAGAGACTTCTCCAAAAACGGGACATTAAATACTCGCTACTATACCCCGCTAAGTTGCGAATTTTCCAAGCGGGAAAAACCTCCTACTTTACAGACCCCAAATCTGCTATTAAATTTGCTCTGAGTCTTCGTCTGAAGGAAGTGACCCGCTTAAGGCCACCCGGGTCACCACAGACCACCTCACAGCCTTCCATACCGAATGAAGAGTCAAAGAAACAGTGGAGAATATACACCAATAATTGTTTATTAGTATACGCTCAGAGCGGGTAACCGTCTGCAGTCTCGTAAGAGTACTACAGAGGGAACTGAGGAACAGGAAGCATAAAGATACATTATGTACATTGCATGGTTAGCTAAGAACACACCCACAGTGGAATTTTCCAAACAGATGTGTCCGGAAAGAAAGACAAAAAAAAAAGGTTTCTACTCTCATATCTTTCGCAGTTCAGGACACTCTCAAGGCTGTTCCATCCCGTGTTGCGGTCCAACTACCAGACAGGTCAGAGAGGTTCTTTATCCTGGGAAAACTATGCACTGGCACAAGCAGTTCTTCGTTACAGAAACGAAACTTGGCAAAGGGTATTTCTCGGAACAGGGAAGGATTAGTTTCGAACCTCACACAAAATGGAGTCTGAAAAAGAAAATGACTCAGCGAATGCTAATTATACATGGTATTTCGAGAGCAGCAACGAGCATAATCTAACAAACCCTCCTTTTAGCATGAGCTAAAGACATTTTCAGTTTTACAAAAACAGGGAAAACAGGCACATATGCGGGGCAACTATAACAGCAGCAGAAGCGAATAGAGCCTCAAAATTAGTAATGCAATCAAGGTGAAGCTATGGGCACACTTTACAGTCAACATCATAAATTGGGACACCAAGGAGGGATGAGCCCTCAAATTATCCCCTCATGTATATTCATAAGACCGTCAATATCAACTTGGAGCATCATAGCGGCATTGGTAACATGGGCTGATATTTTCTGTTTGGGCGTTAAAACAGTGGCACAATAGGAAAGGGGGAGGCATTGAATGAGAATGCAACAAAATATTAATACTGCTATGAAATACATTATTTCCTTAAGGTTCCAACCCCAATTACCCAAAAGAAACCAACTCCAATTTCCACTTTCCATCCCCTTGACGTTTACAATGATGTTCTTAATGTGTTATGTCTTTTTCCAAATTCTCTATGCCAACAACACACTGGTCGCCAATTATTGCACATACACCACCACTCTTTGCCAAGATAAAATCCACTGCATATCTAGTCTGTTCCGAATACACCTGCATGCTTTCTAACTGAGTAGTAATGCCTATCAAGGCTGCCACTGTAGTATTGGATAGAATCTGCAACTTACACCCCTGGCCATGGCAGTACCACCCAATGTAAAGATGGAAGAGAGGATGTATACAAATGTGATACCATTACTATAGCTGTTCACTTCTAAGTCCGTTACCCCTTCACAAAATTCTTTTGTTAGTGTCCTTTTTACCCATCTTGTCCTAGGTTGAGCATATTTACATGGAACGCCCAAAGGCAGTACCATTCCGAGAGCCACATCATCGTTACCATTGTAGACACTGGAATAAGTCCCATTGGACAGAAAGAAAAGCTCTGGATGTGCATTTATCAGCCCCTCATAATTAACTGCAGCATATCAGGTATTCATTCCCGAAGTGCTTGAATCTTTTTTATTGACTAGAGAAAGAATGTTCTTATACAGTATGATCCCTGAACAATTGATGCACAAAAAGGCATCTGTACTGTTCACTATTGGGCAACAAGCAGGGTAATAACCAGCCTCTCGGGGTACTGTCAACTTCTTATAATGCCAGCCCACTAGTGTTATATTCTGCGCTTCCATATAAAAATGATCACAATATGTATTATCACAACCCGGATAACTCTTACCCTGTGGTTTTTGATGATACAGACATGGTCCAGGATAACCAAATCCGAACATTCCCTATTCCCTATTGACAGATCGGGTGGGATAGCAGGCGGCCCCTTTTCCAAAAAATCTGTGCGTTTCTACAAACACATTATGTGTGGCAGCCCTCTTATTGCGTCCTGAGGAAATGTGTTCACCTACATTAAGTGTGGGTACACTATGTGCACCTTCCAGAAACCACGACACCTCGCATATTATTATTGCCGCCATTACAAGAACAATGACGCACACAATGTTACTTCGTATAGACCAAATCATACTGCGTTGTATGGGGCAATTGTCTACCAAAAGGATGCATAATAAACAAGGGGGAAAAAGGAATCAAGAAATGTGAGTGTTCCCAGTGTCCGTCAGAGCCTCACTGGTACAATCTCCTATTGTCCATCAATCAGTTGGCGCTCTTGAGCACCGGCGGTGGAGCTTACGCTGTCCTAAGCTCTTTCCTAATCTATCCCACGCTGATAAAGGTGGTATACTTTCAAAGTATACTTTCCTGACTAATGTTCAAACAACAAGAGCAAAACAGATGCAACTTTCGTTGATTTCACTCCCTCGTTGGTACTGCTACGCGGTACTTTCCTACCTTATGCAGTCAATCCCTATTCTTTCTTTTTCCCTTACTCGGTGGTCCTCGTCCGAGGACGTAAATTGTACCTGGCAGCTCCAGGCACTGTGTGATCACTGAACGGAGGCTCCTGGATAGCTCGTATTTTTGGTGGGACAGCCTCATTCAAAACATCGTCGTTCTCTTTGTCAGTTTGCATCCAAACCAGCTTTGCGTCACTAAAGGGCACGAATCTGGGCACCTGTTCACATTCAACATCTCCTATGCCCTCCTTGACCCACTGATCGTAAGGCAGCGGCAAAGGTATTCTTTTACAGTGGGTCGCATTGACCCAATCTTTCGACCAGCAACCTTTACAGCCGCCTGTGTAGCCAGAAGGACTTGCTCCGGACCTTTCCACCTGGGTTCCAAATTCTTCTTACTCTGAAAATTCTTTATCAGGACAAAGTTCCCAGGTTGGATGCTGTGGCCAGGTACCTCTGGTTTAGGAGGTAAGGAGTCTAGTACCTGTTGGTGAATAGAACTCAAACTTTCTGTCAATTGTCCAAGATATTCAAGCAGTACAGGATATTCAATGTCTGAATATTGTTTCGGCCTTGGGACACCCCAGACACTTGCTGGGCGGCCGAAAACTACTTCATAGGGTGATAAGCCAGTTCTAGAATGTGCTGTAGTCCTCGTTGACAAAAGAGCTAAAGGAAGAGCATCTGGCCATCTCAACCCTGTTATCTCCTGAATTTTTGCCAATTTCAGTTTGAGTGTACCATTGTACTTCTCTACCAGACCCGCTGACTGCAGGTGATTGGCGGCATGGAATTTCTGTTTAATATGCAAGCCTTCACATATTAGCCTAATCACTTTCCCATTAAAATGAGATCCGTTATCACTCCAGATAATTCTAGGCATTCTGAATCGGGGGAAGTACTCTTTAATGAGCACCTTTGCAGTTGTGGTGGCCGTATTGTCTTTAGTGGGGTAAGCCACAACCCATTTACTGAATGTGCATATAACCACTAGGGCATACTTTTTAAAAAATTTGTATTTGTTTATTGGCTTTTAAAAGCATTACAAACATCTTAGCTTCAGCAACATTACAATATCGTATACCATATGATTGTCATTATTTATCCCCACCTGCGCAAGAGTAAACTCCTAAGAATGAGGAGCTGGATTAAAATTGAGAACAAGTCTCAATCTGGTGCAAGCTGCTGTCAAAATGTTAAAGCGAAGAGTCAAGGAACTTTTTTTAAATCAGGATAATCGGGGATAATCGGAAGATACGTATTGCTCCATTAATATTTGTGGACTGAACGATCTAAAAAAAAGAGCCAGAGTCTGATTAGGTTTACAGGTCCTTAATGCAGATATTGTGTACCTGCAAGAGACTCATATCGAAGCATCACAGAGGAATTTATTAGACACAGTAGGCTATAGGCTTATAGGTGGTGGGACTTCACAAGGTGCACGTATAAGGGGGGTCGCGGTTATGGCATGAGGTAACTGGCTAAAATTCTCGCAAATAGGGGTCGACACTCTGGGTCGCTGGGTTATGGTTGTATGCCACACTCCCAGTGGGGATAAATTTACGCTATGTACAATATTCGGCAGTATCCACGATGACCCCGTGGTATTCAATCGGATATCATAAGAATTGACCCATAGACCATTGCCTATAGTGCTTTGCGGGGATTTTAATATTAATCTCCCAGGTAATTGGAACCTCGGAGGTAAAAAAAAAAATACCTTGGTAGAAAGCCCAAAGTCTATCAAACATCAGTAGGGATGTGTAAAGATCATGGCCTAATTGATGTCTGGGGTAGAGTGAATCCGAAGGTGCCTGGCTATACTTACTTTTCAGCTCCTCATTCCACACATGCCCACTTGGATTATTTTTGTTTCAAACAGTTTTCTATCAACCTGTAAAATTGAACGATATGCATGGTATTTATCAGATCATAATCCACTGCTGTTAGAAATTCGTGGCATGGGGGAAAACACGTAGTATGTGGAGATTTGAGCGCGCACTCTTTGCGAATGAAGAATAACGCAGGCACATTATTGAGTGGATCCCAAGGTTTTTTAGCGTAAACATTGGTAGCGCCTCAATGAATACGGTCTGGGACAACTTTATGGCCTGTTTGCGCGGAGAGACCCTTAGGTTCTTGCTAAATAGGGGGAAAAATGAGACATACCATCCTAGCTAAACAGAATAACTCAGCAGCAGCAGGGGAAAATTTGATAAAAGTTTTGCAGCAAGGAGGGGATGTAAAAGAAGGCCAACTTGAGATTAATGTAGCAAGGGCAGCAATTGACTCAATATTTACAGAAAGAGCAGCAGAAAAATATGCAGTCTGGAAAAAAATACGTATGAATGCAGTGAGCAAGTCTGGCATCACCTTGCAGTGAGGGCGAGACAAAAGAGTACGAGCAATGAAATAAGAGAGGTCCTTGGAGCCAGTTCATGGGGTGGTATCAGATTCCAAAGAAATCAGGGAAGCGTTTAAAAAATATTATCACATTTTATATACTGAGGATATCAACGAAAATCCTAGGCAGGTTGCGGAGTTTCTTAAATCAACAAGTGCAAATATATTATCTATTGATGAGCGAGATTCCCTAGAGGGAGATTTATCGTGGGACAAAATCTACCTCGCAATAGCTAATCTCCCCTCCGGGAAGGGGGCAGGAGTGGATTCAATTCCCTCAGAGTTTTACAAAATTTTTGCACAGCAATTACGAGGTCCATTGACCGCGCTGTTTAATCAAATTTTTAATGGAACTCCCCCTCCGGGCTCATGGTCCATAGCAAAAATCGTATTATTCCTAAAAAAAGAATAAGCCTCCGGCGGAACTAGGATCTTATCGCCCCATAACCCTAATAAACGGAGATTCTAAAATTTACTCTAAAGTATTGGCTGTACGACTTGCCCGGATAATCTCTAAATTGGTAGTTTGGCAACAACATGGGTTTCTTGAGGGAAGGGATACTACTGATCACATTAGCAGAGTCACCGCCTTGTTTGATGCAGTACAAGGGTCAGGAGACCCAATGGCCCTCATATTATTAGACACAGAAAAAGCCTTTGATTGGGTCTCCTGGCACTTTCTCTGGCAGCTAATGCAAGTAAGGGGCATGGGCCCAAGATTTATACAGGGAATTAAAGCTCTCTATTACAAACCTATAGCTAATATTTGTGTTGCAGGGGGGGGTGTGTCTGGGCCGGTCTCGATTACTCGCGGAACTCGTCAGGGGTGCCCATGCACCCCACTCTTATTATCGATGTGTATAGACCCGCTTAGACGCAAATTGCTTCAAAATATCGCAATCCCGCCAATTATTTCGCATGGCTTTGAAAGCAAGATATTAGCTTATGCGAATGATCTTGCAGTCGTGACCCCAAATCTCGAATCTGCTCTCAAAGCAATTGAAGAGGAAGGCTTGTGTTTTGGAAGATTGTCTGGCTTTTCCTTAAATACGGAAAAAAAACAAATTATCACCAATGATAAGATCTCTTTTGTAGATAGTCGTGTAGTCGATAAAGCGATATATTTGGGCGTTTTCATATCTGCTGATGTGGACAAGATTGTAAAGCAAAACCTAGATCCTTTGCTACTAAAGATTAGTAATGAATTATCAAGGCTGAATAACCTCCATCTTACAATGATCGGTCGATGCAATTTGATAAGAATTATTTTTTTCCCAAAATATTATATTTCTTTAGATCTATCCCTTTAGAGTTCCCTAATGAATTAATAAAAGCTTTCGATAGGATGTTAGCACGATTTCTGTGGGCATATTCTAAACCCAGAAGAGCTCTTGGATATATTTCTCTTCCGCAAGACAGAGGAGGTTGGGCACTCCCTAATCTTAAACTACATTATTGGGCCACTATGCTTCAATGTAGTCGTATCTTATTTAGGGAACCATGTCCGAGCGATCTTCCACAAATCACCCCTACTATATTTGAATTTCTGATTAGAAAGGAGGCCTGGGGTTGTATTTGGAGGCAAATTGAACTAGAATATTATAAAAGAGTGCGATTTAAGTGCCTTTTGGGTGCTTTTAAAGAATGGTCAGCCCTTCGGAAATTATTGGGCCTCGGCCATTTGAATTTTATACCCCTATTCAAAACAATTTGTTTCTCCCAATATTGTTCAATGATGGGTATATTCAGTATTTGGTTCTCGCAAGAGTATCTAGACTAGGTTCCTTCTTCTCTCCATTGGGTCTTGTGTCCTTTGATGATCTGAAGACAGAATTTGGCGTTACCAATAAGGAGTTTTTTTTATATTTACAAATTAGATATTGCTTACAGCGCAAAGGGGGTGGGCCTATTGGCTTCGAGAAAAAGGAACTGATGGAAATCATAATAGCTCAGAATCATGTCCGTATAGGCGCAATATACAATTTATTAATGAAAGAAGAAAAAGATGATCTCAACAAAGTCCATCAAAAATGGCAAAAGAAATTTAATATCTCCGAACCTGATTTTAAGAAAGCACTCAGGTTTTCTCAAACAGTTTTAATGTTGGCCAATTTAAAGGTGCAATTCTTCAAGACTTTTTTTTATGTTATGCTACACACCAGCCAGAATTGCGAAATGGAGCTCGGGCCAGGGAACTAAGTGCCCGTGCTGTGCCACTCCATGTGCCGATATAGTTCACATGTTCGCCACTTGCACCACCCTAAATTTAATCAAAAATGAGATTTAAGATTTTTTGTATAATTCATTAAATATTGAAGTAATATTGAACCCAAAACTGATCATCTTAGGGATATCTGATGAAGAAGGAAGGCAAGAGTTTGAATACTTTATGGCGGTCGCAATGGCGATATTTAGATTGTTAATAGTCACTGATTGGCTTAACCCTGAACCTCCCCCTTTCCAACAGTGGTTGATCAGACTGATATCGGTATTTAATTTATAGAAAGCAGTATATGCCACGAAGGGCCACGAAGCCAGGAAAAAAGGGCCGGTAATTTGGGCACCCATGAGTAGACGGCAGAATTAATATCAATTGTAATTGTACTATAGCTGGTGTGGTGAATTTTCTGCTTTACACCACAATTTATGATATGTTTCGAAGCCCTGGCGCAATTAGCACAACGTATCGGACCAGATATCCTGTGAAGTATATGAGAACTTTTTTTTTGTGGTTTTGATTCTGCTCTTACTCCTGGTCCCTAACACATTGCATTTTAAACGAGTTTGAGCTATAATACCGTCGAGTGCTAAGGATTGCGCGTCGAAAAGGTTCGAAGACGATCCCGAACCGGAGCGTCGCAATACACATCCGAACCTTATGGCGGAAAAAAACAATCTGGAGATGGAGTCGATGCCCATGCGCACTATCGTCCTAAGGAGGAGTCACCTACCTCGTGACTACAAAGACTTCTACCAAGAGAAAAACAAAGTGCAAACATCCGAGCCCAACACCAGATGGCGATCTATGCACAAGTATACGAATCTACAGCTCTACATGCCAAGAACAGATGCATACTGGTAAGTAGCATTTTCCTTATGAACGCAGAGTTCTTAGACTCTTTTTGACTGTTAGAGTCTTGGTATAATGATATTTTAGGTATGGTCTTGAAATGTTATTTAATCATTGGCTCCATTAATTCTAGCACAACATAGCCGGTTTGATATACCATGAATTACGTGAGAACTTTTTCTATGATTTTGACTCTGCCTTTATTCCTGCTTGTTAGCACAATGCACTTTATACTCGTTCTAGCTATACTATTTGTCGAATTCTGTTTTTTTTAGATTCTTTAAGATGGGTAGAGCTATCGTACTTTGATATTTTGGGTACTGTCACAAAATGTTATATAATTTTTGGCTTCATTAAAGATTCAATATGTTCTTACTATTTTATGTATTTTTATCTGATGAGTTGGGGCGCGGGTGGGGAGGGGGGTTGGGGTATTTGTGTTGTAGGAAAAAATCATATTAAAGAGCATTTAAAAAAAAAAAATGATTGTCATTATTTATCTTCAACTACAACCACAAAACTCATGGTAGCAAGATTGTGTATTTCCTTGTACATGAAATAAGCATTACGGAACACCCAGAGCTCAGACATCTAGCTTTTCTATGCATGTTAGCTTACAGGTCTAGACATCGTAGTGTATTTCTCTTAATATTGCAACGGTGAAACGGTGGCGCTATCGTCTTTGAGGCATCTCCCCACTGTCAGTAATTGTAATGTGTTTGGGCATGCGTCAGGCCTACAGTGACAGGTTCTGGACTGAATTGTAGGTTGTTAGCCAAGTTTGGAAGGGTCCCCAGATATCCCTGGGTCTGGATGCAGGGGGCATCAACTCCCAGAACGTGCTCAGTTGTTATTGACAGAAGGTGGTGTCTAATACCCAGGTCTTAATGGAAGGAGCATTTGGCTTTCCCCAATGCATGGCAACTTTTTGCCAGGAGAAGAATTGCTAGGAGTCGTCTAGTTGCAGTCGGGGCTTCTTGTACATATCCTAACAACCGCATAGTGGGTGTTGGTTCTGTATTCATGTCTAGTATTTTGCTAATCGTTTGAAACATCTCAACCCAGAAATTGGCGATCGTCGGACACTCCCAGGCAATATGTAGGAAGGAGGCGTGAGGGACGCCGCACCTCCAACAGTTCGCATTTGCGTGGAGTCCCATGCGGTGTAGCTGGATTGGGGTTCTATAGACGCGATTTAAGAATTTAAAGTGTATTAGTCTTAGCTTCTAATTCGGGGATAACCGTTCTAACTGGCCGCAACAAAAGTTCCATTGAGCGTCTGATATGGGCACTCCTAGCTCAGAATTCCATCCCTCAAGCGCATTAGACTTCGTTACCGGAGATGAATGTTGCTTAGTATTGTTTAATCTAGTAATGAGTTTACTCGGAGATGCGTTGGTCAGCATATGCTCAAGGGCGGTTAACGTTGGTGGAGGGTTCGGGAAAGTATTGTGGATCTTACGACATGTACCTCTAATGCTATAATATAACAGTAAATCTGAGAATCTGGAGGATGTGTCTTGACTATGTGTAGGGGGTGTCCAGAATGCCTCATTAGGGTAGAGGTCAGCAAATGTAGTTAAGCCTAATTTTAGGGCTCTCCCAACATTTCCCTTCTCTTCTAACGGGGGCAGCTGCGGGGTCTGAGCAAGTGTAATGGATGAATCGGGCATCCTGCTCTAATACGCAGTCTGTCCCAGGCCCAGCGTAGTGTTTCATTTGTATTTAGTTAAGTAGCGCACCTCCTGTATGCATGATACACAGCCACGTTTATGGGTCTTGGGGCATCTCTGTCAGCTTCTACTGCTAGGTGAGGCTGAAATGGGTCAGAATCAACCAATGATGTAGAAACTGCGCCTGAGCGCAGTAAGCATATAATGATATATCCGGGGCGCCCATACCGCCCTGGGCAAGTGGAAGTGGAAGTGTAAGCACCTCCCAAGAAACACGCGCCTGCTTGCCCGCCCATACTAGGGTGCTCATTAGCGATCTCAGCCTCTTCAGAAATGTTTGAGTTAATATCAAAGATAAGTTTACAAATATGTATAACAGTTTTGGAAAAACAATCTTTTTAGCAATAGCTATTCTGCCGGCTAGGGATATTGGAAGTTTAGACCAGATGGCTATTTTCCCCTCTAGCCACGTGACTACCCGCCTGTAATTCATGTCTCATAAATCTTGTATGTCACAACTCAGCCATATTCCCAGATATTTGACCAGACCATTAGCCCAGACCATTAGCCCAGGTAATCGGATAATTTGCTTCAAATGGCCCAGTCGAGAGCAGGAGTAAAGTTGACTTAGTCCATGAATCTGTATACCTGATAGGCCACCAAATTTGGTAAGTTCTCGGAGCACTGGGTTCAAGTTTTCCGCAGGCTCCCGTATATATAACATAATGTCATCAGCGTAGAGTGATATAATCAGGTCCCGCGCTGTAAATTCCAGCTCTCTAGTCTTGTGATGCTGTCTAATTCTAGCGGCGAGAGGCTCCATGCCTATGGCAAATAGGAGGGGCGATAAGGGACAACCTTGCCTGGTGCCGCGAGTGATGTCAAATGAGGGCGAGAGCGGTCCGTTGACCCACAGTCGGGCTGATCGTTGTGAATAGAGCAGTTTAATTTTTTTTATAAAGAGAGGGCTGAGACCTAATCTGGCCAGTATGGTGAAGAGATACTGCCACTCTAGCGAGTCGAAGGCCTTGGTGGCATCTAATAACGGCGCCAATGCAGACATCTGGGGATCTAGATAGTGTACCACCGAAAAAAAGGTGCAAAGATTGTGCACCGTTGATCTTCCGGGCATAAACCCCGACTGATCAGGTCTGGCAATTAAAGGGAGAAGGGGTTGTAATCTATTTGCCAGCAGTTTCGCATAAATCTTATTATCAGTGTTAATAAGGGAGAGGGGACGGTATGAGTCGCATTGATCCGGTGTTTTGCCTGACTTGAGTAGAGTAAGTACTACCACTTCTCTAGTTGTAGGAGGGAGGGTACCATTTTGAAGTGACTCCTGATACATTTCCATAAGATGGGGGGCAAGGATTGTAGCGTAACATTTATAAAATGACGCCAGTCCATCTAGCCCCGGTGCTTTATCACAGGGTAGGCTATTAATGACCTGAATAATATCTGTAGTAAATGGTTCGTCCAGGTATTCCCTGCGTGCTCTACTGAGCCACAATAGTTCTATCGAGTCTAAGTATGTTGTGAGCTCGTCCTCTACGTCTGAAGCATTAGAGGTATATAGCGTGGTATAACATTTTGTTAAGTGTTCTAGAATCACTTGCGGGCCTCTGACTGTGTTTACTTCACCGTCAAGTAGCTCCGCTATATATGGTGCGCTGTGTGAAGGCTTGAGGATATTAGCAAGGTTTTTACCTGGCCGGTCCCCCTCTCGGTATCTTCTGGCAGATACGTATTTCCCCATGAATTTTACCCCCTTAACTTCGTTTTCAAATTCTGATATTTTTCCCCTAATAGGTGCCAGAAGGGCTGGGTCGTTAGTCTCAAAGTATTTAAGTTTGCACTCTCGAATGTCTACTTCTAAGTTATTAATTGTCTGCCTGATAGCTTTAAGAACCCTGGCTTGCCTGGAGATGCATTTCCCTCTAATAACTACTTTAAATGCTTTCCATAGTGTAGAAGAGGAAGACACTGAGCCTTGATTTAATGAGAAATATTCAATTATGTCACCACAAATTTCCTCCTTGAATGCTGCATTTAATAAAGCATGGGGGGGCAGTCTCCAGGTGAATTTACGGCAGGGTGATGTTGGGATTCTCACTTTTAGGAGGCAAGGAGCGTGGTCAGATAGAGTCCTGGGTAAATGTACAATGTCCTCCGTCCAAGACGCTACGTCCGCCGACACCAGCTAAAAGTCTAAACTGGACCAAGCATTGTACTGTGCAGATATACATGTTCCCACCCTTCTTTCGACATTACGCTGACGCCAAATGTCCACTAGGTGGTTATCTGATATAATCGGGTTTAGTGTTTTGCTTGCTCTGGGGTGCAGACTACGTGATGCGCCCTCTCTGTCAATGAGGTCATTTAGAATGATGTTAAAATCACCGCCCCATATGATGGTGTCAAAGCCCGATGTTGCAATTTTGGCCCACACATACTTAAAAAAGTCAGGAGTGTCTGTATTTGGCCCATATTCCGCCACCATAGTTACCTTAGTGCCCCTAAGTATGCCCTGAAGTATAATATATTGCCCTTCAGGGTCTACCTGGGACTGGGATGTTGACCATTCGATTCCCTTACGTACTAATATAGCAACGCCTCTAGCGTAATTAGAGTATATGGCGGAGTAAACCTCTCCCCAGCGCTTATGGCGTAGTTTTTGGGAGTCCGTACTGTTTAAATGTGTTTCTTGCAGGAAACATACATCTATGCTGTGTTGGGCAAGATAGGCTTGGATGAGGCGGACTTTCCTATGATCATTTATGCCACGGATGTTCCAGGTTAAAAATGTGTAAGCTGTCATCACGTCTGAAAAACTACAGTTCTATCTATGCCACATGTCTTGTGGAGCGATCGCCAACCTCTTCCGTCGCAGTGATGCAACGACCCTATGCATTTGTCTCTGAGGGTTGTGGTGGACCCAGTCTGTGCATCGCATATCTCATCAATCGGCTGTGTGTCAGTATCAAGTTTGTGTGTCACTATCTGCTTCCAAACAAGTAAAACATTCCCTTCTGCCTCCCCACCTCCCACACCAACCCCCCAAAGAGGTCGTGCTTTTAAACCCACCCCATTAACCATGTAACAATTTGCATTACAAACTGTTGTGTAGTTCAATGGGAGATCTCCCAGGGGGCATGGGGACACCAGCTTACTACCCCGCCTGACGGAGGTGGCCGAACTATGAAGTAATAGCTATGGGTCTGTATTGGTCCGTTTTGTGTGGATCTTGCTGGTGTAACAAAAGGTCTTCCCAGTTCGGCTCCACGTGTCCGACCTGCACTGCCCCACCCACCCATCAGAAGATCAATACATGAAAGTCTTATCTGGTGCAGTCTTCACGCCAGTTCTTCATCATTATCGCTCAGTGCAGCTTCGCTTGCTTCTCTTCGTGCATGGGTAGGATGGCTCTTCCAACTGCCGATGTGTTTAGCAAATTTGAGGGCCGATTTGGCATCTGTGAAATAGTGCGCCGAGCCCTCATGTGTTATCTTCAGCTTAGCCGAATAAAGGAGAGCATAGGCAGCTCCAGCCTGTTGCAGGAGACGTTTAGCCGGCATGAACTCGCGGCGGGCTGCCTGGACAGTGGGCGTGAAGTCCGGATATATTGTTCCCTTGGTGTGTGATTCTACCTTTTTCGCTGGCTAGACGTAAAATTGTGTCTGTGTAGTTTAGTATCTTAGCCAGTATTGGTCTGGGAGTGGCTCCGACTGGAGGTTTGGGGGGCAGAGATCGATGCGCTCTCTCCACAATTAACATCGCAGAGAGCTCTGGTCCGAACAGATCCCTCTGCATCCCCTCCACATATGGTTCCATTTTAGGTATTGCTGTGGTCTCTGGTATGCCACTGATACGTATGTTATTACGTCTGGAGCGGGCCTCTAAATCTTAGTTTTTCGCTTTGATTATTTGTAAGGCCTTTTCCATTTGCAGTAGGTGTTCCTTTGATTCGACTTGGTAGTCATCCGCATCTGACATTCTGTTTTCCAATTGGTCTAGACGGGTTTCATGCGTGTGTACTCGTCTACGCACTTGGTCCAATTGGGTAGTGAGTTTATCTAGTTTAGTGTTGATCACTTTAAGGCTGGTTTTTACTTCCAATAGTATATTGCTTATGTCGTCGTCTTGTCTCTCAGGATCTTCTCTAGGGCCCGTTTCCACATCTTGTTCCGCCCCCGCGTCTGTCGTGCGTGAGTCTTTTATTTTCAAAGGGTAGTTTTGTTTGCTTAGCATCGTTCTTTCCCATATTGCCCAGTTTATACAACGTGCCTTACCACTGTTTTTGGAGCTCAATGCTGTGCTTCCGAACGGGTATCTGCTCTGCAGTTCAGCCAAGGCCGAGTTGTGAAGATGATTACGCGGTGGACCGTCGACCTACGCTTCACGAAAAGTGGCGTGTGCTGTTTGACTGCTTGCCGACTATGATTAAGCTCAGTCTGTGTGTTACGGCTTTGTTTCGCAATATCACTCGTGTGGGCTACTCTGGGTAGCCCCTTGCCCTCCCAAGAGGGAATCTTGAAACACGCAGGAATGGTTGTGTTCAGCTTCACCACTCATGGGTGCATACTGGCCAAATTGTCCCCTGTGCGCAGCCGCTTACCCCGACGTCCAATATCTAGCTCGAGTCGTGCGTCAGCAGTGTTTAGGCCCTCTAAAAAGCCACTTTTCTTGGCCAACGTGGAGTTATCGGCTGGACATCCCTTGACTCGTCATAGGATGTTTCGGTAGTTGACTAGCCACTTCTGTATTCAATAGGGACTAAGTTCCGGCTAATTTGTGCCCAAGCGCTCTTTCTATATGACCTGTGCCCAAGCGCCTTTCTATATGACCTGTGCTTCGCATGCCGGGCCTGTCACCCACCAAGGCCTCGGAGTCTGCCACTCAGGCCCGTGTACGGGCCATTCCGCTGCTGTTCTGGGCCCGGCGTCTGCTCGCGCTTCACCCACCTCTATTTATATGTCTTGCGCGGCCCGAGATTCCTTATTGAAGAGCACGCTCCAGAGTGACCTGATAAATCCCGGCCAATTCCACACACACCAGGATGCAGGAGATACCACTATTTTTCCCCCGGCTCCGCCTCCATAAGCTCCCTTTTCAGGAGTATTCCTCACCTACCGTTAATTACGATTCTGCGGCTGAGGCGACTGCTGGGTTTCTTCGCCGCTTCTGTGGTAAGTCTGTCCCTCTTTCTCCGTAGGGCTGCACAGTCATCCGAGCCGGGAGGAGGGAGATTTCCGGCCTCAGATTACACTTACAGCAGTTGTTGTTACGCCGGATCTCGTCCCGGGTCCGACTCCGGATCCCTCCACCAGCTGATCAGGACCCGGCTGCTCAGACTGCCCCTCAGTTGTCCGCGTCGCAGACCTCGAGTTGGACCCCGGTCAGGCCCGATCTGTTCCGTCGTCCGCAGCCGGGATATCAAGTTGCCTGCGAGCCCAGGATTTCTCCGTGCAGCGCAGGGTTATGTCCGCTAACGTTGGTACTTGGTTTCGACTACCAAGCAGTCACAGTAGCCAGGATTAATGTCGGATTAATTATCCGGCCTGCAGAGCCCCTTAGCAAGCGGCCATCTTGCAGCTCGGCTAGGCCACGCCCCCAACCACTAGGGCATACTTGACAAAGTTCTAGCTCAATGAAGTCCATCTGGAGGACTTCAAATGGAAATGTAGGTGGTGCAAAATGGGGTGGGGGTACATTTCCTATATGGTGCCTCATGCAAATCATGCAACTTTTCACTAAATGTGTAGCGGTCTTGGAAATATTATCATTACACCAAACGGGGGCCAATAGTTTACGAATACCTTTTGCACTGATATGAGCTGGACCATGAGCCATAGTAACCACAGGGAGTACATATGCATCGGGTAACATCCATTTCTGCTCTCCAGGCATATCAATCCAACACCCTTCGTCATCTAAACGTGCTGTACTCTCTTGCCACACCGCTAATTCTTCTATCGTGGCCTCACTTTGTATCTCTTTCACACTCTCAACCATGTTCTCTAACATGGCGTTCTTGGGAACCCATCTAGCTGGTCCTGCAAAAAACATTCTCTTCATCTTGCTCTGAGCCGTTTCCTTGGCTGTCTGATCTGCGAACGCATTCCCTCTACCTACGTCATCTGTCACTTTCTTGTGGGCACTGCACTTTACAATAGCCATTTTCTTAGGAAGTGTTAGTGCAGATAATCGTAGTATCAGATGTCCATGTTGTATCTTAGTAGCATGGGAGATAAGGAACCCTCTCTCTGCCCACAGGCGCCCAAAATTGTGCGCCACCCCAAATGCATACTGACTGTATAAATATTGACAACTAATCCCTCGCTCAATTCTTAAGCTCGTATAAGGGCAACGAGTTCTGCTGCCTGAGCGGATTGATAGGGGACCCGTGATGTCTCGACTACTGTACGCAATGTAGTGATAGCATAGCTGCAGTGGTGGTGCCATCTGGTAATTTAAAACAAGAGCCATCGACATATAGTTCTCCTTGGGGATCAGATAAGGGAACATCAGTCAAGTCTACCCATCCTTTCGTCTCTTCCTCTGTTAGGAAAATACAGTCATGTCTGTCGACTGCATTGTTCTGGGAAGGGAGGGGTAGTAATGTGGCTGGATTCAGAATGGCACATTTAATTGTGATATGCTTAGCAAACAATGTCAATTCATAGCCGGTAAGACGTGCACTGGTGAGGTGCTGTGTCCTTGTTTTATTCAAAAGTCTGTCCACATCATGGGGTACCATAACTGTGAGGTCAGAATAAAAGGTCAAGTCCAGCCGATTGTGTGATAGAAGTGGCCACGGCCGCGACCGCTCGCAGACAGCTCGGGAGGGCCCTTGCAACAGGATTGAGCACAGCAGAGAAATAAGTGCAAGGTCTCTGTCTATCTCCAAATTTTTGAGTCAAGACAGAGCACAACCAGCCATCTTGTGGCCGTGCAACACAAACTGTTCCTATAATCAGGTGTGCCTAGCACTGGATCAGAGCAAAGCGCAGCTTTTAATTTTTCAAAAGATTGCTGACAATCTGGCATCCAAGGCAAATGCTCATGCACTGCTTTTGTTGTTAATGCAAGCAGGGGTTTGATTAGTAAGGAATAATTAGGGATCCACTGCCGGCAGTAGGAAGTGATGCCTATAAAAGCACACACGTCTTTTTGAGTTTGCGGACTGGGCATTTTATTAATGGTACTGATGCGTTCTGGTGTTAACCTTCTACCCTCCTTCGACAGAAGGTGATCTAAAAGGGTGACCTCCTGTCAACAGTATTGAAGCTTCGAAAGGGAAACCATATGACCATGATGTGCCAAGTGCAACAACAACCTGACCGTACTATCCTTGCAGCCTTGTTCCGTATCAGAAGCAATCAAATAATCGACATACTGCACCAATGCATTACCTGGAGAAAGTGAGAGTGAATCCACCTGACCTTTCAATGCTTGACTATAGATGCTAGGACTTTCAGTATAGCCTTGAGGAGCGCGACAGAATCAGAAACTTTTACCAGCTAGCAAACATCCGAACAAATACCTGCTGTCGATGTATAGGAATGCTAAAGAATGCATTTTTTAAATCAATAACAGAGAAAAACTTATCGGTAGGTGGAATCATTATTAAAAGTATAGTGATATCAGGAACCACTGGGAATTGCGGGACCACTATCTTATTGACCTTGCGCAAATCAATCACAAAACGATGTACATCATTGGCACTATTAGTAGAATCTAGAGGTGCCCTTTTCAAGACCGGAAGAATAGGACTATTGCATATATTACCTGTAGTCTCTTCGACAACTCCCTTGGATATTAAGTCCTGAACAATATCAAGAAGAGCTCGTTCTCCTGCCTGTGGTATTTTATACTGAGGAATACGGGGCAATATGACATTGTCCTTAACCTGTGTAGAAACTGGTGGTATATGCAACAAGTCTACATCGGTGTCACCAGTGGCCCATAACGTGGGTGGTACTTGATCGAATTCAGGTGGAAGGAGAGCATCCTCAGATAGACTTTGTCTGCACCCACGTCCGGGCAATATATGGTAGCATGCAACATCTTTAGTAGGTCCAAGCCCATCAAATTCTCAACACAATTGGAAGTCAAAAGAAATGGGGAATACACTGTAAAAGGGCCAACAGTAAGGGCAAGGGGACGTGAGATGGGGCTTACAACCGGTACTCCTGAAAAACCCACCAAAACATTATTATGGACAGACAGGGGGCGCCCCAGGGACCAGGTGTTGGAAAATAGAGCTTTTTGTGGCACCTGCATCAACCAAGAACTCCTTAGGAGATCCTTGCAGATCTATCTTGACATAAGTGCCACGCTGGTCTACAGGTATGTGAACTGGTCCCGTACCCTGTCCCTGGCTGTTTTAGCTGAAAGACATCCCTGTCAGGTCTTCAACGTCATAGTCGTCATTGTAGTATTGCCTATCCCTAGTGCGCATCTAAATAATTGTCAGAACGGTCTACAGGGGCAGTAGTTTGTTGCTGCCTATTGATCCCATGGCCCCTATTTCCAGGACCTCTTCCTCTAGTGGGCGAAGCATTGTGCAAACGTACAGGGCACTGGCTATGCCAGTGACCTTCTTCCTTGCAGTAAGCTCACCGATTCTGCCCCAAAGGTGTCATGGGTGGCTGTCTTGCGCTGGAGAGTTGCTGTTGGGGTCCCCGTCCCCTAGTGTTACCTCGATATGCTTGTAGCAGTAATACCTTTGTCTTGCGATCCTTATGTTTCTTATCAGTCTTGACTTTCTCTTCATTACACCTATGCTCGTAATATTGGGCCATATTTAAAATCAAGGAGCTTGAAGTTTAGGCATTATTTCGGGAAGGAGATTAGTAACAAACCTATCAACAAATAGACCGAATCTCTTTCGTCTTTCTTCTGCCGACAGGCAGTCACATCTGTCCCAACTTACTTTCTTGGGAGGAATGAGTGTTTGCATATATGTTATGCGACCAGGCAAAGCGAGTAACTCAGCGCATGGTTTGTCTCCTGGCTACCTATCTCGGTCCCAACCCTTAATCACATCCCATGTTCAGCCCAACTCGGCGACATGATCTTGGGTATGTACCTGACGCAAAATATCAACTGGAACTAGTAGGCCAAAAAACAGTTCAATATCAGCAAGGGTCATCACAGTGGAAGAGGCAGCCTCTGTCATTTCTTTATAGTAAGCAGTAGGATTTTTCGTAGGGACAGGCATCGTAGCCTTATGGGCCAGAACTTCACTCCTTTTCCATGGAGTATAAACCTATTCCTGAAAACGGGCAGCCACAGCCGGTTTGGTAACCGCTCCATGTTGGTCCACCACATCAGGAATTTCCGGGTGATAAACGGGGTGAACCTCTCACATTGGGAATTGAGTCATTTTAGTGGGACTCTTATCATGCAGTCTACCTCTATAAGTCCGTAGCGTAGAAACGTTCCTATACAGAGAGGTCGGCTCCCAATTATTTATATAAGCGCCTTCATTAATATCAAATAGTATTTGGGGTGCTTCCATTTCGATGTGTGTGCGTCAGAGGTCAATTAGGGTGGAGGACAAGTGTTTATGGGCATGTTGCTGCAGAAAAGGGTTGAAGACTCATTACCTGCCAAATGTCCTCAAGGCTGTAAATTGGGTTGCGAGCCCATCGTACTGCCTGGTCCGCTATTACTTTCTTCTCTCCCCCCCCCCACTCCAGATCGCATTAACAGACCTAACCGTTCTCTGAATCCGGTCAAATCTCTATCTTCCGGACCGCGCACTGGTGTCTCAGTAATTAGTGACAATGGAGGATGACTGATTGGAACGGGAGTAACCGGTATTGCTGCAGTCAGATTGTAATGAAAGAGAAGAAGTAGGGGGTATGTTAACAGGGGTGGTAGGTGTGACAGCTGTAGAGACTGGTGCACCTTGTGCAGGTTGTTGTTGCTGATGGGGCACATCAGGGTATATCTGTTCTGGGACATATGGTGGCGGAGGTCAGGCATCTAATAGGGTCTCCATAAAAGTATCCCAGTCCTCCTGAGCCATATAGGACCTATCAATTTGCAACCAAAATCTCCTGTCCGCACATTCTATCCCCGTTTCCTGCTTCTCCTTATCATAAGCGACAGCCTTCTGTGTAAGGATCTGCATACCTCTCTTTCTAGCATCCTTTTCCATTTTTAATCGCCTCTGTTTGGCCTCCTTCTGCTAAGTACGGAGGGAGTCAAACATGGACTGTCTACTGCTTTTTTTAAACAACTGTTCTTGAAGAAAGCCTATCTTTTGTCCATCAAAGGAGCCTATCAAAGGCCACTGTAACTCTGCATTGTCCCTCGTATATTTGTGCCATAACGTACTAAACATAATAGGGCCAAGGCCATGTTTTATATACAGATCAAAATTAGGAATGCCCTCAGGAGGTGCAGGCTGGGATTTTGCCAACCGTGCATCTGTAGAACAACAACCACAACACAAACTCAGAATTTTACTTAAACCAGGCATTGCAAAGAAAAGAAAAACAGTTATTTTACCTGGCAAAGTATTTGCAAACACTTTTCACCAAAACAGCTCTTACGACTGAAACAGAACCAATTTACAGTGGTACCACATCCACATAAACTGAAACAGACTCACCTGGTATCAGGCTCACAGATAGACCAGTCCCACTGTCGACTCTTCGGACCAAACAGTCAGATCACGGGTTCACCATTCAGGACTCCAGTCGGGATGACCGCTGGGCGAGGCACCGTCCGGTGGGACAGAGGCAGCAGCTGCGAGAAACTTATGTCTTTGTGCAGGGATCCCCGAGCCGTCAGTCCGACCTGATGGTGTTCTTGTCCTCCTCTACTTTTGTGGAAAATTGATGGGTCATGCCACGATGGAGTCCCTGTTCGGACGCCAATTGAAGGAAGTCGCCCGCTGAGGGCCACCCGGGTCACCACAGACCACCTGTCGGCCTTCCATATCGAATGAAGAGTCAGAGAAACAGTGGAGAATATACACCAATAATTGTTTATTAGTATACGCTCAGAGCGGGCTCCGTCTGCACAGTCTCGTAAGAGTACTACAGAGGGAACTGAGGAACAGCAAGCATACAGATACAGTATGTACATTGCATGGTTAGCTAAGAACACGCCCACAGTGGAATTTTCCAAACAGATGTGGCCGGACAGCGAAAGACAAAAAAAAAAGGTTTCTACTCTCATATGTTACACCGTTCAGAACACTCTCAAGGCTGTTCCATCCCGTGCTAAGATTGAACTACCAGACAGGTGGGAGAGGTTCTTTATCTAGGGAAAACTATGCACTGGCACAAGCTGTTCTTCGTTACAGAAACTAAACTTAGCAAAGGGTATTTCTCGGAACAGGGAAGGATAAGTTTCGAACCTCACAGAAAATGGAGTCTGAAAATGAAAATGGCGCAGCGAATGGGATTGGGGCTTGGTTGATGTATTGCGAATTGGTTTCTATTTATCTCTGGTTCCTTTCTCCCTGCTTCCCTTCACACTGGCTTTCTTCCACTATGCGCTGTTTGAATGGATATGGTTAGGCTGGCAGGTGAGACGGCTGGTGGGAACATGAGTGTGCCCGCTATGAGAATGGCTAAATTAAAGGCGATAACATGGAACGTCTGGGGACTGAATGACTGTAGGAAAGTGAGATTGGTCGCTGCATATCTTGACCGCCATGGGGTGGACATTTGTATTCTCCAGGAGTTACCTTTGACGGGGACCACTTGTGTGCGGCTGCACGCTGGCTGGATGGCGGAGAAACTCATTGCATGGTACTCCAACTACGCGAGGGGGACGGCGATTATCCTAGGGAAGGGACTGCCTTGGCACCTGCGCATTACAATGTGATCCACATGGGAAATATGTGCTACTAGCGGGGATGTTGTCTGGGTACCCAATTAGGCTGGCCTTGGTGTACGGGCCCAACGTGGATAACCTGGACTTCTTTGGGGAAGTCTGGAGAATCATAGAAACGCTTGGCCTGAGAGCGATCCTGTGGGAGGGGACTTTAACGTGATTCTCGACCCGGACAGGTCAGGAGATACCCGACACCCTCATCCGCGGGCCGCAGCGCAGTTGCATACCATCATGGCTGACTTCGCTGTGATGGATATTTGGTGCCTTCGTAATGGGTTTACCTGGTCCAGAATAGACTTCTGGCTGGCCTCGAAGGATGCAGTGTTGTGGATTCAGAACGTAACCCACCTTCCCAGAACGCTATCTGATCACTCCACGGTATTGCTTGTTTTTTCCATGCCTGGGGGCCCAAGCAGGGCATTCAGCTGGCGGCTTCCCAGCGGGGCTCTACTCAACCAAGTATTTCGCGAAGAAATCCGAGCTGCCATAGCAGAATACTTCGAGCTGAATGAGGGCTTGGTGGCATCTCCCTCCTCCCTATGGGAGGCTTTCAAGTCTGTGATCTGGGGTGAGTGCATGGCCAAGCAGGCAGGGGTATTGCACACATTATGCAGAGATCTCACTCGCCTTGAGGGAGAAATATGGGAGCTGGAAACTGACTATTTTATTACTACTGATGCGGAGGTCTTGGGTAACATTAAAGGTAAAATCATAGAGTATGAGGAGGCAGCATTAAGGGAAACCGATTACTTGGGGAAGGAGAAGCGGGCTAGGTGATATGGGGAAGAGGAACGCGCAGACAAAACACTTGCGAGACTCCTTAAAAAACCATGGGCTGATTGTCTGCGAGCTCCGCACATCTGACAATGAGATGGCGATTGGGCAAGTAACCGTACAAGCAGAAATTATGTTGTTTTACTCCTCGCTTTATGCAGCGCGACAGGCTGCTATTCCTCCTGATCTGTCCGCCTTTTTCGACTCTATCCAGGTACTGTAGTTAGATGAGGGCCATCGCAGATACTTGGATGAACCCTTCTTGGATGAAGAGGTGATTAGGGTAATTAGCGCTATGCCGGGGGACAAGGCCCCGGATTGGACGGACTGACGGCCAGTTTTTATAAAGAATACACCCCGTTGCTCGTGCCTCACCTCCTTAAAATGTATGAAGAGTCCTTGGAGCGCGGCTTGCTTCCCCCTCTGTCCGAGAAGCTCTTATTACAATTCTCAAACCCGACAAGAACCCGCTGCTGTGCGACTCGTATAGACCGCTCTCAGTGATAAATCTAGATAAAAAATTCTGGCCAAACTCATCGCAGCCAGATTGCTCCTGATGCTGCCCATCATACTTCGGCCCAAAAAGTGCGGCTTCGTCCCTGGTAGAGGCACATCGCACAACCTCCGTACCTTCTTTGCAGCAATGCAAGAAATAGAACCCTCTCTTGCTGCAGCTGCGATTTTTTTCGATGCCACTAAAGCATTCAATACTTTAGAATGGCCATACCTTTTTGCACTCCTCTCCCGCCTGGGCATTAGCACCAAGTTTCTTAAATTTATTGCCCTGCTGTACTCCTCACTGACAGCGAGAGTTCGGATTAACGGGGCAATCCCTCCCCCCCTCCCTCTCAATGCATCGGGGTACGAGACAAGGGTGTCCTCAGTCTCCCCTTTTTGCAATGGCCATGGAGCCCCTGGCGGACGGGTTACGACAGCATCACGCGAATAGCGGCATAGCATTTGCCACTAGAGTGATCCTGGTATCCCTGTATGCGGATGACGTGACCCTGCATGTAAAGCGCCCAGCAGAAAACCTTGACCCCCTCATTAGGGAGATCACTAGGTTTGGCGGCCTATCGGGATAGCCGTTAACTGGGGGAAATCCGTAATATTCCCGTTAACCACAGCCACCGAGCGGTTTCAGCCTGAATACTCGCTCAGCTGGGCAGATGGCCCAGTTAAATATTTAGGAATCTGGCTCAGTCGCAACACTGAGGAGCTCTGGAGACACAATTACAGCCAACTTATGTACTGGTTGGAGAGCAGACTTTTTTTTTTTTTCCAAATATGTTTATTTGTTTTTAATAATTTGAACATAAAATCAAAAGAAAAGTCATGAATGCACGATAGTCTGGCAGTTGGGCAATCGCAATGGACATAGGGCAAAAAGTACATCTACATTTCCCCTGAAAGAGAACACGAGGTTAGATTTCAACACCGTGCATATACATACGCTAAAGGTCAGAACCAATTGAATCCCTGACAACAAGGATAGGTCTGGTTTCGCCATCCTCAGGACCCATTCCCTGCTCCAACCTCTGGTAAGGGCAATTCCCCCTCCTCATCTCCCAGTTCCAACCCATAACATTTTATCCACGGTGCCCATAGGTTGGAGAGCAGACTTAGTCGCTGGTGTGTATTACCGCTGTCTATGACGGGGCGACTAGTGATAGCAAAGATGGTTGTGCTCCCCAAATTCCTTTACTCGTTCGTCAACCTCCCGCTTCCCCTTAACTCTGCTTTTAAGCGTAGACTACAATCGAATTTGATAACTCTTGCCTGGGCTGGCAAACAACCTATGGTCTCCTGGGAGTTCCTGACACTGCCCTTCGAACAGTGCAGGTTGGGAGCACCTGATATGGAACTCTATTATTATTGTGCACAGGCTCAATACAGGTTCCACTGGCTCTTTCTGACCCAATTCATGGTGCATACTGTGCCTGAGCATGACCAGGCAGCCTGACACTGCTACACATGGCCCTCTGTCAGCCGCGGACTGGGCCGCGTGCGACGGTAAACACGGTCGGATGCACAGTGCGGGCATGGTGGGAGTTGGGACGGAAGGCGCACCTGGAGAAGCTGTTTGCCCCTTCGGTGCCACTACTGCGCCACCTGGATTTACCATTTTCGGAGGATGCGGGGTTCTGCTGGAGACTTGAAAGGCTTGGCCTACGCACTATGGGAGATGCGTTCCCAGAGGGACTATTCATCTCGCCTGATAAGGTACTGGTAGAAGAGAACTCGGGAGTATTGGATAGAATGACGTTTTAACAGCTCCGTGCTGCGAGCTTATACTACCTCATTCCCGGTGCCCCCCATTGTTCCAAGTCCTAGAGGAGTTCCTGGGCAATCCCTCGCCGTGCAAACTTATTACCCGGCTATATGCAGGCATGCAACGTACGGCGCCAATTTGCACTTCTGAGGCGCAACATGGTTGGGAGGAGCTCCTAGGAGCTCCCATTGAGGATGAAACTTTGAAGTACTGCTGCGCGCAGGCCAGAGCGCTGTCCCCCAACAATAGATTGAGGCTGATTCATTTTAATTTTATACACAGACGCTATAGAGCCCCAGTATGGTTGCCCAGAGTTGGTTTGAGGGAAGATGCGAGATGTGTGCGGTGCAGCGCCCAGGATGCGACATTTTTGCACTTAGCATGGGAATGCCTGGAAATTGCACAATACTGGGATAGCATTTTTGACGCGCTGGGAGTGATATTGGAATGTGTGCTTCAATGCTCCCCCCTGATTGCATTGCTTGGATATGTGCGCTCTGTGCCTGTCACGGTAAGTAGACTGGCGGCTATGCTTCTTTTGTTGGCCAAGCGCAGAAAAGCAATGTGCTGGGGTTGCTGCAGATGTCCACGCGTTAATGACTGGATTAGAGATGCAGCACTCAGTCAGGAATTACTGTCTGAATACTGGGAGTTGGTCCCCGAGCAGGCGCGACCCCGGGACATCTCGGAACTGCTGAAAGGTACCTTCACGGCTTTTTTATATGTACTTTATTAATCTATTTATATTTATTTTTCTAAGCAGTCACGGACCCCTTGAGAAGGCTTTTGCAGACCCCCAGGGGTCCCCAGACTACAGGTCCATACCACCTGGCTGCTATATTTCCCCATGAATTTTACTTCCCGGTTGGCCTCCTCTGTGAATTCGGAGAGTAGCTCTCTAAAGGATGCCAGGTGTATCCCATCGCCGGAATTAAAGAATTCCTTCTCCATATCTTTGCTCTGAGCCTCAAGAGTATGGAGTCTCTGCCTGACCGATCTCAATACACCTGCCTGCTTAGCAATACAACATGCCCTAATAACCACTTTGAACGCTTCCCAGAGTGTCCCTGCCGATTCAACTGAGCCCTCATTTTCAGTGAAGTAATCACTGATGTCTTTCTGAATTTCCTCACGGAAGGCGTGGTCCAACAGGGCCATGGTAGGAAGCCTCCACGTGAAGGGACGCCAATGTGTCTCAGGGATCTCCAGCCGCAACAGACATGGGGCATGGTCCGAGAATGTTCTTGGCAGAAGAGAAACCTCAGAAGTCCAAGCTGCTATGTCCCGAGAGGCCACCCAATAGTCCAGTCTGGACCAGGCGCTGTGTTGTGAGGTAATGCAAGATCCCTCCACTATATAAGCAATCTGAAACCTTAGCAGCTATGTAGGCACTGCCCTTAGATGAATCTGTTTCCCCCGGGTCGATGGTTACACTGTGAGGCGGGCAGGTCCACCGTAAGTAGCCTACGAGGGGAGGACGGCTGAGTGAGGAGGGACTACACTCGGACTGCCGTTCTCGTGGCTGTTAGTGTGAGGCCAGGTGTCTCCCTCTGTCACGCTCGCGGCCGCTCACTGCTGGAGCTCTGTGTACTGCAGTGCCATCGACCTAGAGGAGGCATGCCCCATGTTGTTAATTATGTTCGACTTTGAGTGCAGAGTTTGGGGTGGACAGCTGCCCTCAAATACAACACATCTGATAAATGGACAGGGGTGAAATGTTTTTTTCCCGCTGTAGCTCCTCTGCTGAAATGTTCATGTTTTTACCTCAACAGCCCACACCTCAGAGCCTAAAATGTAAACGGCAGGATTACAAATATTTCTTTTTCAACTTTGCAGATCTTTGAACGTTGGGCAGGGCACTTCACTGGTTAAACATAAGGCACACGTTTATGTGACGGTTTCTGACTGATAAACGAGGCGGGAAGTAACATGTGTATTGTGAAATGAGCTGCTAAGAATAGGACACATCAGACTTGGGAGTTGAATTAATGAAAACCTTAATAAAATAGCGCGTCATACTGTAATTTGCCTCTTCTAAGTGCTGTCAATAACACACATTTTTATACCTCGAGCAAAACGTGAAACATCACTCTTGGTTGGTTTAAACATTCAGCAGTTTATTTGTAATTTGAAGCTATTGTTCCCCCCTGAATCCCGGTGCAGCTGCACTATCAATATCTATGGTGCAGTGAGGGCTATATAGCACTCACTCCCAGCTTGGGCATCTCACAAAATGCCATTTCTTTCTATAGAGCCACCAGAATGCATTTACACATTGTCCACTGCACAAATTCATCAGGGCTAGAACCTTCATTGTTTCTCATTTGTATTTTCTCAAACTTTAAAGCAAAAACTTAAAGGCAAACGTTCATTCCTAGACCCTTATTTAAAAAAAGTATGGAATTGGAGCACAGTGCTGGATTCATTCCTGGGGATGTGACATTGTTACGCTGCTCCTGTCTTCAGCAGCAAAATGAACAAACAATGGACGGAATGCTGAACAAATCAAACATTCACTCCAGCCACAGATCTGGGTTTAATCCATCTTTTTTTGCTCACCACGCAACCCCAGTTTGGACCAAGCCATATGCAAATCAGTCTTGACCCTGCTCCCCATGGGAACAGTCCAGCCCAAACTGCCAGACCAGGTCCCCCCTGGACCGGAAACCGACTTCGGGATATCAGCTTTCATCAGCCAAGCTACCTTGACTCCAGTGGCATGGCAAGCACAAGACCCATATCTGGGCATGCCCGTCTCACTCAGGGTGACAAATGTAAAAAGAACAATTGATGGACGTAATGCTGAACAATGTCAAACATTCACCTCCAGTACAGAGATCTGGGACTAAACACATCGTTTTTTTGCTTACCATGCCATTCCATTTGGGACCCAGCCATATGCAAGTCAGTCTTGACCCTGCTCCCCATTGCAACAGTCCAGCCCGAACTGCCAGGCCTGGTCCTACCTGGACTGGACACAAGCATCCCAGCACCGCTTTCGGGGTATCACCCCTCATCAGCCAGGTTAGCTTGACTCCAGTGGCATGGCAAGCACGGGACCCACGATTTTCAAATTCACACCTTTTTCTTTGAATCCCCTTGCGAGGCCTGGGAATGGCTAGAGGAGCATCCAAATGTGAGAATCCCCCGGCTGTCCGACAAGGTCAGTGAAAACTAGAGAGGGAGACCATGCCATCTCCCAAAAGAAAGACGTCTACACAGACCACAGACCCAGACCAAGCCACATTATACAAGATATGAAAGCAGAGTACCCTTGAATCAGAAGCAGATGTGGCGGGGGATTGTGAGAACCCCACTGGACAGACTGACCTCTCCCATGGCCCATATATTGTTGAAATGGATAGAGTCTCATCATCTAATGAAGGAGACAACACCATTGAAGTCGAAGTGTAATAACAGTTTTGCAGCGTGAATCTTTCTGGATTCACTATGCTGTGCATTATTCCGCGGTCTAGTGGTTGGGTCCGGAATCGTAGTCTCTTTTCTGTTTTTTTTTTTTTTTTTTTTTTTTTGCCCAGGTGGGCGTCGACGCCCCACCATTTGGTGTCCTCCCGTGACGTCGGCGCGCTTCCTCCGGAAGCTCCCACCCTTGGGCGCCATCTTCAGATTCTTTTTTCCGCCGTTGGGTCTGGATCGTCATGAAGAGCTCCAGAGTTGGAAGAGGAGAAAAGAAGAAAGAAAAGCAGAAAGAACCGAGAAAATTGGAGTTTCTTCATCACAAGACAAAGAACATAAAACCGGGACGACGAAGTAGGTGAGAAGTAGAGAAAACTTCGACGTCCGACGGAGAATGCGCACACAGGGGGCGGCTCCCTGAGCGCGGGAATGGACAAGACACCATTCAAATTTTGCCGGAACTGCCACCACAAGTTCGCGCAGAAGGACCAGCATCCAGTCTGCAACCTCTGCCTACCGATCGACCATCAAAGTACCGACTGCAACGCCTGCTTGGCATTCGCCCCCAAGACCCTCAGAGTGAGGGACAGACAGAGGAGAGCAAACTACAGCATGCAGGGGCAAGGACAACCTCCGTCGCTGCGGGACCTGGGCCTCTCCAGCGGGGAAGAGGACAACATCGCCGAGGGACCGGAGGACTGCACGGTCGTAGAGACCGATAACAGACCGAGGAAGGAGGTAAGAGAGACGTCGACCCCTAAAACCCCGACAGACTCTCAAAAATCAGAGCCAAAGTCCTCGAAAGGAGCACTGGCGTCGAAGCAATCGACGACCACAGCTGCGTCCACGGACAAACAGCCCAGCGGATCCTTCGAGAAGGACTCCCGGCGGTCTGCGAAAGCTCTAGAGACACCCAGGTCGAAGCACGGTTCCGAAAAGCCGCACTCGACGCAGAAGGGGAAAGAGCAGACGGCAACTTCGACGTCAACATCCACGACCTCGAAGAGAACCGCCGAAACTCTCGACGCCGAACAAGCGGCAGAGATGGAGAGGAAGAAAAGAAGGCTCGAGGCCGAAATGACCGGATGAGTAGATACACCATCCCTTCGAAGCCCTCGACGGTTGTCGAAGCAGAAGCCCAGGAGTTTGACGCCACCGATCCGCCGAAAACTCCCGAACCGTCGGAGCAACAGGACGATGAGGGCCTGTATTATTACACTGAGGGCGACGACGACCAGCAGACGCACTTCGGCTCGACACCCTCGGAGGCTCAGGACCTGGATTGGCAGGATCTCGACGCCGAAAACCCAGAAGAGGCTGTGGAGACGTATCTGTCGAGGCCTTCGCCGCCGGACGACATTGGAATATACAACATGGTCGTCAGGAACGCTGCAGCAACCTATAGGGTGGAAATGGAGGAAGAAAAGCCCAAGGCCTGTTTTCTCCTGGAGACACTGTTGCCGACGCAAACTAGGAGCCAATTCCTTCCTATGCTCCCAGGTGTACTAGACCAAGGCAGGGAGGCTTTCAAGGAGCCATCTACCTGCAGATCTGTCACCCCCAGGACAGAGAAAAAATACAAACACTCTTCTAAAGATCCACCATATATCCAGGGATCTGTGCTGGCTGATTCAATCATAACTGCAACAGCCAGGAAGAGGGCCAACGTTCCCACAAACTCCGGACCGCCTCCAGACAAGGAGAGCAAAAGAATAGACCTCACAGGGAGGAAAATTGAGAGGAATGCAGCAATCCATTGGCAACTCCAATGCCCTTATAAACAGGCATGCCTACCAGCATTGGGAAGAAGTTGGGCAGTTGCTCAAACTGCTCCCGACCGAACACCAGCAAAGAGCGGCGCACCTGGTGGAGGAGGGCAAGAATATGGCCAACACCTGCCTGAAGTCGGCCTTGGACGCAGCAGACACATCAAGCAGGCTGATGATGATCGGAGTAACAGAGAGGAGACCTGCCTGGCTGAGGATCTCTGGGTTCAAGCCGGAAGTACAGAACAACATCCTGAACTTACCCTTCAACGGGCGAAAAGCTGTTCGGCACGCCCGTGGACGAGACGCTGACACAGCTCAAAAAAGATAACGAAACTGCAAGGTCCATGGGAGCACTGCAGTTCAGAGGGATGAGAAGGGGCACCCCCTCACGAAGACCAAATGGCAGAGGAGGGAACCAGCCGGGAACATAGCACCAGGCCTTCCAGCAAACATTTCAGGGAAGCGGCCAGGCGCAACAAGGTCAGCAGCAACAAGGCTGGCAGAACCAACAGAGGGGCCAGTCCTTTCGAAGCCGAACGGACGAGGACAGACCAGGAGAGGCGACCAGCAACCTGCCCCCAAGTGACTCCACAGTACCAAACGTGCCCGCACTCACAACATCCCTAGTGGCGCGGCACAACAAAAGACACGAACAACAATTACAAATCAACGATCATGTGACACCCGTAGGAGGCAGACTAAGACACTTCTTCCAGGAGTGGGAGAAGATAACAACGGACAAATGGATACTCAACATCATACAGTTCGGCTACTGCATAGAACTGGTAAAAAAGCCACCAAACAGGAGGCCAACGAACAAGAAACGCTCAGCAGACGAGCTATCACTACTGTGGCAGGAAGCACAAGAACTTCTCCACAAACAGGCTATAGAAAACGTACCATACAAGGAAAGAAGCACGGGAGTGTACTCCAACTACTTCCTCGTACCAAAAATAGACGAAACGCTAAGGCCCATACTGGACCTACGGTTCCTAAACAAATACATAAAGACTCAAAAGTTCAAAATGACGTCCTTACAGGAGGTTATACCTCAGATAAGGCACGGGGATTTTATGTCCACAATAGACCTTAAAGATGCCTACCTACACATTCCCATGAACCAAAAACACAAACATCTACTGAGATTTACCATCAGCAAGACGCACTACCAGTTCATTCACGGTCCTAGCCTTCGGCCTAAAATCCGCGCCAAGGGTCTTCACAAAATGCCTAGCTGCCGTAGCAGCACATCTGCGGAGCCAGGGAATACATGTATACCCCTACCTAGACGACTGGTTGGTGAAGGCGAACTCCTACAACCAATGCAAACTACATGCTCAGCAGGTCACGCACACGCTGACAAAACTAGGCTTCTCCATACACAGCGGAAAGTCGTCGCTAGAACCAGAGCAAGTAAAGATCTTCCTGGGTGCAAAAATCGACACCATTCAGGGCAGAGTGTTCCCCAGCGAAAAGAGAACCTCCGCACTGATGAAGGAGACTCGCCAATACCAGAAGGGGCGACGTCTGACAGTGAGGACGGTGAGCAAGCTCATGGGGATGATGGCGTCCTGCATACACCCAGTCCCCTATATTCGAGTACACATGAGACCATTCCAGGAATGGCTGCAACAGCAGTGGTCACAGGCTACAGGGAGTTGGGAAGATCTAGTGGTTGTAATGCACGCAGTGCAGGAAGAGATAGCATGGTGGAACAAGGACAACATAACAATGGGAAAGCCATTCACACCACCAACTCCGACAGTGACCATCACAACAGACGCATCCCAAATGGGGTGGGGAGCACACATGAACCTGCTCAAAGTAAGGAGTTTATGGACACAAACGGATGCCGTCAAACACATCAACTACCTAGAACTAAAGACCGTGTTCCTTGCACTAAAAGCGTTCCAGAAACAGCTGTACGGGCAAAGGGTGTTAGTACAAACAGACAACACCACAACGATGTTCTGCATCAACAAGCAGGGAAGAACACAGTCAGTGGCGCTGTCAGATCTAGCGCAACAGATATGGAAATGGGCAATTCCATTACAAATAGACCTCCTGGCAATACATCTGCCAGGGAAGGACAATGTGGAAGCAGACAGACTGAGCAGACGGGCGTCAATCTCACACGAGTAGGAACTCAACCCGCAGGAGACGCAAAGACTATTCAAGAAGTGGGGGACCCCACAACTAGACCTGTTTGCAACACACCAGAATGCAAAATGCCAATACTTCGCATCCAGGCAGCCAGGCCATCCATCCCAAGGAAATGCCCTATGGATGAGCTGGTCAAAGACATTTGCCTACGCTTTTCCACCGATACCGCTGATGCACAAAGTGCTCAGCAAGTGCAGAACAAGCAACATGACGCTAATTCTGGTAGCACCACAGTGGGCCAGGCAGTCCTGGTTCTCACAGATCGTGGAAATGGCACAGGGTCCACCACACAAGTTCCCAAAAAGGAAAGTCCTGCTCTCGCTGCAAAACGGAAGGGTACTCCATCCAGAACCAGAGAGCCTCAGCCTAGCAGCGTGGCTCCTTAAGACTTAGAGTTCGCTCACCTCAAGCTTCCACAAAGCACGCTGGCAGTACTGCGAGAAGCGAGGAGGCCCACCACACGGAAATGCTATGCAGCAAAATGGAAGAGATTCACTGAATGGTGCATCAACAAAAAGCTCCACAGGAGAATCACTAGAGAATCAACTGTGCTAAAATACTTAACACACTTACTAAAAAGTAACCTAAGCTGCACTTCGCTAAGAGTGCGCCTGGCAGCAATAGTAGCCTATACAAGAGGAGAAACAGGGAAAAGCTTCTTGCATCTCAAGTAGTAAAAAGATTCCTGGAAGGAGCCAAAAGTATAGCACCGCCAAAGAGGATGCCACCGCCTGCATGGAACCTCAATGTAGCTCTAACACAGCTTATGAAAGCACCGTTCGAACCCATTCACAAGGCATAGCTACATATGCTCACAATAAAGACGGCCTTTCTGGTAGCAATTACCTCGCTACGTAGGGTGAGCGAGTTGCAGGAACTCACACTACAAGAACCCTACATTCAGATTCACAATGACAGGGTGGTAATGAGGACGGACCCACACTTCATGCCAAAGGTGGTGTCCAGGTTCCATATAAACCAAACAATACAAATTCCCAGTTTCTTCCAGAAACCATCCACCAGCGCTGAAAGGGCACTACACACTCTGGACGCCAGAAGAGCAGTAATGCATTACATCGAAAGGACTAAGGATTGTAGAAAGACAAAGCAGTTCTTTGTGTCCTTCCCAAGCAGTTTCCTGGGCAGACCAGTGACTAAGAATACCATCGCACGATGGATCGCACAAACAATTCAATACTGCCACAAACAGGCAGGCCAAGAGCTACAGGGAGCAGCTCAGGCTCACTCGACCAGGAAAAAGGGAGCAACAATCGCCTTCCTAGCAAACACACCTATCCAAGACATTTGCCTGGCGGCAACATGGGCTTCAGTGCACACGTTCACTAAGCACTACTGCGTGGATATACAGATGAACAAAGAAGCACAAGTAGGTCAAAAAGTGCTTCAACATATATTCAACAACCAACGCTCATCTTCCACCCAGCCGCCACAAACATAGCAAACCGCTACAAAGTCTATGCACAGCATAGTGAATCCAGAAAGATTCACGCTGCAAAACGAATAGTTTCTTACCTGTTGGTGTAGTTTTGCAGCTTGAAGACTTTCTGGATTCACTAGCGAACCCACCCGCCTCCGCCAGAAAGATGAGACGGGAGGAAAGGGGGACTAAGAAATAGAAAACACCTTCAAAAAGGGTAAAAGGATTAACAACACAAGCACAAGACAAGAAAAAAAAAAAAAAAAAAGAATACGAAGATGGCGCCCAAGGGTGGGAGCTTCCGGAGGAAGCGTGCCGACGTCACGGGAGGACACCAAATGGTGGGGCGTCGACGCCCACCTGGGCTACACAAAAAAAAAAAAAACAGAAAAGAGACTACGATTCCGGACCCAACCACTAGACCGCGGAATAATGCACAGCATAGTGAATCCAGAAAGTCTTCAAGCTGCAAAACTACACCGACAGGTAAGAAACTATTCGTAATACACCGTGATTTCTATTGGCCATTCAACAGTCAAGAGATAAGTTCTTTGCCACTGTAGAAAATCTGCCCGGCCTCTCCAGTGAATGTAAAGAGTGCTTCAGCTTGGACCAAGAGCACTGCCACACTCTCTATTTGTATTTAACAAAATACGGTATACAGTAGGGACAGATAATACCACAAATCTATCCAATGAGGAAACCAATTAATCACAGGTCAGAAATATATCTGTCACAAAATAAATGTATTATTACAGGCCAAGACAAGCTAAATAACTGGTATTTTCGGTACTCGTACCTAACAATACTTACATATATTGACATATATGGTCCAGGTCTGAACCCTAATTGAATTTTATGTTCTAACTGCGGGAACCGCATTTGAGCCACACTGTTTCAACTAACAGTGTCTGCACTTCTAGCCTTTCCATTGTCCTGACGAGGCCCAAAGGTGATAGGGTTGAAGCAGGTCAACAACTCCAGTGAAGGAGTCTTCTGAACATTGAATAGTACCTATGAATGAAGTTCATGCCAACATTTAAAAAAACAAAAAAAAAACGGGGACTTGGTGATCCTCAACGAATGTTAACCCAAGAAATGCCATCTCCTAATTGTGGACTGTTGATTGATCCTTTTGAATACAGCCACACAATTTCCAAATGAATGGAAGACTGAAGTCCAATGGTTATATATGATATTGCCTGTTCATAAACACACAATGAAAATAATTGTTTGTGTTTCTATAAAAATGTATTATTTGTCATTGTGTATAGATGTGTATGTTTCAATATATGTAAATATTGTTATGTACGAGTGTAGGAAGGTAGGATCCTTCTCCATGGTTACCCCCACTTTTTTCCTGGTGGTGTTACGGTTTCTGACTAGTCTGACTGGGATCCTGCTAATCAGGACCCCAGTCTCTGTGCTTTCTCCCCTAAATTGGCATGGTAAGTACTTGGGTACATCCCAAATTGGACACTGGTGTACCCTTATCAGTCCTAGTATATGGTACTAAGGTACCCAGGGCATGGGTACACCAGGGGTCTCCCATGGGCTGCAGCATGTATTATGCCTCCTATGAGAGACCACTCAAATTGTGAATACAGGCCTGCTATTGCAGCCTGTGTAAGCTGGTGCTAAGTTTCTTATATCTGAGATCTGATAGAGACTTCTAGCTGCAGATTCCGTACCTTTGAATTTCCCAGGCGTCAAGCTGGATCCGGGAACTTTTGCTGAGCAATACCCCTTGCGCGCGATGTCGGGTGGCTCCATTCGGCTCCGCCTGACGTCGGCAGCATTGATTATGACGTCGCAGTGCCTATATAGGTGCCACCCAGTCGCGCGGACGTCAGTTCTTTTCTTTCCGCGCCAGTAAAGCACCGATCCGGGAAGAGCTACCCCTCTGCCGCTTTTTGGCAGGCTTTTTCTCTACTTTTGTCGATATTTCTGGATTCAACTTCATTTGCGAGGGATGTCTTTTAGAAATACCGGTTTCAAACCATGCGGGACTTGTTTCCGCCTAATGTCGGTCACCGATCCCCACCGTGTGTGTCTGTGGTGTCTTGAACACGACCACGATTTGAAGTCGTGTTCAGACTGTCGGGCGATGGCCCCGAAGACCTTGAGGGAGCGAGTGATGAAGTTGCTTGCGGCCCGGCTGTCGACACCGTCAAGCGAGACTCCGAGGAGGTCACGGTCCCATTCGAAGAAGAGGAGGTAGCGGGACCGCTCACAGAGCCCTAAGTCATCTTCCTCCCATTCGAGGTCTTCTGGACACTCTGGAAAGAGGCACAAGAAGAAGAAGGCCAGCGTACTTCGACTTCGCCTCAACTGACGTCCGTCGTTGAGAAAGGTAAGGAGCACCGGCGCTCGAGGCACGGTTCTGCGGAGCCGGAGCCTGAGTCGACTTCGCGCCTTCCACCGTTTCCGGGAGCCGTTGCAACTCCCGCTCAAATTAAAGAGTTTTACGAGGCCATGCGCCGTGTATTTGAGCGGAACAACCCCGTTGGAGAGCCCTCGGGCCCCGCGGGGTCGTATGGGGCGCCATCAGGTGGGGCCTCAGGGATCCGATCTTTACAATGTACTATTGCTAGCCAGCTGAATTTACACTTTAGGGGGCCTCAGGGATCCGATCCCGGATCCGGGTTGACGCCAGTCGTGCCAACGCGACCTTCCCCGGCGTCGTATCCGAAGTCTGTGCCTACGACGTCCCCGATGCCCGTCGGTCGTGCAAGCCCCATCCTCATCCCTGACGACACGGAGCCGGAACGGCGTCGAGTGACGCCGATTCAGACGTTGACATAACCCAGGGGTTCTATGTTGTCGCCAGAGCACTTTGTGGACGTGCTGGGCTCAGGAAAGGAATGGGAGGAGTCTGGAGACCCTCTTGAGAGCCAAGATGTCTCTGATGAGACAAAGGACTGGTATGGAGAACTTGGGGAAGCCAGTGGTGTGGATACTCCCCCAGAGACTGGCATGCTCTCTCCACCTACACTGGTTATGGAGTAGGGGGCGTCCTATGCCATGGTGGTTAAGAGGGCAGCTGAGGTCCTTGGACTGGAGCTGCCCTAAGTGCAGGTCAGGACTAATCTCTTGACGTAAGTGCTAAAGCCTGGGGCTTCCACTTCTGAACCCCTATTGCCCTTTAATGAGGCACTTGCGGACTTCCTTCTAGGAACATGGCCCAAGCCTAGCACAGGGGCTCCTGTGAACAGGACGATTGCACGCCGCCATCACCCATCTCCGGACGACCCAAAGTTCCTCAGCCAACACCCCACCCCAGAAAGTTTGGTGGTGCAGGCCTTTACGTCCCAAGGCGCATTCCCTTCCGCCCCTCCAGATGGGGAATCCAAGAGACTGGACTCATTTGGGAAGAAGATGTTTTCTTCCTCCGGTCTGGCATTTTGGTTGGTGAATACCGCATGCTTATTGGGCCGTTTCTCCCACTCTCTTTGGGAGACGGTTGCACAGGTGCTGCCACATGTCCCAGAGGAGGGCCGGGCTTTGCTCTCCCAAGCTGTCAAGGACGGGAGAGAGGCAGCAAAATTCACCATACGGTGTGGATTAGTTACGACCGATTCGCTGGGCAGGTCGATTTCAACGACGGTGGCCTTGAGACGCCACACCTGGCTTTGTACAACTGGCTTCTCTGGGGATGTCCAAGCCAATTTGATGGACATGCCCTTTGATGAACCCGTCTTTTTGGGGAAAAGGCAGACTCGGCCCTGGTCAGGTTCAAGGACTCTCGAGCTACGGCCATATCCTTGGGGCTCTCCTCCACTCCTCGTGGCCAGTCTTCCTTTCGCGGCAATGGAAGGGGTTTCCAGCCGCGTCAGCCCTATCCTAGCCATCGTCCCGCTCAGACTACCCAACCCGTGCGTGGACGTGGACGCGGTACATTCCGTCCTCGGAATGGAGGCCAGAAGTTGTCTACCACACTCCCCCCAGCAGCCGCAGCCTCCAAGCACTCCTAGGCTGATTCTGCAGGATCACACTACTCCAGTGGGTGGGAGATCTATAACAACAGACAAGTGGGTCTTGCAGATCGTCCAGGAAGGCTATTCTCTTCCTTTCCTTTCCTCTCCTAGTCTGCCAAGTCAGGAACGGCTGGCGGAGGATCCTTTAAAGTTGCTCCAAGAGGAAGTTACAGCTCTTTTGGCCAAAGGAGCTATAGAAAGGGTCCTAGCTTCAGAAGTAGGCAGTGGCTGTTATTCCCGCTACTTTCTGATTCCGAAGAAGAACAAGGGGCTTCAGCCCATTTTGGATCTTCGGACCGTCAATCTCTTCCTCAAGAAGGAGAAGTTCAAGATGCTCACTCTAGCTCAGGTCTTGTCTGGCCTAGACCAAGTATACTGGATGGTGGCGTTGGACCTGCAGGATGCATACTTTCACATTCCCATCCTGCCGGGCCACAGGCGTTACCTGTGGTTCAAGGTAGGTCGCGAGCACTTTCAGTTTACCGTGCTCCCCTTCGGTCTTACCAGTGCCCCTTGGGTGTTCACCAAGGTGATGGCGGTGGTTGCAGCTCATCTGCGCAGGTTAGGGGTGTCAGTCTTCCCCTACCTCGACGACTGGCTGTTGAAGGCGTACTCGCCCCAGGCAGTCGTCTCCTACCTTCAGACTACGGCAAATCTACTGCATTTTGGGGTTCCCTAGAAACGTGCCGATGTCACAGCTGATTCCTTCTCAGATGCTCCCTTTCATCGGAGCTGTTCTGGACACAGTGCGGTTTCGGGCTTATCCTCTCGAGCACTGAGTCCAGGATATTCAGGTTATGATTCCGATATTTCAGCTTCTATCCTGGATTTCGGTGAGGTTGGGTCTCATGGCCTCCTGCATCCTGTTGGTAAGACACGCCATTGTGGCGTATGCAGGCTCTGCAGTGGGACTTGAACTTCCAATGGGCACAGCATCGGGGAAATCTCACCGACGTGGTTCACTTCTCGGAAGGAACTGCGAAGGATCTGCAGTGGTGAGTAAAGAACCGCGATTGGGTCAGCGGCAGACCTTTCTCCCTTACCCATCCAGATTTCACAGTTGTGACGGATGTGTCACTTCTGGGATGGGGCGGCCACATGGGAGTGGTGGCGATCAGGGGTCACTGGTCTCCGTCGGAGACGGGACTCCACATAAACTTGCTGGAGCGCCGAGCGATTCGGTTGGCATTGAAAGCATTTCTTCCCTCTGTCAAGAGGAAGCTGGTGCAGGTGTTCACGGACTAGACCACCGCCATGTGGTACTGCAACAAGCACGGCGGGGTGTGGTCGTGGACCCTTTGTCGAGAGGCCCTGCGTCTCTGGGCATGGCTGGAACAGCAGGGCATATCCCTGGTGGTTCAACACCTGGCAGGTTCTCTGAACGCCAAGGCAGGCGATCTCTGCCGTCGATGCCTTCAGGATAACGAATGGCGTCTCTAGTCGGAGGTGGCGCAAGGTCTCTTTCAGCAGTGGGGAGAACCTTGGTTAGATTTGTTCGCCTCTGAAGAGAATGCGCAATGTCAGCAGTTGTGCGCACTGGAGTTTCCAAGATGGCGATCGCTCGGCGACGCGTTTCGACGCAAGTGGAGCACAGGCCTGTTGTACGCCTTTCCGCCCATACCACTCCTGCCCAGGGTTCTGAAGATCAGGAGCGACCAGGCCCAAGTCATTCTTGTGGCTCTGGACTGCGCAAGGAGAGTCTGGTATCCAGAGCTTCTAAAGATGAGCATCGATTCTCCGATCAGGCTGCCCTTCGGGAGGATCTTCTGTAGCAGCAGCAGGGGAGGGTTCTCCACCCGAACTTGTCAACTCTTCGCCTCCATGCGTGGAGATTGAGTGGCGACAGTTGATAGCTTTTGACCTTCCTCCCGTAGTCTGTAATGTTATTCTAGTGGCCAGGCGGCCCTCCACTAGGACGGTATACGCCTGCCGTTGGCAGAGATTTGTATTATACTGTACAGAAAGGTCCATTGACCCTCTTTCTGCTTCTCTTTGTACTGTCCTTTTATTCATTTTAACTCTTGCCCAGCACGGTTCTGCTTTGGGAACTCTCAAAGGTTACCTCTCTGCTCTGTCTGCTTTTTTGCGGCTGCCAGACCAACCTTCTCTCTTTAAATCTCCTATTGTAAATAGATTTCTGAAAGGGCTGGGTCATTTATTTCCACCTACGCCCTTTGTTATGCCACAATGCCACCTTAATTTGGTTCTCACTTACCCGATGTGCGCTCCTTTCAAGCCTTTGCATAATTGTCCCCTCCGGCTGTTGACCATAAAAACAGCCTTCTTGGTGACGATTACATTGGCTCGGAGGGTGAGTGAATTGCAGGCATTATCCAGCTCTCCTCCTTATCTTATGTGCTTTCTGGACAAGGTGGTGCTTCGCACCAGGGCATCTTTTTTGCCAAAGGTTGTGACCCCATTCCATCTGGGTGAGTCAATCACTTTGCCCACCTTCTTCGCTCCCCCACAGCCCTCTAAGGAAGAGGACCGTCTCCACCGACTGGACCGAAAAAGAGCGTTGTCGTTCTACCTTGACCGCACAAATGAGTTCTGGGTGGATGACCAACTCTTTGTGGGGTATGTGGGAGCGAAGAAGGGAAGGGCAGTGCAGAAATGGACCATCTCTCGCTGGGTCGTTCTCTGCATTAAAATCTGTTACGCCTTGGCGAAGAAGCAGCCCCCTGAGGGATTAAGGGCCCACTCCACCCGGGGAAAGGCTGTGACTACCGCCTTGGCTCGGGGTGTCCCAGTCCAAGACATCTGTCAGGCAGCAATGTGGGCATCATTGCACACGTTCGCAAAACATTATTGCCTTGATGGTCAAGTGCGCAAGAACGGGCACTTTGCCCGTTCAGTCCTGCAAGACTTAGTCTAGATCATGAGTCCCCCCAACCTACTGCCGGGATGGTATGGCTCGGGTATCTGATTCAAAGGTAAGGAATCTGCAGCTAGAAGTCTCTATCAGATGAACAAGTTACTAACCTTCTGTAACGCATTATCTGGTAGAGACTCTATCTAGCTGCAGATTCCTTACAGCCCCACCCATGCCTCCCCGCTAGCCGGACTGATGTAGTAGGACTAGTGTTGTTTCCCCTTTCAGGGCCCTAGTTTTTGCACACGACTATGTCAGTTACTTCGTGGCTCTGCGCTTCTGGCGTGAGAAATACAAAAAGTACTGACGTCCGCGCGCCTGGGTGGCGCCTATATAAGCACTGCGACGTCATAACCCACCCTGCCGACGACGTCACGCGGAGCCGAATGGAGCCACCCGACGTTGCGCGCAAGTGGTATTGCTCAGCAAAAGTTTCCGTATCCAGCCTGACGCTTGGGAAACTCAAAGGTAAGGAATCTGCAGCTAGATAGTCTCTATCAGATAATGCTTTACCGAAGGTAAGTAACTTGTTCGTCACTGCACTTAAAACCTATAAGTCACCCCTAAGGCAGGCCTTTCAATCCTGAAAGCAGGGTGCTCGGTTCTAAGTGTGAGGGTGCCTTTGCATGAGCAGAACACCCCTACAACCTTCGGAGTCCATTCTCCCGGGTTGTCAGTGTATCAGCCATTATGATACATCGTGGCCTTGCGTCATTAAGCGATGACCATCTCTAAAGTGGCTGTAACGAACCCTGTTGTGTATGGGATCAAACATGTGGGAATCATACCCCCACACCGTAAACAGTGTGGGAGGTATGATTCCATGCACTGTAAAGCTCCTCCGGGAGCCCCTCTGTGCTCCCTGTACCAGTCTTCTAGACCCGGACAGCAAACTATTGCTGCTACCGACCAGAGACACAATTCTGCCCTCCTGCTGCTGAGCCAAGCTCGAGCAGAGAAAGGCAGGACAATAGGTATCCTGTCACAGGGAGGTGTGACCACCTCCCAGACATGGCTTAGTTTATTAGGACAGGGTGGGGGCGCTTGCCAGTACCACTGTCTGCTCGAAGGGCACATTTCGGGCCCTCCTTGCATACTCTAATTCAAACCAGCTCAGTGAGCCGTTGGCTCCAGCTCTGGCGCAAAACTGGACAAAGGACATGGGAGTATCCTCCCAACTGTCCGACCCCTCCCCTGGGAGGTAACCCTGAATCGTCCCAACCCTTTCCTTAGGGTACTTAAGGGCTTTACCTGTTGGTGGGTCCCTAGATTTGTTGTGGGACAAGATTCATATCAAGACACCACTTCATCTTCGACCGTCTGGGCACTTTGGACTTCGCTCTGGGCACCGAGACTGCAACTGAGAACACTCCTACTGCTCCTGGTCTCGTCGCCCTGCTCATCTGCTGCAACATCTGTGCCTGTGCTCCATACAGGAACCTTCCAAGGCATATGGGCATCCAAGACACCTGAAGGAATCTCCATTGAAGTGAAGGAGTCACTTCCCTGCATCTGCAGGCACCGCTACACAGCTGACCAGTCTGCTGATCCTGGGCTCCCACGGACTCCAAAAGGCTCAGCAACACAGGTGGTGGTTCTTCAACTCCCTTGAGGCCTGCACTGTCTTCTCACCAAGTTTGAGGCCAGTATCCCTCGCCGGAACCGCAGGAACCGAACCCCTGTGCACTGCGTCGACTTGTCGTTGCAAAGGATTGTTGTCTCTCTTCCTCAGAGACCTTCGGGCTCCAAGTAGCCCCCACCTCAAGCATCTCCTGTGACCAAGAACTTCGTCCTCACCGCATCTCTTGCACCGGGGGCCTGCATCTTTGGTGAGCTGCTCGAGGTCCTCTTGCGACTCCTGTGCCTCCAGCCTGTGGGTCCTCCTTTTTTTTAAATTTTAAACAGATTTTATTGAACAGTTAATCAATACTTCTTACAGTCGGCAATACAAGTACACTGTTTTCATACATAGCATTTTGGTTCACTCGTGCCTCCGGATCTTTCCCCCTGTGAAGTAGCTTGTCCGGTAATCTCAAGCAGGTTGAGTGTTCGTCTTTTACGTCATCAATTGCAATTTATTAACCTGCCTGTTATCTGTGACATTCTAAGGGTAGCGAGCTCTGGGTTACAGTGTGCTCTCCTCCGCTTCTTGTAAGAGGCCATCAACTCCCCTCACCCAACACTCACCACCCCCCCTCCCGCCAGGCGTGTCATAGTGTGTAATGATCCCTGCTTATAACTTCTAGGTCATTGAGTATATGATGTCTCGAGTGGATCTATTTCACGTCTCTGCTCCCAATTTGTTTTCTGGGTACTCTTTGCTGATCAAACTTCGATAGCCCACTTTACATGGTAGTCTGTGGGCGGTAACATCTCTGTCCCCAGTTCTTATGTCGCCCCCGGAGTGCCCTTCACTGGGTCCACTTCTGGGTGTTTAAGTAGTGTCACCAATGCTTCCCATTCTCTGGCTGACTGTAGGGATTTCTCACTCCCATTTCTTATGGCTTCTCTTTGCCGCACCGCCCCCTCGTATTCTGCTAATTTTATAAGCTCCCTCTTCCACCTATCTGCTCTGGGGCCTTCCTGCGTCTTCCAATGACTAGTGTTCTCTCGTTTTGCAAGTAAGAGACCCAGGTCCTGGAATTTACTGCTTACTTTATTTTTAGAGGTGAGGAAGAACCAGTGTAAGAGGCAGTACCCTGGTGTTGTGGCCGCTTCCCTCTCTGTCACCTCTGTCAATACTGTGGCTATCGTCCTCCAAAAGTTCTCTAGTTTCGGACAGCTCCAAAACATGTGAAAATAATTCCGCTCCTTCCTCATTGCATCGGGGGCATACAGCTGCCCTTATGTTAAAGTGTCTGTTGATGCGTCCTGGTGTGAGGTATGCTCTATGAAGGACATAAAAGTTAATTAGTTGAAACCTGCCATTTCTAGTGATCTTGCTTGTTCGTTCCACTAGGCCATCCAATGTTTTCTCATCTATGGATTCCCCTAGGTCTTCTTCCCACCGTTGTTGCAGAATATTTAGAGCTGAGAGTGACGCGTTGCGGAGTTGTCTGTATAAGCAGGTAACTGTCTTGTATGTCCCAGAGTCAGACACTACATATTGGCACCCTTCTGACAGTGGTGGCTCTGAGAACTCCCCTCCCCATTGCTTTCGTATCGCCGCTGTGAGGGCTGTGTGTAGTAAAAAGTGTCCCTGGGGCACATCGTACCTTTCTCTAAAGTCATTAGACGGCAGCAAGATGCCGTCCTCATAAAGCATTCCAATAGTGCTCACTCCTGCTGCTATCCACTCCTCTAGCCCTCACCAGTCTCCTCCATGTGGTAGTTTCTTACAAATGGATAGTGGGATATCTGGGGCATACGATTGTTTGGTTTTGGATCTCTGTAAACTTCTGATCCAGCATTTACGAATCACTTTTAGTTTGGTGGTACAATCTCTCTCTCCCTTGTGGGCAGGCGTAACATCACTCGGGATAGGAGGTTTAAGCTTGGAGTTGCAGTGTCCAGCTGTTCGATCCTCTGCACTCAACCAGCAATCCATTTCGTGAGCCATGGCAATTGCGCAGCTATATAGTAATATTCAAAATCTTGCAATGCTAGTTCACCTGCTGCCTTTGGTCTCGTGAGCTTGGTCAGTGCTACTCTGCGTCTCCCCATCCCCCATAGAAATGACGTCACCAGTGTTTGCAGATGTCGGAACATCCCTGCCGGGATCCAGACCGGGAGTACCCCAAAGAAATAGAGTAATCTCGGTAGAGTCACCATCTTCAGTAATGCTACTCTTTCTGCCACTGACAAGGGTACGGTCCCCCAAAAGTCAAAGCATGATTTCACACCCCTGATCGCTTTTCCCATGTCACCTTCTAGTAGGTCTGTTTGGCTATGGTAAACCTGTACTCCCAGGTAGGGCAGGCATCTGTTCTCCCATAGTACTCTGTCTACGGCCTGCAGTCTCTCTCGTCCCGCTGTGGTGGGGAAGAGGCATGATTTCGTCCAATTCACCTTAAGTTCCGCCACTCTCCCCAGGACTGCCAGCAGTTCCCTTGCTCCATCAAGATCTTCTCTCGAGTTACGGAGAAATAGCAGTAAATCATCAGCGTAGAGCGCTATATGATGAGTTCGGCCTAATACCTCCAGGCATTGGCAGGATTTTCCTGTTCTGGCTCTAGCGGCTAGGGGCTCCATGGCCAGGGCAAATAGAAGTGGTGATAAAGGACACCCCTGTCGCGTTCCCCTATCCACCTTGTAACTGTCCGATATTAGCCTCCCAGTTTTGACTCTAGCACTAGAGTCCGCATAGAGTAAGGCCGTCTATGCCACAGAGTCTGCTCCCAAACCAAATCTCTGCATCACCCGAAACAAATATGGCCATTCGGGGCTATCGAAGGCCTTTTTAGGTCGAGCCTAGCGCAGCGCGCATGCGCTGCTCTAGGAAAACGACCTCTTGGAATCGATCTTGACTTTTCACACGCACGTGCGTGTTTTTTTGTGCTTTTTTTTGATTGGGCTTTGCGTGCGAAGACAGCACGCAATTGGGCAAAGGCGGGTGCATGTCCCACCTTTCCCCGGAAATGTTTCCGCCCACGGCCTATGGCTTTCGGTTACGAGCACGGGGCGCGCAGGGTGCCATCTGTTTTGTATCACGCTTTCACTTTCGCGGCCGCGCTTGTTTTTTTAAAATTCCTGGTGAGTTTTAAAGAACCACTCGGGGCTCGATGGCTGAACACAGCAGAGACGCTCTTGCTCTGTGGCAAAGATCGCTTTAAAGTTCTGGTGTTTGCTGCCCGCCTGGTAGAGTTTGTGTAGCCAGGATGCTTTCCTTTGACAGCGATATGGCTTTTGGAGGTGTATTGTGCGTAAGAGGATACTGGGTGGTTTCGATAAGATGCCCCATTGGCTCAGACGGGGACAACTGTGTGAAGAATTGAATGTGCTCTTACGGTGGCATCACTTAGTTCGCCAACAGCAGTGTTCACGAGCGGGAAGGTGCTCTTCCACAGCCGGGCAGTACAACACCCCGTGTGACGTGTGCTTTGACTTCAAACGACCCCGGGTTGGCATAGGTGACGCGCTGTTCCGTTTGTGCTCAGTGGTCGGCCGTTGCTTTGGGCGGTCTGCCGGCGGGCGTTGGCTAGAGCTCACCCACAATGGCGTACATTGTTTTTGCGAGTTATAATAACTGCGCGTTGCATAAATCTGATCCGTGTCAGTAGAACGTTTTTGTGAAGCAGTTTCTTAGCGTACAAATGTGCCTTATATCAGAACTTTCTATGGCAATCCATGTAAAGGAAAAGCTGACTGAGGTGGTGACCGTGGTGGGCGCTTTCTGGGAGGTATTTGTAAACTCTCTGTGATTCATGTACATGTCACAGGACTATTAGTCTTTGTCGTGGCTCCTGCTGTATCACTCCGACCTGGAACCTGCTTTATCCTCAGTTCTGGGCTGCGCTGTTTCGTGTGTCGCAGCCCCTGAAAAAGGTGGCTGGCAGTGCGTCATGCTCCAGCTTTGTATCACATTCTAGCTTCCAGTCGGCCAGTTGTCTTCAACCTTGGTAATGTGGCGGGATGATGAAGGTGAGGTCCAGGGCCGGTCATATCAGACAGAGGGTTTTTAACTCCATTCTTAGCAAAGCCGGTCCTCCGTGCAGGAGCGATGTGTTCTGGCTGTTTCAGTGCCAGGATGAGGGAGGCCCACTGGGCAGCCCTTCCTCATGGAGGAGATGGCCAGTTTCCGATGACCCCCACTAGAGGGATGTGACTGAGATGTCATAAGCGGGGATCGCTGCTGATGACCGCAGTGTCATAGCTTGTCAACAATCACTGGCACCTTGATAAGCAGGCCGCGGCTCCGCTCCCAGCTGTGCCTTCTGCCTTTTCTTGGAGACACTCTGAGGAGCCTCGGTTTGTGTGGTAACTATTTGTCTGCACTTTAATAACATCTTTATGGAGGCGCTACAGAGTTCTATCGGCGTCATTGAAATGTGAGCGCTATATGCACAAAATACTTTTTGATCTATGTTCTTGGCGAATTTGGGTTATACTTGCATCTCTTTCAAAGTTTAATTGGAAAATCTATGCGTCTGGAGGTTCCTGCTTTCCTCTTCAGGCTGGTTTAATAGAAATTGCAGTTTAACAGCCGTTTGTCCTTGGGCCCTCAACAGCATCCGTCGTTTTAACAACACTCAGAATGCAAGGAGGATGCGAGGTGTCAGGCAGGCACACACAAATTATTTGGGAATTGTTGCTAGTTCGGAGGATCAGTCCTGTAGTTTCTTAATGCAGTGGTTCGGGGTGCAACACGTGGAGCAGTCGGTAGCTGTCACTGAGGCATATGTGTTGAGACCTGCTTAATATGTGAACGAAGAGTTATTAAACTGGATGCTGTTTGCATTCGTTTCGAGATTCCTGTGAGTTATGTTATGTTATGTTATGTTAACAAATACTTCTAAAGCGCACGTACACCCAGAGGTTTCATGGCGCTAAACCTGATCAGAGTCACAGCAGGGCAGGATTTAAGCATGCGCCTGCTCGAACAACCATGTCTTGAGCATTTTTCTAAAGCCCAATAAGTTATTGCAAGACCTAATTGTTAGTGGAAGAGAATTCCAAAATCTAGGGGCCAGATAAGAAAACCTGCACCCTCCCTGACGTTTGAGCTTATAAGTAGGGGTAGATAGCAACTGGAGATGAGCCGATCGCAAATTACGATTGGGAACATGTTTTGATATCATGCATTTAATGAATTTAGGGCTCCTACAATGAAGAGCTTTGAAAATTAAACACCCTGTCTTAAAGGCTGCTCGCTGGATGATAGGGAGCCAATGAAGTTTTACAAGTAAGGGGCTTGCAGATTGCCATTTAGGACATTTATATATGAGTCTTGCGGCTTGGTTTTGTACCAACTGGAGACGTTTTAATAGAAACAGTGGAAGGCCAAGGTAAGTAGAATTGGAAAAATCGAGACGGGAGAGAACCAGGGCAGTGACGACCTGTATAAGAGCGTCATGGGTGAGTAAATGGGCAATCTTCCTAATTTTACGTAGTTGGAAAAAGCAAGAAGAGACCACTACCCCTACTTGACCTCTAGATGAGAGATCAGCGTTTATAGTAACTCCAAGGCTTTTTACAGAGATGGACGGGGTAGGAGAAGGTCCCAAATCAGTAGGCCAATAGTGTGGGCCCCAATGAGTCTGGCCTTTTCCAACAAGGACCAATTCAGTCTTGCCCGGATTAAGCTTGAGATGGTTATTATCCATCCAACTCTGAATATGAAGCATGGTGTCTTGAAATTCCTGAATTGAATCAGGGGAATTGTCAATGATAAAAACAAGCTGAAGATCATCAGCATAGTTAAAAGTGATTGACCTCCTTTTCCTTAAAGAACGGATCAAGGGCAGGAGGTAGAGATTAAACAGATGGGGGGACAATGATGATCCCTGTGGTACCCCGCACGTGATTGCGGTCTCGGGGGCAATAAAGGGGGCCAGGCGAACTGCTTGGGTACGACCCTCAAGAAATGACTTGATCCAGTTAAAAGCTGATCCATGAATGCCAGCCTGTCTGACGCGGTCCAACAAGATTTGGTGGTCGACCGTGTCAAACGCGGCCGACAAGTCCAGCAGCACCAAGGCCTGAGGGGTACCCTTATCCGCATTAGCTCGCAAGGTGTCTAGAACAGCCAAGATGACGGTCTCAGTAGAATGAGCTGGCCGGAAGCCCGCTTGATAGGGATCCAAATGTTCAGACAGTTCAATAAAATTCGATAGACATTTGGCGACATGCGCTTCCAATATCTTTGCTAAAAAAGGAAGCAGAGAGATAGGGCGGTAGTTTGAAGGGTTAACAGGGTCGGCGTCCGGTTTCTTTAGGAGAGGGACCACAACAGCATTCTTGAAGGCATTTGGGACCCTCCCCTGCCCGAGGGACTCATTCAAAAAGGGGAGTACTGTTTGTGGCAAAGCCGAAAAAATATCCTTTAGGATATAAGGGGGGCAACAATCTCTAGGAGAGCCCGATTTGACTCGGACCAATAGGTCAGAGAAGGTCTCTTGGCTGATAGCAGGGAAATGTTCCATGATAGTAGTATTAATTATCAAGCTATCAGGAAGCTCCACGGATCCAGAGGGGGGAATGCTGGCTTTAATAGTGGCAATTTTATCCACAAAGAAATCATTCAGAGAGTCACATAGATCTTGAGTAGGAGTTTGTTTAAGAATAATTCGCTCTGTACTACATAGATCGTTAACTATCACAAAGATTTCCTTTGATCTATTTTGGGAGCTTAGAATTCGGGCTGAGAAATGGGCGACCTTGGCTGCCATGATTGCATTTTTATATTCATTCCGAGCTTTAACGTACTGAATTTTATTTTCTGAGACATAACCGGCTCTCCATCTCCTTTCTTTTTGGCGGAGATCTAGTTTCTTTATTTTTAGCTCAGCAGAGAACCATTTCTGAGCCTCAGTTGGTCGTCTACAGTTAAGTTTGGTGAGTGGGGCATGAATGTTACTTGCAGCGAGTAACCAGGAGGAAATATTTTTTTCCATAGAATTAATATCAGAGTCCAAAACAGGAGGGGAGCTAGCCAAGGAGGCAATAAAGTCATGTTTACTCAAGGACCTCCACTTCCTGATCATGCCACCCTCAACCTTAGGAGTCTTAGTATTAAGGGGGATCATTACCGTAAATGTTATTAAGTAGTGGTCGGACCAAATACAAGGTGAAATAGTAGGTACCGACAAGGTCAAATTGGTAGACCAAAGCTGGTCCAGTGTGTGGCCTTTAATATGAGTAGGTGAAGATATAAACTGAGTAAAATTAAGATTAGAAAGTAGGTCAGATAGTTCGATGGCCAGCGGTCCTCCGCAGATGTCATTGAACCAATAGTTCATATCGCCTATAAGTAAAATGTTAGAATAATTCGTGGCCAAATTAGCCATCTGTTCACTCAAGGAGAAAGGGAATGAAGGCATATGCTGTGGGGGCCTATAAACAATAACGCAAATAAGGGGACCAGCATGGGAATCCAGTTTAATGACTAAATTCTCTGTCAGTGGGAGGCTAAGAGGGGTGATAGTGGTGAATTTATGATCTTTGTGAATAATAGCGGCAACTCCGCCGCCTATTTTGCCTGGAGACCGATTTGCCTGAATTATATAATAATCCTGGGGAAGTGCGGCTAGTATATCTGGTGTGGACTCAGCATTGAGCCAAGTCTCAGTGACCAAAAAAACATCAGGTTTTTCGGACACGAGCATCAAAAAAATGTCCAACTGGTGTTTAACCAGTGAACGAGTGTTCAAATAGAAAATACGCAAGTTAGAGTGTTCTATCTTAGGGTGGGCAGGGGTTTCTGGGGCGTAAGAAATGGGAGAGAGAGGAATAACAGGGAACCTTTGTGCTCGATATAGCAGATTAGAGCGGATGCATTTATATGTGGCTGAGTCAAGGGGTAAGGCCGGCAAAGCCAGCGATCTAAGTTCCTCCGAGTAGTATTTTATAATTTGGCCATGAGGTAAGGCCCCAGCGCCCGCTGCGCGCGTCCGCTGCGCTCCCGCGTCGTGGCAAGCATTTGAAGCCAAAGCCCCGCCTCTGACTCCTCCCCCACCCGGCAAGATTGGTTAGGGCCGAGGGGTGGTGACGAGCAGGGTGAAGGGAGCTGCCCACTCAAATGGAAGGTAAATTTAAAAACGAACAAATTCAGCAGTATAACAGTGATACAAAGTTTAAAAAATACTAAAAACAGTGAAATGCTGCCGCAGCGATCCGCGTAGCAATGACCCTGACAGTTTCCCCGCTCCCGCGTCTGGCAAGCATTTGAAGCCAAAGCCCCGCCTCTGACTCCTCCCCCACCCGGCAAGATTGGTTAGGGCCGAGGGGTGGTGACGAGCAGGGTGAAGGGAGCTGCCCACTCAAATGGAAGGTAAATTTAAAAACGAACAAATTCAGCAGTATAACAGTGATACAAAGTTTAAAAAATACTAAAAACAGTGAAATGCTGCCGCAGCGATCCGCGTAGCAATGACCCTGACAGTTTGTAATAAAAATGAAATGGAGAAGTATGTTTAAGGAATTTAGCGTGGCATAAGGACAATAAGGCATTTGCCCCGCGGATGCACACATTGTACTGTAGGGGTCCACTACATTAAAAACAAGTATTGGCATAGCCAATAGGTCTCGCCTTTGGGACCTTATAAGTGTTTAGCCATGCAACAGTTGATGTTGTTGCACCAAGGATATTGTGCTGCATAACTAAATACTTATAAGGTCCCAAAAGCGAGACCTATTGGCTATGCCAATGCTTGTTTATATAGACTGCAAAGATGACCGCATCCTATTTGCATTAAGAGTCTGCCTCTAGTATTCACAATAGTCTCCGTACGTTCATTGCTGTATTGCAGGACGGTATGAACCCTGCCTGATCTCAGCCTGTGGGTCCTCTTGAGGGTCTTCTTTGATTCCAGCGGGCTCCCGTGATTGCTCGGGGTCTCCTCTGAGTCCCCTGCTTGTGGCGAGTCACTTGGATCATGCTGGTCCCGACACTGCACCTTTTTCGCTTTCTGCGTTGTTTGCAGTTGCCAAGACTTGTTGGTGTTCCCAACGGGCACCGACCCCTCAACTCTCGACATCTGACGTTGGACAGCTCGTGAACGGCTCCTGGTCTTCCTCAGCGTTGCCTGGTCCACACAGCTGCAGCTCCAAGGTCACCGTTAGCTTCCCCGCAACACCCGACATCGGTGGGCATTCGTCTTCCATGCCTCTGGGTCACTCCTGAGTGACATAGAGACTGTCCCCTCTGCTTGCAGGTACTTCTCTTCTTGAATTCACCTTTGGGTTCCACCGGACACTTTCACCTTCTTCGCCAGCAGCATCTTCCTGAAGTCCTCCATTGAGTTCGACAGCGGTTTCCGACGCCACTTCGCACCTATGCACCCGGCTTCCCTGGTGTAGGTATCCTGGTTTCTAGGGTATCCACGGGTGAAGTGGCTCGCCAACCTTCGGTCTTACACGGGGTTTCCTCTGGGTCCACTGGGAAGGGCCCTTTTTTCTTTAAAATTGCAACCGCGACTTACCCATTGACTTGAATTGAGCATGCAGTCGTGTTCTCCTACTCTGCATACGGCCTCCGTGGGGCTCCTAGTTACTTACCTCGAGTGGTTCCTTGGGTCCCCAGCACTTCTACGTCTTCTGGGTATAGTCTTGACTTGAGTCGTGGTTCACATCGCACTATTTTAGTATATGGTTTGGTCCCCCCCTAGTGACCACTGTGTATTTGTGCTACTTACCTGTTTTCTTTGCAAACTATTGCGAGCATTGTGTATATCTCCGGGTAGGAGATATCTGTATGTGTTAGTGAGTGTCTTATAATAAATACATATTTTTATAAATACACTGTGTGGTTCTTTTTCACTTAATCTATACCAATAAGATTATGATCTGGTAGAACAAGCTGCTTTACACTCCTTCTGGACTAAGCCTGAAGGCTGCTTCCCACAGCTACCACTTAGAGAGCTTTCTAAGGTTGTCTAAGACCACTAAAATCACCATAAGGGTTGTCTGGATTAGTGCAGGGTGCTACACTTACATAAGTGAGCACCATATACTAAGCCAGCCTCCTACAACGAGTACCGAAAATACCAGTTACTGAGCTGGACTTGGCCAGTAATAATAAATTCTTTTTGTGACAGACATTTCTGACCAGTGATTAATTTGTTTCGTCATTGGATAGATTTGTGGTATTATCTGTCCCTACTGTATACAGTTTTTTGTTAAATATAGGTTCCTCTGCCCAGGTACAGTAGGGTCATTTTGGCACACATTTTCTTTTGTGTATCTAAATTTTCTATTTGAGCAGTTCTTTAACTCTATTAGACTTTATCTGAGTTGAAAATTCCAATCAGTGTAGGATAGTTCAGTAGATTAGGAGTCTGTAAGGGTGAGGCCGTGGGGGAGACGGACTTACGAGGGGCAGGGTTACTATATTTGAATCATCAATTAACCTGTCCCAGGTTCACTACTCCTAACCTCGGCTGGCAGGAAGATAATTGTCGACTGATACTTTTTGTTTGGAAGCATTGGGCGGAATGGGGATTGTTTCTCCAAGGTTTATTTTTCTAAATTTTCTATTTTTTAGGGTAGTCACACATCTGCAAAGCCACAAACCCATTAACATATAGATCTGATGACATGCATCCTGCATTGCCTAGAATCATGAATTCAGCTGAGATGTCTCATGAAACGTTAACCTATTGAATAAGGCACCGTCAACCAGTATGGGGCAGATATACTGCTGTTGCACTAGATCAGGTGACTTAAATCAATGCCTTCATATATATGTGTTCATTACTCTTGTTCACTCTGTATGGACAAGGGGCCATGTGGTGTAGCGTTTCTGATAAGCGGACAACTTTTCTTTGTGACTCATACATAGGAAGATTCACAGGGGAAATATGCTGTGGTCTCTGCTTTATGATTAACATCTCACACTGTGCTTAATTTATGGACCACCCTCACTCTCCAAGACTTTTCTTTCCCCGCTTGGCTCTATAATACTGGAATCTCTACCCATAATAATAATAATAATAATAATAATGGGCAGTGATTTCAGTGGCCTTCTGAGTTGCATTTTTTGACGAATCCCTTGACATCCTTGTTAACTGACTTCCTGAACTCAATGCGGCTCACTGACATTGGGAGACACTAAAACCTGCAACAGGGAGAATATACCTTGTTGTCTGTGGTACATAGTTCATTCTCCTCTTTAGACTGTTTCTTGACATCTACGACTGACCTGAGCCATAATAAATCTATGGCCTTCTGCCAGTTGTCCTCTGGCAAATCTCCAGGCACATACTAATACCTGATGAAATTCTTCGACTGTCTTAGCATCTCTGTGATTCAACTTCTTCTGGACTTGTGTGAGTGCCAGTCTGCGGGAAGATTCCCTCGAGATCTGTTTGACGCCCAGAACGTAAATATCTTGAAACCGGAACACCCTCCAGAGAGAAGCCCACTAACTCAACCAGAGGAAACTGCTCATGCAGATATCACACCCATGATGAACTGTATACGAAGAGATACACAGATGTGGATGACTTTTCTTCTGTCCATACTGAACTAAAGATGATTAGTCTCCATAAAATAATTTACACACTACAAAATTATCCATTTACCCTTCCCCTTAAGTGTATAAAGACCTTGACGTCACTGATGAGGTCCTTTATATGGAACAATTTTTACTCCAGCGGACGGATGAGAGAGTAATATCTTTAGTCTTGATAAAGATGGTTTAAATCAAGATAATACCATTGAAACGCGTCGCCAACGCCATAGAACCATAATCCGCACAGTGGGCTGCCACACTAGATATTCATTGTCTTTTGTACATCAGGGTCCTGCCCCAACGTTGCCTCATATGGATATGGTCACTTTATGACAAAGTGTAGTGTCTTTTTAATACTCTCGTCTAATTGTCTTTGTTATTGAGTTTGTTCATTTGTTTATTTATAGTGTGATGTTTTTTTCGATTTTGAACATAAATATACTATGCATGATTAACTGTTTTTTAATTTGCTACAATATTGTTTTATATGCTTTTAATAAATTGATACATAACATTTCCAATATTTTTCTGGTGTACTGGCACACTGCTTTTTCAACTGGTACTGTATCCCCCATGATTGAATGTGTGTGATTTAGGTGAGTGAATGAGCTAGAGTTCTCTCAGTATTTGCCAACCAAAGGATATATTGTTATTTTACAAGAAGTCCAAATGGACTTCATCTCGACTGTCGTCCCTCGACAAAGGAGGTAAGGAGCACCGATGCTCTAGGCACAGTTCAGTGTCGACTTTGCGTCTTCCTCCCTTTCCGGGAGCCGGAGCAACCCCCGCTCAGATTAATGAGTTTTATGAGGCCATGCGCCACGTATTTGAGCGGGCCTACCCCTCTGGTGAGCCTTCGGGCCCCGCGGGGTCGGGAGAGGCCAAGTCGGATTCAGTCGTCTGCTCCGGCCACGGGGCTGGTGGGCCTCAAGGATCCAATCCCGGATCGGACCCGAAGTCTGTGCCAAAGGTGCCAGCCCTATCCTCATCCCTGACGACATGGAGCCGGAATGATGTCGCTCGATGCCAATTCCGACGTCGATTGAACCCAGGGGTTCCATGTTGTTGTCTGAGCATTTTGTGGATGTGCTAGGTTTGGGAGAGGAATGGGAGGGGTCTGTGGACCCTCTTGATCACCAGGATGACTCTCAAGAGCAGTTAGACTGGTATGGGGAACTTGGAGAAGCCAGTGGACTGGACATTTCTCCAGATACTGGCATGCTCTCTGCTAAATGTGGCTACGGAGGAGGGGGCATCTTATGCCATGGTGGTTAAGAGGGCAGCTGAGGCCCTTTAACTGTAGCTGCCCTCTGTGGAGGTCAGGACTAATCTCTTGACCGAAATGCTTCAGCCTGGGGCTTCCACCTCAGAACCCCTTTTGCCCTTTAATGAAGCACTTACCGATGTCCTTGTAGGCATGTGGTCCAAGCCTAGCACAGGGGCTCCAATAAATAGGACAATCGCCAGCCGCCATCGCCCAGCTCCAGGTGACCCAAAGTTCCTCAGCCAACACCCCACCCAAGAAAGTTTGGTGGTGCAGGCCTCTACGTCCCAGGACGCGTTTCCTTCCGCCCCTCCGGATAGGGAATCCAAGATACTGGATTCATTTGGCAAGAAAATGTTTTTTTCCTCCAGCCTGGCATTGCGGTCGGTGAATACCGTGTGCTTATTGGGCCGTTTCTCCCACTCCCTTTGGAAGACAGTTGCGCAAGTGCTGCCACAAGTCCCGGAGGAGGCCCTGGCTGTTCTCTCTCAAGCTGTTAAGGACGGGAGAGATGCAGCAAAATTCACCATCAGGTGTGGCCTTGATACGACGGATTTGCTGGGCAGATCAATTTCCATGACTGTGGCCTTGAGGTGCCATGCCTGGGTTAGGGCAACTGGCTTCTCTGGGGATGTCCAGGCAAATCTGATGGACATTCCCTTTAATGGGACCCGCCTTTTTGGGGTAAAGGCAGATTCAGCCCTAGTGAGGTTTAAGAACTCTCGAGCTAGGGCCAGATCCTTGGGCTCTCTACTGCTTTTCGTGGCCAGTCTTCCTTTCATGGCAACGGAAGAGGTTTCCAGCCTCGTTAGCCCTATCCCAGCCACCATCCTGCGCAGACTCCCCAAGTTGTGCGAGTACGTGGATGCGGTTCATTCCGACCTAGGAATGGAAGCCAGAAGTCGTCTGCAACCCTACCCCCGGCAGCCGCAGCCTCCAAGCTGACTCTGCAAGACCACACCGCTCCAGTTGGCAGGAGAATCCATCATCTCCCCCACTGGAGGTCCATAACATCTGACAAGTGGGTCTTGCTGATCATTCTGGAGGGCTATTCTCTGCCTTTCCTTTCCTCCTCCCATTCTGCCAAATCAGGACCGGCTGACGGAGGATTATTTAAAATTGCTCCAGGAGGAAGTTACAGCTCTCTTGGCCAAGGGAGCTATAGAATGGGTCGCGGTTTCAGAAGTAGGCAGTGGCTGTTATTCCCACTACTTTCTGATTCTGAAGAAGAAGAAAGGGTTGCGGCCCATTTTAGATCTTCGGACGTCATCTCTTCCTCAAGAAGGAGAAGTTCAAGATGCTCACTCTAGCTCAGGTCTTGTCTGCCCTGGACCAAGGAGACTGGATAGTAGCGTTGGACCTGCAGGATGCGTATTTTCACATCCCCATCCTGCCGGGCCACAGGCGTTACCTGCGGTTCAAGGTAGGCTGCGAGCACTTTCAGTTTATCGGGCTCCCCTTTGGCCTTCCCAGCGCCCCTCCGGTGTTCACCAAGGTGATGGCGGTGGTCGCAGCTCATCTGCGCAGGTTGGGGGTGTCAGTCTTCCCCTACCTCGACGACTGGCTGTTGAAGGCGTACTCGCCCCAGGCAGTCGTCTCCTACCTTCAGACTACGGCAAACCTACTGCATTTTGGGGTTCCCTAGAAACGTGCCGATGTCACACCTGATTCCTTCTCAGATGCTCCCTTTCATCGGAACTGTTCTGGACACAGTGCAGTTTCGGGTCTATCCTCCCGAGCAGCGAGTCCAGGATATTCAGGCTATGATACCGATATTTCAGCCTCTGTGCTGGATTTCGGTGAGACTGACTCTGAGGCTGTTGGGCCTCATGTCCTCCTACATCCTGTTGGTAAAGCATGCCAGGTGGCGTATGTGGGCTCTGCAGTGGGACTTGAAGTTCCAGTGGGCACAGCATCAGGGAAATCTCACTGATGTGGTTCAGATATCAGAAGAGACTGCGAAAGATCTGCAGTGGTGGTTGACGAACCGTGATTGGGTCAACGGCAGACCCCTCTCCCTTCCCCAACCAGATCTCACAGTAGTGACAGATGAGTCACTTCTGGAATGGGGCGGCGATCTGGGAGAGGTAGAGATCAGGGGACACTGGTCTCCGGTCTCCGGCAGAATCGGGGCTCCACATAAATTTGTTGGAGCTCCGGGCGATTCGGTTGGCATTGAAGGCATTTCTGCAGGTGTTCATGGACAGCACTACTGCCATGTGGTGCTGCAACAAGCACGCGGGGTGGGAAAGTGGACCCTTTGTTGAGAGGCCCTGCGTCTCTGGACATGGCTGGAACTGAAGGGCATAACCCTGGTGGTTCAACACCTGGCAGGTTCTCTGAACGCCAGGGCGGACAAACTCAGCTGTCGATGCCTCGCGGATCACGAATGGCGTCTCCAGTTGGAGGTGGCGCAAGGTCTCTTTCAGCAGTGGGGAGAATCTTGGTTCGATTGGTTCGTCTCTGAAGAGAACACGCAGTGTCAGCAGTACTGCGCGCTGCAGTTTCCAAGGCGGCTATTGCTTGGTGACGCTTTTCGTCGCGAGTGGAGCTCAGGCCTGCTGTATGCCTTTCCGCCCATACCACTCCTGCCCAGGGTTCTGAAGAAGTGACCGGGCCTGGTTCATTCTGGTTGCTCCGGACTGGGCGAGGAGAGTCTGGTATCCAGAGCTTCTTAAGATGAGCATCGATCCTCCGATCAGGATGCCCCTTCGGAAGGATCTTTTGTCGCAGCAGCAGGGGAGGGTTCTCCACCCGAACCTGTCAACTCTGTGCCTCCATGTGTGGAGATTAAGCGGCGGCAGTTGATGGCTTTTGACCTTCCTCCCGAAGTATGCAATATTATTTTGGCGGCCAGGCGGCCCTCCACTAAGATGGTATATGTCTGCCGTTGGCAGAAATTTGTATTATACTGCACAGAAAGGTCCATTAAACCTTTTTCTGCTTCTCTTTCCACTGTTCTTTTGTTTAGTCTGACCCTTGCCCAGCAGGGCTCTGCTTAGGGAACTCTCAAGGGTTACCTTTCTGCTTTTTTGCGGCTGCCAGACCAGCCTTCTCTCTTTGAGTGTCCTATTGTACTTAGATTTCTAAAAGGGTTGGGTCACTTGTTTCCACCCACGCCTTTTGTTATGCCACAGTGGGACCTTAATTTGGTCCTCACCTTTCCTATGTGTGCTCCCTTCGAGCCGTTACACAACTGTCCCCTACCTCTGTTGAACATCAAAACAGCCTTCTTGCTGGCGATTACATCTGCTTGGAGGGTGAGTGAGTTGCAGGCGTTATCTTGCTCGCCTCCTAATCTGATGTCTTTTTCAGATAAAGTGGTGCTTCGCACCCGGGCTTCCTGTCTGCCAAAGGTTGTGACCCCATTCCATCTGGGTCAGTCCATCACATTGCCCACCTTCTTTGCTCCCCTGCATTCCTCTAAGGAGGAGGAGTGTCTCCACCGACTGGACCCAAAAAGAGCATTGTCGTTCTACCTTGACCACTCAAAACAGTTCCGGGTGGACGACCAACTCTTTGTGTTGTACGTAGGAGCGAAGGAGGGGAGGGCAGTGCAGAAAAGGACCATCTCTCGCTGGGTTGTTCTCGGCATTAAAATCTGCTATGCCCTGGCGAAGAAGCAGCCCGCTGAAGGATTAAGGGCCCATTCCACCAGGGGAAAGGCTGCGACTACGGCCTTGGCTCGGGGTGTCCCAGTCCTGGACCATCTGTCAGGCAGCAACGTGGGGATCTTTTCCCACGTTTGCCAACCATTACTACTTTGACAGTCAAGTCCAAAGAGACGGGCATTTTGCCCTTCAGTCTTGCAGGACTTCCTAGTTTGAGGTGTTGGTCCGCAACCCACAGCTGGGATAGTATGAGTTGGGTATCTAATTCAAAGGTAAAGAATCTGCAGCTAGAAGTCTCTATCAGATGAACAAGTTACTAACCTTCGGTAACGCATTATCTGGTAGAGACTCTATCTAGCTGCAGATTCCTTACAGCCCCACCCATGCCTCCCCGCTGTGTGGACTGATGTTGTAGAGCTAGGGTTACTCCCCTGTTCAGAGCCCTAGTTTTGCACACAACATCATCAGTTACTTCCTGGCTCTGCGCTGGGGAAAAAATGAAAGGTACTGACGTCTGTGTCCCTGGGTTACGCCTATATAGGTACCACAACTTTTTTTAATTTTTTTTATTTATTTATTATGATTACCTCTTTAATGTAAAAACATATACAAAGCCCTTGAAAAGTGTGCCATTAGATTATTAATGAATTTGCTGGGACGATCTCTCAATGTGACAGTGACAGGAACTGAGGGGATGGACAATCTCAACTGAAATATAGTTGTAGTCATCGGTATTATACTTAGACGTCATTTTTGAAAGATTTTGCAAATTGTGCACACTTTCCTGCTATGTTACAATACAAAGCTATTCCCTTTCAAAATGATGTATGCAGACAGGATATAGTCCTCAGTTATTCTACCGTACACACACTCAAAAAATGATTAATTTACTTTAAAAAAAACCCTAGAAATTCACTGAAAAAACAAAGATACAATTAACATTCTAGTTAAGTGTGATAAAAAGATGTTTTCGTTTAAAAAAAAAAAAACCAAAAAAAAAAACCTTGGAAATTCACTGAATAAAGCAAAGGTTAAAGTAACATTACAGCTTTTTAATTTTTTTTATTTATTAAATACAAAGTGCATCCGGAAGGAAATTGACAGTGCATAATCCAATTGTCCTGAGATATACAGATGTATAAATATCAGATGCATATTCACGGATACACCGTAAAGTTTGGCCTATATGCACTTATTTAGATGCAGAACTTATATAAACATCAAACATTACAAGAAAAACCAAAGCAGTGCAGTGCAATATCATACATGAGGTCATAGTCCATTAATTATAAGATTTGACATCAGAAGCAGGTGGTGGATACAGTTCAATACTAACCTAACAAATATCAGAAGTTTATATCACATCTGGATTGTGTAGCATGTATCTAGTAAATGGGGCCCAAAAGTCTTTAGGTCTGGAGGCTTCTGGCAGTTCTTCCACATACGTAGCCAATTGCTCTCTACAGTACACAATCTCTTTAAGCCATTGCGACAATTTAGGTGCACATTTCCCACCCCAATGCTTGGCAACTAGTCGTTTGGCCAACAATGTGTAGTGACAGCCACTATGCGCCTATTACAAGGCTTTAATTTTTTAACCAAACCCAATAAGCAGATCTCAGGTGTACATTCCACAGTCTCACTTGTAATCGCTGTGAGTGTGCGCGTGACATCCAACCAAAATCTATGAATAGAGAGACACACCCAGGAGAGATGCACAAAATCGGCCCCCTCCGTCCCGCATCTTGCACATTTGGCATCATCCCGCAACCCAAACCTTTTCAATCTCAACGGCGTGTAATACAATTGGTGCAAAAAATTGTAGTGGATTATACGGAGGTTACAGTTTGCCGTGAGACGACCAGTTAGTGCACAGCATTCCACCCAATCCTCCCAGGCAACGGGCCTGACCAATTGCTCATTCCACTTATCTAGGGATTTAGAATCATGCACCTGTCTCCCTTTGCGAGGCATTGTAGAGCCTAGTAATGAGACCAGCAGATTCTCCCAGCGACAGCACCACCTGTAGTGCCTTCAGCATTTTTGGCTCATCAGGAAACCCAGGATCTAATGCCCTAACGGCCACACGCAGTTTAGAATAGATGAACCTCTGCATTGGGGTGCGCTGAGACTCCTTACCAAAGCAGTCAAATGATAATAACGTGTCCGAATGGTACATGTCCCCCATTTTAGTGATTCCCGCAGCTGCAAGTATATTCAATGCTCCCTTCTCATGCGTCACCGAGATATCCGGGCGCGCGGCGATCTGCATAGATGGTGCGTATAAATTTGGGAGTCCAGCACGTTGTACGAGTGCCCCCCACGCACCAACAGTGCATGTTACTGTATTGAAATCCGTCATATCCTTCAATTTATTATAAAGCAGCACCATAGCGGGCAGAGGTATCGGATGCTCACTGTCTGCCTCAACTGCGAGGTGTGGGAGATAGCGTTGCGGAAAGAACCAATAATGCACAAATTGGGCTGTGCACAAAGATAGTACAAGCGCATATCTGGAGCTTCAAAGCCACCTCTGTCAAACGGCAATGTCAACGTTTCCCAGCTACATCTAGGTGGTTTGCGAGCCCACACCAACCCTAGTAAACAAGTCTGTAAGGCCTGGAAGGTAGCTCAGTTAAGTTTCAGAGGAATATTTATAAACGGGTACAGTAATTTAGGTAGGATTACCATTTTGATGACCGCTATTCTATCAGCCAATGACAAAGGAAGACTGGTCCATCTAGCAACCTGGTCATTCAATTTAGCAAGTACCCTGCCATAATTCATACTGATCACAGTATTCGGATCCCTATGAACCCAGACCCCCAAGTAACGTACTGGATCCGAGGACCACTCCAGCGGGAATTCCGGATCCGTCTGTATAGTACAATCAGTGAGGGAAAATACTGTGGACTTATTCCAATTGATACGAAGTCCTGAAAATCTCTCAAAGCAGACATACTCTCGCAGTAGTGGTTCCAAGTGCAGTATAGGTTCCCTGACGTATAACAACATATCATCCGCGTATAAAGAGATTACCAATGGCCTCGGTTTGAAGCCCAGTGCTGCTGCCGTTGCCTAATTTTACTCGCCAGGGGCTCCAGTGCTAAGGAGAGCAGCAGTGGGGATAGAGGGCATCCCTGTCGCGTGCCTCTATGTATAGCAATGGGATCCGAAACCACCCCATTGACTCATATCCTGGCAACCAGTTTATTATACAAAAGCCGAATCCATTTGAAGAAAAACAATGGCATTCCCATTCGTTGCAACACCATAAACATGAAGTCCCATCTCAGGGAATCAAAAGCTTTAGCCCCGTCCAGAAGGACAGCAGCCGCTGGGAGCTCAGGGTCCAGCTGATCTAGGACCGCAAAAAGGGTACGTAAATTATGTGTTGTGGATCTCTTGGGTACAAACCCAGATTGATCCGGCAATACCAGTTTGGGAACTAGAGGCTGCAGCCTGTTGGCAATTATTTTAGCCAAGATCTTGGTATCTATGTTTATCACAGATAGGGGGCGGTATGACTCGCATTTGTTAGCAGTTTTGTCAGGCTTCAATATTGCAACAATTAGGGCTTCTCGGAGAGAGGGGGGGAGGGCGCCCGATTCATATGCTTCGGCATAGACCTCCAGTAATCGTGGGGCAAGCAAGTCTACATACGTCTTATAAAAGTCACTTGGTAAGCCATCCAGACCAGCCGCTTTACCATTGGGAAGGAATATTATAGCCTCTTTTACATCCTCAACAGTGATAGATATTCTCGCTGTCCAGGGGATAGCCAGCCCAGTGCTATATCTTCTAGATATCATGTGAATTCTACTTCCTCCATCGGGGATACAGCGCCATATAATGCGGAATAAAACTTGATAAACACCGCACCGATACTCGAGGTAGTATACTGAGGAGCGGAGTTATGATCTAACATCTCAACAATAAGTTTCTGGTTTCTAATAGGTCTAAGTTTACTCTCAAGGGAGCGGCCAGGTCTGCCTCCCTCAATAAACCGCCGTGCAACTCACCTTCTAGATCTATGACGCGATTCCTGTTCAACCGTTTCATCGTATTCGGAGATTAATTCCCTAGTTTGAGCTAACAAGACCGGATCCGGCAGCCGCGCATATGCGCATTCCAGTTCACGTATTTTATCTTCTAGCGTACGTAACCAAGATCGCAACGATTTTAACACCCCAGCTAGGGCTGCAATACATTCCCCACGGATAGTGACTTTAAATGCCTCCCACAGTAGACCTGCCCCCTCGACCGTGCCCTCATTTTCAGAGAAGTAATTAGTAATAGCTGCGCCAATTTGAACTTGAAATGCTTGATCCAACAGTTAAAAAGGTTGTAGTCGCCACTGAAATGCCGGTTTCGAAAACGCAGGCACAGCCAGCTCCAGCTGCACAGGGGAGTGATCCGAGAGTGTTTTTGCAAGGTGCCGGACCGATGTGACCCATGAACTAACTTCCCTGGATACTAACCAACAATCCAATCTGGACCATGAACCATGTACATTGGACACAAAAGTACCCTCCCTGCCTCTAGGATTCCGTATCCGCCATACATCCACGAAAACCTACTGCTTCCATTATTTCGCTAATAATTTGTGCTGCCTGCTTACCATGCCATGCAGTGTTAGCAGATCTATCCTGTTCTGGGCCCAAATAAACATTAAGATCCCCTCCCCAGATCACCGCTGCAGGGGGTAATGCAGTCATTCGCCTCCAATTATCATTCTAAAACGCGGGATCATCCACATTGGGACCGTATACATTAATAAACAGCAGCCTTGTGCCACCCAGACTGCCCTGAAGTAGAAGTACCCTCCCCATATCATCCATTTCAGTGTGAGTCAGGACAAATGGAATTCCTCGTTTAATCAAAATTAATACCCCCCTGGAGTAATTCGAGTATGATGACGCCACCCTGATCGTAGCCCAACGTGTGCCCACCTTATGCTCTGTGTGTTTAGTGAGATGTCTCTCCTGTAAAAAGGCCACCTGGATATTATTTCTGTCTAAATACGCGAACACCTGGCAGATCTTTTTAGGATTATTAAGGCCTCGTACATTCCATGTCAATAATTTAATAGAATCACCACCCCCTCAATTAAATTATTCGCTGCCAGCCTCCACAGTAGCCATTTGAGATTATGACCTTACAGAGTGCTAAATCCGTTAATACATGCTTACGACACTGCAATTGTAACATAACACAATAGAAAACCCCACCCCCACCCACTTCAGCGACCACAACTTGCCAAAGCCATCCCTAGACAAAAAAACACAACCCATTGTTAAAACGTGTGAGAAACAAATGCGGGGTACACCCATGAGGGGACACTAGAGCGCAATTGGCCTCCCAGGTGTAAAGGGAGGTGGCTGAACAAACAAAATTCTAGCTCATCCATTGCAAACTGTACGCAGTAGAGCAGTATCCATTATGCAGTGTCAACAGTCATATCTAATACTATGTCAAGCACAATCCATTAGTCATAGAGAAAACACAACGGTATAGCATTAATCAAATAGCCAAGTACAGACACACAGGTTCGTATACAGGCCTCAGTGTGTGGCCTCATCCTCCAGTAGGCCTAACGAACTGCAGCAATCTCAATCCGCTGTGTAGGCAGCTACACCGTTAGTCCTCCTCGCCATCTGGAGTGCTGGATTTCTCTCGTCTGGACCGCTTGAGCGTCTTAACGTATTCCATGGCAGACTTGGGGTTAGTGTAAATTCTGGCGTTATCCTCCGTACAGATGCGCAGCCTAGCAGGATATAGCATTTATTACGGCACTTTCTCAGCAATTATCAGCTTCTTAACAGACCGGAATTCCCGCCTGGCTGCTTGAACCGACACAGTAAAATCCGGGAAAAAAAGATAAGTTGTTGCCCTGAAATGTTATTGCACCCTTCTCGCGGGACATTCTCAAGACATAGTCACGGTAATTCAGGAGACAGGCAATATTAGGCCTCGGAGGAGCCCCAGGAGGGGGGCGGGCGGCCAAGGCCCTGTGAGCTCTTTCAACCACTAGCATTGCGGACAGGTTCTCAGATCTGAAGATCTCACAAAGCATATCTTCCACGTACGTCTCCAGACTACCAGTGCTGGTGGATTCCGGCAGGCCCGTGATCCTTATGTTATTACGGCGAGATCTAGCCTCCAAATCCTCATTCTTTGCTTGGATCACGGCCAGCACCTTTTCCATATCTAGTGTTTTGGTGGCCACACTCCACAAATAAAGCGAAGGATATTTTCTCAATCGTGGATGAACTCTCCAAATTAGACCGAGTCACTGTCAAACCCGCTCCTTCGCAATCTTTGTGTGACTCGATCAATATTTTCTTTATCGAGAAAATTGCCACCATTAAAGCCAGCATTCCTAAATCCTCTACTCCTCTGGCCCTCCATCACCCATGTAAGAACTTGTCGTATCTAGATAGTATTCCACCTATCACCAGAGAAGCCTTTTTCGCCCTACTTACAAAAGTGGGATCCGGATCTCCCATGGACAGCTGTCCTCCCTATATTCTTCGGGACATTTTTCTGCGCTACCCTAACCCCCCCCTACAGCTTCTCAATAATTCATTGGCCCAAGGGACAGTCCCTAATTTTTTTTAAATGGCGGAAGTGGTCCCCATTATCAAGAAACCTAGCTTAGACCCTTCAATACCGGCCAACTACCGCCCTATTTCTCTGTTACCATATCTGAGTCAAAACAAAAGCACAGGTGCACCATGCAGCAGAATTAAATCAATAAAAAGAGTCTGTATCCAGACACAAAGTTCTTCAGTTTTTTCTTTCTTTTATTCCATTTTCATATATCGTAAAAAACATAGAGTCCAGCTGAAGTGACTCGACAAACAGTACAGCCAACGCGTTTCGTCCTAAAACAGGACTTCTTCAGGGCACAAAATGATGGTAGGATCCAACATTGCCATAACGTTACAAGTCACAGAATTCCCTGTTAGCAACTTGTTTCCAGTCCGGTTTGTTTCTTCAATGTGTCAAGCGAAGGTCTAGAAGGTCATGGAATCACCATCTGTTCGCTGCTACGTATTCCAACGTTCCTGTTGACCGTTACAGCTTTACTTTGGCTTAGCGGTGTTTTTCTGTACAAGTCCACCTCTCATCAGGTGGTGTGATTCCATGACCTTCTAGACCTTCGCTTGACACATTGAAGAAACAAACCGTTGGCTGTACTGTTTGTCGAGTCACTTCAGCTGGACTCTGTTTTTTACGATATATGAAAATGCTTTTGTTTTGAATTATGAGGTTCCTTTGGGAACAGGCACTGTGACGGTGGGTGCTATTCTGTGTGCACATGGATCCCCATTTGCATTGAGGGGACAAGATTAAGGGAGTGATATAAGGTTAGGTGCTGGCAACTGGAAGGTACCACTGTCAGTTCTATATTTTTTTTGCATATCTGAGTAAGATCCTTGAAGCCCATGTTGCCACCTGCTTCAGCTCTTTTATAGAACAGACCCATTATCTGGACCCCCATCAGGGAGGCTTCAGACCCGAACATTCCACCGAATCCGTCATTTTGGCAGTAATGGACGAACTGAGAAGGGGGGCTGATCAGGACAATACTCAGGCCCTGGTCCTCCTCGATCTGCCAGCTGCCTTCGACACGGTCGATCATCAACTTCTGATCGACCGTGTCGGCTGTGCTGGGATCCAGGGCCTGCCCCTGAAATGGACCACCTCCTTTCTCAGCAACCGTTCCCAATCGGTTCGTCTGGCCAACTTTAGAGCAGAGGAAAAGAAATTAACATGTGGGGTCCCGCAGGGCTCCTCTCTTTCACCCCTACTTTTCAATCTGTATATCTTCCCTTTAGTCTTGACCCTGCGAAAAAGAGAGGTCATAGTTTTCAACTACGCTGACGACCTTCAGCTGATATTCAACATTGACACCTCCGTATCATCTGTGTCCAACTTTCAATCTATTATGAATTTCATCAGTGACTGGATGAACACCAATCAACTCAAATTAAACCCAGACAAAACAGAGTTGATCCTCACAGGCGGTTTGGCCAATCCCTGGGATTCTAACTTCTGGCCACCGCTGTTAGGGAGCCCTCCTCTCCCTGCTAACTCGGTAAAAAGCTTAGGAATTATCATCAGTAACGATCTTACCATGAAGGCTCAGATCAGTTCAGTGGTCTCTGCATGCTTTTTCCAACTCCGAAGAATTCGGAAAATCAGCAGATTTCTTTCCACTGCAGCCCTGACCCAAGTGGTACTCGCTCTGGTCATATCGCGGATCGATTACGCAAACTCCCTTTATACAGGTATACCAGCCTACCAGTTACATCGGCTGCAACTTGTCCAGAACCAGGCAGCCAGGCTCATCTTTGGTCAGCCCAAACATCAACGAGTAAGTCCTATGCTGAAAAGCCTCCACTGGCTTCCTCTACTTCAACGCTGCCTATTTAAGTTGGGCTGCATCATCTACAGAGCCCTCTCAGGTCATGGACCCGTTTTCATCGCTTCTAACACACAACGGTACATCCCTTCCCGTGATCTACGCTCCTCCAGCAAAAATCTGTTGATCCCCCATACCTTCAAACGGAAAAAACATGGAGGACTGAGCTATACGATTCTGGCCCCCCAGTTTTGGAACACCATGCCCCCACATCTGCGTACTGCTGACTCTTACATCAAGTTTAGGAAATCACTTAAGACCTGGCTCTTTACCCAAGCATATAACTAAACTCCTACTATCTGCAACCACGGACGCCCCTCCTTAGCGCCAAGAAAACCGCCTAGTGAACGAGCGCTCTATAAATCACTTTTAACATAACATAACACTTTGCAGGCCATCTTCTGCGTCCGATATTCTTTTTTCAGCCTCACCCAGTCTGACACCCTGTTTGTCTAACTTGGCAGACCTGATCAATCCTAAGATTAAGGGGATCAATTTTACCGTCTATAGATTGCAAACTGCTTTGCATAGCCAATAATGTAGCTTCCAGTGAAGAGGGGCTCTCCGAGGGGGCATCAAGCTCAGAGTCAGACGTTGCGCCCCGCCAGATTTCCGGGCTTCAAAAGTGAGACGGGCTGGATTTTATCTGGTTACCCATTGTGCGTCTGAGTAATTGCAGCAAAAATATTCAACAGCGCACACACCTAATGTGGGCCACCCGATGCACTATACACAGTTAAATAGGCACATGGTCCTGGTAGGGGGCCAGGGTCACACAAGCAGGAGGTACCACAACTTCATAACTGACGTTAACGATGCCGACATAGTCACGCGGAGCCGAATGGAGCTACCCGACGGTGCGCGCAAGGGGTATTGCTCAGCAAAAGTTTCCAGATCCAGCCTGACTCCTGGAAAATTCAAAGGTAAGGAATCTGCAGCTAGATAGTCTCTACCAGATAATGCGTTACCGAAGGTAAGTAACTTATTTATCTGGGCGCAACATCTATTTTCACTACCTGCAAAACCCCCCACCCCCCTAGGAACAATTTCATTTTACTGCACTTTTTGAGAGGTCGACATTTTTTTACATTAGAGGGAGGAGATTGTCTTGGACCATATCTTCCAGAGCTCTATTGGTGCTTGCACTTAAAAGGCAGATTCCATCAGTGATGCAGGAACTGTGGTTTGCGTGAGAGACAGAGCTTCACATTTAGCCCAGTTAATGCAATATCCAGAGAAACTCCAGAACTGTTCGATCAGCGCCACTAGTCTCTCAGTGGAATGTTGAGGACAGGAGAGTGTCAGAAGAATGTTGTCCACATAGAGGAATGCCTAATGTTCACCCGCTACCGTCTGTATCCCTTCAAGCTCCTTATCTTGTTGTATAGCCACTGCCAACTGTTCTAGTGCCAATAGGAACAGCAGCGGGCAGCCCTGTTGCGTTCTATGTTCTACTTACAATTGAGGTGACGTAAGTACCCTCAGAAGTAACCACCGCCTCCAGGGTCCTGTACATACTCTGCATACACGTCAAGAATTTCTGGCCAAAACCTATCCACCCCATGGTAGCGGCCAAGATACCTCCACTCAATCGAATGCCTTCTCTGCGTCCAAGGAAAGAAGTACCTTCTCGTTGCCATCACCCCTCACCTGCTAAAGAATATTCATTAAGAAACAAATGTGGTAGGTAGAGGCACGCCTGGGACAAATTCCACTTGGTTAGGATGGACTAAAGTAGTAGTACATCTTTTCAGGTATTCTGCCAATACTTTCACCTAAATTTGTGCGTCCAAGTTAATCAGGAAGATTGGTATATAATCTGTGCATTCCAGGGGGTCTCTATCTGGTTTAGGAATGAGAACAATCCTAGCCCTGGTAAAGTTATCAGGAAGTCTATTTGTAGCAACCGCTTTTTTGAAATCCCCGCACAGAAAGGAAGCGACTAGGGTTTGACTGTTTTGGAATATTCTGCTGGATAGCCATCTCATCTTACCGGGCACTTTCCCTCTTTTCAAGTTGTGTATGGCTTGCAGTACTTTGTCCTCTGTGATATCACAGCCTAATAGGACCATTTGTACCACTGTAAGTCTTGAAAGGGACAGTGCGTCTAGAAATCTGTCTTCCGTTGACGGGTCTGCGAGGGGATCTCATTTATACAGTCAGTCATAAAAGTCATGAAATTCTTGAAGGACCTCGCAACAGTGTGTCAGAAGATCCGCATTCTAATTGTGGATAGCAGTAATAGTGTGGCTCGCTGCCATCCCCTTCAGTTGCGAGCCCAAAATGTGTGCAGCTTTATCCCCCATTCTTAATACCTTTGCCGCAGTAGAAAGAGAGCCTTTTCAGCCTCGGTAGTATATAGCTGTTTAAATCATATTTGGCCTTAGTGAGCTCTCTTACGGTTGTCTGGTGTGGCGTATCGCGCATATTGTGATGTAAAGGTTTCTATCTCTTTTTTCTATAGAGCATTAATCAATCACAGAATTTGTAGAGCGCACTACTTACCCGCGAGGGTCTTAAGGCGCTGGGGAGAGGGAAGGGGGGGGGATGCTGTCTGTCATGGTCTGCTCGCTTTTTGGCTAATGCAGAATCACTTAGCATTTCCCCCCTAATGCATGCTTACCCTGCACCCCACAATGTCATGGGTGCCTCAAACGACTCTCCTGTTCTCATCCAAAACCCATTCGATCAACAATACCCATTGCCGTTCGTCCGTCGGGTCCTTGTATCTAGCCATATTCATATGCCACAACTCCGGAGGTGAAGACGATGTATTGAGATTCATCTTAAGCACCACCATATCCTGATCTGAGATTCCCCTAGGTATAATCCACGCTGCCTCTACATAACGGAGAGCGGTGCAGATGTAAATAGTCAATGCGGGTGCTCCTTCCATGGACACATGAGGGAAAGGTATAATCATGGACTCTCTGGTGCAACAACCACCAGGGATCGAAAAGGGTGGAATCAAAGAAAGTCCGCAAGCAATCCCTATCCTGGTGTGTTTAACATCTGGTCGACCGCTCAAGGATCAGTCCAGGATGACATTCCAGTGGCAGCCTTACCAACGGCGTCCCGGCCCTCTGCCATCTGATACCAAACACTTGAACATTGAACAGCAAACCATATAAGAACTGTCATAAAGCGGGCCCCTGGGAGGTCTATCCAGGCTTCAGAGACATGCACATCCCCCCTTCCTCTTTGAAAAACAGGCATTAATAACTGTAACATGAACACATCCCCGCCCCCTTACAGCAGCAGTCATTCTTTTTGCAGAAAACAGGGAGGCACTACAAATAGACATGACAAGAGTCCAATCAGAGGCTCATTTCGACCAAAGAGTCCCCTGGAAAATAGTCTGGACCCATGCAGGTTCCAAGATGACTAAGTCTTACCTCCTGTCCCCACTCCAATACTTGACAAATGTTCATGTATCGACATGGCCCTTCTGCCTTCGTTTGGAAAAGGTGTCCAAAGTCCCCCACCAGGGAGGGATGCCCACCATTGAGTTGCATCCTTGTCATGAACAGAGACGTACTGAGAGGCGGGATGGGTCACAAATGTGTTAATCGCACTCAGCATGCTGTGGCGATTTTTCCGGGCACAGGGAGGATCCCATTTAAAGGTTTAAAAGGAAAATGTGATTTATCCCTGCACTTCCTGGATTCTCAATGCGCTGATTTAGGTTTCTTGCCCCATTTTCGTGTCACTTGATCCAAGCGCAGCATTCCTCTGAAGCTTCTCTGTTCATACCCTTCCTATTCCCCCTGGGGCCAGAGGAAGAAGTTATTGGAGTCCTAACATTCATTCATGTGTCGTCCCTGCTTTCCAAGTCGTTGATCGACCTTTCCCAATCTTCTGGGTCACTATATTCATGTGTCGGGCAGTCCAAGATGATCTCCATTTTTGCCGGTTCCAACAGTCAATATTAAACCTATTTCTTCTTAAGAGGGGTCTGAGCACCAAGAAACATTTTCTTTTCCAGTTAGTTCCATACAAGAAGTCTGGCGTGATGAGGACTCGACTGTTTTCATACACATGTATGGCCCAAGCTGTTTTGCAGCTTCCAGGAGCTGACGTGCCTGCCGGTGTCTGAGGCAAAAAGTATTTGCCTGTGGCATTCTGGAGAAGGGTGATGACTCGACCTGACCCTGTGGGCCCACTGAAATTCCAAGGGAGAGTCTGAAGCAGATTCCCAAGAAAGTCCATCATATTGTTCTTCTCTCGCTCCTACTGGAATCCTGGAAATTCGTACATTATGATGGCTCTGATCTTCCAAGTCTATTCACCGATGGAATTCCCATATTTTCGAGCCCCAGTCCGGCATGTTATCCCACCTGCTATGCTCTGGAAATTGCACAGGGACCTTGGACAGAAATGTTTGAGATATCAGGCTGCAAGAGTGACTTTATTCATACATTGTGGTTATACCCGGGGCTATGGCCCCTTTGGGAAATAATTTTTCAAGCATTCAGCGCAGACCCATTGTCCTAAATTCAAAGATGGCTCTCTTAAATATGTTGGAAAAAGAAGGCTTCATGAGAATGGGGAAGGTCCTTTAAAAAACTTTGACTCAAACTGGAACAGTGGGATATTGCCCAAAATAAGAGAGAGACAGTTCTTCCTAGTGCCATAAGATGGAGGCTGGATATGGACAGATGTCGTGTCCTTGAGATTCCAACATTATTGGCCAGAGGCTTTCTTCAGAAGCATTGGATAAGAGATACGTTGATGAATTATTTGGATGACTCAACAAATAATTAGTAAGGTACAGGTATTAAGTCAGTGGGACATTCCTCAAACGCGGTTTCTTTCTTTGTGCGCAACTATTTATGCATGTGATTTGATGATGAGCATTATGTGGACACAGTGGATTGATCGTTGTATGACTTCTGGGTTGTGTGCTATGCCCAATGTTTGTTTGTTGCTTGAAAATGTAAAAGAAATGTATTTAAAAAGTGTAAAAGTGCAAACCGTGGTTCAAGACAAAAGCATTAGAGCTTCACAGCACAACGGAGTTGACCAATACACGTTTCTAGCCGGGGCTGAAAGGAAATGCTAACTCAAAGTGGATAATGAACACAACCCTGCCCCCCTCACCTCTACCCATCTCACCAGTCGTCCACCGTACAAATTCTGCATGCGCCAAAAGCCTCAAGAGAAGTACTGCAAAATAAAAGTGCTGCATTATTACTTAACATCAATCTGCTTAGAGGGTGACTTGGGGAAAGTCATAAGAGACAGATACAGGTGACAAAAAAGATGGTGGAACAGCTCAAAACAGAGGTGCAGGAACTGCAAATGAAGGTGAAAATACTCTGGACTCACCCACTTGCTGGAAAACAGGGCTGAGGATGCCAAGGGACGATTGAGGAGAAACCGCCTCAGGGTCCAGGGTTTACCAGAAGTGTCAGAGGGCCCTGCAACAGAAGAATTTCTAGAGAAATGGATCATAGAAACTTTAAAACCAATAGGTTTGATCATATTCTTCAGTGTGAAAAGGACTGACCGAGGTCTGGTGAGACCAACATCTCCCTGGGGTTCAGTGCCTCCCATATTAACATAAATGGTATGTTATCATGATAGGGAGCTAAGTTCCTGGACTGCGCACAGAGTACAACTTGGAAAGGAGCGAAACAAAAACAAAGGGCCCTTAACCTAAAATACGTGTATCCACCCAAATTCAAAGTAACATACAGTGTCAAATCACATTTCTTCACAGATCAGGAGGTGGTCTAGGAGTAGCTGAAAGTGGGGAAATGACTGGGGTGACGGCAATAAAAGGTCCAAGAAGATCTAAGAGGCCCAACTTGACAAAGACTGCAACTGGTGCTGTGTCAGGAATGGCCGGAACCGGAAGGCAGTACAGAACCCCCAGATTAATAGTTAAGGAAGATGGAACACAAACAAGAGATGCATGTCAGGGACATAAAGGAAAATCAAGTGCAAATGACCGATGAGGAAGGCGATGGTGGGGGGGGGGGGGCTGCCAAATTACTCTCCATATAAGTATCCAAATATTGCTGTGTGAGGTAGTTAAGAAAGGTTGGAGTCTCTTAGCCTGACTTAGTAAAACCGATGAAGGAAGTGGATTGGTGAACACCATTAAAAACTGAAAATTAATTAGAGGACTTAAGAATCAGAGAAATAGGAGAGGCTGCTCACTGTAATTCCCACCTTAATACACATGGGCCTGTTAGGCTTTATTATAGCTAGGGAGTGCACAAAATTGAACTTTTGAAGGATCCATAACTGGCTTCAGGAGGCAAAGGTGATGGAAGATCCGCTGGTGATTGTGGCCCTAAACACTGAAAAGGTGTTGGCTTCGCTTGAATGGCGCTTTCTGTTCCAGACACTTTGCAGTTTTGGAATTATCCCACAGTATTGCTCCTGGGTACAGCTACTGTATACATAGCCAACGGTAGTGTTAAGGGTCAGTGGTGTGCTCTCCCAGTTGGATGAACGGAGCAGGGGTATAAGAGAGGGATGCATCCTTTCGCCGCTTCTATTTGCCACAGTGATTGAACCACTGGCCTGCTGGGTAAGAGTGACATCTCATGTTCAGGCTTTGGGGTGGGAGGAGAGGCTGAAGATAGGCTATTGCTGTACAAAGTCTGTCCTTCTTTGTGCGGGTGATGCAGAGCTCTACCATCCCTTTGTCCTACAGATCCTTTGAGCATGGAGTCTACCAACTGATGCAAATCAACTGTGCTACTGACAAGCAACTGGGATTTGACTCAGAGGCATTCACCCAAGCTGGGAAGGGTTCAGATCAGGGATCTCCAAACTTCTGTAGTGAGAGCTACTTCTGATTAGTGAAAATCATTGTGAGCTATTGAAGGCCAGCCACTCGTGCATTGTTCTCAGAACACCCACGCCCAGCTTCATTGACTTTAAGCCTAATGTCCATAGAGCCAGATACTATGGTTTGAACAAAATACTTTGACGAGGGGCTTCATGACAGGGCTGCCATGTTTGTCAGTGAGAGCATGATCTTTGGGGATGTATGAACATGTTTGCGTATGAATGAGATATGTTTATAGGTGACTGGGAGCCTGTGTCATATTTATTTGTGGGACGGGGCATACCTTTCGTCATATGTAGCACTGTTACATTTATAACGCAAACATAAAATCATTTTTTTTAATGGAAAAAATGTTCAGCAAAAATGTTCATGATATGGAGCATTTTTTTTCTGTACTTTAAGTTTCTCCTACTTAAAATAATGGCTGTATCTTTCAAAATACAAAGCTCTTTTAAATAAATAAATAACGGCATTCTGCCTCAACCCTAAACCCACCGAACTCCGCGCTGCCTCGAAAAACCCACAATATTATCCGCTGCCTTTAAACTTGAGTCATAACAATAGTGCTGCTGTTCTCACTACTCACAATTCTCCCTCTAAATATCTGCTCCTAACAGCGTTTCCTGCATTCACCACGATTCCATTAAGCCAACAATTACAGTCCTGCCTTTAAATTCCGTATCAGTGTTGTCTTCTAACCCATCATTCGTGGTGCTACTTCTTATGTCATCAATTCTAGTGCTGCCATTGAGTCCGCCAGTCCCAACCCTACCTCCTAACCCGCCAATCGCAGTGCTGCCTCCTAACTTACCACAGTGCTGCTTCCAACCCCACCACAGTTACACCGCTGAAAACATTCTGGATTTTTTTGCCTTCAGCTGCACCAAATACTGGCGGGTTTTGTGCGTGTTATTTGCACCTGGCGCTGGGCTCTGGGAAGCAAAGAGGCTGTTTTTAAGGATCTCTTGCCAATTCACATGGCCCCCACATACATAAATTCAACTTTCTTACATGAAGCGTCTGCGGCGCCACAAATAATTACACGTTTATTCACTTGTTTAAAACTGATAGAGCGTTTACAGCACTCTAATTTGTAGGGGTGCACTATACTCCTGATATAACCGTTCTCATATATATTTTGTCGTGTGCAGTGTTTTACGATTATTAAGATGCATTTATTCACGTCATATTAGTATTAAAGTGAAGTGAGCACATTTAAGTAGGATCTTGTATGTATTAGAAATATAATTTCTGTATGTGTAATGTGCAGGATGATGTTGTATTCACATAATGTAACCATGTTGAGTCAATTTACCCAGTGTGTAGGCCCAAATTGTAAGTTGTTTTTAGTTTCGTTTCTCCTTAGCTGCTCAAGTATTAATTAAAGAAATTCTGGTGTTCCTCGAAGACAGTATGTTCTCATCCTACTGCAGGTGCAGGAATTCGACCTCGTTATTCTTAGATTTAAGGAGATACTCGGAATGTCTTTGAAGAAGACTGAAAGGCGAGAAGGGAGGACACCTTCGTGCACGGCCTATCTGGGAACCAAGGCCACTGGAAGAAGAGCCAGCTAATTAAGGCTTCTATGGAAACTTACTGAAAACCGTTGCAAGTGGAAAAGGTTAACACATGACGTATTGGGAGCCGATTATCGCCTTTTTGTATAATGCGCAGGGACAGATTAGACTTCTACCAGCTTTCGGAGGAGAAGGAGCATCTTAGAGCGAGCTCCATAGCTTTAAGCTATCAGACCCATTTTGACGTGAGTACTTCTTAGGAAGTCAACACGTGCTGACACCTTTGGGATATGATACAAGGGAGATGGGTAGGATTCTCCTTGAGAGTAGAGTAGTGAAAGATTTTGCTCCTTCTTAAATGAAAAGAGAATTGGACTCCGCTTCCATTCTTTGCTGTATCTTGATTTTTTTAGTTCATCATAATATGCCTTCTGTGCCGAATGACATATATTCGTAAAATCGGCTCTGTATTGATTTTCTTGTACCTCTATACTCTAATATTGAGGTGTGTTTATATTCAATTATTTTTGGCCTTATAATAAATCCACAAAACTTAAAGATGGAGTCTGTGGTCTATTACAGCTTGACTAAATCGAAAGTATGATCTTGAATTGTTTTTTCTCCCTTCTACCACTTTTAGTAGGCAAATAAAAGACCATCTACATTACGTTTAGAAGGGAAAGGTAGGAGTAAAGGTTGGCGTAATCAAATGGTAGCAGAGGATGGTTTGCCTCTAAGAGTGAGGGGAGAAAGGGGATAGGGTCGGAAGAACACTAAGACCCTGGACACCGAGTAGAAGACTGTGGACATAGATCGAAGTCGGCGGACGTTGACGGTGTGGCGGAAACAGTGGTAGCGGGAGTATGAAATTGTGTGGTATGTTAGATTGCGGTGAAATATTTGTGTGATGTCTTGCGGAGTTGAGATGCATGTCCAGTGATTGTGGGTTTATCGGTTTACTGGTTCGGACACGTGCGAATCAGGAAGTTTGGTTAGCGGACTCAAGAGAAGTCCAAGATCCCGGGATAGTTTTGTATCTGTAATTGTCTGATCAAAAATGTGGGTGTCGTGAAGCGCTATCGATGATCCACTTGTGATAGGGAACTTTGTGTGCAAGGAGTACGTCGCGATAGAGAGCCTCAGGTACCGGGGGTGAACTATGGTAATTAAGTGACCCACGCAGGTCGGGGGTTACAGCGGATGAATGTTTTTGTAAGAGTGTTCTATCTATCTTCTAGAGGACGGACATTTACTTGTTTATGTAACTGTAAGTTATTGTAACTGTGTTAGGAGCAGTTACTTGGTTTAATAGCTTTTGGTCATACAGTTACTCGTAGTGTGAATGTGTGAGCGAGTGAAATTGTAAAGGAGGGTGAGCCGCTGCAAGGAGCGAGTAGTGACGTCAGTGTGCGCCGCGCTGGGATTGGTGTAACGCCGCGCTGGGATTGGTGGACGTTCGTTTGAAGCAGAGTATTGATTTTGGAGGGCAAACAATCGATTTTCATGATGCGATGTTTCAGGGTGTTGCGGGATTTGTGTAGAGGTGATACAGGAGTGGTGACACAGGTAGGAGAAGAAGCTCCACCTGAGGATACACCGGCGCATTACATGGCAACAAATGTGGGACTCCATACTATAGTTTGGCTTCAAAATTGGCATAAAATTACAGAAAAAGAAGGGGAATTGGCTTTTTCTCGTTATGGGTCATTTCGTATGGAGGTGCTGTATCAGCTAAGAGGAGTGATGTCTGCTCTGAATCCTCCGCCTAGACCAACTCAATTAGAGGCATTGAATGCTTGGATGAGAGCAGCAATGGCAAAGAGAAGGGAAGCTTCTCAGGGAAGAATGAAAAAAGCAATGAAGGCATATCAGGATGCCAGATGGGATGCACAGCTGAAGAGATGGAGAGTAGACACCATAGAGGGAGAACGATTGTATCCATTTCGGTTATTAGAAGAAGCGTCTAAAGGGCAAAATAAGACAGAAGAGGAAAGTGATACAGATGACAGTTTTCTAGAAAGATTGCTATCACAACGTCCTCCACCTGATGACTCTAGATTGGAGGCGGAAAGAACACAGCAACCAGAAGAAATTCTACGGGTGAGACAAATAGGTTCAGAAGATCAGAACACAGGAGTCAGGGGGAAAGTCTCAGTGGTAATGAGGAGAATCCCAGGAGGGTCTGGAGGGATAGGAAACGCAACTTCAAAATCAGGTAAGACTGCCTGTAACACGCAGCTACCAGAAGCCCTTTCGGTACCAGTTACTATTGGACCGGTGGTTTCACTGTATAACCCCAGAGGGAGAACAAGGGAAAGTCAACAACAGACAGAACAAGGTGAAGAGACTATATCTGGAGGGAGTCTTACCATGAGTGAGACAGGCATGGCTCAGATACCAGTGGAAGCCAGTACTCCACTGCCAGCTACGTCTGATCCTTCAAGGATGGACAGTGGGTCAGAACGAAGACGAACAGGGGCTTTAGCAAATTCTGAGTCAGCCATCAGAATGTGGGTTCCACCGGTGAGGGAGTCACAGATACTGAATGATGAATTGGGGTTGAACCAAGAAGCACCTAGAGTACCTTTCGGGCCACAATATGTGTGTGAGGGTAACCATTGGAGAAGTCGAAGCTGTGAAAGAGAAAGTCACCCAGTTGTGAGGATGAAGGAGAGTGGGAGTCCAAGGAGAACACAAAGTTGTGACTGGGAGGAATTGGGAAGTGAAAGAGGTCAGAAGGTTTTACATGTTGCAATAAAGGCACCATTGATAGATGTGGTAAGATTAAAAGCAGAAACAGATGAAGTCATAGAAGGGAATCTGCCATGGGAAAGAATCGACACATATAATTCAAGTGAATTGCTATTTGTAGCTAAGGATGTTACGAGGAAGGCAAAGCGAACTCATGATGCATTGTCTCAGTTGGCACGAAAGTATGAGGTAGATCTAACAAAGACTAAAATGATGCAGGGAACTTGCAGATTGCATTATACGGATAAGGAATTGGAAGAGAAGCGAACAACGGGATTAAGAGCACAGATTAGAGAATTGGTGATGGGGATAAGAGCATGGAGAGCCTTAGACAAATGGGAAGAGAGGTGGGTCAAGAAGAAAAGTGTTAAGAAAGGAATAGGTGACATTCTGCCTCCGGCTGGAGGGATGGGATCGGCAGGACATTACCCTTTGAGAGAAGTGCAAAATGGGGGGTACGTTCACGTGCCTTGGAGCAGGGGTGATTTGGCAGCATTCACTAATGATTTTCCTCGGCTGAGGGAAAAACCAGCTGATTGGTACAAGCAAATAGATCGGTTTGTCAAGATCTCGAAGGTGCTTTGGATTGATTTGAATACTTTGTTTGATATAGTGGTCCCCGGAGATTTATGGACGGCGTGTAAAATTGCCATTGATTGGCCCGCTGTAGAACCAGCCAGAGATCCGAAAAATCATGGTCCCTCTCCCAAAATAATGAAGAAATATGAGCAAGTGATTACATGGTTACAATCCAAGGTAGCTCCGCAAACGGTCGATTGGCTTAAAATCGATCGTACTACGCAAGATTCTAAGGAGTTGGTACATGACTATTATGAGAGACTTTTAGTGGCTTTTAAACAGCATAGTGGATTGGATACAATTGAGCAGAAAGATATGGGACAGTTTGTCTCAAAGTTCGTGCTAGGACTAAGATCTGATGTTAGCTTGATGATACAAACACATTTGATATGTTGGCAGAATAAGTCGGTGGATGAAATCCTACGTTATGCAAAATACTGTAGTGATCAAGTAGAATCGGCACAAAAGAAATTGAAAGACAAGTTGATGTTGGTGCAGTTGAGGAATGCCGAAAGGCCTGATCAGATGCAAGGAGTTGGAGGACGATGGGTCGAGGTAGAGGAAGTGGTAGAGGAATGGGTCAACAGATGGTAACCCAACCTGGACAAGGAAGAGGCAGGGGAATGGATGTAGGTACGGGAGGTGATTGGGTGGCAAACCAAAAGAAGGTCACTGCTTGTCATTGTCACAAAATCGGGCATTGGAAGCGTGAGTGTCGATCGAATCCAGCAAATCAGTTGCAAATGGAGGGAGAGGGACAGATGTCAGAGACTTTGAATACTGTAACTAGACCTAGGTCTATGTATGGGGCAGGATATGAGACGCAAATGCAGATCCCTCAGCCTCCGAGGATACCTACTTGTTAGACCTGGCATCCTTGGCGTGGGTCTCCCTTCCATTTTTTCGTAATGCCTCCACTGTTGCCGATATGTTTTTGCTGGACTAGATGCTCATGGGCACTTTGCCGCTGCTAATCAGCGCCAAAGTGCAAGTGCTCCCTATCGTTAATTGATGTATGTATTAGTGACTCGATGATTGGTTTACTTGTCAGTCCCTAGTACCGTGCACGGAGTGTGCCCAGGGCTTGTAAATCCAATGCTGCTGGTGGGCTTGCAGCACGGGTTGTGCCACCCACAGAAGCAGCTTGTAAAATGTGTCTCAGGCCTGCCATCGCAGAGCCTGTGTGCAGCCTAGGGCTGCCATGTCGACTTGGTGAGTACACCCACTTACCAGTCCCTAAACCTTCCCTTTACTGCATGTTGGTCACCCCTAAAGTAGGCCCTAGGGCAGGGTGCATTGTAAGTATAAGGTAGGACATGCCCTGGTGTGTGTGGCATGTCCTAATAGTGAATTACAGCCATTTTCGTTTTTCACTATTGCAAGGCTACCTGCTCCCCATAGGCCAGAATGGGCAGACTGACTATTACACCTTATAGTCAGGACTGACCCAGGTACCATGGTAGAAAAACGAATTTAGTATGCCTGAACTCAGGATGATAAAATACATCTTTTAGTGAAGTTGGTTTTAACATTCTGTGTTCGAAAATACCACTTTTAGAAAGTGGGTATTTTCTTGCCTAACTATCCAAGCCTGCCTCTGCTAGGTTGTGTATTCCTTGTCTGGAGATTGAGTGACAGGGGCTGGGGGTGGCTACAGGAGACAGGGTGAGTCAGCGCAGGGCTGAATAGAAAGATCTGCATCCAGAGTGGAGGGAGGAGTTGCACCTGGGTCTGAATAGGGCTGTGCCTGCCTTCCACAATGCTGGCTCCACCTCCTGCCGGGCGGCTGAGCACTCTGCCCCACACTCTGAAAGGAAATAAGGAGTCAGAAAAACAAAGTGCTCCAGAACTGACCAGAACTGGTTTTGGACTAGGCAGAGGCCTCTCTGCCTCCAGAGAACAAAGAGAATCAGGGTATAAGAGGGGCACCCAGACCCCAGGAAGATTAGATCACTTTTGGGAACAAGAAGAAACCTTTGCTGAGGAGCGGAACCAAGAAGAAACTGAGGAGAGACTATCCCCAAGCCTGAAGTGCTGCTTGGGGGATTGGCCTGCAGTGGTTTGCCTGACTGCCAAAGAAAGGAGAAAGGAACTTTTGCTTTGCTGTGACTTTCCTCAACTTGTGAAGGATCTCCAAGGGCTTGGAAGAGAGCTTGCCCCCTGACCGAAGTCCCAGGACCATTGGACTTCACCCCCTTTGTGAATTGCTGCTGGAAACTCTGTTTCAGTGGCTGCAGAGGTAGGGAGCTGTGACCGACTCTCACGACCGACTCAGTGTCCTGTAAGCACCGCATCGAAGCACCGTCTCGCCCTGCAACGCACGGCCCTGGTCTCACCGACTCCGTCAACGAGCCGCTGCCTGCACCGCATCGAGGGACAACGCGTCCTACAACGCTTCGCTACGCCGAATCGAACTGGTCCGACCGACACGGTCACTGCTGCTGAGTTCGAGTCCTGTGACCGCACCGGAGTTGGGCACCGCTCGCACGCTTTGCGACGCACCGCCCGACTCCGCACCGCTGTCCGGACTGATCGACGCCAGCTCCTGAATCCGGCTCCGTCGCCGCACCGCAACCTGCCAGCACCGCATCGAAGCACCGTCTCGCCCTGCAACGCACGGCCCTGGTCTCACCGACTCCGTCCCGACGACGTCAACGAGCCGCTGCTTGCACCGCATCGAGGGACAACGCGTCCTGCAACGCTTCCATTTTTGCATCGCGACCGCGACGAACAGCCATCTGGCTCGCACGCCCGTGCCTGCCGCTTCAAGTAAAAGGTACTGTGACCGAGTCTGTCTACGCTGTGTTGGCCCGTCTCGACGCGGTCAGCTGGATTTGTTAGACTCTGTTTGTTCCCGACATCGCCGTAGCAGGAGGAGGCTACCGACTCGCACAGAACCTTGAATTAAGCCTTTTTGATCAGAACTAAGTATTCTTAACAGTATTGTGGATTATTTTTGTCGTTTATGGTCTTGTGATAAATCTATATAAAGTATACCTATTTTTATAAATATATAACCTGTGTGGTGTCCATTTGTAGTGTTGTCACTTGATTACTGTATGTGTTCACAAATGCTTTACACACTGCCTCTGAACTAAGCCTGTCTGCTCGTGCCAAGCTACCAAGAGGGTGAGCAGGGGTTATTTCGGGAGTGTACCTACTTTCCCTGACTAGACTCAAGGGTCCCTATTTGGACAAAGGTACCTACCTCTGCCAACTAGAGACCCCCAAATCTAACACTACTCATAATCGGGTGTATCATCAGATGCCCTATTTTGAAATAAAAGACAGATCTGACCAACCACAAGATCTCTGAGTGTCAGAGGGGGGTGCAGGAAGTATGCCCTTTGGATGCGATCCTGGAAGTAGATCAGAATGGGCTGTTTGTAGATGCAGAGGTGAACGGACACCCTGTCACCTTCTTGTTAGATACTGGAGCTGCGCGCTCCACTGTAAGAACGGAAGAAGTCCCAAATTTGTCCCTGTCAGGACAAACGATCCAAGTGGTGGGAGTTATCAATCAGAAAATGACTAACCCATTGACAAATGAGTTACCTGTGAGGATAGGACCGTTCCGAGATAAACATCAATTTGTAGTTTGCAATTCAAGCCCAGTCTGCCTATTGGGACGAGACCTTTTGTGTAAACTAAATTGTACCATATCTTGCACTCCGAGGGGTGTGGAGTTGCAAACCTGTGATGATGATGCTGATTTTAAAATGGCTAATATGAGCTTGTGTACAGAAATGTTTGTGGTTCTTACGATAGAGGAGTTGCCACATGATTTGAGAGATTCGGTTTCTCCAAAGGTGTGGGATTTCACGGGTGAGGAGATAGGATTGATTCGAGGGGTTGAACCTGTTAGGATACAGGTCAAACCAAATGCCGAATTTCCACGAACTCCGCAGTATAAATTAAGTCCAGAAACTGTGGCTGGAATAAGACCTGTAATTGAATGTATGATTGCACAGGGCATTCTCAAGGAGATACGAGGAAGTCCCTGCAATTCCCCTATTATGGGACTGCAGAAGCCTAGCGGCAAGTACAGAATAGTACAGGACTTGCGCAGGGTCAATGACATTGTGATTTCATGTTGTCCCGTGGTACCGAATCCAGCTGTTATTCTGTTCCAAATACCATGTGAAGCAGAGTGGTTTACAGTCATAGATTTATGTCAGGCATTTTTCTCCATACCATTGCATGAAGACAGCCAGTTTTTATTTGCATTTAGGATGGGCGATTGTGTGTTAACATGGTGTAGAATCCCTCAAGGGTATACAGAAAGTCCTTCTATTTTTAGTCAGAGTCTGAAGAAGAACCTTGAAGGGCTGATGATGCCCCAGAACTCAGTCCTAGTGCAGTATATTGACGACCTTTTGGTCGCTTCAGAGACTGAGGATGCCTGCAGAATTGATACTGTGGCTTTGCTGAATCATTTGGCAGACAATGGACACAAAGTGTCTCCGAACAAACTCCAGTATTGTCTGAATGAAGTACAGTATTTAGGTCATCGGATTGAGAAAGGGAAACGGAGGGTGTCACCAGATCGCATAGAGGCGATTCTGCATATGGGAACTCCGAAAACACAAAAAGAAGTCCGCATGTTTTTGGGAATGGTCGGCTATTGTCGACAGTGGATCCCAAATTTTTTCTTGCAAGCTTAAGCCACTGTTGAAGTTGACTCAAAGATGTTAGCGATCCGGTACCATGGGATGATGGCTGCTTGAGAGCCTTCCTTGAGCTGAAAGAGAGCCTATGTCGCGCTCCAGCTCTGGGAATGCCGGATTATAATAAAGCGTTTTCGCTCTTCTGCTGTGAAAAGGAAGGATGTGCGTTAGCAGTTCTTGTGCAGACACATGGAGATGCTCGCAGACCAGTGGCTTACTTTTCAGCTACATTAGATCCAGTAGCTTCTGCGTTGCCCAGATGTCTCAAATCCGTTGCTGCAACAGGTGTCAGCATTGAAAGATGTGAAGGCATAGTGATGGGTCACCCACTTACTGTTTACGTGCCTCATTCAGTAGAATTGCTGATGACACGAACTAAGACACAGCATTTAACAAATAACAGACTTACAAAGTATGAGCAGGTTATATTGGCTTCTGAAAATGTCAATTTGAAACGTTGTACCACCTTGAATCCTGCTACATTATTACCTCTTCCGCAAGAGGAGGAAGAAGATTGTGAAGAACATTACTGCCTGGATGTTACTGAACTATCTACCAAACCCAGACCTGACATTGTTGATGAACCTCTGCTTGAAACTTATTTGATCCTTTTTGTTGATGGTTCATGCTTACGAGACAATGAAGGGTGTTTGAGAGCAGCGTTTGCAGTGTGCACCATCTTGGGGGTGGTGGAAGCTGCCTGTTTGACAGGAGTATACTCTGCTCAGGTTGCTGAAATTATTGCTTTGACACGTGCCTGTATCATTTCAAATGGAGTCCGAGTGACTATCTATACGGACAGCCAATATGGGTTTGGAGTGGTTCACGACTTCGGCCAGTTATGGTCACAGAGGGGATTTTTGACATCTTCAGGATCCCCTATCCGTAATGGAGAATTTGTACGCCAACTGTTGGAAGCTTTGCAAAAACCCAAAGAAATAGCTGTAGTAAAATGTGCAGCCCATGGGAGGGGAGAGGACTTTGTTACGAAAGGAAATAACTATGCAGATGAAGTAGTGCGTTTTTGTGCTATACATGCTTGTGTTTTTAATGGAACATATGTAGGAGAAAGTACAGAAGAGACTGAGCTCAGCATGATGTTGGCTATAGCCGACACCTGGGATGAGGTAAAGCGACTGCAGGATGAAGCCTCAGAGGAGGAAGTTGCATCATGGGTCAGAGCAGGCTGCGAAAAGAGAGAAGATGGCATTTGGGTGTCCACAGATGAGAGAACAGTCTTACCTGTTTATTGAGCCCGATGGCGACAGATTCACGGAGTGGTTCATTTAGGGAGAGATGCCATGGTGCGAGTGTTCAGGCAAACCTGGTTCAATCCGCGCTTTCGTGTGCATGCTGAAGCGGTGTGTCACAGATGTGTTACATGTCAACAAATGAATGTTGGAAAGAGAACTGTGGTTGCAATGAGTCATATTGGAAGGTCAGGAGGACCTTTTAATAGGATTCAGTTGGATTTCATCGAAATGCCTAGGTGTAATAGGCTGAGATGTTTTGGTGGTAGTGTGTATCTTTTCACGTTGGGTTGAAGCCTTCCAACTAGACGATGCGACAGTCTCACAGTGGCAAAACTGTTGTTGAGGGAACTGATACCACGCTTCGGTTTCCCGACCTCAGTGGAGACAGATAGAGGAACACACTTCCATAGTGAAATCATGAAATTATTATGTACAACTCTAAACATTGATCAGAGATTGCACTGTAGTTACAGGCCTGAGGCGTCTGGCCTTGTAGAACAGATAAATGGCACAATCAAGATGAGGGTGTCAAAGTTTGTTCGTCGACTTCATTGAAGTGGCCAGACGCGCTACCATTGGTGCTAATGAGTCTGCGTAGTACTCCTGATAGGACAGGTCTCTCCCCTCACGAAATATTGATGGGAAGAGCTATGCGATTGCCTATGGTACCAGCTACAGCATTGACAAACATCACAGATGATTTGGTTTTGGATTATTGTAGGGGACTGGCTGATGTGGTTAATTCTGTGTCCCACCAGGTCGAGGCTGCGACTGCATCCACCTCGAGAGATCTGCTGCATGACCTTAACCCTGGTGACTGGGTGCTTGTTCGAAAGCACTTGAGGAAGAGCTGCCTTGACGCTCGCTGGCGAGGACCTTACCAAGTGATCTTGGTAACAAGTACAGCTGTGAAGTGTGGAGGCTTACCGAACTGGATCCACGCTTCGCATACTCGTCGTGATCCAGAACCGGAGGAAACAACGATTCCTCTTGCTGAAAGTGCTACAGGAAATGAAGAATCGGGTCAAGTCGTAAGAATTCTTGACGGGATTGAACAACCAATCGAGCAAAAAGAAAGAGATTCCTCCGCTCCAGCATTGAGTGCAGATCCGGAGATAGACGAAATTGCAGAAGTGAACTTTGACCCAGATCGAAGTGAACGGCCTGGTGCAGAAGGATCAGATCAAGAGGAGGAGAGAACAGGTGCAGAAGCAGAAAAGTGGCCAACGAGAAAAGAAAGGCTGAACGTAAGGCTTGCATCTGAGAAAAATCTCGCTCCAATTCCTGAAACATCTGAATCAGATCAAAGTGAAACTGAGGAAAGATCGGATGGTCTAAGACGATCCAGAAGAGAGAGGGTACAGTCTCAAAAGTACGCCTCTCCTGAGTGGACGTATCTGGCTGCAAATGCAGAAACCGAAGAATTCCGGAAGGTTGGGGACTGGTACAGTGAGTTACGAAGGGGACACCCTCACGATTGAAATTCAGCTGTTGGTCCCTGGAGTTGAAGCCTTCGGACTCCTAACTTTGACAGTCCCCGATCCACCAAGGCTAAGTGGTTTGCGCTTTTTGATTCATAATCGGGTTGCTTTCCCCACGTTTGGTCGACAGCCCACTGCACAGGAACTGGGAGAGATTCGTGCAGAAATTCTGCAGCTTGTTCTTACTATGCTTGGATCTAATATCATTAATGATGAAGCTTGAACTCTAAAAGAAGAACTCATTAGGCTTTAGAAAGAAGATAACTTAGACCCGAGTGGAAGAAGATTTAAATTAGGGACTTTCAATAGAAGAAGAACTGAGGGCTAGGGCTGACTACATCTCTTCAATAGGACATAGTTATTGAACTGAACATTGCAATAATCGAATGGGGAAAAGACGATAAGGCATTAAAAATACCAAAATAAGGCAAGCAGAAAAGAAAAGAGACTTTGATTTGTTTGCGCTTCAAAACTAAAGGTGGTTCAAAATGTAATCTGGAAATCCAAGACGCAAGCAGAAATGCATAATTGGTACCCTTATCGTTGTGGTACTTGGTGTCATAACTTTGGTGATTATTACATCCTTGACGGAGTCACACGATGCCGAAAGGAATGGGGAACAGACAACACTTACTCCACCTACTTCAGGGTTTGAAGAGGGTGCCTCCGCAAAAGATAGAGAAATGATTAGGGAAACTAGTCGGATGCTACATGTAGATTTGTCCAAGGGTGATTTCACGCTGAATGCATATGCCCGTTTGCTGTATGAGTATGTTGATACAATGGAAGCGAAAGATTGCTATGTGTGTATGCAACTGCCAGCATCCGTAGAGGAAGGCATTCAATACCATCATTTACCTGTGACCTATGGCATTACATGCAGTGTGTTATTGAGTATGTTTTATAGCAAGGCACATTTTGAGTACTACTTCTACAATTATGATGTGGTACTCTCAGAAGTTCCAGTTCTTAAATACATGAATAAATATGATTACTATAAGCAGGTAGAAAGCATGTCTGCATATTTTGTGCCTACTATTACCTTGGATACATCTTATGCCCATAGACACAATTTGACCTGCATGTTAACTGACATTGAAAAGAAGTTTGTGGATCAGATAGAAGATCGACATAGGCAGACCTTATTTAGACCAGATCCGAAGCACAAGGTGATCCCACGGACAAAGGAAGAACTAGATCATAAGGCAAAAGGGAGTTCTGGTCCAATAGCTTTAGACTTCCAGCAAAAAGGGAGACTGCATTAGACACCCGTCCACATAGTATGACAAAATATTTGTGGGTGAAAGTGATTGTGAACACATTTTCTTGATTGAAGAATCCATTAGAAAGGCGCTGTTGGATAAATTGACCATAGTGCCAAATGTGTACTTTGTGTGCGGTAAAAATGCTTATGTGAAATTGCCCAAAAATTGGTATGGGACCTGTTATTTAGCTGTAGTATTCCCCAAAATTTTCCATGTGGATGATTTATGGCCTTTGGAAGGGAAGAGATCCCATAGAGGAAAACATGGTGCGAGTGCTGGAGAAATTATTGGGGATGTATTTGGAGCTATGATACCTAGTTTGTTTGTGATTTTGAATGATGTGAAGATTCGAAAGCTGGCAACTCTGGTAGATAAGCTCTCTGTGAAAACGGCCCAAATCCTATTACTTGTTGATGGGGAGATGGTTTCGATAAGGGCTATGGTTCGTCAAAATCGCCTTGCTTTAGATGTATTACTAGCAAAGGCTGGAGGAGTCTGTAAATTATTGAAAGTTCAACAGTGCTGTACTTCTGTTCCTGACAATAGTCGGGATATAAGGAAGTACATCAGCAATATTTCAGAGATGCATCAAAATTTACGTGATCTGGCTGCTGATGGACTCTGGTAACAAATTGGCAAGGGATTTGGCAAGGTAGGAAGCTGGTTTGGAAGTTTGGGACAAGGAATAATAGGATACATCTTGAAACCTATCAAAATAGCTGTCATTTGTATAATTGTACTGTTGGGAGTCATTAAGGCTTACAAATGGCACGACATGCTGAAAATTCTTTGAAAAAGCGAGAGCAACAATTAGAACGACTGCAGGACAGTCATTATCTACATTTGAAAGTGTTGGAAAGATTTAGGCAGGGACGGCAAGCTACAACCTCTTTTTAGGTCGGTCTCTTCTACAAGGAGAAACTTATAAGCAGGGAAAAAGATGGTGTTATGACACTAGTCATAAGAGGGGGGGAACTGATAGAGCGTTTACAGCACTCTAATTTGTAGGGGTGCACTATACTCCTGATATAACCGTACTCATATATATTTTGTCGTGTGCAGTGTTTTACGATTAAGATGCATTTATTCACGTCATATTAGTATTAAAGTGAAATGAGCACATTTAAGTAGGATCTTGTATGTATTAGAAATATAATTTCTGTATGTTTAATGTGCAGGATGACGTATTCACATAATGTAACCATGTTGAGTCAAGTTACCCAGTTTGTAGGCCCAAATTGTAAGTTGTTTTTAGTTTCGTTTCTCCTTAGCTGCTCAAGTATTAATTAAAGAAATTCTGGTGTTCCTCGAAGACAGTATGTTCTCATCCTACTGCAGGTGCAGGAATTCGACCTCGTTATTCTTAGATTTAAGGAGATACTCGGAATGTCTTTGAAGAAGACTGAAAGGCGAGAAGGGAGGACACCTTCGTGCACGGCCTATCTGGGAACCAAGGCCACTGGAAGAAGAGCCAGCTAATTAAGGCTTCTATGGAAACTTACTGAAAACCGTTGCAAGTGGAAAAGGTTAACACATGACGTATTGGGAGCCGATTATCGCCTTTTTGTATAATGCGCAGGGACAGATTAGACAGACTTCTACCAGCTTTCGGAGGAGAAGGAGCATCTTAGAGCGAGCTCCATAGCTTTAAGCTATCAGACCCATTTTGACGTGAGTACTTCTTAGGAAGTCAACACGTGCTGACACCTTTGGGATATGATACAAGGGAGATGGGTAGGATTCTCCTTGAGAGTAGAGTAGGGAAAGATTTTGCTCCTTCTTAAATGGAAAGAGAATTGGACTCCGCTTCCATTCTTTGCTGTATCTTGATTTTGGAGTTCATCATAATATGCCTTCTGTGCCGAATGACATATATTCGTAAAATCGGCTCTGTATTGATTTTCTTGTACCTCTATACTCTAATATTGAGGTGTGTTTATATTCAATTATTTTTGGCCTTATAATAAATCCACAAAACTTAAAGATGGAGTCTGTGGTCTATTACAGCTTGACTAAATCGAAAGTATGATCTTGAATTGTTTTTTCTCCCTTCTACCACTTTTAGTAGGCAAATAAAAGACCATCTACATTAAGTTTAGAAGGGAAAGGTAGGAGTAAAGGTTGGCCTAATCACATTCTTGCTTCACAATTAGTACATCTTTTGGACTTTTCTCTTCAGTATGATGTAATATTCGTGTTTCTGTTGATGCGGTCTTTGTTCATTTGCTTAGTGCTCGCTGGCTGCGTCGGTGCGCTCTTAACTCCCTGCAGGGATGTGTGTGCAGCTTCTTATTGTAAGAATGGCCTCATTTAAAGGAGCATGTAATATTGACCTTTTGCCATTATCAAAGGGCCGCCAATTGTATACTTCTTTAACTTACAACGGTCTCGATGTATGTTTATATTGCATATCTTTAATTGGAGCTTGTCATAGTATGTTTTTGGCACACATTTCTTTAATTGAAAGCCCCGCAGTGCAATGTTTAGCATACTTTAATTGAAGCCTGTTCTAGTGTTTTACATTAATTTCTTTAATTGAGGACTGTTTTAGTGCCCTTCTTCATGCACATTTGTTTAATTGAGAACTCCCACAGCACGTTTGACATGCATTTCTTTGATTGGGGGTATGGTAATTACTTGGAGCAATAAATTACATTTTTTTTAAAACGGCATCATGACAGTCGTGCACGTGCATAGCGATGCATTCCTGCATGTACGTCACCACACAATAGGGTTTTTGGGGGGATTTTGATGATGTTGCTCCACATCGTAAAACCAAACTTTTATTTCTTGTTTTTCCTTCTTGTCGATGTGGAACAGCATCAGCAAAAAGGATTGACAAAGCCAAACATCAGGTACCGATAGTGAGAGGCGAGACCTATTGGCTTGTCAATACTTGATCTTGTTGTCCTCTTTTCACTAAGAGGTTTTAACTTGTTACATTTTCTTTTTATCGGGAATTAAACGTATATTTATATATAGTAACCGCTTTACCAGAAAAGTAGTATGTGTGCACCCATAGATGTACTCTTTGAATGGGTGCAAATTTACTACTTTTTGAATATCACAAACCTTGGCAGTAGCAAGGTTGCAAAACTGCGCCATTCTCAGGTTATGGGACGAATGCATGCAAATAATCAAGCCACTTGCAATTGATTGTAGTACCATTCCAACCCATGATTTTTTTACCCACTCTAGACAGAGGCCCACCTAATGCAAATAACTATAAACCCTGTTCTCATGGCTACAGTCCATCCCGAATATTATTCATCTTATCCCTCCACCCAGCAGCCCACCACTTTTAAAAGAAATTTGAGACCCCCCTTTAATCTCACTGAACCTCTTCTTTTTCAGTTACACTTTGCACAAGTACTCGCAGATATCTAACACTTATGTGCTCCTTCTGGAGCTATGAAATCCAGGTAATCAGTGGTAGTTCCCCATTCTCAATACTGACTGGGGAAAAATGCTTTATTAACTGTAAAAATGTTATACATAGCGTGCCAAGGGTGCTGTAGTAAAACTAAGTGTGTAGCATTTTTGCATTGCTTTGTCATTTTAATGTGTTTTCTCTACCTAACCTTAGGATGCTAAACCAGTGCTTAATGTGTAAATAAAAAAAGGCCACTGCAGCTTGAACCTCCTATTGCCCCATACCAGTCCTGCAAATGACAGTACCAACACTACTAACATCACACTCCCAGAAGTTTGCATATTTGCACATTAGTCAAAGCCACAGCTTGTTTTTAGCCATTTGTACTTAAAAATCGCATAATTGCACTTTGTTTAAAGCCATAGCTTGTTTTTAGCCTTTGTATTTAAAAATCAACTGTGACTATTTTTACTGTTTTTAATTACTTACCTTTTGTGCCGTTTCTAAATTATATGCACCATATCCCCCTGCACTTAGCAGCTAATTGGCCCACACTGCCTTCCATAGATTCACTGCCAGGATCTTTCCTTGAGGAAAGAAGGGACATTACGTTTTTTTTTCAAACAGATGTTATTGGGGTTTTTGCACGTGATGCATCGTCATAGTACATTCAAAGCAAGCTTTTACTTCGTTATCTTCTTTACCGTTCCCCGCTTCTTTCAACATTACAAACATTCCTCAACTCTCCCCCCACCTTCACCCGTTGAGGAGTCGTCGCATTTCGAAGTTGTCAGCGTATGCAATGTGTTTGTGTGCTCCAGAGGTCGCTGTATGTTTGTATGCGTAGGGTATAAATATGTGAGACAGGATGTGGTAAGAGAGGGGCCGCCCTAGGGGTGATGCCGAGCCTAGCCCACCTCACTCCCTCTCTGGAGATGGAGGGCGCGAAGGTAATGCCGCGTCGGAGTCCAGCGCTATCAGTTCATCAACAAGCATTCCCCAGGCACTGGCTGTGTCCAATGTGCCTAAGCCGCATGCATATCAGCAAGTGAAGTAGTTGAGCGGTTTCGGTGGGTCGGGAAAGCAAGCTCTTTTCCCAGTTAGGCTCAATGTCACACCGCATAGTGGCGTACAGTAAAAGTCCAGCTAAGTAGTATAGCTGTAAATCAGGGAGTCCAAGTCCTCCTCTATCAAGATCCAGCATCAGGATCTCTAGTTTAACCCTACACCATTTACCCGCCCATATTAGGTCAATTAACAGCTTATCTAGTCGTCGAAACGTTCCAGCTGGCAGGACACAAAATTAATTCTGCATCATGTAAAGGCAACTCGGCAGGAAGACCATTTTTCTCAGAGCTACCCTTTCCATCATTGACCAGGGCAATGTGATTCAGAAGTGGACAGAATTTGTGAGGCCATCTAAAATCTTGCCCATGTTTAATTGATACTGTAGGTTCCGGTCGTGAGTGATCTGGAGACCAAGATACCGGAAACTAAGTGTTTCCCAGGAAATCCCCACTACCGTAAGGTCAGCCCCATCTCTGTTCACGAAGGCGGCCATGGGGTAGAGTACCATCTTGTGACGATTAACACAGAGTCCTGACCCCCTCCCCCCCAAAATGTTCTAGTCGCTGCATGAGAAGAGGTATTGAGCGTTCAGGGTCTCTTAGCTCAATGTGTCATCTGCGTATAAGGACACAATGTGGATGTTATTCCCCACCAGAAAGCCCCACTCTCTCATTTGATCCATCGGATATATTGCCAGCGGCTCCATTGCCATTGCAAGCAGGCGTAGTGACAGCTGGCAGCCCTGTCGTGTACCCCTCTCTAATCTAAATGACTCGGATACCTCTCTACCGAAATGCACTCTCACTGTGGGTGAGCTGTACAATAGTTAACCCATGATAGGAAACCAGTACCCACTCCCATACAATGTAAAACTTCCTAGAGGTATGGCCAGGAGTGGGTGTCGAAAGCCTTATGTGTAAGGCCACCAGAGCAGACGGAAATACGGACGCCTGAGTTTCGAATATTATGTGCGACAGTCGCCTTTGGTTCATGTGAGAGGCCCTCCCTGGCACAAAACCACATTGATCATCGCGTATCAGGTGCCACACAACCCAGCCTGACTCAACCCGAGAGCCAAGACCTTTGCAAGCAGCTTAACATCTCCATTCAATATAGAGAGCGGCCTGTATAAACTCGGGCCCATGGGGTCCTTACCTGGTTTAGGAAGCTCAAGTATAACCGCCTCCCTCATGTGCATCTGGAGTACTTCCAGTCCGTGTGCCTCCAAAAGAGTCTCCAGCAGAGCTGGGAGCAGAGTAGCAGAAAGAGCCTGATAATATTCAACCAGAAGTCAGTTGGGACCTGGACATTTTCCTCTTGCTATGTTGCAGAGAGCTTCCCTCCGTTCCTTCAGAGTTATGGCCTCACAGAGTCCCTCTGCCGTCAGCTGAGGAATAGTCACCTGATCGAGGAACTCTTCCGCCCCGGGTTGCTTCCTCGAGTTCAGGGCAGTATATACCCCGGTGAGATGATTATTTAGGAGCTAGGTAATAGCGGTTTGACCCATGACCAGTGCCCCATTGTATCTCCACAAGGTAAAAATTGTTGGTGGGGGGTGTTCTCTCTTAAGTAGCCAAGCTAACATTCGTCCTGACCTATCCCCATCTCTATGGAGATGTTTCTGGTAGTCTTTCCGGACGTGACAGTTCAGCCTATCCCAGACATTTGTCACAGCCCTATAAGCCTCTGTCAGCGATCGCTCTTCCCGCCTCCACACCTGCACCGGACGCTGCAGTTCTGCCTACTGTTCCTCCTTTTCTCCCAACTCCAACTTTTTTCTATTACCATACGTCTTACCAAGGCTTGCCCTGTAATGACCAATTTTAATGCCTCCCATTCCACACCTCGAGAACTCGCAGAGGTCCAGTTCATGCTAAAGTAGCCCTGGAGTGTGTCCTGCATATCATTGGCGTATTCTGGGTCCCCCAGGGCCTCAGGCCTGAACCTTCACAGGGGGATACTGGGTCGGCGACTTCTTACCCCACAGTCTGGAGTCAAGAGGGCATGATCGGAAAGGAATCGTACTTGATGGGATGCTTTCTCAACATCAAGAACCCCATCGTTAGCGATAAGAAAGCGGTCCAGGCTACTCTGTGTACCATGTGTGGGAGAGTAATCCAAATATTCCTGTGCTGCAGGGTGAAGTTCCTGCCCCACATGCACAAACTGAAGCTGAGCCATGACCTCCCGCAACTCTGCCGTCATGCGAGGCTTCGTGCCTGGTCTGGGCGGGTGGCTATATAGTTGCCCATACAGAATACAGTTAAAGTCTCCCGCCCAAACAATCGACAAGCCAGTATAAGGTATCAACTCAGCTTCTAGTTGTCCAAAGAATTCTCCATCATCAATATTAGGAGCATAGGCATTTAGCAAGCATAATTCTTGAACATCCATATAGCATGCAACAATATATAACACCCTTCCACATCCACTATCTGCCCTCTGAACTAGAAGGGAACTCCCGGGGCCACCCAAATAGATACCCTTCGGGCATAGGAGGAATAAGTAGAAGAGTACAATTGTCCTCTCCATTTTTAGGTCTCGCCTAGCGACGCAGCGCAAAGCGCTGCTCGCTATGCGAGATCTATTGTTGCCGACTTAAGTTTGGATGCGGGACAGGAGATGTGCACGCTCACGGCGTGTCTATTACCTTGCTCCCGGACAGCACATGGGCACGCGCACGGCGTGTCTTTCAGCTTGCGCCCGGAGCTTGCCCCCGACAGCAGATGAGCACGCGCAGGCGTCTCAACTTTCGAGCGCTCCCACCCACCGCGCGCTCGCCTCGTTAATGTGTCTGTGAAAGGACAACATTTCCAATAACCATCCAATATCGGCGGTTCACCCGTAACCGTTAATAGGGTTCAACAGACATTGAGGTCCTGATAATGCCTACAGGAGGGAAAAGAATAGAAAGTTGCCGATTTTAGCAGCTGCTGGAGGCCCAAAATAGCATGTGTGTGGGGTGGAAACGTCCCCATAAACTAACCTGTGACTGGTCGTATCGGAGCCCAAAGGAACCTTCCAAGAATTGTTGCGTGGTAAGCGCAGCGTGCTATCTCACCCGGCGTTTAAGTGGAGTTCATTAGGGTGATAACAAGCAAAGTAGGACTAACGTTAGGGAGGACCCGGTTTCCGTGGTCAGACAGGCGCCATCTTCGAGTGCCGCCCTCTCATACAAACCTGTGATGGCAATAGGTCTCGCATTTACGCGAGCCTAAGCCTTGGCATTGCAAATGACAATGTGTTTCATTTACGTTTCAAAAACCAAAACATAAATGAAAAGCATTTTCATCCACAATGCCAATAGCTCAAACTCGCGTAAATGCGAGACCTATTGCATTGCAAATGCTTGTTCACTAAGTTTCTGAGCTTCAGACTCCAGGAGATGCGTCTCCTGTAGGAATGCGGTACGTACTCCCAGCCGTCAGAGATAGGTGTGTGTCCTATATCTTTTCACAAATGAGGTGAGCCCCCTCATGTTCCATGTTAACATTCGTATGTCTCTCTGGCTTCTAATAGGCTCCCCGTCCAGTCACACCCCATCTCGCCTACACCCTCAAGCAGTATGATGCACTATGGCTGCTGCACAAAACAAAAGAATCTGAAACATAATATCCCAACTTTTGATTTACACCCACCCCGGGTAAAAAAAAAAACAATGATCAACCAGTGTCTGCCCATACATCATAACTAACCCCCCCCAACAGCACAACTATGCAAAATGAATGTTTGAGTGTGTTGGGTACCCTTAATGGACGTCAATCCTACGTATAACACCAAGGGGCATTCAGGATATCTGACTTTCCCTGTGTTAGTGAGTCGTCCACCTATGTTTCCCAAGGGCCCCAGTTCTTCCACCAACAACTACGTGTGCACTTCTGATGTGGACCACAATTAAAATACTCAGAAATAAGAAGACCAGAAGCAAAGCAGACTCTAAGGAAAAACAAAAACAATCCTAAAAGGAAGAAGGGGGGGGGGTATGTAGCAACAGTGTGTGCCCGTGCCCCAGGTAAGTGGCCACCCCGACCATTTGCCCCATTGCCGCATAGAGTCCGGACGGCAGTCCAATGTCACCATTGCAGTATAGCCACACCATGACCCCGTATGCGCCCCCGCCTAACCCCCAACTTACATCTTCAACAGCCACATCTGATCACCTACAGTGTTTCTTCCATTCAAAGAGGGCTGTCTACTCTTACCATGCGTTATTTAATGTGAGCTCTCGCTCACTTGCCTCAAACAGCACAGCCCGGACCACTTCTATTCCAGCAGTGGTCGCCCATGAGTCACTCTGCTCATCCTGTAGCTCTGAGTCAACACTGGAGGATGCAGAGGACTTCGACCATCTCCATTAGTGCTCTGACCTCCACTGTCCTGCTACTGTGATTCCAAAGTGATGGTGCCATCCGTCCTCACCACCACTCTTGCACTCAACTGTGCTCTTCGTCTGCATCTACTTCTTTTCCGTGGCTGTACACTCATTTCCACCTGTCTCCGGGATGAATTGCGTCTCCGTCCGGATGCTGTATCCTGCATGCTGTCACCGCTCCGGACCTGCAGCCAGTCCCATGTTTCTTCTGGCGTCATAAAGAAGTAAGTGCGACTGTCATGGAGCACCTTCAGCTTGGCTGGGTACAGCAACATATACTGTAGTCCCATAGCAGCCATTTTTTGCTTAACGCCCTGAAAAGACTGCCTCTGCAGTTGCACAGCTCTGGTGTAGTCCGGAAAGATGTGGATGACAGTGTTATCAAATATCGGGTCTCCTTGCTTTCAAACCACCTGAAAGATTTCATTTCGATCCCTATAGTTCAGGAATTTGGCGAGAACTGTTCTTGGAGGAGCATCAGGTTGTGGTGGTGGTGATTGCTGCTCTATATGCTTTCTCCACTGCAAAGAAGTTGGACAACTGTGCAGCGAGAAGCCCTCGACCTAATCCAGTCCTCCCAAAAGGTTTCTGGTCTGCCTTTCTTGAGGCCCTCCAGAAACCCCACAGGTTGTATCTACATGTGTGCCCTTCTGCATCTTCCATTCTGGTCTCCATTTGACTAGAGAGTGATTCGAGAACAGTCACCGTCTTCTTTATTTTAGTGGCTTCTTCCCTCAATTTGGTGACCTGGCTCTCCGTCTCTATCGATCTCTCCGCCAACATATGCAGGTCAGCTCTCAGCAAATTCACATTGATCGCTATAGTCTCGATTTTTTTTTTTTCCTCTACTGCTAGCCCAGTAGCATCAATTGCCGCCAATATCTGAGATCCAGTTGGTTCAGCCGCATTCAGGGGTGCAGCACTCTCCACTGACTGCTGTCCATTGTTTACTTTCGGGGCAGTGAACTGATCCAATTTTGTTTGTTGCGTGGTCCGAGCGGTCTTAGCCTTACCCACTGTGTGAGCTGTGTTTTCATTGTTCAGTCAGCACAATGTCGAAATCTTACCGCATATAGACACCACTATGTCAATGTTCAACCCATTTGCTGGGTGCAGCTATTCTGCCCTACTGTGCGTTTTGAGCAATAATGCTGGGTCACCTGCGTCATCACTTTCTTGGTGTCTCACACCTCTAAGGTAACTCGTACCAAAGCACAAGAAACTAGCAGGCTGCGGTTTGAGTTGTAACAGAGAGACACCCAGATGCAGAGTTAATGGGCGGCCAGCCGGCAACCCACAGTTCTGGCATTTGCGCAGTAGGAGGTGCAAAGTATGCATTGGACGGCATTGCACAGATCGTGGGGAATTGAATCGGCTCCTCCCGGTGCAGCAGGTGACACCCCGATGCCTCCAGGCGAGACCACAGGGCCTGCCCACTGGTGGGGAGGAGTACCCCGCCCGAAGATGCAGACAGCTGTCCGCCCTTGGGTCACACTCTGTTCCACTCCCACCCTGTTGGGGGTCCACCTCAGCCAACACTCCCTCCTGGCTCGCAGGTCCGTCACAGCTGAGCATGGCTGCAGCTCCTGGTTCGGCTCTCCACTCGCACAACAGGCCGCCACCGGTCGGATAGGGCCGGGTCTCCCCACTCAGTCACAGCGGTTCCCGCAGTGCTCTACAGCCCCGGGGGGCGGGGGGGGAGCAGCCACCTTGTCCTCGCCTAAGTGTCCAGGCTGGCAGGCACCGCTACAGGTGCGTTTGGGGGCTCGGGCAGCAGGATGTTGTAGGATTCCACTTACGGGGCCAGAGTGAGCGTTTAGTGCTGCTGCTCGGCATTCTGGTTGGCTACGCCCCCTAGAATTTTTTTTTTATAAGAATCTCATGTTATCTGGAAACTAACAATATTCTACATCAGTCAGGAAACTAACAATATCCTACATCAGTCACAGACCGGTTTCCGTTCAGGCACCAGCACTGAAACAGCCCTGCTTGCAGCACAGAAGTGGTAAAAACCATCTTAGATCAGGGTGGGACTGCAGCTCTGATCCTTTTGGATCTGAGTGCGGTATTTGATACTGTCTCACACAAGGAAATCTGAAACTCCGGATCCGCTCTTATGTGGTTAAATTAGTTCCTGCTTAATAGAAGCTTTCAAGTCTGCGAGGAGACAACTGTCAAACACCTATTCTCTTATATGTGGGGTCCCTCAGGGGTCCTCACTGAGCCAACACTGTTCAATTTGTATGTTATCGCATTGACAAAAATCATAAACGGCCATGGTTTCGCCTCAATATCTTATGCTGATAACTTACAAATGATATCTCCCACCATACAGAAACCCCCCCCCCCCCCCCCAATGCCTGCCTCAAGCATGTCATGGAGTAGATGGCGGCAAGCAGCCTTAAACTTTACGGGACAAAACTGAGATGTTGGTGATAGGAAACAATCCCTCTGGATGGAACTGAACTGGCCTGAATTCCTTGGTAACTATCCTATTCCAAAAGCAGAAGTCAAAAGCCTTGGTTTCTTGCTTGATGATAAAATGACAATGGCAACTCAAACTAAAAAACTGGCAGCAACCTGCTTCGGCACATTAACAACCGTGAGAAAACTGCGTAGGCTAGTAGTACAAGGTTTGGTCTTTTTCCAGACTAGACTTCGGGAGTTCTTGTATTTGAGCAGCCCAAAGTTCTTTATAGAAAGACTTAAAGTAATCCAAAATGCCGCAGCACGTATCCTACTAAAAATCCCAAAATGTCAATCTGTCATCCCTGCCCTGGCAAACCTTCATTGGGTGCCAGTGCTTAAAAGGATACACTTTGCAGGCGTGTGGAATTTAATAAAATATCTACTTGTCCATGGGGCAGGTTGCGTCATAAATCTACTTGTCCTGTAACAAAATCCACTTGTCCATTTTGTGCCATATAATGCGGCGAAAAAGTACGGCAGCAATCTCATTCTATAACAATTCTGATATAGATTCTCTGATTATGCCAGGGCTTGTACCATAGTAAGGTTGTTTGAATACTAGCAATTTCCTTAGGTTGCCACGTTTTTTGCAGATCTACATACTGGGGCTGAAGGTAGTGGTAAGCAATAGTTCCAGGGTTGGAATGCCCTTTTGAGTCTGTGCAAACCTACTAACTTGCATGTTTTAAGGGTTTTCACCAACTCTTCTCTAATCTTTTCCCATACTGAGAGAGGTTGGAAATTTACTCCTGGCAATGGCAGAAGTAAAACTTGCTCCAGGGTTGGGAAAACAGTGGTTGGAGGAAGTGAACTTGGAAACACTCAGATTTTCACATGAGCAAATCCACACAGGCATATTTGCCCATGCTAAAATGCAGTTCATAATTTATTTCTAGGAGTACTATTTCTTGGCCTACTTCTGTAAATTCTTGTGAGTTCACAGAAACCGTATATCTGCACTTAATTCAAGGATATATACCATGGGTGCACTTTTGAGACTTTCTTTAATAATTGGGCCTGGCGTTAACCATGACCTTTCGTGTTTATTAAAATTCTCTCTCTCTTATATATATATATCTCTCCCCCCATCCCTTCACTGTGAGTGACAGTATTCTGCTCTTTCACAAGGAATATATTGGCACACAAAGTAGTTTTGTTCAGTGGAAGGAACTACTGTGGCAATGTGTGCTTTTTGAGACCAAAAACAATTTTTACTTTTGCCAATGTTTGTTAGACAGGTGAAGGCCCAGCAGCTCCCACTCCAATAAGGTTTTACAAAAACCATGCCTAAACAAGTCACACATTGACCAATCCAAAAGACTGACTACCAATTTCAGACCTACTTTCTTTGCAAATGCTTGTTTATTTTTGCTTACCATAATCTTATTCAAACCGGTTACACTGATTTTCCATTATGAATATTTTTGGGAAATACTAGCATACATCAACATGTTACTAAATGCTGCTGCAAAGATATGGTACCTTAAATTTTACAGCAGTTTAGCTAAATGTTTTTTCCTACTTGCGTTATTTTGTGAACATTTTATTTTGAAAGCAAACAATCGTCACTCTTGCTTTCAAGCTTCTGCAAATATTTGCATCTAATCAGAGCATTCTGGGAGCATTATACATAGCCTCATATTGCTAAACATTGAAAACGTGTGTTACACATTTTTATACTGGAACCACTGTCAGTAGTGCATCTGAGCTTACAACATTTACTTAGAGCGCTCACCATAATAATAAAGGCTTTGTATTAATGAACCATAAATACAAGTTTGTACAGCATTAACACATGGACACAAATATTACCTTAACTGCAGGCAATGCCTGATCCATAATGTGATACTGTAAACTGCCAACCAAAGGGTTTGTGCTCTAGGGGGTTGGGCCTACTTGTCCCAAGGACAAAACACACATGAAAACTTGTTGCCCTTGACCCCAAACAATATGTCCCGGGAATCGGGCTATAGTAATTCCACATCCCTGTCTTTGTTACTGTACATGGCCCATAAAGCGATGCAAAAATGGGTCTTAATTGAGTCAAAATTTACTGACCCCATATAAGCCCACAAGAATGCTGCGATCTAACACCCAGCAACTGTTGGTAGCACCCAAGATAATGAGGACCAGGGGCGGAAAAAGATCCTTCGCTTTCCTTGTACCGAAACTCTAGAATGGATTCCCTCATAACCTAAGGCAAACCAAATCGGAACTAACGTTTAGTAAACTGTTAAGAACATTTCTTTTCTAACTCACTTCCCATCTGCAGGATACCTGGTTGTCATAGTGCTGGGAGGCCCTTCTTTGTAGCCATGCGCTTAAGAAATCCTCCTGAATAGGATAGAATGGAATACAAGAGTGACAATTCAGACTATTTCAGGCCCCCAAAGCTATGAGAATGGATTGGGCAGCAGGTATTAGTCCTTTTAAATGTTTATTTAATTAATAAACAACTGTTATGTGCTCATCTTTAATTTAAACAAACAGCACCACTCTTTGGCAGACTGTCATAAGTACCGGTGTTAGCAATTAAGTGCCGGTTATGAGCACCGGAAACCACCGGCTCAAATTAAGCACTGTGCTAAACCGTCTCACATTGATTGATCTTAGAGTTCACTAACACGGACATTCTTTGTTTAACAAAAAAAAAATCTTCCATTTTATATTGGTGATTCCCCTGATGAGTACAGAAATTCTAAAGTAATACGTATTCTTTCCTCAACCTAAAAAAAAATTGCATGAAGTTTTTGTCCAAAAAGTGCATTCATGTGGTCAAATGTTGCAATTGAATATTGAATAAAACTGTATTTAAACAATGTTGACTTCTCTGCAGAAATAGTTTTGATTTTGTGTTTTCCGGTTATCTTGCTCTGGCAGATCCTAAACATGATGGTACTGCAGAAGGTATTGAGAACATGGCTGATGCAGTGACACACGCCCGCTTTGTCGGCACTGATCCAGCCAGTGATGAGGTCGTCTTGATGAAGATCCTGCAGGTGAGCTGATTTAAGATGGTTATTGCAGATGATAATAGTAATTACCAGAGTTACTGGTTACACTAAGACTGTAAGCGTTACTCTTAGACTGCCACGGACTAAATGAAAATGATATTGTCCACAGAAGTGAATTGTTTTGCAACATTATATAGTGCTTACTATCCGTATGTGGGGCACTGAAGCGCTTGCCTACATGGGTAGCACATTACACTGTGTAGGGTGTGTGGTTTGAGGGAGCTGTCTTAGTTTTGATCCCATGAGGTAAGTGTTTCAATGTTCTGCATGATGACCACCGAGGTGTGATTATCATGGTATGGGATGCAGTGTGATGAGTGAAGAAGCATCCGAGGCAGATGCACAGTTTGTTTTCAGTAAGCTGGCAACTTTGAGCAGAATTGCAGGTCCCTTTATGGAATTTCATATTTTAACAGTCCTCTTAGCTGGTTACTATACTGGGTGGTCCCTTCTGAGATCTCATTTAAAGTTTGTGGTCCTGAGCAGGCATAGGTTGGAGGACGCCATGGATCTGCGAGGATTAACTTTGTTACTACTATCTCATATCTGCCATTGTGCGATGCTAAAAGCAGTCATAGTATGTAGCTAATTGGGACCTGCAGGGGTGTACTAAATTAAAATCCTCCATTGGCCAGAGGCATGTGGCAGATCTGTTCAGTGATTCATGCTTGTTCAGTTGGTGATGGGTGGTTTATTGTTTTGGAATGGTATAGTACTGGGTGATGGCCATGACCCATAGCAGTTTTGCCTTATGTGAGTGTGAGAGAGAGTCAAGCACTTAAAATAAATTATTATGCAGTCTGTATGATCTACAGCTGACTGCCCAACTGCTGATTGTTATGAAAGTAGTATGTGACTGGAGAGTTGTATAATATATTGTGTTGTAATTGCATTATATAGCGCTTAGTACCCTTGAAGAGCTTTATACGCCAGGCAGCATGTTACTCCAGGACCCAGATTTAGGATATTTTCTTTTATGGGCTATTGGGTTTAGTCTTGCACTCTTAAGGAAGCCATACCTTGCATTTACTCCAGTTTCTATGTGGTAGAGTAAACAAATAGGAATTAGCTGATCTTTAGTGGAGGGGGATATGTGAATTCATGCAATTGATGGTATTAAAAGATGAGTTACAGGAGATTAAGTATTGTTAGTTGCAGGGGTATGAATTTTAAAGGAGAAGTTGTGATCTTTGGTTTGAGGTATGCACAATTTGCTTACATAAAATAATAGGTATTAAGGCAAACATGACTTAAAGTAGGCTGTGCATAGAGAGAAGGCATGCAGAGGTTCGAAAGGAAGGAGTCATTCGAAAGAAAAAAGTAGACAATCAGATGTTTTAAGTCAAAGTTGGTTTTCATGCAGGTTTTTTTACAAATGTTGGAGGCATTTTACACATCATTCAAAACCTGTAGAAAGAAATAACATTATTTACAGTGTAGCCATGAGAACACCAGTGCACATACACACACAACCTTCACCCATGGGTAGGTAGAGGTAAAATACATTTGGTTTCGTTTGTCCATAAAATTCGATGAAAGGAAAACCAAAACAGGAATGTGCTTTAAATTTTGTGCTAGAGATGTGCCTCCCCCTTTTCCTTTGATGATTAGGGTTGATGCCCTAAGTGTGCTGCTGACGTAGACATCTCGTCCCATGCTTGCACAAGAGAACTTTCCTTTAGAGGCACTTATCTAGGGAAAGAGTATCTCTTGAATTCTGAGTGTTTTTTCTGTTGAGAATGACTATCAACACGCATGGCACACTGACATCGTAAGTGAAAGTAGAAAGAGCCTTTTGGCTCCTCTTTCTTTCACTTGGTACAGTGCTCAGTGGCACACCTCAAAACCCCCAATCACCCTTACCCCCCTCCCTGATCACTGATTGTAAAAGCAGCTGTACTGTTGGAAAGAAGAGTCCACCTCCTTACTGGCAATACCCCTTCCAAATGGTTTCCTGATAAAGAATCGCTGCAGAGTTAATTCCCGGAGCAGGTATTCAGCCCTCTAGATCACCAGGGATATTTTCATGGAGGAGACCCCACCCCGCATGAGTTATCGCTCCCCAAGCCACTCCAAGTCTCCTTAGTTTTTCTGTCCTCCTGCGGGGCAGATTGGATGAGTTATCACCAGTTTGCCCACCCAGGGGCCAGTAAGAATGTGCATAAAAAACTGTGAGGTGAAGGGCTAGCCTTCTGGCCAACACCCCAAGAACAGACGGTAATTTTGCCTTCCTGGGGGCAGATTGGGTGGACAGAATGGGGGAAAACACCCTATTGTGGTCACAAAGCCCACTAGACTCCAGGGATTAATATGTAAAAAACACAATTTGGTGAGGATGCTGTCTAATCCTGGCATTCTGGAGGATGTGCTTTACCTTGCATGGAGAAATATTGTAGCTGCATCACCACACTATCTTAAAAGGTTAAGAGCACCAGACCTGGAACATGTAATGAAAATAGTCTTTTTGAGACCATGGTAGGACAAGATGGGATGAAAGGATATCTTTCTCAATTTAGCCATCTGAAATGTTTTAAGAAAGCACATTATAAAATTATTCAATGTTCTATTTGTGGTAGAGGTTGTGGTAAAATGGCTAGAGATTCAAAATTCCTTAAGCTCCTTGATGTAAATGCAATAAGGGAGAATGAAAATTTGCCTAGCTTAAGTGAGGTAAGTTTCAATTTTATTAAGGACACGGAGGTGAGGATTATGGTTTTGCAGCGTGAATCTTTCTGGATTCACTATGCTGTGCATTATTCCGCCATCTCGTGGTTGGGTCCGGATTCGTAGTCTTTTCTTTGTTTTTGTCTTTTTTTTTTTTTTTTTGTTGGCCCAGGTGGGCGGCGACGCCCACCATTTGGTGTCTTCGGTGACGTCGTCGCGCTTCCGGCGGAAGCTCCCACCTTTGGTAGCCATCTTCAGATTCTTTTTCCGCCGTGGGGTCTGGATCGTTGCCGAGAAGTTCCAGAAAGTTGGACGAAGAATCTCGAAAAGTCGAAATTTCATCACAGAAGATATACTACTGAGACACCGGACGACGACACTAGTACCGGAAAAGAAGGACGACGAGGTAGAAGGTCCACGACCGAAATCTCGACGCCTACAGAGAATGCGCTCACAGGGGGCTCCTAAGCGCGGTTATGGACAAGACTCCGTTCAAGTTCTGCAGAAATTGCCACCACAAATACGCCCAAAAAGACCAGCACCCAGTCTGCAACCTCTGCTTGCCGCTCGACCACGCCAGCGAAGACTGCAACGCGTGCTCGGCGTTCACCCCGAAGACCCTCCGGGTGAGAGACAGACAGAGAAGGGCGAATTACAGCATGCAGGGCCAGGGACCAGCACCATCTCTCCGAGACCTGGGTCTCTCGAGCGGAGAGGAGGACAACATCGCAGAGGGACCAGAGGACTGCGCTGTCGTCGAAATCGAAAAGAAAACGTCGAAGGAGGTAAGGGAGTCGTCGACCCCAAAACACCAAAGCGACGCTCGAAAGAGTGAAGCCAGAATCCCTAGCGACACTGCCAGAAGTGTAGCAAAGTCCACCAAGGGAGCGTTGCCGCCGAAACACTCGACGAAAGCAACAGCACCAAGGGACAAACAGCCGAGCGGATCCTTGGACAAGGACTCTCAATCGGCGAAAGCCTCCGAAAACGAAGGCGTCGAAGGTCGTCCCCGAAAAGGAAACCTCGACACCGAGAAAGGAAGGCCCGGCGTCTGTTTCGACGACCGCGACCGCGAAGAGAGGCACTGCACCACTCGACGCCGAAAAGGCCCACGAGATGGCGAAAAGAAGAGGAGGCTCGAGGCAGAGATGGCGAGCATCCTGCAACGCAAAAAGACTTCGACGAGAAGATGAAACAATACGCTATTCCGTCGAAGCAAGCCCACGAGGCAGTCGAGGAGTTCGAGGTCGAAGTCGACGAGGCCCCGGGGACACCCGAACAGCTCGAAGACCAGGACGAGGAATACTACTACTTCGAGGCCGAAGGCGAAGAAGAGATGCTGTCTTACAGGGACTCGGCGTCCTCTGAAGTACAAGACCTAGACTGGCAAGACCTCGACACAGAGTCACCAGAAGAAGGGGTAGACACTTACCCCTCGAGACCTTCGCCGCCAGACGACATCGGAGTCTACAATGAGGTCGTGCAGAAGGCTGCAAAGACTTATGGGGTCGAAATGCAGGAGGAAAAGACAAAAGCAGGTTTCCTCTTCGAAACCCTGCTCCCCCAACAGACAAGGAGTCAATTTCTACCCATGTTACCTGGCGTTCTCGACCAGGGAAGGGAGGCCTTCAGGGAACCAGCAATCTGCAAGGCGGTTACCCCTAGGAGCGAAAAGAAGTATAAGCACTCCACAAAAGATCCTGCATACATACAGGGGTCTGTACCAGCAGACTCCATTATCGCTGCAACAGCCAGGAAGAGGGCCGGTGTGCCCACCAACACAGGCCCACCTCCAGACAAGGAGAGCAAAAGAATAGACCTCACAGGACGTAAGGTGGAGAGGAACGCAGCCATACACTGGCGTATCGCCAACTCCAACGCCCTCATCAGCAGGCATGCATACCAGCATTGGGCAGAAATAAGCCAGCTCATTAAGCACCTGCCAGAAGAACACCAACAAAGGGCCAATTACCTAGCGGAAGAAGGCAAGGCCATCGCGAACACTTGCCTAAAGTCAGCCTTGGACGCAGCAGAGAACTCCAGCAGGCAAATGATGATAGGGATGACTGAGAGGAGACACGCATGGCTCAGGATCTCCGGCTTCAAACCAGAAGTACAGAGCAACATCATCAACACACCGTTCGACGGTGAGAAACTGTTTGGAGCAACAGTTGACAACAAATTAACACAACTAAAGACGGACAACGAAACTGCAAGGTCCATGGGAGCGCTGCAGTTCAGGGGGATGAGAAGAGGGAACCCCTCAAGGCGAGCCAGTGGTAGAGGAGGCAATGCACCTACCACTTCACATCAATCACAACAACAAGGGTACCAAGGGAACAACCAGGGCCAAAACCTGCAGGGACAACAGCAGCAGAATTGGCAGTACCAACCCAGAGGACGGTCCTTTCGAGGGCGCGGGTACGGACGGGGACAGGCCCGAAGAGGGGGCCAGCAGCCCGCCTCAAAGTGACTCCACACACATAACAAGCCCCCCACCGTTAACACCAAGGTTGAGGGAAGTCCGCAAAAGGAAAATATAAAGAGCAGAAGCACACAGCAAATAACCACCGAGCATACGACACCAGTGGGAGGAAGAATAAGAAAATTTCTCACACAATGGAGGAAAATTACCACAGACAAATGGATACTAAACACCATACAGCACGGGTACTGCATAGACCTCCAAAAACACCCGCCAGGGAGAAGACCAAGACATCGGTCAATACCCGCAAGAGAACTAGCCCTCCTCCGCCTAGAAGCAGAGGAACTGCTACAAAAAGAGCAATAGAACCAGTTCCAAACAACGAAAGGAACAAGGGAATATACTCAACGTACTTCCTAGTGCCAAAGGTAGACGATACACTAAGACCTATACTGGACCTCAGATTCCTGAACAAGTTCGTAAAAACCCAAAAATTCAAGATGACTTCACTTCAGGAAGTAATACCCCAAATCCAAGAAGGGGATTACATGGCGACCTTAGACCTAAAAGATGCATACCTGCACATACCCGTCAACCGCAAACACAAACGGCTATTAAGATTCGTGATAGGCCACAATCACTACCAGTTCACAGTGCTAGCCTTCGGACTAAAGTCCGCACCAAGAGTGTTCACGAAATGCCTAGCAGCAGCTGCAGCGCACCTTCGGAGGAGGAGCATACATGTATACCCCTACCTCGACGACTGGCTGGTAAAAGCAGGATCATACAGACTCTGCAAAAACACATCAAACAAGTCATAGAAACACTGTCCACATTAGGTTTCTCAATACATTGGGAAAAATCGTCAACAGAACCCCAACAAATCAAGATATTCTTGGGGGCACAAATAGACAGCACACAGTCCAAGGTGTTCCCCAGCGACAAGAGAAGTATAGCGCTCCTGAGGGAAACACGTCATTACCGCAAGGGGCAAGTTCTGACAGTGAGGACGGTGAGCAGGCTAATGGGAATGATGGCATCATGCATCCACCTTGTCCCGCATATCAGACTGCACATGAGACCGTTCCAGGAATGGATACAACAGCAATGGTCACAAGCCACAGGGAGTTGGGAAGATCTAGTGGTTGTCACACACGCAGTGCAGAAAGAAATAGCGTGGTGGAAAGAAGAGAACATATTACAAGGGAAGCCATTCACACAGCCAACTCCAACAGTGACCATCACAACAGACGCCTCACAGCAGGGCTGGGCGCGCACATGACCAGACTCCGCGTCAGGGGGCTCTGGTCACAACAAGATGCAGTGAAACACATCAACTACCTAGAACTCAAAACTGTGTTCCTAGCCTTAAAAGCCTTTCAAAAGCAGCTTTACGGCCAGCGAGTGCTGATACAAACAGACAACACAACTGCAATGTTCTACATCAACAAGCAAGGTGGGACACAATCAGCACCGCTGTCAAGTCTGGCACAACAGATCTGGAGATGGGCCATCCCTCTAAGGATAGACCTGCTAGCAATACACCTCCCAGGAATAGACAATGTAGAAGCAGACCGACTCAGCAGGCAGACGTCTGCATCCCACGAATGGGAACTGAACCAACAGGAGGTGCAGCAACTGTTCCAAAAGTGGGGAACACCACGGATAGACCTCTTTGCAACACCCCACAATGCAAAATGCCAACATTACGCATCCAGACAGCCGGACCAAAGGTCCCTAGGGAATGCCCTATGGATAAGTTGGTCGAACGAATTTGCTTACGCTTTTCCCCCGATACCACTGTTACACAAAGTACTCAGCAAATGCAGGAGCAGCAGCATGACACTCATACTGGTGGCACCTCAGTGGGCCAGACAAACATGGTTCTCACAGATTATGGAAATGGCGCAGGAACCAGCACACAGGTTCAGCAGAAGGAAAGACCTCCTCACAATGCAAGACGGAAAAGTGCTCCACCCAGAACCAGACAGCCTCAGCCTAGCAGCATGGCTCCTGAGGACCTAGAATTCGCACACCTCAAACTACCTCCAAGCACCATGGCAGTACTCAGAGAAGCAAGGAGACCCACTACAAGAAAATGCTACATTGCAAAGTGGAAAAGGTTCTCACAATGGTGCATTACAGAGGGACTGCAACGAAAAGTCACAAAAGAATCAACAGTACTGCGATATTTAACACACCTACTACAAAGCGGGCTGAGCTACTCGTCACTAAGGGTTCACCTAGCAGCCATAGTGGCCTACACCAGGGAGAAGCGGTGAAAAGCTTCTTCACCTCCCAAGTGGTCAAAAGATTCCTGGAAGGGGCTAAAAGAATAGCCCCCTAAAAGGATGCCAGCCCCAAGCTGGAACCTCAACACTGTACTGACACAGTTGATGAAATCACCATTTGAACCCATACACAAGAGCACACTGCACATGCTCACACTAAAAACGGCTTTCTTAGTGGCTATCACGTCACTGCGAAGAGTCAGTGAACTACAGGCTCTCACACTACAAGAGCCCTACTTGCAAATACACAAGGACAGAATTGTCATGAGGACGGACCCACACTTCCTGCCAAAGGTGGTGTCGCGGTTCCATATCAATCAAACAATACAGATACCAAGTTTCTTCCAGAAACCTTCAACACCCTCAGAAAAGGCGCTACACACGCTAGACGCCAGAAGGGCAGTGATGCACTACATAGAAAGGACGAAGGAATGCAGGAAAACAAAACAACTCTTCGTTTCCTTCGCAAGCAGTTTCCTGGGACGACCAGTAACAAAAAATACCATTGCACGGTGGATTGCACAAGCAATACAACTCTGCCACAAGCAGGCAGGACAAGAGTTACAAGGGGCCGCCCAGGCTCACTCAACAAGGAAAAAGGGAGCAACGGTTGCGTTCCTAGCGAACACACCTATACAAGACATTTGCCAAGCGGCAACATGGTCTTCCGTGCACACGTTCACCAAACACTACTGTGTTGATATCCAAATGAACAAAGAGGCACAAGTAGGACAGAAGGTCTTACAGCACATTTTCAGCAACCAATGCTCATCTTCCACCCAACCACCGCAATAACAAAACCGCTACTAAGTCTATGCACAGCATAGTGAATCCAGAAAGATTCACGCTGCAAAACGAATAGTTTCTTACCTGTCGGTGTAGTTTTGCAGCTTGAAGACTTTCTGGATTCACTAGCGATCCCACCCGCCTCCGCCAGGAAGATAACATAGGAGGTTAAGGGTACAACTAAACTACATACAAGGTTTTAAAGGGATCAAAGAATAATTGAAGGATTAAAGGTTAAAGACATAGACAACAAAAAACTGTAAGAGGAAAAAAAAAAAAAAAAAGAATCCGAAGATGGCTACCAAAGGTGGGAGCTTCCGCCGGAAGCGCGACGACGTCACCGAAGACACCAAATGGTGGGGCGTCGCCGCCCACCTGGGCCAACAACAAAAAAAAAAAAAAAAAGACAAAAACAAAGAAAAGACTACGAATCCGGACCCAACCACGAGATGGCGGAATAATGCACAGCATAGTGAATCCAGAAAGTCTTCAAGCTGCAAAACTACACCGACAGGTAAGAAACTATTCGTTTTCCTTCTTCACTTTAATTACATTTCAAAAGCATGGCAGCCATTAAAGCCATATAAAACTACTTTTTCCATGAACACTAGGAAAACAAAACTTAATGTGTTCAACAGTCCTTTAGTGTCCACAACAGGGCTCCAATAGACTCCTCTGTCACTTCCTTATCTCCCTCTTTTTTCTCGCGAATCCTGCCAACAGTTCTTCTCAAGCGTCCTGTTTAGACCCATCGTTTCCTGTAAAGACATAGCGCGTCAGTGACCATTCCAACACACTGTTTGACACAAATGCATTAACTAGTCATGCAAAAAACTCGAGCAAGCTAATGCTACAGTAACCACAGTTCTAACCTATTATATCGCATTGACCATGCCAACTTTAAATGAAGAACAGACTACGTACTCCAATACAGGGCGGGTCTGCGTCTAACCTGACCACCGGGTGGGAAAATCCTCGCCTCCATGTCTTTTTTTTTTTTTTTTTTTCTTTTTGTAAATTTCTATTAGCCTTTTTCAAAAGAAACACAAAAGGATAAACAGATCATAGCAGAAGCCATACATTCCATTGTGTTACAGTGGCATATTTAGTACATTTTTCTTCAAGGAGAACTTATCCTTATTGTCAAGCTTGTACCACAGAGCATTCTATCAGGTCCAATTATAAACATCCTGCTGATTGCTAGCTATATAGAAACTTAAACAGTTAACATGTCCCCCCCCCTCCCGGGTCATGTTAGTCTTGCACTGTCAGTCCCAGTGTCCAAGAGCTCAATCTCTATTTGCATAGTCCATATGTTCATGTTATTCTCAGATGTCGGTGAGGCCCCATGCACCCCCGTAGCCCCTGGTCCGTCCAAACCTATTGAAATCTCATCCGTTTCGCCCACAGGGAGGTCGTCCGTCTGTGTTAAGTCAGTAATCCTGGTGTACCACGCATCTGCGTCCTCCTCCAGTTTATCACCCCTCCTGACGTTCTTCATTCTAATTAACTCCGCCGTGGCCCATTCGCGCATGTCTTTGGTCCAATTCTCTACCACTGGGAAGGTTGGACTCATCCATTTGATGGCTATCTGCCGTTTGGCTTGCACTAGCCCCAGTTGAAGGAACTTTCTAGTGAGTTTCTTAGCTTTGGGCTAGGGAGAAGCCCCATTAGTACCCCCTTGACATCACGCGGCACTGTCCAGCCCGTGACCCTCTGCAGGCACTGTATCACCTGCCCCCAGTAAGGTGTCAGCTCAGGGCAGTCCCAGATCATGTGGAGAAAGTGTGCATCTACATGTCTGCATCTCGGGCAACAGGAGGATTGGTCCGGAAATATCTTATGAAGCACTCGTGGGGTCAAGTACGTTTGGTGTACTAGATTATATTGTGCAAGTTTAAATCTAGCGTTGGAGCTAATCTGTTTGACCCCCCCGTGTACTCTCCTCCACTCCGTCTCCGTTAGGGGTTCCTCTAATATAGCGTCCCATTTAGCCTGGATAGGGAGGGGACCAGTGGGGAGGTCTCCCCTGAGTGCCTTATAGATATGGGGAACCAGTCTGCATCCTCCCGCCAGGGTGGCTATTGCCTGTAGGGTTTGCAGTGACCTGCGGTTCCTGCGGAAATGTCGGCCACAGCTCACGGGCCACCGTAGAAATCTTTGCATACTTTAAGTATTGTCCCTTGCCAAGCTCAAACATATTTTCCCCCTCTTCCCTCGTCAGGAACTGTTGGGCTGCATATAGGTCCCCCATCATTTGACATCCTTCCTCCATCCATTTGGCAATGGACATACTTTGTCCTAACTTGTTAAAAGGCTGCACTGCCCACAGCGGGGCCTCAGGGACATAAGGGGCCTTTTTTACTACCGTTTTTATTGCTGTTTCCAATGCTCCGGTACTCCAGCCCCCAGCATGAGAAGTTCAGGGAGCGCAACTTCATGATCCACGCCCGCTAGCAACGGTTTCTCCCAGTTATCCCGGTCATCCAGCCAATGCACCGCGTGCTGAAGTTGCGATGCCCTATAGTAAAGCCCCAGCCGAGGGACTTCAAGTCCTTTCTGCTCCCATTGCCTCTGCAGTGTGTCTTGTTTGACTCGTTTCCTTTTTGATCCCCACATCAGCTCCACCATAAGACGCTCCAGCCGTTGGAAATATATGCGCGGGATTCAGTAAAGTGAATTCTGCATGACATACAAGCAGCGTGGCAGGATTATCATCTTAGATAGCGCCACCCTACCCATTAGTGATAAGGGGAGCTCTTTCCAAAAAGCTACAGATCTCTGAATGCCTCCCACACATCTCCCCATATTACTCTCCAAAAAGGCTGATTGCGTATGTACTAATTTAATCCCCAGATATCTCACCTCGTCGCCCACCCAGCGCATCCCCACCTGTGGTAGCTCAGGCTCCCCCTTTACCACCAGATTTCCCATAGGGAAGAGATTTCCCTGGGTTGAGTCGCAGTCCCAACACCTCCCCAAACCTCGTTAGCTCTCTAGTAAGCGCCAGTACCGCTTCTTCAGGATGTCAGAGATATACGAGTGTGTCATCTGCATACATGGACACCACATGATTAGTGTCCCCCAGTTGGATACCCCACTGCCCCAGTCGTGTCCTGAGATTGGCCGCTAAGGGTTCCATCGCAATGGTGAATAATAGCGGGGACAAGGGGCATCCCTGCCGGGTACCTTTTTTAAGCATGTCGCCTCCGTGTCCTTAATAGAATTGAAACTTACCTTCACTTAAGCTAGGCAAATTTTCATTCGATGTCGGGATCAGACGCGAGGATTATGCTATTTCAAAGCTTAATTACCACTAATTTGGCTACATCCACCTCAGGCTTAAAATAGAATCTCTTAAAAGTAGATTCAGATGACCAGTCTGCCACACGCATGAGGTCTTCTAAGCGTGCTTCCAGTCAGAAAGCTTTGAAGGCCATCGCCCCTCTTGCTGAATGTGCACCGAAGACCGTAGTGTTAACACCTGCTTCCTGCATCACCCACTGAACCCAGCGGGCTATTGTGGGGGAAGATACCGCTCTATATGGTTTTGTCAGGGCAATGAGAAGTTGTCTCTTGCCCGGTGGGCGGACTTAGTCATCTCTTCATATGCCTTTAAACATTTTACCACACATAATTTGAGAGACTCTGGAAATTCTGGGTAAGCAATCGTCCGGGTGTTACACTTAGTGTGTCTACTTACTGTGAAAACTACTCCCTTAGGAGAAAACACTCTGGCTGTTATATCCAAGGCTCTTACGTCTGAAATCCTCCTGCATGAAATGAAGCATAGCAACATCGCCAATTTAGCTGAAATCTCTTTCCAGGACAGAAACCGATGTGTTTCCATGATTAAATCAGGTTCAAGACCAGATTAACGCCCCAAAAGGCTGCATAGTTTGGTTCTGGTGAGGGAGAGAGGGACAAATCCCCCTGAGCAATCTGCACACAAAAGGGTGCTCCCTGACCGGGGCCCTATCTATAGGTGCGTGCCCTGCTGAGATTGCTTAACAAAAGGAGTTAATTGAACGAAAAGCCAACCCGTCCTCCGCTAGGCTTGAAAGGAAATTAAGGATTTGGACTACATCAGATCCCACAGGATCAACACCCCGTCGCAGACACCAACACACCCATCTCGTCCAAGACAATCTATCGCTTAGTTGTGCTTTCTGCCCAAGCTCTGGATAGGAGGACCTCAGCATGACTCAAAAAGGTCTGGGAGCCTCCAGCGTTGCTTGTAATACGCCACGCGTTGTAAAGCTCCTTCTGCCACCAACCGATACAGCTCATGGTCTGTATTCAGCAGAATGTGAGGAAAGCGGGGGAGTCAGATTGGAGAAGCCCAAGAAAGTTCCAGAAGAACTGAATAACACAGTTGAGATTTCCATATTGGTGTTACCAAGACCAATTCCGCCTTCTGCCTGCGGATTTGGGTCGATGCTTTGTTGATCCAGAAGGGAGGGAATGCATAACCCTTCTCCCCACTCCAACCTTTCGAAGACCTTTGGGTCCTGCAGGTAACAGGAGTGCCAATCTGCCACCTGGTTCTCGGCTTAGGAGATACTCCGCCGAGACCTAATTTTCCAGGCAATAGTTTCAGAATTATTTTGCCATGTTCGCCAGTGCTTGTGATCTGGTGCCCCCTAATGGTTTATATATTTTAGCGCAGAGACGTTGTCCATCTTCAATAGCACCGAGGACTGAACATGATCTTTCGTCCAACACTGCACCGCGAAGGAACCTGCCAGGAGCTCTAGACAATTGATATGCAATTGTTGTTCTAGGGGTGATCAACTACCTCCTGTGGAGAAATCCCCACACCTGGCGCCCCAGCCGGACCTGCTGGCTTCGATTATATTACCAGATCGGGGGTGGAATCAAAGGTTGCTCTCCCGTTCCAGGCCTCCATGTGAGAAAGCCACCACTCTATCTCCTCTCTGGCCTCTGCAGTCAACACAGCTGACTTAGAATACATTAAGCTTTTCCTCAGATGGTGTGCATTTAGACGCTCCAAGGCTTGATAATGGAGAGAGCCGGGAAATATCGCTTTGATCGAGGAAGAGAGAAGTCCTACCAGATGAGCAATTTGCCTGAGCGATGTGCACGGTTTGGCCAGCGTCTGGCGAAGTTTGTGCTGGATCTTCGTGATCTTTCGAGATGGGAGACTCAGGGATGCAGAGTTGGAGTCTATGATGGACCCCAGTAAGGTTGCTCTCTGCGTCGGGGTGAAAAGAGACTTCTCGTTGATGACGAACCCCAAACCTTGCAATAAACTTGCCACCAACTGGAGATGCATTATCAGTTTCTTGGGACATTGTGCTAGGAAAAGCATGTTGCCCAAGTAAATAATGAGCCGAATTCCCTGAGCTCGCAGAAACACTATGGCCGGCTTGAGGAGGTTCGTGAAGCACTAGGGGACTGACAACAGACCGAAAGGAAGAGGAAGTAATTCGAAGGTCTGGGAGCGCCGGGATGAATTGCAGAAAAGCACAGCTGAGGAGGAGGGGGGGGGGGGCTGGCACTGTAAGGTCCGCATCCTTCAGGTCCAGGCGCACCACCCAATCGCGCAACGGCCCGGCTAAACGGTCTTGGCGACTCCGCGATGCTGAGCCAAGACTCTGGTGTAGAGGGGCCTGTCCCCCCTCCACTGTGCAGACTGTTCTGCACTGCGTTCCACATGCTAAGTTCCCTTCCTCACTTGGCAACCACACCGCTGGTTGCTGGCATGGCCCCATATCCATCGTGCAGGCTAGCCCGTTTCATCGCTGTAGGGGTCGGCAGCAAACCTGCTTCAATGGTGCTACCGCTAGTGGTAGGAATATGACATCGGAAAAGCAAATTCAATTGAGGCATGACCTCCAGTGCCGCAGAGCTGGTTGCTAGTGACTGACCTGCCCCAGTGTTCAGTCTGAAGATCCTAGGATCTTTGGTGGTGGTGCCTGAACAGCTTCGCCCATTGCGCTTGTTTTTCAGGTGTTGGGATGCCCCAGTGGCTGCCTCACATGAATATGGCCGGTCCTCCATTTTGGGGCCCCTCTCCCCTACACTTCATGCGGTCTTCCTCCTAAGATGGTGGTCCTTCAAAGCGAAAGAGGACTTGCCATTCCCAGACACACCGAAAATAAAGAAGGACTCTGCCTTAAGCAGTCACAAAAAGGAAAGCAGGACTCCTTGCTCTCCAACAAGGCAGGACCACCCATGTCTAAAGGAGCAGCCATCTTCAAACAGTACTGGGTGATCCTCTATTGAACTCATTAACTGCAAGATGGGACCTTCTACGGGCAACAACACTGTAAGTAAGGAAGGTCCCTATACCCCCCATCAGAGTATAACTCTATATGCTAATTGAATGGCCATCTTTTAGTGGTTATGTTGACACTTCATCCTATTATCTCTATAGAAAATACCCTATAATCTACTCACCATCTATTACATCGCAAGTTCACAACTATATCTCTCCCCTCCTGCATAACTGATGACTCCCACCTCTAAATATAGATTGGTGATGAGGTGTTACCAGTGCAAACAGTCACTACCCTAATACCTACCTATCCGAACAGTATGTCTTGCCTGTATTCGCATAATCAATAAGCTTGACAAAAACAGTTCACAGAACCAAAGATAATAAGACTCCCTCCGATTATTGCTATGATAATGGCAACCCATAGGTAACCACTCCCTCTATACCAACTCTTTTGGCTATTTGGGTCTAGCTCCCTATCGGACATGGATCCCATTTTGCGCTATGCACTTAACACCAACCTGTAAACCGACGATTGTAATGCCTAAAAAATTAAATATCCGCTCAATCTAACAAGACCTTCAAACGCAGACTTCTCAAATTGCTCCCCGAAACACTAATCTCATACTCCTTTAGGAACAATTCTGTTTATTAATGAGGATCCATAAGGCAGTTAACACAGCGCATTGCCTACAACCATTGGCCTGCAGGGTATGCCATGAAGGTGAAATATACACAGCTATGTGCCCACAACCCGGAGTCCGGCAGCTATATAAGGACCGTTTGAGTATATATAGCAGACCACTAAAATTAAATTTCTAACTAAACAACACCCTCCCTCATCTCCCCCCCCATCTTTCTGCACCAGGAGCATGTCTGTGTTAAGCGATCATACGCTACCCAGAGTTTATCTACCCTGCAGGGGTTCAGAGTCTGTAGTGAGGGATAGTAGTGGCTCCGCACCTTGTGAGGGTAATAGACGCAAAATCTGCAGGTATTTGGGGCATGTGACCTCCCGGAATTCCACCGAGAGAATACGAATGAAGAGGGCTCATAGTTCCGCGTATGCAGCTCCTCTATTCTCTACTATGAGGGACATTCGCTCCATTGCTAGTGATAACCATAGTTTGTGAAGCCATGAGGTGTGGTCTTGGAGGATCTCGGTACCCCAGAGAGCTAGATTCACTTGTTGTGCAGCGCCAGGGCCATCTGCCGGCCCGAAGTGAGCGCAGTGCGAACGTTTGGGGGTTCAGGAGCCCTAGGATGGTGTACGCAGGGAAGCGCGAAAGAGAGGTGTCGAATGCTGAGTCAATGTCATCTAATATCCGCTCCCAGAATCGGGACAGCTTGTTGCAGTGCCATAGCAGATAAACAAGATTGCCTGCTTGCCCGCACCCCCTCCAGCATTTCTCTGAGTGCCCCTTGTCCCATCTGTGGATGCGTGCAGGCGTAAGGTACCAGTAGGAGGCTAATTTGTAGGCTGTCTCAGTTCCTGTTTCGCTTTGTGCTGTGTGATGTGCTTTATAATAAATGTTGGCTGTAGGAAAGTATGATCTGCTTTTATGGTTACCCCCACTTTTTGCCTCATGTGATGCTGTTTCTGACTAGTCTGGCTGGGTTCCTGCTAACCAGGACTCCAGCCTCTGTGCTTTCTCCCCTAAATTGGATATGTATGGTGAGTACTGAGGTACACTCAAGATTGGCTACTGGTGTACCTGTCTAAGTCCCTAGTATATGGTACCAAGGGCATAGGTACAGCAGGGGTCTCCCATGGGCTGAAGCATGTATTATGCCACCCATGAGAGACCACTAAAATTGTGACTACAGGCCTGCCATTGCAGCTGTGTAAGCTGGTGCTAGCACCACTTACGACAGATATAAGTTTTCTTATATCTGAGGTCACTGCACTTAAAACCTATAAGTCGCCCCTAAGGCAGGCCTTTTTAATCCTGATTGCAGGGTGCTCGGTTATAAGTATGAGGGTGCCTCTGCATGAGCAGAACACCCCTACAACCTTCAGAGTCCATTCTCCCGGGTTGTAAGTACATCAGCCATTATGATACCTAGAGTGGCCATGCGTCATTACGCGATGACCATCTGTAAACTGGCTGTAACAAACCCTGTTGTGTATGGTATCAAACATGTTGGACTCATACCCCCACACCATAAAAGGTGTGGGAGGTATGGTTCCATTCACTGTAAAGCTTCTCCTGGAGGCACTTGGTGCTCCCAGTACAAGTCTTCTAGGCCCCGACAGCAAACTGTGGCTGCTGCCGACCAGACACGATTCTGCCCTCCTGCTGCTGAGCCAAACTCGAGCAGAGGAAGGCAGGACAATAGGTATCCTGTCACAGGGAGGTGTGGCCACCTCCCAGACCAGGTTTAGTGTATTAGGACAGGGTGGGGGGTGCTTGCCAGAGGCACTTAGTCTGCTTGAAGGGTAAATTTGGTTCCCTCCTTGCATACTCCAGCTCAAACCAGCTCAGGGAGCCGTTGTCTCCCGCTCTGGCTCAAAACTGGACAAAGGACATGGGAGTATCCTCCCCACTGTCCGACCCCTCCTCCGGGAAGGACCCCTGAATTGTCCCAACCCTTTCCTTGGGGTACTTAAGGGCTTACCTGTGGGTGGGTCCCTAGATTCGTTGTGGGACAAGATTCAGATCCGAAACCACTTCATCTTAGACCGTCTGGGCTCTCTGGACTTCGCCTTGAACACCGAGACAGCAATCGGACTCCTGAGGCTCCTGGTCTCCTCTTCCTGCAACCCTGCCGCAACGTCCGTGCCCATGCTCCATACAGGATCCTTCCAAGGCCTGTGGACATCCAAGACACCTGAAGCAATCTTCCTTGAAGTGAAGGAGTCACTTACCTGCATTTGCATGCACCGAAACACAGCTGACTGGTCTGCTGATCCTGCGCTCCCACAGACGCCGTAAGGCTCAGCAATACAGGTGGAAGTTCTACAACTCCCTCGAGGCCTGCACTGTCTTCTCACCGTGTTTGAGGCCAGTATCTCTCGTCAGAAACGTCGAAACCGAACCCCTTTGCACCGCGTTGACTTGCCGTTGCCAAGGCTTGTTGACACTCTTCACCCAAAAATCTTTGGGTTCCAAGAAGCTCCAGCCTCAAGCATCTCCTGCAGCAAGATCTTCATCCTCTCTGCATCCCTTGCACCGTGGGTGTGCATCTTTGGTGAGCTGCTTGAGGTCCTCTTGCGACTCCTGTGCCTCTGGCCTGTGGGTCCTCTTGAGGGTCTTCCTTGACTCCAGTGGGCTCCCCTGATTGCTCGGGCCTACTCCGACTCCCCTGCTCGTTGTGAGTCACTTGGACCCTGCTGGTCCCGACACTGTACCTTTTTCGCCTGCCACGTTTGCGGTTGCCAAGGCTTGTTAGTGCTCCCGACAGACACCGACCCTTCAGCATCCGACGTGGGACAGCTCGTGAATAGCTCCTGGTCTTCCTCAGCGTCGCCTGGTCCCCGCAGCTGCACCTCCACGGTCATCATCAACTCTCCTGCATCTCCTGACATCGTTGGACATTCGTCTTCTGTGCCTCCTGGTCACTCCTGAGTGGCATAGACTCTGTCCGCTCTGCTTTCATGTACTTCTCAACTTGAATCCACCGGACACTTTCACCTTCTTCGTCAGCGGCATGTTCCTGAAGTCCTCCATTGGGTACAACGGTGGTTTCCGACGTCACTTTGCACCAAGCACCTGGCTTCGCTGGTGTAGGTATCCTGGTTCCTAGGGTATCCACGGGTGGGGTGACTCCAACCTTCTGTCTTGCACAGGGTTTCTTCAGGGTCCACTGGGAAGGGTCCTTCTTCTTTAAAATTGCAACCACGACTTACCCATTGACTTGTATTGAGCATGCGGTCCTGTTTCCACTCTACACACCGGTCTCCGTGGGGTTCCTGGGTACTTACCTCAGGTGGTTCCTTAGGTCCCCAGCACTTCTACGTCTTCTGGGTCCAGTCTTGACTTGAGTCGTGATTCACACCCTCCTATTTTAGTATATGGTTTGGTCTCCCCCTGGCGACCACTGTGTATTTGTTCTACATGCCTGTTTTTATTGCAAAGTATTATGTGCATTGTGTTATATCTCTGTGTAGGAGATATTGTTGTGTGTTAGTGAATGTCTTACGATAAATACATATTTTTATAAATACGCTGTGTGGTTCTTTTTCACTTAACCTATACCAATAAGATTAAGTTCTGGTAAAACAAGCTGCTTTACACTCCTTCTGGACTAAGCCTGAAGGCTGCTCTCCACAGCTACCACTTAGAGAGCTTTCTAAGGTTGTCTAAGACCACTAAAATCACCATAAGGGTTGTCTGGATTGGTGCAGGGTGCTACACTTACATAAGTGAGCACCATATACCAAGCCCGCCTCCTAAATCGGCACACTCCTTATCGGAGAGAGAGCGCCCCAGTTCCTCCTCCCAGTGCAGCTGGCCCTTAGTTTTGCACCCATTTTTCCCTTTTGACAGCATAGAGTTCAGAGATGAGACGCTTGTCGTCTCCCTTGCGGACCAGCCATTTTTCAAATACGTTAAGGGGGCGGGAGGCAGCTGTCTTGGACCCTGGAGAGGTCACCCAGTTCCTCTGTTGCAAATAATGGAATTCATCCACCGTGGGGAGTGAGTAGTCCCGTTGGAGTTTTTCAAAAGGGATGATCCCATCAGGATCAAAAAGAGAACGCACCCGCTTACATCCTTGCTCTTGCCATCGGCTAAACACTTCCGAGCCCAGGAGGAAGTCCGGGTTGGCAACAATCTGAGACATGGGGGAAGGAAACAACGTCGGGCCCCGTCTAAGGGCAACGCTATCCCACACTTTCATTGTCGGGGATGTTACCGGGAAAGAGTACAAACCCGAAGCCCTGAGTTTTCGTGGAAGCCACGCTTCCCGCCAGCTGTTCACACCTGCGACCGTCTGGTCCATAAGACCAATGCTTTTCGGAGAGAGGAGGATTCCACTCCACCAGATAATGGAGTTGTGCCGCTTGGAAGTATCGATGTATCAGGGGGAGCCCTAGGCCACCTTCGCCTTTGGGCTGTGCCAATTGAGTAACTGGGAGACGCGTTTTTTTTTTTTCTCCCCCAGACGAATTTGTTGATAGCAAGTTGTAGTGAGTGCAGAACCGCGGGAGAGGAGGGACAGCAGCAATGTTTGGAAGATATAAAGTTAGTATATGCAGGAGCACAACCATCTTAACCGCCGTGATACGTCCCAACCAGGCTAGTCTCAAGTGACTCTAGGAGGCTAGTGATTTATTCTTCTGGTCAGGAGTGCCCCGTTGTTTGCCACCAGAGTCTTCGGTATAGTGGGAGCAAGCAGTATGCCCAGGTACGCCAGAGAATTCGACACCCACTTCAGGGGAAACTGGGCTTGTCACGTCGCCTCATGGGGGAGGGGGACCGACAGATTCAAGATCTGAGATTTACCTTAAACCCCGAAACCTCTCCGAATATCCGCATTTTGTCCAGAGGACTGGCAAAGACGTCATTGGGTTCGCAAGAGAAAGAATGACAACATCAGCATATAAGCTAATAGTATGAGTATCTGCTCCAAACCGGATGCCCGCGATCTTCGGATTGTCCCGAATACGCTGCGCCATTGGCTCCATGTAGAGCGTAAAGAGAAGTGGGGAGAGCGGGCAGCCCTGGTGAGTGCCCCAAGTTATCGGGAACGTAGTCGAAGATGTTCCACTGACCCGGATGGTGGCTCTAGGGGCGCTATAGATGCAGCCTATCCACCTGATAAATGTTTTCCTGAACCCAAAGTGGTGTAGCGTTTCGAAAAGGTAGGCCCACTGGACGTGATCAAACGCCTTTTCTGCGTCAATGGAAAGGAATAGTGCCTCCTTGCGGGCCCTCTAGGTGATATCCATGAGATGCAGGAGCCTCCTGGTATTGTGTCCCCCCCACGTCTCGTCGGAATAAAACAGGCCTGGTCCGGATCGATTAGGCCAGGCATGAGCGGTTTGAGGTGGGGAGCCAGGATTCTGGGGAAAAGCTTAACGTTGATATTTAGTAGGGAAATGGGTCTTTATGACCCACAGTCCCTGATGGTTTGAGGATCACCGATATTGATGCCTCCCGCATCGAGTCCGTCAGCGCACCCGTCTCAAGAAAGAAATTAAAGAGTTGGGCAAGGAGCGGGGCTAATTCCCTACAGAAGGATTTATAAAATTAAGCCCTGAAGCCATCTGGTCCCGGCGCTTTATTGGGCTTAAGGCGCGCGATCGCCGTGACCACTTCCTCGACATGTATAGGCAGATCTACTTGGGATGCGAGTGCCGCCAGTAAGCGAGTCACAGGGATCCCTTGCTGGTAAGAACTCAGGTGACTGTGGGAGCCGTCCGAGTTAGAGTACAGGGTCTGATAGAACTCCTTAAAAAACTCTAACTGTCCTCATCCGAATGTACTTCCTACCCCGAAGCCTGCCTGATCGAGCTGATAGATGTTGCCATGGTTGTGGCACGCAGCCTGTGGGCGAGCATGCGCTCGCATCGGTCATTGCTCAGGAAGAATTTGTCAGAGCAGCAGGAGGCCATACTCCACCCTGTCCAGGCGCCTTAACAAAAGCCACTTCTGCTCCAGCGCTCGCCAGACTCTGGGAGCCCCCGTACGTTTATGGATGGCTTCCATCGCCGTGACCGCTTGCTCCAGCTGCCAACGCTTTTCCTGTCACACTCGGTTCTTGGTTGCAGATATTGCAATAAATTCACCCCTTACAACAAACTTCAGTGCTTCCCATACCGACACCAGTGGGATGACTCTCACGCCGTTTGTGTGTAGCTACTCCGTCAGCACTGTATGCACTGCTGACAGCATAGCGGAGGACTGCAGCAGCCCATCGCACAATTGCCATCGGTAGCCACTAGGCCAAAAGTCGCCCACTCGGACTGTCAGTGTGATCATGGGATGGTCCAAGAGGGATATTGGTTCAATGCTTGCGTCACCAACTCTAGTCGTAAGCGACGGGGATGTGAGAAAGTAGTCAATATGCGCATATGGTTTATGTGCAACCGAATTAAAAAGTGTAGTACCTTATTACTGGATGCCAATGGCGCCAGGTGTCGCATAGGCCCCCCTCCGCCAACCAGCATAGTCCATCGGATGTAAAGGCCCCCGTTTGCATGGAGCACTTACAGGAGCGATCAAGGACGGGATCCATGATCAAGTAAAAGCCCCCCCCAGCACTGCTGAGTCCGGTGTTGCAAGCACCGCTGCCAGGGCATTAAGAATAAACGGTTCCTGTCGTTCATTTGGGGCATAAATGTTTGCCAGGGTAAAGGAAATGGACCCCACTGTATCGTCACTGCCATGAGATGCCCCTTTGTTTCAGCTTTTGTAGAAATTATTTTGCCATTAAACTTCCGGGCCAATAGAATAGCTACCCCATTCTTTTTCGTGGGGCCTGAAGACCATAGCTGGCGGGGGAACCAGCGGGAGCGCATACGGGCAGTGTCTTTGTGGAGCAGGTGAGTCTCGTGCTGTAAGCATATATTCCCCCCCTCCCCCCCCGATCGTTCTAAAAGGTACAGAACCGCTGCGCGCTTCACTGGTTGATTGAGGCCCCGAACATTGAGGCTGAGGACTTTCAGGTCCATAAGCATGGCTCATGTGATGGGCTGTTCGCCCGGCGCAGCGAATATGGGCATAGTAAAAATAAGAGCTGTCCGAACCGCAGGGCAGACATGTGCGTCTCTGCTGCAGTGCTCTATACGAAACTGGTGCGGAGGAATTAAAGGAAGGGAAAAAAAACCTGTACCCCTGGATAAACAACTAATGAGAACAATTTTTGAAACAAACAATGACATCAGTCCTTCAAAATAGGAGATCCTGAGTAGGACGTCGACCAGTCGGGATCACAAGTGTCACTACTCCACCTCAGGAACAGTCTCTCAGAAGCAGATGAAGCGAAGGAGCGTTTGCAGAAGAAGATCAACCCCCCCACTCTGCCGTCACGGAGCCTCCCCGCCAGGCCCATCGTAACAGTTCAGGTGAGATCCTGTGGCCCCGGTGAGCCAGATAGCGTGATGAGCACCACCTGCCGTTCCTTAGCCATCGTAGCTGTGTCCGGTATGTATCTCACGGAGGGTTTCCCAGCTTTACGCCAGCGGTGTTGCTTGCAACGAGTACCCTCTGGGGAATCAGGCCTCGTCTCTCCGGTCGTCTCCTCCTGCAGGCCCAGGACCTTTAGTGCCTCCTTTAAGAATCTCAGTTGTCGCAGCTTGCCCTCATAGCAGAAGATGATGCGAAAGGGGTGCCCCCAGGAGTACGCTATCCCTTTCTCCCTGAGATGTGTCATGATAGGACAGAATTCCCTACGCTTGTGGAGAGTAGTCACCGACAAATCCTGCTATAGCATTGGAGTATGACCTCGAAACTGAACCGGGTGGGTCTCCCTCGCCCGGCAGATAAGTGATTCTTTGATTTGAAAGTCATGCACACATGCTACGATGTCCCCCGGGGGCTCATTCCCTCCTCTGGGCAGCCCAACTCGGTGGACGCGGTCGATTTGGTTATTCGTTCCGTCATCGTACTCCAGGATGTGATGAAACAATGCTAGGACATAACCCGGCAAAACCTCCCCCTCCGCCTGAGCCGGTATTCCTCTTATTCGTATGTTATTTTGCCGGGACAGATTTTCTAAGTCTTCTGCCTGTGCTTGTAGCTCTATGTGTTGCTCCTGATGCCGGAGAATCTCCTGTTGCATAAGCTCTCTCTCTTCTTCCCTTCCGGATTTGCGATCCTCCAGTGCAACGACCCGGTCTCCTACCTCCTCCAGGTCCCTTCATACCTCTTTCAATTCTGCAGAGAGCTGCGTCTGCATTGCCTGTAGGTCCTCTCGGAGGGAGGAGAAAAGCGAAGCCATGAATGCCTTCGTGGCTGGGCATCCGTGTCCTCCAGCCCCTCCTGTTGCCCAGTGTCGCTCAGCGGGGGTCCAGACGGTGTCCCCACAGTTGACTGTTTCATGAGCATGTCTTTCAGAGACCGATCCTTCTTGGAACACACGGCAGACATGACTAAGGTCCTCTTGCTCATCCCAGTAGGAAGCAGGACAGTGCTGCGTCGTCCCCTCAGTCGCACTCCGTCACCGATGAGCACACCCAGTGGGGGTCTCCCTCTGGTTGTCTGGCTATTTGCCTTTGGAATCCGGCCCCTTCAGGCGAGGTACCTCCTGGGGCCACCCAAGGTCCCACGCACCTCTGGCCGGCTTCAAGTCCTTCAGGAGCAGGGGGCCCCCTTTAGGCTGTGCTGGTGTCGCTGTCACTCAGCCTTTTCCTACACCGGCACTCCAGGAGCCACGGCCAGCACACCCACTGTTTCAACCCGTCTTGGGTGCCTCTCTAATGTCCTACGCCAGCTGACGCCTCCTCCCAGTGTAGCCATGACTTAGGCACTGTGGGGGCCCGAAGCTGGACTCTTCTGCCTCAACACTGCGCTTCACCGCCTCCATGATCGTTCAGGGCTGCCTCTGCAGCCCCACGCGCACGGCCGTGCCACTCACTAGCTTCACTGTGCGCTCCTTGCAGCCACCCTCTTCCAGCCGCCACTGGTGGTCGACCACGCGGCCCGCGATCTCTGCTCCAGGCCTGCTGTCCTGATCCCACGGGCTTGAACGGTCCACGCCAGCGGGCACTGCTGAGTCTGCCTCTCCGCTCTCCTAGCGGGCAAGGTAGGGGGCAGTTGCTCTGAGTCCCGCTCCTCAGTGGCTGGCTATTTGACCTCCAGAATCAGGGGAGGGCCCTCCGCCTCTCGACCCTCCCTCACCCCCCCCCCGCAGCTGTGCAGGCACTAATGTTGAGTGGCTTACGTCCGTGCACGAGCTGCACTCTCACCTCGTCCGCCAGTCGCAGGCGGCTGGCGACCCCTCTCAGCTCCGCCGTCAGCCACCATTGGTCAACCAAGTGGGCCGTTGCCTCTGCCCTAGACCTCCAGTTGTGATGCCTCCGGCGCGAGTGGCCCACTCCAGCGGGCGCCGCAGAGCCCGCCTCTACACTCTCCTCACGGGTGAGGTAGGGGACAGCTGCTCGGAGTCCTGCACTTCCGTGATCGGCTCCGGGATCTTCAGGAACAGGGGAGGGCTCTCCCCCTCAACCCTCATTCACCCCGCGGCTATGCAGGCACTGGTAATGGGCAGACCACCTGCGTCCACTATCTGTACCTTTATTGCGTCAGCTGGCCCCTGCTGCTGGCAGTCTGCGGCCCATTTCAGCTCCGCCACCTCCTGCGCTCCGGCGGCCTCAGTACAGGGCTCCTCTCTTCTGCTGTACAGTGCCTCGCCACCACCCAGTGGTCAGCCGGGAAATCCCGTACTCTCGGTGGCCGCACACCTCCACCACAGCCGGTGCCAGCCACGCGGTCCACATGCCTCCGTATCGGGCCCCCAGGTTGGCGCCTCTCGCAATCAATGGGCTCACGCCTGCAGAGGGGGGGATTCCCCAGGGTTCTGGTGTGTCCCCCTTGGGCTGGTGACCCGGCGGGAAGGCGCTCTTCGTTGCAGATGCTCAGTGGGGTCGGAGAGACTCGTAGCACGTCTCATTCGACCGCCATCTTGGCCACGCCCCCGACTCACACTTGTGCACATCTAAAGGAACCATAATAAATTATCTTATTTTCTACACACAAAAAAGAGCTCAATGGAGGAAAGCCCTTTACTCGATGTTCTTGATCTCTACATCCAGGAAAACTTCAAACAGCCTAACACTATCTGTAGCTCACTCACCCGCCTGAAGTGCAAAAATAGCAATCTCTATTTATAACAATGGGATTATCCTTGTCCAGTCATCGACCTCAACCTAATTTTATTCAGCGAACTCTTACCTATCATCAAACATGCAGTATCTAACAATGACTCAGACCCCTCTCAAGATCATCCTAGATCTACATGCGACCCGCAGGGGCCCCAAATATTGAATTCACACAGCCATGCCACTTTATACGGTCCACCACTCCCCCTACGCTCCACCATAGCAATTAGCCCACACAATACTAACTCTTCCACACCTCCTGATGGAGTAGAATCATTCCCGAATCACCCTACCAATACTCGCCTACACAACACTGCTATACTAAGAGCTACACAATGACTAAACTGTCTCAACCACCCCGACCCCACCAGATCTTAGAATATAAACCATCACCATCACTACCTCTTCCCTACAAACCCTATTTGACAAGCACCAGCCCCACAACGCAACCCAGAGCACCTCCTGGCCCTCTGCCCCAAACCACAACCAGATGCTCCTACACCTCGATAGAATCCAGACTCGACAAAATTACATAGGACCTACATCTTCTCTAATCTGACTTACAGAGCCTAATAAGTATCACATCAGAGTTAGCCTATACCACATGGCCCAAAAGGACTCCAGATAGCAATAAACACATCCACTCACAAAACATATACCATTCACAACTACCATCAAATACTTACAACAGGTCTGCAACCATCTCGCTGCCCCCTCTCGCAAGATGGCAATCTATACCCTACCCAAACGCCTTCTTGAGGCTGGTCAGGCTCAAGTATTCACTATCAGACAGTGACATTCACTCCCTTCTCCTCGCATATAATATAGCACACCATGATAACCCGTACAGTCTGAATCCCATCCTAACAATTGCCTCGAACCCACACAGAGAACCTAGACCTAGCTCCAGAGCCATAAATAAGTCCACCCTTAAGCCAGGCCCCATCACAGAGAAAACCTCAGCGCACACCAAACCACACCTGAAATGCATGCTTCTAAATTACATATCGGCTCTGTAACACTCAGTGGACATAGCTGACCTCATCCTTGGGCATGAGCTTGACCTATTGCTCCTAACTGAAACATGGCTAAATAACTCCTCTGGACCAATTCTTGACATATTTGTCCCACCCAGCTATGACATTATAAGATCAGACAGACTAAAACGATTGGGTGAGGCATTGCCTGTATACACCGCAATAACCTTGTGGTGAATTAGTTACAAACCGTCAAACTATCCTCTTGTGAATACTATGCCAAAACATTGTGGGCATCAACAGACCATCATGTAAATTACTTGTGATCTAACACCCACCAGGTGACAACCTCTTATTCATCGAACAAATCATTGAAATCATCACTACCATTGGAATGACCCGAATGAATGCTCAGTTAATAGCCTAAAAGCCTTCCTAGTGGACATCAACCTGAACCAAATCTTCGACAGCCCTATGCACAACCTGGGTGCGACCCTGGATATAGTCATTGCTAAGGCAAACTCCATCCAACTTGAATCTATCGTCCCATGCGACTGGACTGACCACCACTGCATCACCTTCCTCATCACCGAACCAATGAGGACACATAAGCCCCAACTTAAGAAACCCAAGCACTGGAAAAGGAACACTCGCTACATAAACTGTAAGTATTTGACATCCTTCACCAACAACGTATTGCCTCCTCCAGCGGAAATGTCAGAAGTCCATGACCTTACAAACAACTTCAACAACTCCATGACATCATACTTGACACAGTTGCGCCCTTACATCTAAAACGACTGTCCACTAAAGACTCATGGGAGCCTAAATGAACAAAGATGCAACCTGAGAGCAGCTGAACGAGCGTGGAGATCCTCGCTGTCCCTAGAACACATTAAGTACCTGAGATCACGGAGAAGCACATACAACAAACACATTAGAAACTCAAAAGCAAATTTCTTCAGAGTTCAACTAGACAAAGCCAGAAATCGCCCAAGAAAACTGTTTGAAATTATCAAACATCAATCCACTCAAAAACCTAACCCCTCCACATTAGGATCCAATCTGCTACCAAACTGCAACACATTTGCCTCCTTCTGTTTCGAAAAATCAAAAAAGATCGAAAGTGATCTCCAAACAGCAATTGAACACCTCCCGAGGACACCTCCAAATAGCCCTAACCCGCCTCTGATCGAGCAGCCCCCAAACCTACAAGGACTCACCCTCAAAAACAATGCGTCATGGAACGCTTTCAAAACCTTTGATAAAAATGGCATTCCAAATATCTAAACACTTAAACTGTCAACCCACTACTGTGACCCTCTACCAGCTAACGTCTTCAATGAGATTAAAACTTCTCTACTACCTGTCTGGACTAAGATAGTGAATGCTTCACTACTTCAAGGGGCTTTACCAGACTGCCTAAAATCAGGGCAGGTATCCCCCATTCTAAAAAAAATACCACAGCAGACCATAGAAACCACATAACTTCAGTCCAATCTCCACCATTCCCTCTCTGCAAAGTTTCTTGATAAATGCGTCCATGCTCAACTATGCAACCACATAGCTCAATTCCACCTTATTGACCAATTCCAGTCCGGCTTCCGTCAGGGTCACAGCACAGAAACGGTCCTTAGACACATTGTCGATAATGCGCTCAGATTACTACATCAAAACGAATCTTGCCTCCTAATCTTCCCAGACCTATCCTCAGCCTTCGATACGGTCAAACATGACGGCCTCCTTGACTTACTTGAATGTAGAATGGGATTATTAGGGGTTGTCCTAAATTGGTTTGTTCGTTCCTAGACAACAGAACTCAAAGAATCGAGGTTAACCAAACCCTGTCCACTACCACTTCGGTCACCTTGTGGGTCCCTCAGGGGTCCACCTTATCACCTACTCTCTTTAACCTGCTCATGGGGCCCTTAACTAAAATTCTGAAATTTTCTGACGTACCACACCACGTGTATGCTCATGATACCCAACTATACCTAAAAATATCCTCCCCTGATGATATCCGATTACTCAACACAGCTTTGCAAAAAACTCAAAACTGGCTGACCACCTCAAACTCAACTAACCGAATTCCTCCTAATTGCCCCACCAAAAAGATCCCTAGACATTGAAGATTGGATGAAACATCTAACAGCCTTCAACTGCCTACCACACATTAAAGATTCGGCAAGACCACTGGGCAAAACACTTGACAAGAATCTTCGTAAAGTTCGATTTGGAACCCCTGCACCGTCTGAACAGGGCCGTTTCTAGGTGTTTTGCCGCCCTAGGCGAGAATTGAAAAATGCCGCCCCTCAGTAAGATTTCTTCAAATATACATTTATTTTCAAGAGTAAGTGAACAGCGAGCCACCGGTAGGCACACTCAGCAGCAACTGTCCCAAATGTCTCTCCTACATTCACTAAAGGAACTTGGAATCACCAAATGGCACCATTCCAATTCCCAGCATTCCTACCTAAGCTACTACATGGGTTTCCCCTCTTATATTATCTGGTACAAAGATATAATCTATAACAAAATAATAAATAACTTATACATGAGCATTAAACAAATACAGCCAATGCAGACACACCAAAATATTATTGGATGAAGTAGTGTCAGATTGCCACCTAACGGACAGACATGTGGAATCACTGGAACAGCAGGAACACCTAGAACACCACCTAAAGCATACTGTAAAATGCGACGGTACATTCTTTACTCTACCACAACGTCTTATAATTCCACCTGGCTGCACTCGCTCTTTCCAAATCTTCCCAAGCATCTTCCTCCTCACACTCTTTGTCCCTGCCACGCCTTTCTTCTACATGCTCCACCTTGACCACCTGACAGATATTCTACAGTTGACTACCTTCAAGCCGTGCACTGTTGTTGCCTTTTGGCATTGGTACAGCGCGTACCTGACCAGGCCTTAAATAATTAGCCCCCTATATTTTTTTTACATTTGATTTGATCTACCCTGGCAGTGGCTGCCTGCCGCTGCCAGCCGACCCGGTTCCATCCCATCTCGGCCTCCCCCCGGACCCCGGTACCTGATAGGCCTGCAGGCGGGCCGCAGCGTCGTAGTAACTCTCTCTGCTGCTCTGCACTGCCTGCCTCTTCTTGCCGGCCGCGCGCGCGCATAGGCACAGCCCCCGCGGTGCGGCCGAACGTGACCTCACGTCACCCTGCTCATGATGATGTCGTGTCGACGCTCTAATTTGAAGGCGAGCCGCGCCCACGCTACAGTCACCGACACCTACACTACCTACCTGGTAGATTCTTCATTCAATAGAACGAAGTCAGGACAGAGTCAAGAAGAGAGTAAAGAAGAACTCTCATGTTTTTAACTTTTGCCAAATTGCCACGGCACGGCCGCCCTCCACATTTTGCCGCCCTAGGCAGCCGCCTAGTGGTAGAAACGGCCCTGCGTCTGAAGGACCGATGCGTCTGATGTAGTGGAGGACCAGGCAGGAAGAAATAACGCTAGCACCCTTCCCACCATTATTTGAACAGATGGCAGGACACTTACCGTTCCCAGCACCACCGGGTCCTTTGTAACCTCTGTGGCTGCTGAAGCATTGACCTCGGGTCGGGTAGAAATTGTTGAAGCACGGGTTAGCCTGATATTGACCGTGCCTGGAGCCTTGTCCCCTAAAGGAGGCAGATATGGAGAAACGGCTGGTCGAGCGGCCTCTGCCCCGACCGACCCCCCTGGAAAACCCAGGTGAGTGAAGACGAGCTTGATATTAGTCTGCGCCTTGTCTAGCGATGTAAAAGTCGCCACAAACTTTCCCAGCTCCCTTACGAAGGGGTCTCCGAATAAGCCCCCTGTGCCACAACGCTCGCCTCCGACGAGGCAAGGTCCCCAACTTGGGGTCTACCTTGATGAGAAGGGAAAGGCGACGCTCTGTTGAAAGATCGCAATTGACGTTGCCCATGAAGCATATAGTGCGCTGTGCCCAGCTGGACAGGACATCTGGAGCGATGAGGGAACCTGACGCCTTGGCCTCCTCTGTCTTATCCAAAATCTTGGTCATTGAACCAATGACATCCAGCATTTGCCTTGGCATGAACGCCAAGACTGATCAATGCCCTTTCTAGGGTCTTTGACAAACTTTGCCAAGAACGTGTCCATCTTCGCATCTAAATCAGGAGTGAGGGCCACTTTTCCCTCCAAGGTGGGACGGGGGCACTCCGCTCTGAAGCAATTGCGGGCATCTTTCTCCATTGGCTTCCTAAGCCGTGCTGCCATGTATTTTGCCACCTTGTCAGCAGGGACCCAGTCAGCTGATCTTGGATGGATAATGTCATTCGGGTCCAGCATATCCAAATCCCCTTCTGCTAAGGGAACCGGGCCGTGGGTCAGCGCCAAGATCTGGAGGAACCCGTCTCGTCATCCGATTCGTCGGGGTAATCAGCAGTTTGCGGTGGGGTGTCAGTGCGAGGAGGGGCTCCATATAGGGCGCAGACGGTCCCTCTGGATTGCCAGTAGGGGAAGATTTGGCCAGGAACGCCTGCTTAAGGTGCGCAAATGCGTCACTGCCCACACCCTTTTCACATTTTTTCTTCGGGGGAGGGGGACCCTCCTGGGCTTTCTGTGGAGCCTTAGCTGGGGCCGGGGTAGTGGACTGGGCAATCTTCACGCACTCCTGCTCAATTTTCTCGGAGAGGCGCTGTTCCATCGGGGCTATAAGTTCATTGACCGCCCGATATATTGATGAATCTACTTCCTCTTAAAAATTCTCGTCCCATTGGAGATAGGACAAGGAGTCCTCATATTCACCCTGTGACATCCTGCCACCAATAATGAGCGCTGTGTGCTGCCAAGTATGTGTTAAAATGACTCTGGGACTTTGAGGAAAACCAAAGGTGTCACTGGGGCTAGCGAGTCCCTAACTATATCACTTGGCGCACAAGCGCGTGCAGTCTGGAGCAGGGAGGAGGCCCGGGCAAGTATGGGTGGGCCAGAGGCGCACAGTTTCGGGACATAAGCCCTGGGGAACACCAAACACCCTTATATTCTTGCAGGGCTTGGAAGCTGCTTGTTGACTGTGCCTCCACACAAACCTTAACCAGGCCTTGAAGTAATTCGATCCCTCAGGGTGTTCGCGGTGCAGCGCACGAATACTGATCCCAGCGGGGCATTAGAAATTGCAGAACGGGAAGTACAGACCCAGCCAATACTGCTGGGCGTCTCCTTGAGCAGCTGATGCACTCTGGCTTGATTAATATCAGGCTCTCACGGCGCGCATCTGAAATTCCAATGCTGGAGTCGTGCGCTGTGTAGCCGGAGTGTCTTGCCCTCGTGCAGCACCCCTAGGGGGTGGAGGACTGCACTGCGGTCACCAATCAGACTAAGTCGCTTAAGAAGCTCTTCTGCGGTCCCGCGACGCAAGGGAATCTGCAAATAAAGAGGGAATCTGAAAAATAAAGGTGCGCCTCAGCGCACTCGTCAGTTAAACAATACCTATGCCATAAATACAAATCCACTTCCCCACCAATGTTAAGGGAAACACCAGCATCACTTAACTGGCTGCTGAGCAGTGAATAAAGAGTGACAGAATAAGAAAGTGACAGAGGAGTTTCTTGGAGCCCTGTTGTGGACACTAAAGAAGGACTGTTGTACTCTTGCAGTTTTTTCCCCCCTAGTGTTCATGGGAAAAGTCATTTTGTATGGCTTTAATGGCTGCTGTGCTTTTGAAATCTAATTAAAATGAAGAAGGAAATGCATACTCCTCGCCTCCAGTCCGGACGTAGAATCCCATTATGTGTTTCTGTACTGAAGGAAGTTGGCGATGGTGGGTCTGAAAGTGATAGCAAGCAATTTGGAAGTCTAATTAATGGGACCAAGTTAAAGCTTTTTCACAAATATTAAAATATCACCTGTTTTCCAGAGGTACTTTTTGTTTGAGCCATGTGTGGCTGTAGAAACACATGCTCTTCCTACTCCTGCCATCTAGTGTTGGGCTCGGATGTGTGTAAATTGTTTTTCTTCCAAGAATTCTTCTCGAGTCCCGAGATAGTGTCACTCCACCTCTTGCTTGCAATGCGCATGGTCATCAGCTCCATTGTTAGATTGTTTTTTTTTCTTTACACCATTGGGTTCGGACGTGCCTTCTGTGCTCCGTATCGACTCCTTCGTGGTGATCATTATAGAGTATTCTTGTTTCCTGTCTCTCCGTCTGCATTGTTTGCAATTGTGTTGCCCCCTTTATCGCGTATCGGGTCGACATTTCTATTTACTGCTCGGGGCAGTGCGCCTGTTAACTCCGGCCCCCCGGTAAGGCCTTCCCCGTAGGCGCCTCTTTTTCCTTTGGTGTGGTCTGCTCTGCTCTCAACATGTTTTCCCTGTGATGAAACGGACGCCCTTTCAATACTGCCCGCAGTGTCAGTCGAAATACCCGTGGGCCAATCTCCACCAGGTCTGCAATCTCTTCCTCTCTGTAGAACAAGACATGTCCTCTTGCTACACATGTTGATCCTTCGGGTCGAAGAAGACCGATTGAGATCTTAGGGCCCGTCATTTCGAGATTCCACGCAGGAGCGCAGAAGATACCCCAGACCTCTTCGGCACCCAGACCTTGGGGGGGGACATCATCCCAGGCTTTTCTGCCACTGACTAGGAGTCTTTCTCCCCCGAAAACGGTCTGGCTCTGACCTTGGGATTAAAGATTGCCCGCTGGCTCAACAGGTTGTGAGTACAGCTCCCCCTCGATCCGAGCCCCTACCCCACAAGGGGCGTTCAGCCTCTCTGGACCCATAGAAGCCGGCTTCTGAGCTGCAATTGCCTTTGGGCCATGTTCGACACCAACAGTCAACTTCGGATATCAAACCCAGCAGCAGCTCGGTGCCGAAGAAAATCTCAAAACCGAAGCCTGGCGCCACTTTCTGCTTGGCACCGACCCGACCGTCGAATCTGAAACATTCGGTCTCGAAGCACAAGTGGGCGTCAACTTCGGCGCCAAAACACTCTGCTCCAAAACACTCTGCTCCAATTAAAAGACCAGCCCACGAGCTAGTCAAACCTGCCCTCTGGAAATTACAAGAGCAGCTTGATGCCTGACAAAAATAGATTGTCATCCACCCTCAAATGGCCGCATTCTCACACAGACTTTGATGACGGATCCAAGGCCTTCCAAGAGACAGCTCAGTTTTAAAGAAGCTCTGAAGCCCACTTCTCTTCAAGACAGCAAAAAAAACAAGATAAAGCCACCAGTCCTCTTCTGGACACTGGACTGCCTCCACCTTCTTATACTTAACCCTGCCACCCATCACCTTCCCATACCTGCCTACTCACACTGTGCCACAGTCAGTGCTTTAAATGGGCCGGTACTGTCCGGTACGCAGTACCGGCACTTTTTTATTTTGGGAGGGAGAGTACCGGCACTTCTCAAGAGAAATGCTATACTTTTAATTGGAGAGTACCAGCACTTCTCAGAAACAAGCAGGTACTCTGCTACAGAGTACCTGCACTTTTATTTTTCCATTTCAAGCACTGGCCACAGTGTGACACATGATATCGGCTCCCATCACACCGTCACCTGGTGAGGAGCCGATATCACACTGTGGCAGGGAAAACGAGCTTGAAACCACTGTAAATAGTGATTTTCCAGCTCGTTTTCGAGAGGCTTTGAACTGCTGACGTCCATTAAGGGGTGTGAAGACACCCCCAAGGCATCGGCACCAGCCTCAGCAAGCTTTTTTTTGGGGGGGGGGGGGAGGGAGCCTGGGGGGCGGGGTTCAAAAGTGCCTCCTAGGTACTTCTCAGCATGAGGCTCCGCCCCCTTCAAGGTCCCGCCCCCTCCTCGCACTGTGAGATTGTTCTTCAAGTTGGCAGGTATCCTTCCCCTCAATCTTCTTTACCTGACCCACTATCCTAGATTCCACAGGGGTCACCACACTCTGACACAGGGGAACACACTGAGTGGTACAGTTATGATGTACCCCCACAGGGAGACCCTTGGAACTCATATGATGTATATCTGCCTGCGGATACTGATCCTGACCTCTACCCTGCCCGTCCTTCTCCACCGGGTGATACCTTCTCTTACCATGAGGTTTTATGTGGGGCTGCTACATATCACACCAAAGTGATGCAAAGCCGAAGAGGACTTTCTCTTTGAGACTGTTCTTTGGATAGCGCTCCATGCAGTATCTGCCTATGCTAAAAGGGACATTCAAGTCAGCCCCTGATATTTTCAAGGAGTCAGTTAAAGCCCGAGTCATTACCCTACAAGTTGATAAAAATACAAGGCCTCCCCCTTCGGACCCTTTATACATTAGTAGCCAGCTCCCACCAGATTCCCTAGTGGTTCATGCCGCTCGTAAGACAGCGAATGTTCAGGGCACCGACAATGTTCCTCCTCCCCAGAAAGAGAGTAAAAGAATAGATGTGGCTGGTAAACGAGTCACCACACAGTCGGCCAACCATTGGTGCATCGCCGATTCCATTGGTTTAATCTCTAGCTATGACCGGGCCCACTGGCACGAAATGTAGGTGCTCCTCTTACACCTTCCGGAGGAGCACCGTAAAATGGGGGCAGGGAGTTGGTCACAGAGAGCAAAATGATTTCTAATACAACCATCAAATGTGCCCTAGATACTGCTGTTCGGGAGATGAACTCAAGCCTCATCCTCCACAGGCATGCCTGGCTCTGTCTCCAGCTTCAAGCCAGACATTCAACAGTATCTCCTCAACCTTTCCTTCAACGGGGAACATTTCTTTGAGTCCCAGGTTGACAATATGTTGGAGAAAACTAAAAAAGATACAGAAACAACGAAAGCCATGAGAGCCTTGAAGACACATTCCTCACGGGGGTCCTTTCGCTGCTCCTCTTATCGGGGAGGCTCCAAGACCACCTCCCCTGAAGCCTCTGCCTTTTCTGCACCAGCTTGCCCAACCATCTATCTTCCTCCAGGGGCTACTTCAGAGGTGCCTATTGTTGAAATCGAGCCAAAGATGGAGGCAAAGGTAGCTCACACAAGGGAGCCACCCCAGCCAAACAGTGACTTGCCACTCCTTCACCCGATCAGACAACATCTTTCAGGGGATGGCTGCAGATGTTCTTCCCTGCTTGGCAACATGCCACCTCAGACCAGTGGGTGTTATACATCATCCAACACGATTACTGCCTAGAGCTCACCTCTACACCGCCCGCATACCACCCCACAGATATACCCTCTCCCCAGAACACCAATGTCTGCTTCTCAAGGGGGCCATAAGTCCTGTCCCACAACACCTACAGGGCTTAGGGGTGTATTCATTATACTTCCTCATTCCCAAGAAGAGCTGGTCTCTCAGGCTCATTCTGGATCTCAGACCCCTAAACAAGAACATCCTATCAAAACAATTCCATATGGTCACCCTTCAGGATGTCATACCCAGGGCTCGGAAAATCCACTTGTCCACTTGCTATGGCGAGCCAGATTTAATCAGGGCGAGCTATTTTTAGAACTTATTTGCCCGTTCTGGCGAGCTGACAACAGATGTTCTGCTTGCTCACAATGTGAATGAGCAATAAAGATAAAGATGCCTTTAAATCTTGTTATCCTGTCACATTTGCTTGGCTTTAAGAGACAGAGGTCAAAAGTCAGTTTGTCTTCCTACATTTACTTTTCTTTCTGTGACTGAATTTAGAGGATTTTGTGAAGTAAACTGTGTGACAATAGCACTGTGCAAAGCTTGTGAAATGAAAGGCTTTAAGATTGTAGGCTTTTTTCTAACACAACACTGAAATAGCTAATAAGTGATGTTAAAACATTTCAAATATATTTCACTAGTTATGAAGACACATTTTTGCAATTCTGTAGTGAAAAAGAAAGTTTTTTATAGGATCAAAACAAATCAGAACACTTTACTTGTGGTGCAAATTTTAAATATTTTTGCTGAAACCCAATTTTCTAACATCGTTTATGCGCTATATAGTACAACTACATGTAAATATACATGTTAGTGAGAAAGTTTTGTGGCCATTTTATTGGAAAATGTGCTATCTTTAAATTACAGTGCACTACCACATCATGCTTTATTAATATATTTATGAAAAGTGAGTTTTTAAAAATGAACTGGGAAATATTCCTTCTCCTGCCCAGATGACAATGTTATTAGTGAACTAAGGCAAGTCAGGGAACATATGTACCCCATATGTGGGCTCCATTCTTATTATACATGGAGCAAACGTTTAGTCTAGTAAATAGTTTTTTGTACAGCAGAAATAGTGAACTTACATATTTGAAGGTGCTTTCTTATGTGATCATAAAGAAAAAGGCTGCTCCGTAAGACAAAATATTTGCCTAGGATCACACAATTTGAGACCAGTTCATGGGTCAAGTACATTACAGTTAGGTCGAGTAGATTATTCAAGTTACTAGACCTGCAGGTCTAGTAACATTTTTATGATTTTTTGAGCCCTGATACCTCTTGCTGCAAGGTGACTTCATGCCGGCACTAGACCTCAGACACCTACTTCCACATTTCGATTCATCCGGCCATTGGCGCTACCTCCAGTTTGTAGTAAGTGGATTACCAGTTACAAATGTTGCCTTTCAGGGACACCACCGCATCCGGAGTCTAAAATGCCTTGCAGTAGTAGCAGCGCATCTTCGAAGACCGGGCATCCATGTATTTCCATACCTGGACGATAGACAGATAAAGAGTGCAACGCGTCTACAGTGTCATGCACACACTCAAGCCACAAGAGATCTACTGCACAAATTGGGCTTCACCATCAGCGCTGTAAAGTCCCATCTCCAACCCCTTAAAGTTCAACTATATCTGGGAGCTATCCTCGATGCAGAGGTCCCCAAGGCATATATCAGTCCAGCAAGACTACAGTCTTTCCAAGAGTTGTTGCCTCTTTTTCAGCCAACTCAGCAAGTCACAGTAAGGACAGTCATGCGCCTGCTAGGGATGATGGCCTCCTGCATCACCATACTACTCCACGCAAGTTTGCACATGTTTGTTGCTGGTATGCTTAATGCAGCAGTAGTCTCAAAAGGAGGTTCATTGGGAAGATCTAGTGTTGATCAGCCCTCGCACCCATCACTCTCTGCAGTGGTGCCACACCAACAACTTGCTATGGTGTGGCCCTTTGTCGACCCAGTTCCACAGATCACTGTCACAAAGGACACATCGCTCACAGAGAACTCCACATCAAGTATCTGGAGCTGGTAGCTGTCTAACTAGCTCTCAAGCCCTTCCTTCCTCACATAGTGGGCAAGGTAGTCCTTGTACAGACAGACATGACAGAGGGACACCAGTTAGCTCAGTCCATCTGGCGATGGGCTCTCCATTACAGGATCCACTTGTTGACTAAATACCTTCCAGAAGTGCACAATGACTTTGGTGAACTTCTCAGCAGGATGCAACAACTAGTCCACAAATCAGAACTCCACCCGCAGCCGTTCTCTGCTACTTCCAGTATTGGGGGTTTCCGGATGTGGACCATTTCGCCACACCAGAAAGCGCAAAATGCCCAAATTTCCCCTCCAGATTCCTGCAGTCCATGGGCAATGCATTATGGATGAACTGGTAAGGAATATTTGCTTATGTTTTCCATCTCTCCCCCTCATTCCATTCCTGGTTCAGAAGCTGAGGCAGACCTCCCTCTCCCTTATCCTAGGGCTTCCACCAGGGCCAACCATGGTTCACCACTCTCCTCAAGAATTCAGTGGTTCTACACGAGAGGCTCCCCAATAGGCCAGACCTTCTCACACAGAACCATGAAGAAATCAGACACCCAGGCCCCAAGAGTCTAAATCGTGCGATTTGGCTCCTGAGGTCTTAGAATTTGGCTATCTCAATCTACCCCCAAAATGCATGAACATTCTTAAAGAAGCGCGCAGGCCAACTACTCATGCTTGATATGCTGCCAAATGGAAGAGATTTGTCTGTTACTGTCTCTCAAACCATATTGACTCTCTGGCAGCCACAGTTTAGGACATGGTTTGTTACCTTCTTCACCACCAAACGTAAGGTCTAGCTTTCACCTCCATAAGGCTACACCTGGTAGCTGTGGCTGCATATCTCCAAAATGGACAATGTTTGTCGCTATTAAAAATTCCAGTCATCAAAGCTTTTATGGAGGGACTAGTCATTTTTCCCCAGGTACCTGCAGCCCCGGTGTGGAACCTTAATATTGTCCTCTCAAGACTTGTGGGTCCCCCCTCCTCCCTTCGAGCCCCTCCACTTATGTCCCTTACAGTTTCTTTCTTGGAAGGTAGCTTTTCTAGAAGCCATCACATCACTAAGACGTGTTAATGAGCTCCAGGCTTTTAACATTAGAAGAACCTTTCTTTCAGGTTTATAGCAATAGGGTGGTCCTTCGTACCAAGCTTAAATTTCATCCAGAAGTGGTTTCTCCTTTCCACCTTAACCAGTCAATGGAATTTCCAGTCTTCTTTCCACAACCTGACTCCATTACAGAAGGGGCTCTTCATACCTTTAGATGTCAAACAAGCCTTTATGTACTATATAGATAGAACAAAACCATTTTGAAAAACTAAGCAACTGTTTGCTGCTTTTTCTGAAGCACATAAAGCAAAAGGCCTTATCAAAATCGGGCATAACCAGATGGATAGTCTAACGCATCCAAACCTGTTATGCGAAAGCTAAAAGAGTTTTGCCTGCTCCCCCTCAAGCCCATTCCACCAGAAAGAAAGGGGCCTCTATGGCCCTCCTTGGAAACATCCCAATAGCTGACATTTGTAAAGCAGCTATCTGAAAGAAACAGTTATAGATTCCTTACCTTAGAATTACCCCCAGGCGTCAGACTGGATCCGGAATGTTTTTCGTCCGCAGTACCCCTGCGCGTCGGAAGGTGGCGTTGGTCGACTCTGCGTCCGTCGTCGGCGTTGCCGGGATGACGCCGCGGTAGCTACATAAACGCCGCCCTCGAGCGCGGACTTCAGTTCTTTCTTTTTCCGCGCCAGCAAGCGCCGATCTGGCGAGAGCGGTACCCCCTGTCACTTTTTGACTGAGTTTTTTGCGACTTTTGTCGACTTCGTTTTTGAGTCTTCAACCGACTGCACGAGGGATGCCCAGTTTCAAGGCATGCGGTTCCTGTACCCGACTGATGTCGGTGACGGATCCGTACCGCGTGTGCGTCTTCTGCCTGGAGCGCGACCATGACCCAAAGTCGTGCTCCGACTGTCGCACCATGGCCCCGAAGTCTTTGCGGGGGTGGTCCCGAAAGCTCCTCGAGACCCGGCAGTCGGCTACGCGTCGCGCAAGGTCCTGGTCGCGTGGGAGGTCGAGGGACCGATCGCGGAGTCATCATCACTTCTCTTCTAAGTCTTCGTACTCTGGGTCAGGTAAGTCGAAGCACTAGAAGAAGTCGAATAAGCATCGTCGCTCTTCGACTTCCCCTCGTCCGTCGGCCGACGCGACGAAGGGTGCGGGTGGTGCCAGCTCCGCGTGCGGAGCCTTCAGGTTCGACTCCGGCCTTCCCTCCCTTACCGGGAGCGACGCCTGCCCAGCTTCGTCAATTTTACGAAGCGATGCACGCCATCTTTGGGCAGCCCGACTCCGCCGGCGTGCCCTAGGCCTTCGACGCTTGCAGCTTCGGCCTCGGCACCGCAGGTCCCCTTTGTATCCAGGCCTGGATCCGTATCGGCGCAGGTGGACCTAGTTACACGTCCACCGGCGCCGACTCCACCGGCACCACGTCCGAAGCCGACCCCGGCTTCCACCTCGACATAGACACAGAGCCGGACCAGCGTCGGCTGATGCCGGATCCATCGCCGATGGGTACTTTTGTCCCTGTGTTCCACCCTGGCCATTTTCAGCCAGATTGGCAGCCAGAGAAGGCTGAGGGATCCTGGGAGGGGTCTGGTGACCCTTTGACAGAACAGTTGTAGTACGATCCGGACTGGAGATGCCAGTGGTCTGGATACCTCCCCAGACCTAGGCATGTTGTCTCCTTCTACCGTGGCTACGGAGGATGAAGCGTCATACGCAGTGGTGTTGCGTAGGGCGGCCGAGGCTCTCCACCTCGAGCTACCTACGGTGGCAGTCATGACTAACCTCCTGACAGAGGTGCTACAGCCGGCAGCGAGCTTTTCGGAGCCCCTGCTCCTGTTTAATGAAGCCCTCACGGACATCCTTTTGGGCACTTGGTCCAGGCCCAACACAGGGGCTCCTGTGGACTGGATTGCCCGACGCCACCGCTCAGCCACGGGCGACCCCACTTTCCTCTCCCAAAATCCCACCCCTGAGAGCTTGGTGGTCCAAGCCTCCACCTCCAAAGGCGCCTTCCCTACCGCACCACCGGAAAGGGAATCCAAAAAGCTGGACCACCTTGGGAAGAAAATGTTTTCTTCCGCCAGCTTGGGACTGCGGTCGGTAAACACCGCATGTCTGTTACACCCACTCTGTGTGGGATACGGTGGCGCAGGTGCTGCCTCAGAGCCCGGAGAAGGCCCGGGCCATACTCTCCCGTGCAGTTGCCGAGGGGAGAGACGCAGCGAAGTTTACCATCCACTGTGGGCTGGATCCCGCCGACGCACTTGGCAGGAAGATTTCAACGTCAGTAGCCCTTAGACGCTACGCCTGATTGCATTCGACTGGTTTTTCCGGGGCTGTCCAATCCACCCTTATGGACATGCCCTTTGATGGGGTTGCCTTTTCGGTGACAAGGCAGACAACGTGCTGGAGTGCTTTAAGGACTCTCGGGCTACGGCCAGGTCCTTGGGCCTCTCCACCACCCGCCCTGCGCAGTCTGCCTTTCGCCCCTTTCGTGGCTACGGAAGGGGTGCCCCACTACGTCCCCCCCCCAGAGCCACAGGCCGGCGCAAGCTGTTCAGCTCCAGCGCGGCCGGGGACATGGGAACCACCGGCGTGGTTCTGGGGGCCAGCGGGCGGGCCAGTCCACCACAGCCCTCTCTGCAGCAGCCTCCAAACCTTCCTAGTCCGACCTTTCAGGGCCACCAAACACCAGTGGGCGGCAGGATTCGCCATCACCTCCCCCACTGGCGCACCATCACGTCGGACACGTGGGTTTTGCAAATAGTCCGAAGGGGCTACTCCCTCCCCTTGGAGACTACCATTCCATCCATTCCATCGCATGTCGGAGGATCACCTGGCCATTCTCCAACAGGAAGTTTCGGCACTCTTGGCCAAGGGGGCCATCGAGCGCATTCCTGCTCCAGAAGTAGGTTGTGGTTGCTATTCCCACTACTTTCTGGTACCCAAGAAGGACAAAGGCCTGCGTCCTATCTTGGATCTGAGGAACGTCAACCGCTTCCTCCGGAAGGAGAAGTTCAAGATGTTGACCCTCGCTCAGGTCTTGACTGCCCTCGACCCTGGAGACTGGATGGTAGCGTTGGACTTGCAGGACGCTTACTTTCACATCCCCGTCCTTTCAGTTTACCGTGCTCCCCTTTGGCCTTACCAGTGCCCCTCGGGTGTTCACGGAAGTGATGGCGGTGGTCGCAGCTCATCTGCGCAGATCAGGGGTTCCAGTTTTCCCCTATCTCGACGACTGGCTGTTGAAGGCGGGCTTGCCCCAGGCTGTCGTCTTCCACCTCCAGACTACGGCCGACCTCATGCATTCGCTGGGGTTCTCCATCAACGTGCCGAAGTGTCACCTGACCCCCTCTCAGTAGCTCCTCTTCATTGGGGCGGTTCTGGACACGACGCAGTTTCGGGTTTATCCTCCCGAACAGCGAGTCCGGGATATTCGGGCTATGATTCCGATCTTTCAGCCCCTTTCCCGGGTTTTGGTCAGGATGACCCTGAGGCTGCTGGGCCTCATGGCCTCCTGCATCCTGTTGGTCGATCATGCCAGGTGGCATATGCGGGCTCTGCAGTGGGACCTGAAGTTCCAGTGTGCGCAGCATCAGGGGAATCTGTCCGATTGCGTCCAGATCTCGGAGGTCACTGCACGACAATTGCAGAGGTGGCTCACGAACCAGGATTGGGTCAACGGCAGATCCCTCTCCCTTCCCCAACCAGAACACACAGTGGTGACAGACGCATCCCTTCTGGGATTGGGCGGCCACATGGGAGAGGCGGAGATCAGAGGCCTCTAGTCTCCGGCGGAGTCTGGGCTCCACATCAACCTTCTGGAGCTTCGGGCGATCCGTCTTGCACTGAAAGCATTTCTTCCCTCTGTCCGGGGAAGAGTAGTGCAGGTGTTTACGGACAAAACCGCCGCCATGTGGTACTGCAACAAACAAGGCGGGGTGGGATCGTGGACCCCATGTCAAGAGGCCCTCCGCCGCTAGACATGGCTGGAACATCAGGGCATATCCCTGGTGGTTCAACACCTGGCAGGTTCACTGAACGCCAGGGCGGACGAACTCAGCCGCAGGTGCCTGATGGATCACGAATGGCGTCTTCACTCGGAGGTGGTGCAAAAGGTCTCTTTCAGCAGTGGGGAGAGCCTTGGTTAGATCTATTAGCCACCGAAGAGAACGCGCAATGTCAGCAATTCTGTGCATTGGAATTTCCAAGGCGGCACTCGCTAGGCGACGCTTTTCGTAGCGAGTGTAATTGCTGTCTTCTATACGTCTTTCCGCCTATACCACTTCTGCCCAGAGTGCTGAAGAAGATCAAGCGCGACCGGGCCCAAGTCATTCTTGTGGCTCCGGATTGGGCACGAAGAGTCTGGGATTCCGAGCTGCTCAAAATGCCAACGATCCTCCGATCAGACTGCCTCTTCGGGAGGATCTTCTGTCGCAGCAGCAGGGGAGGTTCCTCCACCCGAACCTGTCCAGCCTCCACCTCCTTGCGTGGAGATTGAGCGGCGGCAGTTGACATCGTTTGACCTGCCTTCTAAGTCTGTGATGTTGTAGCGATCACCCATCGGAGAATAAGCAAACAGGCAGTATACAGTAACTCGAACAAAAAAGGCCCCATGAACTACAGTTCCCAGCAGGCAGTGGGGCGAGTTAGAGGGCAGACCGCATATAAGCACCTCCCCTGCATACGGAGGGTGCTTGACAATTCTCATGGATAGGATCAAGATGGCGGATGGTGTTCCCTGCCGGATTCCAGCGTGAAGCCTTTTCAGCTTCGTTCCTGATGTCGGCCTGATTTATACCAGTGGATCGTTTTTCTCCCGTTTTTGCTGTACCCATTTGCCTGTGGATTTTCGGCCTGGATTAAGTCCAAATTCGGCGGTACAGGTATTTCAAGCAGAAGCCGGCGCGCTTCCTACCTACTCTGTTTTTTTTTGGTTTTGTTTGTCTCATATTGCAGCGCTCTTGTAAGAAAATACGTCGGAGCGTTTCTTTTCTTTTTTGTGACTTTGGCCAATTCATTTCTACACATTGCCAGCCTATTTGGACAACGCCGAAAAATGCATTATTGCACCTCAACATTGGATATGGAAATGTCTTGAGTTTAACTGTCTTCCGCTCGTTTTCTGGGTTTATATAACTAGGGTCGAACAGGATTGCTGTAAGCTATTTCAGGATAATTACTTTACTTTGCTCTTTCATTTTTGTTCGAGCATTTTTCATTTTAACGTGACTAACTGGCAGTACCGTTTTTCAGCACAGGAGTGCAGTGTTTATCTACGCTTGATTTAGAGGAGCTTTTGTTTAAGTCCTTTATACACGATTGCAATGCCAATATAGAATTGCAAGAGAAGACATAAAAGGACTTTACTGGAAATTGTAGGTGTGACATTTTTAGGAGACGTGCTAATTGAACAATTTAGGTAGTTTGTATGGCCATTTTTCGAGTGTCTAAAATATTGAACAGTGGTACACTAGTATCTTGTACCTGGTTTATATCCCCGGATACTCTCCTTGAGCATTCCTAGCCGCTGAGCGTCTGGTGAGTAGTGTAGAGGTGATTAGTGATTCTGTAAAGCAACAGTACGAACTCCCATACATTGTTGTGCCTTTTCTTTTCTCCTGTCCTGCAGGGTCCATTCATTACCGATGCGATATAGTTTTCTATCAAACCCTGAAGAGAACAGAGGGCTTGCAGCAAGTTTTGTTTCCTTCTCCCTTTCCGTTTTTCCCCCTGGGCACGTTCTCACGCAGCAGGTTTTTCTTTTCCTCTGCTTGGGATTGCGTTCAAGGGATTAAGGGGAACTATCACCTGCCATCGTCCCCGCTGGTCACAAGTATAAGGTTAGTGGCGTTGCTTATGTTCTTGTGCTACTGACAGCCCTGACGGATGTAATCTTGGCAGCCAGGCGTCCCTCCACTAAGACGGTATACGCCTGCAGATAAAATACTTTTGTGGCATGGGGCACAGCAAAGGCTGTGGATCCCCTTTCTGCCCCTCTTTCTGAGGTTCTCTTGTTCCTCTTATCTTTGGCCCAGCAGGGCTCTGCTCTGGGCACTCTTAAGGGCTACCTCTCAGCCATTTCAGCCTTCCTCTGGTTCCTTGATCAGCCTTCTCTTTTCAAGTCCCCTGTTGTAAATAGATTTCTTAAGGGCATTACTCATCTTTTTCCTCCTGTTCCCTTCGTAATGCCCCAGTGGGACTTGAACTTGGTTCTGACATATCTTATGTGCGCTCCTTTTCAGCCACTACATAACTGTCCTCTAAGACTTCTCACTTTGAAAACTGCTTTTCTGGTGGCCATCACCTCTGCACGCATGGCGAGTGAGCTGCAAGCTCTGTCTTCCAAGCCTCCCTTTCTGGCTGTCCATCCGGACAAGGTCGTCCTTAGAACTAGACCTTCCTTTCTTCCCAAGGTGGTTACTTCTTTCCACATTCGCCAAACCATCACTTTGCCCACCTTCTTTCCGCATCCTTCGAAAGAGGAAGAGAGGCTCCACCGTCTGGATCCAAAACGTGCGCTTTCTTTCTACTTGGATTGCACAAAACAATTCTGGGTGGACGACCAACTCTTTGTGGGTTACGTGGGCGCTAGGAAAGGTCGGGCCGTGCACAAACGGACCATCTCCAGGTGGGTCATTTTGTGCATCAAAGGCTGCTATTCTTTGGCTAAGAAGGAGCCTCCAGTGGGGCTGCACGCCCATTCCACCAGGGCGACGGCAGCTACTACTGCTTTGGGACGAGGAGTCCCCCTCAATGACATCTGTCAGGCAGCTACGTGGGCATCGCTGCACACGTTTACGAGACACTACTGCCTGGGCAGCCAAGTCCGGAGAGACGGCTTCTTTGGCCGTTCTGTTCTCCAGGACTTTCTGGTGTGAACTTGGTTCGCAGACCCACCTCCGGGGTTGGTATTGCTGGGGTATCTATTCTAAGGTAAGGAATCTATAACTAACTGTTTCTTTCAGATGAACAAGTTACTTACCTTCAGTAACGATATATCTGTAAGAAACATTAGTTAGTTATAGATTCCTTACCGCCCCACCCATCCTTCCCGTTCTGCAAACTGACTTTAGGGTTAAGGTCATCCTTTCAGGGCCCTAGTTTTGTGCACCAGTGGTCAGTGTCTTGCATGCTCTGCGCTTCTGGCGTGGAAAGTCGTGTAGAGAACTGACGTCGGCACACGAGGGCGGCGTCTATGTAGCTACCGCGACGTCATCCCGGCAACCACGACGCCGACGACGGATGCGGAGTCGACCGACGCCACCTTCTGACGCGCAGGGGTACAGCTGACGAAAAGCTTTCCGGATCCAGTCTGACGCCTGGGGGTAATTCTAAGGTAAGGAATCTATAACTAACCTATGTTTCCTACAGATATATTGTTAACGAAGGTAAGTAACTTGTTCACCTGGTCTACACCACACACTTCCACAAAGCACTGCTGTGTAGATGTATTAGCCCGCCAACAACCAAATGTTGGCCAGGCTGTACTATGTATCTTTTTTCAGTCTGCTGCAACACCCACAGGCTAGCCACCGCTTATGGGAGGACTGCTTTTCAGTCTGTGCACAGCAAGTGTATCTACAGCTTCACATGCCTCAAACAGAAAATGTTACTTACCCTGTAAGCATTTGTTCATGCCATGTAGTGCTGTAGATTTGCATTCCCCCACCCTCCTCCCTGGATGAAGACGCCTTTGGCTGTTGCAGTTAGCTTTACTTGCATGGTCATCTCTCTATTTCTCTCTTTCCTGGTTCACTCTGGTCCAGTCATCCTCACCTGTTGTGCGAAAAAATAATCCTACAATGGAGCAGATGACCATGCGCATTGCAAGCAAGAGGTAGAGTCCCACTATATCGTGACTCCAGAAGAATTCTTTGAAGAAAAACAACTTGCGCACATCTGAGCCCAACACTAGCTGGCAGGAGTATGTACAGCATGTGAATCTACAGCACCATATGCCATGAACATATGCTTACAGGGTAAATAACATTTTCCTTTTTAATTATCTTAAGTTGAACTGGTGGATAGCTGATAAACACAAGTTTACTAGCATAGTCTCAGCTGGTGGTTTGAAGTGTTTTATGTAAAAAAAAGGTTGAATTTCATCAGGATAGATTTTGTTTGATGTGAAGAAACTGTTTAAAGGAATAATTGAAAAATGGTCCGAGGCAGAGTTGACCGAAGAAGAGATAAAGGATGTGAGAAAAACATTGTTTAATTTGAGGTTTAAAGTACAAGAATATCTTATTTCACTTTGTTCAATATGTATTATACCTCAGTGTAAGTACAGTCCTCATTTCTACAAGCGAAACCAAAATGTCTTCATTGTTATGAAATGGGGGCCTTGAAACATATGTTCATAGATTGGGCAGAAATACAGGAATTCTGGTATAATTTCTGGGGGGAATTAATCAAAACAAGTTAAGTAAAACAAAGTGAAGGATTGTATAATAGGCTTAATAGGTCTTCTGCCGAGTTATAAAGAAAAGTTGAGTATGATAATATCACATATGCAGGGGCACTGTTAGCTAGGAATCGTATTGTTAAAAAAATGAAAAAAGCAATCCCTCGGAAGTAGGAGAATAGAAGAGTCCAGATTAATGAGGTGGGCAAATGTAGATTATAAATTGGCAGCAATTTTAGGGAGAAGATAGAAATTATAGTGTTATTTTTGCTGGATGTCCATTATTCAAAACAAAAGATTATAAAGTCTTAATTGTTTGTTGGAAAATAGAGATGGTGGGATCAACAAATGCCAGAAAGTCACTTTAAAGGATTCAAAAGTGTGTGGAGAAAAGTTAATGTTAAAGTTAAGGTAATGTGAAAATGTATAAGAAATATGTAATTGATATCCTTTCTGTACTTGGAAAGGTATAATTCCCTGGCTCAAAAAGAATTAAAAAAAATATCTCTCTGCTAGTGGAAAGACAGATTTAACAATGCATTCTTCAGCATTGGATCTTATTAATATTCACATGGTTGAATCATTTCCCATTGTCATGCTGGGAATCCCCGGAACATTGAAATAGTAGTATACAGTGTTAAAATGGCCCTAGGCCTGTAACAACATTACTCAGACTCTTATGGACAGAAAAAGGAGGTTGACCCTATTTCTTATGGCTAAAGAAATTTTCCCCCGTTCTAAGGGTGTGTGCCCCTTTTTCAAGGGAAGATTCAGCGAAAAGTGCCCCTCCAAGCACTTCCACAAAGGTAGCACAGAAAAGTTAACTTATAAATTTACCTGAACTGGATGCCACAAAAGCGTTCGACTCTTTGGAGTGGACCTTTCGATTTGTCGATCTCACTAGGGTAAGCTTTCCTGACAGCTACATACACTGGGTAAAACTTCTATAAATTCAATCAACCACTAGGATGCGTTTAAATGCCCTAATATCTCAGCCAGTCCCACTGGAAAGGGGCACCTGTCAGGGATGCTTCCTTTCCCCACTGCTATATGCAGTAGCCTCCGAACTGCTGGTGTGCACGATCCAACAGCTGCGTGCGCGACGCAACCTTAGCTTCACTCCTCCCAATCTCTTATTTTTTGCTTATAGGATTTATTTAATTTGTCAAATATATTCCATATGCCATAATATTGACCAAAACATGACAGAAAATGAGAACAATCGCAACCTTTCCAGGTCAGTTGCTACTCAAGTATCACACAGTGGATAACACGTAACAAATGTCCCCCCTCCCTTTCATCCCCTCTCACCTCCCCACTCCGCCTCCATATTCAACTCAGTTGTCAAGACCAATCCATATTAAACTCAATTGACAAGACTAATCCCCCTGATGCCAAGAACATAACCTCCTCCCTGAATGTCAGGGTAGCTTGGAAGAACATATACCCGCAACCAAAAACAAACAAAAGAGTCTAAAATTCATAGCTGAGGAGCCATAAATGGCCAAACGGCCAATCCCCCACACCCCACATGCCTGTTTACACCTCATCACAGAAAGTGCCCCCACACTTCATCAAATTTGGGCAGTTGTCATTATGTTTGTAAATCAGTCTTTTGAGTCCAGCATGCCTTCTAGCCATTCTGTAAGTTGGGACCCCTTTAGATTTCCACAGTCGTAGGACCCTCATGTTTGCTGTCGCCAGAGCAGTTGCCAACCAATGTGTCACATGATATGTCAGTTCAGGAAGACTAGAAACAATCATGTAAAAAACTGCAGTCCAGGCCTCAAAGTCCATGGTCACTTCCAACCCATCCTCCAGTGTTATCCAAATCTGCCTTCTGTAATCCCTCACCTCATTAAATTCCCATAATAGGGTGTACTATGTCACTACCCCTCCATAGCACATCTCCAGCTCTTGGAGTGCGGGCTCAATTTAGCCTTGTGTAATCTTGCTGGAGATCAATGCCAACAATGGAGTATTTTGTAATAACTATACTTCAACATTGCCTTATCAGTACCTTATGTTCTTCTAAAAGCACCTCATAGTCCTCATCGTCAAAGGCGATCATGAGGCAGTGTTCCCACCACTGGAGTAACTCGGAGGACATGGAGCAGAAGAGCATATGGTCAACGAGGACAGAGCACAGCAATGCGATAGTACCCCCAAAGTCTTTCCATGTGTAAATATATGATCTGGCGGAGGGAGATGGTAGGATGTATGGTGCTACCCCCAATTGGTTCCGCAGTGCACCTAGCAGTTGATTGTATCTCCATTGCTAGGTATGTGGGAGTTTGTATTATCGTTGTAGGTCTACTAAGGATGTTAACTTCTCCCTATTGACCCGGCCTGTCACATAGGGAATCCAAATTTTTGGGCCCAGCTTTTCTCTTCCTGTTTTATCCTCCCTGTAGGAAGGTGGAATCTGACTACATAGTTGCCCCCACTTTTTTTCCTGGTGTTTTGTTGGTTTTTGACTTAGTTTGGCTGGGAACCTGCTATTCAGGTCCCCAGCCTATCTGCTTTCTCTTTAAACGACTTGGAGTGCACTCTAGGGGCACTAGTGATTGGATACTGTGGTACCTTATGAGTCCCTAGTATATGGTACCTTAGGTACCAAGGGCATAGGTACTTCACAGGCCTACCAGGGGCTGAAGCATGTATTATGCCACCCTGGGAAGCAGACTAAATCTGACACCACAGGCCTGCTACTGCAGCCTGGGTGAGGAAGTGCTAGCACTCCCTCACTGAGATATAGGTCCTCTATATCTCTCCTGCACACACATTGAGACTTATCAGTCACCCCTAAAGCAGGCCCTATCGATCCTGAGGGCAGGGTGCTTAGTTTCCATGTGAGGGGGTGCCTCTGCCTGAGCAGGGCCCCTCTGCAGCTCTCAGAGTCCATTCTCTGGGGCTGTTTGTGGATGCGGTTAAACCATATACTTTTAAGTGCATTATATCCTCGCGGTAGAATGCTAACTTTGGAATGGCTGCATCGAAACATGTCGTGTTTGGTGTCAAACATCTTGGAATACTACCCCCCGCCAGTCCTGGCGGAGGGGGTAGCATTCCACCCTTCTAGAGGGATAGACATGTACCTACTGTGGAAACGCGGTAGAATCCTGCAGAGCCCTGGCATCACAAAATGGATGCCACCAGTCACAGACACTGGGCTGCCCTCCTGCTGATGACCAACACTCGCAGAGGAGGAAGCCCAACAATAGATATCCTGTCCCAAGGGGTGTGACCACCTTCCAGACAGGGTTTAGTGTATTGGGGCTGGGTGGGTGCACTCTGAGTGCTTTGAAGTCCTGCACTGGGGGAGCAGAAGGCTCCTCTGTGCATACCCCAGTTCAAACCGGCTCAGGGGCTACCTGCCCCTGCTCTGGCGCGAAACTGGACAAAGGGAAGTAGGTGTAACCACCCACTCCCCTGACCCTCCCATAGGTGGGGTCATAGAGCTAGTCCCTCCTTTTCTTTTAGTATAAGAGGGGGAACCTGTGCATTGCACCCTAGATTTCCCTGGACGACGCTCTGAAGACTAATCCCGGACCTTCGACGTTCCACTACCTTTGGAAGACTGAAGAATCTCCCTTGGAGTCAAGGAGTGACTCCCCTGCTTGGCAGGCACCAAAAACTACAAACGACGGTCGCAAACTACGCCGCTCCCGCCGGAGTCCGAAGTCCCTGCAGCCCAAGAAGTGGATTTCCTGACTTCTCAAAGGCCATCGTGAGTCCCCAGCGAAGCTGAGGCCAGTGGACCCCAAGAGTGACGAGGAACCGCGACCCCTGGGTACCGTGCACTATTGTCGAGTGCAACCCCTTCACAACGTTCCACGAACTTGTGCTTTGGACCACGTGTGGTCCTAGCCTCCAGCAGGAATCCCTCCGAAGATCAGAGGCCTACCACGTCCCGAGTGACCGTGGGCCCCTGTGAGCAAATCCTCCCGAGGCGTCTTCGCGATCCCTTGCCAGCCGGCTTGTGGGTCCCCAGAAGACTTTCTAAAGAAACCAAAGGGCTCCCTGGTTGCTCCAGGCCTGCCCTGACTTACCCTCGCTGGGTGAGTCCCACAGACCTTGCTGGTCTGCTCCATTGCCTCTTCGCACTTTCCCCGAGACTTGCTGTTACCAAGGCTTGTTGGCTCCAATCGAGTCGCAGACATCGTGGGACACGCCAAATCCAGCTCCTGGTCGTCGTCGACGCCTCCTGGACCTCGTGGCTGAAGAGTCAAGGCACCCGTGAACGACCTGAATCTTTCGACGACGGTGGGCATCCATCTTCCGTGCCCCGAGTCACTGCCAAGTGACTTTGAACACTGTCCCCTCTGCTTTCAGGTCTTCCATCTTCCGAATCCAGGCTTGGATTCCTCCGGACACTTCTCCTGTCGCCGCAAGCAGCAAGTCTTCACTGGCTCCCATTGAAAACGACGCCGCAACCTGACACCAAAGGACACCTATGCACCCGGCTCCCCTGGGTGAGGTAACTTCAGCACTACGGTGCTCCTGTGGGTGTGGGCCCTAGAACTACTTACCCTGTAAGTGACTTGCTTGTAGCTTCTCTCGAAGTGTCCTAAAACTCTAATTTTCTAAGTGCGACAATTGCGCTGGATCGTACAGGGTTCGCGTCTGTGTTAGACACACCGCGTCCATCTCCTTTGTAACACTATCTAGAACTGTATCCTTCGACTCGTACTGAGTCCGATCGGTGTTCGCCTCGAACACACAAAGGACCTGTAACACGGAGATCTCCATTGCACTGACTCGCACAAGGTTCGCGTCTGTGTTAGACACAGCGCGTCCATCTCCCTTGCAACTCTATCTGTAACCGCGTCCTTCGACTCGTACAAGGACCGATCGGTGTGTTCGCCTCGAACACGCAAGGGACCTTTAACATTGAAATCTCAATCGCGTCTGAGCGCATAGACTCGCACAGGACTCGCACCGGTGCCAGGTCACCGCGTCCGTCCCCTGTGGGTCTCCTACAACTACCTGGGGTGGTTCTTGGGGGTCCCTCGATTCTAGATGCCCTAGACCTAGGTCTAGCTAACTAAGATTGTGATATTCGATTGGGCTAAACTTATTTTGATAATATTTGACTTGTACATATGTTCCTGACCTCTAATCTCATAAAGAGATTAGTAGAGAGTTGTTTATTAATAAATACATATATATTTGATATATATACATGTGTGGTGTCTTTTCATTTGGTGATTCAAGAGATTGTGTGGTAAAACAAGCTGCTTTACATTCCTTCAAGACTTAGCCTGAAGGCTGCTCTCCACAGCTACCACTAGGATAGCTTTCTATAAAGGTTGTCTTAAACCTATCTACCATAAGAGTCAAATTGTTCTGGTGCAAGGTGTCCACTTTAATTAGTGAACAGCATATACCAGGCCAACTTCTCACACTCCCTGCAGAGTTGCGCCATAAAGGTGCCTTCTTGTGTAAGGTCCAAGACACTACTAACATGCAGGGGGCCATTTTTCACACTTCCTGTGACGAACGTTGTATGGGTTTAGTTTCCGTCGTTCAACTGATTGTCTGATGTAGTATACTGGCAGGTCCTCTCTAGTGCCTAATAAGTGTTGCTCCAAGGGAAGCCACAAAGGCATCTCCTGACAGGTCTTTATTATGTGTACAGAATGTGCTTGTTGATGAGCTATCCAATAACATTCATGTGCCGGTGTCTCATGCCCCCCATTTTTGTAACTGCATATAGTTTCGAATTCTTTAGGTGTGGCTTCGCACTTCCTCATATGAACGTCCGTATACTCCTGTCAATCTGCTTCAAAGGTGTTCTGGTGATAGGCGGGGGCAGCTTTCCGAAAATGTAGCTACACCTCAGTGCAACAACCTGCACCCTCCCCCACACGGGCAGTTGTAGATGTTCCCACCTCTTAAAGTTGTCAGTTGTTCTCTCCAGCATCGGAAGTATGTTATCAGATATCGTATCGGTCAGGCCGGGATTGAAACATATTCCTAGATATTTCAAGCACCTGGAAGAGAAGTGCGCCCAGGGATGCTGGGGTCGTGGAGCAGGTCATGAGCAAGGATTTGAATTTAGACCAGTTGATGAGGTACCCCAAAAAGAATGAAAAGGAGTTGACCAGGGACACCAACATTGGTCCTCGGCTGGGACAACATCAGTAGGACACTGTCAGCGTAGAGAAACATTTTATGTTCGATCCCAGTCGTTCGTATCCCAATAACCCCCCCCCCCTCCTTAGTGACGTATCACCAGTCAGTGGTTCCAACGCAATGAGGAAGAGGAATGGAAACAGCGGACATCCCTGCCTCATTCCTCGCCGAAAATGTCAGGAAGGTGAAACGCCCATAGTTAACTGTCGTCTCTGGGTCTCAGTACATGCCCGGTACCAACATCAGGAAGTTAGGGCCCAAACCCTTCTGCACCGTGGTACTTAGATTATATCCCCACTCCACCTAGTCTAAAGCATTCTCGGCGCCTAAAGAAAGGAGTACCTTCTTGTCTAGGTCAGCCTTTTTTATTTTATTTTTTATTTCGTTATTCATGCTTTTACACAACATTATGAACGTGCAACAAAAGACTGACTATTACATGCCAGATTCACCGTGACATTAGAATTGAAATGAGAATTCAACCTTCCTGTATATGCCTATCCAGCACCTGTACCATATCATTTTCTCTCCACCCCTTTGACTTCCGTGATTTTCATATTAAATAAGTCTGTGGTTCTATCTGGAGTCCCTCCCATTTCCGTGCAACCCAGTGCTCCAACCCAGAAGCACCGCCCCGCTGATGCTTCAGCTGTCAACCCTTGATCCCCATCCTGCATTACCGCCTCCTCAAAGGTGCCCATTCCCTCCCCAGACCTCTAGGTCCTTGTGTACCTGGTCCTCTCTGCAAAGGAGCCTCATGTGTGCCTCCTCCGCTAATTCCCAATCAACAGTATCATTCACCCAACTGGGCACCAGATTTCTCCGTGTGCCCAGCCATACTGTTGCTGCCCTAATCCTCGCCGGAAAAGTGCCTGCTGTAGGAACTTGTAATGTGTTTTACTTTGTTTGGGACGTCCCACGATATCCAGTAAGCACTGCATGGGATTAGGAGCCAGTGACAACCTTGTCACCCCCCGGATCCACCACACCACTTCCAGCCAATACGCCTGTACCGCAACGTAGTGCCATGCCATGTGTAAAAATGTAGCTCCCCTCCTATCCCGAGTGGGAACATGCATTTGATAGGCCCGCATATATTCTGTTGAGGTTAAGGGACGTGAGATAAGTGCGGTGAACATAATTAAATGAATTCATTTAAACCTTTAAACTCCTCTTCCAAACTTGCACACCTCATTTGTAATTCTACCAGGTGTGTACCCATATGTGTCCCTCTCAGCAACTGCTTTTCACCATTGTCTGTCAGCCACCCATTTTGCTGCATATTGAATATGTGCAACGGAATAGTATAACTCCATGTCCGGTAATCCTAGACCCTGTCCTCCTGATCCAGTCTTAATGTGCGCAGCGCCACCCAAGGTCTCTTTCCCACCCAAACCAGCTTTCCCAACAGGCTATTTAAGCGATTGAACGTCTCACGTGATATGGGGACAGGGCATTCTGTAATACATACAGACATCTGGGGAGAAGGACGATTTTGGTGATAGGTGACCATGACGGTCCAGGACTGTATAGACTTGTGTAGCCCATGCACCATATTCTCAATATTATACACATATTGTTTCTCGGGTGTTGATGCCACCTGTATACCAAGGTATCTAAATTTGTCAGTTTCCCATTGTATAGATTTTTCCTAAGGGACCGTGTGAACACCCTCAAGGGGAACAGGATACTCTTGCTGCGATTGGACCGCAGTCCTGCCACCCTACCAAACTCCTTCAGGTGTGCCATTCATTTGGGAACCAATTCTCCCGGCCTCCGCAAGTAAAATAGGGTATCATCGGCCTATAGTGAGATTAAATGTGTGATGTCTCCCAGTCAGAGGCCCCATTTCCCCAACACCCTCCGTGGCCAGATGGCCAGAGGTTCCACCGCCAGTGCAAACAGGAGTGGCAAGAGCTGGCAGCCCTGCCGTGTGCCACGCTGTATGCTAAAAGTCCTGACACCACCCTGTGTCTGTCATCATTAATCTTCCAGAGGACATATGCCAGGAGCCTGAGGTGGTTGGAAGAGGTACAACCAGGGCAAAACCCTCTTGATTAGGATGAACCAGGGTCGTAATATATTTACGTATGTGGGTTGTCATTATATTTGCCAAGATCTTGGCATCCACATTATTCAAAGGGATCGGCCGATTATTAGCACAGTCCAAGGGATCCCTGTCCGGTTTGGGTATGAGAACTGTCCTTGCTTTATTGAAGTCGGGGTAGTATGTTAACCGTAAGTGCTTCACAAGGTAACTTACAAAGCAAGGGGGATATCAAGGTTTAACGATCTTAAAAATTCTATGGGAAGACCGTCCTCTCTAGGCACCTTCCAATCCGCAAATGTATCCGCCTGCATCATCTCTTCCTCTCTGATGTCTGCATCCACGAGGGAAGAGTGCTCCACGGAAAGCCACAGAATCTGAAGCCCATTCATTAAATTTTATTCTGCTGTTTGGTCAAATGGAGATTCTGACTCATAAAGCCACTGATAGTCCTGGAACTCCTGAATAATTGCACATGGATGAGTCCGGGTACCCGCCGTTGCGTTACGGATAGCGGGGATAGTTTTGCTTGCCTCCATGTGGTTTTGTTCGGCAGCCAATAGGAGGCCTGCCTTTTCCCCTCTCTCATAGTGACTCTGGTGTAGCAAGAACAGGGCTTTTTAGGTCCTGAGATGTGTACAACACATTTAGGTCACATTTGACCTTTGTCAGTTTCCGTAAAGCATTTGGAGTGGGAAGGTGCGCATAGTTTGTGGCGAGAGAGGCAGTTGTGGCTTCCAGTAACCATCAGTCCCACTCCACTTGTTTTTTGGCTATCACCACTCTAATCAGCTCAATTTGTAGGCATGCTTTCACCCCACCCACAGTATAGCTGGACATTGAACAGAGTCTGTATTTTCATCCAAAATATGCTGGGCCTGAGAAAGGAGACTGTTTGGCTGCTGGGTCTTTGTATCTAGATGTGTTCATACGCCACAATGAGTGAGGGGGCAGATGCAAAAACAAGCTTGATAGCCACCAGGTCATGCCCCGACACACCTCCTGGAATGATCTGGGCTTCCCTCACGTGTCTCAGGTTTGCCGACCTTTGTGAGGAAGTAGTATATTCGGGAGCGTGTCTCGTTCACCAAGGAGGTCAATGTGTAGACACATTCACTAGTATGCTTCAGTCTTCATGTTTCCACTAGGGAGATATCCGAGAGCAAATCAGAGAAGTAGCCTTGGTCCCTACCATGGGTGGTGTCCGGTTTCCCAGATCTATCAAATATCGGATCCATAACCACATTCCAGTTGCCCCAGATTATCACCTTGGTCCTTCCAAATGACAAAAACAATCTAGTGCGTCTGAAGAAAAAGGTAATTTGTCCCCCGCTGATGCGTAAATTGAACCTACTGTAGGATGTGTGTCCTGCACTTGTATCTTAGCAAAGACATACCTGCATTCCTTGTCCACCCACGCATGATGTAGCCTGAATATAAAATTCTTGTGAAAGAGAATCATTACCCCTCTGGTCCTATGACTGAGAGGCGCTGTGAGGTGTGTTTCCAATTATGGGGTCTGACTGGCATACAGTACTGCACCCACCCACTGCCTCCGAAGTTTGTCACACTCCTGTTGCATTAAATGGGGTTCCTGAGTCAGTGCAAAGTCATGTTTCTGATGGCCAAGGAAAAGGAGTACTACTTCCGTTTTGCGGGTAAGGCCATTAGCATTAACGAATAACAGTGTGTGTAAGTTTGTGTCACAGATCTGCCCCGCCCCTCCTTTTAGGAACTATTAACACTGTCACCCGTCGTACCAAAATGGCACTCAGGAAAGAGGTTAGAAAGAGTAAGGGGGGCTATCCCCTATCTTGTACCAATAGACGTCTTTAACAAAACCTGAGAACCATAGGGGTCTTGGTAAATGACCAAGGAGAGAGGCAGCCCTTATCGCTGTTCCGCCTCAGTTTGGAAATTATGGGTGACCGGTGTATGAGTGCACCATCGGAAACTGTCCAGAGATATCGTCCTGTCCCTTCGTTTGGGGGGGGGGGGCATGTTGTACACCAGCGTGGCTGCTGTTCAGCGTGGCTAAAAGTTTATGGAGTGGTGTGGAGTGTTGTATAGTGGAGGCGCGTAGAATGGAGGAGAAGGGGCATAGAGTATTGTTGAGTAGAGTGTCGTAGAGGGGTGTAGAGTGACGCATCATGGAATGGACTGTTGAGTGGAATGTTGTGGAGTTGTAGGGTCGTCGAGTGTTGTGGAGGGTCATAATGTGTCGTGGAGTGGTGCATTATGACGTGGAGTACAGTTTTAGAGTGAAGTAGAGTGTTGAGTTTAGGGGCATGGAGTGTCGTAGAGTGGAGTAAAATGTCATGGAGTGGTGTAGAATGGCGTTCAGTGGCGTGGAGTAGAGTGTCGTAGAGTATTGTATAGTGGAGTTGATTGACAGAGTGGCGTGGAGTGTTTTGGAGTGGCGTAGCAGAGGGGAGTAGTGTCATACTGCGTCTCAGAGTTTTAGATTGTAGTCAGTCAAGCAATAACTTTTTTCGGCTTTTCGCCATAAAAATACACACAATAAATAATGCATTAAAAGAAAAGCTGTACAAAAATACAGTAAAATGTAATACATTTTCCTACTTAACAAAGAATTACGTATAACATTTATGGCTGCAAAGCAAGTGCTTTGTGAATCTAATCTCTTTAGGACAATAAGACCATCTTTGTAACTTTGAATACCTTCAGAGTGAAAAATGAGGAGCAGAAACTGTAGGCGTGCTAACTTATATAGTGTGCAGAACAAAAAACTGCATAGTGCTGTGAGCAGAAATGTTGTCACACTGGCATTTTGGAAGGTTCGAAAACCAGCTTCCCTGTTGTGGAAATGCTACAAGAAAGTGCACAGAGCCTAAACGAAGACGAGTAAGATAAAATATCTGTTGGGTTGAGCAATTCCAAGTTAAATATGATTCCATTCTTAAAGTGGTAGTTAAGGCGCTATAATGTACAGTTAATTCTTTATGGACTCTGGATGCGATTTTTGTAATTTTATGCCTAAAATCAAAAAATAGATTTCGAAGATTAGCTTTTGAGCTGGCAGTAACAGTGTCTGGGACACTAAAGTACTCATGGGACTAAGTCGGTAAAAGTATCTTTCACATAATGAAGCCATGGAATCCCATTCATATTTTCCAGTGCAATACAATCCTTCAGAATGAGCCTGGGAAAGGGTGTCTTAGATGAATACGAAATTTTAAGCCAAAGTGATAAAGGGCCAATTTTTATGATGTCCTCAATATAACTCGCCCCTAGTTTGTTATGGCAAATCTGGGTTGCGCTAATCTTTGGGACAGAAGAAGCTATTTTCCATCTTCTGTATTTTATTTGAATTTATATGTCCCCAAACTCCTGCCCTATAAATGCCTATTGGAATACTTTTACATTTATATAATTATATCTTTTATTGGTTTATGGCCTAGTTTTGTAGCAAACCTAAAGATTGCCTCATTTGATCGTGCAAGCGATGGGGATTTCTAATGAATCAGATCTCAATCTTCGTCAAAGACGACACCTAAATTAAAAGCATTCACTTTAGCTAATTCTGTCCCATCTATAATGTGTATCCTTGTTTTTGTATTTTTTTGGACCACTAATCTTTACAAAGGACTTAAACAAATTAACTTTTAAATCCCGTTCCTTCATAAAATCATTAAAAGCATCTAAAATGGTCTGCAAGCCATTTGCTGTTCTTAGCAAAAGAACTGCATCGTCTTGCATATAAAAGAATAGGTACTGGCAGTTTCCTGGCCTGTGGCAAATCTTTCCTTCTATTCAGTAGGTAGCTTTCTAGATCCTTTATGTACAGCAAAAACAAAAATAGAGCTAGGATACAACCTTGTCTAAGTCCTCTCTTAGGAAATATCAGGTAAGAACACTTCCCTCCTGATGCATAGTGTACTTTTACTGTTGTCTTGGTGCAAATGTTTCAATAGGCCTACCACTGCAACTTCGACTCCCATTTTCTCTAACGAGGACCATATCTTTGCACTATTCACAGTGTCAAAGGCACAGGAGAGGTCCATGAAGGCAACGTACAGTGAGCCTCTCCTGGCTTTGACATATTTTCACATCAGCAGTGACAAGTTTAACTACTGCTCTGCTGCCTCCAGGCCGGGGCGAAAAGCATATTGCACAGCAGTTAAAATCTTGGTTTGTGCTGGCCAGTCCTCATGTGTGGATAGGAGGATACAGCCTAGTATTTTCATGGTTGAATCAGTCAGTGTAATTGGATGATAACAACTTGATAAATTCCTGTCACCCTTTTTAAAAAAAAAAGTGAAATATTGTCTCGCACCAAGAACCAGGCATTCTCTCCCTAATCTGTTGTTGGAAGACATTTGTAAGCAGTGGGGCCCAGAAGATTATATTATGCTTAAAAACATACACCGGAACTCCGTCTGGTTCCAGAGCTTTACCTGCAACACTCTTGTTAATAGAATTTATGACTTCAGCAATTTCAATAGAATCACTTAGCTCTTTAACCTTGTCTTCAGGAATCTTAGGTTGAATGTTCTCCTCTTCTAAGAGTTCAGAAACTGTATCTGGGGTGAATACTTTTAGTGTGCTACCCATGAATCTTCCGTAATGAGCCATTCAACCCTCGGGGTATTATCTTATGAGTAAAACTGTGATTTATAACTTCCCAGAACTTTTTGTTGTTCCAGGAAACTGCAGATAATTCTAGGTCGTCCAAGGCAGATCTTCTAAGTTATTGTTTCCGGTGCTCAAGGGCTGATTTGTATGCTTGTCTAGCTTCCCTAATAGCCAAAGGGTCTCTGGGAACCACTTTAAGTTGCCTATGGGATTTTGAACATGCTGCATTAAACCATCTGTGTAAAGGGAACGATTTCACTCGGTTCCTCACTATGAGCTGCTTTGACATGTAGTTTTACAAATTTCTCCAGTATTGAATCTTTCATAGATTCACATGCTTGAATCTTCCCCGCCGTCATGGTGGGAGTCCCACGGTAACATAAGAAATAGCAGTAATACAACATTACCATAGACCTCCATAGAACGGAAAACTCACTTAAGTAGCTTTTCAGCCTCATTTTAGAACATCCAAACTTCAGCCAATCACAGCTGAGACCTCAGAGTTCCCTTTCCCCACAGAGCGACCATACCTCCGATTTCTTACCGCACGTTGTGAGATAGGGAGTCTCCCTGAGCTCTGCTCATGTTACAGTATTTTCTTCTCAACTTTTGACCTCCAGTCTCAGCTCTAGGTGCTCTCAAGGTATTTCTTGGACTTTTTACTTTTGACCTTCCTGCTTTTGAGATGCCAGAGCCTAAAAAAGGTCTGTTTAGGCCCTGTGAGACCTGTGGGAAGTGTAGGCTATTCTTTGAAGACCCCCACAAACCGTGTCTGTATTGCCTCTACCCTGACCACAAACCCAGGGAATGCAAATATTGCCGCACTTTTTCAGCTAAAACCCTCAAAGATAGGGAGGGTAGGCTGTTACTTTGGCTACAGAAGAAAAAGGCTGCTTCAGATTCGGAGTCTGAACCTGAGGAAAAGGCCAATTCTTCCTCAAAGAAAAGAAAGGATGCCAGTCTCTCTTCACATCATGGGGACTCTTAAGAGATCTAAATCCCAGGACAAATCTGAGCCTAAACACCACAGGAAATCTCAGTTGGAGGCTTCAAAACCCTCTGCAGCTCCTGCGTCTGCCTCTCTGACACCAATCTTCTCGACCGTCGACGGCGTCTAAGATTCACTCTCCTCAAGAAAACCATAGGTTTCTGCACCGTCGTCAGCTTTGTCGTCGACGACTATGGTTAAGACGTCGATGGCAGCAACGGAGACGGGAGCTTCGACGACAGTAACAACACCGTCGACGAGAATTTCACCATTGACTAGCGGTTCTTCGCCAGTTTCAGCGACGACGTCCCCGCAGGCGCAAGCAGTCCGTGCACCGTCGACGGTACCACAGACGGTTGCCTCGACAGTTGCACCGTCGGCGAGCCCGTTGACGGGACTTTTGACGGAGACAAAAATCAGTCTCCTTCAGCACAAGCAAATTCAGGATTACTAAAAGATATCTCCTTTACCTCCTGCTCACCTTCTGGACTTCCAAGAGTCAGAGGATGAAGGTATGTTTGGCCCTGCATACAGTTCATCGCAGTTAAGGGTCAAGGGCCATGATTCTGATGATGAGGACATTGAAAGCTATGATCCATCTTCTTATCTGGCAGGGGAATTATCATTTGAGGAAAGAGGCTCATCTGTCATGCAGTGTCAAGATTCCTTCCAGGAACGCTATCCTTACAATGACCGAGATAAGGAGCGTTATCAGTTCAGGGAACCATCTATGAACGTTCCAATGTCTCTGGTGTCTGATCTCCGTCACATGCTTAACGATTATTACAAGCATTTTTTGGACGCAAATGCCCCTCAGAGGCCTTTACTTCCTCAAGAGGTACCCACTATTCTTCCGGCCCAAAGTACTCCCAAATCCACAAGGGAGAAGACCCTTCCTCCTCCTATAGTCATCACGGAGGACACTCAGGATGCTCAGACGGAAGAAGGTGAGATACAAACAGACACAGATGCCCATGATGAATGGTATGAGTACATAGCCCCTATACCACCATCTCCTAACCCTCCTGCTGCAGATTACCCTCCGGCAGATATCAGGGGATTTCATGATCTTCTGGAGCGGGCTTCCAAACGTTTTGACTTGAATGCCAACCAAACAGACTGAGTGTTTTCTATATGATTTTAAACCAGGCACTCAACTTTCAGTGAGAGCAATTTCTATAATTGACTTTTTATGGCAAGAAGGGCTAAAGTTGATGGACACCTGTTTCCGTTCCAGCGGTTATTCCAAAACTGGACAAAAAATATAAGGCTCCTGATGACTCGCCTGCGTGCCTCATTGGTCACCCGAGGCCGAACTCTGTGATCATGCAGGCAACACAGAGAAGAGCCAAGAATCCAACATCTCCCTGCACTGCCCCACTGGACAAGGAGCGTCATCACCTTGACAATATTGGAAAGAGGTTCTTGGCTTTGGCGGCTACCTCCATTAGAGCCTCAAATGCCATGGCCATTTTGGGGAGATATGATCGGCAGATGTGGTCGGACATCTCTACTCTGTTGGAGTATCTACCTGAGAATGAAAAGAAAGAGGCAAAAGATTATTTTGGAGGGAGAAAGCTTCTTCGGAGCTCATTGAGATGGCTATGGACGTTTCATCCACTGCATTTCGACAGATGGCAGGAGCGGCGGTCCTGCGTCGTCTGGGATGGTTAAAGGCGACAACCTTTTGTCCGGAGGTCCAGGCCAAGGTTTTAGATATGCCTTTTGATGAGGAGTGCTTATTTGGTAAGTACATAGACAAGGAGTTACAATCTATCAAGAGGGACACGGATACAGTCAAAGCCTTAGGCAATCTCCAGCAGCGCCGCTTTCAGTCATTTCGGGCTAGAGGTCGGGGGCAATTCTTATCCCGTCCGCAATTTCAGCAGCGGTACCAACCATATCCGCAGACTACCTACCAGCCATGCAACCAGTCTTTTCAGTCCAACACCGCTCAGACTTATTTGAGACCTGCAGGACACAAGAGGCAGCAATCTGCTGGAAAGTCCCAAGACTCCAGTAGGAGACAATGAAGAGCATCAGGCCCCTGCTACCATAGTCCCACACCACAATCACGTCTTTTCCGCATCCTTTCAGAAATGGAACGCCATTTCTTCAGACAGATGGGTTCTGGACATTTTCCAACATGGCCACACGCTAGAATTCATTCAGCATCCTCCAAATGTTCCACCGCGCAAAGTTCTGCTCTGTCACCTTCCAGATCTCAAGAAGGAAATAAATTTGCTTCTTCTCAGCAGGCTATAGAGGAAGTACCCCTCAACCAGCAAAACCGGGGGTTTTATTCCCACTTCTTTCTCATCAAAAAGAAAAATGGGAAATGGACGCAGGTCATGGACCTCAGAATGCTGAACAAGTTCATAAAGAGTCAATCTTTCAGGATGCTCTCTCTTCAGGAGATTCTTCTTCTAATGGAGAAAGGGGATTTTCTGACGTCTCTCAATCTCCTCTACGCTTATTTTCATATTCCCATTTACCCTCAACATCGAAAATTTCTCAGGTTCAAGGTGGCAGGGGGCCATTATCAATTCAAAGTACTCCCTTTTGGTTTAAAGTCCGCTCCCAGGGTGTTCACTGCGTGCATGGCACCGATAGCAGCCTTCCTAACACGTTCAGGTCACCAGGTATTCCGAAACCTGGACGATTGGCTGATAAAGGCTCCGTCTTTCCAAGCGGCAGAAATTTCCACAAGAGCCTGTTGGATTCTCATCCAGTCTCTAGGTCTTCGCATCAATCTGGAAGAATCATCTATTATCCCGGCCAAATCGTTGGTCTTTCTGGATGCACGTCTCAACACAGAACTGAGCAAAGCCTTTCCCACTCAGGAAAGTATAATAGCATTATGGATATGACAAAGCTTCTTTCATCAAGAAGGTTCACTTCTATGAGGCGGTAGAAGTCCATGCTAGGGATGATGTCCTCTTGCATCCTGCTCATTCACAATTGCCACTTTGCAAGCGACCGCTGCAGGAACAGCTCGATGCGCAGTGGGTTCAGTCTCAAGGGTCATTCAACGACAAGGTTCGTATTTCAGTATCAATGACGGCCGCCATAGCCTGGTGGATGGTCAGGGACAATCTGTCGCAAGGTCTCTCTTTCATCCACTCTGTACCACAGCTGGTGATGACCTCGGATGCGTCGATGGACGGATGGGGGTTCACCTTAAAAAAATTACAGGTTCACGGCAAGTGATCCAAACAGGTTTTGGAGTCTCATATAAACATTCTGGAGCTCAAAGCAGTGTTTTTAGGTCTGAAGGCGTTCCTGCCTCGCATCAAAGGTGCGTCAGTGCTCTTCAGGACGGACATCACTACGACAATGTTTTACCTCCAAAAGCAAGGCAGAACGAGATCGCGGGCTCCTTCCCTTCTTGCGCAGCAGATATGGGCTTGCGCAGCAGATATGGGAATAGCTCCTTGCCAACCACAACTCTTTGCTAGTGGAGCATGTGCCAGGGGTTCACAACGAGAAGGCCGACTCTCTCAGCGGGGCCTTCAAGCACTGCCACAATTGGAAACTCAACGACCAACATTTGAAGGTGTTTCAATCCTGGGGCTACCCAACATTAGATCTGTTCGCTACATCCCTCAACAAAAAGTGTCCTCTTTTCGCAAGCAGACATCCTCCTAATAATTCATGGGTAGATGCCTTCCAGTTTCCTTGGATGGGGATGTTCGCCTGTGCATTTCCGATGTTTCCACTCATTCCTTGAGTACTTCAAAAAATAAAGCAAGAGCCTTGTCGGATCATTCTCATCGCTCCAGGGTGGGCAAGACAGTTCTGGTACACCGAGCTGCATCGACCTATCAAAGTGTGCCCCGATTCTCTTCCCTCCAAAGGAGGATCTTCTCTACATGAACCAGGGACAAGTGGTTCATCCGCAAATTCCCTCTCTTGATTTGTCAGCTTGGCTCCTCACCACGCTGAATTTGGGGATTTGAGGCTTTCCAAGGAGTGTACTAAGATACTTCAGAAATCTCGAGGTTCGTCTACGTTGAAATGTTACACAGCTAAATGGAAGAGATTCTGTACTTGGTGTATCTCGCAAGCATTGCATCCATTCTCTTCATCTCCGGAGCAGGTGCTGCCTTATCTTTTGCACTTAGCGAAATCAGGACTTTCTCACTCTTCCATAAGAGTTCATCTTGCTGCAATTTCTAGGTATAGAAGGCGTTGATATCAAACTTCTCTGTGGTCTAACTGACTCGTCAAAGAATTTATGAAGGGGCTTTTTAGAGTTTTCCCACCTGTTAAGCCACCTACAGTTTTGTGGCAATTAAACACTGTTCTGTCTCAACTGATGTGTCCGCCCTTTGAGCCAAACACAAATGCGAATTAAAGTTTCTCTCCTGGAAAGTGGCTTTTCTCTTGGCCATTACGTCAGCCAGACGTATCCGTGAAATCCAAGCTCTCACCATAATGGAACCGTATCTGCCGTTTTTGCCGGACAGGCTTATCCTACACACTAATCCTTCTTTTATACCTAAGGTGCCTTCAACTTGCCACCTCAATGAGCCGATTGTTTTACTGACATTCTTTTCTAATCGATCCTCAGCAGCGGAAAGGGCGTTGCATTCTCTGGACATCAAACAAGGCTTAAAGTTTTATCTGAAAAGAACTGAGTCATTCCGTAAATCTTCTCAGCTAAGGATCTCTTTCTCGGCACCCAGGAAAGGACAGGCCTTGACAAGGGCCAGCATTGCTCGTTGGGTCACCTCCACGATTTCCTTCTGTCATGAAAAAGCTGGTCGTTTGCTTCTTGCGAAAGCACAAGCTCACTCTTCCAGGAAAGTGGCGACTACCTCAGCCCTGTTTGCGGGAGCATCTCTCCTGTACATTTGCAGGGTGGCACATTCACAAAGCATTACTGCCTTGATGGTTGGAAAAAGGCAGATATCGCTGTTGGACAAGCTACACTCCGACGCCTCTTTGCTTAAGGTAGGCGGCTTTTAGCCTGCTATATTCTTTATGAAATGTGTGTAAATTTGTACCCTTATTATTGTTTTCTTGGTTTTCTGATGCTACAAGTTTACGTCATGGAAATGAAATGAAATGAAATGAATGAAATGAAATTCGTACTTGTAAAGCGCACTGCTGCCCCCAACAGAGGCGTCCTGGCGCTATACGCATACCGCTGTGGAACCCTTCCTGGCTATTCCCTGTGAGATGTCCACTCCTGGGCACCCCCAAGGTGAAGCCAGGCATCCCAGCGCTGGTGGGGCCGTTGTGGAGATTAAGCAAGCTATTGCCCAGAGTTGCAGAGTGGGACCCATGATTAGAATAGGCACCGAGGCGAGAATTATCAGGTCCGAGGAAATTGAGCCCAAGACCCGCCGAGGCAGGAATTGAACCCTGGTCCCGGGCCAGATCTCTGCATCAGGGTCTGCCGCTCTAACCATTGAGCCACACTTCTCCACTAAGGGATGGTTCACCACCCACCACCATTTTCTTTTCTCTTATTGTGTTTTACTGCTTACTAGTTGGATTCAAGCATGTGAATCTATAAAAGATTGAACACTGGAGAAAAAACAAGTTACTTACCTGTACACTGTGGTTTTCCAGTATTGATATTTTTTATAGATTCACATGCAACCCTCCCTCCTCCCCGATTAGGCTCACCAATTACCTCAGAGTTTGTATACCTTTACACTTGTGCTTGAAATCTGAGGTATGGTGGCTCTGTGGGGAAAGGGAACTCTGAGGTCTCAGCTGTGATTGGCTGAAGTTTGGATGTTCTAAAATGAGGCTGAAAAGTTACTCAAGTGAGTTTTCTGTTCTATGGAGGTCTAAGGTAATGTTGTATTACTGCTATTTCTTATGTTACCATGGGACTCCCACCACGACGACGGGGAAGATTCAAGCATGTGAATCTATAAAAGATATCAATACTGGAGAACCACAGTGTATAGGGAAGTAACTTGTGTTATATCCATAAGTATCCAAAATAGATACTGGGTTTGCTTCTTGCGAAAGATATATTCTGATGCCTTCTCCATATTTTATCATTAAATCTTTCATAAAATTTGCTGTCTCAACTTTATCCATTTAATTCTCAAACAACTATTTCTGGAATAATCTATATCCAATTCTTCTAATCGGTTAGCTTTCTCCATCATATTTATATCTATAACGAGTAATAATGGGTTGTAATCGCTTATACAATTTGATTTGATTTTAAAATCTACAATCAGGGAGAACAACATGTAAGATATAATCTATTGATGTGCCTTGACTTGAGCCTGTAAAAGTTGGGATATATAAGTTTTCACCTGATGAAAAATTGCTGGCAAAAAACAGGTCATTCTTTATAACTAAACTGTTTTGTGCATCACCATATGGGGAGTGTTTAAAATGTGGAATATCCTCTCAATGCCTTTCTATTAGACCCCAGACAGGTTGGCCACTAAAAAGACATACTGAAATATTAAAACCACAGCCCACACTATAAAAGTGTCAGCCTTACATTTGTCATAAACGTTTGATATCTCATCATTCAAACAATCAATAGTATCAGTAGTCCTCCGGTCAAAAACTTTGTAATAGTTTATAAGAATTATATCTGAAAAACTGAGCTGGGATATACAAAGTATCTAATACCAAGCAGAGTTGCACATCAAGCTTAAAGGAGGTAATCCTCACTGACAATAGTACAGTCAAGCCCCCTCTTGGTCTACCAGCTGGGGAGGGCATTGCTGGATTGCAAAAGGTTTGAAAGCCATCAATGCAAAAATCCCCTTGCATCCAGGTCTCTTGGTAGCAAATCGTCCATTATCATCCCTCTCCAGTGTTTGTTTGATAATTTATTTCAAAGACCAGCTATATTCCAAGAATTTTGTTTTAGACTTCTCTTAATGGTGGACCCCAATGTTTCTGATGTAGATGTAGTTGGGATGATTTTGCTGTCCATTACTGGGGGATCCATACGTTGTCTTTCTCTGTCAGGAAAACAGATGTTTCTCCTTTGAGGAGTATTACCTGTGGGCAGTCAGTAATGGAAAATGGACAGATCTGTTTGTTTTGCTATTGTTGCAGCCTACTTTTATTGCCAGGTTGTTAATGGCCATGTTGTTATTATTTTCCGTATCTTTAAAGGAAGTCCTATTGGTCAAGGCAGTGTTTGGAAAAAGCCTGTAGGATTACTGGGTGCTTCCTTCAGGAAATGAGGATATTTCCTCTCCTCCACTGTTTTGGTGTTTATCCCCCTGTCCCCTGCTTTTCAAAGTATTGTTTCGTAGAGATGGTAGGTAGACCAGATTGTATGTGTGCATTCTCTTTGAGTCTTAGTATTGTTTAGAAATTGAATGGACAAAAGATCTCTTGACTTAAGATGTTCCAATTCAGGGAAACATTGTGAGACCCTGAAGATATTTTGATGGTTCAAAATGTCAAAGTGCCCTTCAGATTGGTAGCATGGACATGGAGTTGAGTGGAGTATGCATGGGTGGTAGCCCATTGCCATTACAGAGAACCCATTTTTATTTGAAATGGCCATTACATTTGCACAGACATACAGTTTTACTGATAAAACTATACAACGCGCAAATGATAATGTGTGGAAATGGCATCACCAAGTGTACTGATTGCTTTGAAAGTATAAAAATATTGATTTCCAGCACATTTCAGAATTACAAAAAAAGTGCTTCATTTGTGCTTTGCTAATTCAAATATATGCTTAAATATTTTCACCGTTCATTTACAGACATTTACACTTTTTTTGTGTTCTACAAAAAATAACATCCTACAGCCTTTCGTCTCACATGGTTATCCAGCAGGATTGTCACATAAATCCTCTTGCTTTTTTAATGTCAGTGAAAGAAAAGTAAACACCAAGCTCTCTCAGAAGACAGAGCGTGACATTTAATCTAGGTCTCTGAATGCACAGCAAATGTGACCAGATGAGAGCAAAATTTAAATGCCTGTTTACAGAAAGAGAGCACTTGTGGAAGAATACAGTAAGTAGGCAGTGCTGCACAGGAATGAATGGCGCCCTGGTACAGAGTCAGATTACTGTATTGTCACCTAGCGGTACTGGTATTGTGGGGCCCTGTAGAGCCCCGAGTGGGCAATAAGAAGTTATGCGCGGTGTACCCAGACATGGAGGAAAAAGTGGTTTGCACTGAGAACCATATGAACAGTGAAAACAACGAAAACAATAAAAACTGTGAAAAATGGGAGAGCTGAGAAATTCGTACTGACCATACCTTTCCTAGGTCCACTAGACCAGCCCACGCCGTGCATATTTCCACCCACCTGTATTGAGCAATATGCGATGTAGTTTTGTTCAGTCCACAGGTAGTCCCCAGAAATTAGCATGCACAGGTGGGCGTTTTCACAGATGCCTTGCACCCTCAGCCCTCCCACACCCATCGGATCCCGTCCAGCAAATGTCATACATTACGGTTTGAACTTACGGTTTCATGGAGGAGCGGGACATGTCTCTGCTGGCCCGATGTTCCCCCTTTGTCTTGGGGTCCTGTCCCCATTTCCTCATCTCCTACAGATGTCTGCGTTCCTCTAAATCTTCTTTGGGCTGGGTGCCTGTACCAACTCCCGGCCTGGAGCCAGATTGGTCCGATGGCGCTGTGTCCATTTGTATGTTCGTTGCTCTGTCCAGTTCATCCAGCATTCTCTCTAGGTCCTCCGGATGGTCCCATTCCCGTGTCTGGCCATCTAAGGTGATCAGCATTGTCGCCGGTTTCAGCAGGCTGTATTTCACCTCTTGTTTCTTCAGTCGAGGGCGGAGAGCTAAGAATCTTTTCCACTTATGATTAGTTTCATATGAGAAGTCTGACAGGAAGAGAATGCAACTGTTTTCATAAGTATAAGGTCAGTGTTTGGCTACCTCCAGGATATGCCTGTCCTGTTGTAGACAGAAGACCAGGAACTATCTTGAAAGAGAATGCAAGAGCTGGCAGTATGCCACAGTCTGTATGCTCTCTGGAATTCCAGTGGGGATTAAAAAGTGATGTGAAGAAGGGATGGGAGTCATTTACAAAGGAGCCTTCCATACTGTTGTTACATGTTCTTCGGCACTCCTGTTTTCCACACATTATGACAATGGCTCCTTTCAGGTCAACGGTTTTCCTACAGAGCTCCCATATGTTTGTGCGCTAATCAGGTTGTGTTTCCCACTTAGATTTCACATCCGTCACCCTTTGTTCCAGTAAGTGCATCTTGGATTGGAAAGACAAGATATATCCATAGATAGACTGTACTTCATTGTTGGTGGCCGACACAGTGTCATTGACTGCCACTATTGAGCGTTTGATGTCTGCCAGCTCCTTCAACAGTATGGCCAGCGCGATATGGGACACCACCGTTACTTCAGCCAGAGTGTCTTTGAGTGGATTAGCTTTTCTCTTCCCAGGCACTGCTTCCAGGAATGTCAGTTGTCTGGTGTGTTATGGTTTCGGACCCTGCGACATGGATGAGCCCCTGCCACCTTTTCAGCTACAGTCAGGCGTGAGCCGAGAGTAGACATCACCCAGTCGAGCCACAGAAAGTCACCAGTCCCAGAGCACTACATACTATCTTATGCGGAAGAGGAACTGGAGGGTGGCCTCACAGCCACTAAATGTGTCAGGGGTAACGTATGTACCGTGAGGCCTCCAATGTCCCAAGTTATCAACTCTAAGTGGTTAAAACCGTGGTCTCTGTTCAATGTGCTGGGGGGGGGAGGGGGAGGTACTTGTGGCAACTTGTTTGTTTCATGGAGTCACCCCTTGTACAGTGATGTAATGAATGTCATCATTCATTTGGCTACCCTGCATGTGCATATTCCATTGAAATGCTGAGGGGTGATTATGAACTGGAGCTTGGAGGTGACCGGTGGCTGGGGTGTCTCTCCTGATCCTGAAGATCAATAAATTACATGATTTACAGTTACATCTTTCCTGGACCTCATTGTTACTTTATCATACTGGCGACGATCTGGAGGACGAATCCACATGTGGAATTAGGGAGGAGAAGACACCTCAACACCTTCAGGGTATTCTGGAGCCCTGTATGGAGTGAGAGGTGGTAATTCCTTTCCATGACCGGTGGAGAGACAAACCTTTAGTCCGGTGTCGAGTTGGCTGTGGACATAAAGCGGTTTTCGTGACATCAAGAAATACTGTAAGTACAGTGAGCTGTTACCGCCTCGTGCGCAACTGCCTGCTTACCGTGTCATGGAACTGTGCCTGTGCTCCCGCGCTGAGCTTTTCATAAGAGGTACCATTGTTGCTCGCGCCCCTGTCCGTGCTGCTCCTGGCGTATATCTCTGACGTGTTTGTGTGCAGCCTGTAGAGCGTGCATTAGTTTCTGTGTGTGTACCGCACAACATCATCAACTCATTAAGCTCAAGCCCTATTGCCTGGAGAAGCTTACGCTTTGCGACGCAGACAGCGGCCATTTTGAGGCTTTGGGAAGGTCGGGCAGCTTTTGAATGTGCTCTGTGTTATTTGCAAAAAGAGATCAGAAGATTTATATGCGTTAACAGCAATAGGCACACTTAAGTTACATTGCGTTTTTATCACTGTACGGCGACACGCACACCTTAACTACGGGGCTGCCATTAGCGAGGCTGTCTTTTTCGAGTTGTGTGTTTCTGGTCCGGCGACACACACGCCTGACCTATGTGGCTATTGTTTTGCACGCTTGCTGGGGATCTTCAATCCTACGACTTAAAGATTATCACTCTTGATGTGAAACTACTGGAAACTGGTGCAGGTTGGGCACGGCATGTAGATATGGTGGTATTTATGAGCGATTGACACGTTAAGCACATCGTGTCAGTTGTGTTAAATTTGGAAGAAATGTGGAAGAAAGTGATCCAGCGTTATGCTATGAGTGTGTTGTGCTTCTTTAAGATTGAGCACAAAACAGCCTTGCTCTTGCATTGTCTGGGTTCAGAGGGACACAAGGTCTTTGACCACTTACCACCTCTTCCTGCTGAAGTTGCCACTGAATTTAATGAGTATAATATATCTATCAAGAAATTGGACATTGATTATTTACCTGAGGTTAGCATGATCCTAGAGCGGTATCATTTTGGAAGATGTGTGCAAAAAGATGGGGAGTCTGTAGACAACTATATCACAGATTTGTGTAAATTGGCCTCATCGTGCAAGTTTTAATTTACATCTTCAGAGAGGATAAGGGATCAGTTTAAGCTCGGATGTAACATTGAAAAGGTCAGGGATGAACTTTGGCTCAAGGACGAACCTTCACTGGAGGACGTTTTGGAAATCGCAAAGAAAATTGAACATTTTTTGAAATGTGTTGAAGTTATTAAGAAGGATTTTAAAGCGGAGGTTCAAGTTGTTAAAGACAGGGTAGAGACGGCACGAAAGAAACAAGGGATGCCTGCAGGAAAAAAGGTCAACAAAGGAATGGATGGGACGGTGAAGGCCAAAGATGGGCGGAAGTGTTTTAGGTGTGGGAGTGCCACCCATTTAGCTTTATACAAAAATTGTCCAGCTCTTAAAGTTGCGTGCAGGGGTTGTGGCAAGATGGTTCATTTTTAGGTCGAGCCTAATCAGCGCGCAAGCGGTGCTTAGGAGTGACCTCTTGGAATCGGTCTGTACTTTTTGGAAAACTCGTGCATGTACTGAACTGTTTCCAATGAGCGCTCGTGCATGTATGGCATACACCTTGCGGGAGCGAGCAGCGGCGCCATCTGTTTCCACTTATCGCGCCCGCGCGTTAATTGGAAACAGATGGCGGTCGCGTTCACTTTTGCGGCTGCTTGTTTACATTTGCCTTGCCGTCCTAAATGTTTCCAAGATTTTACAGGCTCCCGTGAGCAGCAGCGCGCAGGGGCCATCTGTTTTAGCGTGCATCAGACCAGCCCCGGGAGAGAGGCAGCCTTTGGCGAGCGAGAACAATGGCCCCTCTTAAACACTGGAGCATACACTTACCCACAGGTTTCCCTGAGCCGGGTCCTCCGATGAATGAGATTTTTCCACAGAGGCTGCTAATAGCGAGTTCCCTTCATTTTTGTGAGGAGCCGCGGATACAAATCAGAAGTTCTGTCTAAAAATGAATCCCCGGACATTAGCCACCTATCTCCTCGTCAGTCTCCTTGTTTTTTGTGCAGAGGTTTACAGTATGGCATTTTCTCCATCCGAATCTTATTGTTTTTTTTATTCTCAAAGAGCGATAAAGTCAGTGACTCTGCCCCAGCCCTACCCTCTACTGGCTTCTGTCACGCGTTGTTCACGCCAGTGAGCGCTTAAGTCAGTGTCTCTGCCCCAGCCCTACCCTCTACTGGCTTCTGTCACATATTGTTCACGCCAGGGAGCGCTGAAGTCAGTGACTCTGCCCCAGCCCTACCCTCTACTGGCTTCTGTCACGCATTGTTCACGCCAGGGAGCGCTTAAGTCAGTGTCTCTGCCCCAGCCCTACCCTCTACTGGCTTCTGTCACGTATTGTTCACGCCAGGGAGCGCTGAAGTCAGTGACTCAGCCCCAGCCCTACCCTCTACTGGCTTCTGTCACGTATTGTTCACGCCAGGGAGTGCTGAAGTCAGCGACTGTGCCCCAGCCCTACCCTCTACTTGCTTTTTTCATGCACCTTTGTATTAGAGTTCTGCTGGGCACATGGGATGTTTCTGTTCACGTCGGGGAGCGCTGAAGTTAGTGTCTCTGCCCCAGCCCTACCCTTTACTGGCTTGTCTCATGCACCACGCACCGTGCTGTTACAGTTGTGCTGGTCCAAAATACAGGCACAATCGCCAACATAAAACACACGTTTGTTTTAAGCCATAGGTTTTAAGGATGGTGCTCTTTACTAGCGTGTAAGCGTGCACCCAGCCTATGCCCATACACCCCTGAAATCGCTTGCCCTTAAGCAGAATATACCAACCCGAAAAGGTGAAAGGTTAAGCTGCATAGCTAGCATCAGTGGGCAAACACAAGCAGGTGATGTTACTTTGTGAGCGTAAAACCAATCCCCTCCCGTCCCCCTCCACAAATAGGTAATACTATTTGCCTTTTCCCGCAGTGTGTAGCTACCCTCAACAAAAAAAAAAAAGGCTGCGCAGTCTTAGCTCTATTTGTTTTGCCACCTCCTCTTGTTACCGCAAATAGGTACTGTGCCCTAGTGGTGGAGCGTGCCATAGACACTTGCCCACAGAAAGAGAACAAACCCCCTGGCATGCCTATGCAGGCAAGTCAGTGTAGGAAAAGTGGTTGTCTCAATTTTTCTTTGTCACTCTGTTTTTAGATATTTGGGGCCACTAAAATGATATGATTCAGTGGACACACGTTCAGTTTTATTATGGATTTACTGCATTTATCACATAATTCACCATATGCTGCACTGTTTTAGATGTGCACCAAAAAATGTATCTAGCGCAAACAGGTCAACAGTTACTAAAAAGTTACCATGAGTGGTGCTGCAGAGTGGTGCTGCAGAGTGGTGCTGCAGAGTGGTGCTGCAGAGCTCTTCAACATAGCTTAAAAACATTGCCAAAGCCAATCGCTCTGGCCAAAAACTTACAAGATCCCAAAGGCGAGACCTATTGGCTATGCCAATGCTTGTTATAGTGAGTGTAAGAACAAGAACGCTTAGTAGGCTTGAAGGTAAAAGAGCTGGAGGTTGGATGCTGTGAGGGTTCGGATTTTGAGTGTGGTCAAATAGTGCTGCAGGTGGATGTTGTTTCCCGTAAGTGTCCCATTGATGATATTTTGGTCGATGGCAAGCTTACCAAAGTTTTGTTTGATGCAGGGGCAAAAATCATGTTGGGTATCAAATGAGTTTTTCGTACAGAATTTGATGGAAAGTGAGAAGTTACTTAAACCTGACAGGCCATTGGCCTATGGAGGTGAGCCCATTAAGTTGAGAGGGTACTTCATGGGTATGAGTGAATACAAAGGAAGGTGGGTTGCTGGAAAAGTGTATGTATGAATCAGAGGGGACATCATACTAAGCTGGTTTCACCAGAGAGATCTGGGTGTCATGCTTGATCCCAGCAGTAACCCTACCGTCATAGTGAAGAGTGAGATGCAAACCATTGCGAGTGTGGAGAGTGGAACCATGTCAGAGGAGTTTGTTCAGAGTATGGTTGATCAATTCCCCTCTGTATTCAGGTCAGAGTTAGGTTGCCTCAAGGGATATCGACAGAAGAATAAATTGAGGCAGGGTGTGCAACCCAAGTGTGGCAAGGTGTGCAATGTGCCTTTCTCAGTGCGGGGTGGTATGCGTTTGGAGTTGGAGATTGTAGGAAGGTGGAATCTGACTACATGGTTGCCCCCACTTTTTTCCTGGTGTTTTGTTGGTTTTTGACTTAGTTTGGCTGGGAACCTGCTATTCAGGTCCCCAGCCTATCTGCTTTCTCTTTAAACGACTTGGAGTGCACTTTAGGTGCACTAGTGATTGGATACTGTGGTACCTTATGAGTCCCTAGTATATGGTACCTTAGGTACCAAGGGCATAGGTACTTCACAGGCCTACCAGGGGCTGAAGCATGTATTATGCCACCCCTGGGAAGCAGACTAAATCTGACACCACAGGCCTGCTACTGCAGCCTGGGTGAGGAAGTGCTAGCACCTCTCACTGAGATATAGGTCCCCTATATCTCTCCTGCACACACATTGAGACTTATCAGTCACCCCTAAAGCAGGCCCTATCAATCCTGAGGGCAGGGTGCTTAGTTTCCATGTGAGGGGGTGCCTCTGCCTGAGCAGGGCCCCTCTGCAGCTCTGAGTCCATTCTCTGGGGCTGTTTGTGGATGCGGTTAAACCATATACTCTTAAGTGCATTATATCCTCGCGGTAGAATGCTAACTTTGGAATGGCTGCATCAAAACATGTCGTGTTTGGTGTCAAACATCTTGGAATACTACCCCCCCGCCAGTTCTGGCGGCGGGGGTAGCATTCCACCCTTCTAGAGGGATAGACATGTACCTACTGTGGAAACGCAGTAGAATCCTGCAGAGCCCTGGCATCACAAAATGGATGCCACCAGTCACAGACACTGGGCTGCCCTCCTGCTGATGACCAACACCCGCAGTGGAGGAAGCCCAACAATAGATATCCTGTCCCAAGGGGGTGTGACCACCTTCCAGACAGGGTTTAGTGTATTGGGGCTGGGTGGGTGCACTCTTAGAGTGCTCTGAAGTCCTGCACTGGGGGAGCAGAAGGCTCCTCTGTGCATACCCCAGTTCAAACCGGCTCAGGGGCTACCTGCCCCTGCTCTGGCGCGAAACTGGACAAAGGGAAGTAGGTGTAACCACCCACTCCCCTGACCCTCCCATAGGTGGGGTCATAGAGCTAGTCCCTCCCTTTCTTTTAGTATAAGAGGGGGAACCTGTGCATTGCAAACTAGATCTCCCTGGACGACGCTCTAAAGAAGAATCCTGGACCTTCGACGTTCCACTACCTTTAGAAGACTGAAGAATCTCCCTTGGAGTCAAGGAGTGACTCCCCTGCTTGGCAGGCACCAAAAACTACAAACGACGGTCGCAAACTACGCTGCTCCCGCCGGAGTCCGAAGTCCCTGCAGCCCAAGAAGTGGATTTCCTGACTTCTCAAAGGCCATCGTGAGTCCCCAGCGAAGCTGAGGCCAGTGGACCCCAAGAGTGACGAGGAACCGCGACCCCTGGGTACCGTGCACTATTGTCGAGTGCAACCCCTTCACAACGTTCTACGAACTTGTGCTTTGGACCACGTGTGGTCCTAGCCTCCAGCAGGAATCCCTCCGAAGATCAGAGGCCTACCACGTCCCGAGTGACCGTGGGCCCCTGTTGAGCGAATCCTCCCGAGGCGTCTTCGCGATCCCTTGCCAGGCGGCTTGTGGGTCCCCTGAAGGCTTTCCTACAGAACCAAAGGGCTCCCCTGGTTGCTCCAGGCCTGCCCTGACTTACACTCGCTGGGTGAGTCCCTCAGACCTTGCTGGTCTGCGCCATTGACTTTTTACACTTTCCCCGAGACTTGCTGTTACCAAGGCTTGTTGGCTCCAATCGAGTCGCCGACACCGCAGTAAGCTGCAGACATCGTGGGACACGCCGAATCCAGCTCCTGGTCGTCGTCGACGCCTCCTGGACCTCGTGGCTGAAGAGTCAAGGCACCCGTGAACGACCTGAATCTTGTGACGACGGTGGGCATCCATCTTCCTTGCCCCGAGTCACTGCCAAGTGACTGTGAACACTGTCCCCTCTGCTTTCAGGTCTTCCATCTTCTGAATCCAGGCTTGGATTCCTCCGGACACTTCTCCTGTCGCCGCAAGCAGCAAGTCTTCACTGGCTCCCATTGAAAACGACGCAGCGACCCGACACCAAAGAACACCTATGCACCCGCCTCCCCTGGGTGAGGTAACTTCAGCACTACGGTGCTCCTGTGGGTGTGGGCCCTAGAACTACTTACCCTGTAAGTGACTTGCATGTAGCTACCCTAGAAGTGCCCTAAAACTCTTACTTTCCAAGTGCGACTATCGCGCTGACTCGTAAATGGTTCGCGTCTGTGTTAGACACACCGCGTCCAACTCCCTTGCAACTCTATCTGTAACCGCGTCCTTCGACTAGTACAAGGACCGATCGGTGTGTTCGCCTCGCACACGCAAGGGACCTTTAACATTGAAATCTCAATCGCGTCTGTTCGCATAGACTCGTACAGGACTCGCACCGGTGCCAGGACACTGCGTCCGCCCCCTGTGGGTCTCCTACAACTACCTGGGGTGGTTCTTGGGGGTCCCTCGATTCTAGATGCCCTAAACTTAGGTCTAGCCAAACTAAGATTGTGATATTCGATTGTGCTAAACTTATTTTGATAACATTTGACTTGTACATATGTTCCTGACTTCTAATCTCATAAAGAGATTAGTAGAGAGTTGTTTATTAATAAATACATATATATTTGATATATATACCTGTGTGGTGTCTTTTCATTTGGTGATTCAAGAGATTGTGTGGTAAAACAAGCTGCTTTACATTCCTTCAAGACTTAGCCTGAAGGCTGCTCTCCACAGCTACCACTAGGATAGCTTTCTATAAAGGTTGCCTTAAACCTATCTACCATAAGAGTCAAATTGTTCTGGTGCAAGGTGTCCACTTTAATTAGTGAACAGCATATACCAGGCCAACTTCTCACATTGGTGGGCAGCGTGTGGGATTCCAGCTTGCTATTGTTTTACCAGAAAATCTCTATTTGAATTACTAACTGAAAACCACTATAGGTACTTAAGGTACATATAAAGTCAAGCGTAGTATCAATAAGTTCTACTGAACTTAGAGCTGTGTGCCAAGGGATAGCACACCCTTTCTACAGCTCAAGCTAGTATCAGTAGGCCACAAACTAGTGTAGGTAGTACAACACTGCACAACACTAGAATGTCCTTAAAGGGTGGAACCAGTGGATCCACTCAGCCTCAGTATAAGGACATGGCTTTCTCTGACTTGAGAGCCATGTGTGTTGAAAGACACCTGAAGCTAGGACAGAGTCCCTCCACACTACACCTGATAGATCTGCTGACAGCAGATGATCTTCAATTGGCTCTAGGAGCTAATGGGTCTGAATCAGGGGGTGGGTCAATTACAGTGTCTGGGTCAGATGATGAAAGTCAGAATGACCAAGACTCTGTGATTGAAGGGCCAGGCTCCAAGGGGCCTGAAAAGGACAGAGGAATTCTCCCTAAGAGAACTGACACAGTGGATGAGAGGCATAGGTCCCCTTCCAGGGAATCTGACCACTCTTCTCACTCTGGCAGAGAATTTGTCCAGCAGAGGAACTCCTACTTTCCCATAAGAGAGAGCTACTCTGACAGAATGTGCAAACTGCTACAGTATGAGGAAGCAAGAGTTGCCCTCAGAACCAAGCAGTTGGCACTAGATAGAGAAGCCCTGGAGATCAAGAGAGCTTCTAGAAGAGAGGGGTTAGAACCCCTTGGTGGCAGCCACAGTGTCCCTAGAGGCAGAGAATCTATTCCAGACCATAGGAACCTGAGCAAGGTTGTTCCTCCCTACCAGAGTGGGGATGATATCCACAAGTGGATAACTGCTATGGAGAGGGCCTGTAGAGTACAGCAGGTCCCCCAAAAGCAGTGGGCAGCAATCTTGTGGCTCTCCTTTTCAGACAAAGGTAGAGACAAGCTCCTCACTGTTAGAGAAGAGGATGCTGATAATTATGAAGTCCTGAAGAGTGCACTGATAGATGGGTTTGGCTTAACCACTGAGCAGTACAGGTTGAAGTTCAGAGACACCCAGAAGGCACAGACTCAGGACTGGACTGACTTTGTAGATTGTGCAACCAAGGCTCTGGAGGGTTGGCTGGTTGGCAGTAGGGTTACTGATTTCAAGGGATTGTATAATCTGATGATGAGAGAACAGATCCTTAATAATTGCCAGAACCAGTTGTTGCATCAATACCTGGTGGACTCAGATCTGACCTCTCCCCAAGAATTGGGAAAGAAGGCAGACAAATGGGTCAGAACCAGGGTAAGGCAGAAACCCCAGAACCAAGGGGGTGACACCAAGAAGCAAGATCCTAAGGGCTCTGAGAAAGGTGGGGATAAGTCAAAAGACCAGAAGTCTTCACAAGGGCCCCAAAAATCTGCATCTGGTGGGGAGTCACAATCCAACAAGGGAAAAGGCCAAAAGAAGCCCTGGTGCAAATTCTGTAAACAGAAAGGGCACTGGACTTCTGACTGTAACAAGTCCAAAGACCAAACCACCACCACTCCTGCCCCTAAGGCAACTGTTCCCCCTAGCTCAGCTACTGGTGGAGGTGGTACTCAGAATAAGGGTGTAGTAGGGTTGACCCTGGGTTCTGAAGTGGACTCTGACCTAGTCAGAGTGCCCACTCAGGCAATGCTGATTTGTGATGGAGACCTTGATATGTCCTTCCTAGTAAGCCCCAGTAATCTCGGCAAATACAAACAGCAGCCTGTAATAAATGGCAAACAGGCTTTGGCATTTAGGGACACAGGTGCTAGTGTCACCATGGTGGCAGAGGATCTTGTGGACCCTGGACAGATCATCCTGGGCGAAATGTACCAGGTGACCAATGCAAGCAATGTCAGGACCAACCATAGTCTGGCAGTTGTGAATTTCTCCTGGGGAGGGGGTAACTGGCCTCAAGAAGGTTGTAGTCGGTGCAGACCTCCCTGTAGAATGTCTACTGGGCAATGATCTAGAGACTTCAGCCTGGTCTGAAGTAGAGTTATGGACTCATGCTGAGATGTTGGGCATCCCTGCAGAGTTATTTGCTGTGACCAGGTCACAAGCAAGAATGCATAACACTGAACCAGCTCTGGATCCTGGAACAATGGACCAGATGCTTCCCAAGAGGAGGAGCAGTAGGGTAAAGGCAGTGCCTTCCCCTCTGTCTCAGATCACAGACTCACCTCCAGAGGGAGGTGAAGCAGATCCTGAAGAAGGAACTGCCCCAGAGGGACTTGAGCCTGATCAGGTTGAGTTCTTGGGGGCAGGGGGCCCTTCTAGGGAAGATCTGAGTAAGGAGCAACAGTGCTGCCCCTCTCTTGAACCCCTCAGACAGCAGGCTGCTGCTGAGGCTGCTGGGAGTGCTAGTGGGTCCCATAAAGTTCATTGGGATGAGGGACTCCTATATTCTGAGGGTAGAGATCCAGCCCCTGGAGCCACCAGGAGGATGGTGATACCTCAGAAGTTTAGGGGTTCCTCTTGACCCTAGCACATGATATCCCTTTGGCAGGTCACTTGGGCCAAAACAAGACCTGGGACAGGCTTGTTCCACATTTTCATTGGCCACATATGTCAGAGGACACAAAGGAGTTTTGTCGCTCCTGTGTCGCATGCCAAGCCAGTGGTAAGGCAGGTGGCACAACAAAGGCCCCCCTGATACCGCTACCTGTGGTGGGGGTACCCTTTGAAAGGGTAGGGATTGACATTGTTGGTCCCCTTGACCCTCAAACTGCATCTGGGCACAGGTTTATCCTGGTGGTAGTGGATCATGCCACCAGGTACCCAGAAGCAATTCCCCTAAGGACCACCACAGCCCCTGTGATGGCAAGAGCCCTCATTGGAGTTTTCTCCAGAGTGGGTTTCCCAAAGGAGGTCATCTCTGACAGAGGTACTAACTTCATGTCAGGATATCTGAAAGCAATGTGGAAGGAGTGTGGTGTAACTTATAAGTTCACCACTCCCTATCACCCACAATGCAATGGTTTGGTTGAACGCTTCAACAAAACCCTTAAGGGAATGATTAAAGGACTCCCAGAGAAGCTTAGGCGGAAATGGGACCTTCTTCTTCCTTGCCTGTTGTTTGCATACAGAGAGGTTCCACAGAAGGGGTTGGTTACAGCCCATTTGAGCTTCTGTTTGGGCACCCTGTAAGAGGTCCATTGTGTTTGGTTAAAGAGGGCTGGGAGTTACCTCTCAAACCCCCAAACAGGATGTGATGGACTATGTACTTGGTCTCCGCTCCCGGATGGCCGAATACATGAAAAAGGCAACCAAAAACCTGGAGGCCAGCCAAGAATTGCAAAAAGCTTGGCATGACCAAAGGCTGTGCTGACTGTGTACCAGCCAGGACAGAAAGTGTGGGTGTTGGAGCCTGTGGCCCCAGCAGCCCTCCAGGACAAGTGGAGTGGCCCCCATACAATAGTTGAACAGAAGGGAGAAGTCACCTACCTGGTGAATCTTGGAACTCCCAGGAGCCCCCTGAGGGTGCTCCATGTCAACAGATTAAAGCCATATGTTGACAGGGCTGACATGGGCTTGCTCATGGCAACTGATGAGGACCAGGAGGAGGAGAGTGACCCTCTCCCTGACCTGCTCTCTCAGAACACTGATGATGGGTCAGTAGATGGTGTTGCTTTGGCAAGCAGCCTCACTGACCATCAGCAAACTGAGTGCAGACAAGTTCTGCAACAGTATAGACATATGTTTAGCCTGACCCCTAGTCAGACTACCTGGTGCACCCATGAGGTGGACACCGGAGACAGTCTGCCTGTCAAGAGTAAAATCTACAGGCAACCTGACCATGTCAGGGACTGTATCAGGACTGAAGTCCAGAAAATGTTGGAGCTAGGTGTAATTGAGCCTTCAGATAGCCCTTGGGCTAGCCCAGTAGTCCTGGTACCCAAGCCTCATACCCAGGGTGGTAAGAAAGAAATGAGGTTTTGTGTAGACTACAGAGGCCTCAATGCAGTCACTAGGACTGATGCCTATCCCATACCAAGGGCAGATGAGCTGATTGATACTTTGGCCTCAGCCAAGTATCTAAGTACATTTGACCTAACAGCTGGCTACTGGCAGATCAGATTAGCTGATGATGCAAAAGCCAAAACAGCATTCTCGACCCCTAGTGGGCACTACCACTTTGTGGTGATGCCCTTTGGATTGAAAATGCACCTGCCACTTTTCAGAGGTTGGTGAATAAAGTTCTGGCAGGGATGGAAACTTATTGCTCAGCTTATCTAGATGATATTGCTGTCTTTAGTTCCTCCTGGCAGGATCACCTGGTCCACCTCAGAAATGTTTTGGAGGCTCTGCAGAAAGTAGGCCTCACTATCAAGGCCACTAAGTGCCAGATAGGGCAGAGTCAGGTTGTGTACCTGGGCCACCTTGTAGGTGGAGGCCAGGTTCAGCCTTTACAGAGCACGATCCAAACCATAATGGAATGGGTTGCTCCAATCACCCAGACACAGGTGAGAGCCTTCTTAGGCCTGACTGGGTACTATAGGAGGTTTGTCAAGGGATATGGATCTATAGTGACCCCCTTGAATGATCTGACCTCAAAGAAAATGCCAAAAAAGGTTCAGTGGACAGCTAGCTGTCAGAAGGCATTTGAAGACCTAAAGCAGGCCATGTGCACTGCCCCCAACTTGCAGAGTCCAGACTACACCAAAAAGTTCATTGTCCAAACAGATGCTTCTGAGCTGGGTGTGGGAGCTGTACTGTCCCAACTGAATGATGAAGGTCAAGACCAGCCAGTAGCTTTTATTAGCAGAAGGCTGACCCCTAGAGAGAAACGTTGGTCAGCTATAGAGAGGGAGGCCTTTGCTGTGGTGTGGGCCCTGAAGAAGCTGAGGCCATACTTGTTTGGCACTCACTTCATAGTTCAGACTGACCACAAGCCCCTCCTATGGCTTAAACAAATGAAAGGAGAAAACCCAAAACTTTTGAGGTGGTCCATTTCCCTACAGGGGATGGACTATACAGTGGAACATAGACCTGGGACCCAACATGCCAATGCAGATGGACTCTCAAGGTATTTCCACTTTGAACACGAAGACTCAACTGGTCAAGGTTAGTTTAGTGTCCCTGCGTTTGGGGGGTTGTGTAGGAGAGTAGGATCTGCCTCTTATGTTGCCCCCACTTTTTTTCTGATGTTTACACTGGTTTCTGGCTATAGTCTGGCTGGGACCCTGCCAATCAGGGCCCCAGCCTCTCTGTTCTCTCTAAGCGACTTGGAGTGCACTCTAGGTGCACTAGTGATTGGATACTGTGGTACCTTATGAGTCCCTAGTATATGGTACCTTCACAGGCCTACCAGGGGCTGAAGCATGTATTATGCCACCCCTGGGAAGCAGACTAAATCTGACACCACAGGCCTGCTACTGCAGCCTGGGTGAGGAAGTGCTAGCACCCCTCACTGAGATATAGGTCCCCTATATCTCTCCTGCACACACATTGAGACTTATCAGTCACCCCTAAAGCAGGCCCTATCAATCCTGAGGGCAGGGTGCTTAGTTTCCATGTGAGGGGGTGCCTCTGCCTGAGCAGGGCCCCTCTGCAGCTCTGAGTCCATTCTCTGGGGCTGTTTGTGGATGCGGTTAAACCATATACTCTTAAGTGCATTATATCCTCGCGGTAGAATGCTAACTTTGGAATGGCTGCATCAAAACATGTCGTGTTTGGTGTCAAACATCTTGGAATACTACCCCCGCCAGTTCTGGCGGCGGGGGTAGCATTCCACCCTTCTAGAGGGATAGACATGTACCTACTGTGGAAACGCGGTAGAATCCTGCAGAGCCCTGGCATCACAAAATGGATGCCACCAGTCACAGACACTGGGCTGCCCTCCTGCTGATGACCAACACCCGCAGTGGAGGAAGCCCAACAATAGATATCCTGTCCCAAGGGGGTGTGACCACCTTCCAGACAGGGTTTAGTGTATTGGGGCTGGGTGGGTGCACTCTTAGAGTGCTTTGAAGTCCTGCACTGGGGGAGCAGAAGGCTCCTCTGTGCATACCCCAGTTCAAACCGGCTCAGGGGCTACCTGCCCCTGCTCTGGCGCGAAACTGGACAAAGGGAAGTAGGTGTAACCACCCACTCCCTGACCCTCCCATAGGTGGGGTCATAGAGCTAGTCCCTCCCTTTCTTTTAGTATAAGAGGGGGAACCTGTGCATTGCAAACTAGATATCCCTGGACGACGCTCTGAAGAAGAATCCTGGACCTTCGACGTTCCACTATCTTTGTAAGACTGAAGAATCTCCCTTGGAGTCAAGGAGTGACTCCCCTGCTTGGCAGGCACCAAAAACTACAAACGACGGTCGCAAACTACGCCGCTCCCGCCGGAGTCCGAAGTCCCTGCAGCCCCAGAAGTGGATTTCCTGACTTCTCAAAGGCCATCGTGAGTCCCCAGCGAAGCTGAGGCCAGTGGACCCCAAAAGTGACGAGGAACCGCGACCCCTGGGTACCGTGCACTAATGTCGAGTGCAACCCCTTCACAACGTTCTACGAACTTGTGCTTTGGACCACGTGTGGTCCTGGCTTCCAGCAGGAATCCCTCCGAAGATCAGAGGCCTACCACGTCCCGAGTGACCGTGGGCCCCTGTTGAGCAAATCCTCCCGAGGCGTCTTCGCGATCCCTTGCCAGCCGGCTTGTGGTTCCCCTGAAGGCTTTCCTACAGAACCAAAGGGCTCCCCTGGTTGCTCCAGGCCTGCCCTGACTTACCCTCGCTGGGTGAGTCCCTCAGACCTTGCTGGTCTGCGCCATTGACTTTTTATACTTTCCCAGAGATTTGCTGTTACCAAGGCTTGTTGGCTCCAATCGAGTCGCCGACACCGCAGTAAGCTGCAGACATCGTGGGACACGCCGAATCCAGCTCCTGGTCGTCGTCGACGCCTCCTGGACCTCGTGGCTGAAGAGTCGAGGCACCCGTGAACGACCTGAATCTTGCGACGACGGTGGGCATCCATCTTCCTTGCCCCGAGTCACTGCCAAGTGACTTTGAACACTGTCCCCTCTGCTTTCAGGTCCTCCATCTTCTGAATCCAGGCTTGGATTCCTCCGGACACTTCTCCTGTCGCCGCAAGCAGCAAGTCTTCACTGGCTCCCATTGAAAACGACGCCGCGACCCGACACCAAAGAACACCTATGCACCCGGCTCCCCTGGGTGAGGTAACTTCAGCACTACGGTGCTCCTGTGGGTGTGGGCCCTAGAACTACTTGCTTGTAGCTACCCTAGAAGTGCCCTAAAACTCTTACTTTCCAAGTGCGACTATCGCGCTGACTCGTACATGGTTCGCGTCTGTGTTAGACACACCGCGTCCATCTCCCTTGCAACTCTATCTGTAACCGCGTCCTTCGACTCGTACAAGGACCGATCGGTGTGTTCGCCTCGAACACGCAAGGGACCTTTAACATTGAAATCTCAATCGCGTCTGTTCACATAGACTCGTACAGGACTCGCACCGGTGCCAGGACACCGCGTCCATCCCCTGTGGGTCTCCTACAACTACCTGGGGTGGTTCTTGGGGGTCCCTCGATTCTAGATGCCCTAGACCTAGGTCTAGCCAAACTAAGATTGTGATATTCGATTGTGCTAAACTTATTTTGATAACATTTGACTTGTAACATATGTTCCTGACTTCTAATCTCATAAAGAGATTAGTAGAGAGTTGTTTATTAATAAATACATATATATTTGATATATATACCTGTGTGGTGTCTTTTCATTTGGGGATTCAAGAGATTGTGTGGTAAAACAAGCTGCTTTACATTCCTTCAAGACTTAGCCTGAAGGCTGCTCTCCACAGCTACCACTAGGATAGCTTTCTATAAAGGTTGTCTTAAACCTATCTACCATAAGAGTCGAATTGTTCTGGTGCAAAGTGTCCACTTTAATTAGTGAACAGCATATACCAGGCCAACTTCTCACAGAGACAGACAGAGAGACAGACAGAGACAGACCGACCGAGTCAGACACAGACAGACCGAGTCAGACCGAGACACAGACCGAGACACAGACCGAGACACAGACCGAGACACAGACCGAGACACAGACCGAGACACAGACCGAGACACAGACCGAGACACAGACCGAGACACAGACCGAGACACAGACCGAGACACAGACCGAGACACAGACCGAGACACAGACCGAGACACAGACCGAGACACAGACCGAGACACAGACCGAGACACAGACCGAGACACAGACCGAGACACAGACCGAGACACAGACCGAGACACAGACCGAGACACAGACCGAGACACAGACCGAGACACAGACCGAGACACAGACCGAGACACAGACCGAGACACAGACCGAGACACAGACCGAGACACAGACCGAGACACAGACCGAGACACAGACCGAGACACAGACCGAGACACAGACCGAGACACAGACCGAGACACAGACCGAGACACAGACCGAGACACAGACCGAGACACAGACCGAGACACAGACCCGAGACACAGACCGAGACACAGACCGAGACACAGACCGAGACACAGACCGAGACACAGACCGAGACACAGACCGAGACACAGACCGAGACACAGACCGAGACACAGACCGAGACACAGACCGAGACACAGACCGAGACACAGACCGAGACACAGACCGAGACACAGACCGAGACACAGACCGAGACACAGACCGAGACACAGACCGAGACACAGACCGAGACACAGACCGAGACACAGACCGAGACACAGACCGAGACACAGACCGAGACACAGACCGAGACACAGACCGAGACACAGACCGAGACACAGACCGAGACACAGACCGAGACACAGACCGAGACACAGACCGAGACACAGACCGAGACACAGACCGAGACACAGACCGAGACACAGACCGAGACACAGACCGAGACACAGACCGAGACACAGACCGAGACACAGACCGAGACACAGACCGAGACACAGACCGAGACACAGACCGAGACACAGACCGAGACACAGACCGAGACACAGACCGAGACACAGACCGAGACACAGACCGAGACACAGACCGAGACACAGACCGAGACACAGACCGAGACACAGACCCGAGACACAGACCGAGACACAGACCGAGACACAGACCGAGACACAGACCGAGACACAGACCGAGACACAGACCGAGACACAGACCGAGACACAGACCGGAGACACAGACCGAGACACAGACCGAGACACAGACCGAGACACAGACCGAGACACAGACCGAGACACAGACCGAGACACAGACCGAGACACAGACCGAGACACAGACCGAGACACAGACCGAGACACAGACCGAGACACACAGACCGAGACACACAGACCGAGACACACAGACCGAGACACACAGACCGAGACACACAGACCGAGACACACAGACCGAGACACACAGACCGAGACACACAGACCGAGACACACAGACCGAGACACACAGACCGAGACACACAGACCGAGACACACAGAGAGAGAGACACAGAGAGAGAGACACAGAGAGAGAGACACAGAGAGAGAGACACAGAGAGAGAGACACAGAGAGAGAGACAGACGGACGGACGTGTACATGCTGGGTCTGGTGGCTCAGTGGACTAATGCGTCCGCTGCAGGGGCCTGTGTTCGACCTCATGGTCACAGGTTTTTTTTTTTTTACTCTAGCCCTGCCCCCACTAACCCCGCTCCCACCGGTGCGGCCCTCGGCCACAAACTACACTGTGAATTTAGCCCCCGAGAGAAAGTTTGAGTGCCCATGAGTTAGAGGAACCGCACTGGCGAGAGGAGTTGGGTGATGCCAGTGGTCTGGACACCTCCCCAGACCTTGGCATGCTTTCTCCCCCTACCGTGGCTACGGAGGAGGGTGCATCTTACGCAGTGGTGTTGCGTAGGGCTGCCGAGGCCTTAAACCTCGAGCTTCCTACGGTGGCAGTCAGGACTAACCTCCTGACCGAGGTGCTTCAGCCGGCAGCGGCCTCTTCGGAGCCCCTGCTGCCATTCAATGAGGCCCTGACGGACATCCTTTTGGGCACTTGGTCCAGGCCCCACACGAGGGCTCCTGTGGATAGGATGATTGCCTGACGCCACCGCCCGGGAGACTCCATTTTCCTCTCTAACCCCCCCACTCTTGAAAGCTTGGTAGTCCAATCCTCCACTTCCAAGGGCGCATTCCCTAACGCACCACCTGATAGGGAATCCAAGAAGCTGGACCACCTTGGGAAGATGTTTTGCAGCGTGAATCTTTTCTGGATTCACTATGCTGTGCATTATTCCGCCATCTAGTGGTTGGGTCCAGAATTGTAGTATTTTTTCCTTTTTTTTTTCTTTTTTTTTTTGTTGGTGGGCGTCGACGATGTAGTACCATTTGGTGCCCTTCTGTGACGTCGACTGACTTCCTCCGGAAGCCACACCTTTGGTAGCCATCTTCAGATTCTTTTTTCCGCCGTTGGGTCTGGATCGATACGGAGAAGCTCCTGAGATTGGAGAGAAGAATCGTGGAAAAACCGAGAAGAATAGTTGGGAAAAACCGGTAGAGCGTAGTCTTCCATTTTCATCTTTAAATCTACAACGACCGCAGCTCGACGAAGAGAAGGAATCTAGAACTTCGTCGACGACCGGATAATGCGCATGCAGGGGACTCCCTGGGCGCGTTAATGGACAAAACGCCATTCAAGTTTTGTAAGAACTGCCACCACAAATACGCTCAAAAGGATCAGCACCCGGTCTGTAACCTGTGCCTGCCGCTGGACCATCGAAGCGACGGCTGCTACGCCTGCTCCGTCTTCACCCCGAAGATGTTGAGGGTAAGAGAAAGGCAGGGACGAGCCAATTACAACATGCAGGGCCAAGGACCACCGCCATCGCTGCAAGACCTGGGCCTCTCCAGTGAGGAGGAAGACAACGTCGCCGAAGGACCTGAAGGCGACGAGGAAACATAAGTTTTGGTCGTGGAAGTCGAGAGGAAGACTTCGAAGGAGGTAAGAGTCGTCGACCTCGAAAAAACCAGAAGAGTCTTGAAAATCAGACTCAAAAATACAAAAAGGATCCTCTGCGTCGAAGCATTCGGCGACCATAGCTGCATCCAAACAAAAACAGACCGTAGGATCCTTGGATAAGGACTCCGGAGCGGCAAAGGTCCTCGAAAAAACCATGACGTCGAAGGACAATCTGGAGAAGGACGCCTCGGCGTCGAAAAAAGAGATACCGAAGCAAACATCGACCGCTTCGGCGTAGTCAGTCGAAAAACGGAAAGCTCACAATGTAGGCACCGGAACACACGAGGCCGAGATTGAGAAAAAGAGAAGAAGGCTCGAAGCCGAAATGGCGAATATCCTTCAACGCAAAAAATACTTTGACGAAAGTTTAAAGCAATTCAAGATACCGCCGAAAAAAAGAGAAACCGAAACCCAAGGGGTTGCCGAACAACAATACCACCAAGAACCCCAGAAATAATCGAAGAAGAGGAAGGTTCTTACTTCTTCGGGGGAGATGTCGAACAAGCATACGCGGAATCGTCGAACTCGGAGACTCATGAGTTCCAGTGGCAAGACCTCGACGCCAAATCGCCCAAAGAGTCTGTAGAATCATATCCTTCGAGGCCATCTCCCCCAGATGACATTGGCGTTTATAACCAGGTGATAAAGAAGGCTGCAGAAACATATGGGGTTCAGCTAGAGGAAGAAGAACCTCAATCCTGTTTTTTATTGGAGACTTTGATGCCTTCACAATCTAGGAACCAATTCCTACCAATGCTACCTAGTGTATTAGACCAGGGGAAAGAGGCATTCAAGAAGCCGGATGTTTGCAAGGCTATAACACCAAGATCAGAGAAAAAATATAAACACTCCTCTAAAGACCCTTTATACATCCGGGGATAAGTGCCAGCTGACTATCCTTGCCTCAACAGCAAGGAAAAGGGCAAATGTGCTTACTACAGTGGGACCACCTCCTGATAAGGAAAGTAAGAGGATGGACCTCGTAGGAAGAAAGATGGAGAGAAGCGCAGCAAGCCAGTGGCGCATTGCGAATTCCAATGCATTGCTCAACAGGCATGCGTACCAGCACTGGGAAGAGGTAGGGGAACTGTTGCAAAACCTACAAGAACAATTCCAAAAAAGAGCAAGCCACCTGGTGGAAGAAGGCAAGAACATTGCAAACACATGTTTAAAATCTGCCCTTGATGCTGCTGAAACATCTAGCAGACAAATGATGATTGGCATAACGGAAAGGAGAAACGCATGGCTCAGAATCTCAGGTTTCAAGCCAGAAGTGCAGAGCAACATCATTAATTCTCCATTGAATGGCGAGCAATTGTTTGGAACGGTGGTTGATGAAAAACTAAATCAGCTAAAAAAGGACAACGAAACCGCAAGATCCATGGGAGCCCTGCAGTTCAGAGGTATGCGTAGAGGCACACCATCAAGGAGGCCAGCGGGAAGAGGTACACAACAACCTACTACCTCACACCAAGGTTACCAGCAAACATACCAAGCTGGGAACCAGAACACACAACAGGGACAGCAACAAAGCTGGCAATATCAAGGAAGAGGATCCTTTCGAGGGCGCCCCCGTGCCAGAGGTCAGACACAAAGGGGTGGACAACAGACCTCTACCAAGTGACTGCACTCACACAGAGGTACTCACAAAGACCAACAGTGACAGTACATACAAACAAAAAGAAGCAGTTAACAGAACAAATGGACACCAATTTACAGTTCCTCCAACATACCACTCCAGTAGGAGGCAGACTAACACTTTTTCAAGAAAGGTGGAAAGAAATACCACAGACAAGTGGATTCTAAACATAATACAGTACGGTTACTGTATAGAACTAGCAAAACAGCCTCCGCACAGGAGGGCAAGACAAAGGACACATTCAAAAGAAGAACTATCTCACCTGGTTGAAGAGGTGAAAGAACTTCAGAGAAAACATGCAATAGAACATGTACTGCACAGAGAAAAGAACAACGGAGTATATTCAACATACTTCCTAATTCAAAAAGTGGATGGAACATTATGGCCAATATTAGACCTAAGGTTTCTAAACAAGTTTGTAAAAACGCAAAGATTCAAAATGACTACACTACAAGAAGTGTTACCCCAGTTGCAAAACTGAGATTACCTGGCAACAATAGACTTAAAGGATGCGTATGTACACATCCCAATGAACAGAAGACACAAACGTTTCTTAAGATTTGTCATAAACAAACACTACCAGTTCAAGGTACTGGCTTTCGGTCTGAAATCAGCACCAAGGGTGTTCACAAAGTGCCTGGCAGCTGTAGCAGCACATCTCAGAAGGCAAGGAATTCATGTTTACCCCTACTTAGACGACTGGTTAGTAAGAGCAAACTCATACAGCCTATGCAAACAACATATACGGCAAGTGATGGAGACACTAGTTCAGCTGGGATTCTCCATACACGAGCAGAAGTCATCAATAGAACCGGAACGCAAGAAAGTGTTCTTGGGTGCAGAAATAAACTGTGTTAGGGAAGGCATTCCCCAACGAGAAAAGGATAACAGCTCTGCTAAAGGAGACTCACCTATACCAGAAGGGGCTTCATCTGACAGTGAGGACAGTGGGGAAATTACTAGGAATGATGGCATCATGCATTCACCTAGTTCCCAATATCCGTCTACACATGAGACCGTTCCAAGAATGGCTCCAAACACAATGGTCACAAGCTACAGGGAGTTGGGAGGATCTAGTGGTTGTCACAAACAAGGTTCATCAGGAGATGGCATGGTGGAACAGAGCAAATATAGCACAGGGGAGACCTTTCACACCTCCAACACCAACAGTGACCATAACAACAGATGCATCCCTAATAGGATGGGGAGCACACATGGACAATCTCAAAATAAGGGGTTTGTGGTCACCACAAGATGCAGTGAAACACATCAATATCTTGGAACTAAAAACAGTGTTCTTAGCCTTAAAAGCCTTTTAGAAAGCTATACGGGAAAAAGGTGTTGATACAAACAGACAACACTACAACTATGTTTTACATAAACAAACAAGAAGGGACTCGCTCTGTAGCACTATCCAATCTAGCACAGCAGATGTGGAGATGGGCAATCCCAAAAAGAATAGATATGTTAGCGATACACCTACCAGGGAAGGACAATCTAGAAGCAGACAGGCTGAGCAGACAAACAGCAGCATCCCACGAGTGAGAACTGAACCAAACAGAAGTGCAAATTTTTTTCAAACAATGGGGAACTCCACAGATAGACTAATTTGCAACACCCCAGAATGCAAAATGCCAAAACTTCGCATCCAGGCGACCCTGCAACCAGTACCTGGAGAATGCGCTATGGATAGACTGGTCAGGGATATTTGCGTACGCTTTTCCCCCCAATACCATTACTGAACAAAGTAATCAGCAAATGCAGAATCAGCAGGATGACAAGGATTCTCATAGCACCACAATGGGCCAGACAGACATGGTTCTTGGAACTAATGGAAATCTCGCAGGGATCAATGCACAAAATCCCTACCAGAAAAGATTTGCTAACAATGCAAGACGGGAAAGTACTTCAGCCAGAGAGCCTAGGCCTAGCAGCATGGCTCCTGAAGACTTAGAATTTGCACATCTCAAACTACCCGAAAGCACAATGGCTGTTCTAAGAGAAGCTAGGAAACCAACAACAAGAAAATGTTACACAGCAAAATGGAAAAGATGCACACAATGGTATCTTAAAAAACGTCTGTCTCCTGATCCTCAGACCTTCTATGACAATAACCTGGCTGTTCCACTGGAGAGACTTCGTAATGATGTCAAGCATTGGAGGTCGCTTCCCCTCTCCCTGTTGGGTCGAGCTGCCCTTTTTAAGATGCTGGCGCTCCCCCGGTTTTTGTATATTCTCCAAAACTGTCCACACAAGGTCCCCGACTCGTATTTTAGGAATATTGACAGTGAAGTTAGAACTCTGCTCTGGGATGGGAAAGCACCTCGTATAGCTATACAAAAATTGACTAAGGGCTGGTATGATGGTGGTATTGCCCTCCCTGATATGCGCCTATATTATTGGGCCTCTCAATTGATAGTGGTGAACCATTGGATATATCGTTCGCCGGTGGACCCAGCATATCTGCTGGATAAATATCAAATGGTAGGGAGGGCTACTTAGGAGCCCTTTACTACAAAGTTCGGAAAAATCGATACTTGGGTCCGACAGCCCACACAGTGGAGATATGGCACCATGCGACTCGAAGTTTGGGATGGTCGGGTCGCCTGACTCAAGCCACTCCGCTTTGGTCCACCCAACAATTAGGTTTGCTATGTCACCAACCAGGATTCGATAAGTGGGATACCATTGGCACTTTGTCCATTGGCCACCTAGTGAAAAAAGGTAAAATGTTAACTTTCGCGGAACTGAGGAATCAATATCAACTAGCTCAAGGGGAAATATTTCGTTATTTACAGATTGGCCAAGCCCTGACAGGAGCCCTTTCTGACATTGCCAATCTCCCAGAGTCTTCCCCTCTAGAAGATCGACTGCTATCGGAGCCTATGTCAGAGAAAGCCGTCTCGCTGACATAAAAGAAATTATGCAATAGAGCCTGCCTGATCCATTTTACACTCTTCGGGAGAGGTGGCAAGCCGATATGGGACATATTGACGATGATGATTGGCAAACAGCGTTGATGTCCCGAAAGAAGCAGCCATTTCTCTAAGGCTCTGATGGATCCAATTAAAAGTCCTTCACAGAACATACCTCACTGGGGTCACGCTAGAAAAAATTGGGGACAGATCAGACTCGATGTGTCTTCGTCGTTGCAACCAGGAGGCAACCTTTTATCACATTATCTGGGAATGTCCCCGTATACAAATTCTGTGGGAACGAGCCACAAGACATATGCAGAGGGTGTTGGATAAAGAAATCAGCCTTACGCTGCGCCTAGGGCTTCTTAATATTTGGGAGGCAACGGATCTAACAGAGGTAGAACAACAAATGACCGCATTGGGATACACACTAGTCAAGAGGGCTATTGCAATGAAATGGGGAGTGGGGGAGGAGCCATCACCAAAACGTTGGGCGCAGGAACTCTATAAATGTATGATGGCTAAGAAAGATGTGTTTAAATCTCGGGGTTGTCCTAAGAAATGGGATAGAAAATGGGGTAAATGGAACGTGTATCGGGGTGGGTTGTGTACTTCGCCAACTGCTGATATGGAAATGAGTCAAGGGGTCAGATTTGAGAGCAGAGCACAGATCTGAGTTCTTATTGCTTTTATTGACCATGTGGATGTGATAAATGTGGTGCCTTCTGTAAAATTATTTGTTTCCTCCAACTCCTTTTGTGATTCCCCAGTGGGACTTGAACCTGGTTCTTGCTTATCTTGTGTGCTCCTTTCGAGCCACTATATAACTGTCCTCTCAGACTCTTGACCCTTAAAACTGCCTTTCTGCTTGCCATCACCTCTGCTCGCAGGGTGAGTGAGCTCCATGCCCTTTCTTCTAAGCCTCCATTCCTGGCTGTTCATCCGGACAAAGTTGTCCTCTGCACTAGGCCTTCTTTTCTTCCGAAAGTGGTTACCTCTTTCCATATAGGATAGGCCATCACTTTGCCCACCTTCTTTCCGCATCCTTCTTAAGAGGAAGAGAGGCTCCACTGTCTGGATCCAAAACATGCGCTTTTGTTCTATCTGGATTGCACAAAACAATTCTGGGTGGATGACCAGCTCTTTGTTGGTTATGTGGGCGCCAAGAAAGGTCGGGCCGTACAAAAACGAACCATCTCACGATGGGTCGTTCTTTGCATCAAGATCTGCTATTCCTTAGTGAAAAAGGAACCGCCAGTGGGGTTGCGTGCCCATTCCACAAGGGCGACGGCAGCCACTACTGCTTTGGGACGTGGAGTCCCCCTTCTTGACATCTGCCAGGCAGCTACGTGGGCTTCACTGCACACGTTTACCAAACACTATTGCCTGGACAGCCAAGTCCGGAGAGACAGCTTCTTCAGCCGTTCAGTTCTCCAGGTACTTTCTGGTGTGAATTTGGTTCGCAGACCCACCACCGGGGCTGGTATTGCTGGGGTATCTATTCTAAGGTGAGGAATCCATAACTAATTGTCTCTTTTAGATGAAAAAGTTACTTGCCTTCGGTAACGATATATCTGTAAGACATAGATTACTCACCGCCCCACCCATCTTCCCCGTTCTGCGAACTGACTTCTAGGGTAAGGGACTACCCTTTCAGGGCCCTAGTTTTTGTGCACCAGTGGTCTGTGTCTTGCATGGCTCTGTGTTTCTGGCGTGGAATGTCACGCAAAGAACTGATGTCAGTGCGCGAGGGCGGCGTCTAAGTAGATACCGCGACGTCATTCCGGTGACCACGATGCCAACGATGAACGCGGAGTCGACCGACGCCACCTATCTACGTGCTGGGGTACTGCTGAGGGAAAAAATTCTCTGGATCCTGTCCGACACCTGGGGGTAATTCTAAGGTGAGGAATCCATAACTAATCTATGTCTCTTACAGATATATCGTTACCGAAAGTAAGTAACTTGTTCTTCTGGTGGATGCTCTTTCTAGGAACAGATTCCTCACTTGCCTCCCACTTTCCTCTTTTGTGGAGTGACCTCTTCAACATCTATCAAGGTCCTAAGTTAGTGATCAGCACACTTTCGCCAACAATAATTTTACACTCAGTACATATGTTCATGACATCCATCTATGCCGGGCACTGGGAAAAGTTAGTGGCTTGGTGTGAGGTTTGTCATCTAGTTCTGCAGGCTAAGGTCTCAGATGTATTGTTTGCTTTATCGCTGTTGCAGCACTTCCTTGCAGTGGACACAGTTAAAAATTACTTTTAGGACTTTGTTTTTGCCTGACCAACCCTCTCTTTTTAAATTGGCGAGTGTTATGCATTTTATTAAGGGTCTGAAGTATATGTTCCCTCCAAAACCAGGTAAAGTGGGACCTACATAAAGTCTTGACTTTCCTTATGTGTATGCCATTCAAACCTATGCACTTGTGCTTGCTATGGCTTCTGACAATCCACTTTTTCATTTTTCACCATAATTTCTGTGCGCTGTGTGCATTAACAGGTGCTCTCTGTGGAACCTCCCTACCTCCCCTTTATTCCCAAACAAATTGGTGCTGTGCACTCAGGCAGCCTTCCTGCCAAAGGTGGTATCACCTTTCTACGTTGGCCAGTCAGTTGTCGTGTAGTTCCTATAGTACCCCTGCAGGACCTGCGCGTTTGGATAACAAACTGTGGGCTTGGTGACCGACTGGCTCTGTGCACCCCCACCGCGTATGTTAGCCGGATTTGCATTAGCTAGCTCACAGTGCCACTAGAATCTCCTCTTATCGGGGAGAGATTAGTTCCTGGCAACCTTAGATCATGACAACCCTGATCCCTCAATCGTGTAAACAATGTACTACTTTTCGCTCAGTCATTCGTGCTTACTTGTTCAGTTTGTCTCAGAGAGTTACACAGAATAAACAGTCTGGGCGTTTCAATAAGTATTTATTGAACAGTTGTTATTCTAGTGTAAAATATATGTGCTGCAGCAACCAGCAGACAATAGCAGAGATATATTATCAGCAGTACGATGAAAGTGAAAGGATAGTACAGTTCTACCATATTGCAATAATAATGGTTACATACATGAATATATAAAATGCATTATAAAAGTGCACATACTCCTACAATGCCTAACTAGATGTACCTAAGTGTACCTAGCATGAGTGTAGGTCTAAAAGCGTAAGAGCCAAGAATCCTTCTAGGATTTAGTCGAATCCCATTACCTGAATAGAGAGAGTGTGGGATCCCGTCCTGGTCTCGAGTTGTACACCCTGCAAGGGCTGTGTTAGACCGCTGTCAGCTGGAGCGACTGCATGCAGGAGCCTCAGCGTCTCTGGTCAGTGTGTCAGCATGGAAGTCTCGGTTCCCTCTGTCTTATCGTGGCAAGATGTGGTGTATTTATACCCTAAAGTGTCTCGTCCCTTAGTATGGTTTGTATTGGTCTTTGTTAGACATGAGGAAGACGTCAGGGGTGAACTTTGTACATAGATATTATGCGGGAGATGTAGCTGGTGAATGCTCATGCATAATTTATGAGTACATTGTAGGCCTGTGTTCGTGAAAAACCCTGCAGTGTTCAAACCACAGACTAGATAACATTCAACCCTCAGAGCTCGTTGTGTACTGTAGGGAACTAATGTACGTGAAAGATCATGCCTATATTAGGGCATAGGAGATCATGACTATAATAGAGCATAGACGATTATGACCAAAATAGGGCATATACGATTATGACCATAATAGGGCATATACGATTATGACCATAATAGGGCATATATGAACGTGTCTATATTAGGGCCTCTATACGAAACATAACACCCACTCCACTTTCGAATTGGATGACAATGACCATACTTAAAATCTGAACAATTTAAACAAAAAATCTTAAAAACAGCTAAAAACATGGTTTTAAAAAGACATTTAAAAAATGTTTAAAAATGTTACAAATCAGCTATTCTTTAGTTGCCACTTGAAAAAGTCAATTCTGTCTCACTTATAAAAGTTGCATTACTACAAGCAGAAGAAGGCCATTCTTTCTCAAGGGAAAGTGTCAATTTAGGAAATGTTCCAAATTTAGTTAGTTTATTTATGAAACAAAGTGGAGAAGCCGAATTCTTTCCCAGGACGCGATGAGCCAATTCCAGATTAAGTGTCCTGGCTGGGAGATACAGCATTATCGGTGTTAGCTACTGCAGAGGACAAATCCAACGCCTCACAGAGAACGTCAATCGCACATAGATGGAATTCAGCACTGCCAACAGTCGGTGCTGCGGCAGTTGTTACCTGAGTGCCTGTGGAGGAGCCATCTAACCCAGCAGGAGCAAACGGCACCTGTGGATTCTCAAGGAATGCGTTCATCAGAATTGGAAGACGCTGGGGACCACGCAGAGCATGGGCCTTTAGGGGCTCCAGCGTAGCATCCATGTCCGGAGGCGTATCTGATGGAAACGTTAGACAGAGATCCAACGTGCATTCTTCTCCGCAAAACAGGCATCGAAGAACAGGTAAGATGCAGTCCACCCAGACTGGTCTAAACGATGGAAACCAAGAGGCGTTCAGTTCTCTTAGGCAAGGTATACCCAGAAGCTGCACCATGCGTTCACTGTATTTCCTCTCCATGAGTATGTTCGCCATTTCCTCGGAAATTGGGCCGTCCATTGCGTAGCAGTAAGATTACAATCCGGACTCCTGCAATTAGGAACAGGATAAGCGGGAGACCTCCAAACACGCTTCCTAATACGGAGTGTATAAAATTTGGGATTACTCCGAGGACTGTCTGAAAGGTGCTTAATAGTCCTGACCCTATGGTCTTAAATAGGTGTACAATACCGCTCGTATCAGACATATTAAAGATACGACCCACCATTTCTGCGAAATGAAAGGGGCAGTTCGTACGTATAAGCGCTTGTATCTCAGTCGAGGTCCTTGCAACTTGAAGTTCAAAGGTTTCTCGAGCGGAGGTTAAGGGCACGGGTTGCTGTAAAAGCATGGCTTTCAGTCTGCTCAAAGTATCAAATTGTATGAAGGAAACATTCAACGAAGGCCATAACGGCGCCTCCCTGACTGTGTTCAGTGGCGGAAACAATACTTGCATACAGCAAGTAACCCTGGAGTTAACAGTGACCAGATAGGCGACGCCCGGAAGCATCCCACAGCAACCTTGATCGTTTAGCATCAAGTAACTCCCATTCGAGAGCAGCTGGAAAACCGGCGTGATCATGGCTGCTGGGGTCCCTGACATGTGACAAGATAGATTCGCTACCGAACCACTACATGCTCCGTGCAGAGAAATATCCTGACACGAGAGAACCGCTTAAAGCGTTCTTGCAGTTTGTACCACTCAGAAACACTTCTCGATCCCCGCTCCGGCATCGATATCTATAGGGTAACTCCCAAGTTTTCTTAATGTATCCCTTACCCATTTTTTCATATTTGCCTGCCTGCCTTTGCTCAAGGCTATATTGAAACTGAAACGTAGTGACCAGCAGAGTGATTTGGCCATGAATTAACCATTCAGTTGATGGTGATTCGGCTACAGTGAATGGTAACCTTTTCAGTTTCTCAATACGCAGAATTGTATATTTGGCTCCCCTCTGTGCCATTTCTGTCTGTTTATCGGTTAGATTGTGTCCCGAAAACAGAGACGTGGTGTTTATGAAACGCCGGGACACGTAGCCTGCACACAAAGATTGCAGCGTCCAGCTTAACATTATAATAGAACGTAACTGAGATTGCCCGTGTTGTAACAAGGCCAAGTCTTGTTCTAATAAGTCAATTGCCGAAGATACAATGTTGCCTAAGGAGTAAATCCTGGAGGTCAAAGTAGTTAACCCATTATCCACTACAGCTAATACCTTCTCTAGGTTAATACGGTCTATTTCCCGTATTCTTTCTGCGGCCTCCTGTTGGGATATTTTCCAGTTTTCATTATAGTAGGCATAAATGCCAGCATATATGAAACGTTTCTGACGTGTTGTCCTTGGGCCTTGCAAAAAATCCCTAAGGTCTACCTCAGGTGTGAGTAAGGTCAAGTGATGTTTTACTTCTGTGAGTGTTGAGGTTTCTAGCCAATCAAGGCACAACTTCCCAACACTATAGGATGTCACCACCCCTGGGTGTTGTCTCTGTACATAGCGTGTATCTGGCCTACTGATACTAAACCCCTCGGTTATACCTAGGAATCTCTGTTGACATGTGTTTGTGTCAATGGGCCAAATCAGCCATTCTGTCCAATTGGGATCTGACCTGTTGTACTGGAGAATGTCATCTAATCCTACCCCATGTGGAGTTGAATTCTGCACCCCACCCATCTGTGATGGTGCTGGAAACCCAGGTGTGTTCATTTCCTTGTTCTTGGCTAGTCCAAGACAGGATGTCTGTTGCACAGTTTCATTTAGAAATATCATCTGCTGTGGAATGAGGCATGCTCTAAAAAGCGCTTCTGTTCCCTGGACCTGCCAGTCCCTAGAACCCCGGATCGATTTTTAAATCTATAGTGTCCTTCCATAGGTCGAAACCCTGTGTAGACAACTGGGCCATAAAGGAAGCAGAGTAAATCTGTTTGGTGTTAGTCAACATAATCTTCTGTGCTGATGTTGTTGCCACTTTGTAATAAAATGACTTCGGGTCAGATGTATTAAACCCTGAAAAGTATGTGAATTTCTGTGCAAAAGTTTGCGAACTACCTTTTGGAGGTGTTGGGCAGTGTTCCCACTGGTGGTATTCAAATACATTTCTAGGTGTTATAGATTTGTGCAAGAAATGATGACCATAATGTTGGTAACAGTACAATGTATCAAAGTCTGAAGTACCTTCTAACATTTCATTGTTCGGAAATGCTGCAGTTTTTCCCAAATCAGACATCATATTATTTACAGTTTGTGTCCCAATCATCAGACAATGTACTGGAGGCAATGATATCATTTAAAGAAATTTTAAATACATGTTTAAGCTTTAAAAGTTCAGTCGGACCGAATATATCGAAATCAATCTTGTCCCATACTATACCGTCCGGTATAGGAACTGCTGTGATGTTCACTGAAGACAAGTCTCTTGGTTCACGATGTGAAGACTGGTGTGGCTTTAAAATCAAATTGTCTCTTTGGGCTGTAGAGCTCTGCTGGAGATATCGTCCATTAATAAGCATACTAAAAGTTATAGTTAAACCTAGCCAGAAAAGAAAAAATAGAATCTCAGTGATATACCATAGTTCTATCCAAGGTGACACCAGGTAAGTCTTTCTAAAAAAGTGCAAAAAGTCAATGAGTTTCTGTTTGTGTGATTTTTGGGCTGGCGTCATTTCCGGCTCGCTTGGATCCAGTGAAAATGTATCAAAGTTCATGAAGTAGCCAGAAGCAGTTCGATCAATTGTTGGAATTGCATCGGGATTTGTTGAAATCGGATTTTGCTCTTGACGAGGAATGTTGACGTGGACGTCTGTAGTCGGTATTATTGCAACTTGGTTGTTAAGTCGATTTTCTTCTTGAAGTTGAACTTCTTGTTGAAGTGGAATGAGTTCCATAGCATTGTTGCTTAGTCCTTCATTCCGTACAGGTGGCTTTTCAAACGTGATGAGTCTTTCTGTTTGAACTTCTTGGATTGTAGTGAGAGGAGGGCGTCTGCTACTGTGGAGTCCACGAGGCCTACTGTTTAGTATCGGCCACATAGTGTGGTTTGATTAAGTCGATTGAGACACATCTTTTCTCCTTTTTCCCGGCAAGAGGCGGCAGAAGTACAGTTCTTGTGCCTTGGATTGCTAGGACCGGTACAGCTGTTCTGTAGGATGTTCCGAATTCTTTGTCTGCAATCTTTTCTCTGACCAGATCCCCGACTTTTGGGATCCAGACAGGTCTTGCCGTTACTGCCGTGACTTCCTCAGTGGCGGTCTGTTTTAAGTGGACGTTGCTTTGTTGTGTCCTGGATTCATTTAGATCCTGTAAAACAGCCAAACGATCATGGATATCAAATGGTTTTTCATCTGCCACTGTGCCTCCACAATCAAGATCAGGTACCCACATTCTTGTCCCAAATAGGACCTCGTAAGGAGTGACACCCCCTAGAGAGTTTCTTGGCTGGTTGTTAATTGCTCTTTGGACCCCATAAAGGTGACTGACCCAACTACCGCCCTTGCCTAATACCCTAGCTGTTAAAGATTGCTTTAAGTCACGGTTTTTCCTCTCCACAACGGAATTTCACTCCGGATGGTACGGAGAGGAGTACCGCAATGCTACGCCCATTCCTTCCATGGCCTCTTTGTAAACCCGAGAGCTAAACGCCGGGCCACGGTCAGAATGTAACGTGCCAACTGCGTATGTGCCGATAAAGACTCGCAAATCTTTTATAACAGTTCGAGCATCAGCCGAGCGCGGAGGCCAGACCCATAGGAATCTAGAGCCGGAATCCACTGCAACCATGATATATTTCTTGGCCCCATCCGATTGTAGGGGTCCGCAGTGATCCAAATACACACATGCGAGAGGTTTGTCTGATTTTAGTAATGGTGTCTGCGCTGGGAGTGCTACGGTGGAGCCTTTCATCTGCTGGCAGATGTCGCACTTCAAGACATAGTCTTTGGTCTGCTTTGTTAACCCTGGCCACCAGTAGCGCTGTTTCAGTAAAGAAATAGTCGCTGTAACGCCTGTATGCGCAGAACCCAAACCCTCGTGTGCTGCTAGAATTAAGCCTTGCCTACGATCCATATTTGGTATTACTCTATCCCACACTCCAGGAATCTGAGCATATATGGAATGTTTTGTGCATCTAACTTGTAGGAGGATTTGAGTGGAAATTTTTTAGGTACTGCTGTGCTGCCTTTGCGTGAAGCATTGACAGCTACCAAAATCTCTCCGTCTATTCTCGTTTTTGAACGAGTGATTGCAGCTACGGACGCTGTGCGTACAGCCCCCTTTGCGGCTTCATCAACCAATGAATTCCCTTCAACGTGAACGCCATCACGCTGATGACTCAGTGTATGTATCACGTGAGCCCTTGGTAGTTCGTTTCTCAACTCCACTACCTGTTCCCATAGCATTTTATGCTTAATTGTGCCACCTTTTGCGTCTTTAAACCCATTTTGTTCCCAATGATGTCAATATTCATTGTATGATTGTACACAGTAAAAGGAATCACACACTATCAGTGTGGGGAATTCGTGTTCCGTATTTACCAGTGCCTTTAATTCTGCCAACTGAGCCGTGCAGTCTCCTAGAGATTGCGTTTTAGTGCAACTTGGATGGAACTTTCCATCGCGCATGCGACCTTTAACGATTGCACACGCTGCGCTCTAAGCTTGCTTACTCCCTATGGCCGGTTGAGCAGATCCGTCAGTGTAAATAATATATTCATACTGATCTAGAGGCAAAATCTCATTTGGTAGAGGATATTCTTGTTCGTATTGCAGAAATGCTTGTGTTTTTAAATTTGGATAAAATCTGTATTCAACATCCGTTGCAGTAAGAGAATTAGCCCATGGTATCCATCTGGGATGTAAGGCTTTCGCATTTGGGATGTAAGGCTTTCGCATTTGGAATGTTAGCCTTTGTAACAGCCTCTAAGGCTGGTACTGGGGTTACAAATATTATGCGTTTTCCCTGAGCTAGAGCTCTTTCTCTTGCTACAACGTTCTGCACTGCTGTCAGGATTTTTTCTGTTGAAGTGAAACGCATCTCTGCGTTTGTGTACAGGTGTGATTTGTATGCGATTGGTACTGTTTCTCCTTCATTGAAGGTCAAGTAAGTGTACCCGCATTGACCCGCTATTACTCGGATCACTAAGTTGCGTACGTTTACGCGTGTCTGTAAGTGTTTTGAAGCTATCAAGTCTTCTTGTAGTGAACGTAGGATGTTTGTATGTTCCTGTGTCCATTGTCTGACTGAAAAATCAGGTTTTATTAAGCCGTAGAAAGGTTTTACTCTTTCTGCGTAATCCAAAATGTAAGTTCGACCAAAATTTAGGAATCCCAGAATTGATTGTAAATTCTTTAATGATTTTGGAGGTTGGAGCAGCGCACATTTTTCTAAAAAGTTAGCTGCTAGGCTTTTTCCTTCACTTTACAGCTCATACCCTAAGAACAGGACATTGAGATGGGCAATTTTTGATTTTTTGAAATTAAATTTATAGCCCTCAGAGGCAAATCCCATAATAATGGTGCCCACCCTGGTCAAGTGCCTCGGTAAGTCATCGTTTGTCAGATAAATATCATCCACATAGGACACTGCTTCTTCATCCAAATTTTGGAGTAACTTTGTTACTCTTGCTGAAAACACCCCCGGGCTATTCTTATACCCTTGGGCAAGTCGACAAAATTGCCGTTGGGACCCTAGCACTGAGAATGCGGTCAAATACCTGCTTTCAGGTGCTATATTTTGGCAGAAAAATCCATTTGAGATATCAAGTGTTGTTTTGTATTTTTTCCGCACAATGTTATTCATTAATGCGGCACTGTGTGCATTTTGAACTGCAAATGTCTTTGTGCAAGTGTTTAAATGTCTGTAATCCAAAACTAAACGATGTGTTGTCACGTTTCATTACGGGAAACAAAGGATTGTTCATAGGTGAAGTGCAATTTTCAATCACCCCCTGGTATTCTAGTTGATCTAGGATCTCCCCGACTTGTTTTTTTAGCTTCCTGCTCTATAGGGTATTGCCTTTGAGCATTTGGGGAAACCTTTAACGGGATCACGTGGTGGGTTGAATCCTCATCCCAACCAACATGATTTTTGTATAATGCTGGAGCTAGGGCAACCGCCCACTCCTGCCCATATGCATATTTTAAATGTATGGGAACGAGGTCGGAAAATGCTGGAAAAATTACCGTTTCTCCCTTAGGGCACTCCATGACGAATGCTGGCGGCCAGTCTTGCTCTGCTAATAGGATGCCATATCCAAATGACAGATTTTTTCAAAATAGACCTTTAATTTTCCTGGGCTTGTCCCCCTTCATCCGGAGTGTTATCTCATGTAACTTATGTGGGACACTTACCCGAGTATCAGGTGTTTCCACCGTGATATACTCACTCAACTCCGCTGTCACCAGAAATTCCTTCAGGTTCTGGCGAGCTATTGTTACTTCTGCCGCGCTGTCTAGCATCGTCGGAGCCCATTCCCTGTTCAGAAGCTGTGTCCTCAGTCCTTAGAATTCTGGGCATGTCTGATCTTAAGCCCTGCTACCTTCTTCTTTTTGAACTGAGGTTTTGTTTTTGTTTATCTTCTTTTTTAGGTGCGTAGTCCGCAGCGCGTTGCGTGTCTCTGGACTTTGTACGCTCCTCTGACCGTCCTTCCCTCTCTGAGTTTTTTGATGAACCCTGAAAGGAACGAGAGGAACGTGTATCAGTATCCTGATACCTGTCAGGTTTTTTAATATTACCCCTATTCCGGGGGTTATACCTCCTTTCAGAGGGCTCCTGTTGAGGAGACCTACCTCCGGATTGAGATCTGCTGTCTTTAGACTTTTGTTGTTTTTTATTCTCCCACTTCTTTTTAGAAGAAGTAGGTGTCTGCTTTGTAGTGTCCTTTTCAGAACTGCCCACCAGTTGTGGCTTTAATGCTTTCCCACCTAAACTGTCTCTGCCTAGTTCTGCATACGCAGTTTCAATTATTTTGGGTAGTTCGTGTTGTTGATCTACTGGACTGAACTCCCTTAGGCGTTGGCGGATCGCCACTGAAGCTGCTTCCCCTTAATGTTAGCTAGTATTATGGCTGATACCTGTTCGTAGTTACCTAGTAACTTCATCCCTAAGTTAAGGGCAGGCTCTGCTCCGTACTCATTTTGTATCTCTCTCTCTCAATACGTCAGGTACTACTGCTAATGACGGGATACCATGCGTTCTGGTATATATGGCAGCAAAGACTGTACCCCAAGAGGTGCAGTCCTCTATTTGTGGTGTGATCCCCATGGGCAAGCAGATTGTTAGCATTCTGTGTTTATCACAGGTGGTAGTATTCGGGAATACCGCCTCAAGCTGAGTTATTTTCTGAGCTATCCAGAATGGTATTTGTTCGCATTTTGCGGGCATTTTACCCATTACCTCGTGTAATGTTTGAGGAGTAATTTTATTTCCTGTACCCTGAGCTGGAGTACTGTTTGCTGCACCTGGTGCAGGTTGGATTGTTAAAGTCCTCATGACAAATTGTGTCAAGTTTCTGTAGATTTTAATTAAATCTTTGTGTTGTACGAGTAAGTCTCCTGGTGGCATTGTGTCGATGCCAGGATCAGGTGTGTATGCCGCTAATATTGTACAAAACAAAAAGGAGAGAAAGGGATTTACCCAGATAGGGGGGAGAATACTCCTGGTCCCCTTAGAATTAAGTAATCAAAACAAAGACAAAACTGTCTATATGGTGTTGGGACAGGGGCACAAAACAAGGAAATTATCCTTTTCTAAGAAGACCCCTCACTCACCAACCTAGTTGGTGACATGCTTCATCATTGGGGTCCCACCCGAATAGCCGAATGCTATCCGGGTGTGCTGCGACACCTGATTACAGTGGAGCTGGTTGTTGTGTGAAGTGAGTGACTTGGTAGTGTAGATTTAAAAATTGTCCAAATGTGACCTGTTGAAAAAACTTTATTCTGGGGTTAATTGGACAATGTTAAAAAATGTTAGGATACCAAGAGGGTTAAATTGACCATCAAGTATCTCTTAATAAAAATTAGTGCAGTGAAAAGTGCAATAAAAAGGTCAACATGTTTCAACCTGTGTATGGTACTACTAGGTTTTCTTCAGGACCAGTGAATGTGACCCGGGAGGTATACACTCGCTAAGGTGTACCCTACCCTTGGTCACTATAACCTAACCATGTACTCACGGTCAGGTATCTTTTTCTTCAATTCGAAAAAGGAAAATCATCTAGAAAGACAAACACATAATAACAAACAAACAAATAGAGGTTAAGCAAGTAGCAATACTGTGCTTGTTTCAGGAAATAAGTGCTCTTATGTTTCCCAACATTTGCTCAACGTAGTCTCGAGCATGCCTCCTGATTTGTCTCTTAAAAGAGAACGCAGTGAACTATGGCGAGCATTCAATCCATTCCGTGACCCACACGGTTATCAGAAGGTATTGGTCTTACCCACAACATGTGATAGTACAAGTGGGTGATTATTAAGCACTCCTCGTGACTTTGGGGTGCAAAATGCATCGATGCAGTCAAATACCATGCAAATAACCGTGAAATACATGGATATTGTATTTAAAACCACGTACAGCATACATTCGTAGTGGCTAATAACGCTCTCATGTCAATAAGTGAAAGCGCAACAAATAAATAAACAGTCATGCAAATTATGCAAGCGTGTTTATCGATAAAATGAAAAAAGGGGAACTTGGTAAAGGAAGGCAAGGAAATGAATGAAGGGCTTACTAAAAGCGCGGTGTTTTCGTGCTTCATGGGAGTCAGGGTCGTGGTAAAAAAGGCTCCCAACGCGATCTGAACAAAACCGAATGATTAATGAGATGTCCCCGGTCATAGGGAAAAGCGTTGGTTCCCATGTCAGAAGCATCTACTTGCTTGGTGGAGCTATTCACCGGCTGTTACGCCTACCCAAATGGACCCGTTGTCACTCCCCGCAGGATCTCCTCTTATCGGGGAGAGATTAGTTCCTGGCAACCTTAGATCATGACAACCCTGATCCCTCAGAATCGTGGAAACAATGTACTACTTTTCGCTCAGTCATTCGTGCTTACTTGTTCGGTTTGTCTCAGAGAGTTACACAGAATAAACAGTCTGGGCGTTTCAATAAGTATTTATTGAACAGTTGTTATTCTAGTGTCAAATATATGTGCTGCAGCAACCAGCAGACAATAGCAGAGATATATTATCAGCAGTACGATGAAAGTGAAAGGATAGTACAGTTCTACCATATTGCAATAATAATGGTTACATACATGAATATATAAAATGCATTATAAAAGTGCACATACTCCTACGATGCCTAACTAGATGTACCTAAGTGTACCTAGCATGAGTGTAGGTCTAAAAGCCTAAGAGCCAAGAATCCTTCTAGGATTTAGTCGAACCCCATTACCTGAATAGAGAGAGTGTGGGACCCCGTCCTGGTCTCGAGTTGGACACCCCGCAAGGGCTGTGTTAGACCGCTGTCAGCTGGAGCGACTGCATGCATTAGCCTCAGCGTCTCTGGTCAGTGTGTCAGCATGGAAGTCTCGGTTCCCTCTGTCTTACCGTGGCAAGATGTGGTGTTTTTAAACCCTAAAGTGTCTCGTCCCTTAGTATGGTTTGTATTGGTCTTTGTTAGACATGAGGAAGACGTCGGGGGTTAACTTTGTACATACATATTATGCGGGAGATGTAGCTGGTGAATGCTCATGCATAATTTATGAGTACATTGTAGGCCTGTGTTCGTGAAAAACCCTGCAGTGTTCAAACCACAGACTAGATAACATTCAACCCTCAGAGCTCGTTGTGTACTGTAGGGAACTAATGTAGGTGAAAGATCATGCCTATATTAGGGCATAGGAGATCATGCCTATAATAGGGCATAGACGATTATGACCAAAATAGGGCATATACGATTATGACCATAATAGGGCATATACGATTATGACCATATACGGCATATATGAACGTGTCTATATTAGGGCCTCTATACGAAACATAACAGTCACCATGGTGAAGCAGAGGAATGAAGGGGGTTGAGCAGTATCCCGCCCCTCTGTGTCTATTAATTCTATGCTTGAGAGAGTGGTGGGGATTGTAATCAACGAAATCGAACTGACTGAGCTATGCCTATCACTTTATTATGGGTACAAGGGGAGACTGCTACAGGAGCCAGTATCTGGGGGAAATGCACATAATGCAGTTGTATTGGAGGTAGATATTGAATCTTCTAGTGCTTTACCTCACACCAATGCAAGTGGAACTTTCATTCCAACCCCATCCCCAATCCCAAGTGCTAGCACCAATTCAGACCCGTGGGGTCATTCAACAGCATGTGCAGATCACCCCCCCCTTCCAAAAATACAGTGATAAAAAGGAAAAGAACACCAAATAAACAGGTAGTTAACAAAAGGAAACAACCTGCCAGAGCCATAAATGGAAATAACCGACTCCTTACATGGGCACAGCCAATCCAGCCCTCCTAACCTGACAAAATTCAGCTGTCTTTTTCTCAGTCTCAGAATTTTGACAACATTGACTTTAGTAGTGCAATCCCTGATTTCCCTTTACCCAGCAACGACGCTCACTCACATGAAGCCCTGTGCAGTCGAATCAGCAATATCTTGGATGACAAGCTCAAGCCATTAATGGAGCGACCTTCCAGAACCCCCAACATAGACATATCCAAGTACCAGTCGCATTTCAAAAGGAAACATCTGCATGAAAGCCCCTACTAATGGTAACATCGGTTAGAACTTTATTCCGCAAATCCTAATTCCTTTTGGTCTGACTTCTTCCTAATGAACCCATCAAATATTTCCGAATACAGGAATGCTCCTTCAAAGGGGGAAGTCGTTGGACTCATTAAAAAATGAGAGCTTCAGGGGCAATGGTTCCTGACGAAATTCCTATGTCCATTATTAAAAAAGAGCCAATATTATGGGCTACATATCTTACCCCTTTGTTCGAATATTGTTACGTGCACGGGTTGACCCCCCGTCCCCGTCATGGTCCGGTAGTATCCTAATCCCTCTGTATAAAAAGGGCCAAAGACGACATCCCGGTAACTACCGGCAAATAGCCTTATTAAACGCAGTGGGGAAAATTTTTGCTCGCAGTATTCTAGCTAATCTCACTGATTGGGTTGTAGAGGAGAAAATTCTCGCCATAGAGCAAGCTGGGTTCAGGAAAAACCATTCCACCCTAGACGACATTAGCATGTTGAAACTAATAGAGGAGAAACATACTGTATTTCGCAGGACAAATGTTTGTGGCATTCATAGACTTTTCTACTGCTTTTGATAAGGTAGACCGGCCACTTCTTTGGAAAAAGCTACAGAAAATGGGGGTGCCCTCAACTTTGTTATCCTGAATTATAGCCCTACACTCGCAAACATGGTGTCAGGTACTGATGGGGGGAACTCCGGGCCTCATCAGTAATTCTTACAGAAAATGGCTTGAAGCAAGGTTGCCTATTAGCACCTCTCCTGTTCTCTTTATATGTAAGAGATCTACCGGATTGTTTTTCCCCAAAGGAAGGAGAGGCTCCAAAGATAGGTGGCCGTTCATTCCCCTGCCTTATGTACGCAGATGATATCGTAATTATGGACCTGACCCCTATTGGCTTGGAAAATAAATTGTCACTACTACAGAAATATACGACTGCACAATTTCTTAAGATAAATGTTTCAAAAAGCAAGGTCCTGATTATGAAACGAGGCAAAATAAGAAAAGTTTGTAATTTTAATTGGGGAATTGGTTCCGAAAAACTTGAGATTGTAGATTTTTAACTCCATTTGGGGAAAGTAATTTCAAGTAGTACAAAGATCATTCCCCATACTGAACACAGCTCCTGTAAAGCAGCATCGCATGCAAATGGTCTACGCATATTCTATAGTGCTATGGGTCGAAGACATTTCTCACATTTGCGCTTAGTTTTTAAAGCTAAAATCCCTCCCACCTTGTTATATGCTATAGAATCTATTCCAGTAAGAGAATGGAGTTTTCTGGATAAGATTGAAGGCCAGATTTTACGCAAGCTATGCAATTAGGCTTGAATTTGGCCTGGTAAGTTCTTTTATACAAGGTTTAGCTAGGGTAATTCGTTGGGGATACCAGCTAAAGAATAGTGAGCCTTACACATTAAGGAGTTTTATGTGCCAGGAAATCTTTGTAGGACAAATGTATAAATATTCTTTTTTAGTGATTTTTTTCTTGGCACTGAATTATTTCAGTGTGCAAGAGGGTTTAGTGCTGTCTTTCTCTCTCTCAGAATTGAAATCTTTCTTAAAGATTTCAAGTGGCATAGTTAGTCACCAGAGAGATGTTAAATTTTGTAGAACAAGGGTCAGACTGGAGACAATTGCCAAGGCTTCTTCCCCGAGAGTTCCTCAGAAGTACCTTTCCTGGAACCTAAACCACGGTATTCGCTGTTGGCTTATTCTTTGTCGTATGAATCTTTTACCATTAAATGATTTAACGGCAAATTGGCCACTTAACATGAAAGTTGGAAAAAACTAACTTCTGTAACCAGGGCATCCAGAATTTTAATCATATCTTGTTTATATGCCCAGCTTTGTCTCCATTTCGATTCCGGTGGCTTCGTCCAATGTTTTCACAGAATGGCATTAAAAATGTATCATATGCTCGAATTTTTGTTTTTTCCAAAAAATGAAATTGTGTGTACAAAACTTTTAATTTTTTTAGGGAGTTTATGAACATATTTTAAATTCTCATAATTTCTCCTAGGATATGGTTAGCTCTGCATTTATTTAGCTTTTCTATAATATAGCCCCTAAATTCCCGAGTTTCCATGTTCTCCCTGGTTATTTGAGTTTTTTTCTAACCTGCGGAAAGTTTGCACTTGCGACTGCTGCAATCTCATTGCTGTTTGCACATAATTGGGTTTTTTACCTGTTTTTATATACGTTGTAGAGGGAAAAGACTTTGCTGCTTTATGATGCACTTTATACAAAACATGTCTCAATATGATGCTACTATGGTATGTGACTTTTCTAAATTGTACTTGTATTTAATATGATCTTTTATTTTTCTGCAGTATAGGTTCTTACTATACTATTGCTGCTATTTTGTTCCTGCTATATGATGCACTTTATTTAAAAAATGTCTCTATATGAAGCCGCTATTTTCTGTTATTCTTTCAAATTGCACATGTTTTTACTTTGACTAATCTGTTATGGTAACGGTCTTATTCACTCATTGACTGTTACTTGATTGCCCTTGTAAAACTTGTTTTAAATCTTTGTCATCAAGGAAAATGTGCAGTCGGTTCAGTATTTATTTATTTATAGATTTTGTATAGCGCTTGAATCACCCCCGCAGGGGTATCTCAGCGCTCACGGACCCACATGAGAAAGCTATCACAAAGGAGCGAGTCTAGAACAGAACAGTTTTCAAAGCCTTTCTGAACTGCAGATGGACCGGGCACTGCCTCAATGAGATAGGAAGCAGGTTCCAGTAGAGGGGCGCCAGATATGAAAAAGCTTTTCCCCCTGTCTTTGCCTTCTTGATCTTAGGTATCACGAGGAGGGATTTCGAACCAGAGCGGAGGTCTGTACGGGGAGTATATTGGTTGAGTTTCTCCGCCAGGTAAGTTGGTCTTTTTCCCCACACTGCTTTATGCACAATGCAGCAGATTTTAAATTTGATACGTTTGCGCATAGGCAGCCAATGAAGCTGTTGGAGAAGGGGAAGTGAGGCTGTTCTGTAAGGGGCATTCAGTGTTAATCGAGCCGCCGTATTCTGCACTACCTGTAGGCGGTCTAGCGAGGATTCATTAGCTGCAATCAACAAGGCGTTGCAGTAATCCAATCTGCTTAACACCAGAGTCTGGATAACAGTCTTCCGTGTAGAATCTGGTAGAAAGGGGAAGACTCTTCTCAGCAGGCTAAGCACATGGAAGCATGAGCCAACCGTATGGGTCACATGCTCCTTCATGGTCAAAGCCAGCTCTATACGAACCCCTAGATTTTTTTACTACCGTCTTCGGTAATGGAGCGGTCCCCAGCTCTTTTGGCCACCACTCTGGTGTCCACAGCAGTGGAGCATCTCCAAAAAGCATAATCTCCGTCTTTCCGGCATTTAGTTGTAGAAAGTTGTTCCGCATCCATTGAGATATTGCCCACATGCCGGAACAGAAGGTGGTTTGAGCTCCCTGGAGAGATTTATTGAAGGAGAAGGTAACCTGAGTGTCATCTGCATATGAAATTGGAGTGAACCCGTAGGTCCTCAACCGTGCGGCCAAGGGAGCGACATAGATGTTAAACAAGGTGGGGCTCAAACAAGAGCCCTGGGGCACTCCCTTGGTCAGTTCCTTGGATGAAGAATGATACGGACCCAGGTTGACTGTCTGGGAACAATTAGAAAGGAAACTTGTCATCCACTGCAGAGCCACTCCACCGATACCCGCTTCCTCCAGTCTCCTGAGCAAAATCTTGTGGTCGACCGTATCGAATGCGGCGGACAGGTCTAATAACACCAGGAGAGTGGATTGCCCGCTATCTAGAGCTAGCCTGATGTTATCTGTAACAGCCACCAGGGCTGTTTCGGTACTGTTTCGGCCGAAAGCCTGATTGCGATGGATCAAGACTGCCTACTGATTCGATGTGGTCCGACAGGTATTTATTAATGTGCTTTTCCAGCAGTTTGCTCATAAATGGTAGCAGGGAAACTGGTCGTAGATTTGCAAGATCTTCCATAGAGGCTTTGGTGTTTTTACGTAGTGGAATGACCTGGGCCGCCTTCCATGCCGCTGGAAGATGGCCTTCCTTCAGTGACAAATTAAGGAGAGCGCAGATTGGGGCTGACATTTGTTTTACAAGAACGGACGAGATTCTGGCAGGTATGACATCAAGCGGTGAACCTGATTTCACCTTGCACATTAGGGTTTCCACCTCCTCCTGAGTCATAGGAGGAAAGCTCACTAATGAATTTGCCTTCGGGCATGATGGCTGATCTGTGGTCGTGGTAACCAACTGCGAGCTACCAGCTGAGGTGATCTTATTATAGATATTATCAATTTTCTGTATAAAATAATCAGCTATTTTATCACAGAGGGTTTGATATGGGGCTTCCTCCAGATCGCAAGCTTTAGGATTTGTAAAAGCTTTCAGGGTCTGGAACAGAGTTTTGGGTGTGTTCTCTGCCTGGCTTATCTGTAGGGTAATATAGGATTTTCGAGCCAACTTTATATTTTTATGATACTGGATAAGGGCTGTCTTAAATTTCTCTTTCTCAATGATAAGATGGGTCCGTCGCCATCGCCTCTCCAAATTCTTGCAATGACCTTTTTCGTTACGAAGCTCAGGTGTAAACCAGGCCGCCTGGGCTTGTCTGGATTTACTAGGGCTGGCTCTCAATGGGGCAATCTGATCAATGGCGACTCTGGCTGCCTCATTAAAGTGGGCTAGGCCCTCCTCGACATTCCTAGGTTCAGTGTCCCATGGTGATGTAAAGATCGCTGAGAAGGAGTCGGGGGTAATTTTATGCCATTGCCTATAAAGGAACCAATGTTCTGGGCCTGGTGATATCTGTCCTCTGGGTCCCTGCACTTGGAAGTCTATGAGTGCATGATCCGACCAACTAAGTGGTCTTGGGGCTTTACATGACATGTGCGCCGAGTTGGAGAAAATAATGTCCAAAGTATGTCCCGCTATGTGGGTTGGACCGTTAGTAATTTTAGTTGGGTCCAATGCGGCTAGGTCAGCCAGAAAGGACACCGCCTCTGCATTGTCCTGACACTCACTATGCACGTTAAAGTCTCCCAGCAGCATAAAGTTATTGGTAGAGATAACATATGGTGCAATCAGTTCCACCAGCTGAAGTGAAAATTCAGCAATGGGACCCGGGGGCCGGTAAACTAAGGCGCCTTTCCAGCTGTACTGTGGAAGTAGATCCATCCGGAAAACCAGGACTTCGATCTTATTGTTACTACGTTGCTCCAATATAGTAACTTTAGCCCTATCAATATAGACTATGGTTATCCCGCCACCCACTTTAGCCTGTCTATCCAGTCTTTGGATCCTGTAGCCCTCAGGGTTTGCTATGGTAATTGCAGGGGTGGAACCAGGTTTTAGCCATGTCTCAGTCAGAAAACCCACATCTGGTTTCTCTGAATTAAGTAAATCCCATATCTCGATCGCTTGTTTTGGAAGTGATCTGACATTGCCCAGAAAGCCCTTCCAGCTCTGTCCTGGGTGGTCTAGTGCCTTCCCTGGGTCCTGTCTTATCGCTTTCGCTATGAGAGAGTTTCCCAGAGTTCTACAAGGTTGACCCAATGGCGGGGGGCCGTCTGGGTTGTTTAGCTCTTGGTCAGGGCCTATACTCTGGTATCTACAATATATACATGAAAAAGGGCCTTCAAAGGAATTAAGGCTCTCCACCCCCTCAAGTAAGTGAGAGTGGCACCAGCGCTGAGAGTTTTCCCTAAGGCACAGTAAGTCCCCGCTTGAGTATGTTAGCCTCGGACCGGTACCTCGATCTGATCCGGAACGAGCAGGGGTCCTGGCGACGGAAGGGCGCGGATGCGCCGCCGGCGCGCCCGCTGCGCGCTCCGCATCCTGTTATATTGAGGAATTGGCGGACTAGACCGCCAACCTCCAATCAGCCGGAAGTTGCCTCCCTCCACACAATCGGGGGAAAAAAAACCCCGCGGTGGACCGGGGAGAGCAACCCTGAATCAATCGCAACAATGTAGCAGTGGCAGTGCGAACGTGAGAGAGCTAACGTGAAAGGCTATCTACACGTTTGAATTTCGTCGAACACAGTGGGCAAGTATTTACAATTTAAAATCTAGCAGCATAAGTTTAAAAATGTCCAAATGCGTAGAGCCTCAGCAGCCCCGCAACTAGCGCCGAGTAGTCCCAGCACACTCACACGAGTAGGTGATTAGTTTCTTAGAATTTTTACCTGGCTTATAACCTCACTGCTGCCACTTGTCTGATCTTATTTATTTTAGGACTTAATGTGAGGCTGCTATAGTAGGATACCTATTAGATTTTATAAGACCTGATTTGTGTCTTCTGCTGGGGTAAAAATATTAATCAAATTATCGCAACTTTGCTCTTTGTTTCAATAATTATATTATTCAACTTGGTATTCTGTCTCGTCGTGCCACTATTGGTATTTCCTTATTGTGGGTCTCCATCTGCTGTCTAAAAGAGCCTCCAGTGTTGACTTTGAAGAATTCTGATATCTTTAAGATGAAGTAATCTGTACAAAACTGTTAAAATGACGCAGATACAATTTTTTTAATTTTTTTTTTATGTGAGTTTATTGTAACTATTGTTGGTATTTCTTCCTTGTCTATTCATGTATGCCTTAAGTGGACCTCATCAGAGATCCATATTCTTAATAAACATATTGAATTGAATTGAATGGTAACATCAGTACCATCTGCAAATCGGAGCACAGAGTTTTTCAAAGTAATATTGATCCTGATAGCTCTCCAATAGGCCGAGACGCTGTAAAAAGTGCGGTCACTCTGGACCTTCCACCTGCATCTTGTCCCTACGCTGTGGGTTTTAGCCGGGGTACCGCTTTTGAGGGTTGCTCAGAGAATCCTGGGAGGAACTGTGTAATAAAAGTGTGGACTGGTATAGTAAACATTAACATTTTAGACCAGCTCATAGTAAAAATGTATTGATGGTAAGGAGGGTTGGGTGGATTGGATGCTCCGTGAAAAACATTAAAGGTGATTGTATCGTTATTAACCTTAGTAGGCCTGCAATTGTATGCAATCTACTCAATTGTCAGGAGGCCGCTAATGGCCTCGATACTAACATCTGTTGCCGCCCTCTAGGCTACTTCTTTTACAAACCATCACCTGTGAGGGCTCTTCACCCCCCCTCTCCCTCTTCCTATACAAGAAAACATGTTTGCAACCCTAGAGGGCCTTGATGGGCTTGAGTGACCAAGGCATAGCCCTTCAGTGCGATCATGGATGGCAACAAGTAATTTGACCACTGAACTATTATCACAAGCCATACGTGGCCCAAGAATAACTGGCAACCAGGATAATCACCTATTGAAGATTTTGAGTTGGAACATAGGCGGGCTACGCTTTAAGTTTCTTTTTCCAGATTGGCTTTCATTTGTCAGCCAGTACGATGTATTAATATTCCAGGAGACCTGGTTGAGGAACAACGTTCATATTGACAGTTTCGTATGCTGTTATAATCCATCATCTCCATCAAGGTCTGGGCGAGTGAACGATGGGCTGGCTACTTGGGTGAACATTAGAGCCGGTGGCAGTGTTAAGGCCCTTGAGATAATTGATGCCAATTACCTGACAGTTACAAACGAGGTTTAACACTTTATTTAACCAACTTTTATAATAACTATTTTACTGGTATACCTAACGTCACATTTTGCTCTTTATTTAAGCATCTATCCTCACTTCAGAAATCTGTAAGTGATAGTGGTCAGCTTGCAGGTTTCTGTGTAGGGGGAGATTTTAATGCTACACTTAAATCAATCACCTCACCCCCCCTCCATGGCAGGGTCCCAATCTGCAACTTCCCAGGTGGCATTTCTGATTCGAACAGCCTTGATGTAAGAGGGCGTGAATTGACATATTCTTTAGCCGCCCAAGATATAGTAAAAGTTTTGGAAGTTATATATAGTGGCACTGAATAACCTTCCACTTTTAGGGCCAAAGGCCATTCCTCCATAATTGACTATAATTTTGTTTCTTCTATCCTCGCAGACCTTTTACTTCACAGTGAAGTGATCTCTTCCTCCTATAGTGACCATGACCCCATTGAAGTGTCTTTTGTTATGGCTCCCAAACCTGTGTATGCTAAGGAGATCGGGGCCTGCCACCTTGCCACTTCCAGTGATGGACTAAGATTAAAAGGGAGAGCAGTAGCTCCTGAGCAATTACTTAAGAAAGTGATTGGCGAAAATCTCTCTTTGGTAAAGGCATGCCTTACCGAGACTGTTAATGTTAACCCTACAGTCACCTCCTTCACTAACCTTTGCACTAAAATCAAAGAAGAGCTTATGGTCTCAAGTAATCCAATCCCAGATAAGCCCAGATGGTTCAACCGGGCGTGCTCTGTGGCGAGTCGTCACCTGCGACGTGCCCTTAAGATATCACCAAGGAACCCCCTGATTGTGGCTGAATCACCTAAGCAATATAAACAGGTTATTTCAGCCAGGAAAGCTGAATTGCTAAAAGACAGTGGGATTTACCAACTGCAGCGGCTAACAATATGAACAGCAAACTTTTCTGAACTGCCGTTAAAGAAACGAAACAATCAAACATAAAAGTGACTCAGATTAGCTGCAACATCACTAGCCAGGACTGGGAGGCACACTAGTGTATATGCCCTGGACCAACCTGATAACATCCTGCCTGAGTCCGACTTTGCTTTACTACTCTTGACCTTAGAAGAAGTAGAACAGGGATTACATCAGAGTGTAGGGGGAAAAGCTCCTGGGCCAGATGGGGTACCCATAGATCTTTTAAAATATATCCCAGATTGTTTGGCTCCTGTTATTAAATGTGTTCAATAGTCTTACCTTTGCCCCTGCACCTCATACATGGTCTAATTCCATAATTGTGCCAATTTTTAAAAAAGCGGATCGCTCTTTGCCTAGTTGTTAAATGCTCATATCCTTGATTGATACCACCCCACAAATTTTAGGACGGGGTCCTATATATTCGTATAAAGGAGTGGACCAAATAGAAGTCCATACTTTATCCTAATCAGTATGGCTTCAGGGCTAACATTGGCACAGTAGAGCAGTGCCTTAATTTAAGCTTAATAATAGGCAAATCCACTATAGCTAAGAAGTCGCCAATTTATTTGGCTTTTATGGATGTTTCCACCCCTTTTGATAGTGTGAATCGTTTAAAGCTGTGGACCATTTTAATATCCCTAGGATTGGATAAAGCACTTGTGCACTTTCTGGCATATTTGCACAGGGACATGAGAATGAGGATCAGAATTAACACTCGGGGCGAAGTTTCTGGAGATGTTAGGATTCCCAGAGGTGTGATGCAAGGTTGTGTTTTAGCTCCACTTTTATTTATCTTGAATATAAATGATCTTCACCCATTTTACTTACCATCAGTCCAGACGTTCCTAAAATCAAAGGCTCTCTCTTGCCATCATTACTCTATGTTGATGACGCCTTGTTCATGGCCCGCACTCCTAATGCACTGCGTCATCTAGTAAGTGGCTTTGTAAATTTTATGGCGCTATTGAATCTGCGCGCTAATTTTAATAAATCTTTTATGATGTCTTGTGGCCCAAAAAAGCATAAATTGGTTAGCCTGAAAGTGGGCGATTCATCTCGCCAATGCACAAACACTTTTCCCTACCATGGCATGATCTTTTCGAATAACGGCTCCTGACAATCCCACATAGCATCCAGTGGGAGCAAACTTTCCAGAGCCACAGGCTCTATAGTTAGTCTACTCCGCCCCAGAAAGGGAGGAGCCTTGGTTTCGTAATTGAACACAATGCCTTCCAATTTCCACTTACGGGGCCGAAATCTGGGGTATTGAAAAATGCCCCCAAATCCAATGTGAAGAGAACAGATTTTGTAGGAGAATCTTGGGGGCACCAATCTCGAGCTCTAACTTCATCAGTCATAGCGAACTGAATATTCCTTTTGTCGAGGATTACATCAGCGGTCGCCCACTTCTCCTCTGATTTGCAATCTGGAATAATACAGAGGTAGATCACACACAAACCATCATATTAGATTGTGTCTCATGCGACAAAGGTAGAAGTATTCCGTCGTTGGAGTACATAGGATCCTGTATGTATAAGTTAGACTTCCAACAACTATTTGAGAAACCAGGGGACCCTCATTCCATTACTAAAAGACAGTTGTGCACTGCCTGGTTTGAATTTTCATATGCGGAGAGACTGAAGAACGAGCTTGGCAAACCAGGAGTGGCAGCATATCTGAACATGAACCCTGATGGGTGGGCCCCAATTCAAAAGTATTTGACAAGCCTGATGGGACAGTGGGAGAGTACCGCTTTAGGGAAGGCACAGTCAAATATCTGCTAAGCTTTCCACTCTGTTTTCAAAGCAGTCTAGACTCCCGCCCCGTCCATGTAACGGGAGATCGGGTCAATTGATGCAACATTTCTTATTGTTCTGTGACTTTTATCTAATGTACACCAAAAGCTTTTTATTACCACTATGAGATCTTGCTTCAACTAAATAATGAGGAAAGCATCTTTCATGTTGGACTGTTTTTGAAAACGGCAGTGAGGGCCCGGTAATCGACATTTTTGTGATTGCATTGATTTTATTATCCTAGTTGGGATATGGTCTAGGGCACAAATGTTTTTATGCATTTTAACTATTTTATGTACTTTGGCACTTTTATGGTTACTTGTGTAATCGAATAAAGTTTTGAGAATCTAATCAGTCACCATGCTGACAGTTTTTGCTCAACTATATCCCTCGAAGGAGAAGGACAAGCTCCACACACTCGACCCTAAGAGAGTATTGAGTTTCTAAATTGACTGTAGAAGAGCCTATCATGTAGGTGATCAGCTTTTGTGGGATTTACTGGGACCAAGTGCCATGGCGAGGCTACAGAGGGCTCTTTTCAGGTGGTTTGTCCTCTGCATTGAAACTTGTTGTGATCTGGCTAAGAATGCAGAAGGCCTGTATGTTTATTCCACCCGGGCCAAGGTTGCTACGACTGTATTGGCAAGGGGGGATGCCAGTTGTGGAAGTCTGCCAGTTTTCCTGCTTGATCCTGCAACACTTCCTAATCTGAGTCAATTATCAAAGGATCAAGAAACTTTATTGTATGATTAATTAAAATCTTTACTATATGAAAACCACATATTAGAGCGTACTCCTTAATAAAAAAATACCTAAAAAGACACATTCTTTAAGGATGTTAATTATTGAAATTTTTTTGCTTTCTTTTATTCCCTAGGCTTAAAACAGTAATTCAAAACTGCCCACTTTTATTTCAGTGTGCAAGATCACTAAGTAGATATAGATGAAAAAATTTCTCTATCGACCCACCGGAATTTTTTTATATGGATTGCACTTAGTCCGGGTTAATTGTTAGGGTAGGATTTGCTTTGGCTTCTTAGTTGCACTACAAAAGTGCTTGGTCATAAGTAAAGTGCAATACTAAATTTGGAAAAACTCCAATTACATCTAAGAACGCAGTTACCACCCCCACATATTATTTTTTTATGGAAGACTAATAAATATTGGTGGCAGCTACTTCATAGTCGTTTCTAAAAAAAGTGCCTGATTGTAGATAAAGCGCGGTCTGTCAGTTTGATACAGTTGCAGTTATTTCAGAAATTGCTGCTACCCCAGGTAAGTACGAGGAAAATAATTGAAATATTTGAGACAATAGGACCCCGAATACTCCACGTTGGGTCCAGCAGACCCCACTTATGATCTTATCACTTTTATGCCACCTGAAGCCTTAAGTCTAATACAGTATTTATAATCTCTTAAAAATCTGCCACAGCCAAATGTCTCAACATATAAAGGCATCTGTTTTGCTGGTGCCGATCCCTCTACCTGCTGCGCCTCTGGCATACAACGGTACAGACGACGGTGCTCATCTGTATGGACCTAGGAGTAGAGTCACATGTATGGGCTATCATCTGCTGACTGAGTGGGCTAGGGTTTTTGGCTAGGCGCTGGCCAATTGTCCTTTCCATTGGGGGCTATTTTACTGAGCTTTCATTCAACTCTAGTGATTTATTTCACCAGCCTGCAGTTTAGCTGAATGTCCGTTGATTTAAAGCAGGCTATGACTGCCTGTCTACAGTGACTTAGTTCTCTACTGTTAAACATCGCTCTTAATATGGACTTACGATCCTCCAATGTGGCCTTACATAAACAGATTGTGTAGCATTGATTCGGAACCTTTACCACAAAACCGTCATAACTCTCCTCCCTCAACTCATTGCCACGGCGGCAGGTGTAGGAGTGAGGGTAGACACACCAAGCGATATTTCAAGAACCTCCTTTTGGTGTGGATGTTAAACTCCTAGTCAAGATATGACTGGGGTTTCAGTGTTGTATAGCTGTGTATTGAAATCCAAACTTTTCGCCGGTTGGAAAATGCTACTTTGTCAGCCAGCAGTGAGATACATTTGACTGCTTTGTTCACCATAATTTAAACTGAGGATAACTTGTCTGAATGACCCATAGCGAGTTTAGGCCTAGAGCTGTTGGTGACGATTCTAAATAGGCTCTTGCCTAAAAGTGGTCCCTTACTCAGATATCCTGCCATGGATGATAGTTTAATGTCTGTGCACTGGTGTTTTTCTTTATTTTCTTTTTAGCTTAAAACAGCATTTGATGACCGCCCCATGCTTGGCCAATGTTTTGTTAGGCCATATTCCAACCTCAACTGGGAAGCTGATGTATGTCGAGGCAGGTGAACTAAGGACTTGTAGGTTCTGGCTATGATCTTGTCCAGGAGAGGGCCATCTCTCCCCCTTAAAGCCTTGCTACCGTATACTAGGGTTGGTACCTGTTTTGCCCGGATTGTTTGCAAGAGTGGTGCAAGCATTGGTCTGGCGATCTGTGCTCCAAGTTGATGAAAGGCCATCAGTAAGGAGTTAGCTTTCAGGATCGTGGCCTCTTTGTGCTGCTTATAGGATCCCAATCTGTCGAACAGCAATCCGAGATATTTATTCGGTAGTTGAGTCGCGTTTTACTGCTTCCAGGTGCCATGTCATATAATTAGTAATTTGCTTCTCTGTTACCATGGTTTTCATATTTTTCATTGAGTTTTCATTGAGTAGGTTGACGTGGCATTCAGGAGTCTTTGGAGGCCAATCTTTGTGCAGCTAAACAAAATTAGGTCATCGGCGTACATTATGCTAGCCAAGTGTAGACTTCCTAGGTTTGGGGCTTGTCTGTTAGTCTTGTCTAGAGTTGGTGGTAAATCTGACAAGAACATATTAAAAAGGATGAAGTCAAGCATGCACCCCTGTCTTAGGCTCTGATTTTGTTTGAATCTTACTGGACAGGTGAGAGATGCTCCCCAGCTTAACCCGGACCCATGTGTCCGTGTGGAGGAGAATCAGGGCATGTAGCAGGGACTGCGGGATGTTCCTGCTGGTCAGCTTCTGCCAGAACTTCCTTTAATCAACCTGGTTGAATGCCGCTATATAGTCAATGAAGCAAAGATGGAGAGGCTGATGGTTGTTCTTGCAATGATCTGTTACCAAGGAGAGGGCTAATATGTTTGTTGTTGTCCCCATACCTTTTGAGAAGCCTGTTTGATTGAGAGATTATGCACTGTTCCGCAGCCCAGATCATTAATTCCTCCAATAGGCACCCTGCAAAGTACTTCACCTCTATGTTGAGGAGGGCTATCAGCCAAAAGCTTGCGGATCTGAGCTGTTACCTCCTTTGTAAATGGGGGAAATCATCGAGCCCTTCCAAGAATCTGGTATAGCATTTACACTTATGATACTATTAAAAACTAGCCACATACTTGCTGTGCTGCCCAAACTCCTGGTTCTTTTAAACATTATCAGGGGATGACTTTGGGCCCTGGTACTCCTTCTTGTTGGCCCCCAGCAAACTGTTTTTTAATGGTCTCCACTTGCATCCTCATGGGGCTGATTTTGCTACAGACATTTACTGCCGTGCTAGCCCTAAAATGATTATCATTTATTTCCCTAAATGGTCTTTCTGAGGGACCTTTGGTGCTTTCTGGACAGAGCGTTGCATATACTGTGCCACTTCCGGTGTTATTTGTTACAAAGGAGTAGGTGAAGTGGTTTGACAAGATCTTTGACCAGCGTTCTTCCGATACATTTGAAGTTGCTATGGCTTTCGTTGGGCTATTAAGCCTAATGACTGTCTTCCAGAATCTCTTGTCGGTTAGTTTTGATGTTATGTTGCAGCCTAGCCCAGAATTTGTTAGCCTCTCTCCTGGACTGCCAGCTGTATTTCTTATAGGCCGCTTTTGCCTTTGTCACAACAACTTTGAGGGTTTTATCTTCTGGTATGCATTTAGCACATAGTTTCCTTGCATTTTTGGCCTTTTAATTTGTGAGAGGCACGGATCCTTGTGCTACCAGTCTGTTGACCAGGACTTATCACTGGTGCGGCATATTGCGCTGCAAACCTCCTAGTTACATAGACCTGACCTTGGACTATACACTTCTGAAGCATTGTTTTTGCAAGCCCTGGAAGATTGTGAATTGAGCCGGTTGACCATTTTATTATTTTATTGTTGACTGTGCAAGCTAATCCATGGGTTTCTACTGCTGGTGGATGGTGGGTGTGAGGGTAATAGCTAGAGTCAGCTCCTGCGACAGGTGATCACTTTTGTGTCTTGCCACTATTCGGAAGCTTTCCACCCTATGAATCAGAGGATTTGATAGTATTGTAAAGTCAAATAAAGTGCTGCTTGAGTGGTTGTGAAAAGAAACCGCTGGTGGACTATCCATAAGGAAGCGGCCATTGATTACCCTTAGATTGAGGTGCTCTAATTAATTGGCTAGTTCGATGCCCTTGTTGTCCAGTCGAAAAGATAGGCGCTTGCTTTGGTCAAGGATTGCCCAATATACATTTTGAGCTGCCAGGATCTCGTTTGTTGGTGGTGAACCCAGCATATTCATATTAAAGTTGCCAGAAAGAACTAATTCTGTTAGTCGGCCCGTTCAGAAGCTCCGTAATCTCTATTTTTAGGTGTTCTATTAATTTACTTTTTGCCTTTGCCGTCAGTTACTTATATATGTGCACTAATGCCAGAGGGGTCAAGGATGCCCCTACATGAATGGGGTGCAAACTATTTGCAGGCCTGCGGATGTTATCAGCTTTGGCTTGCACTCCCCCTGGAGTGAGGCTAATATATATATTGCCTGACCTCTACTGTGACGGCCAAAGAGCGACTCCTTTGTGGTGGCACTGAAAAATTGTTATAGCCTGGGATTAGTGGCGATTCCTCTACCCAGGTATCTGGCACTGACCTTGAATATGCCTGCGTCTCTTGGTCTTCTAGCTTGTTCAGCAGGCCATTGATGTTCCACAAGCAAATCCGTAGGCGGTCTGTTTGTCCAGAAAAGTTTTTATCCTAGGGTGTAATTCATTGCTGGGACCATGGCCTGTTCAGTGCCCCTGAAACCCAGCTCCAGTCATTCACCTTGGCCTTTGTTTCTTTGTCACCCTGGACAAGGAGTGGGCTTGACCCCTGTGTATTTGCTCGTGACTTACTGAGGGCACTCCTCAGGACTGAGTGCTCTTCCTTTGACCTAGTGCACTTGCTTTGACCTGGTGCACTGGGTCTACTCTTTGGACCCTCCCCCTTTGAAAGGTACTGCGGTTATCAATTCTAAAATTGAGGAATCTGCGGTTAGAAGTATCCATCATAAGAAAGTTAGCTTTGGTAGTGTTATTTCTGGATATACTCTTCTCTAATGGCAGATTCCTTACTGCCCTCCCACGTTTCCTGCTGTGCATAGTGATCTCCTGAACATCCTAAAATTTTGGCATATTGTCACCTGCAATTTGTTCACTATGCCCTATGTTAGAGTGTACGGAAGGAAAAAGATTAGGCATCCCATCACCTTTTTTATTTTTGATGTACCACCCTAAGTGGGAAGGATATGTCCAGATGTCAGTCCTGTGCTCACTGTGCCACTGGAACCACGCTACACTCAACTGATATGCCCCAATCAAAGCGAAACCAGTTTTGGGTTGCTTGTGTTCTAGTTTAGGAGAAAATGACCTGGCAGTTCGGGATGAACTGTTCCTATTGGAGCAGGGTCAAAACTTATTTGCATATGGCTGGGTCCAGTCTGAGGTGGCATGGTGGGCAAAAAAACGATGTGTTGGAAAGCTACCCCAAGCAATTTCTAGTGGATAGACAAATTGTAGTCATCCTCCCATCACTTTTTTTTTTGTTTAAGGTGGGGCTAATATACAGCTCTGCTGCGTCACTTCCTATGGCAGTATGAAATCACTGCTGAACCTTATGGCATCACCTACTGGTGCACAGGGAGCATTGCTTGAAAAATCCTGTGATTGTGTCCGGCGCCCTGGAAGATTCTAAAGGTGAGGTATCTGCTGTTAGATGTAGTACCCACCAGAAAGAGCCTTACAGATGGTAGGTAATTTATTCTTTTATTCTGAATTACTTGTTTTGCCTATGTTTCTGTGCAAAGGGGATAGAAAGTATGGCCTGCTGCGTTAGCCCTGTTGGATACATTTAGTTTAAAAAACACAGAGGAGACACTATGACCCTACTTATGACTGGGTTAAATTCCGATCCTTGTGCGAGCTAGTAAGATCTTACCTAAGAATCACAATTCCTAGTTTGTGCCATCTCTGTGGTAATCCTGCTCTTTTCCCTGGACAGATTTCGCCAGTTACAACCTGGAGAGATATTTTAAGGTCAAAGGCCTATTGTGAGGATTTTCTGTGATTGATACTGAATACTCTTGTTATGCCAATTTTCTATGTCCAAAACTCTGAACAAGAGTTATATATTGCATTGTTTATAGCCTTCACTCGAGGGTTCCAGTGTTTACCAGTGTGACGCATATCTTTCCACATCTATAGCATCCGTGCCTAAGTGCCCTTACCGCTGACATGAACTGTAAACTCTGCAAGAAATCTTTTGTCAACAGACGTAAATTTACTTAAGACACTGATGCACACAACTTTAACAATCTGTGTAGAGATTTGATCCAGAACTTTGAAAAGTGACAGGTACTCAAGCATAGGCGAATTTGACAGAGGAATGAATGTCTATTCTGCAGAGTGAAATGTTAGAATTCAGTTTTAGGATCAGCTTGTTATTCACCACAGTCGTTCACATCCAGTTCTATGACCAATTCTTATTTTCCCCATTTCCTTTTTTTTTTTTTTTACCTTTTCCATTTCTTTTTCCTCTCTTAACTTTTGACTAGTTTTCTTTTTGTTTTAGTCTACTGCGTAACCCTACTTTTTTACACTTCTTGATATACCTATGCTGGGCTCCTCACTCTATCAATTTGCATTCTGGCTTTGCTTATAATTCATCAAATTAAACTCTCAGGTTCATAAGTATGACGTGTAGCTGATAACCCTCTTCTTGAAACAGTGTCCATGATGACATAGTGTCAACCAACTTCGAAGACATACCCAGTTTCCCTCTGCAATCATACTTTTATTTTTTGTCAGTTCAGTTGCCTCATTTATTCCAAAGTGCATTTGGATGTTGTCTATATCTTCACCTCTTAATTTGGTTCTATCCAGGTGCTGCGGACTCTTCTACTCACTCCAGTAGGCGCACATCTTACGAACGAGTCTGTGTGTGAGATCATGCAGTCCTGTTTTCGAATATGCTTTGAAATGAGACTCAGCGGTAAGTTGTCTTCCTTGTTGAAGCAACCTTCCTCTACAGACTAACCTTGTACCATGTAAAAATACAGAACAGCAGCAAATTCTCTATTCATTCCTACATTACTGGTGTTCTGTGCCTCCACAATTTTTCACCTATTTTGCTTCTTTCCACTTTAACCCTATACAAGCACCTGGTGCCTCTTTGCCGTCCATCCACTAAGGGATGGAGTGTTGCTGTTCGTTTTAATCTTTTTGCCATAATCTTATATAAATGAGACTTGTATTAAACAGTTTGGGAAGAGCCACTTGATAGCACACACATCATAATGACACCTATGTTATTTGTTTTGTCTTTGCAGAGTTATTGAGAAAATCTGCAGAGCACACACTTGTTGACATGGTGCAACTGCTCTTCTCAAGGTAAATCTTTCATGCGAGTGCCCCAGTCTTGCTGACACTGCCTGTTAGGACTTTCATATTCCGCTCTTCTACTGAGTCCACAAGCAAAGTTTCTTTGACTAGTGTAATTGCAAATCAAGGTTATTGTTATCAAGTTGGTGTTGCTATATGCACTGACATCTATGAAAAAGACTTTTGTGCTAAGTACAGCAGTATTCTTTTAACGGGATGGTGTGTTCTCAAAGCCACCAATAGTTCCAAATGTATGCCATACCCACCCAGATAGGGGAATAGTCACCAGTGAATATCTTGATTGTCCATCATAAATGCCACTGTTTTCTCTTTTTTTATACAATGTGTAAATAAGGCACTGCTTCCGACAGGCAGCGTGGTTTCTAATAAATAGAACTGATCAAAAATGTGCCTTGTAAGCCTAAATTCCTAAAAAAGTAGTAAAAAAATTATCTGCCTGTGATTACACTCGCATAAAGTACCTCTGCTCTCTGCAGTTCCACTTTATAAACCTCATTGAGTTCTTCGCACCATTACTGAATAGTTGGGGCTCTGCAGTCTTTCAGTTTTTTGGGGATGAATAGGCAAGCAATCAGCATTGCACAAAAGACCAATTAATGAATACCAAGCAGCACAATAACTGGATCCGGTATGAACTGTGAATTAACATATTTCATTTCATTTTATGGAAGATGGTTATCCAAAGGTTTAGCTAAAAAGCTTCCCCACAAGCTGTTATTCCCAAAAATTTCCAATGCCAAGCGCAACCTCCGGCTTTCCTCCCAACCTTTCAATTGTAAATATTTACATTTTAACAGTTTACCCCCCAGCATCTCATTTAACTTATCCCATGGTAAAAGGTTACCATCTTGGGTTAAATCTCCCCAATAACGCACATCCACATTCCTTATCGGTAGGGCTAATTTGTCTTTGAGACTCCCAAATAGGGGCTAAATAGGAATAATAGTCTAATTTTAACCATCATCTGATTGTATACCACATTCTAGCCAGTGCTTGTAATACTTAATTTTTTTATTTTGGATCTCCAAATTTGAATAGGCTTACCAGTAAGTCCAAAGGTTTTAGCTAAAAAGCGCCCCCACAAGCTGTTATTCCCCAAAATTTCCAATGCCCAAGCGCAACCTCCGGCTTTCCTCCCAACTTTTCAATCGTAAATATTACATGTTGGGATTTTTTCTGAATGGATCTCTGTCCTTTGGATATCCTTTGCTATATCCACCTCACTCTCCTCAATCTGGACCGTTGCCTTTATAAGGGAAACCACAAAAGCCTTTAGGTGGTCGCCTTCCTTGCCCTCCGGGACATTCAAAATCCTCAAGTTATTCCTTCTTGAGTTATTTTCCAACTGCTCCAGCTTCTCCTGCAGTTCTCGCTCATCCCGCCGTAGCGCCTGTAATTCCGTCTTGCTGTTACTCAAATCCTCTTCAACTCCCCAAAGGTAATCTCAAGTGTTTGCGTCCTTATATACAAAAGGTCTATCTTTCTCTCAAGGGCCTTACAAAAACTGCGTATTTCACCTTGATTTGCTTCAGAGACTGCAAAACCTTTCCTGACATCCATTGTGAGTGAAGAGAACATAGTCTCTAAGGAGCTAGCTGGAGCCTCTAAATCTTTTCCTCTCCTAACACTATTTAAGGCCATATCTACCGGAGGTTTATTCTTAGCTTTATCCTTATCTTGGGGAGGATCATGAACTTGTGGCCTAGCTTTCCCTCCTACTGCAGACGTATCTGAACTAACATTATTTAAAGCAGCTTCTTAATTAGACCACTCTCGGTTGGGTGTGCTCCCCTTTGCTGCCATCATTGACAAAACCGCTTGTCCTCCTATCCGCTCTGCAACCCCTATAGCTTGCTGTCTGAGGGTCACAACGGGGGGGGGGGGGGGGTAACACCTTAAAGAAGGGCCTTAATAAAGGGGTAATTTTAAATTTACGCTTTAAAAACTCAGCCTTTCTTTTTGCTCTCCCTGTCCACCGCGACCCCTTCCTGGACTGTTCCTTAGGTCTAGACACCTGAGGTTGGGGATAGTCTCCTTCCTCGGTATGCTCAGATATCTCATAAGCAGTGGGAGTACTCGAAAACTGCTCAGGGGGTGTTTTTTACCAAACCCTGGTTATTTTAACAAACTGTCCTCCCAGAGAACTTGCCCAAGTCTTGTTTTCCCCGCCTGGACTAACCCCCCTGCCTCTTATTTGTTTGGGTGCCTTGCAGGTAGCTTATTCTTTCTGCCTTTCCTCTGCCAAACACGAGCTCTTCGTGATTTTTTTGTACCTTTGGGGCTCTCTACGACTCCTAGAGAATCCACCAGTTCTCCAGGCACTGCAGGAGCAGCGCATGTACTGACGCTGCCCATTGACCCAGAGGAGACCTCCCGCTGCTGCCCTGCTGCTCTTCCTGAGCTCCAGGGTGACTTCGAGCCAGCATGTCCTCACTGCGTTTGCTGTTCCCGCAGCTAAGCAGCCCCTCTGCGGCCTCAACCAACAAGGTATAGCACATCACCAATTATTCATACGCGAGGGGATGGGTTGGGGGCCTGAAAACTCCAAAAGGTGGTGGGCGCTCGTCGGCGCTCTAGTGATCCGCCCACAGCTCGGCCGCCATGTTCTCACGATCAATCACGGATCTGTTGTCTCCAAAAATGTGTGCTTTCAGGCTGCAAGCATAATAGACCGCCGTCTCCCGGGGGGAGTTTTTCACTACAAGGTCCAACATTTTACTGCTGCTCCACGATACCCAGCTCATTGTTATAAATGCAGTAAACTCCCATAAAAAAGCTGGTTATTCTTCAATTTATTATGCTCAGCTGATACCGTTTTTTAGGTCTCGCCTAGGCAGCGCGCATGCGGTGCTCTAGGAGGGCCTTTAGCCATCGGTCTTCACTTTTCAAGCACTGCACTCGTGCTTGTGGCCGCATCCACCTTGCGGGAGCGAGCAGCGGCGCGCCACAAGCACGAGTGCAGTGCTTGAAAAGTGAAGTCTGCGCGCGCACGCACCACTCCCGAAAACAGCTGCTGCTTGTTAATTAGTGCAGCGAGCGCGGCGCGCACCACTCGCGTGTTTTTTTTTTCTTTTTTGTGTGCCGGGTGCGGCATGTGACCAGCGCTTGTTCTTTCTGTGTTAGCCTATTCCCTCGATTACCTCTTGCCACTGTTTTTTCAGCCATTCTTACCTTTGTTTACGTCCATACATTTTCATGTGCCTGCAACTTTCTTTCTCCTTGTTGGTTTGTTCAAACTCACACTTTCGCCTCATCTCCCTTGAATTTTGACCGCCCTTCTTGCATAACTCCAAGATAGCCACCTCTTTTGTGCATGTACACCGTTCCAAGATGGCCGCCGGGGTACTCCCCTTCTTTTGATCCCCTGTCTATTTCTAATTATGCATCCCATTCAGCATCCTAGCCTTCCTGCAAATCAGAGAACCTGCTGGGCTGATCCTCCACTGCCAGACTTCCTGCCTATGAAATAAGAATTCATTATAGTCATTGGGGCATTTCCCCCCTGCTCACTCCTTGACCCCTGAACTCTAAGTGGCACATGCACGTGGTTATTACATGTTCTCATGTTTATTGCTCTGCCATCCATTCAGATATCTTACATCATTTCTTCCAGGCTGGTTCATGACCCCTGGTGCATTACACACACCGTTCTTCATGATCAACGTCTCCCAGCTGCTTATGCGTTTTTTTTCACAGTTTGGGTGAGCTTTTTATCCTTCTTTTCGCCTCCCTTTTCCATTTTTGTAACTGGCACCTTACACAGAATTGTTTTTCTTTTCTATTACAGTGCGTATTGTGACTTGAGGAAGTGAGTAGCACACACCGCTTTCTTCCTTCTAATATGTATGTTGCTCTTTACTTATATCTCGGAATAGGATTCATTTCTCTGTCCTTTTACAGAGTACTCTCGGGCTCCATATTTGACAGAGTTCTGATGATCCTATATTTACTAAAGAATCAAAATGTCATTGGCTCGCACAAAGCCCAATTATTGCATATTATAATTCAGGGAGTGTTCTGTTCTTTAATGATTTGATATGCACTTTTATCACTTTTACTGCAAGTGTGTAACACACTTCAAAGAGCACCAATCACATTTATCACTAGCACCCACTGTCATTTATTACATTTTTACTTTTTTGCACTTTGTTGGTACATTAAATTACCATTTGGCTACCACCACCACCAGGTCCTCCACCACCACCAGGTCCACCACCACCAGGTCCACCACCACCAGGTCCACCACCACCAGGTCCACCACCACCACGTCCACCACCACCACGTCCTCCACCACCACGTCCTCCACCACCACGTCCTCCACCACCACGTCCTCCACCACCACGTCCTCCACCACCACGTCCTCCACCACCACTTCCACCACCACCACGTCCACCACCACGTCCACCACCACCACGTCCACCACCACCACGTCCACCACCACCACGTCCACCACCACCACGTCCACCACCACCACGTCCACCACCACCACGTCCACCACCACCACGTCCACCACCACGTCCTCCACCACGTCCTCCACCACCACCACCACGTCCACCACCACCACCACCACGTCGTCCACCACCACCACGTCGTCCACCACCACCACCACGTCGTCCACCACCACCACCACCACGTCGTCCACCACCACCACGTCGTCCACCACCACCACCACCACGTCGTCCACCACCACCACGTCGTCCACCACCACCACCACGTCGTCCACCACCACCACCACGTCGTCCACCACCACCACCACGTCGTCCACCACCACCACCACGTCGTCCACCACCACCACGTGCGTCCACCACCACCACCACGTCGTCCACCACCACCACGTCGTCCACCACCACCACGTCGTCCACCACCACGTCGTCCACCACCACCACCCCCACGTCGTCCACCACCCCCACCCCGTCCACCACCCCCACCCCGTCCACCACCACCACCCCCACCCCGTCCACCACCACCACGTCGCCCACCACCACCCCCACGTCGTCCCACCACCCCACGTCGTCCACCACCACCCCCACGTCGTCCACCACCACCACCCCACGTCGTCCACCACCACCACCCCCACGTCGTCCACCACCACCACCCCCACGTCGTCCACCACCACCACGTCGGTCCACCACCACCCCCACGTCGTCCACCACCACCACCCCACGTGCGTCCACCACCACCACCCCCACGTCGTCCACCACCCCCACGTCGTCCACCACCCCCACGTCGTCCACCACCCCCACGTCGTCCACTACCCCCACGTCGTCCACCACCACCACCCTCACGTCGTCCACCACCACCACCCCCACGTCGTCCACCACCACCCCCACGTCGTCCACCACCACCCCCACGTCGTCCACCACCACCACCCCCACGTCGTCCACCACCACCACCCCCACGTCGTCCACCACCACCCCCACGTCGTCCACCACCACCCCCACGTCGTCCACCACCACCCCCACGTCGGTCCACCACCACCCCCACGTCGTCCACCACCACCCCCACGTCGTCCACCCCACGTCGTCCACCACCACCCCCACGTCGTCCACCACCACCCCACGTCGTCCACCACCACGTCGTCCACCACCACGTCGTCCACCACCACGTCGTCCACCACCACGTCGCCCACCCCCACGTCGTCCACCACCACCCCCACGTCGTCCACCACCACCCCCACGTGCGTCCACCACCACCCCCACGTCGTCCACCACCACCCCCACGTCGTCCACCACCACCCCCACGTCGTCCACCACCACCCCCACGTCGTCCACCACCACCCCCACGTCGTCCACCACCACCCCCACGTCGTCCACCCCCACGTCGTCCACCACCACCCCCACGTCGTCCACCACCACCCCCACGTCGTCCACCACCACCCCCACGTCGTCCACCACCACCCCCACGTCGTCCACCACCACCCCCACGTCGTCCACCACCACCCCCACGTCGTCCACCACCACCCCCACGTCGTCCACCACCACGTCGTCCACCACCACCACCACGTCGTCCACCACCACCCCCACGCCGTCCACCACCACCCCCACGTCGTCCACCACCACCCCCACGTCGCCCACAACCACCCCCACGTCGTCCACAACCACCCCCACGCCGTCCACAACCACCCCCACGTCGTCCACAACCACCCCCACGTCGTCCACAACCACCCCCACGTCGTCCACAACCACCCCCACGTCGTCCACAACCACCCCCACGTCGTCCACAACCACCCCCACGTCGTCCACCACCACCCCCACGTCGTCCACCACCACCACCCCCACGTCGTCCACCACCACCACCCCCACGTCGTCCACCACCACCACCCCCACGTCGTCCACCACCACCACCCCCACGTCGTCCACCACCACCACCCCCACGTCGTCCACCACCACCACCCCCACGTCGTCCACCACCACCACCCCCACGTCGTCCACCACCACCACCCCCACGTCGTCCACCACCACCACCCCCACGTCGTCCACCACCACCACCCCCACGTCGTCCACCACCACCACCCCCACGTCGTCCACCACCACCACCCCCACGTCGTCCACCACCACCACCCCCACGTCGTCCACCACCACCACCCCCACGTCGTCCACCACCACCACCCCCACGTCGTCCACCACCACCACCCCCACGTCGTCCACCACCACCACCCCCACGTCGTCCACCACCACCACCCCCACGTCGTCCACCACCACCACCCCCACGTCGTCCACCACCACCACCCCCACGTCGTCCACCACCACCACCCCCACGTCGTCCACCACCACCACCCCCACGTCGTCCACCACCACCACCCCCACGTCGTCCACCACCACCACCCCCACGCCGTCCACCACCACCACCCCACGTCGTCCACCACCACCACCCCCACGTCGTCCACCACCACCACCCCCACGTCGTCCACCACCACCACCCCCACGTCGTCCACCACCACCACCCCCACGTCGTCCACCACCACCACCCCCACGTCGTCCACCACCACCCCCACGTGCGTCCACCACCACCCCCACGTCGTCCACCACCACCCCCACGTCGTCCACCACCACCCCCACGTCGTCCACCACCACCCCCACGCCGTCCACCACCACCCCCACGTCGTCCACCACCACCCCCACGTCGTCCACCACCACCCCCACGTCGTCCACCACCACCCCCACGTCGTCCACCACCACCCCCCACGTCGTCCACCACCACCCCCACGTCGTCCACCCCCACGCCGTCCACCCCCACGCCGTCCACCCCCACGTCGTCCACCCCCACGTCGCCCACCCCCACGCCGCCCACCCCCACGCCGCTCCACCCCCACGTCGTCCACCCCCACGCCGTCCACCCCCACGCCGCCCACCCCCACGTCGTCCACCCCCACGTCCGTCCACCCCCACGTCGTCCACCCCCACGCCGTCCACCCCCACGTCGTCCACCCCCACGCCGTCCACCCCCACGTCGTCCACCCCCACGCTCGTCGCCACCCCCACGTCGCGTCCACCCCCACGTCGTCGGCCCACCCCACGCCGCTGCGTCGCCCACCACCATGTCGGTCGCCGCGTGCCGCCCACCACCACGTCGCTGCCGCCCACCCCCCATGTCGCCGCCCACCCCCACGCCGCCGCCCACCCCCACGTCGCCGCCCACCCCCACGCCGGCCGCTCCACCCCCCACGCCGCCGCCCACCCCCCACGTCGCCGCCCACCCCCCACGTCGTCGCCGCCCACCACCACGTCGGCCGCCGCCCACCACCACGCCGCCGCGTGCCCACCACCACCACGTCGGTCGCCGCTCACCACCACGTCGCTGCCGCTCACCACCACGTCGCCGTCGTCGCCCACCACCACGCCGCCGCCGCCGCCCACCACCACGTCGTCGCCGCCGTCCACCACCACGCTGCGTCGCCCACCACCACGCCGCCGCCCACCACCACGTCGTCGTCCACCACCACGTCGTCGTCCACCACCACGTCGTCGTCCACCACCACGTCGTCCACCACCACGTCCCCCACGTCCACGTCCACCACCACGTCCACCACCACGTCCACCACCACCACCCGTGACAGGTAAAGTGTCACTGGAGGGCAGGGGTAATAGGAGTGTCAACCCCGGCTGTACATGGGACATTTAAGGATGCATTGGGTGCGAGAAGACTGGAATAGGGGCTAGAAGTATTACACCAGACCCAAGATACATTTTGAAGAGGCGCAATGTCACAGGGGCTCCTGTAAAAGCACTCGCAGCATCTCTACCTCACAGTGGCATACCTGCACGAGCCACTCACTCAAAACAAGCATTGGCATAGCCAATCTGTCTCGCCTTTGGGACCTTATAAGTGTTTAGCCATGCAACACTTGATGTTGTTGCACCAAGGATATTGTGCTGGATAACTAAACACTTATAAGGTGTAAAAAAAAAAAAATTGTAAGTCCGTTTTTATATAGCGCAGCTACTCACCCTTACGGGTCTCAAGGCGCTGGGGGCCGTCGTGGAAATTAAGCAAAAGACACACAATTGACGGACGGAATGCAGAACAATTCAAAACATTCACCCCCAGTCAAGAGATCTGGGTTAAATCCATCATTCTTTTGCTCACCATGCCACCCCAGTTTAGACCTGGCCATATGCAAATCAGTCTTGACCCTGTGCCTCATGGGAACAGTCCAGCCCGAACTGCCAAGCCAGGTCCTCCCTGGACCGGAAACAAGCATCCTAGGACCAGTTTCGGGTTTCACCCCTCTTCAGCCAGGATAGCTTGATTCCAGTGGCACAGTGAGCCCAGGACCCACGTCTGGGCATACCTGGCGCACTTAGGGCAAGAAAGCAAAAGACACACAATTGACGGACGGAATGCAGAACAATTCAAAACATTCACCCCCAGTCAAGAGATCTGCCACCCATAGGGATCGAAACGTTGACAATTGTTCTCTCTATCAAACGTGGATGACAGAGATTGGTTATCTGCATCCTTTTATTGTGTTATGATTCATCATACATGTAGAAGCCAGTTGTCTGGCTGGATAGGTTGTAAATATTGACTGTTGATGTCCACATGTACACTACCTTTCCCTGTCACATCACACACTGATCACAACCCACCCCCCCTTCCCTTTTTCCCAGGTTGCACCAATCTTAATATCATTAAGATTTACAAGCACTGTATTTAATATGAATTGATTTGCTCAAATTGTTGATGCAATTAAATCAAGACCATTTGATGGTATGATCCAATGGTGTTGTCAAATGATTTAGTAACAATGATCATTTGTGTATATTGCTACATATTGTGTTAGATTATCTTCCACTGTGACCTTTCTTTTTTGTACCATATTGCACCCGAGTACAGTGGATTTACGGGTTACCCCATTGATATTTAACTCTGGATGATATACAAGCAGTGTTTGAGTGGTTGGATGTCTGAAGCACAAGATACTTTGAAGCAGAGTTGTATATCATCAACATTTCGGTGAATCTTGATGATATCTCTCTATAAAAAGGTCAAATATGACAGGAGACGGTATGGAATCCTGTGGGACTTCGCAGATGATGGCAATCTTTTGTAACCTGGAGATGCCCATGTGAACAAACTGGTGTTGGTTGGAAAGGTAGGAGGAGAACCAGTTAAGCACATTGCTGGTGGATTTCATTTGAGACTTAAGGGTGCATCTAAGGGTGAGATGGTAGACTGTGTCCAAGGCAGCTGAGTGGTCCAGCAACATTAGGAGGCATGGGTGCTCGCCCTCTTTGCTAAAGGGGTGTTTTCTAATATGTAAAGGTTGCAAACTTCGTGCTGCAGTGTGATCTAAAGCCAGACTGGCAGTCTTGTAGAAGATGGTTAGCATTAATGTGATCTTGGAAATGAACATACACTGCTTTTCAATTAACTAATGATGAATGGTAGGTGAGCAAAGGGCCTGTTTTTGTTGAGGCCATCAGGGACTAGTGTAGGTTTCATTAGGAGTAGGAGGATCTGACCTGTGGTTAGAGCTTCTGGGAATATGCCTTGACTAAGAGGTCTTGACAGTAGTAAGTAGGGGTAAGAGAGCTTCCCAGATAGTTTTGATGAAGGATGAGAATGAGGCATCTTCATGATAAGTGGCTTTCAGTAAGTCAGTAAACTCTGTCAGAGATCAGGCTTCGAAGGCTGACCATTTTGGGGTTCCGTGGGAAGGAGTGGGTGTAAGAGAGAAAACGGACTGTGTTGTCTGTGCTTGTTGGATCTTCAATGAAAAACTACTGAAGAAGTTGATGGCATTGCACTTTTCTGTGATGTGACAAATAGATGGGTCCAACCCAGGGTTGATGCAGTGCTCGTTTGTCTTGAACAGCATTCTGCTTCTGTTGGTGGCTTCACTGCTGGTGTTGGTATAGTTCTTTGCTTTGGCTCATGTAATGAGCCGTCTGTGTGTTGAGTGGAGGGACTTAAGTAAAAAGATGCCATCTGAAGTTCTTTTTTCTTACTTATATTTTCCTGTCTGTGGATGGATTTTTATTTTACCAGGGTCCTGTATGCTCTGGCTTGCACTAGCGTGTTTTAATTGGGCCATGAATATTCACTCCATCAATCAATCAGGAATTTGTGAAGTGCACTATCTCAAGGCGCTGGGGGGAAGGGGGGATTCGGGCAGGTCCGTCTCAACCGAAGAGCCAGGTCTTGAGGCTCTTTCTGAAAGCTTGCAGTGTGGGGGTTCGTCTGATGCTGAAGGGGAGTTCGTTCCAGGTCTTGGCAGCGATGTAGGAGAACGCTCTTCCTCCCGCTCTGCGGATGCGTTGGATTTCGGCCAGGGCAAGGTCGGTCGAGCGGAGGTATCTCGTGGGTGTATAGAATGAGATTCTTTCGTTGAGGTATTGGGGTCCGGTGTTATGGAGGGATTTGTAGGCGTGAGTGAGCAGCTTGAATGTCGCTCTCTTTTCGACGGGAAGCCAGTGGAGGTCTCATAGGTGCTGGGTGATGTGGTCTTGTCGTGGGATGCCGAGGACGAGTCTGGCTGCGGCGTTCTAGATGGTCTGGAGTTGGAGGAGTAGAGTTTTGTTGATTTTGGCGTAGATGGCGTTCCCGTAGTCAAGTCTGCTGGTTATGAGTGCGTGGGCGACGGTCTTTCTGGATTCGGGGGGTATCCATTTGAAGGTCTTGCGGAGGGTGTTGAAGCACGTGGAAGATAAAGCGTTGACCTGTCGGTTCATGGTGAGGGAGGAGTCTAGTATGATGCTGAGGTTTCGGGTGTGGTCCGTGGGTGTGGGATGGTTGCCAAGGGCGGTGGGCCACCAGGTGTTGCCACATGCGGAGGGGGTGGGTCAGAGAACGAGGATTTGCTTTTTCTCAGAGTTGAGCTTCAGGCAGCTGCTCCTCATCCAGGATGCAACGTGTTTCATTCCTTCCTGGAAGCTCTGTCTGGTGATGTCGGGTTCCTTGGTGACGGAGAAGATGAGTTGGGTGTCGTCGGGGTAGGATACTATGCTGAGTCTGTGTTTTTTGACGATGGTAGAGAGGGGGGCCATGTAGATGTTGAAGAGCGTGGGGCTTAGTGAGGATGCTTGGGGTACTCTGCAGCTGATCTCAGTGGGTTCAGAGAGGAAGGGCGGGAGTCGGATTCTTTGGGTTCGACCAGTGAGGAAGTAGTGGATTCAGTCTAGGGCAGTTCCCTGTATGCTGGCGTCGTGGAGTCTCGCGGTTAGTGTGCGGTGGGGGACGGAGTCGAAGGCTGCTGAGAGGTCTAGTAGGATGAGGGCAGCCGTGTGGCATTGGTCAAGGAGGGTGCGGATGTCTTCTGTGGTGGCTAGGAGGGCGGTCTCGGCGCTGTGGTTGCTGCAAAATCCGGATTGGGAGGTGTTGAGGATGGAGTTGGATTCTATGACGTTCGTGAGCTGGATGTTGACGATCTTCTCGGTGACTTTGAAGGGAAGGAGAGAGATGGGTCTGTAGTTCTTGAGGGCCGTCGGGTCTGCGGAGGGCTTCTTGAGGAGGGGCTTGACTTATGCGTGTTTCCATTTGTCGGGAAACGTGCCTGTTTCGAGGGTGCTGTTGATGGTGCATCGTAATTCGGGGGCTAAAGCGGAGGCGGCTCTGTGGAAGATGTGTGGCGGGCAGGGGTCAGTGGGGGCTTCTGAGTGTATGCTCCTCATGGACTTAGCGGTGTCTTCTGTGGTGACAGGGGTCCGGGTGGTGATGGTAGGCTGGATGGCATTGCCGGCGGTAGGTGTAGTATCGGTGCATTGGTTTTCGGTCATCGAAGTTGCCGTAGAGTCTCCTGATCTTGAGGTGGAAGTAGGAGCCGAGTTTGTTGCAGAGATCTTGGAAGGGAGGGACGTCGGAGGTTTCGCTGGGGGGTTCAGTGAATTCTTATGATGCTGAAGAGTTTCTTGGAGTTGGAGAGGATTCTGTCCTGGATGAAGTTTTTCTTCGTGGTTCTGATGAGTTGGTGGTTTTCTGTCATGGCGGTCTTGTATGCGGTGCGTGCTTCCGGGGTTTTGCTGTTCCTCCAAGCTTTCTCGAGTCGTCGGCACGTGCGCTTGGATTCTCGGAGGTCGGTGGTGAACCAGGTGGCTTTTGTGGTGCGTTGTCTGTCGTAATTTCTGGAGGGGGGTGAGTGTGTTTGTGCAGTCGGTGAGCCATCTGTGGAGTTCGTTGGCCGCAGAGTTGGAATCGGTCATGGTGGGTGGAGGGGCACAGTTGAAGGCGGAGCTGAGGTGTTCTTCGGTGATCTTGCTCCAGTTCCTGCACGGGGGGCGTAGTCTAGGCTTGTGTGCAATTGGTTTCGAGAAGAAGTTAACGCAGAGGGTTTGCATGGTGTGGCTGAAGTGGTTGTTGTTTCCTCCTGCGAAGATAGGGTCGAGGGTGTGTCCTGCCTTGTGGGTGGGGGTGGTGACGGGCTGTTGGCGAGGTTGTCCAGGAGGGCGGTGGAGTTGGGGTTGCTGAGGTTGTCGAGGTGGAATTTCAGGTCTCCGAGCAGTGCGTAGTCCGTGGAGGCGAGGGCATGAGGCACAGTGAGGTCTGCGATGGTGGTGGCAAACGGTGCACGAGGTCCGGCTGGACTGTAGGCGACGGTGCCGCGTAGAGTTGTTCTGGGGTTGATCTGGAAATGGAGGTGTTCCATGGGGGACGAGGAGTCATTTGTTCTGGCTGTGGTGAGTCGGAGGGAGTTTTTGTGTACGATGGCGAGTCCACCTCCAGGGTGGTTGGGCGATCCTTCTTCTGGATCTTGTACCCGTCTCGGATGGTGGTTGCGATGTCGGGTGCGGAGCTGCCGTTGGTCCAGATCTCAGTGAAGGCGATAGGGTGTTTAGGAGGTCCCAGATTTCTATTGAGTGTCTGTGTAGGGAGCGCACTTTGAGGAGGATGTAGCTCAGGGGTTTGGGCTCGCCGGCGTCCGGTGGTTTGGAGGTAGCGATGGGGGTCCGGATGTGGGTGAAGGTGCGGCAGCAGTGTCGGCAGGAGAACTGGCCTTGGGTGGTGTTTGGCCTTGACAGCTTGCAGTTGTTGTTTCTTCCGGGGTTGAGTGCGAGGAGTGTTGCTGAGTCGTAGCGGTGGGTGGTTGGAGGACCAGGGTTCCTGGCGCTGATCGCGGTCGGGGACAGGTGCAGACGGGCTTGCCTTTGGCACGCCAGCGGCGCGCCCGCTGCGCGCAGCTGCCATTAAGGAGGGGGGAGGCGGGAGCGGGGACCCGAAGGGAGGGAGGGACTGCGGGGGCAGCAGCGGCAGGAACGGGACCAAACGACAAAACACTTGAAGCAAAACACAGGCACAAATGGAGAAGAGAGGCACAAAAAGAGGCTCAGATAGAAAAAAAGGCACAAAGAGGCAGTAACGGCACAGAGGGACTAACGAGGCACAGATAGACCGAAAATGCACAAAGTGACAGAAGCGGCACAAAGGGACAGAAGAGACAAACGAGGCACAGATAGACAGAAGCGGCACAAAGGAGGAACAAAGAGATAGAAAAGGCAACACAAGGCAAAGAACAGCGAAGACGGGCAGAGCGGACCAGCAGAAGAGCAAGGCTCTCCCACTGGACCACCAGGGATGAGGCGCAGGCAGGAGCCTGCGGGTGGAGGAGGTCCTCAACACCTACCTGAAGGGGCGCAACGAAGGAGCTGCGCGAGGGGGGGAGTAGTTTCCTGACCAGGAAGTCAGAGGTCTTACTCATTTGTTGGGGGAAAAAAGTGTTGAAGTTGTTTCAAAGGGTGTTGGTGTTGAGTTGATAAGGTGAGAGATGAGTTCATGCATTAGGTTGACTATGAATAAGTCTTTGAAGGAGCTGAAGGTTTGGTGTTTTCTTTTGTCCTTGGTTTCTTGCTAAGATACTGAGCAGGGAGATATGGATGGCAAAGTGGTCGGTCCAGTCCATGGATGTACATTGCATTGGATTGTTGGTGATGTTAAGAAGATAAGGTTGAATATGTGGCCTTTGGAATTTGGTGGTCGTGTGAAGTGCTGTGCCACGGTGCACGTCAGTGAGGTTAAAGAGAATGTCTGTGTTTAGGTCGAGCCTGGGCAGCGCATGTGCTGCTCTGCGAGGCATGCTGTATTCAGGTATGAACTTGAAGCTCCACTCACTCTCCGCCCATATTTTGTATTGGCTTGTGTCATTGTCCACTGTAAAGTGTGGTCAATAGGCTTAGTATGCCCTCCTTAGTACCGCCTTGTCTCATTTTGTAACCTCCCCTGTGGACAACCCCTATTACGTGTGTTGTTACTCAGTAGGCATTAATTACAGCCTCTGAGCACTATTTTTTCAACAGCAGGCAGGACACTATCTCTTAACACTTTTTTTTAAAATCTCTATAGCACAGGTGGCAAGCGTATTTGCAATGCAATAGGTCTCGCATTGGTGAGAGTTTAAGCTATTGGCATTTTAAATGTCAATGCCTTTTATTTACCTGGTTTAAAAACAACAACAAAATTAAAGGCATTGTCATTTACTATGCCAATAGCTCAAACTCTCGTAAATGTGAGACCTATTGCACATGCTTGTTTCTTTAGCTTGTGTTATTTGGGAGGTTGATGTCACCCAAAAGAGTGGTGTGGGCATGTAGGATGGACGAGGTGGTGAAGTTATCTGAGAATTAATCAGTGAAGTCCTGTTCTGCCTTGGAGGTCTGTAGATGAGATGGAAAGTGCTGGTCTGACTTGCAGAGTGGCAAATAGCATCTCAGCCGCTCCATGGTGTTTAGTGTTACTTGGTTACTTAGGGTGCAAGACAAGGAGGACTTGAGGATGACAGCAAGGCTTCCTCCCTTTTTATTTGCACATCACATGATGGATGCTGTAGCCTTTGGGAAGAAGAAAGTCTATGGTGTGCAAGGATGTGGAGGTAAAACATGTTTATGTGATGAAAAAAGCATCAATAGGTGATGAGGTATGTAATATCTAGCGCATGAATAGGTGAGAAGGTCTGCGATTCTGCAGTTTGAGTCTGTGGTAGTCATAGTTGCAAAGTTTTTGTTTTGCTTATGTGTGACATTTCCATATTCTTAGTGTGCTTATGTGTGACATTTCAGAACCTTATCTGTAACACTTTGAGTGGCCTACTAACCCTAGTAGATAACATCCACATAAAGCATTACTTTTCCGAAATAACTCCCTTTGTACAATTCAGTAGTCTTGTAAAAGTCTTAAATACTACCACACACACTAATAACCAGACAATAAGAGGTTCACAGACCAACCACAATCTCTTTGAACCAGCTTAGGAACAACATTTCAGTCACACAACAAAATAAGGTTCACAACCCCGTGCATAAATGACCTACAATACAAAAAAACAACATATTGTAAACATGTGCTCTTGCACACTGATAAAGGTGGACATAGCATTGCAAGCAATACACCTATCATATTTCAGTCTCTTTCAAAACACACTCAACACACGTGATCCGGGGAGAGCGGACGGAATGGTACAAAGTCAATGTCAAACTAATAATAAGTTGTAGGAAAACCTTTTATTTATATTCCAAACCTTTCTCTGTCCTTTTTTCTTATTTTTTTTTAGAATCAGGGCAAAAGTAACAGACTATTAATGTCTCCACTTTTATTTTTATTTTTCTAGGTGTTTTAATGGCTGCGTCTAACTTCTTTGACAGGCTCTCCGTCGTGGAGTATTAAAAAAAAAAACAGGATCGTCCCTCAAAAGAAAAAAAAATATCGAGTTAGGAACCTTGGTTCGGTTTTCTCAATTTTTATTCTGTAAGTGTACCACCACTACACCCGTGTTTTGTGATCCCACTCGTCTTTGGATAGGTGCTCAGTGGTTAGGTGTGGACGCTCCATTTCCTACCCATCACCTCTCGAATGACCAAAAAGAAAAAATAGGCACTTGCCTTTGGCCACGGCCCTCCTGGGTCGTGGCAGGGGGTATCTCTGCGTTCTCTCCTCTTTTGGGGCAGCTGCTTTGGTCACTGGTGTTCCCGGACCGGCCTTTGGCAGCCTCTTCACCGGAAGGTCCTCTGCTCCTGTCCTCTGCTACCCGGGCCCCTCCTTCCTGTCTTGACGTTACCGTCACAGGTTGCCTCGCCGTCTCCTCTCCTTGGTCTGGATGGTTCCCTTCTGCGGTGTTCTCTTCTGTTTTCTCGGCCTCCGTGTTTTCTTCAGCGTCTTCCTCTGTCTCTCCCTTGGCGTCTTTCTCTTCTCCCTTCATAGGCCCGCCTGACGATGTTCCGGTCACGTGTGACGGGTATACTACCTTTAGCTTTCTGTGGGTAGCCTTTGGCGGCCATCTTGGACTTTCTGCTTAGATAGAGTACGGTATCACAACACGTTAAGTAGCAAGCAAAAAGGCATATACCAGAAGATTTTAACGGAATAACTTGCTACTCCAGACTTACGTGCTGCATAGTGGGGCACAATGTATACAGCAGGAAAAAAGGGTCATGGAAAGTGCTGCCCTTAAGATCATTCTCAGCATCTTAAACCAGCATATCTTAGAGAAAATGATAAGTGACACAACCTTACGAAAATAGCATGACCTCGTAGTATTTAACTTAAATCACAATAAGGTTCCCAAAGATGATAATTATACCTCTCTACATTAGAAAAAAGTTTTAAAGCATGAGGATCATGTGTACAGAAGCAACTCGCAACCTTTCAGAAATCTGCTGAAACAAAAGTAAAAAAAAGCTCAACACACTTTCTTATTGTTTACTCAAAAAGTAAAATGATAAACAGCAGCTCTGAATGGGCGGGGGAAGATACTGCTCTGGCGGTGGGCAATGAAGATCGACTCGGACACAAAACAAAATGTTTTAAATCAGATGAATGATGGGAAATTAAGTCTTCTTGTGTTTTGATCAGCCAGAGCAGGAAAGCATCATAACTGTTTGAACAGTTGTTTAATGTTGCTAGCATAATGATTGTTGTTCATGATATGTGAATTGTGATATTGTTTCACTTACATTCTTGCACAAGTAGCACTAGATCCTATGGCAGCCCTTTGCAGCTACCATTGAACGTTTTTTAGGTCACCCTATTTTGCGATGAAGATAGTAATCTCACCACTCTTGCTTGGAAAAGGATTATGAATACAAAGGATAACTTGGTGAGAGAGACTCTGCAGAGAAGTATCACACATCCACTTTTAGAGCTTTTTTTTTTTTAATAAAGGTAAGTTTCATTAACACATTTTCTTTCCCCTCACAACTAAGATGTACAATTCATTGCATCTCTTCAAAGGTGATGAGTAAATTTTTATATTTGATGGCATGCATACTTAAGTCAAACATCCATGAAAATTAAGCATTGGATGCAGAGGCGTAAGAGTAAGATTTATTTATAAAGTTTTATATGGCGCGAACATGACCCACGCGGGTATCAGAGCGCTTTACAATATACAGTTATTAAACATTAGATGGTGGAGGTAGTATACATACATTCGGTGTTCGCCATTCAGTACAAAAGGAGGTAGATAGTAGTATATGGGTAGCATAGGTAACTAGTAGTCAACATTTGAAAGGATTTATATAGCGCTGGCTAGACCCGGAGGTATCAGAGCGCTTTGCATGAGATTCAGACCATAGTTGCAGGTTACATCGTTACAAAGGTTACACAGTTATTAGAGCATAGATCAATAAAGGTATGGAGAGATTCTATCATTGATGCTATGGTTTGAAAATACCCTCTTATAGGGACCTGATGTATTTTTTACCATTTCATCCTGCCATCTACTTCTATAGTCCATGTATATTTTCATGAAATATTATCCAGTTTATTATTCCATGCCTCTTTACCTTTCAGGTTACATCAATTTAAAGAGGAGGCAAAAAGCTACATTGGGGCCAACATTAAGAAGGTATGTTTGCAGCTTGTTACTTCATTGACTGAAATTGTTCACTGACAGTCATTGCTTGCATTATTGTGTTGTTTAATTGTTTGCTTGCCCTTTGATGTTTTTCATGGTTCATCAGTCTCCATTGACAACTTGATGTTTTAGATTTCTTAAACATTCATAAAGGTAGGACTTATTTTTACTACCCCGTCTGCGTTTTGCTTCACTCTTAATTTGTCCCTACTCTGCCATGCTTTCAAATGCAACCGTTTAGGGCCAGTGGTTTGTACTCCTCGCATATCAACGGATATTGATTTAGACCTGTGCACAAGACACTTATAGGCAAGTGTAGATCATTTGCAATTGATCATAACATTATTTTTTCTTTATCGCCTGCATGACCTTCCTGGTTGTTTGAGGCCCTGACTGTCTTGTATCCTCTTCCATAACCTATTATTTTTTATGAATTGGTTACCCTTCTTAACTACTGTGCACATGGCATGTTTCTCTCTCTCTCTGACCTGTGCATACGCACTGTCCACCTTCTCCTCCAATACACGTTGGATTGGATCATCAGTCCCAAGCACCACTATACTTGGGACTCTGTTGTAGTAAGCACAATCTACTCTTCACTCATACACAAGTTTTGGGGGGCATTGCAAGCCCTAACCTCTTACATTGTGCCATCTAATGCTTGCAGGCTTCTTGATAGTGCATATTGAAACCCAGAAATAGCAGCCAAAAAAACCTGAGAAAATTGTCAGTCAAAAGGCAATGTTAATTGACAGACATTTTACTTTATAAATGAAGCAGAAGATACAGAGCATGCAGTTTATGATTTTGCGGGCCATAGCAATGTGTGGGCTTAACTCCTTGGGTGCATCCCACAACAGGAGGACCATCTTAAGAAATGTGTCCCCACTATTCTGTGGGTCTCTGTGCATTTTGCCGCCTTTTGTTGGTCTGACCTTATAAATCCCCAGATGTCTGGGCAGTAAAGTGATTGCCAATCATTGTCATAGTTTTCCAAAAAAACAAAATCCATGGCAGTAATCCTTTTTGACTTGGAGATCCTTATGTCAGTGAACAAGTGATTTAAGTGCCTGGGCACAGGATGCATGATAAATGTAAACACCCTTCATGGTAGCAGTGATCTTGCTTAGTACAAGAAATGGTCACTACTTTCTGGGCAAGGGTTTTAACACATTAAACTTTCAACCATTATGCTATAAAATATTTGTTATAGTAGACTTCAAAATTTAGATGGATTCCCCAAATCAACCAAACCGCATTTGTAAAGCGCAAAACTCACCCCTAGGGGTATCTGGGTGCTGTGTCTCCCTCGAAGAGCCAGGTCTTGAGTCTCTTAAGTCTGTCAGCGAGGGGGCTGACAGGGAGCTGGATGGGGAAGGACGTTCCAGGTCTTGGCAGCGATGTAGGAGAATGAGCGGCCACCACTGCCAGGGGGGTGTGTGAGGGAGAGTGAAAATGAGCACAGGTGTCTAGAGGGTTGGTGAAAGTTGAATTGATGGTTGATGTAGGCAGGTCCTAGGTCGTGGAGGATTTTGTAGCTGTGCGTGAGGATCTTGAACCAACATCTCTTTTGGATGGGGAGCCAGTGGAGGTCTCTCAGGTGGGGGGCGATGTGGGTTTGTTTGGGGTGGTCCAGGATGAGTCTGGCTGAAGTGTTCTGTATGGTCTGGAGTCTTCTGAGGAGCTAGGTTGGGATGCTAGCATAGAGGGCGTTGCCGTAGTTAAGGCGGCTGGTGACGGGGGTCTGAGTGACGGTCTTTCTGGTGTTGGTTGGGATCCATCTGAAGATTCTACAGAGCATGCAGAGGGTTTGGAAACAGGAGGAGGCAACTGCGTTGACTTGCCATTTCATGGTCATTTGGCTGTAGAGGATGATACCCAAGTTGCGTGCATGGTTGGTCAGTGTGGGTGTAGATCACAGTTCTGCAGACCACCAGCTGTAGTCCGATGCGGCGGTGTTCTTCCCGAAGATCAGTACTTCAGTTTTGTTGAAGTTGAGTTGGAGGCAGTTGTCTCTTATCTATTTGGCTACTTAATCATTGTGTCGCAGAAGTTGGTTTTAGCATTGAAGGGGTCCTCGGTGAGCGAGAGGATCAGTTGAGTGTCGTCTGCATAGGAGATTATGTTGAGTTTGTGGGATCTGAGGACGTCTGCAAGGGGGGGGGTCATGTAGATGTTGAACTGGGTAGGGCTTGTGATCCTTGTGCTACGCCACATATGATGTCTTTGAGTGTGGAGGTGAAGGGAGGCAGTCGGATGCTCTGTGTGCGTGCTGTAAGGAAGGAGGTGATCCATTTGAGGGCGTCTTGCTGTATGCCTATGTTGTAGAGTCTGTTGATGAGGGTGTTGTGGGAGACTGTCTTGAAGACCACGTAGAGGTCGAGGAGGATCAGAGTAACTGTTTCTCAACGGTCGAGGAGTATTCTGATGTAGTCTGTGGCGGTGAGTAGCTTGGTCTCAGTGCTGTGGTTGACATGGAATCCTGATTGTGAGGAGTCCAGTAAGTGGTTTTGTTCCAGGGTTTCAGTGAGCTGCTGGTTGATAGCTTTCTCGAGTACTTTGGCTGGGTAGGGGAGCAGGGGTATCGGACGATAATGAAAAATGTCCTAGCTATCGTAACAGAAAGTTTCAATTCTATTAAGGACTCGGAGGCGAGGATTATGCCTTCTTTCTTCACTTTATTCTTATAGCAGCCATTATTTAAAGATAAACAACTACGTTTCCCATGAGCACTTGGGAAAATGTAGTGAGAACAAATAACATCCAATCAAAAACAGACTTGTAATGTCAAATCGGGGAACTCATAGCCCCAACATAGTCCTTCTTTAGTGGCCCTTTGTCCTCTTTCGAAGCACGAAGTCAGCCATTGGATCACCTTCATGAATCCTTGTTATTCGCATCAGAGCCTACAACGATAGAGTACATTGTTACCACCTGCGCACAAACTACTAAAGCCTGCAAACCAAAGTGCAGAGAAAGCAGTTAATGTGCAAACATAAGCAATGCGTCAAGCAAGCACTTATCCCCAAACAGGATTACTTACTCTCATACGGGGAGGGCGATCATCTTCTGGAATCCCTAGGGTGGGATAATCTTTGCCTCTGAGTCCTTAAAAGAATTGAAACTTTCCATTACGATAGCTAGGAAATATTTCATTCTTCGTCAGGACTGGAGGCGAGGATTATGCTAGTTCAAAGCTTGCTCACCATGAGGTGAGCCATGTCCAGCACCGGCTTGAAGTAAAACCTTTCAAAGGTAGACTCCGAGGACCAGTCTGCCGCGTTGAGGATATCCTCCAAACGGGCACCCAAGCCCAATGCTTTAGAGGCCATTGCACCTCGTGCCGAGTGGGCCCCAAAATCCTGGCAGCTAATACCGGCCTCCTGCATCACCCATCGAACCCACCTAGCTATAGTGGGCGAAGAGACTGCCTTAAAAGGTTTACGCAGCGCAATGAGTAGCTGCCGTTTACCCGGAGGCCGAAACTCCTCCATCATTTCCTCATAAGCTTTTAAGCATCGGATGACGCATAGCTTGGGAGAGTCCGGGAATTCTGGGTAAGTGATAACCCTTGTGTGGCATTTCGTTCTTCTGTGGAGAATAAACGTCCCCACATTAGGGGAGAACATCCTGCTCGTAATGTCTAATACCCTCACGTCGGAAACGCGGCGGCAGGAGACGAGGCAAAGTAGCATAGCCAACTTAGCCAACAATTCTTTTCTGGAGAGAAAACGGTTCGGTTGCCAGGAGAGAAACAAGTTGAGAACTTGGTTCATGTCCCAAAGGGCGGAATAGCACAGTTCCGGTGGAAGAGAGAGTCTGATACCTCGTAGCAACCTGTAGACTAGGGGGTGTTCACCCACTTCCACTTCATTAACCGGTAAATGGCCGGCTGAAATGGCTGACCGAAAGGTGTTTACTGATCTGTAAGCCATGCCACTAGAGGCCAGATGTGGCAGGGAATTCAGAACGTGCACTACATCTGCGTCCAGGGGATTAAGACCCCGTTGCATACACCAAAGGGACCATCGTCCCCAAGTGGATCTGTATCTTTTGACAGTACTGTCTGCCCACGCCTTGGACATGAAGGTTTCAGCCGTCTCCGAAAGGCCTGGGACCTCCCATCGTCCCCTGTAATCCGCCACGCCATGAGCCACAAGTTCTCTTGAACCAGTGGATGAGAAACATTGTCTGGACTCAAGAGGAGAGTTGGAAACTGGGGGATTGGAAACTGGGGGAGTAGGATTGGAGAATCCCAGGAAAGTTCCAGTAGAACTGGAAACCAAACTTGCAATCTCCATAGGGGAGTGATCAAGACCACCTCTGCCCGTTGTCTCCGGACCTGCGCTGATGTCCTAGTGATCATTGCGAATGGGGGAAAAGTGTACCCCTGCTCCTGGCTCCAGTCCTGGAGGAAGGCATCTGTGGCCACCTCCAGGGAGTCCGGCCTCCAGCTGAAAAGCGGGGTAGCTGGTGATCCAGCTTCGAGGCAAAAAGATTCACTGAGAACGGGCCCCAATGGTCGTTCAACATTGCAAAAATCTCTGGGGCCAGCCTCCAAAGACTGTAATCCCGGAAGTTGCAGGACTGGAAGTCCGCCTCCTGGTTCTCCCATCCGGGCAAGTACTCCGCCGTGACCGATACCTGATGGTCCAGGCAATACTGACAAAAACCTGCGGCGAGGTCCGAGAGTGCTTTGGACCGAGTGCCCCCTAAATGGTTGCTCTAGCGGATTGCTGAGATGTTGTCCATCTCCAGCAAGACACATGACTGAATAGAGTCTCTCGTCCAGCAACGTACTGCAAAGGAACCTGCTAGAAGTTCCAAGCAGTTGATAAGTAACTTCGGTTCTTCTGGAGACCACAAGCCCCCCGTAGAGAAGGCTCCGCATCTGGCCCCCAGCCAGTTCTGCTGGCGTCGGATTCTATGACCAGATCTGGTGCCGATCCGAAATTGCCCGGCTATTCCAGGCCTCCATGTGGTCTAACCACCACTGGATTTCTTCTCGAGCCTCGTTGGACAGAAACACCTTGTGGGAGTAGGGGCACCCCCCTGCGTAGGTAGGACGTCTTCAGGCGTTGCAGAGCTCGATAATGGAGCGGACCCGGGAAGATGGCCTGATTCGATGCCGAGAGGAGGCCCACTACCCGAGCCAGATGCCTGAGAGATGCCTGGTGAGGGTACGCCTCAACTCGTGCCGGTTTTTCAACACCTTCCTGGATGGAAATCTGAGAGTAGATGAAGTGGAATCTATTACGAACCCTAGAAAGTTCAGACTTTGGGAAGGCGTTAAGAGAGACTTTGTTTCGTTGACCACAAAGCCTAAGCTCTGAAGCAAATCCACCGCCTTTCGGAGATGAAACAGCAGCTGGCGAGGGCAGGGGGCCATTAAGAGCAGATCGTCCAAGTACACGATCATTCGTACACCCCGAGCCCTCAGGTATTCCACCACCCGCTTGAGGACCTTGGTGAAGCAGCAAGGGGCCGAGGACAAACCGAATGGAAGAGTGCGAAACTTGTACGTCTGCTGCCGCCTTATGAAATGGAGAAAATGCCGGTGAGGCGGAAAAATCGCAATCACCAGGTATGCGTCCTTGAGGTCCAGTCGAACCATCCAGTCCAAGGGCCGTATGACGTCCCTGAGGAGGTGAATACCCTCCATCTTGAAGTGGCGGTAAACCAGCCACTCGTTGAACTTGCTGAGGTTTATTACTGGCCTTTGGCCCCTGTCTGCCTTGTCGACCAGAAAAATATTGCTGATGCAACCTCTGGGATGTGGAGAGGAAAGGGAAATGGCGCGCAGGGATGTGACTGCCTCGTCTACTAGGCCGGCTTCCCGCTTTGAAAACTGAATGGGGCGGGGTCTGGTTGGTTGGGAGCGTACCCCAAGATACTCTGTGGAATCCTTGGACTTTCTGAAGGACACACGGATCCCCTGTGATGGTAATCCATGCCTGGAAAGAACTCACCTGTCACCCCCCTATTTTTAACTGGGAAGAAGGGAGAACACTCACCGGGGCTTGAGGAGGTTGCTGGTCCTCGGAATCCTCTGCCTTTGCCACAACGTCCTCTCATGGGGTAGAAATTCCTGAGCAGGGACTGATCTTGGTATTGACCTTGCTTGGAGCCTTGCCCTCTCTGAGGGTTCTGGTGGGATGGGCGGCTGGTCGAGGGGCCCCTACCTCGACCGGCCCCTTGGAAAACATGAGGGAACACTTTCCTAATGGAAGTTTGGGCTTTGTCAAGGGAGGCAAAGGTGTTAACGAACTTGCCTAGCTCCTTGACAAACTGCTCCCCAAAGAGCCCTTTCTGCGCAATGGCACCTGCCTTCGAATCCGCCAGGTCTCCCGATTTGGTGTCTACCTTAATGAGAAGGGAGCTGCGGCGCTCCGTGGACAGGGCACAATTTGCGTTGCCCAAGAAGCTCACAGCTCTTTGAGCCCACCCTGACAATGTCTCAGGAGAAATTAAGGAGCCTGTTGATTTTGCCTCTTCGGCCATATCTAGAATTTTTGTGAGAGGGCCCAAAGTGTCCAGGAGCTTGTCCTGGCATGCTCGCCAGGACCTATCAATCCCCTTTTTGGGATCCCTTAGGCATTTTTGCAAAAAGGTGGCCATGCATGGGTCAATCTCTGGGGTGAGAGCCACTTTCCTCTCTAGGGAGGGGCGAGGGCACTCGGCCCGGAGGCAGTTTCGGGCCTCTTTCTCCAGTGGCCTGCGAATGCGCCCCGCCACATAACTGGCGAATTTGTCGGCTGGGGCCCATTCGGAGGACCGGGGGTGAACTATGTCGTTGGGACCCAACATGTCCGACGTGCCTGGTTTGGGAAGGGCGGTAGGGGAGCCACTGCCTGGATGGGCCCGGATCGTCGTCCGTATCCCCCGCGGAATTGTGAGGATCCATACCCGCGGGGGGCACCGTATCCCCTACAGGCAGGACAGGTTAGCTGTCCAGGAAGGCCTGTTTGAGCCTGTCAAAGGCATCCAAATCCACCCCCGAATCGCGGTCCCGCTTTGGCGGAGGAGGCGCTGTTTCCGCCAGCGGTAAAACCCCTGGGACTTTGGGGAGTGGAGTGGGGGGGGGAGCTGTGGGATGAGGATTCAACTTCTTAAAGGCTTGAGCAATCTGGCGTGAGAGTCTCTCCTCTAACGGGGTCATGGCCTCCACCACTGCTTGGTAAATTGAGGCGTCTACCGCCTTGTAAAAAGCATCATCCCAAGGGAGGTCGGCCAGAGTGTCTTCCATCCCTTGGGATTCATCCTCAAAGTCCATTCTGTGTACAGGACTAGTACGAAGTCAGGGACTTAGTAGGAGTGGGGCTGGGTGACAGACCACCAGGCCTTTGACAAGGGGGTTCTCAGCCGCAGGACTCTGTCAGCTGGTGCACAAAGCTTTCAAAATTAGAACCGGCCTGGGAAAGTATCCCCCTTGGGCCTTAGGGGCCTGCACAATACTGACCCAAAGGGCGTCACACTCAAGGATACAGACTCTGCTGCTACCGTTGTTAATTCAGGCAGCAGAGCGTTAAAGCAAAAGTCCGATCGGCCTTGTGCTAGTCAAGCGACTCAATCGGAATACCAACCCCACCGGGGCGTCCTCCTCAGGCCGGGAGCTCGGGAAGCGGTGCGCGCCGAAAGAATTCCTGTAAAAGGATTTCAAACACTCGCGGCACCGCCTCGCGCCGCCTCTAGTGCCCTAAAGTGGCGGGAGGTCGGCGCTGCGAGCAGCACCAGATCAGGCCGCGTAGGAGCGGCAAACGCTCCTGCGGTCAAACGCTGCGGAAGAAAAACAAAGGAGCAGTACAACGAACGCGGCGGCACCCTGCAACTGAAATAACATATAAAGGTAAATAGCAATTAAAAATGCAGTTAAAAATGCAGCTAAACCAAAGCACAGTATGACACTGAAGGAAAGGGTACTTATCTCGGCTGCGTAGCTGCGAAGAAAGGATGAAGGGCCACTAAAGAAGGACTATGTTGGGGCTATGAGTTCCCTGATTGGACATTACAAGTCTGTTTTTGATTGGATGTTATTTGTTCTCACTACATTTTCCCATGTGTTCATGGGAAACGTAGTTGTTTATCTTTAAATAATGGCTTCTATAACAATAAAGTGAAGAAAGAAGGCATAATCCTCGCCTCCAGTCCTGACATAGAATTTTTAAGATCGCCTGGGTTGGCGGAGGCTTTCTTTAGGAGGGGTTTGACGTCTGCGCGTTTCCATCTGTCTGGGAAGGTTGCTGTGGAGATGGAGGTGTTATGGATGCTGGTGAGTTGTGTGCTGATTGAGTTTGTTGCGAGGTTGTAGGAGTGGTGGGGGCAGGAGTTGGTGGGGTCCCTGGGTTGGACTGTATTGTATTGTAATTGCATTTATATAGCGCTTACTACCCCATACGAGGCGTCCAAGCGCTTTTTTCGGTGTGTAGCACGCTATTCCGGAACCCATAAAGGATTAGTGGTGAATTAGTGTAGTGAAATATGAAAGTAATTTGAGTGGTGAATATGTTAGTCAGTTATTTGGATTCAGAAGGATAGTGAAGGGATAGAAGAGGGAAAAAAGGTTTGCATTTATATAGCGTTTGCTTCCCCTGATGGGGTGTTTAAGCGCTTTTGCGGCGAGTAGCATGCTACTCCGGACTCCATAAAAGATTAGTGGTAAATTAGTATAGTGAAATATGAAATTAATTTGAAAGGTGGACATGTTAGTCTGTTATTTGGATTGAAAAGGATAATGGAGGGATAAAAGAGGGAAGGATTTAGACTTTTGTTTTGGGAGGACATAGCAGTAGGAGGAGGCTTTGGATGAGTAAAATGGATGTGGAGGGGGAAGAGTCGGAGGGAAGGGTTTAGAAAGGCTTGTTTTGGGGGAACAATAGTAAAAGAGGTATGAGATGATGCAAGGAGGGGTAGAGTAGGGAAGAGTCTAGAACGGGTTATTTTGGGGATCATAGTAGTGGTTTGGGATGAATGAGAGAGTGGAGGTAGAGGATATATTGATAAAGGTATAGTGTGCGAAATAGGGTAGTGCATTGGATATGTTGAATTGGAAGAAAAGTATTTAATATATAGATCCATAAGTACATGGAAGTTGTATAGATGCATAAAGGAAGTAAGTATATGTAGATTAAAGATGCATTAAACAAACACCGCTTTTAAGTGTTGTACTTAAAATTAATTTTATTTATTTGTATATATAAATTTTCATTTGTTTTTTTTGTAATTCAATAGTGAAGCAATTGTAGATAAATAGTTATGCTAAAAGATTTACTTATTTATGCAGTCACTTATATACATGTTAAAAACAGAATAATGTAACTATCTGTAATAGGTACATTTGTTTCTCAGAACGAATCTATATATATATATATATATATATTTAAAAATTATTCTACACATTTATTCAAAGCAATACACATATATCGGTACACATCTTTAGTACAAATAAATGCTTATATACAGAGGGATATGCTGTATATTTCGGTTTGCGTATGGTGGTTATGTGGGGAAGAGCCAATTCTTGAGTAGTTTTCTGAAGATAAGGTGGTTATTCGTGGATCTTATGTTGGGGGTAGAGAGTTCCATAGTTTGGCTGCTTGAACAGAGAAGTATGTGCCACCCATGTTTTTTTTCTTGTATTTTAGGGCGAGGTGCCACTCTGGAGCGGAGGTTCCTTTGTTGAATGTGTTTGGTGATTTTATTCCTGATGAAGAGCGGTCCTGATCCATGTATCGCTTTGTGGGTTATACAAAGCAGCTTGAACGTGGATCTTCAGGCAACCAGTAACCAATGCAGGGCTTTTAAGGCAGGGCAGATGTGGTCTTGCGGTTTTATATGTAAGAGTAGTCTGACAGCCGAGTTTTGAAACCGTTGTAGTCTTTTTATGGTTGGTCAAGGTGATCCTTGGTAGAGGCTATTTGCGTAATCGAGTTTGGACAGAACAAGAGAGATGATAGCCTGGACTTTGTGTGGAAATCCAAAATGGGGGAAGATTCGTCGCAGAGTTTTTATAGTAACAAAGCTTGATCTTGCTAGTTTGTCCACTTGGGCATTCATCGAGTCCATGGTCATTCAGACGTTTCTTACTTCCATACTTTAGGCGGTGTTACCAGATCATCAGACCAGTCTGCGAGCGGGTCATACTGTTTCCAATTGCCACACATGGTTATTTCTGTTTTGGAAGCATTCAATTTGAGTTGGCTCCACGTCATCCATTGATCCACGGCTCTGAGCCAACTGAAAATTGGTGTTTCCAATGTCTTTGGGGCATTCCAGTTGAAGGAGTATTTGCGTGTCATCTGCATAGTTATAGCATGTGAGGTGAAATTGATTGATCAGTGCCGGTAATGACCTCATGTAGATGTTGATAAGCATGGGCGACATGATAGAGCCGTGAGGGATCCCTGCTTTTGTGGAGTACGGTTTGGATGAGAAAGTTGGGGTATGAATGACATTAGTTCTGTTGCGAAGGTTGGATGTGATCCTGTCTAGAGCAGTCCCCTCTATGCCGGCTTCGTAGAGTCTTGGTATCAAAGTGTCATGGTCAACCGTGTCAAAGGCAGCCGAGAGGTCCAAGAGAAGTAGTTCAGCAACCCTGTTGCGGTCAACTGTGTTCTTCAGGTCATCCCAGATGGCTTGGAGGGCAGATTCTGTGTCTCTTCCTGGACGTAATCCCGTTTGGAAGCCTGAAAGTATAGCATTCTCTATAGTGAATTGTGACATCTGGGCGAACGCTGCTCTTTCTATCAGTTTGCCCAGGAAAGGTCGATTTGAAATCGGTCTGTAGGTGTCAGGGTTCAGCATGCCCAAGTTTGTTTTCTTCAGTAATGGGCGTATGTATGACTTTTTGAGTTCTTCTGGAAATATTTCGGTAGTTAAGGAGTTGTTGATGATTCTTCTTACTGGAGCGGCAGCAGAGGTTATTAGAAGAAATGTCTTGAAGGTTTGCGGTGGAAACGGGTCAGAAGGGCTGCCGGCAGGCCTGCTTGCATTGCCAGGTCTATAAATTCATCATGTGAAATGTGGTGGAAGGAACGGAGAGGCTGGGTTAGAGTATTCTTGGATTGTTTTGTAAAAGGGTCAGTGCTGGTGCTTTGCCTCTGTTTTAAGTATGAGTCCAACGTGTCTGCTTTGGCCGTGTAATGATTTGCCAGTTTTTTTCTGTGAAATATTGAGTAACGGAATTAGCTCCTTCTAGGCAATTTGGTTTACGAAATTCATTGAGTATTTTTTAAATTCTTTATTTGCACATTTAGCATTTTGAATTCTGTCTGAATAGTATCTTTTCTTAGCTTTTTCGATAGCTGACTTGTATAATTTGTTAATTTTCTGTAGGCAAAGTTTGTCTTGATTGGCGTTTGTTTTGAGCCAGGCACTTTGCAACTTTCTAATTTGTTGTTTTATGTCTTTTATCTCTGTATTTCTCCAGGGTACTTGTTTTCTTTTGTTCTGTTGTGTGGTTTTTAGTGGTATCAGGATATTAAGCTTCCTGTAGCCACTCCTATAGTTTTGTTGTTTTTAAACTGTTTTTATTTTTATTTGAAATAACAGAAAAACATAAAATAACAAAACAATAGTCAGCAGGGACATCTCTCATGTCTCCGATGCATGTGGAGTAGGTGGAAAATACAGTTGGTGGGGATGCAGAGTATCTAACTTTACATTTCTCTCTTTCTAGGTCTCTCGTATTGTTCTCCCCCTCACAGTGATTATCGCACACCACCCTCAGTAGCCTCGTGTTCTGGGGCACTGGGCTCAACTCCCACATAGTCCCGTGGAATCAATTGCGTAGTGTCTGTGTCCCCCTCCTCTATCTCTAGACCATAATATCTCAGCCAAGGTTGCCAGATCTTCCGAAATTTCCTGGGACACCCTCTTGCCTGGTATACTATCCTTTCCGCCCCCATGTACATGTCCATGCGGGCCCTCCATTCTTTCATAGTAGGTGGGTCCGCTGTTCCCCAATGCCTGGCTATGTCACGCTTTGCTACTATTAATCCTATATTATTTAACAGGAAGTTGTATCTGGGCAAGTCAACATCAGTATGCACGCCAAGTAGGACATATTTAGGGTCCATCGGGATTTGTGACTCAAGTATATTATTCAGTTCTTGTACTATCCGTGTCCAATACCTATGTATTATTTGGGATTCCCATATAGTGTGAATATATGAGCCCTTCTTTGTTTTGCATCGCAGGCACTCTGGCGCCTCAGCTCGGCCCATTGCATGAAGTCTCGCCCTGTCATAGTACACTCTATGCAATATTTTAAACTGGATCAGTCTTAGCCTGAGTTATATTGCCACTTCTCTGGGGTGCATTAGGGCCGTTTCCCAGTCTGTCTTCCAGTTTACTCGTTGTGGCCTCCCATTTACTTCGAAGTGCTAGTAGATTGTCTGGCATAATATTTATTAGTGTCTTATATGTCCACGAGACTGCCTTTTCTATAATCTCCTCCTGGAGCAGCCTGCTTTCTAGTGGAGCATATTCAGGGAGATCAGTAATATCGGGTTTCTGCGCGCTCCAGGCATGTCGGAGCTGAATATATTTGTAATGTTGCCTATCTGATGGATTATATTCATCTTGTCGTTGTACAAGGTTATCAGATCTCCGTGCCTAATAATGTCACCCAGATTAGTTATCCCGACGGTGTCCCATCCTTTAAACCCTCGCAGTTTTGCTACCTCCTGCAACCGCTTGCCTTCCCGTAAGGGGGTAGCCCTTGTCAATCTTTTTTCCCATTTCATTTGACGTTCTGCTTCTTTCCAGGCTTCTATTACTCTGTGTAGCCGGTAGTAAGCCCTGTATTCCATGACCCCCGTATAAGTAGTGTAAGTGAGAGTGTTTTCGAAATTGGAGTCTCTCTAGGGCATATGTAGGGTGGTCTCCGGGTGTATGTCCCCATTCGTTAAGTACTGTAAGGTGAGCCGCCCGATAATATGCCCGGATATCTGGTAACGCTATTCCCCCATTATATTGACTGCGTTGTAGTGTTTGTAGTGCTATTCGGGGGTGGCCTCCATCCCACAATAGCGTGCGGACTTGGTCGTTTATTGCCTGAAAAATTGCCTCCTGGATCTTGTGGTACGTGTTCTGAAGTATATATAGAAGCTTTGGCAGTGTGATCATTTTATACATGGCAGCCCTTCCAAGTAATGTCAATGGGAGGCGCCGCCATCTAGCAACATCCTCCCGAAATTCTACCAGGACACGTTGTATATTATGGGTGAGGCAATCTGTGTCATTGGTGGAGATGAATAGACCTAGGTATTGGAAGCCATCAGTTGCAATAGAGAGACGCAGCGGTATGAGTTGTGTGTCAGCGGGGCTACCAATGGGATATATGATGGATTTCCCCCAGTTAATGGTATAACCAGCTCGTTTGCCATATTCCGTGACCAATTCAAATACAAGGTGAAGTGTTATGTCCGGGCTGGCAATATATAGTAGGATATCGTCTGCATAGAGTGAGATTCGTTCCTCCCTCGTCTGTCCCTCGTCATCCTGGAATCCCCTCAATGCCGGGTGTGCTCTGATTAGGCATGCCAGTGGTTCAAGTACCAGTGCAAACAGCAGACGGGACAGTGGGCAGCCCTGTCTGGTCCCTCGCCGGATGGGGAAGGCTGCCGATTTGACTCCATTGACCTCGACTCTGGCGCTAGGGTTTTTGTACAATATATCCACCCACAACCGGAAATTATTCCCGAACCCAACTTTTAAAAGCACATGTCTCATGAAAGGCCAATGGACCGTATGAAACGCCTTTTGGGCGTCGAGCGACAGGAGTGTCCAAGGCCTGTCTCCCTGTTTAGCCGTGTCTATCCAATTTGCCAGTCTGCGTAGATTAAGTCGTGTGGAACGTTTAGGCATAAAGCCTGACTGATCCTTATGAATCAATGATGTGATAACCGTCAGCAGTCGTGTGGCAAGTATAGAGGCTAAAATCTTAGTCTCGATATTTAAAAGCGAGATTGGGCGGTAGGACCCACAGTCTTCTGGGGTTTACTAGGTTTTGGAATGACCACCACCGTGGCTTGGCAAAGATCCGGGGATAGCGTACGCGCCTCCCTGGCCGCCAGAAGCATTCTTAATATGTGTGGTGCTAGCAGACTATTATTCCGTTTAAAAAATTCCCCAGGTAGCCCATTGGGACCCGGGGTTTTCCCTGATTTTTGTTTGGCAATAGCGGCCTGTACCTCCTCCAGAGTGAAGTCTGCTTCTAGGGAGTCTGTATCCTCCTGGCACAGGGTGGGCATTTCAATTTCGCTAAGGTAGATGCTTATATCATCTTCGTCAACTGTGACCTTCGCCTTATAAAGATTAGTATAATATCGCTCGAATGCCCCTGCTATGTCTGTTGCAGTAGTGTGTTGTACACCTGCTTCAACTATCTGGCCAACCCAGTTTGCCTCCCTCTCCTTCCGGCTCAGCCAGGCTAGGAGTTTCCCTGCCCGGTCGCCTGACTCATAGAGTTTGTGCTGCGTTGCCTGTATTTGTACCTGGACCTCCCTATCGACTAGCGCGCGAAGTTGCCTGCGTGTGACCTCTAGCTGCCTAAGCGAGGTCGACTCATTTTCAGGGGTAATGTTATGTTCTAAGTCAAGAAGTTGGCCTTCCAGGGTTTCTATCTGAAGAACTTCCGCTCTGCGTTTTCTCGCTATTGTATCCTGTAGCCTACCTCGAAGGACTGACTTATAGGCCTCCCAGAGAGTGGCCTCGGAAGATACTGAGCCGTCATTCTCTCGAAAGAACAGCCCAGTCTCTCGTTTAATAAACTCCATCACTGCCTTGTCACGTAGCTCCCAAGCACTCAGCCGCCAGTCTGATCGTGTTCCACGTGCTGTCCCTCCTACTTGCATCCTTAGCGGTGAGTGGTCAGAAATACCTCTAGCCAAATACTCTACTGCATCAATTGTCTGTATTTCCCCAGCTGGAGCGAATAGGTAGTCCAGTCTAGAAAAGGTCTTATGCGCCCCCGAAAAATAAGAATAAGTACGTTCTAATGTATGGTGTCGGCGCCACAGATCTGTTCACTCATAGTTTTTTTTTTTTCAAAACATATTTTTATTGTTGACATCCAATAGAAGACATGGGCCGCAGAAGCCGCCCATTTCCAACAAATAGAATAACAAATATATGAACCAACATTTCCAATAGTTGTAGCGGAGGAATTCCTCAAAAGATGCATTATAATATATACAAAGAAAATAAAAAGAAAGAAAAAACCAACAAAAACCAACTGTGCCACATTGTGTCTCCTTAACTGACATATAAAACCTAAACATATGAAAATATGTTGCCATCTACATTCATAGCGATTACAATGAATAGGTATGTACCAACTAGCCAGTATCATGATAATGATTCATTAACATCCGTCGGGGGGGAGGAGGCTCCAGATAAATTCCCCTATAGTACGCCTACCCCTTTTCCAATTTTTGTAATGTTTCCGGGGGCACCCCCTTGCCTCAAATACCGGGAGCTCCAAACCCATGCAGAAATCTAGACCCTTCTTCCACACCCCAAGCCCCGGTGATGTCTCAGCTTTCCAAGCCCGTGCAATGTCTCTCTTGGCTAGCGTTAGGCCCAGGAATAGGAGATGACGTTTGTATCTGTTTCCGCCGATATCCTCCGTAATGTGGAGGAGAGCTAACCTCGGCGAGGAGGCAATAATCCACCCCAGGACCTCGGACAGGCACGTAAATACCCCCTTCCAGAATTTGATCAATACTGGGCAGGCCCACACAGTATGCAAAAATGTACCCTCTATAGAGTTGCAGCGCAGACAATGTGGGGACGCAATAAGTCCAGCACGCCATAGCTTGTGCCTGGTATAATAAGCTCTGTGGAAGTATTTGAATTGGATAAGGCGCAGGCGAGCAGCAATTGCCGCACCACGTGGAGATGCCAACGCCTCCACCCAGTCATCTTCCTCCAGAGGACCCAGATCTTGCTGCCATTCCTCTCTAGTTTTGTGGAGTGTAGTGGGAGTATTATTAAGTGTACGATATATTTTAGTAATTTTGTGATCCCCCAGATCACCCATGAATACCTTCGCCTCGATAGGGTTAAATTCAGGAATCTCCGTTATGTGAGATATAGATGGAGTAAAGGCGTGACGGAACTGGAGGGAACAGTAAAATTGTGTGCGTGGCATATAATACTCAGTTTGTATGTCTAGAAAGCACTTAAGGGTACATCCGCGTACAACTGCCCCCACTGTATCTATACCAATGGCCTCCCAGCCCCGAAAACCAGGCAGGTGCAGCAGCTGTGGTAGCTGCCCGTTATTCCACAGTGGAGTCTCCTTAGTAAGTCTTCCCCACCAACCCATCTAACGAAGCGCCGTCCTCCAAAGCTTAAAAATTGTGGCCATGGCGGGTGGTAAGTCGCGGAGCAATGCTGCGGAATACAGAACTCTGTGGAGAGCATTGTCACCCAGCAGCCAACGCTCCACCGCATAGGCCGGATCGCCACGATCACCGTACCACCAGTCATTGAGGACAAGTATATGAGAAGCCATATAATATGCATGGACATCCGGGGTGGCTACTCCACCGGAGTATGTAGATTGGAAACAAGTCCTCAGAGCTACCTGCGCAGCACCACCCCCCCCCACCCCCCCACAAGAACCGTGCGAGGATAGCGTTTAGGTGGCGGAACCACGAGGGTTTAATAGGATATGGGTGGTTCTGCAACTGGTAAAGGAGACGTGGCAAGGAAATCATTTTAAAGATTGCGGACCGACCGAAAAGAGACAGGGGCAAGTGGGACCATACACGTGTCTGGTCTTCCACCTGCGTCCTCAGCGGAGCAAGGTTCCTATTCCATGACAGGGCCTGCGACGAAGAGAGATGTACTCCCAGGTACTTAAAACCATCCGGAACCACGACTACCTCCCGCGACCAATCACCAAGTCCATCACCTCCCCGCAGCGGCCACAGAAAGGATTTCCCTTGATTCATATAGAGACCAGAGGTTTCACCAAAGATTTGCATAATGCGGAGGAGACGCGGGCCAGTCCTATTAAGATCGGTGAGAAAGAAGAGAACGTCATCCGCATAGAGCGCTATACGGTTGGACACATCAGGAGCCCATTCAAAGCCACACAGCTGCGCGTCCACCCAAGCCGCAAGCGGTTCCATGGCCAGGGCAAAAAGATAAGGGGAGAGCGGGCAGCCTTGGCGTGTCCCCCGCCCAACAGGAAAAGTTGTAGAAACCGAATCAGCCACACGGACTGAGGGCGTTATATCTGTATATAGCAGGCGGATAAGGCTGAGCAATCGCGGGCCGATATTAAGGCGAGAAAGCAGGGCGAAAAGATAGGTCCAGCTTAAAGAGTCGAAAGCCTTATTCATATCTGCCAAAAGAAGCGCGGCAGGGGTATTGAGCTTATCGACCGCTGCGATAGCATTATGGGCGCGCCTAATGTTATGGCGAGTAGCGCGATGTGGCATAAAGCCTGCTTGATCCGGATGGATCAAATCTGTAATATGTGGAACCAGGCGGTTAGCAATCACTTTAGCCAGAAGCTTGGCCTCTACATTAAGTAGGGAAATCGGGCGATAGGACGAGAAATGTTCCGGGGGACGGCCTGGCTTCAGGAAGACTACAATCTCAGCGTGCCGCCAGTCCGGTGGGAGGCTGCCAGATTCCCAAGAGGCCGCTAAATAAGGTATTAAGAGTTGCGGGTGGTATTTTTGAAAAAATTCACAAGGGTAGCCGTTTGGGCCGGGCGCCTTGCCTACTCGCATTTCCAATAAGGCATGTAGAAGCTCGTCTATCGATAGGGGTATGTCCAGTGACTCTCGCAGTGTCAGACAGTGCGCGAGGGGGGAAGTCATCGATAAAGTTCTGTATAAGGGCGGCAGGTAGGACTTCGAAGGGGGCATAAAGGTCCGCAAAGAAAGAGGCGAAGCTGTCAGCAATGGCGAGCGGGTCCGTAAGTATAGTCCCATCCGGGCCACCTACACCTGGGAGTACCTGGGGTCGCAATGTCTGTTGATACAAACGGTGCAACAGAGCACTAGATTTATCTCCCCACTGATAAATACGACTATGGGTGGCGAGCCAATAGAGTCGTGCTTCATTAAGGAGTTCGCTAGCGTAGGACTGCTGCAGTGTCTGCAGTTGTCTGCGCGCAGCCTGGCCCGCCGTATCTCTACTGACACGCTCCAACTCCAGAAGCTGAGCCTCGATCTCGAGCAGCTTAACACGCCGCTGTCTGCGGAGAGCAGTGCAGAAAGCAATATCCGCCCCCCCCCCCGGGAGAGTAGGCTTCATAGCCTCCCATTAAGGTGGCCGGCGATTCCACTGTACCCGTATTATATGAGAAATAGTCCGTTAGCGAGGCATGGATGTGTGCCCTATACTTCTCATCTCGCAGTAGCCACGGCGACAGACGCCATCGAAATCGGGAGCGCCTAGGGTCAAGAGAAAGGAGGATTGAGACCGGCGAGTGATCGGATAGCCCCCTGGGAAGAAGCACGGCCTCGGCCAGTCGGTGGGTATGTGCCGCCGTAAGAAAAACATAATCTAGGCGGGAGAAGGAGTCATGGGCCCTAGAGAAATAAGTGTAAGCGTGCGTGTCCGGGTGAAGAGTCCTCCATGTATCCACCCAACCCAAGCTCTGGACCAGGGGAAGTAGTTTCGAATCTGGGGCCTCCACGACTCGGGCCGTGGCGCTCCATCTGTCTCGTGTTGTGGACATAACATCGTTCCAGTCACCTCCAACTACCGTCAGTACTGATGGAAGGTCAGTCCGCAGCGTGGTCAGCTTCTCTATAAGGGACCACGAGAGGGGGGGAGGGCGTAAACACTACCCAAAACAATTGGCTCCCCATAAAGCATCCCATAGATCACTATAAACCTGCCCTGTGATCGCTCCATGTGCGGCTATGAACAAACGGGACACTGCGATGGACAAGTATGGCCGCACCCCGGGAACCTCTAGTGAATCCAGCATGGTAGGTGTGTGCAAAACCAAATCGTCCCAGGGATGGAGTCTTGGTGCCTGCCAGGTGGGTCTCTTGTAAGAAGAGGACACCCTCCCTGTGCCGCTTGGCGCGAAACAGCACCTCGCTTAATTTTATCTAGCAAGCCATTAACATTCCAACTAAGAATTCGGAGCTCTCTACTCCCTACCCTGGCTACACCCTGTGACATAGATACTGGCACCGTATAATATAACGGCTGATAAAGTGAATGACAGTGGCAATTTCGAAGTGTATGCAGAGAGAGACATAATGGCAATAACAAACAACAATAACCAAAATAAGAAACCCCCCCCCCCCCACCCTCCCCACCCAATACCTCAAGAACAGTAGAAGTATCTGTTGCGGTGAGCATCATACCACCACCCCAACGGGGGCAGGGCAAGGTCTCATACCAACGGTTCAACCATATAACTAGCAACTGAACGAAGAGGGGCGGGGAGAGGACCTCACGCAGGCCCATATTCAGTACCATCAGCATGATAAATAAACACAGCAATGTTCTCAGACCCCCATACTGGTATGAGATAAACAAAGGAAAAATAATGAGAAATATAAAAATAAAAGCAAATGAAATAGAGTTCACCAGCTAGTCCAGTCCGCATTCATACGTGTCTCACAGGTCTCAGTCCCCACAGTGTGCCGGCGACGAGTCACACAAGCCCCCATCACCTCGGGAGCTGGAGGCACCTTGAGATTTTGAGCGACGCCTCGAGCGTGATCTCCGGTTGGTTTTTCCTTTGGTTTTAGGAAGCCGCTGTGCGGCCTCACTGGAGGATGACCCTGAATAAAGCGTGGCGGGATGTGAGGTTTGAGCTTCCGTCGTTCATCTGTCCAGGCGAAAACCTCTTTGGGAGTATCAAAGAAGAGGATACGTGACTCGTAGATCACCCTCAGTCGAGCCGGAAAGAGCAATGCATATTGAAGTTTTAGATCCCGCAGGCGGGCTTTGGCAGCCGTGAATGACGGCCGACGTTGTTGCACCAAACGAGTATAGATAAGGATTTGGTGCGAGTCATGATGGAGTTTGCCTGCCAATCTAGCCTGCACGAGGATCGCATCGCGGTCATGAAAATTGAGGAAGCGGGCAATCACTGGTCGAGGTCTGGCTCCCGGCGGAGGCTTCTGCATCAAGGCACGGTGAGCACGTTCTATGATGAAGCAGGATGATAAGGATGACGGAGGGATCCAGCTCTGTATCCACGTGGTGAGGAATCGTTCCATGTTATTATCTTCACATCCCTCCGGAAAGCCAACAAAACGAAGATTATTCCGTCGGGCCCTACCTTCGGCATCCTCCGCCCTAAGCGCGAGCCCTTTGGTGATGGACTCTAGGGAAGACACCTTCTTCTGGAGGGAGGTCACTGTATCCCCTGTGGTAGAGATCCGGGTCTCAGCCTCTGTTATTCTGTCGACTGCTCTGCATAAATCCTGGCGGATCAACATGACATCTGATCCCACTGCCCCAATCTTAGCCTCAAGTGCATCGCGGGATTGGGTGATGGCCGCCATCAATGCAGCATTATCTGGACCCTGTAGAACTCTGGGCTGCGGGATCTGGTGTCTGCACCCCAGTGGCCGCAAAGCTATCAAGCGTGCTTTGTTTAGCACTCAGCAGCTTATCCCGAGTCATGTTGAAGGGCAACAGCTAGTCCAGCACCAGCCTATGGAATCCCGCGGGAGTTAGCTAGCGGTGGATCCACGCTGCAGCACAGCAGCCGCGCAACAGAGGCGGGAGGTGGAGAAAGCTCCGCTATTGCATGCAACTAGGCCCAGACCGGTAAAGCGGCAGGTGAGGAGCCAACCCGCACACAAGCCGCACCGGGCACTAGCCCGGCCGCCTCCGCACACAAGCGACTCCCCACCCCCCTAATGGGTGCCACCGCCAAGTTCCATGGCCTGTGTATAACACAGCGCGATGATAGAAGTGCTCCGCAACATCCGCATCCGTACCCCACCCGATGTAGTGAGGGGGGGGTCCGGCAGGTCCTCCGCAGGGTCTCAGCAGAACGGCAATTGGGTATATGGCCCGGTGTAGGTCCAGCAGTCCACTCCACAGCCCCCACCGCCCCACAGTGCTATGAGGGGAGGGCCCCAGGCTCCGAGGAACTTCACCAGACTTTAGAATAAAATACAGACAAGGAGACAGGCCTCAAGCAGCCAGGCAGGCCGGGTAGTTGATCTAACAGCCAAATCACGTCACCTGGACCGAGACGCACCACCCCCACGTCGGTCGTGTAAGTAGGCGGGGAAGGCCTCCAAGGGGCTCCAACAAGGCCTGGGGACGCCGGAATCAAAAGGGGCCCAGGAAAAGACAGGATTGTCGTAGGGAGCCGGCCGGGGACCACACACCAACCTGAAGGAAGATCTGCGGCAGCCGCAGGCCCCCACACCACATAGGCCCCGGTCGCGGTGAGTCCTCCAGCCACAGGCTCGATATCCAGGGGGCCACGGCCGTCGGCAGTAGCATCCGCAGGCCGAGCCCCAAGTCAGCTGAACTCACTCGGCACGCTAAATTCCACAATAGCACCGCAGGGGGGCCGTCCAAGCCCAAGGGGTCGGGTTCACACCACCGCCATCCCCCGGGGCGTTCGATCTGTACGATCAGGCAGGCTCTTAGCCGGGAGCACCCAAACGTGGGCTCCCAGCGGCCGACCCAGCACAGCGCCAGTCCCGTTGTATGACACAGCTGCCGCGGCTCCCTTTTGTCGACGAGACGGCGCAGCAGCAGGGCCCGACCCCTCCTGAAGCGCCCGTGCGCCTGATGGTAGTTCGTAGATGTCCTCCAGCCGCGGGGGGGCCGAAGGAGGCGGGATCCGGCGCGGCACAAGCCCGGCAGCAGGCCGCGGCCCGGGACGAGCCCCGACAGTCGACCTCCGCACCGAAGCAAATGAGGCCAAATATCAACCGCACAACGCCCGGTCCGGGCAGAGACACAGCGGGGGGATCCAAGGCGTATACAATGCCGATGGGGCAGGAGAATTAGCAGGATGTCTTGGCGGGCCTCCGGAGCACCTCTAGAGCGCGTCCGCCATGTTGGACCGCTCGACCACGCCCCCCCCACTCCTATAGTTTTAACCAGAATTTATTGTTTCTAGATCTGTACTGGATGTTAGTTGTGCTTCTAAGTGTTCCAAATTGAGTTTGTTCCACGGTCGATAGGTAGATGCATGTAAGGTGGTTTTAGGTGGGTCGCTCAGTGGTGTTTTATGTTGGAGAGGAAGCAAATGGTGGTCTGACCATGTGACCGGAGTTATAGTTTGTAAGGTAACTAGGTCGGTATTTGCAAAAATGACATCTAGGATGTGTCCAGCATTGTGTGTGGGTTTGTGGACGATCTGATGCAGGTTCAGTGTGTCTAGGCCAACGATGATTGTTTTCGGATGGGGCATATTGGGATTGTCAAACCAAATGTTGAGGTCACCCAGAACGCATAGGTTGGAATGTAGTGTTATCAGGGTTAAACAGTGTCAAGAAGTGTGTCTGGGAATGTCGCATTTCTGGGTGGAGGCCTGTAAAGGAGCAGGAAGTTCCAGGTGGAAGACGGTGTAGGATTGCATCTGGTGAAAAGGGCCTCACAATTTTTTATGGAGACGTTGTCAACTTTCGTGCTATGTAATGTTTGCATGAAAACAACAGCTAGGCCACCTCCTTTTTTGCCTATACGATTTTGGGTGATCGTTTGATAGCCTAGAGGAATGGCTTCATGCAGGACTGGAGCCATATCATTTCCCTACCATGATTCAGTTATGAATAGTATGTCAGATCTTGCGTCAGTGACAAGGTCGTAGATGTGATGTTTGTTTTTAGAGAGTGATCAAGCATTTATTAGTAGACAGTTTAGAGAATGTGCTTTGGCGATAGTGTGACTTTGTTTTGTAGAAGAGTGAACAGTATTTTGTGGGCTTGTAGCAAGGAGGTGTGTCCTCAGTGCTGGTATTAGCTGTATGAGGAGAGCAATAGTGTTGTTGTTCTGTATCGTGTTCCTCGTCCAGCAGGCTAAGAAGGCATTTTGATGGTTCTACATGTGTAGGTTGTGGAGACGGTGTGAGAGTGAGTTGGTGCGCTGTGTTGTTTTTGTGGTGTGACCTTGTTGTGCAGTAGACATGGAGAAGTGAAGTTGTGAGGTGTAGCATGTTGCTTATATTGTTTGCGTGTAAAGTGTCATACCCTGCACTCTAAGCCCATGCCGTGTGCGGATGGTGAATGAGGGCAAAAGCTTAGGCAATAGAGCAGAATCTCCCGGTCTGTGAGACAAGTAGCTGCACAGTTTTTGGAAGGCAGAATACACGTGGGGGACTGCCATGACATCTGTGCGCTGATGTAAAAGGAGCATAGAGCTGACTAATTTGAGGGCTGAGGAAAGAAACCAATCTGGGTCGGATGCTGTTTGCGAACTTTTGTAACGTCTGCTGGCCCGGACATGTGGCTCTGTACATTTAATGTCCTGTTGTGAAGGAAACCTGTAGACAAATGTTTGATCTGGGCATCCACAGGGCTACCAACCTGAATAAGCAAGAATATTTTTCAGTGTTGGGAGGGCTGGTCGAACCTGGGAACCTCCGCCTGATCGGACAATCATGGACTGGATACTTGGCCCCCGACACTGGCCCTGTCACACAGTGTTGAAAAGAGGATTAATTCTGTGTATCAGAGGGGAACCACAACTACATTCTAAAGCAGATTGGAGCAAGAGCTATGGAAACAAAAGGAAAGCTCTAGGTGACAGTGGTATCTTCCTCAAATAGTGACTTTTGGATCTGATCAACTGAGTACTGCATTGAACTGCTGTCCCTCAGGTGTGAAGACCTGGAAAACAGATCCCACAGGGATAACATTCCGAGTCAAAATGTAAAAGAGGAGTCTGAAAGAGCAGATAGCTTAGACTCAGTTACTCATATTGTTCCCCAAATTCTACACTGGGGAAAGAGAACATGGTTGGAATAAAAATGTTCCACAAGGTAGGCCCTTGAAGAAATGCGTTTTAGTAAAGATGACCTCTTCCCTGCAGAAGAACATATTGTGAGAAGCGAGGAAAACTCATCTGATCATCATCCAGGGGAATGGGATCATACTAGTCCAGGACTTAACTCTGAAGATAAATGCCTGTAAACCTCCTATCTGAAAGAGACACGTTAGTGACAGATTCCTTACCTTAGAATATCCCCAGGCGTCAGGCTGGATCCGGAAAGTTTTTGCGTAGCAGTACCCTTGCGCGTCGGTAGGCGGCGTCGTGCGGCTCCGCGTCCGTCGTCGGCGTCGTGATCGCCGGGATGACAAACGCGGGCAGTACTTGGACGCCGCCCCTGCGCGCTGACGTCAGTTCTTTTTTCCGCGCCAGTAAGCGCAGATCCGGGAAGAGCAGTGCCCTAGTCATTTTTTGACTATCTTTTTGGTGATTTTTTCACAGTTTTTCTCTACGAGTCTCCGACTCCGAAGGTGTCAATAGGGATGCCCGGCTTCAAGCCCTGCGACGTCTGTGGTCGTATGATGTCGATCACAGACCCGCATTTAGAGTGTCTCTACTGTCTCGGCCGTGACCACGACACAAAGTCGTGCCCCGACTGCCGGGCCTTGAACCCGAAGGCTTTGCGAGAGCGGTCTCGAAAGCTCCTCGAGGTCCGGCAGTCGGCTCCATGCCACACCAGGCCCCGGTCACGTGAGAGGTCGAGGGGCCGGTCGCGGAGTCCTCATCGGTCGTCGGGGTCCAAGTCTTCGCACTCCTCCGGTAAGTCGAAGCACAAAAAGTCTAAAGCGTCATCGCTCCACGACTTCGCCTCGCCGGTCTCGCGACTCGGCTAAGGCTCCTGTCGGCACCGTCCCCGCGGCTCCGGGAGTGCCTGTGGAGCCGCCCCCGCATTACCCGTCCTTCCCGGGTTCGGGGCGACTCCGGCCGAGATACAGGAATTCCTGTCGGCCATGGCCCGCCTCTTCGGGCCTCAAGGTCCTTCCGGTGCGCCTTCGGGCCCCGCGGGCCCTGATGGGGTTTCCCCGGCGCTGCCGACAATTCCGGTCCCGGCGCCGCCTGTAACACCTGCCTCGGCCCCGGCTTCGGCCTCGATCCCGGCTCCGGTGCTGCCGCAACCCCCATCGACGCCGGTTGACCTAACTACACCTCCGCCGGCGCCGATGTCTCTGGTGCCGTTCCCGACGCCGCCCGGGGCTCCGGGCGGCGTCGTTCCCCGGTTCTCTCCGGATCCGGACACGGCGCCGGACCAGCGTTGCCCGACGCCGGCTCAGACGCCGTTGAGACCTTGGGTCCCGCGTGTCCCTCCTTCTCCATATTTTGAACCTGAGGAGGACGAAGAGGACTGGGAGGGGTCGGAGGACCCTCTCACACAGCAGTGTGAGTACGAACAGGACTGGGCTGAGGAACTTGGGGATGCCAGTGGCCTGGACACCTCACCTGACCCTGGCATGCTGTCTCCTCCTATCGTGGCAACGGAGGAGAGAGCAAATTTTGCAACGGTTTTGCGTAGAGCAGCTGGGGCCTTACACCTCCAATTGCCTACAGTGGCCGTTAGGACTAACCTCCTGACGGAAGTGCTTCAGCCGGCGGCTACCTCCTCGGAGCCACTGCTGCCGTTTAACGACGCACTTTCTGACGTTCTTTTGGGCACCTGGTCCAAGCCCGCCACAGGGGCTCCTGTGGATAGGAACGTGGCCCGACGCCATCGCCCCGCTCCGGGCGACCCCCTGTTCCTCTCCCAACACCCCACTCCTGAGAGCTTGGTTGTCCAAGCCTCTGCTTCCCAAACCGCCTTCCCTACCGCTCCTCCGGATAGGGAATCCAAACGCCTGGATCAATTTGGGAAGAAGGTCTTTTCTTCCTCCAGTGCTGGCTTGCGGTCTGTCAACACCGCTTGCCTTTTGGGCCGATATTCCCACTCTTTGTGGGACTCGGTGGCGCAAACTTTGCCCCAGTGTCCTGAGGAGGTCCAGACACTGCTTTCCCGCGCCATTGCGGAAGGAAGAGATGCGGCTAAATTCACCATTCGATGTGGCCTTGATACCGCCGACTCGCTGGGTAGGTCTATTGCAACGACAGTGGTGCTGAGCCGCCACGCCTGGCTGAGAACCACTGGTTTCTCGGGTGATGTCCAGAACACTCTTATGGACATGCCCTTTGATGGGGTCGGTCTTTTTGGAAACAAGGCAGACCATGCGCTGGAGCGTTTTAAGGACTCACGGGCTACGGCCAAGTCCCTGGGCCTTTCTGCTGTACGCCCTCCGCAGCCATCTGCTTTTCGCCCCTTTCGTGGCCACGGAAGGGGCGCCCAGTCACGTCCGCTGCCCAGCCACCGGCCCGCGCAGCAAGCGTCTTCGCGTGGCCGAGGACGTGGCTTCCGCCGTGGCGGATCGGGCAACCAGCGTGCGGGTCAGTCCACCAACCCCGCCCCGTCCGCGGCCTCCAAGCCCTCCTAGTCCTTCTTTTCAGGTGCACAGCACGCCAGTAGGGGGCAGGGTCCGCCATCACCTTCACCACTGGCGTGCCATCACCTCGGACAGGTGGGCCTTGGACATTGTCCGAAGGGGCTACTCCCTCCCCTTCGAGACCACCCCCAGCCATGCCACCTCAATTCCACCGCATGTCAGGGGATCACTTGGTGCTTCTTCAGAAGGAAGTTGCGGCCCTCTTGGCCAAGAGGGCCATCGGCGCGTTCCGACCCCAGAAGTAGGACGTGGTTGCTACTCCCACTACTTTCTGGTGCCCAAAAGGACAAGGTGGACATGCGTCCTATCTTGGACCTCCGGAACGTCAATCGCTTCCTCCGGAAGGAGAAGTTCAAGATGCTCACTTTAGCTCAGGTCTTGACTGCCCTCGACCCTGGAGACTGGATGGTAGCGTTGGACTTGCAGGACGCTTATTTCCACATCCCCGTCCTGCCGGCCCACCGGCGTTACCTGCGGTTCATGGTGGGCCTCGAGCATTTTCAATTCACCGTGCTCCCCTTTGGCCTCACAAGTGCCCCTCGGGTGTTCACGAAAGTGATGGCGGTGGTCGCAGCTCATCTGCGCCGGGCAGGGGTTCCAGTCTTCCCCTACCTCGACGACTGGCTGCTGAAGGCGGGCTCGTCCCAGGCAGTCGTCTCCCACCTCCAGACTACGGCCGAACTCCTGCACTCGCTGGGGTTCTCCATCAATGTGCCGAAGTCGCACCTGATTCCTTCTCCACAGCTCCTTTTCATCGGAGCAGTTCTGGACACGACGCAGTTTCGGGCCTATCCTCCCGAACGGTGAGTCCGGGATATTCAGGCTATGATTCCGATCTTTCAGCCTCTATCCTAGGTTTTGGTACGGATGACCCTGAGGCTGCTGGGCCTCATGGCCTCCTGCATCCTGCTGGTCGATCATGCCAGATGGCATATGCGGGCTCTGCAGTGGGACCTGAAGTTCCAGTGGGCGCAGCACCAGGGCAACCTGTCCGATCACGTCCAGATCTCGGAGGGGACTGCACAACAGTTGCAGTGGTGGCTCTCGAACCGGCAATGGGTCATGGGCAGATCCCTCTCCCTTCCCCAGCCAGAGCACACAGTCGTGACGGACGCGTCCCTTCTGGGATGGGGCGGTCACATGGGAGAGGCGGAGATCAGAGGCCTCTGGTCTCCGGCGGAGTCCCGGCTCCATATCAACCTTCTGGAGCTCCGGGCGATCCGACTTGCACTCAAGGCATTCCTTCCCTCTGTCAAAGGGAAGGTAGTGCAGGTGTTCACAGACAACACCACCGCCATGTGGTACTGCAACAAACAGGGCGGGGTGGGGTCGTGGACCCTATGTCAGGAGGCTCTGCGCCTCTGGACATGGCTGGAACATCAGGGCATATTCCTGATGGTTCAACACCTGGCAGGTTCCCTGAACGCCAGGGCGGACGAACTCAGCCGCAGGTGCATGATGGATCACGAATGGCGTCTTCACTCGGAAGTGGCGCAAGGACTCTTTCTACAGTGGGGAGAGCCTTGGTTAGATCTATTCGCCACCGAAGAGAACGCGCAATGTCATCAGTTCTGCGCATTGGAATTTCCAAGGCGACACTCGCTCGGCGACGCTTTTCGTCGCGAGTGGAGTTGCGGTCTGTTGTACGCTTTTCCGCCTATACCACTTCTACCCAGAGTGTTGAAGAAGATTCTGCGCGACCGGGCCCAAGTCATCCTTGTGGCTCCGGACTGGGCTCGAAGAGTTTGGTATCCCGAGCTACTCAGTATGAGCGTCGATCCCCCGATCCGTCTGCCTCTTCGGGAGGATCTTCTGTCGCAGCAGCAGGGGACGGTCCTCCACCCGAACCTGTCCAGTCTCCACCTGCTTGCGTGGAGATTGAGCGGCGGCAGTTGATTCCTTTCGACTTGCCTCCCGAAGTTTGTGATGTGATTCTGGCAACCAGGCGTCCCTCCACTAAGGTGGTATACGCCTGCAGGTGGAACAAGTTTGTGGCTTGGTGCACAGCAAAGGCTGTGAATCCCCTCTTTGCCCCTCTTTCTAAGGTTCTTCTGTTCCTTCTTTCTCTGGCCCAACAGGGTTCTGCCCTGGGTACCATCAAGGGCTATCTATGTGCAATCTCGGCCTTCCTCAGGCTCCCTGATCAGCCCTCTCTTTTTAAGTCCCCTGTTGTTAACAGGTTTCTAAAAGGCATTACACACCTCTTCCCTCCTGTTCCGTTTGTGATGCCTCAGTGGGACTTGAACTTGGTTCTTACCTTTTTAATGTGCGCTCCCTTTGAGCCTCTACATAACTGTCCTCTTCGTCTTCTTACTTTGAAGACAGCCTTTGTGGTGGCCATCACCTCCGCTCGGCGGGTGAGTGAGCTCCAGGCTCTATCATGCAAACCTCCCTTTCTGTCTGTCCATCCAGACAAGGTTGTTCTTAGGACGCGTCCGTCCTTCTTGCCAAAGGTGGTTACTGCCTTCCACATTGGGCAGACCATCACTTTGCCCACCTTCTTTCCGCCTCCGCATCCTTCCAGAGAGGAAGAGAGGCTCCACCGTCTGGACCCAAAACGTGCGCTTTCCTTTTATATCAACCGCACACAACACTTCCGGGTGGATGACCAGCTCTTTGTTGGCTACGTGGGCGCCAAAAAGGTCGGGCGGTGCACAAGAGAACCATCTCCCGCTGGGTCACCTTGTGTATCAAAGCCTGCTATTCTTTGGCTAAGAAGGAGCCTCCTGTTGGGCTGCGGGCCCATTCCACCAGGGCAACGGCTGCTACCACGGGTTTAGGCCGCGGTGTTCCGCTGCAGGATATATGTCAGGCAGCTACGTGGGCCTCGCTGCACACGTTTACCAAGCATTACTGCCTTGACAGCCAGGTCCGGAGGGACGGCTTTTTTGGCCGTTCTGTCCTCCGGGACTTCCTTGTCTGGTCTTTGTTCGCAGACCCACCACCGGGGTTGGTATTGCTGGGGTATCTATTCTAAGGTAAGGAATCTGTCACTAACGTGTCTCTTTCAGATGCACAAGTTACTAACTTGTGTAACGATATATCTGTAAGAGACAGTAGTTAGTGACAGATTCCTACCGCCCACCCATCCTCCCCGTTCTGCGAACTGATTTCTAGGGTTAAGGACATCCCTTTCAGGGCCCTAGTATTTTTCAGACACCTATGTCAGCTTCTTGCATGGCTCTGCGTTCCTGGCGCGGAAAGTCATGTACAGAACTGACGTCAGCGCGCAGGGGCGGCGTCTAAGGACTGCCCGCGACGTCATCCCGGCGATCACGACGCCGCCGACGGACTCGGAGCCGCACGACGCCGCCTACCGATGCGCAAGGGTACTGCTACGCAAAAACTTTCCGGATCCAGCCTGACGCCTGGGGATATTCTAAGGTAAGGAATCTGTCACTAACTACTGTCTCTTACAGATATATTGTTACACAAGTTAGTAACTTGTGCGTTAATGCTCTCAGTGAAAGGTGAGATACAGATGGGCATTTCCATGTAGTGTCCTTGAAGCTGACCAGTCCCATCATTATTCAACAGAGGTTGATGACATAAACCCATCAAAAAACCTATATACTTTAATTCAGCAGAGGGTGTGTTGCAAAAAGCCATTTTAGTTCAGAAAGGATGTGGAGCCTGAGCCTCCAGAAGGTGACATGCTTCATCATAGGGTTGGCCCTCCTCTTGCACATAAGTTGAAGATAGGCCTCTTATTTCAGCTGTTGGATTCCCTGCCTTGATGTTTTAGGAATTGTCCTTTCTTTTAGGGCAGTACTTTGATAGGCTTGAGACATCAGGTAAAACAAAGGCCTGAGGTTGAAAAGAGTGTAATTTGGATTGTTCTTGTGGGATATTGCTTGTGTAAAAAATACCCCACTGCTCTGGATGAATTAATACCTGAATGTCTTGGATCAGTGCACTTATACTGGTGAGTGTGTGTCCTGAGGATTTGAAGTACAAGTGGTTGTGGCTGAATTTGAGGAAGATTAGGGAAATGAAAAGGGATTTTGGCAGGCCAGGTGGTGGCTGACCCTGGCTGGGAGGTAGATGTCGACTTAATCTACACTGTATTCTGTTTTACAGATGGGGTGCAGTTGTTTTGGTTGGTTCTGTTGATAGACTTTTTTTTTTTACAGAATATTTTACTACTGTGCTTAGCGGTGGGTGGTGTGATGCTTGACATAGCGTACAATGGCTTTTTTTAAGGTCTTAACGCTAAATGTTAAGTCTCTGATTTCCCAACAGTAAGATGCTTTTTTAAGTATGTGAGGACGCGGATGTGATAGCACTTCAGGAAATGCACTTGGTGGTTACGGACACATAAAAGGCTATTCTACATCTCTTTCAGCTGCTTATCCATGCCACTGGTAACGCTAAAACATGTACGGGTTGCCTTGCTAATATTTATGAGGCTAAAGATTAGAGTCCGAGGTAATGTCAGAGATGAGGAAAGCCACTAATTGTTGGTGAAAGGGCATCTGGCAAGTAAGGCAGTTACTTGGGTGCTGATTTATGGACTTATCAGGACCAAGATTGGCTCCTAAAAGTAGATTGTCAGGTTAGGGACGGCTTTTGCTGAGGGGTAGTTACTCATCCCAGGCAACTTAAATTATGTATCTGGATCGACCGGCCTGAATAATTTAAAGGTGAGGATGGTTGACATCTAGAGAAATGAGCATGAAAGTGAAAAGAATTACCCCTACCATCCCCATAGATTACAGTCCAAAATGGACTACAACATGATGACTAAGGGACACTATCGGTGGGTCATCGACTCCAGTTTGGCACCTATTATGGCATCAGACCACACAATGGTGAGTGTTATATTGCATGTTGTGGCTATGATCCTTTGAAAGAGCAAATGGAATCTTGGTGGGATTTGCTGAATGGCATGGTAAATAATCCAGCAAGGGTTATGGAGGAGTACTTTGAGCTTATTGATTTTACTGGAATTATACAGGGAACTTTGTGGGACGCCATGTAGGCAGTGATCAGAAGTAAATTCCCTTGATTGCTTCTGCTGCCAAGAAGAAGAGGTGACTTGTTAGAGTTACTCTTGAAAAAAAGTGCCATGAAGTGTAGGAGTAGCATGAAGCTATAGTCTCCAGGAAACTGTAAGCTGACAAACTTGCTTGTGAACAGATCGGAAAAGGCCCTGTTACCAATTAACCAGAAATGTTATGAAAATTATTACAGGGCAAGCAATATGTTGGTCAGGAGACTGAAAGTGGTTCACAATATGACTATTGGGCCTATGAACGATCAGGGCAACAGGGAGAAGGAGGGTCTCTGTTCAAATCATTTTATGAGATGCCCTACGTAAAGGGACAAGGTGGGCCTGAAAGCTGTGAGGACTTTCTGAACAGAACAGATCTCCATGAAAGCTGTGAGGACTTTCGATATAGAATAGATATCCAGAGGTTATGTGAGAGGGTGAGGAACCAGAGGAGCTGGGGGAGAGAAGTTACCAGTGAGGAAGTAGAGATGCCCATTAATGCCTTGATGGTAGAAAAAAAGCAGATGGGTTCACTAGAGATTTTTATAAAACCTTGTGCTCATTTGCAGTTTTACCAAGTTATTTAACACTTTGCAGAGCAGGAGATGGCCTCATCATCACTGTTGAAGGCGGGCATGACTGATCCACAAGCCAGTAGTCTGATCATCTTTGAACCTCCGACTTTAGTTCTTGATTAATGAAAACATTCTTGGCAAATGCTTTTGCTTTGGTTTGTCTTGTTCCAGTCCAAGAATTTCACCTCTAGCGGCACACTACTAAGGTCCCTGGCCGTCCCTCTTAGTCATGGCCCCAGTTCTGAAAAATAAAATAGAACTGGAGTCCTGTTCCATTATTCCTAGCTGAAGTGTTCGGGTGACCGGATTGCTTTGAACGCTCGAATTGTTTAAAAGTAAACGCTTCGGACTCCCAGGACACTGAGTCAAGAGCATCAAGAGGGTGCCGAGAGGCAGGGGCTGGGGCAGGCAGTAGCTCGCTTCGCGGTGGGCCGCCAGATTCATCCCAAGATCCAACTACGAGCTTTTCACTGCAGCAAATTTAATATACGCTATTGGAGGTGGAAGTACAGTGGCTGCTGGCACCAGACCTGCCCTCCAATGGGTCCTCGTTAAAGGACTTAAAATGTACTCACTCCAGTTAAAGGGCCTCAAAAGAGTCCTGTATTGTCATTTTTCATCACTACCTTCCCGAGTGGGTAATTTGCGCGCCTGCTACCTTCTTTGGATGTAGTTGCCGTTTCTCAGGATCCCTCTCTGGAATCGAACCCTGATTCACTGTTGCCCGTGGTCACCATGGTAGGTACAGAAAGTACCATTTAAAGTTGATGGTGCGGACACAGGGCAGTAGTCCACTAGGTAGGTGTCCTTATCGCTCTACTGCATTGGATGTTGACCTGAACATCTTTACGATCATTTTAGCCAGTAGATTGGAGGAGTTATTGCCTGATCGGATCTACTATTACTATGCCACGTTTGTGAAAGGGAGATAGACATTCTAGAAATGACAGAGGAAGAGATAGAAAGCTGCCTTGATAGAATGTGACATGAGAAACATTTTACTACGTAAAATAATGTTTTCTCTGGTCTGCTCTGGCAAAATTTACAGTGAATGGGACGTGTATATCTTAGTAATGATGGGGCACTCTGTCCCCACGGCCTGTGTTGGTGAATTATGCATTCTCAAACCCCTTGCATCTGTTTAGGGGTACGGAACAGGCAAGTACGAGGCAAGAGTGCCCTCTGTCATCTCTGTTCCTTGTCATGGTTTTTGAGCCCTTGAAATCTAGAATACGACAAAATCAGCTCATTAACTGAGTATAGTTTTGGGCAGCAATTCCTAAGTTTCCTTGTTAGTGGATGCAGTTTGTCTGACACAAATATCTTTAATACTTTATTTTTCTCAGGGTATAGTTTACAGGCTTTTAGGAGATGGTGCCATGGAGAGTGTAGGATAGTAGTGGACATATATGATGTCCTCGCCTTTGGTTGTTCGTGGATTGTAACACCTAGATTGGTTGGCAGAACTTGGATCTGAACCAGCACATCCAGCTGGTCCTCTGGGTTAGCCATTGATCGAAGAGGTGCATATTATGACCCTCATACATTTTGAGAAGTTTGATAGCAATAGATACTAAGGGTTTAGTGTCAATATTGTATTAATGTTTGCCCGACTTGGGTCCTGAACTTTTCTGTAAATACATGGCAAGACGGGAAAGAGATCTTTTGATACATTAGAAAGGTTATGGAAACACCTTAAAAGGAAAAGCACAGCTGTCCAGCATAAGAAAATTCTTTTATGATGGATATTTTTTTTTTTTTTTGTTCTTTTTGTTCGTCATTTTATTAATTTTTGAATGAATAACAGAATACAAAAACAGATGGAGCGATCACATGGTGGGTACCGATAATCGCACACAATGGTGAAAATGATGGCAACCGAGGTGAGATGTTTCAGGTAGTACAAAATAAAATAAATATAATAATAATAGTAATGCCAACAATAATAATAAGTAGGTAAACAGGCAGATGAAATAATGAGGAAGCGAAGAAAATGTAGAGCATAACGAAAATGTAAATTGTTCAGGTACCTAGCTATGCAGCATTGAGATCAGTGCAGTCTGTGGGCAGATATGTATGTACAGGGTGCTAAAGAGAGGTCAACTTTGTCCATTACAATATAAGGTATGAAGTACAAATGCAGTAGATGAATACATTTCACCGACGTAGGGACATTGATCGATATCACACAGTGCAGTATAAGATTACATTCGACGGTGTCATATTACATCACTCACTTACAGCTGTCAGCAGGTTCATGTCAGGTTCATGGAGGATCATATGAGAAGGATGAAGCGTCAAGGGACTTCCACATTTTTCTGTGTGGGTTCCTCCAAGGAGAAGACTGAGTGCAACATTATCCGCTCCTCTGAGGAAAGATAACCATTCCTGCCAGATTTTAAATGAGACCTCTTTGGAGTTCTTCCATTTACAAAGTATGACTTTACAAGCTAAAGTGAGCATGAGGTCAAGTAAAAATCGGTCATTCAGGTCTTCAATCTTGGGGTCTAGGGGACCAAGTATAACATATGAGAATTCCTTTGGGGGTTACATTGAAAGTTTGACTTATGCATTCATAAATCTTATCCCAGTATCTTCCTAATGTTGGGCAATAGAAGAGCATGTGTGCGAGGTTGCCAGTGTGAGAGTTGCAGTTCCAACAATTCGGGTTTTCGTTAAGTTTGAGTTTATATAGTTTTTCAGGTGTCCAGTATGTTCTGTTGATTAGCATAAGCTTAGTTTGCGATAGTATTGGCGATATCTTGTTAATAAATGGGGAGGTATGTATTTTCTCCCAGTCGAATGGGATATTACAAGAATTGAGTTCCGACTCCCATTTCTGTTCGCATTTCAGGTGAGACCTGTGTGGTTTAGGGGAAAGGAGCTTATAGATTTTAGATACCGTGTGGCCTGACTTCAATAATTGTGTTAATCTTGCGACTAATGAAGGCTCAGTAGGTTTGATGGAGCGAGCCGAGAGGAGAGATTTTAGTTTTAGGAAGTTGTAAAAGTCTATTGGTTCTAATCCGTAGTGGGCCTGGAGGGCAGAAAAAGGTAGTGGTTCTTTCTCTGTAAAGAGGTTTTTGACTAGATTTATGCCTTTCTCTGACCACCGTTCCAAGTATAGTGGCTCATTGTTAATCCTCAAGCTAGGATTGAACCATAGGGAGGACAGGTTGGATTTATTAATTTTTGTTGGGGAGAGGTGTTCCAGGCGTAATAAAGCTCTCCTAGTGTTGAGCAAGATCTATTTTGAGTGGGGAAGGTGGGATATGTCCATGGTGAGGAGAGCAGGCAAAGGCATTCCTTTGATGATCGATCGCTCTATGTCTATCCATACTGGAGCGTAGCTACCTTGGGGGACTAGCCAGTTGGAGCCTTGCTTGCAAATATATGCCGTTTGATAGTTCCTAAAGTTCGGAAGGCCCAGACCACCTTTCTCTTTTGGTAGTTGGAGTTTTTCCAATGAAATTCTGGGCTTCTTACCTTGCCAGAGGAACGTATTAAAAAGTTTATAGATTCTACTCAGAAAATCATTGGAGAAGGTCATTGGTAGCAAACTAGCTAGGTAGTTGACAAGAGGAGCAATCATCATTTTCAATGTTTCCGCTCTTCCCCACCAGGACAGAAATTTTGGCGACCAACCATCTAACAGTTGAGATTTTTTTATAAAGCGCGTGTTCATTAACATGAAGAGTGGTGATCAAGTCTCCAGTGAAGTCTAGGCCTAGGTATTTAAAGCATTTAGTTTGCCATAGGAGGCCAGAATCACCGAGAATTTCCTTCCCGCCAAGGTTGTTTAAGAGTTTTACCTCAGTTTTATCTTTGTTTAGTTTGTATCCAGATATTGCAGAGAATTCCTCTATTGAGGACATAAGACCAGGAATGGCAGTTTCCGCATTTTCAGAGACAACTAGTACGTCGTCAGCGTAGGCGGCTATTTTAACCGTGCAGTCACCAAAGTTTACACCTGAGATCTGGCTGTTATTACTGAGGTGACATAGGAAGGGTTCGATTGCAAGAAGGAATAGGGAGGGAGAGAGAGGGCATCCCTGTCTTGTTCCCTGCTCTAGTTTAAAAGAAGATGAGAGGCATCCTCCCGCTCTGACTCTGGCTGTGGGGTTAGAGTATAGTTCCATTACCATATGTATAAAATTTTCACCCAAGTTGAACTTAACCAATGTCGTTTCTAGATAGTTCCAGTCCACTTTATCAAAAGCCTTCTCGGCGTCTAATGTAATGGCTACGGTTGGCGTGTCAGTGAGTTTAGCTTTTTCTAAAACATGGGCCAATATGCGGGTATTATCACTTGATAATCTCGATTTTAAAAAGCCGACCTGGGAGGGATGGATGAGTTGGGGAAGAAATTTTTGGATGCGTTTGGCGAGAATAGTTGCGTAGATTTTGCAGTCTAGGTTGATCAGGGATATCGGTCTATAGGTTTTGGGGAGTGTTGGGTCCTTCCCTTCCTTGGGGATTACAGCTATAATGGCCTCTGCTGGGGTGCCGGAAATTTGACCTGAGGTACTAAACCCATGGAACAGTTTTAAAAGTGGGGGGATTAGCGTCGAAGAGAAACTTTTATAGAATTGAGCATTAAACCCATCAGGCCCTGGGGCCTTTCCAGATTTAAGAGATTTAATAGAGGTTTCAATTTCTGAGGCAGTGATCGGACTATTAATTTCTATTTTATCTTGCTCAGAGAGTGATGGCAATGAGCAACCATTTAGATAGTCTCGTGTTTTGGCGGTGTCCAAGCCCTGGTTCTTACTATATAGAGTACTGTAGAACTCTTTGAATACCTCCGCAATTTTGTCTGGATCAGAGTGAGCTAAACCTTTCTGGTCGGTTATATTATTGATCGTGTTCTTCTGGATTTTAAATTTTAAATACGAAGCTAGACTCTTCCCTGCCTTATTTGACTCACATAGTTTGAGGCTTTTTTGTTTATTTATCCAGATACCTGCTCTATCACTGAGTATTTTGTTGTATTCATATTTCTTTTTAATGATTTCATTCATAACTGAGGGCTCCCTGGACGGTATGTGTTTCTGCTCTAGCTGGGCAATTTCCTTTTCAAGTTTCTCAAGGGTGCTATTGGAATTCCTATTCATAGTGGCTCTTATTTTAATAATCTCACCTCTAATTGTGCTTTTCAGGGCCTCCCACCGTATGAGATCAGGCGTATCGCCTTCTTTATTCAGTCTAAGGTAGTCTTGTAATGCTTTTTCAATGATTTGTCTGTGGGTCTCTTTTTCTAAAATCTCGTTATTAAACCTCCAAAGTGACTGCTTTCTGAACGGTTTCGTGTCTGAGATAGAAAGACTTATACATGAGTGATCTGAGATTACTCTTGGCTCAATTGAAGTATCCATAATTCTAGCTACCGCATTACCAGAGATCAGAAGATAGTCGATGCGTGAATATGAGTTATGTGGGGACGAAAAGAATGTATAATCTCTTCCTGTAGGGTTTTGTAGCCTCCAAGTGTCCAGCAGGTTGAAGCGGGGACAAAGGTTGATAAGGGCCTTGTGGGAGTTGTTTGTGCGGAAAGGGCACAGTGAGTCTCTGTCAAGTGCTGGGTCTATGGGTAAGTTGAAGTCGCCCGCTAGAATGTGCAGAGCAGTATCTGGTATTGTGTCAATTTGACTGCTTAAGTCATCCCAAAATTCTAGTTCGTCTTTGTTGGGTGCGTAAATATTAGTGACATAAAATTCCGTTTTATCCTTCAGTAGTTTGGTGGTAACCCACCTCCCTTTAGAGTCAGAAGTGCTTGTTATTAAGTCGATGTTCGATTTCTTAGCTAACAAAGTCAGGACACCATTCTTTTTCCCTATTGCCTCTGAACCAGCAACGTCACTAAAGGATCTATTTCTAAGTGAGTTAAATTGCTTTGAGTCAATTTTCGTCTCCTGGAGGAGGAATATATCTCCCTTTTGCTTGTACAGGTAGTCAAGTATCTTTTTTTCGTTTGACCGGATGGTTTAATCCCTTAACGTTCAATGAAACTATCTTGATATTATTATGTGTTATTGTGTTTGAGGTAGTCAACAACATCATGAGTTTATTATCAATATTATGTGTTGGTCTTTCACTATTGCACTTTTTGTATAGCGCACATAGTATATCAATAGCGGTTATATATCTATCCATTGCGTGTGTTGAAGTCGGTAGACGGAGCAGCTCAAGATTGGCCAGCCAGGAGTGTATATACCGTGTGCAAGGTAGAAATCTCACGGACAGGTGTCTTGTGTCTGTGGAGAATTCACAATCTGATGGTTGATGTAGGGTATGAGATAGTAGAAATAAAATACCCTTCATGACGTTTGAGTGAGGAAGCCTTCTGGGTACAAACGGTGTGCATGGCATAATAGTTACACCTTTGTGGAATAAGATACCATAATATTTTTTTGGATCAAGTAGTAGTAGTAGTTGCATGGTATGCAAGTACAGTAGTAGCATAGTATGTAAGTATAAGCGCATGGTATGTAAGTGTAAAAGCATGGTGTGTAAGTATAGGAACAGGACACAAATGCGGTGTGCATCAGGCAACGAGCAATATCGACTGCACGTAAAACCATCACAGTAAGACATTGCTAAAAAATAACAGTATAAGGCATCATTAAAATCCATGCATGGATATACATTACATCTGCAATTTGGTTCAAGACTTGCAAATACATCTGATTATTTCTAACTGCAGATGGAGTGAAGCCACATGTAAGCGCCACCCATGCGCATTGATGTCAGTTCAATTCTTTCCACACCCTTTGACTCGGATCAGAAGCTCCACTCCCAAGATTGTCGGTCTTCCAATGAAATCAAGTTTGTACTGGGACTAGTGGGCTACAGAATGTCCCCTCCAAAACAACATGATTCAAACCGTGTCAGGACTGCAGTAAACTGATATCAGATGTGTTTGTGATGCTTGAACTCTGGTCACGAGTCAGTCATATGATAGGTGAGCCCTTATGCGCCTGAAGGCGAACTGGGAACAAGAAGCCAAGCGTTATGTGTAGGAAAGTGCCCCTTTTTGCATAGTTACCCCCACTTTTTGCCTGACATCTGATGCAGCTTGAACTGATGTGCCCTTGGGTCCCTGCCAATCAGGTTCCCAGGGCCTGCATTTTCCCCCAAAACTGTACCTTTGTACCCACATTTGGCACATCTCTGGCCACAGGTAAACCCCTTGTAAAAGGTACCATGGGCACTGTGCCCAGCGAAGGCCTCTTAAGGGCTGCAGCACCTATTGTGCCTCCCTTATAGATCCTGTACCTTAACACCCACACACTGCCATTGCAGGCTGCGTGTTTTGGTGCAGAGAAAAGTGAAGAGCCGACATGGCACACATTCCTGTGTGCCACGCATGCAACCCACTACCTAGGGCCTAGGTAAGTCACCCCTCTCGCAGGGTGCACTAGCCCTCAGGTGAGGGTACAGTGGCATGAGCCCTGTATCCCTACAGTGTCTAAGTCCATTCTTAGACATTGTAAGTATAGTAAAGCCATAAAAAGTATATGGTCTGGGAGTTGGTCATTACTCCAGAACTCCACATCTCCATAATGGCTTTACTAAAACCTGGGAAGTTTGATAGCAAACCTCTCAGCACATTAACCCACACTGATGCCAATGTAGGATTTAATGTAATACGCACTCAGAGGGCATCTTAGAGATGCCCCCTGAAAAACGACCAGCCCTGATGTGGTACCTGAATGGCTGCCCCGCCATTTGCCACCACCAGACAGTTTTCTCTACCCCTGGGTAGAGAGCCTCCGCTCTCTGGGTCCAGAAACAAAGCCCATCCTGGGCAGAAATGTCATGTCTCCTTGCCCAGGATGGTCTGGATCCACGAAGGGGAAGCTTCAAAGGCGTTGCCGCCTTTGTAAGCTGTTCCTGCCTTTTGCTGCTCCCAGCAACAGGCTACCACCGGTTCTGCCCTTCACTTTGTGTGGGAGAATTGGCAGGAAAACCAAGCTAAGAGGAAAGGTGTGCCCACCTTTGCCAAACCCACCCCTCAGGTGGGGGAGGCGAGGTGAAGCACACATCTCAGTCTCCTCCCTCTTGAAGATTAGGGGACCCAGCCAATTAGGGAGAGGCTCATGCCCCCCTCCCACTGGGGGGTGGCATAGTAGGGGGTGTACCCACCCCAAGGAAGGGACCCATTGGTCCCGACCTGTACACCCCTTTAACGCCCCTAAATTTAGTGTTCGGGGCAACCCTGAAACCTTGCCTCCTCAGATTCGAAGACGAAGGAAGGACCGAAGATCCATGCTGACCTAGGAAGAAGAGGACACCAACTGCTTTGGCCCCAGCCCTACCCACCTGTCCCGACTCCGACCTGACTACAGCGAAACCCCGGCATAGCTAGCTGCCCCCCAGAGACCGGAGCACCTGCCCTGCACTCATCTAACAGACTCTTTCTCCTGTGAGCACCGGTTTTGCTCAAGCAAAGACTTACCCACAGAATCCGGATTGATGCTGCTCCATGAGTTTGCACCACTCTGCACCCGATGCCCACGGCCCGAGTTCGAGTGACCCAACACCACGAGGAGGTCTCCCCAGCGATCCTGACCTGGGATCTGGTGATCCCTGACCTCCCTGAAGCTTCAAGCAGACTCCTGCAGCCTCAACCTGACCACGACCGGAGCTGGTAAAAAGAACCCAATGCCAAAAGACACCCCTGCACCTGACGCCCCACGGCCTTTGGTGGCCCAACTAACGGTGTCTAGGCATCCCCCAAGAACCCAACTTACCTCTCCAGGTGGTGGTCACCTTCAGGAAGTCTCCCTGCCCGAGCGTGCAGCATCTTTGCCAAACTGAAGATCCCCATTGGAATCCACAGAGTCCCTGACGTCGTCTTGGCACACTGCACCCGGCCGCCCCTGCGCCGCTGGTGGTGCAGCTCCTGTGCTGATTGTTGGCCCCTAAAATGCTGACCTTATCCCCAGTAGCTTTGCTCTCACACCTGAGTGGCCTGCTCGTAAGCAGTCCCTGACCAAAGGCCCCCTTAGCCTGTTTGGCTAACATTTGGCCCCTGCACTCTACACCCGGCCGCCCCAGTGCCGCAGGTGGTGCAACTTGAGTATCCAGTCAAGTGAAAAGCTCCCTTTGGGTATATTTCACTAAATCTCACATCCACTTCATAGTCTACTCACAATCTCACTCATCATTCCATGTATTCCCCTGGAAACATCAAGGTAGGAGCATGCAACTATTCAAAAACTAAATACTTTATTTATAAAAGACAGAATGTCTATACAGGACAAACACAAGTTTTGGAAGTTACAATCAATTATTAAAAATATTTAAAGAACCTAGTTGGTACAATTAAAAATGCTATTTGCATTCAGTTAGAACAATTTATTCTATAAGTACATAAATATGGACAAAGACCCACTCGTTAGTCGTTTACTTACCTGGCAACCATTAATCCTTTTTCTTTAACCAATGTTAGGAGTTTTGTTCCTATAAATTTTCTGTCAAATTGAACTTTTGTATGAAAGAAAAAGTAACTAAACTGCAAACCTTAAAAATTCTTACTTACCTTGCATTGTGAGATCCCCGGTGTGGTATCTAGGCATACCATCCCGAGTAGTCGATGTAATCCAAAAGTATTCTAAAAGTAATTACTGTGTAATTTACCCTGTTTTGAAACCCAATACAAACCTGTAACGATTGCAAATTCAACCACAACTGCATTATCTCGTAAAGTCTTGCATTTGAGAATATATTTCCCTTACCTGTGCCAAGTCCTGCTTGGTTCTAGAAATAAAACCGAAGTATACCTTTTTTATACTTGCCTAATTGGTCTGGGTTTAGTCTCTGAATGTGTGCCATCAGTCTTCAGTGAGTGAATACAATAAAGGCTTAACACACCCTCTGGATTAGCCTAACTGCTCGCCCATACGACCACAAAAAGAGCTGTTAGTACTTCCCTAATTTAGCCTCTGGTATACCTCCGGGGACTCCTTGGACTCCGTGCACACTATACCTTTCTTTGGTATAGTGTTTACAGAGCCAGCTTCCTACAGTTCCCACTAATCCGTAGGTCCGGCGCGTTTGTTTGGACAACATAAACTTTGGGTGAGGTGCCTAGACTGATTCCGGGCACCCTGCAGGTTTTGTTGGCCTATAAATCAGCTAGCTCACAGTACCACCGTAAGCCCCCCTAACAGGGAGCGAATGGTTTCTGGCCACCACTGAACATGACGACCCTGACTCCTCAGGTATCGTGGAAACCGATCCAAACCTTTTGCTCAGTCACTCGGGCTTATGTGTGCTCGGAGAAATATACAGAATACACAGTCAGACGTTTTCAATGTATTTATTGAACCAACGTTATTCTTGTATAGAACACATGTGCTGTGATAATCAATAGACAGAAGCAGATGAAAGTGAGTACAAGCACCAAAAGCGTGAATAGTAGATACAGTTCTACCATGGTGCTGCTAAAACAGTGTATATATGCAGGCATATAAACAAGGCAGTAATCAGGAGTACTTCTACTATGCAAACCCTACTCTAAGTGTACCTAGAGTGCGTGTAGGTGTAGAGCCAAGAATCTCCACTAGGGATGATCAAACCCCATTACCTGGCGGGAGAGAATGAAGGACCCCGTCTTGGTCACGAACTGGACACCCCTCACGCCGCTGCATGGTGAAGTCGCAGCATGTAGGGACCCTCTGTGTCAGCTGAAGTGCCTCCTCCGCTAATCTATCGGAATGCTCATTATTTATAATAGAAAGCAGCCTTGCGATGTACGTTGTAGATTAGCGATGTTATGTATATTTAGATAGCTCTGTCGCCCCGTGGATGAAGATAAAACGACATTTGTACATAGTGTGTAAAGAGCCCTTGCACATGAAGTTTGAGGCATCGTGATAATGTGCGAAGCTAGATATGTAAACAAAGTAGTGTCAGAGAAACTAATCCAACATTGTTGTGTATGCAAATATGTACAAAAGCTCAATGCAGAAATGTTATTGTGAAAAAGAGGACAATGTAAGAAATGAGCAGCATGGCTACATTGGCCTAACCCGAGAACATAACAATCTCTGTCCATTGAATGTCTTTCTGATGATAAAGAAATCCAATACACATACTCTTTATCAGATTCTCTCTGTTCACAGGATGGTGTCCCTGGACATACAGGACGCATACTTTCATATGCCTGGCTTGCAGTCCCACAGGTGTTAAAAACACTTAATATTTGTGGTGCTCCCCTTCAGCCTAAGTTCAGCCCCTCGGAAAAAGAGGACAGTTTAAAAAATGAGGTGCTTCGCTACATGGGCCTAACCTGGGAACGTAACACCCACTCCTCATACTAAGGGTTGATATATAAAAGCTATCTAAAAAGCCAACAGGCTATAATGAAGCACAATTAAAAAGGTCTCAAACCACTTTTAAAATCATCTAAAAGCAAGTTTCCTTAAAATAGTCATAAAAGCCTTTAAAAGTCATTATACAAATTTGAAATCCCAAGCACTCAGAAAGCCATGGTGCTTAGAAAAGTAAAGCAAGATATGTTGATTCATTTTTGTGTTTTTAAAAACAGGCTAAATGGTTCCCACCACACGAAAAAGCCAATTGTTTGTTTTCCGAGTAGTAGACGCAAAATTACTGTTGCCCACAACTGCATACGACGGTCCCAGTGATGCACTTCGAAGCAGGTTTATGGAGCAAAGGTGATTCCATCCAATTCCCACAGCAGCTGCTGAGGGAGGGACTCCATGCTGTAAGCGTATCGTTAAGCCGGTGTCCAGTTCACTAGGAGCCAAAGCATCCCAGGGTGGTTCGAAGAATGCATTTATCAGCAATAGAATACGCTGGGAACAACAATACCCAGGGGCCTTTAAGGGGTCCAAGAGTACTTCAGTTTCCAGTGGCTCAACAAATTGTGATCCTAGGCATAGATCCAATACACATTTGTGGCTGCAAAGCAGGCAGTGGAATACAGGTTGTACGCAGAGAAGCCAAACTGGGCAGAAGGACAAGAACCAGTGCTCAATTCGTTCTTGGAGCCGAGGTGTGCCGAAGCAGTGTACCATGCGCTCACGGCATTGCAACACAAGCAGTGCTGTCTCCATTCCGGGTTGAACTGGGACGTCCATTGCTGAGCAGAAAAATTAAAATTAGGATTCCCGTCACAAGCAGCAGGACAAGCGGGAGGCCTCCAAAAACGCTTCCCAACACGGAGTGGATGACAGATGGTATGACTCCAAAAATCGTCTGAAAGGTGCTAACCAGTCCAGAGCCGATACATTTTGTCGTGTAGCTCCTATAGTACCCCTGCAGGACCTGCGCGTTTGGATAACATATACTGCGGGCTTGGTGGCAGACTGACTCCGTGCACCCCCACCGTATATGTTAGCCTGGTTTGCATTAGCTAGCTCGCAGTGCCACTAGTGTCTCCTCTTATCGGGGAGAGATTAGTTTCTGGCAACCTTAGATCATGACAACCCTGATTCCCTCAGAATCGTGGAAACAATATACTACCTTTCGCTCAGTCACTCGTGCTTATTCGGTTTGTCTCGGAGAGTTACACAGAATAAACAGTCGGGCGTTTCAATAAGTATTTATTGAACAGTTGTTATTCTAGTGTAAAATATGTGCTGCGGTAACCAGCAGACAATAGCAGAGATATATTATCATCAGTACGATAAAAGCAAAGGGATAGAACAGTTCTACCATATTGCGATAATCATGAGTACATACATGAATATAAAAGCATTATGCAAGTGCAAGTACTCCTACGATGCCTACCTAGATGTGCCTGTGTGTACCTAGCATATGTGTGTAAGTCTTAGAAGCTAAGAGCCAAGAATCCTTCTTGGATTTAGTCGAACCCCCATACCTGAAATAGAGAGAGTGTGGGACCCCGTCCTGGTCTCGAGTTGGACACCCCGTCCGGGTTGTGTCAGACCACTGTCCGCTTGAGCGTCTGCATGCAGGAGCCTCAGCGTCTCTGGTCAGTGTGTCAGCATGGAAGTCTCGGTTCCCTCTATCTTACCGGGGCAAGATGTGGTGTATTTATACCCTAAAGAGTCTCGGTCCTCAGTATGGTTTGTATTGGACATGAGGAAGACGTCAGGGGTGAACTTTGTACATACATATTATGCACGTGGTGTATTCTTAGAGAGTCATGCATAATTAATGAGTACAGTGAGGGCCTGTGTTTGGGGAAAAAACCCTGCTGTATTCAAAACCACAGGATAGATAACATTCAGCCCTCAGAGCTCGTTGTGTACTAGCTGGGACCAATGTAGGTGAAAGATCATGCCTATATAAGGAATCATGACTATAATAGGACATGTACAGTTATGACCATAATTGGGCATATGCGAATATGACCATAATAGGGCAAGTACGAATATGACCATATTAGGGTAAATATGAATACGTCCATTTTAGGGCATGTACGAACGGGTCTACATTAGGGCCTCTATGCGGGATATAACAATTTTAATAAGTGCACTATTCCTTACGTATCAGACATATTAAAAATACAATGAACCAAGTCCCCAAAATACAGCAGGAAGTTAGTGTGGAGTAGTGTCTGCATCTCAGACCAGGACCTTGCAACCTGGAGATCAAACGTCTCTCTGGCTGAAGTTAAGGCCACATCCTTTTGAAAAAGCATGGTTTTCAGTTTGCTCAGAGAATTAAAGTGTATGTTGGACACCTTTATCGAAGGCCATAGCGTTGCCTCCCTAAATATGCGGGCAGGTGGAAACAATACTTGTGTGCACCAAGTGACTATGGAATTAACCGTCATCAGATAAGCGATACCTGGTTCCATTCCACAGCAACCTTGATCATTCAGCATCAAATATCTCCCATTCGAGAGCAGATTGAAAACCGGATGAACGGCAGCCGGGGAACCCTTCAGATAACAGGACAAACTCTCCACTGAAGCATTGCATGCCCCATGAAGTGAAATGTCCTTGCAAACTAAGGACCCACCTAAAGCATCCTCACAGTCGGAACCACTAAGGAAAACTGTGTCCTCATGCCTGCATCTAAACCTGAATGGTAACTCCCAGTATTCATGCACATAACCTTCCCCTAGCGCTTCGTATCTGCCTACCTGCTGGTATTCGAGACAATACTGGAATTGGAAATTTGTGACCGGTAGGGTGATATAACCATGGATTTTCCAGTCTGTGGATGGTGTCTCTGCCACTGTAAAAGGTAATTGGTCTAACTTTTCAATGTGCACCATGGTATATTTCGCATCTCTGCATGCCATTACTATCTGTCTTTCTGTTAGATCGTATGCAGAAAACAGACTTGTACTATTGATGTAACGCTATGGCATGTGGTGTTTGCAACGTCCAGCTCAGTATTACAATGGACCATCATTGTGACTGTCCATGCTGTAAAATAGACCTGTCTTGCTGTAATGTCAATCACAGAAGACACTGTTTCCCAGTGAATATTTCTGGATGATAAAGTGGTCATACTGTTGTCAACCACAGCCAAAGCCTTTTCCAAATTAACCCTGTCGATCTTGCGCAATCTCTCAGTAACTTACTATTAAGAAATTTTACACAGCTCGTTGTGTATTCCGTAGAAGAAGCGCTTTTGACGTGGGTTCTGGGGACCTAATAGAAAATCCCTGAGATCCATGTCATCAGAAAGAAGGGAAAAGTGTTGCTTCACCTGAGAGTGTTGAGGTTTTTAGCCAATCAAGGCACAACTTCCCAACACTATGATGTCACCACCCCAGAGTGTTCTGTTTGTACATATCGCTGATCAATCCTATTGATCCGAAACCCTTCGATATTGCCCAGGAATCTAGGTTGACACCTGTTTGTGTCCATAGGCCAAACCAACCATCCCTTCCAATTGGGGTCTGATGAATTAAAGGAAGCATTACGGATCATGGTGTCTAATGTATCTCCACTGTAGTGTGTTACGTGCTGCCAGTTCTCAAATCGTGAGAATGTGTGAATGCGAAGTGTGTTCAAATTCTTCATCTTGGCTATTCCGAGACAAGAAGTCTGTTGCACGGTTCTATTCAGGAAAATTATTTGATGTGGTATGAGGCATGCTCTGAATAAGGCTTCAGTTCCCTGATTCTGCCATTCTTTTGTTCCCCAGGCAGATATTGTGTCTATGGGGTCTTTCCAAAAGTCGAAACCTTGTACAGTTGGGAAATAAAGGAAGCAGAGTATATCAGCTTGGTGTTTGTTAGCGTATTTTTCTTTGGTGGTGTAGGTGCAAGCCTATAATAAGAGGCTGGGTCTAATGTATCAAAATCAGAAAATAAGTAAACTTTTGTGCAAATGTTTTCGAACTACCTTTTGGCAGTGTTGGGCAATGTTCCCATTGAGTGTAATTGTAAACAGCGCCTGGGATACTGGCGTTGTGGGAGAAAAAAAAGGTGACCATAATGTTGATAACCGAACATGTCGCCAAAATTAGATGTACCATCATACAATTCATCACTTGAAAATGCAGCTGATTGCTCTAGATCTGCAAACAAATCATGCACAGTTTCAATGTCCCAATCATCAGAGAAAATACTGGAGGTGATGATATTGTTTAAGGAAATGTTAAACAAATATGGAGTTTGTAAAAGTTCAGTAGGACCAAAGACAACATACGATACCCTGTCCCATATTATTCCTTCCAGAGCTGGAACTGCTGTAATGTTCAGCAGGGACAGGTCCCTTAGTTCACGGTACTATGATGCATGTGGTTTCAGAACCAAATTCACAAGTTGTACTGCAGAACTTCCTGACAGATTGTGTCCGTTCAGGAGTAGAAAAAAGACAGTTACCAAACTGATCCAGATGACCAGGAAAAGTAATCCAATTGTAAACCAGAGATGTATCCGTGGAGCAACAAAGAATGTCTTTTTTAGCCAAAGATAGAGAGTATGCACTTGTAGCCTGAAAGGGAGGGGCAATTGTGGCAGCTCGGGTTCACATGAATCCGATGAGAAGTTGTCATAATGCACGAAGTAGCCAGACGCCATCCGGTCTATTTTTGGCAGCTTAGCAGGTTTTGTAGAACTGGGAGATGTCTTGTCAGTGGCACATAGACGTTGTCCATTTTTCGAATTGAGATTTTTGTACTTGTTGACTGCACAGTTGTAGTTTCAACAGGAAGAAGTATTATTTCATTCTTGTTTAAAGCTTCTCTTTGCAGAGGGGAATCTTCTGCATTATTAAAGCTTCCATCTGAACTTCCTGTATGGAAGGGAGAGGAGTGCGGTGGCTACCCAGGATCCCACGCGGCCTACTGTTGAGAATCGACTACATAGTGTGGTTTGATCAGATCTATTGAGACAAACCTTTTGTCTCTGCGACCGGCAAGGGGTGGAAGAAGTACAGTTCTGGTACATTTGACAGCAAGGACGGGTACAGGCGCTCTGTAAGATGCCCCAAACTTTTTCTTGTCCACAATTTTCTCTAGGACTAGGTCCCAAATCTTCGGGACCCAGGCTGGTCTTGCCGGTACAACCTTCACTTCTCCAGTGGCGACGTTTTATTTGAACGTTGCTTTGTGCGCCCCGTAATTCGTTGAGTTTCTGTAAAACAGGCAAATGTTTATTGATGTCAAAAGGCGTTTCCGCCACCACTGTAATGACATTATCGAGGTCTGGTACCCACGTTGTCACACCGAACAGGAGTTCGTAAGGAGTACGACCCCCTAGGGATTTTCTTGCCATGGTATTGAGTGCCCTCTGGACCTCATATAGGTGATTGACCCAACAGCCACCCAAGCGTAATACCCTTGCTGGTAAGGACTGCTTTAAGTCACGGCTTTTCATCTCAACTACCGAATTTCCCTCAGGATGATAGGGGGAGGAGTACTGCAAGGCCATACCCATACTTCCTATGGCTTCTTTGTAAGCCTGAGAGCTAAACACCGGGCCCTGGTCGGAATGTAGTGTGCCAATTGCGTATGTCTCGATCAAGATTCGCAGATCCTTTATAACAGTTTGAGCGTCAGCCGAGTTTTGTGGCCAAACCGAATGCTGGAGCATGAATCCACTGCCACCAAGATGTACTTGTAAGACCCATCTGATTGTAAGGGGCCGCAGTGATCCAAATAAATAACTGCTAAATGCTTGTCTGAGATCAATATGGGTGTCTGAGGTGGACATGCTATGGTTGAGCCCTTCATCTACTGGCAGATGTCACATTTGAGAATGAAGTCCTTGGTCTGTTTTGTAAGACCAGGCTACCAATAGTGGTGCTTCAGTAATTAAACTGTACCAGTGACCCCTGTGTGTGCTGACCCCAGGCTCTCATGTGCAGCTAGTATTAAACCCAATCTGCGATCAGTGTTTGGTATTACTCTATCCCCCCCACTCCTGGAATTTGAGCGTACGGAATGTTTTGTGCATCTAACTTGTAGTAGTACTTGAGTGAAAAACCTTTCCTGTTGCGAGCAGCATTGACGGCTACCATGATGTCACTGTCTGTTCCCGTACTTAAATGAGTGATTGCAGCAACGGCAGCAGTGTGAACTGTTGCCTGTGCAGCCTCTTCGGCCATGGAATTCCCTTCAACGTGAACGTCAACACGCTGATGACGCAATGTGTGAATAACATGAGCCCGTGGCAAGCATTTTTCCAGCTTTGCCACTTGTTCCCATAGCGCTTTTGCTTGACTGTACAACCCTTGTGTGAGAAGCTGGCTTGGTATATGGTGTACACTTATGTAAGTGGGCACCTTGCACCAATCCAGACAACCCTTATGGTGATTTTAGTGGTTTTAGACAACCTTAGAAAGCTCTCTAAGCGGTAGCTGAGGAGAGCAGCCTTCAGCTAAGTCCAGAAGGAGTGTAAAGCAGCTTGTTTTGCCAGAACATAATGTTATTGATATAGATTAAGTGAAAAAGAACCACACAGTGTATTTATAAAAATATGTATTTATTATAAGACACTCACTAACACATACAGATATCTCCTAGCCGGAGATATACACAATGCACACAATACTTTTCAATAGAAACATGTAAGTAGCACGTAATACACAGTGGTCACCAGAGGGAAACTAAACCATATACTAAAATAGTGGTATGCGAAACACGACTCGAGTCAAGACTATACCCAGAAGACGTGGAAGTGCCAGAGACCCAAGGAACCACCCCAGGTAAGTAACCAGGAGCCCCACGGATGACGTGTGCAGAGTGGGAACACGACCTCGGGATCAATGCAAGTCAATGGGTAAGTTGCAGTTGCAATTTTAAAGAAGGACCCTTCCCAATGGATCCTGAAGAAACCCCTTGGAAGACAGAAGGTTGGAGAGCCACCCCACCTGTGGATTCCTTTAGGAACCAGGATACCTACACCAGGGAAGCCGGGTGCATAGGTTTGAAGTGGCGTCGGAAACCACCGTCGAACTCAATGGAGGACTTCAGAAAGATACCGCTGCTGAGAAGGGGAAAGTGTCCGGTGGAACCCAAAGGTGGATTCAAGTTGAGAAGTACCTGCAAGCAGAGGGGACAGAGTCTATGCCACTCAGGAGTGACCAGGAGGCACGGAAGACGAATGCCCACCTATGTTGGGTGTTGCAGGAGAGTTGACGGTGACCTTGGAGCTGCAGCTGTGTGGACCAGGCGACGCTGAGGAAGACCAGGAGCCATTCACGAGCTGTCCCACGTCGGATGTTGAGAGTTGAGGGGTCGGTGTCCGTCGGAAGCACCAACAAACCTTGGAAAGTGCAGCAACGTGGAAAGCGTAGAAGGTGCAGTGTCGGGATCAGCAAGTTCCAAGTGACTCACCACAAGCAGTGGAATCGGGGCACGCCCCGAGCAATCAGGGAGCCCACTGGAATCAAGAAAGACCTTCGAGAGGACCCACAGGCCGGAGGTACTGGAGTCTCAAGAGGACCTCGAGCAGCTCACCAAAGATGCAGGCCCACTATGCAAGAGATGCGGTGAGGACGGAGATCTTAGTCGCAGGAGATGATTGAGGTGGAGGCTATTTGGAGCCCAAAGTTCTTTGAGGAGGAGAGCCAACAAGCCTTAGCAACGACAAGTCGACGCGGTGCACAGGGGTTTGGTTCCTGCAGTTCTGACGAGGGATACTGGCCTCAAACTTGGTTTGAAGTCAGTGCAGGCCTCGAGGGAGTTGTAGAACCACCACCTGTGTTGCTGAGCCTTTCGGAATCTGTAGGAGCCCTGGAGCAGCAGACCGGTTAGCTTGGTTGCGGTGCCTGCAGATGCAGGGAAGTGACTCCTTCACTTCAAGGGAGATTCCTTCAGGTGTCTTGGATGTCCACACGCCTTGGAAGGTTCCTGTAAGGAGCACAGGCACGGACATTGCAGCAGACGAGCAGGGCGACGAAACCAGGAGCAGCAGGAGTCTTCCGAGTTGCAGCCTTGGTGCCCAGAGTGAAGACCAGTGAAGTCCAGAGTACCCACACGGTCGAAGATGAAGTGGTATGTTGATCTGAATCTTGTCCCACGGCGAATCTAGGGACCCACCCTCGGCTAAGCTCTTAAATACCCTGAGGAAAGGGTTGGGACTATTCAAGGTTCCCTCCCAGGGAAGGAGTTGGACTGTGGGGAGGATACTCCCATGTCCTTTGTCCATTTTCACGCCAGAGCGGGAGCTGACGGCTCCCTGAACTGATTTGAGCTGGACTATGCAAGGAGGGCACCAAATGTGCCCTACAAGCAGTCTCGGTGGCGCTGGCAGGCGCCCCCACCCTGCCCCAATACACTAAACCCTGTCTGGGAGGTGGTCACACCTCCCTGTGACAGGATATCTTTTGTTCTGCCTTCACCTGCTCGAGCTTGGCTCAGCAGCAGGAGGGCAGAAACTTGTCTCTGGCCGGCAGCAGCCCTAGCTTGATGTTCGGTTCTGGAAGACTGGTACTGGGAGCACTGAGGGCCTCCTGGAAAAGCTTTACAGTGCATGGAATCATACCTCCCACACCGTTTACTGTGTGGGGGTTTGATTCCAACATGTTTGATACCAAACATAACAGGGTTCGCTACAGCCAGTTTATAGATGATCATCGCGTTATGACGCATGGCCCTTCTATATGTTATATGGCTGATTCACTTATAACCTGGAGAATGGACTCCGTCGGTAATAGGGGTGCCCCGCTCATGCAGGGGTACCCTCACTCTTAGAACCGAGCACCCTGGCTTCAGGATTGAAAGGCCTGCCTTATGGGTGACTTATAGGTTTTAAGCGCAGTGACCTCAGATATAGGGAAACCTATATCTGTTGTAAGTGGTGTTAGTACCAGCTTACACAGGGTGTAATGGCTGGCCTGTAGTTATAGTTGGAGTGGTCTCCCATGGGTGGCATAATACATGCTTCAGCCCATGGGGGACCCCGGGTGTACCTCTGCCCTGGGTACCTCAGTACCATATACTATGGACTTATAAGTGTCCAATCTGGGGTGTACCTAAGTACTTACCATAACCAATTTAGGGGCGAAAGCACAGAGACTGGGGTCCTGATTAGCAGGATCCCAGTCAGACTCGTCAGAAACAGCATAACAACAGGCAAAAAGTGGGGGTAACCATGAAAGCAGATCCTACTTTCCTACAGATATAAACAGCATGAGACTCGTTACGACCTAGTAGGCTAGTACGGGCCCTGTGGCATAGTGAGCACGGGACCTATGTCTGGGCAAAACCGTCGCACTAAAGTCATCAAGTGTAAAAAACAACAAAGTGGCGGAAGGAATTCTGAACTGAATCTGAGCCACTGGCGATCTTTTGGAAATGCCTCCCTGCCCATCATTTTTCACTCACTGTGTCACTCTAAACCGAGGCTGGCCATATGCAAATCAGTCTTGCTCCTGGTCTTAAAGAATAGTCCAACCCTAACTGATATGCTAGGTCCTCGGCAGACCACACATTAAGCAATGAATGCATACAATCCGTACCAAGCTGGAACATATTCACATTTGTTGAGCCAGATAAAATGATGCTAATTTTGGATTAGTAAAATAGCTTCCAAGCTACCTAAAACAGGGATTAGACAAAGTAAAATCATGGCATGTTGTATCTGGTTTAGCTCCTATGAGTCGTACAGCCATGGCCTCTGGAATTAATCCAATAATGAATGACCACATTATGTGGCTTTGTTGATTATATTTTGTGGCAGGGAAAAGTAGAGAATTTCAAAATAGCTAGATATTAATGTCTGACAACATGGAATGTAGTTTGACTTTAAACTTGATTAAAGGTGTTGAGCTAAAGGGGGTACCAATGCTATTGAAATTGTATAGGTTTTCTTTAATAAAAAAATAGACCTCAGCGGATCCTATGTAAACGTTTTTCATGATGTCTTGGATGCGCACAAAGAAACAGTATTTTATTCATTCTGGCCCTTGCCACTTTTGAGAGTAAAATACCTATATAAAGTGTATGCATATTGCTGTTGGCAGGCAGACAACAAGTCATCATGTACATGCACATTTCCAGTAGGAAAAATGTGTGCATTTTATTCTGCCCATTTTTTTTTTTTTTTGTCTTCAGTTTTGGATTTACATGTGTTTACACTTAAGGGCTTTTACAAGCATCCATATTCAGCATTAACCACAGTTGTGCGACCTGTATTTTACAGTACATATTCATTATGCAGGAGTTGCACTAGTAGCCACGTTGGCATATGTGGCTTTAGACCCTAAAACTGTTTCCATATGTTTGGGATTCTAATAAACTCTCAGAGCCCTCTTATGGCAAATGATGCTTTCAGAAAAGCGACTATATAATGTAAACATACATTTGTGTGAATTGAGATGCGAGTCAATTTCATGTCTGAGTGGGTTAAGGAAAAAAGTATGAAAAACCCATAAATATGTGAAGAATGGAATGCAAATAATTTAGTCATGCCCTGAGAAAACATCCAGCACTCGTGACACCAAAATTCACATAAGGTACAATTCTGAATTATCTAGTTTATATCAACATGGAACTTAAGTCGTGTACACTTGATATAGCTTGCAGAAAAGTAATGTGTGGCTTCCGACAGCATAGCTAATCCCGATTTTACACAGATGCTACTTTACCTTAGATAGCAGAGGTGTCTCAGGGTTACAGGGTGTTAAAAGCCTGCACCTTAGACAGCATGTCTCTCTGGTTACTTAGATGATACCGCGGTTTCCAATGAGAGGAAAGCTATGCTTCTGGATGCCTTGCATTTAAAGGCTATATAAATAAGCTGCAGGGGATAGCCCTAATCACCCCTACACATCTGGGCAAAAACACATGAGAACAGAGTAAAAACAAGATGTGTGGGAAAAGATCCAAATAATTTTTGTAGGGAAAACAATGAATTAGTCCCTACATGTGGGAGGCCAGTCCCCAAACTTATAACTTAATTAATTGAACACTCACAAATCTACCCAAAGTTAACATTTCAAACCAAAACTTTATATTTTCTTAAACATACATAAGACACATCAAACAAATAACAATAACACAATAATCATCAGTATTTCAAGATTCCTTCCTACCCATACAATCTAATGACGGTTGCGTAAAAACAATTCATACACAATCTGTGTGGGAGATAGTCCCGTACACACATAGGAGGGTAACTTTCAACCTCTACACAGTCCAGAAAGTGTGTATTCAGATGTCTTGCATATGGCTTTTAATCAGTCGGACTCCTCCAATTCATGAAGTCGGCGCGTTTCGGCCCACTAAATCGGGCCTCATCAGGACATGCAAAAACAACAATTGATGGACAGAATGCAGAACAATGTCATACATTCACCCCAGTACAAAGATCTGGGCCTAAATCCATCGTTTTTTTGCTCACCATGCCATTCCAGTTTGGACCCAGCCATATGCAAATCAGCCTTGACCCTGCGCCCAATGGGAACAGTCCAGCCCGAACTGCCAGGCCAACTCCTCCCTGGACTGGAAACGAGCATCCTAGGACCGGTTTCGGGCTTTCAGCCCTCATCAGCCAGGATAGCTTGACTCCAGTGGCATGGAGAGCACGGATTGGTTTTGCTCATCAGGACATGGGCAAAAAGAACGCCTACAAAATAATGCACTGAAGTAAATACTTCAAATATTCTACATTATAAACCCAAGGTGCTGATCTTCCCTGCAAGTGACAGTGCAAGCACTTAAATAAAAAACACATGGAGATTAAACATATAAAAACTAATACAAAAAACGAATAAAAACAGATAAAAAAGAATAAAAACAGAACCTCATACTAGAAACAGCGCCTTGGTGGACAGAAAAAAGAAAATAACGCCACCACCAATGTGCGACTACCGTCACTCTTATTGCCTGGTGCAGAAATCCCTGTAAACCAAAACTCGGAGAGGTTTAGAATAGGAGCGGAATAGTACAATGCTCCCAGTCTCTGTGAGAGGCAAAGCTCGTACTTACAATAAAGTACAGGGCCGACGACCAGCCAGGCGGAAAGAAGCCTCCGTAACACGGGACGAACTATGTGTCTCCAAACCAACTAATCGGTACAGAAAAGAAGAAATAACCCAGTGAGTGACAAAGGTCTACGGCCCTACAAGTACAAAAGGGTCAAACAAAAAGCAGTTGTCCACAATAAAAAGAAAGAGACACTGTAGGAGGCGAACTTGGTGTATAGTGCACACTTATTTAAGTGAAGCCCCTTGCACTAATCCAAGCAACCCTTATGGTGATTTTAGTGGTCTTAGACAGCCATAGAAAGCTATCTAGGTGGTAGCTGTGGAGATCAGCCTTCATGCTTATCTTAGAGTGTTAAAGCAGCATGTCTTACCAGATCTAATCATGCAGTGTAAGTTAAACGAAAAAGAACCACACAGGGTTTATATAAAAATATCTCTATCACGCAACACTCATTAACACACGGGTATATCTCCTACCCGGAGATATATACACAAATACACAATAATACTTCAATTGTAAACAGGCAAGTAAGCACAAAATACAGTGGTCTCCGGGGGGGGGGGGGGGAGACCAAACCATATACTAAAAAAGTGGAATGCGAACTGCGACCAAAGTCAGGACTTGGACAAGGAGACTCGGAGGAGCCGGGGACACAAGGAACCACCCAAGGTAAGTACCCAGGAACCCCTTATGTAGGCTGTGTGCAGAGTGGAAATACAGCCGCGTGTCCAATAGAAGTCAATAGGAAAGTCGTGGTTGCAGTTTTGGAGAAGGACCCTTCCCAGTGGACCCTGAAGAAACCCTGTGGAAGACACAAGGTTGGAGAGTCACCCCTGGAACCAGGATACCTACACCAGGGAAGCTGGGTGTATACGTGCGAATTGACATCGGAAACCGCCGTAGACCACAATAGAGGACTTCAGGAAAGATGCTTGTTGGTAGAGACTGTGCAAGAGTCCAGTGGCATCCAAGGGTGGATTCTTGAAATGAAGAACCTGCAAGCTGAGGGGACAGAGTCTGCCACTCGAAGGTGACCAAAAGGCACGAAGGGCACTGCCCACCGATGTCGGATGGTTCAGAAGAGTTGACGGTGACCTTGTAGCTGCAGCTGTGGGGACCAGGCGACGCTGAGGAAGACCAGGAGCAGTGTACGATCTATCCCACGTCAGAAGTCGAGAACCAGGGGCTTGGTGCCTCACAGGAGCACCAACAAGCCTTGGCAGCTGCAACCGGTATGGACAGCGAAGATGGAGTAATGTTGGGACCAGCAAGGTCCAAGGGACTCACCACAAGCAGGAGAGTCAGTGCAGACCCCGAGCAAGCAGGGAAGCCCACTGGAGCAGGGGTCCCAAGAGGACCTCAAGCAGCTCACCAGAGATGAAGGACCACAGTGCAGAAGATGCAATGAGGATGCTGTACTTGGCAGTAGGAGATGCTGGAGGCTGGAGCTTCTTGTAGCCTGAAGAGCTCTGGAGTGCAGAGCCAACAAGCCTTGGCAGCTGCAAGTCGATGCGGTTCACAGGGGTTTGGTCCCAGCCCTTCCGACAAGGGATACTGGCCTCAAATTGAAGAGAGGACAGGTCAGGCCTCGAGGGAGTTGCTGAACACCACCTGTGTTGCTGAGCCTATTCGAAGTCCTTGGTACATCAGGAGCAGCAGACCAGTCCGCTTCATTGTGGTGCCTGCAGATTCAGGGGAGTGACTGTTTCACTCCAAGGGAGATTACTTCGCGTGTCCTTGTTGCCCACAGGTCTGTTGAAGATCCTGGAAGAAGCACAGACACAGACGATGAAGAAGACTTGCAGAACAGCAAGACCAGGAGCAGCAGGAGTCTTCCGTGATGCAGTCTCGGTTCAAGGCGAAGTCCAAGTGTCCATATGGTTGAAGTGTGACGTGGTTTCAGGCTTGAGTCTTGTCCCACGACAAATCTGAGATCCCAACCACAGGTAAGCCCACTAAATACCCTAGAAAGGGGGTTAGGACGACTCGGAGGCCCCTCCCAGAGGAGGGGCTGGACAGAGGGAAGGATACTCCCATGTCCTTTGTCCAGTTTCGCACCAGTGCGGGAGCGAAGGGCTCCCTGAACTGGCTCAAAACGGAGTATGCAAGGAGGGCACCAAATGTGCCCTTCAAAGCAGTCAGGTGGCACTGGCTGGCAAGCGCCCCCAGCCCAATACACTGAGTCCTGCCTGGGAGGTGGTCACACCTTCCCCTGCTTGAGCTCAGCAGCAGGAGGGCAGAATCATGTCTGGGTCGGCAGCAGCACTAGTTTGCTGGCAGACCCTGAAAGGCTGTTACCGGCAGTACTGGGGGCTTCCCAGAAGAGCCCCCCAGTGCGTGTCATCATACGTCCAAAACCAGCAATGGTTTTTGGGTATGATTTCACCATGTTTGATACCAAACATGCCCAGGTTCGGCTCAGCCACTACATAGTTAGCTATCACGTAATGACGGATGACCACTATATGTATCAAAATGACTGGCTGCACTTACAAAGCCTATAGAATCAACTCAGAGATTTGTAGGGGTGTCCTGATCATGTTGGGGCACCCTCACACTTGTAACCAAGCACCCTGCTTTCAGGACTGCGGAGCCTGCTATAGGGGTGACTTATAGGTTTTAAGTGCAGTGACCTTCGATATAAGGAAACTTAATTGTCGTAAGTGGTGCTAGCACCAGCTTACACAGGCTGCAATGGCAGGCTAGTAGTCACAGTTTGAGTGGTCTCTCATGGGTGGCACAATACATGCTGCAGACCATGGGAGACCCCTGGTGTACCCATGCCCTGGGTACCTTAGTATCATAACTATGGACTTACATGGGTACACCGGTAGCTGATTGGGAAGGTACCAAAGTACTTACCAGTGTCAAATTTAGGGAGAAAGAACAGTGACTGGGGTCCTGATTAGCAGAAACCCAGTCAGACTAGTCAAAAAAACATAGTGACACCAGCAAAAAGTGGGGGTAACCATGAAAACAGATCCTACTTTCCTACAGACTCGTAAAAAGCTTAAAATATTTATTGAAATAAATGTGCTCTATCGTGCAAAAGCTATGCTGCAATTAGGAGACCTATACAAGTCAATAATGTTATTAGCACAATTAAACTGTACACAATGAAAAGCCCTGTCATAGTGAATGACAGATTAGCCTAAGCCTACCCTTACTACGTAAATACAATATTATACTAAAGATCTCTGAGATTAGTACCGGTCCCCAGACCTGAGAGTCCTAATCATTTGGTCTACATCTCTAGCTTGTTCGTCGCAGGACTTTTTCTCTGCAAGCCTCGCTGCGCTCTGTTTTTAGAACTGAAAGTCTTGGCTTATATGATAAGACTTGCTCTGTTGGAAAAACTTCCTTTGGATCCCTCCATTATGTCTAGGTGTTAGTGTCTGACCACAGAGATAAACAGGGCACAATGTTGTTTTGCCTTGTACGTGTACAGACTGAATCCCAGCAGAAAGTAGAATAATAAAACATGTGCAGCGTATTTCAACAATAACAATGTGGCACAAAAACGAGCATGCTACTGTGTAACGTTTGCAAAGCAAAAGCGGCCTATTAAGTGTGTAGTCAGGCTAACATAAGGAAAAACTACAGTGGGCCCTTTAGGGGACTTATGACAGAATGTGCTTCTGAGTGAAAGGAAAGGACAACTGTAACATTTGAGAAGGACTAGGAAGATCCACCCAGTGGGCTAAATTCCTAGTTCATTTTCGGAGATTTGAATGTGGATTCCTGCCTTCTAGTGCGGTCTCCCGGGAGCAGCACGACTGAGCACTACAGGTCACTTTGGGGCAGCGGTCGAAGTGCATTAAAAAAAGTAAGGGAACTGTGATGCTGTACACAGTGGGGGCAGAGTAAGTAAGCATGGGGGCGGAGAGAAAGCTGTGGCTAAAAAATAAAAAAAAATTCTATAACCTTTAGGTTTGTACATATAAAATAACACACAGCTTAAATGTAAAATAATTGCAGGTTAAGTTAATCAGTGGGAAATGTACTATCTTTTTTTTTTTTTTTTTTGTAAACTTTATTTTTTAATTTTCCAGATTAAAAAAAAAAAAAAAAACAATACAATGGCATCAATGGAAAACGTATGCATACACATCATTAAAAGCAAGTACAGTCGCATGAGACACATGGCCGAACCAAAGAATGTAAGTACAAGGGGGTCAGGAAAGCCCTCCATAAGCCCAGCCCAATGGGGCGAGGTCGGCAGGGAAGGCACCCCCTACCAGCGTGCACCACACTGAAGTTAAGTGTCGCTTTCCTCCGCAGGGACAATCCCCCCGGGGATATCTGCATCACCCTGCTCACTCGCAGTCGCCTCCCGTGAGGGCGATTCCCCCTCCACCAACCCAGTGGTACACAGGGCCCGCCAAGCTAGCAGGTCATCCTGCAATTTCTCATCCCGCCGGGAGAGTTGCATGTGTGCCTCTTCGGCCAGTGACCACTCTCGAGCATCCCTGAGCCAAGTCGAAAGATCAGGGGCCCTCTGCCCCATCCAAGTTATTGCCACCCTACGAGCACCAGCATCAGCTGTAGGAGTTTATAGGGGAGTTTCTTCCTCTTGGGCCTACGAACCATCCCTAGTAAACAGTGCAAGGGGTCGAGATCCACCTGAAGCCCCGTAGCGGTTACCACCCTAGTCACCACCCCCGTCCAGAACTGCGCCACCAATGGACATTGCCAAGCCAAATGCAGGAATCCGGCGTCATCTGCGGCACAGCGAGGGCAACCAGCGCCCCTTGTATTATCAATGCGCCTCAAAGACACCGGGGTAAGGTAAGTGCGGTGCAGATAATTAAAAGGTGTAAGTCGGAATCGGGCATTGCATGAGACAGTGTGAGTAAGGGAACCTATGCGCGCCCACTGTGCCTCCCCCAGCGGGGCAGTAAGGTCCCGCTCCCAGGCAGCCCTAGACGGTGGGACCGGAGGGCTGGAGTCCTGTTTCATTGCTGCATATAGGAGGGAGATCAAGCTGCGCCCCTTACCACACAAGTATAACATCCAGCGTACGTGTCAACGGTGGAATTTCTGGGTATTGCGGCCAGGTGATTCGCGCTACCTCCTGCAGACCCCCAAACTGCAAAAATTGGCCTTGTCCAAGGCCAAAGCTATCTACCGCCTGCTCATATGTAAGAAAGGTTTCGTTGGGATACAGATCGGCGAGGACGTTGCACCCACCCTCTTTCCAGGCTTGAAAGGACACGGACCGCACCATAGTCATAAATGGAGCCAGTATCCAAAGCGAGAGCTCCCTATGAAAGGGCGCCCTTCAAAGGACCCTCTCCACAAAGTGTTGCCAGACGGCGGCTGTGTGCCGGACTGCAAAGGGGAGACCCACATCAGACCCCGCCCATCAGTGCCACCTGCAACGTCTGGGTGTCTGCCCTATCCATCAAGAGGCGCTTCTCCCAATTGTCTGTCAGCAAACCATCGGGCCGCATGTTGAAGGTGTGCGGCATAATAGTAGAGGTCAAAGCGAGGGGCTTCTAGACCGCCCTCCTCGTAGCTACGGACAATGGTTCGAAGGGCTACCCTACTGCGCCGACCCGCCCAGAGCAGAGACGTGAGCAAGTGTTGAGAGTTTTGAAGACCCGAGGCGGCAAAGGGCAAAGGGAGTTCTGTAGCACATAGAGCACCCTGGGGAGCATCACCATTTTGGAGATGGCGAGACGACCCATCAGGGAAAGTGGGAGAGTATTCCAAAAGGACACGGAGTGCCGCAGAACCACAGTTACGCGGTCCACGTTACGGGCCAAGGCTTGTTCATCCGTCAGGGTCACCTGTATACCCAGGTAACGAAATGCCGTCCGCTCCCAACGCAGCTCCAGGTCCGGTAAGTCCTCAGGAGGCATCATAGCAAGTCCCGCCAATGGGAACACGAGGGACTTGTCGCGGTTCAGTCGCAGTCCCGAGACTTCTCCAAACCGGTCAAGGTGGTGCAGCAGCACCGGCAGGGCCTCGCGGGGAGAGACCAAGTAAAACAAAGCATCGTCCGCGTATAGAGAAATGACGTGAGTCGTATCCCCTAGCCTAGCACCCCACTGCGCCATGTCCGCTCTAATCTGAACCGCGAAGGGCTCTATAGCCAGAGCAAACAAGAGTGGGGAGAGGGGACACCCCTGTCGTGTACCCCTCCCCAGCCGCCACTCCTCGGACCGCGCACCCCCAAGCTTGACTCTGGCGCAGGGGGCCGTATACAGTATACGAACCCATCGACAAAACTGAGGACCCAGTCCCACTGCTCGCAAGACCTCGAGTAGATACTCCCAATCGACCGTATCGAACGCCTTGGCGAGGTCAACAGAGTCCAACACCATCTGCTCCTCCCTATCCCGCACCTCATGGAGTATATGAGTCAGTCGCCGCAGATTCATGGATGTGTTACGTCCCGATATGAACCCACATTGATCCTCGTGGACCAGGCTGGACATGTGCAATGCTAAGCGGGACGCCAACAACTTGCAGAGAATTTTTATATCTGTATTAAGCATCGTGATCGGCCGATACGACGATGGCTCGTGTGCGTCACCCCCTGGCTTTAAAATCATACATATTTCCCCCTGTGTCATACTGGGCGGGAGGATGCCCCGTTTAAAGGCCTCGTTGTAGACTTGCAAGAGAAGAGGGGACAGGACATCAGAGAACGCATGATAAAACTCGGGCGGAAAGCCATCGCCACCCGGAGATTTGGCTCGCGGAAGATGCTTCAACGCGATTTGAACCTCGGCGAGCGACAGTGGGTCATCCAGTTCCTTCCGCGCCTGTTCAGATAAGGTGCTCAGGGTCAGCCCCTGGAGATACAGGAGATAGGTTGCCACCCCCACTACCGGGTCCGCTGTGTACACCGCCCGCAGATGCGACCGAAGGACCCGCAATAGTCCCACCTGTGAGTGCACCAGGCACCCAGTGGAATCCTTTAAGGCCTCAATAGCCGCGGGAACGTGTTACCTACGGAGGATCCAGGCCAAGAGGCGACCTGACTTGTCCCCCTCTCTATAAAGGCGCTGTCTGTAGCGTGTGAGCGTGTATTTATCCAGCCTATCCAGGACGTCGTGGATACGCTCCTGGATCTCTCGTTCCCCCACCCCCCCAACTGTAGCAGTGGCACTCGAGGTTTGTACCTCCAACAGTCGGCTCTCCTCAGTCTGCAACTCACGCTGGAGTTGTTTCCGTACCCCATACGTCACACTCATACATGCCCCTCGGACCACCGCTTTTAGGGCTTCCCATTTTGTGGCCTGCGATTGGGCTGTTCCCTCCCAATTTAGATCAATGTAGTGTGTAAGGGCAGTAGCCACGTGATGTTGCCCCACCTGATCCTCGAGAATCTCTGCCTGCAACCGCCAAGTCCGCAGTCTGCCCCGCGGTACTCCCCAGTCCAGCACACACGCCACCGGAGAATGGTCAGATAGGAATCGTGCCAAGTGGGTCACCTCCAGGGACACGGTGACACCAGGATTCGCGAGTAAGATCCTGTCCAGGCGGCTATGTGTGTTGTGTGTGGGTGAGAAACAAGTGTACACTTTCAGGGTGGGGTGACTTTGACGCCATACATCTTGGGCCCCTAAATTCCCCATGACCTCCCGGAGTTTCACCGTCATTCTGGGCTTCGTACCCGCGCGGGGGGGGGAGATCTATCCAGGACGGGATCAAGGACACAATTAAAATCTCCCATTCAAAGCAATGGAACCTCCAGTTCCGTGACCAGGAGCTCCTGTAGGGACTGATAAAAACCCGGGTCATCCGTGTTGGGCGCATAAGTATTCACTAGTGCCACGTCTTGACCATCTAATTTAGCTCGAAGGAGGAGATACCTCCCCTGGATATCAGCTTCGACATATTGGACAGCTAAAGGAACCCCGGGTGCCAACCATACAAGAACCCCTCGTGCATAACTAGAGAAAGAGGAATGAAAGACCTGGCCCCGCCATTTCTTTGCCAAGCGTTGGGCCCCCTCATCCGTGAGATGGGTCTCCTGGAGACAAGCTATAGAGACCTGATGCCTACGAAGGAAAGACAGGACCCTGTATCTCTTGGTGCAGGTACCCAGCCCCCTTACATTCCAGCTCAAAATTTTAAACCCCATAGGAGTTGAAACGGCCCATACCCGGGCAGTCCATGCCCCATGCAGCTACATAGATACTGTGCGCTAGCTGTGATGCATACAATGCCAATAAAAAACCAACCAATCCCCTGTAACACCCCCCTCCCCCCACACACGAGCAATTTACTGTCAACGAACCCCGCAGAAATGCCCTTCCCATGCTGGTGCCAGGACGTGCACAGCGATCCCATGAGCCCAACAGGGCCTAACTTTGTAACAAAGGAGAGAGAGAAACCCCCCCCCCCCCCCTGTCCCCCTCCCCAATAAGCCGACCCCCAACCCGCACTCACCGCTCATACCAGGAGGTAGTGCCTCGGGCCAACCCACAACACACTAGTACATATGAGACAAACCAAAGCAAGACTAGGAGCGGAGCCCATAGACCCAGCCATCATCGGAGCCCCGAGTTCAGCAAAGTCATGTACAGCCCCCTCTACCTCATAACCCCCAACCCCACACACCCAAACCCACAGTGGAAGAAAAACACCGCAGGATACCCGCCAGGAGGGCTCGGAAGGGAACCCACGTCCGAAGCAGATGTTATAGAGGCAATGCACCGGTGAGGGACTGGGGGCAGGTCCCCCCCGAGTCGCAGTCACAGCCACCTCTCCGGCACCGACCAACTGCCCGTGTCACTTGCGTGTAAGGCAACGGGCCACCGCACACTCAGGGTGGGCCCTCCTCCTCAGGAGGCGGATCAAGAATGGTTTCCGGGATCACTGGGTCGGTGGATAGAAGGGTGTCCGGCACCAAGCTCTCCTCAGACGGTCCCGCCGTCACCCGTGGGGGAGAAGTGTCGGAGGCCGAAGAGTCCACACGTAGAGCACCATCGTTCCCCACCGTGATCCGTTGTCGTTCCTCCCGGGCACCGGCCGGTGCCCGGCCCCCGCGTCTGCTCCTGCGCCTGCGCCTCGGTCTGGTCCCCCAAGTACTCCGGGAGTTTCCCCGATCATACTCGGAGCGAGCCTCTCCCCGGACCTCGAGCCACTCCCAGACCTCCTCCGGGGAGTCGAAGAACTGCGCCTTACCCTGGGCGATCACCTTGAGTTTCGCGGGGTACTACAGCATATACTGCAGGTGAAGCTCACGGAGCTTTTGTTTGACACCCAGATAGGATTTGCGTTGTTTCTGGACTTGGCGGGTGTAATCAGGATAAATAGATATTCTGGCGTTCTCATAGGAGAGGTCCGGTGCCTCCCGCGCAGCTCTCGGGATGCAATCCCGGTCCCGATAGTTCAGGATTTTTGCGATGATGGCCCTGGGCGGGGCCCCGGGCAGCGGCGGAGGAACCAGCGCCCTATGCGCCCGCTCCACCACGAAGACCGTCGACAGGCCCGTGGGACACAGCTTCGTCCGGATCCAGTCCTCCAGGAATCGCTCCGCCTGGCCCTGCTCCGCCCGCTCCGGGATTCCCAGGACCCTGATGTTACTGCGCCGGGCCCTGCCCTGCGCTCCAGCGCCCCAGTCGTGGTGGTGAGCTGGGTGACTTGGTGTTTCAGGGAGGCCACCTCCCCCTGCAGCTGGACAATGTCACTCTCTGCCGTGGAGACCTTGTCTGCCACCTTCCGCAGATCCACTCGCAGCAGGTTGACGTCTATGGAGACCGTCTCAATCTGGTTTCCTAGGGCGGTGTGAGAGCTCCGTATAGCCTCCAGTAATTCCGCTCTGGAGGGCTCGGGAGGGGTGTCGCCCCCGCTGTCCAACCCCGTCTGGCGGGTGATCCTCTGCGTGGGGAGACGCTGCGTAGTGTACTGGGTAAAGGTATTGGGCTGAGAAGCACGTGGGGGCTTATCCTTACCCATGTCGCAGGGCTCAGGCTGGCAACGAAGGTGGCCTCCTAGTCCGATCCGGCCATGTAGGGCAAAAGTGCCCGGATAGCCTCTCCCTCTCTGCTGATACAGGGCCCGCAGAAAAACAAGCCGGTGTCCAGGGATCCAGCCTCACACCCCTAGAGCACCGACTCTGGCGTGGCCGCAGGCCCAGGAGATCAGGCCGGCGCACTCGGGTCCACTGCACCACTGCAGCTACGTCAGGACCACTCCACGGGCCCTCTCTCAGGAGCACCCACAGCCCCCCGGAGATGGCCGGCCAGGAACCCTCTCTCCACACAGATGGGCAGGGTCACTCCACTCCGCCTGTGAGGTCAGCCCTCCACGCCATACACCAATCCGTTGCGGCCGAGTAGCCGGAGCCCAGGCACCACTCTCCTCTCCGCAGGGGCCTATGCTATCAGGGGGGGGCGCTCAACCACAGCGCCTCCCAGCGGGCCGCCGTGCATCACCGCAGGCCGCTCCGCCCAGGACCACCCCGCAGGGCCCTCAGCCCGACTCTCAGGCAAGTCCGGGCCCCGGCAGGCAGGGACAGCCCCGTCCGGGCCGCCAAGAGCACGTCACTCCCCCAGGCCCCCACAGTCAACGCACCGCGCCCGATGGCGCGCCGTGCAGGCCTCCAGCCCTCAGGGCCGCGGCACGGGGATCAGGGCCCGCACCCCACCGGAGACGTCCGTTGGTCGGGACACGCAGCAGGGCTGATCCGGTGGGTGCCGGGTGTCGGCAGGGCGAGCAGTCGCACTCGGGGCCCGGGGCCACTCACATGGGCGTAGGCCGCATCCCCGGCCTCGCGTAGGTGCAGGCTGCCGGGGCACCAGCCGCCAAGACGATTCCGCCGGATCGCAGGTTGGGAAGACCTCCGAGGCGAGTCCGGAGCTCTGCTGCTTGATTCAGGGCTCCAAGCTCTGCAAGTATAGCGTTGTGGGCGCCCTCAGTCAGGATAACAAAGGATTATTGCGGCGGGCCGGTCGGGAGCCGAAGGAGCTCACGTCCTGTCGGCCATGTTGCCTGGCCACGCCCCCCGGTTTGCCGGAAATGTACTATCTTACTTTATGAAACCTCTATTAGAGGTCTGTATCTGTAACTAGAGAGCCACAGAATTTAATCCTGGTTGTAGCATTGGAGAATAGTTGGGGGCGTAACTCAGGCCCCTGCAGTGCAGAGGCCTGGGTTACGCATCTTTAAAAAGCACACACTTCACAGCTCAGCTGGTAACTCCTTTCCAAAACCACTCAAAAACAATAGATCTGTCTCATCAGGAAGTGTCAAGTGATTCCATTAATTAAAGCGGATATCCACATCTGAGCTCCCTTTACATTTGCAGGGCGACCCACTGTGCAAATTGACATTTCTTTCAAGTAAGCAGGCACTCTGCCTAGAAGACTTGTTTCTCTGTCTGCCAGCCCTTGCTTTCACAGCACAGAATACTCCCTGCCTTACAATGCAGATGAAGCATTTCAGCTCTCAGAATTAACAGTCTCTGAATGGTTATCTTTTCACAGCCAGGCTTTTCTTTGTGCTTATTTTGTCCCCTTAATTTCCATCGATCCTCATTCCATTGACTAGAAGCTTGCGCAAGGTAATTAAAAGGTGATTCATTCCTTCTTCTCACACATCCACCACTCATACTCACGAATTGATTATTACTTTCTCTCTCTCTTCGATCCCCTCCCTAACAGCAGTTGAGATGTCTGACATCTCAATCTCTGATCAATGCCATGTATTGGTCACTCTTCAATCTCCCAACTTGCAGCATAGCGCCCATCCTTGATGGCGGCTCCCTCCCCATATCCTGCGTGACCCGGTGGATGTGGCAGACATCCTTAGAGAGAATGAGGCCTTCTTTATTACAAACGATACCTCCGAAACTTCAGAATTCTCTAGATGGGATGTCTTCAAGCCGACCATCCGGGGAGTCATCTCCTCTATCTCCATAGCCCGCTCCCGGGAAGCTCGCCTCCTCGAAACGACTCTATCTGAAGACATTAAGGCCTTAGACGTAAAGATCACCAACAGCCCTCACTCGAAAATAAAAAGCGCCTTGCTACGCTTCGGGGGCAGCTGCGCCTACATCGCACCAACAAAGCGGAACGCTCCCTATTGGCTCTTAAACAAAAATTCTACGTGGGAGGGGACATGTGGGCTCATGCCTGGCGCGATGTCTGCGGGCTCAAGCCACATGTGCTCAAATCTCTAAACTTAAGCGGGCTGAAGGCTCCTGGGTCACTTCGGAACATGACAAGGGCCTAGCTTTTTTAATCTTCTACAAAGGTCTATACGTGGATGACCCCCGTGCTCCAGAGACTATCACCTCCTTCCTTAACACCTGCCTCTGGGAACCTCTCACCTCCCATCATGCGCGTCTCTTGTACGAGCCAATAATGCCGACGAGCTGGCAAAAGCATTAAAACAGCTACCAGTGGGGAAAACCCCCGGGCCGCTCGGACTCTCTGTAGTCTTTTACCGTACTTTCTTCCCCCAGCGTCAAAGCCATCTCCTGCACCTTTTTAATAGCTTCTCTGACAAAACAGGCCTCACCTCCACTATGTCAGAAGCAGAAGTAGTGCTCATCTCAAAGCCGGGGAAGGATTCCTCACTCTGCACATCCTACCGGCCCATTGCCCTCTTGAACACTGACGCGAAGATCTTTACAAAGATCCTTGCAAACAGTCTCGAGCCCTACTTACCCGGCATTATTGACCCGGATCAGGTTGGATTTATCCGTCACCGTCAAGGGGCGGAAAACATACGCCACATACCCCTTTTCATCGAAAAGGTACAGCACAGAAATATCCCAGCCTGCCTGGTGTCACTGGCCGTGGAGAAGGTGTTTGATCGAGTGGACTGGCGTTACCTTCGGGAGGTCCTACATCGAGTCGGCCTGGGCCCGACCATAATCTCTAGACTGATGGCTCCCTACACTCGACCATGCATGCGTGTCTGTGGCTGCCTCACCCCCTTATTTCCATACACAGGGGTACCAGGCAAGGCTGCCCGCTCTGCCAGCTTCTGTTCGCCCTAGTAGTGGAGCCTCTAGCAATTGCAATACGCCAATCGCCCACCATCTCGGGTATCTCTTTTGGAGGTTATGAGCATAAGATCTCTGTTCGCGGATGATCTTCTTCTCTCTCTTACCGCCCCGGCCTCCTCTCTCCCCGCCTTGGCCTCACTTCTCCACTCCTTCTAAGAGGGCTCAAGCTTTAAAATAAAATTAACCAAGTCCCACGCCCTGAATCTTATCCTCTCACCCTTGGAGATTCAGCGACTACAGACACTGCTCCCTTTGCAATGGGCTGAGAGATCGCTAAGATATCTAGGGCTTGACCTGACTCCCTCCATACCTTCCTGGACCCACGCTAATTGGCCGATTTATAGACGCGCCATACAGGTAGATATACGCAGGTGGAGAAATCTCCCTCTCTCCTGGTTGGGGCGAATCAACACAATTAAAATGTCTCTCCTTCCAAAAGTGCTCTACTTATTTCAAACCCTTTCCACCCCAATCCCACAAGTGTATATCCAAGCCCTCCAACGAGATCTAATCACCTTCATATGAGGCAAGGGTCGCCCGCGCTTCTCCAATAAACTTCTGATGCTACCCCGTGACTAGGGAGGACTGGCATGTCCTAATCTTCTTGAGTACTACTGGTCTTGCCATCTTTGTTATGTCTCGGAATGGGTTGTTCGCGAAAGAGAAAAACATTGGTTCCACACGGACCGAGCTGATTCATGTAGGCCTCTATGGGACCTAGCCTGGCTTCCCTGAGCGACCAGCCCCCGTAGTGCATATATTGCCACTCCCACGAAAACGGTCCTGGACATATGGGACAAACTCGCGGTATCTTGGAGCCCTGACCTCGCTCCCATCTCCCCTATTGCACGCAACTCCATCTTCCCACCTGCATTGCAGCCACACGCCTTCGCATCCTGGACGGAGGGAGAATGTTGCACAATCCAGGACTTATTTCACGGGGACACATTCATAACCTTTTAACAGTAAGAAATCATTTCACGTTGCGGACACTTCAAGGATGCAATACTACCAACTTTGCCACTGGCTCGTCTCCCCCCCCTTATATGCAAGGAGCGACTAGGTCGCCTACCCCCTTCGAAACCCTAGTCCGGGCTTTTGAGGGTTCACAGGGTCTAATCTTACGCACATATAAAGTTTTACAACACTCGCCTCCGCTCCAACCCCATACATATTGAAGACAATGGAATATAGATGTTAGCGAGGAGGTTTCTCCAGAAAGTTGGGATAGGCTCTGGCACGATATCCCCAACATCTATCAAAGCATTCCCCAACAGAATCAGCGTACAGACTGATGACACGGTAGTACTTTACTCCTGCTCGCATTCAGAGGATGGTGCCGGGCTATCCCACGACTTGCTGGAGATGTCCGGGCAGAATTGGTGACTTTATCCACATCTGGTGGTCCTGTCCCAGCTTGACTCTTTTCTGGAAAGAAGTCCTCAGCCACATTAAGGACACGGTGGGATTCCCCATACCAAGCTCTCCTATGGTTACTTTGTTAGGCATTAGACCCTCACAGTTGGTAGGCATGACCCATTCGGACCGGCGACCCATTGCACAGATGCTGGGGGCAGCAAGACAATCTGTAGCCCTTTACTGGAAAAAACCTTTGCCTCCACCTATCTTGACATGGTTCCTTGGCCTTTGGCATGTCCTGGCCCTGGAGTTACTATCCGCCCGCCTGAACCACACAGACACTAATTTCACCCACACCTGGCAGCCGCTTATTCAACATCTATCTCAGATAGAGAAATCTCGCTTTGCTCGCCTGCGCCTTCGAGCTCTGCAGCTGTTTGAAGACTCTCTCCTGCCTTTCTCGAGAGGAGCGCACCAACAATCTCCCCCGCCACATGCTCCTGATAATCCTCTTCCCCCTCCTAATACTCTCCGACACCCCCCCCCTATTGGCACTCTGAGCGCAACTCACCCTCCCCTCTCCCTGTGCCTGGTTTCCTCCTCTCCATCCCCAGACACCTGGTTTGCCTGATTGTTCTTTAACTTAGACTCTCATTAGCGACGTCTCACTACTCCTCGCCACATTCAACTAGCCACACTGGTTTATACACAAACTCTCTGCAAATTACTCCCTCTGGGTTTCCCTACCCAAGGCCCCCCATACATCTTGCCTATTATCTGCTGTGTGCCTCTCCCAATAGATCTCTACTCCCCTCCATACTCTCACCCCCCTGATCTCTCCTGTAAAGTGTAAATCTTGCAAGATCTCACCGGTGTATTATGCTAATTGTGATAACTATTGTTCTTTGCCAAATTTATTTTCAATAAACCGATTTGAAATAAAAGGTGATTAATTTGTGCCCGGTCTGGGACCCGGCATTCTTTTATAGGGGGGCCGGGACTTATTAATCTTCATCCAAGTTTGCAAAAGAGAGAAAGGCAGAAAAGTAAGAAAGAAGCAGGAAGATATGAAAACGGAGACCTAGAGAAGTCGGGGATGAAAAAGAAGAAAATGCGAGAGTGAGATAGAGACAAGTGGTGTCGGGTGGGGCAAGAAAGAGGTTAAGCACAAGACAGTAGTGCCATTCTTTCTGACTTTGACTTTCCCATCCTCCACCAGTGATTGAAAATGGTGGCCTTCTTAACCCTACTCTGAGTCAGTTAGCTGAAACAGTAAAGCAAGTAGCCACAGACGTCCAAGAGGGAATAGCCCACACCCCCGTTGTTTGTGTCAGAGCCTTTTGCAAGCAACTGTTTCAGTATGAAATTGCCTGTATTTACCTAAGGTTCCATGGGAAACGTGTGAGGGTCATGTGTGATCCGTGAGGTGGTCGCACTGTTGCTTCCTTGAAGACTATTTTCAATGTGCTGATGTTTGGAACAAACATGAACGCGTAATGTCTCGCTTCTAAAACAGGAAGTAAAGCTGTGTCAGTAGTAGAAGTATACAGGGAGTGTGTTGTGGTAGGTGCGACTTCTGAGGGCCTTTTGCTGTTATGCAGTTTTCTTGGTACACAAACTGCGATGACAGTGTGCAAATACAGGTGTGTTTGTAATGATCAAACAATTCATGCGGAAGGCGTGCTAAGATGTTGTTTCCTCGATATAAATTTGAGAAAGGAAAGCAGCGCTTTCTTACACAGCACAGGGCACAACCACACAAGCACTTCTCTGAACTTTTAGCAGATAGCTTATGTTCGAGGCATATGAGCTGCAGAATTCACACTTTGTGCATAGATCGCCATCTGGTGTTGGGCTCGGATGCTTGCACCTTGTTGTCTTGGAAGAAGTCTTTTGTAGTCACGAGATAGGTGACTCCTCCCTTGGGCGATAGTGCGCATGGGCATCGACTCCATCCTCAGATTGTTTTTTTCCGCCATCGGGTTCGGATGTAACTTCTGCGCTCCAGTTCCGTACTGTATTATCCAAACCTTTTCGACGCGCAAACCATCAAAAACTCGACGGTATTGTTTTCGTTCGCGTGCTCTTCGACGCGCTCCTCAAATACCCGATTCCAGTCGTCGACGCGGGCCGCTGGGCCTATCGACGCCATTCGGGCCTACGGCTAATGGAAAGGACTCCATTTAAAAAATGCCCCCAGTGTGGCGCTAAATTCCCACACAGCGACCAACACAAGGTCTGTAACCTCTGTCTCTCGCCAGAGCACGAGTAGAATAATTGCCAGGCCTGCGCCTCCTTTCGATCCAATAAGACTATCTGTGATCGCCGGGCCCGACGACACGTTATGGCGCAACGAGCAGCGCCGGTGCCGGAGGACATCTTCAACGAAGGCCCCGATGTCCCGGAGGAGGATTCGGAGGATCTGGAAATCGTTTCCGAGGCAGACGACTCCGACGACCACATCACTCCAGGTCAACGAGTGAGTACAACTGCCCCTACCCCAACCCCACCTGAAAAAAAAGAAGGCTCCGTTCAAGACTTCGCCTGCTGGCCCCAGTCGCGACCGAAAGAAAGCTTCAGAAGCCCCGCCCCAGGGCTGGCTCCGAAGACAAAGGAGAAGCCTTCCGGCAGCTCGGGACCGACCAAGCCGCATATCAGTGCCCCGCAGGCACCATCGGCACCGAAGCCGGGAGCGCATCCTACTCCCGCAGTCCCCAAAAAGCCATTGGCACCGAGCACCTCGGCGCCGAAGAAAAAGGCCTCGGATCCGAAACCAAAACCTTCGGAACCGAAAAATATTTCCGACTCCACATCGAAGCCGAAGGATCCAAAAACCCCTTCAAAGGCTCCAGAGCAGAAATCTAAACCCCGCTCGGACCCGAAAAAATCGGTGCCGAAAGCGATTACCGAACAGGAAGAACTTTTTCGACCGGATCCCATCGATCCGCAACAAAAAACTCTAAAAGTGGACCCCAAAACAGGACATGTGGTCAATGTTCCACACAAGAAGAGGAAATTGCACACCCCACACATCCCTGAGGTGCCTGTAAAGAAAAGAGACTGTGCCACTTTACCTCTACCACCCTCTTCTCCTGTTCTTCCTACTAAACCTTTCTTTCCTCCAAATTCTCCCATACTTCCAACATACTCACCACCACCACAGGATGATGATGATTTAGGGGGTGGGGGAGGGAACAATGACCCTTTCACTGACCCTGATGATGACACACACGTACCACAGGACGATTGGGATGATTATGATGACCCAGTAGATCCTCCTGACCTTCCTGATCTCCATGCATACCCGACAAAGCCATCTCCCCCAGATGACAATATTGGTTTTGGTCAGCTTATAGACAGAGCTGCCAAGTACCATGTGTAAGGAAGTGGGTTTCTGTTGCAGTAACCCCCCCAATTTTTGCCAGACCACTGATGCACATTGACTTGATGTGCCCTGGGTCCCTGCCAATCAGGTTCCCAGGGCCTGTGTTCTTTCCCCAAAACTGTACCCAATTGGCATCTCTGGCCACAGGTCAGCCCCTGTTAAATGGTACCACAGGTACCCAGGGCACTGTGACCAGGGAAGACCTCTAAGGGCTGCAGCACTTATTGTGCCACCCTTAGAGGCCCTGTACCTTTACACACACACACTGCCTTTGCAGGCTGCGTGTTTTGGTGCAGAACAAAGTGAAGAGTCGACATGGCACACATCTCTGTGTGCCATGCCTGCAACCCACTGCCCTGGCATAGGTCAGTCACTCCTCTAGCTGGGTGCACTATACCAGTGGTGAGGGTACAGGTGCATGAGCCCTGTACCCCTTCAGTGTCTAAGTCCATTCTTAGACATTGTAAGTGCAGTGCTGCCATTAAGAGTATATGGTGCTGGGAGTTTGTCATTACGAACTCCACAGCACCATAATGGCTGCACTGAAAACTGGGAAGTTTGGTATCAAACTTCTCAGCACATTAAACCCACACTGATGCCAGTGTGGGATTTAATGAAAATGCACACAGAGGGCATCTTTGAGATGCCCCCTGAAAACGACCAGCCTCTGGTGGGTTTCCTGACTGGTACACCCCAGCCTGCCACCACGAGACCGGTTTCTGGACCCCTAGGGTGGGAGCCTACGCTCCCTGAGCCCAGAAACAAAGCCTTTCCTGGGCGGAGGTGTACACACCTCCCCCAGGCCAGGAAGAGCCATCTGTGGCAGGGGAGCTTCAAAGGCCTGGCAGCCTTTGTAATGCGACCCCCCCAGCCTCTCCTGCTATCAGGAGCAGGCCCCCTTCCTGTCTCCCCTCCCTTTCGGCGGGAAGACAGGCGGGAAAAACTAGCCAGCCCAGGAGGTGTGCCCACCTCTGCCAACTCCACCCCTCAGGTGGGGGAGGCGAGGTGGAGCCCACGCTCCAGTGCTCGCCATCTTGCAGATGGCAGGCACTCCCCAATCAGGACTAGGGATTGTGCTCACTCCCCCACGTGGGGTGAGCACACCAAGGGTGTAGTCACCCTAAGGTCATTAGCCCATTGGCTACTGACCTCAAGACCCCTAAAACGCCCCCTAAATACAGTATTTAGGGGGCAGCCCTGAACCAGGAAGGCAGATCCAGCCTACCTACAAGTAGAAAAGAAGAAGGACGAAGAGCCGTGCAGAGCTAACAAGAGGACGACGCCCACTGACTTGGCCCCAGCCCTACAGGCCTGTCTCCCCTCGAGCCTGCTCCTGCAAAACCCCGGCGTGTCCAGCGGCCAGCAACCTCAAAAACCCCGGAGGACCTGCCTGCCTTCACTTTCCAAGCTGTTTCTCCCGTGAACACCGGACGTGTTTGAACTGCAGCTTCTGGTGCCAGCCAGGAACCGCGAATCCAGCCCACTCTGCACCCGCCGAATCCGGCCCGAGCTAGAGTGGAAAAATACCACGAGGAGGTCCCCCCGGCGATCCTGACCCGAGATCCGGCGACCCCTGACCTGCCTCAAGCCTCCTGACGACGCCTGCAGCCTCAATCCAGAGGACCCCCCCTACCGCGACCAGAGCAGGTAAGAAAATCCGACGTCCCAAGGCACCCCTGCACCCGACGCCCCACGGCCTTGTGTGCCCAACCCAGCGGTGCCTAACCAACCCTCAGCATCCCAACTTACCCCTCGAAGTGGTGGTCACTCCTGGAAGATCCTCGTCCCTGAGCCTGCACTGTTTTTTTGTCCCGGAGAATCTCCATTGAAATCAACAGGGCACCCGACCTCAAAACAGCACCCTGCACCCGGCCGCCCTAGTGCCGCTGAGGGTGCCCCTTTTGTGCTAACTTGGTCCCCAACTTGCCCTGAGCTTAACCCTAGGAGCTTTGCTCCCACAACCCAGTGGCCTGCTTGCCAGCAGCCACCAACCGGAGACCCCCTATCCTCCATAGGATAACATTGGGCCTCAACACTCTGCACCCGGCCGCCCTAGTGCCGCTGAGGGTGCAACAACAGTGCATCACTGACCCTGGGAGACCCCGAGTCTGACCCCAGAACCCTAACTCCAAAGACCGAATACTTACCTCGAAACCGATAACCTGTTTTTCCTCATAGGATAACATTGACACTTTTTTCTCCAAAAAGTTTCTAAGTGTCGACTTTTGAAAACTAAAAATATTCCTTAAAAATCGTACAAATAACCTAAACGAATTTTCTCAACTATTTGCAGGAAAGGTCCCAGTGCTGAATCTAGGTATCCAGCACTGAGTAGGGAAAGTAACGTAAAAGTAACTTACCTGTGTATTGTATTTCCTTCCATAGGATAACATTGGTGGTTCTATGTGAAAAAGTTTGTCAACTTTTGAAATACAAGAATATTCTTTAAAAATCGTACATCTAACTAAAACGCATTTTCTCAACTGTTTTCAGGAAATGTCCCAGTGCTGAAACTAGGATCCAGCACTGTTAGAAAAAGTAATCCGAAAAGTAACTTACCTGCAATTTACAGGAAAAGCCTATGTATTTCAATGTACTGGTCCAAAAAGTTTCTAAGTGTGGACTTTTGAAATCTGAAAATATTCTCTAAAAATCGTACAAACTACAAAAACGTAATTACTTACCTGTTTTAAGTAAATGTCCCAGTGCTGAATCTAGGAGTCCAGCACTGGATTAGAAAAGTAACGCAAAAGTAATTTTACCTGCATTTACCTTAAAAAGCCATTCATTTCAATGTACTGCATTTACTAAGTATTGCAACCTACTGCATCCCCTGTAAATCAAATCAAGTACAATCTTCATTGCTTTTTAAAACTGTGTACAACAAGTAACTTATTACTGAAAAGAATTGAATGCTTACCTGTATCAGGCTTGCTTGGTTCTAAAATAAAACAGTATATTTTTTATACAAAAACAATTGGCCTAGAGTTCAGTTCTTGAGTGTGTGAATTCATTTGCTGACTGAGTGTGTACATCAAATGCTTAACACTGTCCTCTGATACTGCCTTACTGCTCGACCACACTACCACTTTGGAGAGTAAGGTTCTATCTAACTTTAACCTCTGCCTACCTCTGGAGACCCTTGGACTCTATACACACTGAACCTCACTTTGGTGCAGTATATATAGAGCCAGTTTCTTACACCATGGTGTTCAAATGCATTTGGACCCCACAGAGGAGGACTTCCTAATAGACACCTTTGCACAGTCACAAAAGACTGTACAAACCTTACCAATGTTAAAAGGCGTCATTAAACACGCCCCAGACATATTCAAAGACCCTGTAAGGGCTAGAATTCTCAATCCCAGAATTGACAAAAAATATAAACCCGCTCCCAATGATCCCACCTACATCAAGGGTCAACTTACTTTAGATTCTCTAGTGGTGACCAACGCTAGAAAACGTTCCAACTTCCAAAGAGTCTAAATTATTAGATGCTTCGGGCAAACGAGTTGCTGCCCAAGCAGCTAATCACTGGAGGATAGCAAATGTGCAGGCATTACTTGCCAGGTATGATAGGGCTCATTACGACCAGCTGGAAACCCTATTGCAGCATTTGCCTGATCAATATAAGACCAAGGCCAATGATTTGATTCAAGATGGCAAATTAATAACTAATGCATCAATCAAGTGTGCCCTCGATGCAGCAGACACAGCATCTTGGTCCATTAACACTAGTGTGTTACTAAGAAGACATGCCTGGTTGCGCATTTCTGGTTTCAAACAGGAGGTACAAACAACTATCCTCAATCAGCCGTTCAATCAGAAACAACTTTTTGGCCCAGCTGTAGATACAGCTTTAGAAAAAATGAAAAAGGACACGGAGACTGCTAAATCCATGGGAGCATTACAGTCCCCATCCACACGAGGTTCCTTTCGATGCTCCTTCTATAGAGGCGCATCCAAAAACATCAGTGCAGACACTGCTTCTTCCTCCTACAAAAACCCCACACAAACATCCCCCAACAAGGGATATTTTAGAGGTGGGTACAGGGGAAATAACAAAGGAAGAGGCCGAGGTAACAACAACACTCGCGCCTCTCCCACTAATAAGCAGTGACTTCCCTCCAGACCATTCCACTCCGGTCGGAGGGAGACTCTCAGTTCCTACCTGTCTGGAATTCCATCACTACAGACAAGTGGGTAAGACGAATTATCCAGTATGGTTACTACCTGGAACTTACAGCAACTCCACCGAACATACCATCCAAGCAGCGTCCAATGTCCACGGAACATCTAACACTCCTCAAACAGGAAGTTCTTTCGCTGCTTCAAAAGCATGCAATAGAACCAGTCCCCATACAACATCACGGAACAGGAGTTTACTCTCTATATTTCCTAATCCCCAAAAAAGACGGTACCCTAAGGCCAATACTAGACCTCAGACCTCTCAATCTCTACATACAGTCAGATCATTTTCACATGATCACTCTTCAACAGGTTCTTCCACTGCTTCAACAAGGCGACTTCCTTGCCACATTAGATCTCAAGGACGCCTACTTCCATATTCCCATACACCCTGCTCACAGGAAATACCTATGGTTCACAGTGGACGGCCAACACTATCAGTTCAAAGTCCTTCCATTTGGAGTGACCACAGCACCCAGGGTGTTCACAAAGTGCCTTGCAGTAGTAGCAGGGCACTTGTGAAGACAACAAATCCATGTATTTCCATACCTCGATGACTGGCTCATAAAAGCCAAGTCAGACAACCAATGTGTTCACCACACTTATCAAACCATTCAGCTGCTACACAACTTGGGGTTCACAGTAAACTACACCAAGTCGCACCTTCAACCCTCCTACATACATCAGTATCTAGGAGCCACAATAGACACTTCCAAAGCTCTAGCATACCCCAATCCAGGAAGGATAGCCAGTATGCAAACCCTCATCTCCAAGTTTCAGCCCCAACACTCTCTCCCAGCATGGTGTTTATGCAGCTCATAGGAATGATGGCCTCTTGCATTTTCATTGTACCTCACGCAAGACTTCAGATGCGCCCTTTACAGGAATGCTTAGCACGTCAGTGGAACCAGGCTCAAGGTCAACTTACAGATCTGGTGTTGGTGGACAGCCGCACACATCGCTCTCTGCAGTGGTGGAACATACAAAACCTTTCCACAGGGCGGCCGTTCCTAGAGCCAGTTCCACACATAGTGCTAACAGCAGACGCATCACTCACCGGCTGGGGAGCCCATCTCCTAAACCACACAATTCAGGGCAGGTGGTCCACCCAACAAAAACTGTTCCACATCAATTACCTAGAATTACTGGCAATATTTCTAGCGTTAAAGCCGTTTCAAACACATCTCAACAAAGCTGTCCTAGTCTGCACAGACAATATAACAGCAATGTATTACATACAGAAACAAGGAGGAACACATTCTTTGCAGCTGTCTCACCTAGCGCAAAGTATATGGAGATGGGCCATTCCACAAAACATATATCTTCTGGCAGAACATCTTCCAGGGGTGAACAATCAGATGGCGGATCTGTTAAGTCGTCAAACTCAACAGATACACGAATGGGAACTTCATCCGCAAGTTCTTCAACCCTTTTTCCAGATGTGGGGCCAACCAGACATAGATCTGTTCGCCACACAAGCAAACGCAAAATGCCCAACCTTTGCCGCCAGGTTCCCACACCCATTGTCCAAGGGCAATGCAATATGGATGAACTGGTCAGGCAGATTTGCGTACGATTTTCCACCACTCCCGCTCATTCCACTAGTAGTACGCAAGCTCAAACAACAGTCTCTCAAGATGATCCTAGTTGCTCTAACATGGGCACGGCAACCATGGTTCACAACACTACTCGAACTCTCAGTAGTTCCACACCAAAAATTACGTCTCTCCCCAAAGCTGCTAACGCAGAACCATGGAGAGATAAGGCACCCAGATCCAGCACAACTGAATCTAGAGATCTGGCTCCTGAAATCCTAGAGTTCGGTTACCGTAACCTCCCACCAGACTGTATGAACATTATTAAGGAAGCCAGACGCCCCACTACTAGAGCTTGTTATGCAGCTAAATGGAAAAGATTCTTCATTTACTGCAACAATAACAAAATTGACCCATTAGATGCTTCAATTCAGAACATTATCTGCTATTTGCTACATCTACAAAGATGCAATCTGGCATACTCCTCAATAAGATTACATCTGGCTGCCCTGGCCGCCTACCTGCAAAACAGACAACATTTGTCATTGTTTAGGGTACCCGCTATCAAAGCCTTTATGGAAGGCCTTAAAAGGATAATTCCACCCAGACTGCCACCCTCTCCAGTGTGGAACCTAATATTGTTCTTACTAGACTCATGGGTCCCCCATTTGAGCCTTTACACAAATGCGAATTACAATTCCTTACATGGAAAGTAGCCTTCCTTGTCGCAATCACCTCTCTCCGAAGAGTAAGTGAGATACAGACTTTAACCATACAAGAACCATTCTTACAAATACATCGTAACAAGGTGGTTCTTAGGACAAATCCAAAATTCCTTCCCAAAGTAATCTCTGCTTTCCACCTTAATCAATCAGTAGAGGCATGTAGAGCTGCAGAGATTCACACGCCCACCCACCTCCCAGGAACCTGTATCTGTTCCAGTGTTATCTTACTTAGATACATTCTCATGGACATCTTTCTGTTTCTTACAAACTCCATCATTTCCCTTCATGGCGAAAAACAATCTGAGGATGGAGTCGATGCCCATGCGCACTATCGTCCAAGGGAGGAGTCACCTATCTCGTGACTACAAAAGACTTCTTCCAAGACAACAACAAGGTGCAAGCATCCGAGCCCAACACCAGATGGCGATCTATGCACAAAGTGTGAATCTCTGCAGCTCTACATGCCAAGAACAGATGCATACTGGTAAGTAGCATTTTCCTTATTCTCTAGGTAGCTGTGATGTAGATGAAATGACCCCCGAGTGTAGTGTCTACGTGTAAAATGGCCCTTGACATACAAGCCCAACCTTACCGATCTTCTCCCTTGACTAACAATACACTCACTCTACACAGAGGTGACTAGGAGTTTCTTATATACAGCTCTTCACACAACACATCTAAAAAATTGCGAACACTTGCTATTGTACAGTTTAAGAGTAATCATTTTGGGGGGGCGTGGCCAGCAGCATGGCTGACTAGTAGCACTCGCCGGAGCTCCGGCCGCCCGACATTGATCCTGAGCGTAATCCTGCTTTATTAGTCACCATCGACGGACCAATCGATACATAAACCATTCCTGTCGCCCTGGTCCTGCTGCGAAGGCTACCTGGCTGCTGACTCAGGCTCACGGAGACAAGAAACTGTGCCGCAGTAGAGTGGAGCCGGAGGCGGCAAAATGGCCGACGCGACCCGTTAGTGGCGCAGCTCCAGCCAAGGGGTGCCGCATGGGGACTGGTCGAGAGCGGTGTGCGGGACGGAGGCTACAGACCGGTGATGGCCTGAACTCGGAGACCCACCCTGGAGGCAGTTCCCAAGCCAACGCCGCGTGGAGAGAGATCCGGGGTCTGACGGTGGAAATACACCGGAGGCCGAACCTACCAGCGCCACCGTGCAGAGCCCCCCCCCCCCAATTGGAGTAAATAAAAGGCACCGGGCGCCTACCTGGGGGTGCCCTGGATCCGTGGTGGCATTCCGGCGAGGGACACAGCCGGAAATTAACGAAGTCACTGCCGACTCCCCCGGACGATAGAGAGCGGGCCTGCGGCCGCGACTTAAGGCAGGCCACGGACATCGTGTGCGCTGGGTTGGGTTGCGCAAGTGACTTTCACTGTGGCTGCAGCCGCAATACCCTGGAGGGCTGCTGGGGCGCGGTGACCCGGATAGTCGCCCCTCCCCCCACCGTGACAGAGGACGCAACTACGGCCCGCTAACTTGATCTGAGGCCGCAGGAGCTGATTGGGGGTGACCCGGACCGGGGAAGAGCTTCAGGCCGCGGAGTGATGCGCTATACGTGTTGGGGGAAGCAGGAACCGCATGCCTTGAGGTACGGAGACCCAACAACAGTGAGAACCATGTAGACCTTGCTCTATATACCAGAGGGGATAATTGTGTGACACATATGCGGCCGCATTGAGGTCGGGGGGGGGGGTCCTCTTTGCTGCCCTGGCTGTTAGCTGGTCCCCGTGGGGGAGACTAAAAGAGACTGATCATAATTGCTTGCTACAAACAGGATAGCGTCCACGGGCACCTACACTATTAACCCTTACCTGACAAAGGGAAGTGGATATTTGGCACAACAACCCACGACGTTAGTGCGGCCCAGGGGGGATGTCCGCATACCAAACAGCAAACGAAAGCGGACACCAGAGAAAGTCCTACGGCTGGATCACCCGGAGGTGACTCTACAGCCGCATCCCTGAGCGAGGGCGTGGGAGAGACAGGTTCGAGGGCCCAAGAGGCAGCCGGGGAATAGCGGAGCACGCCTGTCACGGGCAGGAAGCCTAGCCACCCGCATTGCCCAAGCTGCGACACATACAAGGGGCCTGGAAGGCGCCGCCCGTGTGCTGAACCAGCTGCCGGGGACTGCAGGGCACGTCAGGGATTATCTGGCGTTGACCGGAAACGTACACGGGCCCTCGCATACAATTTAGCTCTGGTAGCACGGGGGGTGACTGCATTGGAATGCAGGCGCTCTGTTCTGGGTAAGCGGTCCCTCTAACGAGGGCGACGGACTAAGTGGGGCACGGAGCAGTTCCAGTGCTACCTGAAATCATAGCCCACCACATCCAGCTCTTATGATGGTGAGAGACAAAGAACCCAAGACACAGAAACAAGGAAAAATTGACAAATATACCAAGGCGCTCCCACTGCAAACCGAGGCGGGGAAGGAGACTGTGGACCCACCAGAGAAAGCTGCTATCCTTCAAGCGATCCATGCCTCGAGAGAGGCCATTGAAGGCAAGATGGCTGAGATTAGCTCGGAAGCGATTCTCCTGCGACAAGATGTCTGCAACATTGCAGACCAAGTGACACAGGCAGAAACACGCAACTCGGAAGTGGAAGACACGACGCACAAATTTCAAGAAGACATTAAAGAGCTACAGGCCAATATGCGAGAAATGGCCTTGAGGGTGGACGACGCTGAAAACAGAGCAAGAAGAAATAACCTCTGCTTCATTGGGATACCATAATTGCAGGAAGGTTCTGACCCGATCGCCTTCCTGACAACATGGCTGCGGAAAATTCTTCCAGGGGCACAGTTTTCCACCTGCTTCATCATCGAACAGGCACACAGGATGCCAAATGTGAGGCCTCCCCCAGGGGCCCCACCACGTCCGCTAATAGCAAAATATTTGAACTACCAAGATCGTGATATGATCCTCAGAGAGGCGCGGAGAGTAGGTAAACTCAAACTGGCCAACACCAATGTCGTGATTTTCCCTGATTATTCAAGGGAGGTGCAGAAAATGCGGAGAACTTTTGATTCAGTGAAGAGTACACTCCGAGCCATGAAACTCCAATACATGCTCCTTTTTTCGGCTAAACTAAAGATACTCTTCCAGGGCTCCGCTCTTTTTTTCCAAACACCTGAAGAGGCTTGGGCATGGATTGAAGAAAGACCTAGGCTGCGACCAGACACAAGTGGGACAGAGACACGGCCCAGAGAGACTCTTCCCAGATGGGAACCCTGATCACAGAGGACAAAACTGAAGAGGCGACTGACAGGGAAACTTAAGAAGCGGGTCGGAGCCGCGCTGCCGACTACCCCGTATAGGAGAAGAAAGGTGGCTTTGGAAGACGGGTCGAGACAGACCCGAGATACTAACAGAGACTCAAAGCAGGAAGACAGTGCACAGACTGACCACTCTGACAAAGATTCCCTGGTTGATACGGACAGTGATCACCCGCTCCTTAAGGCCATCAACAACGCAGAGGAGTCAGGAGCTGAGATTCAGGAGATGGATAATGAATTTCAATTGCAACAAGGCGAAGATGGTGAAAAGAAGTGAATTATGGGCGTGCGACAGGAGTAGACCAGCGACGGACTGCTGGCAAGGAGGCCCTACCCCCAGATGGGCCTAGGTTTAGAGAGACTGAGTACACTTCTCTCTATCAACTCATATCCTTTAGTGGTTTGATCGTTATTTAGAGGGGGGGGGGGTGGTGGTGGTGAGGGGTGGGATCGACAGACTTCTCGATTGACACATACGCAGAGTTGTCACATTGACACTTAAGGGGATGGGCATAAGGTGCGGGAGAAAGTGGGGTGGGGGTTCAGGGTTGGGGAGAGGGACGTTGATAGTTCAAAGATTCAATTTGTTTCTAAGTTAGACAGCAGCAGGATATAGGACTAGAAAAGGTGGGATGGGATGGGTTTGGGTGGGGAATGAGGTCGACTCTTACGGTGCTAACACAAAACACACACCCAATGCATGACTTGCCTTATATAGTTTTGACATGGAATGTCAACGGATTAGGCAGCAAAATTAAGAGAGGTTTAGTTAATCAGTATATTAAGAGAGTTAGGCCCGATGTGGTCCTTCTACAAGAAACCCATCTCCGTGGCACGCAGTGCGCATTCATAGGTAGGGAGGCATATGTTACACTGGCGCATGCTGGATTTTCGCCCGGGGCCCGCGGAGTGGCCATCCTACTCAGGAAAACCTTGCCATTCCGTATAATTAAATCCTGGATAGACCCCAACGGTACTGATGCCGCTGTTCAAGGCACGTGGGGCCGGAGGGAGATCACCCTGGTCAGTGTATATGCCCCACCACGACGACAACCCCAAACATTAGGCGCCGTTGCTAAGATATTGCTGGACTCAGATGCCCGACTCATTTTATCAGAGGCGATTTTAATGATGTTGTAGACCCGCGTCAGGACCGGTCCAATACGGCGGCCGGGACCCGTGTTCCCACCCTGCTAGTAGACTTTGTAAGGTCAATGGGGCTAATGGACCTGTGGCGCCGACACCATGCACTAGATCGTACTTCTTCCTATTTTTCGGGGGCACATAAGACTTTCTCTAGACTTGACTACTTATTCGCTCCAGCAGGGGAAATTCAGACAATAGACAAAGTAGAATACCTGGCTAGAGGTATTTCTGATCACTCACCGTTAAGGCTAAAAGTAGGAGGGACAACACGTGGAATACGATCAGAATGGCGGCTGAGCGCATGGGAGCTTCGTGACAAGGCAGTGATGGAGGTTATTAAACGAGAAACTGAGCTGTTCTTTCAGGAGAACGAAGGCTCAGTATCTTCCGAGGCCACCCTCTGGGAGGCCTATAAGGCAGTCCTGCGAGGTAGGCTACAAGATACAATAGCGAGGAAACCCAGAGAAGAAGTTCTCCAGATAGAAACCCTAGAAGGCCAACTTCTCGATCTAGAAGGCAATATCACCCCGGAAAATGAGGCGACCTCGCTTAGGCAAATAGAGGTCACACGCAGGCAATTCCGCGCGCTGGTTGACAGAGCTGTCCAGTCACAAATACAGGCAACGCAGCATAAACTATATAAGTCAGGTGACCGAGCGGGGAAACTCCTAGCTTGGCTAAGCCGGAAGGAGAGAGAGGCAAACTGGGTTAGCCAGATAGTTGAAGCAGGTTTGCAACACACAACTGCAGCAGAAATAGCAGGAGCGTTTGAGCGCTATTATATTCATCTCTATAAGGCTAAAATAACAGTTGACGAAGACGATATAAGCAGTTACCTTAGTGAAATTGACATACCCACCCTGTCAGGAAGATATAGACGCCCTAGAAGCGGAGTTTACCCTGGAAGAAGTACAAGCCGCTATAGCCAAACAAAAATCAGGGAAAACCCCGGGACCCAATGGGCTGCCTGGGGAATTTTTCAAACGAAACAATAGTTTACTGGCCCCACACATACTAAGAATGCTTCTGGCGGCCAAGGAGGCGGGGACGCTATCTCCGGATCTTTGCCAAGCCACTGTGGTGGTCATACCAAAGCCCCAGAAGCCTGTGGGTCCTACCGTCCAATCTCGCTTTTAAACATTGAGACTAAGATCTTAGCTTCTATACTAGCCACACGACTGCTGACGATTATCACATCATTGATCCATAAGGACCAGTCGGGCTTTATGCCTAATCGTTCCACACGTTTTAATCCACGCAGACTGGCAAATTGAATAGACATGGCTAAAAGGGGATACAGGCCTTGGACACTCCTAGCACTCGACCACGAGAAGGCATTTGATACAGTCCACTGGCCTTTCATGAGACATGTGCTTTTAGAAGTGGGGTTTGGGAGTAATTTCCGGTCGTGGGTTGATATATTGTACACAAATCCTAGCGCCAGAGTCAAGGTTAATGAAATCAAACCAGCGGCCCTCCCCATCCAGCGAGGGACCAGACAGGGTTTCCCACTGTCCCCTCTGCTCTTTGCACTGGTTCTAGAACCATTGGCATGTTTAATCAGAGCACACCAGACGATAAAGGGATTTCAGGATGATGAGGGACAGGTGAGGGAGGAACGAATCTCCCTCTATGCAGACGATATCCTACTATACATTGCCAGCCCGGACATAACACTCCCCATTATATTTGAATTAGTCACAGAATACGGCAAACGGGCTGGATACAACCTTTACTTGGGGGAAATCCAGCATATATCCCATTGGTGGCCCTGTTGATGCACAACTTATACCGATGCGTCTTCCTATTGCAGAAGATGGCTTAAAATACGTGGGTTTATTCATCTCCACTAACGAAACGGATTGCCTCGCCCATAATATTCAACGTGTCCTGGTAGAATTCCGAGAGGATGTTGCCAGATGGTGGCGCCTCCCATTGACATTACTCGGGAGGGCTGCCATGTACAAAATGATCACACTGCCGAAGCTCCTATATATTCTCCAAAACACGTACCACAAGATCCCGGAGGTAATCTTTCGGGCAATAAACGAGCAAGTGCGCACGCTATTGTGGGACGGAGGTCACCCCCGAGTAGCACTACAAACATTGCAACGCAGCCAATATAATGGGGGAATTGTGTTACCAGATATCCGGGCATATTATCGGGCTGCTCACCTCACAGTAATTAACGAATGGGGACATGCACCCGGGATTAGAAAGACTCCAATTACGAAAACATTCCCATTTGCACTACATATATGGGGGTCGTGGAGCACGGGGCCTTCTACCGGCTACGCAGAGAGCAATGGAAGCCTGGAAACAAGCAGAACGTCAAGTGAAATGGGAAAAAAGGTTGACCAGGGCTACCCCCTTATGGGAGGGTAAGCGGCTGCAGGAAGTAGCAAACTACGGGGGTTCAAAGAATGGGACACCATCGGGATAACCAATCTGGGTGACATTATAAGGCAAGGAGATCTGATAACCTTTGCACAATTACAAGATGAATATAACCTGTCAGATAGGCAACATCACAAAGACATTCAGCTCCGACATGCCTGGAGAGCTCAGAAGCCTGACATTACAGATCTCCCTGAATATGCTCCACTAGAAGGCCGGCTGCTCCAGGAGCAGATAACAGAAAAGGCAGTCTCCTGGACATATAAGACTCTAATAAATAATTTGCCCGACAATCTACTAGCACTTAGAAGTAAATGGGAGGCTACAACGGGCACTTTTGAAGATATAGACTGGGAAACGGCCCTAATGCACCCTACAGAAGTGGCGATAAAACTTAGGCTGAGACTGATCCAGTTCAAAATATTACACAGAGTGTACTATGATAGGGCGAGACTCCATGCAATGGGCTGAGCTGAGACGCCGGAATGCCTACGCTGTAAAACAGAGAGGGGCTCCTATATACACACTTTATGGGAATGCCCAAAAATACATAGATACTTGACACGGATAGTGCAAGAACTGAATAATATCCTTGAAGCACAAATCCCGATGGACCCCAAATACGTCCTGCTTGGCATACACACAGATGTCAACTTTCCCAGATATAATCTCTTGCTAAGTAATCTAGGCTTAATGGTAGCAAAGCGAGACATAGCCAGGCATTGGGTAAGAGCGGACCCGCCTACTATGAAAGAGTGGAGGACCGGCATGGACATGTACATGGGGGCGGAAAGAATAGTATAGCAGGCAAGAGGGTGTCCTAAGAAATTCCGGAAGGTCTAGTAACCTTGGCTGAGATATTATAACCTAGAGATAGAAGATGGGGAAACAGACATTGCACAACTCATCTCTTGGGAATATGTGGGAGTCGAGCCCAGTGCCCCAGACCATGGGACTATCTGAGGGAGTTGTACTATAATTACTGCGAGAGGGAGAATAGGACGAGAGACCTAGAAAAGAGAATTGTAATGTTATACACTCTGTATTCCCACCAACTATATTTTCTACCTGCTGCATATTTTTGGGAGATATGTGAGATATACCTGCTGACTATTGTTTTGTTATTTTATGCTTTCTTGTTATTTCAAATAAAAACAGTTTAAAAAAATAAAGAGTAATCAGTTTATTTACCTCGGAGGGATGACAGACTTAGCCAGCCATGCCGAGGTTCGAACTTGTGGTGTGCAGCTCACCAAATGTTTGAGCAGTAAGCCTTCATCTCACTGAAGTGCCTTAACCTAGATGTTAAGCATGGTGACCTTTTATGCTACATGGACTAATCGTGTTTTTTGGCTTAGTGTGTCTAGTGGCTATTTGATCTGGATCATCCTACTGTAAGTTGCCTATAATGATGGAGTGGTCGTTGAATGGCCCACACCTTGATGGGCCCGATGGTCTTTTTTAGGCTTGGTGTTAGCAAAGACCTTTATCTGAAAGAGACCATTAGTTCTAGATTCCTTACTTTAGAATTACCCCTAGGCGTCAGACTGGATCCGGAGACATTTTTTCTTAGCAGTACCCCTGCGCGTCGGGAGGTGGTGTCGGTCGACTCCGCGTCCGTCGTTGGCGTCGTGGTTGCCGGTATGACGTCGCAGTGTCTACATAGACACCGCCCGTGCGCGCTGAAGTCCGTTCTTTCTTTTTCCGCGCCAGCCAGCGCAGATCCGGCGAGAGCGTGCCCCTTAGTCACTATTTGGCTAAATCTTCTAGACTTATGTTGACCTCTTTTTTAGGTTTAACTTTGTTTTTATTGACATCTTTAGCATGGATACAATTTTCATAGTCGCCCCACAATTCGCAAAGTAGCCCAGTGACCAAAACATGCATTACTTCATTTGTCTGTACTTGAGAAGGCGCAATCCAACACAATCCCCCATAAGCTTGTGAGGCGTGCCAAATGTCGATTTAGTTACAGCATAGTAACAAGAAATGCAATAGTACTCAATATTGTCAAAAGGTATTCAAACAAACCCCCCCCTCCCACCCCACTCTCCCGCGAACTGGTGTGCACCATGCCTATCTCGGCTTTAAAATTAGTGTGAAGAGCAAGTTCCGTAACCTTCCTCAGGTTCCAGTGGGCGGCTCCTTAGCCGCCGTTAGCCGAAGGAGGCGGAGGTACTTTGGGCATGTGATCTCATTGAATTCGGTGGACAGAAGAGACACCAGCGGCTGCCAAACCTCCTTGAATCCAGATGCTGTGTTTGTGAGGGAAGCCTGTATCCTTTCCATCTCCAGGATATGCCATAATCTATGGAGCCAACCCGTATGTGTCGGTATCGTCTGTATCCCCCAATGCGATAAGATGTTCTGAAGTGTTGCCCCCAGAGCTAGGCCCATCTGTTTCCCTTTGCGAGACTTCAGAGGGAATGTTAAGGGATTGGGTAGCCCCAATACTACATATGCCGGGAATCTCAGAATCTGCGTCTCAAACTGCTGATCTTTATGGTCCAGTATCCTGGGCCAGTATGTAGCCAACTCCTGGCATTCCCATAACAAATGTAATAATGTCCCCGCATCCCCGCCAGCAAGTCGGACTGCGGTCTGGATTCCCTTTATTAAGGCGCACCGGAGTCAAATACCAATACGTGGCGATCTTAAAAGCAGTTTCTTTGCCGGCTGAGTTAAGCGCCGTATGTTTGGCCCTGTAATAGATTTTCCCCCACTCTTTCCTCGTAAGTTCCCTTCCTAGTTCTGTCGCCCAGCGTTTCTGACTGGCAGTAGGCTGTGTGGGGATTAGCGGACGTAGCATGTCATAAAGCTCAGAAATCACTTTCCTATCGGTTAGCTTCGTCACTAGCCATTTCTCATATCTTGTCAGTTTTCTGTTGACTTTCAGATGTACGTCTGGATGGAGAATCCAATGTCTTATTTGTAAATAGTGGAACCTTTCTGTCTCTGGTAGGGTATAGTCCTGCCTTAGTCGCGAAAACGGGATGATCCCCTCTACGTCAAATAGATGGCCTGCTGCCTTGCAGGCCGAAGCTTGCCACGCCCAGAACGCCTTTCCATCCAGCCCCGGGGAGAACTCCCTGTTGTCAAATGGGGGAGTCATCGGGGAGGGAAAAGTCGTCAGCTCCCTTCTACTGGCCACCCCGTCCCACACATGCAGCACCGTTCTCGTGATAGGAGAGCCCTGAAGATTCTGTGGTCGGTCCGCTCTCTTCAGAAAGGGAACTTTCAATAGGGAGAGTTTCGCTAATGCCCTGCCCTGAAATAGCCATCTCTTTTCCGATTCTGGTCTACTCCATTCCACCAGATATCGCAGTTGGGCCGTCCTAAAATACTCTATCAGATTCGGGATCCCCAAGCCTACCTCTTCTGGTCTCAAATGCCCCAGTTCCCTCTGCATGCGTGGAAGCGCTCCAGCCCAGATAAAATGGAGTATTTCTTTTTGCAGTGTGTGAAGTGTCCCCTTCGGCGGCCAAACTGGCAGCGTTTGGAACAAATATAGTGCTTTGGGGAGAATAGACATTTTGACCGCAGCAACTCGCCCCAGCAGCGACAGTTGATGCTGCTTCCAGTTCTGCAACTCTCTCGTAACCTGTCGGACAAGTTTGGTGTAGTTTAGTGTGACCGTCCGCTGGATAGACGGGGCCAACTCTATTCCCAAATATGGGATGGACTCCATTATCTTAATCCCTGAAGAATTATCGTCTCCCGTCCTTGAGTCTGCCCGGCGCCCATCCAGGCGGAGGATCATTGACTTCCCAACGTTCACTCTGAATCCGAAGACCTGGCCGAATGACTCCAGTTCCTGTAAGAATGCCGGGACCGAGCGATCTGGGAACTCCAAAGAAGCAATGATATCGTCCGCGTAGAGACTTATTGCATGTCGTTCCCCACCAAAGGGAACACCCATGATGTTCGGGTTATCCCTGATCTTCTGGGCCAACGGTTCGATGTATAAGGCAAACAGGAGGGGCGACAGTGGGCTCCCCTGCCGTGTTCCTCTTTGGATGGCGAAGGGTCGAGACGATATCCCATTTACCCTAATAGTAGCGGTGGGCGAGCTGTAGCAACTAGTCACCCAAGCCCTGAACCGGTCTCCCAACCCGAAGTGGATCAGGGTTTGATCTAGAAAGTCCCAGTCCACCCGATCAAACGCCTTCTCGGCGTCGACCGAGAGCAGCAGGGCATCCATATTCGTGCGGTGAGCTTTATCAACCAGGTGGAGAATCCTTTTGGTGTTATCACTGCTCTGCCTGTTTTGAATGAATCCCGATTGATCGGGCTCTATTATACCCGGCAACAAGGGGCCCAGTCTTGCCGCTAAAATGCTGGTAAACAGCTTTAGGTCCACATTAAGAAGGGACACCGGTGGATAGGAACCACAGAGATTTTTATCCTTCCCCCGGTTTAGGCAGGACTACTATGGATGCTGCCAGCTTATCAGAAGGAATTGGCCCCGGCCCTGTAAAGGAGTTAAAAAGCCTCGTCATGAGTGGAGCTAAGATATGGCAAAAGGATTTATAGAAACCCGCTGAGAATCCGTCCGGTCCCGGTGGTTTCATAAGCTTGAGGCGTGATATCGCCCCTATAACTTCCTTAATCCGGATCGGGGCGTCCAACAAATCCGCTTGATCCCTAACTAGCACGGACGTGTTCGCCCCTTGCAGATATGCCATCATTTGCGGTCTTGGGGTGACCTCCCTTTTGTATAAATCTGCGTAAAAATCTCAATGCATTCGCTATCTCTTCGTCTTCCTTGACCACTACCCCCTTGTCTTTCGTGATTGAATGGATTTTCGCCTGGTGAGTGCGGGCCCTAAGTTTACTCGCCAGCATGCGCCCTGTCTTGTCTCCTCCGACATAATAGGAATGCTTAAGACGCAGCGCTGCTTATTCGGCTCTATCAATGTCTAGCCCCGCCAGTTGAGCCCGTGCCGCCTTCAACTGCCGCCAGACCCTCGGTGCCCCAGTCCGGCTGTGAACCCGCTCCAGTTCTAACGCTTGCGCTTTGAGTTGATCCCTCTTTTCCTTGCGCTCTTTGTTCTCTGTGGCGGAAATAGGTATCAGTTCTCCTCGCACCACCGCTTTTAGGGCCCCCCATAAAGTGGGCAAGGAGACGTCAGGGGAGTATTTATCTCTAAATAATCTTTGATGCACTTATGAATCTGTCATGTCACTGCCTCCCTGTGTAGCATACTTTCCCTGAGTCGCCACCCTCCCAGCTGTCTCCGTATCGGGGGTAACCGAAGGGAGACCGTCACTGCATCATGGTCTGAAAGTGCTGTCGGTGTAATGTCCACTTCCCCCACCATGGCATTTAGTTCTGTCGTGCCTATCAAGTAATCTAGGCGGGCATAAGTTTCATGTGCATGAGAGTAAAAGGAGAATTGTGAGGCCTGTGGGTGTGGCGCTCGCCCCAAATCTACTAGTCCCCTGGAGTGAAGCCATTCTTTCCCCTCCCCAGTCAACTCCCCCGTCTGTGTGAAGCGGTGACCTGACCGGTCTTTAGACGCCTCTATGACAATGTTGAGATCCCCTCCTACAATCGTCTTCCGCTCCTGTTTGCCCAAGACCTCAGAGAGAGCCGCTTTCAGAAATTTCCCTGCCCCGAGTTGGGCGCATATATCGACCTGACCACTAGTTTGTGCCCCCCGACCTGGAATGTGTAAGCCAGGATACGGCCTTTAAGTACGGCTATCTTATCCCCCACTGTCCCCGAGAATCGCTTAGCGACCAAAATGGCCACCCCGCCTTTTTATCCGAAGTGGAAGAGACAAATTGGTAGGGAAATGATCGTGACCTCATCCGGTGCCAATCTTTATGGAGAAGGTGGGTCTCCTGGTGGAGACACACATCCGCACCCAGGTTCTCCAAATATGAAAGGATGGACTTGCGCTTAATAGGATTATTAAGGCCCTTCACATTTAGGGTATGTCACGGGGCGGGGACGCACCTGGACCGCCCGGACCAACAAAGGGACTGGTGGGAGGCACTGGACATCACCGCACCTTTTGTTTTATCGCCACAGGAGGACTGGGCAGGTACATCCTCATCCGACACCACGGAAAGGAGGCACGGTCCCTTTAACTGGGACCCTATGGACGAAGACCCCGCCCCTTCCGATGACGACATCGCCGTAGGACCAACAAGAGGGGACTGGACCAGGAAGAAGGTGTGCACTGACACCGGAGGCGGAGCGGGATAGAGCGGAGCAGCAGAGAGCAGAGAGGGAGACGGAGAGTGAAGGACCATGAGGAAACCGGCATATCGAGGAGGAGCGGAGGAAGGTCCCGTGATGGAGAGAGAGCCAGGAGGCCAACAGATCCACGCTTCGCCCAGCCACGCTCCAGGAGGAGCGTGGCTAACACAGGTACGAGACCGTTTCGCGGGCTGGGTAGGGAGGCGGGAGAGGCCGGACACCTAGAGGCGCCAGCTCCTTACCGCCCTTCAGCAAAACGAATTCCCCAACCCCGGCACTTGCACTTCTTCCCCAACCAGCGTGTGTCACGGGTTTTTGTGGCGGGTGTTCCCTCACTCCCTTTCCCTGTCCACAGCTGCACCCTTCACACACTTACCCCCTGTTGTCCTCTTTTTCCTTTTGGTACGTCCCGAGTATCTACCAGCGACAGAGTTCAAGGAGGGAGAAGATCTGGTCCAGGCGAGGAACCCTCAGGAAGGCGGGAGCAAGAGACAAACCGGTTGCTTAGGACTCTCTTTGTGCACGTGAAAGACTGGATACCCTTAGGAGACGCACTGTCCCTAAAATAAAACCTTCATTACCCCGACCCAGTGTCCCGCTCCTTATTCCCGAAGCCTCACAGGGTAACTGCTTTCACTGTGGAATATGACATGATACAGGTTTATGGTGGATCCTCCGCTCCCTTGAAATCGTGAGCCCTCATTCCTGTCTTGATCCTCCCTCTGCCACTCCACCTGCCCCCCCCCCGGATCGATCTCCGTCACTGCAACCCCCGCACACCAGTTCCTTCCCTCCCTAACCCCAACCAAAAACCCCCTAACACCCCATAATGTCCAGAGCCAGCAGGTTGTGCTCGCGTGCCCTTGGAAAAAAGATATGAAAGGAGCATAATGTGGCCCAAGTCCCGTCGTCTCCCCGCTCCCCCCCGCCCCCTCAGCTCCGCTTATGTCTGGCACCTTTAGTTATCCCCGCATAGTTCAGGAACCATCTTGAGAGGCTGTGTCTTTGAGCACCGTCTCGAGGACCGACTGCCTCTCCTTCGCCATGGTTGTGGGGTCTGGTCCCAGCATATGCTCTGTGAGACGCCTCCCTCGGACTCTTTGCCAGCGATCCTGTGGGGACTTGCGATCTTGACTGGCCACCGCTTCCTGACTCGGTTGTTCTAGGCCCAGCACTCTGCATGCTTCTTGCAATGATTTGATTTGGTAAAGTTTTCCGTGCCACTTGAATATCAGCCGGAAAGGATGACCCCAGGAGTATGCCACCCCTTGGTCTCGAAGATGCGTCGTCACCACTCGAAACTCCCGTCTTTTCTGTAAGGTTATTAAAGCCAAGTCTTGGTAGAGGGCAACGGGATGGTCCTGATAAGTGAGCGGGTGCTTCGCCCTGGCTTCCCGTAGAATACGTTCTTCGAGGGGAAAGTCCGGTAGGTAGGCCAGGATGTCGGGCGGGGGTGCGGGTGCCTTTCTTCTCAAACCCACCCTGTGTACCCGGTCTATCCTAATGTCAAAGTCCGGTGGGACCCCCAGAATGCTCTAAAACAGCCCCTGCAAGTAACAAACGATGTCCGAGCCCTCTTCCTCCGAAGGAACCCCCTTCACCCGTAATGTTGTTCCGCCTGGAGCGGTTCTCCAGGTCTTTCGTGTGTGCCTGGAGATCGATCTGCTGGGCCCGCAACCGTATCGCCTCCTGTTGAAGCTGCTCCAGTTCTTCATCCCTGGCCTGCTCCTGTTCTTCGATGTTCGCTACCCGCTCTGACTGCATCGACATCGCGCCGGATTTCTTTCACATCCCTCGCAAGTTCGCCTTTTAATGATTGAAAGTCGTCCCGTAACGTGTGGAACAGTGTCTCTAGAAAGGAACGGGTGACCGGGGCGCTCCCTCCGCCTCGTGGTCCAGCTGTGTGGTTGGAGACATTCTACCCTCTCCTCCGCTGGTCTGCGGAGTTTTGGTCAGCATGTCCTTCAGGGTCCGATCCTTCTTTCCTCTCAGCGAGGACATGCCGGCTGTGCTGACCGCTGCCCTTCTGCGACGTCCCTCCAACACAATTCTGTCCGTTGCACTGAGCTGGAGACCCTTCGACTCGCACCCCTCCAAGACTGTGCTCCCCGAGGGGCAACCCCGTCTGGTCTCCTCTTCGACCCCTCTCTAGTGCCTCTTCATTTACCCTCGGGCATTTCAACCCACGGCGGTGGCCGCTATCCTATTCTTCCTGCTGTAACTTACGGGGGTCCATCTACTGTCTTCCGCTCTTTTCCAACTAGTGCCCGGTCAAGGCTCTGGAGCTTCGGGTGAAGAGCAGGTTCCTTGTCGGACTCCCTTGGTCCCTACCACTTTGGTGTCTGACTAGGGCTGCCCGGTCACCTCACTCATGCAGAGTGCCTGCTCAGCACTCCCGGGGCCCTGCCCTTCTCCCTCTCTTGGCCTGTTGACCGGTGTACCTCTGTTGCTGTGCGGGCTTCCCCTCTCCTGGGCCGCTCTTACTATTAGGGTGTCCCCGTGGCTCAGGGCCAGGTTCGCCGACTCCACAGGGCCCCTCCGTGTGCGCCTTTGGCGGGCCCCTTCCGTCCCCGGGGCCTCACTCCCTCCTCTCCGGGGCTCCTCTCGGGTCTCTGCCCACTCTTCTGCCTGGCCGGCTCCGCTGACACATCTTTCCCCGTTTCGCGCCGCTGCTCCTCAGTCCTGAAGTCCCTCGTCGCTCCCTCTATGTTGCCTGCACTGCCTTTAGGCCGCCCTCGCTGCACTGGGCCCCGCCGCCATTTCCTTCCCCCGGGCCTACTCCGTTGCCTTGGAAGTTCCCTGCCGTGTGGCCGCCCAGTCTCCTTCCTTGATCAGCGTGTTGGGCTGCAGCACTCGGGGCCTCTTCCGCTCGCTCCCCCGCCTCCCTGCGATTCACAGCCGGCCGAGCGTGCTTACTTGTGCCGCAGCCGAATACCGGGCAATCCGTATTTCCGGCAACGCTGTGCCCTACCGATGCGTCCCGCTGCTTGTGAAAGGGGTGCGTTTGGCGCCTCCGGTACTCTCCGACTGCGCCTCTGTCTGGGTCCTGTCCGGGACCTCTTTCTCCGATCTGCCGGGGTGTGCGCCTGGAGTCGGGCGCCACCGTTACTCAGGCAGCCCCGATGTCCCAGCTGGCCGCAGGAGCTTTCCGGTTCTTTGGCACCGCGGTATCTCCTGCCGCTCACTCCAGGGATTCTCCCTTGCGCTCAGGCCTTCCGTGCTCCGTTGGGCGGCGCTGCCATTTTCGGCCGCCGAGCACGTACTGCTGTTCTGCTCCCTCGCCCTGCTTCACGGGCTCAGGCGCCTGGATTCAAGCCCCACTTGCGCCCAAGTGGTTCTGGAGTCCTCTCTGTCCCCAAATTGTGCGTTTTCGGGGGATTCACATCACCGTAGGAGCCGGAGAATGGCGAGTGGGAGCAGGGAGACGAGATCCACACGTCTTACCCGCTCGCCATCTTGACCACGCCCCCGTTGACCTCTTTTTTGAGTCTTCGAACTCCTGGTAGCGCGAGGGATGTCCCATCGTCGGACCGGCTTCAATCCCTGCGACTCCTGTCACAAGTTGATGTCGGTCACCGATCAGCACCTCGTGTGGCTTTGGTGCCTGGAGCGCGACCACAATCTGAAGTCGTGCTCCAACTGTCCGGCCATGAACCCGAAGTCTTTGCAGGAGTGGAGGCCCGGCAGTCCGCTCCGCTCTGCGCCGCTCGAGGTCCCGTCGAGAGGAAGGTTGCGGGACCGGTCTAGAGTCATCACCATTTCTCTTTGAAGTCTTCGCACTCCTCCAGTAAGTCGAAGGACAAGAAGAAGGCCAAGAAGCATCGTCGCTCTTCGCCTTCTCCCCGTCTGTTGGCCGACGCGACGGGAGATACTGAGCGTCGTCGCTTTCCGGCTCCTTCCTTGGAGCCCGCTGGGACGGCTCCGCACTTTCCTCCCTTTCCCGAAGCCGGAGCGTCCCCTGCCCAGCTTCGTCAATTTTACGAAGCGCTGCACAGCGTCTTTGGTTAGCCCGATTCAACAGGGGCGCCTTCGGGCCCGACGAACTCGGTTGGGGGCCCTAGGCCTTCGATGCCGGCGCCTCCAGTCCCGGCGCCGCAGGGTCCCCAAGGATCCAGGCCTGGATCCGAATCGGTGCCGGTCGACCTCATGGTACCTTACCCTGCGCAAATTCCAGTTGTGACGCCCCCGACGCCGGTTGTGCCCCCAACCGGCGTCAACCCCAGCCTCAACCCTGACATGGACCGAAGCCGGTACCGGTGCCGGGGGGGGGGGGGGGGTACTTTTGTACCGCTGTTCATCCCTGGCGTTCCCTACCACCCTGAGTGGCAGACAGAGAAGGGTGAGGAGGACTGGGAGGGGTCTATTGACCCTTTACCAGACCAACTTGAAGAGCAGGACTGGGGAGAGGAGTTGGGTGATGCCAGTGGTCTGGATACTTACCCAGACCTTGGTATACGGCCCCCCCGTGGCTACGGAGGAGGGAGCTTCTTATGCAGTGGTGTTGCTAAGGGCGGCTGAGGCCTTGGGCCTTGAGCTTCCTACGGTGGCTGTCGGGACCAACCTCCTGACTGAGGTGCTTCAGCCGGCAGCGGCCTCTTCGGAGCAACTGCTGCCCTTTAGTGAGGCCCTCACTGACATTCTTCTGGGCACTTAGTCCTAGCCCAGCACAGGGGCTCCTGTGGACAGGATGATTGTCGGATGTCACCTCCCAGCCCTGGGCGACCCACTTTTTCTCTCCCAACACCCTACCACTGAGAGCTTGGTGGTCCAAGCCTCATCCTCCAAGGGCGCATTCCCTACTACTCCCCCAGAGAGGGAATCCAAGAAGTTGGACCAGCTTGGGAAGATGATGTTTTCTTCCGCCAGCTTAGGACTGCGGTCGGTGAACACCGCATGCCTATTGGGCCGTTACACACACACACGGTGTGGGATACGGTTGCGCAGATGCTGCCACAGTGTCTGGAGGAGGCCCGGGCCGTGCTCACCCGCGCCGTTGCTGAGGATCGAGACGCAGCAAAGTTCACCATCCGGTGTGGGCTAGAGACCGCCGACTCGCTGGGTAGAACGGTTTCTACGTTGGTAGCCCTGAGGCGATACGCCTGGCTGAGAACGTCTGGCTTCTCTGGGGATTTCTAATCTACCCTTTTGGACATGCCCTTTGATGGCCATCGCCTGTTTGGTGACAAGGCGGACAACCCGCTCGAGCGCTTCAAGGACTCTAGGTCCACGGCCAGATCCTTGGGCCTCGCAGCAACTTCTCACCTCATGCAGTCTGCCTTTCGTCCCTTTCGTGGCTACGGAAGGGGTGCCCCACCACGTTCCACCCAGAGCCACGGAGCCGCGCAAGCTACCCAGCCTCTGCGTGGTCGTGGGACCCACCGTCGTGGGTCTGGGGACCAGCAGGTGGGCCAGTCCACCAAACCCCCCCCTGCAGCATCCTCCAAACCTTCCTAGTCCTACCTCCCAGGGCCACCAGTTGCTAGTGGGCGTCAGGATCTTCCATCACCTCCTCCACTGGCACAACATCACGTCGGATAGGTGGGTTTTGCAGATAGTCCGAAGGGGCTACTCCCTCCCCTTCGAGACTACCCCTCCCTCCATGCCACGAACACTCCATTGCATGTTGGAGGATCATTTGACCCTTCTCCGCCAGGAAGTTACCACTCTCTTGGCCAAGAGAGCTATTGAACGCGTCCCTGTGCCAGAAGTATGTCGTGGTTGCTACCCCCACTACTTCTTGGTACCCAAGAAGGACAAAGGCCTGCGTACTATCTTACACCTCAGGGACGTCAACCGCTTCCTCCGGAAGGAGAAGTTCAAGATGTTAACCTTGGCTCAGGTCTTGTCAGCACTCATCCCTGGAGACCGGATGGTCGCGTTCGACTTGCAGGATGCTTACTTTCACATCCCCGTTTTGCCTGCCCACCGGCGTTCCCTGCGGTTCACAGTAGTCCATGAGCATTTTCAGTTTACCGTGCTCCCCTTTGGCCTTACCAGCGCCCCTCGGGTGTTCGCGAAAGTGATGGCGGTGGTCGCAGCTCATCTGCGCAGATCAGGGTTTCCAGTCTTCCCCTATCTCGACGACTGGCTGTTGAAGGCGGGTTCGCCCCAGGCTGTCGTCTCCCACCTCCCGAGTACAGCGGACCTCCTGCATTCGCTGGGGTTCGCAGTCAATGTGCCGAAGTCCCACCTGATTCCCTCCCAAAAGCTCCTTTTCATTGGAGCGCTTCTGGACACATCGCAGTTTCGGGTCTATCCTCCCGAGCAGCGAGTCTGGGATATTCGGGCTATGATACCGATGTTTAAGCCTCTATCCCGGGTTTCGGTGAGAATGACTCTCAGGCTGCTGGGCCTCTTGGCCTCCTGCATCCTGCTAGTGGATCATGCCAGGTGGCATAAGCGGGCTCTGCAGTGGGACCTGAAGTTCCAGTGGGCGCAGCATCAGGGGAATCTTTCCGATGTCGTACAGATCTCGGAAGGACTGCACGTCAGTTACAGTAGTGACTCACGAACCAGGAATGGGTCAACGGCAGATCCCTCTCCCTTCCCCAACCAGAGTTCACGGTGGTGACAGATGCGTCATTCCTGGGATGGAGCGGCCACATGGGAGAGGCGGAGAGCAGAGGCCTCTGGTCTCCGGCGGAGTCCGGGCTTCACATAAACCTTCTGGAGCGCCAGGCGATCCGTCTTGCACTGAAGGCATTTCTTCCTTCTGTCAAGAGAAGAGTAGTGCAGGTGTTAACGGACAACACCACCGCCATGTGGTATTGCAACAAACAGGGCGGGATGGGGTTGTGGACCCTTTGTCAAGAGGCTCTTCACCTTTGGACATGGCTGGAGCATCAGGGCATGTCCCTGGGGGTTCAACACCTGGCAGGTTCTCTGAACTCCAGGGCGGACGAGCTCAGCCGCCGGTGCATGATGGATCACGAATGGCGTCTTCACTCGGAGGTGGTGCAAGGTCTCTTTCACAGTGGGGAGAGCCTTGGTTAGATCTGTTCGCCACCGAAGAGAACACACCCTGTCAGCAGTTCTGCGTGTTGGAATTTCCAAGGCGACACTCGCTCGGCGATGCTTTTTGTCGCGAGTGGAGTTGCGGCCTCCTGTACACCTTTCCGCCTGTACCACTTCAGCCCAGATTGCTGAAGAAGATCAAGCGCGACCGGGCCCAAGTCATTCTTGTGGCTCCGGACTGGCACGAAGAGTCTGGTACACCGAGCTCTTGAGTATGGCCATCGATCCTCCGATCAGACTGCCTCTTAGGGAGGATCTTCTGTCGCAGCAACAGGGGATGGTCCTCCACCCGAACCTGTCCAGTCTCCACCTCCTTGAAGGGAAATTGAGCTGCGACAGTTGACAGCTTTCGAGCTTCCTCCCGAAGTCTGTAATGTCATCTTGGCAGCCAGGCGTCCCTCCACTAAAACGGTATACGCCTGTAGATGGAACAAATTTGTGGCATGGTGCACAGCAAAGGCTGTGGATCCCCTTTCTGCCCCTCTTTCAGAGGTTCTCCTCTTCATTCTTTCTTTGGCCCTGCAGGGCTCTGCTCTGGGCACTCTTAAGGGCTATCTTTCAGCCATTTCGGCCTTTCTTCACCTTCCTGATCAGCCTTCTCTTTTCAAGTCCCCTATTGTTAATAGGTTTCTGAAGGGCATTACTCATCTCTTTCCTCCTTCTCCTTTAGAAATGCCCCAGTGGGGTTTGAATCTTGTCCTCACTTATCTTAGGTGTGCTCCCTTTGAGCCACTACATAATTGTCCTCTTCGTCTCCTTACTTTGAAGACTGCTTTCTTGCTTGCCATCACCTCTGCTCGTAGGGTGAGTGAGCTTCAGGCCTTATCTTCCAAACCTCCCTTTCTGGCCGTTTATCCAGACAAAGTGGTTCTTCGCACTAGACCCTCTTTTCTGCCCAAAGTGGTTACCCCGTTACACATAGGTCAGACCATCATATTGCCCACCTTCTTCCCGCCTCCACCCTCTGGACCCAAAACGTGCGCTGTCCTTCTACCTTGACCGCACTAAAGATTTCCGTGTGGACGATCAACTCTTCGTGAGTTATGTGGGCGCCAAGAAGGGTCGGGCAGTGCACAAGCATACCATCTCTCAAAGGGTTGTCCTATGCATCAAGATCTGTTATTCTTTGGCTAAAAAGGAGCCTCCAGTAGTACTGCGCGCCCACTCTACCAGGGCGACGGCAGCCACTACTGCTTTGGGACGTGGAGTTCCGTTGAATGACATCTGCCAGGCAGCCACGTGGGCATCCCTGCACATGTTTAGCAAACATTACTGTCTGGACAGCCAAGTCCGGCGAGACTGCTTTTTCGGCCGTTCTGTTCTCCAGGACTTCCTGGTGTGAACTTGGTTCGCAGACCCACTTCCGGGGTTGGTATTGCTGAAGTATCTATTCTAAGGTAAGGAATCTAACTAATGGGCTCTTTCAGATGAAAAAGTTACTTACCTTCAGTTACGATGTATCTGTAAGAGACATACATTAGTTATAGATTCCTTACCGCCCCACCCATCCTCCCCGTTCTGCGAACTGGCTTCTAGGGATAGGGACTACCTTCCAGGGCCCTAGTTTTGTGCACCAGTGGTCAGTGTCTTGCATGGCTCTGCGCTTCTGGCGTGGACAGTCGTTTCAGTACTAACGTCAGCGCGCAGTGGCAGTGCCTAAGAAGACACCGCAACGTCATCCCGGTCGACCACGACGCCAACGACGAACGCGGAGTCGACCAACCCCACCTACTGACGCGCAGGGGTACTGCTAAGAAAAAATTTCTCCGGATCCAGTCTGGCGTCTGGGGGTAATTCTAAGGAAAGGAATCTATAACTAATGTATGTCTCTTACAGATACATCGTTACCGAAGGTAAGTAACATGTTCGATTTTACTAAAATTATATGTATCATACACTTATTGGGGCTTTTGGGCAGCTCTCTTCATTGGTATGTTGTTGTCCTTCATGTTTTTCTTACTCCCACTTCATCAAACAGTGGGCAGTGGGGTCCGTCCCTTCATCCATTGGCTTACTTCACTGTGAGTGATCTTGATCAGTTTGTTCACAAGAGCATTTCCATGGACAAAGTAGTTTCCTTCAGTGTCAGGGACTGTAATGTCAATGTGTGTTTTGTGAGTCCAAATAAATATTTTTGCTTATAGCCAATATTTGTCTTTTCTATTGGCGAGGGCTGCCCGCTCCCCCAACAGTAAAGTTTAACAAACCTCTGTCAAAGCAGAACAAATATTGCCAGAGATAAAAGGCAGACAATGTCAGAACTACTTACTTTGCAAGTGCTTGTTACTATGTGGGCCTGTAGCCTTTTAAGGTCTCGTAGTCTTGAGACATATTGTTAGTTTACAGTGGTTATACAGTATGTACATTGCTTACCATTGGTTGACTTTGCCACACATTTGCTTGCTATTCATTCTCTAGATAGTGTGTAATTTCCTTGCTCTTCGTACGTTTTTCCCTCACCCTGTAACATGAACTCATTACTTGTGTACTTCCACTGCTTACTTTTCTAACAAGACTTTTATTTTTGTTTTGTTTCAAGCGTTTTTTCTTTTTCTTTTTACTTGCCAATGCAACACGGATTGGTAACTAAAAACAAAATAAATGGGCATGTCATTTTTTGTAAGCAGGCGCATGAGTGTTGCACGCCCCTACAAAATTGACATGGCTGGCTGTGTCAGAATTTGTTTTGCTTTTGTTTTGTTTTTAAATTCTATAGCCATGCTGCACAGCATCAGGGATGCAAAATGGGTACAGACTATTTACAAAGCCAATAAATCCAACAGGCAAGGCCTATTGGCTTTGCCAATGTTTCATTCATTTGGGGTTTCTCGAAAAACAATTTCACGGCTTGCCTAACTACGTAATTTTGTTTATCCATTTTTACATTTCATATTTAAATACATTTCAATTCGAACAAATTGGATATTACCATGACATTCTGGTTGTTAATCATATGTTGTGACTAAGATTGATTCTTGACAGATATCTCCCGTCTCACCTTAAATGCTTTGAATTAGATTAATTCTTGACAGTTATTTCCTATTTTACTCTATTGTGCTTCCAACAAGAGTTCCAAATGAATGCTTGTTCCAAGTTTATGCTCGATACCCTTGTTCACATGGACATTTAGGTCTCTCTTGTGTTAGAAAACTACTGAAAAAAATGGAGGTGGCCCACAGGATATTTACATTAATGTAAGTTTGACCACTTTTTCGTGCGTGTAAACATTGGGCAAAGAAGTGTGGGCCAGGAATTAGGTGTCCGTTGTGCTTGATTTACTTTGCATGAGCTAAATTGCGGCAGTGGTCAACATTTTTTGGGCATTGTTTACAAGCAACAAGTGATTTTGACGTGTCTTTTCAGGCATGTAGGGTTCGCTAGTATACGAAAGCATGGTAGGCTACGCTTGCATTTACTTAATCGGTGACAGGTACATTTGACTGTTAAACATCATTTCACTTATTCTGCATGAGGCATGGATGCATTAACAACACTGATAGTGCAGTTTATAGGCTACTGAGTAATTAGATATTTGCGTTTATTGTAACATCCAGAGCATTGAGGTGGTGAAATTGTGAGTGCCCTTGTTCTCACACAGTGTGGTGAGTAGATGAATTGTTAGGTAGATGGTGTTGGATTATGGGCAAATATAGTAAATGGACTTGGCTTCCCTTAATTTACTGATACAGGTACATTAGTCTGATGACACTGGTCCTGATGAGGCCTGTCGAGTCATTAAAGGTGTAAAAACATTAACACCCCTCATTTGGATGGTGTGGCATTGAACTCTGTGAGAAAAGATTGTATGCAGACAGATACTTATCTCAACAGTTTAGAATAATCTTAAATCCGGGGACTTGCGCAGTATCCATACGTGTGTATCTCTCTCCCTCTCCCTCTCTCCCCCCCCTCTATATATATATATATATATATATATATATATATATATAAAAACATTTTTTTAATAATTAAGCTCTGCGTCGTCTGCACTTCTATTGCACTGTATATATTGCATCAAGTTCCTATAAAGCAAATGAAAGTTCATAGAACAGAATAGTCCCATGTACTTTTTTGTTATTATTTAATAACTAATTATCTGAATGAATCACATAGTGATAGATTCCTTACTTTGGAATATCCCCAGGCGTCAGACTGGATCCGGAAAGTTTTCGTCAGCAGTACCCCTGCGCGTCGGTAGGTGGCATCGTGCGTCTCCGCGTCCGTCGTTGGCGTCGTGGTCACCGAGATGACGTCGCGGGCGCTACTTAGACGCCGCCCACGCGTGCTGACGTCAGTACTTTTTCCGCGCCAGCAAGCGCAGATCCGGGAAGAGCAGGAACCCCCAGTCAATTTTTGACTGACTTTTTGAGACTTTTGTCTCCATTTTTTTATTGAGTCTTCGACTCCTACGGTGCAGTTAGGATGCCCGGTTTCAAGTCCTGCGGGGATTGTCACCGCATGATGTCGGTGACGGACCCTCACCGTGTGTGTCTTTTCTGCCTGGGGCGCGACCACGACCCCAAGTCGTGCTCCGACTGCCGGGCCATGGCGCCGAAGACTTTGCGGGAGCGGTCCCGAAAGTTGCTGGAAGCCCGGCAGTCGGCTCCGCGCCGTTCCAGGTCCCGGTCCAGAGGGAGGTCGAGGGACCGTGCGCGGAGTCATCACCATTCGTCGGGATCCAATTCTTCGCGCTCGGGGTCAGGTAAGGCAAAGCACAAGAAGTCGAAGAAACGCCATCGTTCTCCGACTTCCCCAGCCGGTCGCGCGACGCGGCTGAGGGTATGGGTGGTGCCACCCCCGCGGCTCCGGCGCAGTCCATGGAGTCGCCGCCCGACTACCCGCCCTTCCTGGGGTCGTCGGCATCTCCGGCCCAGATACAGGTGTTCCTGTCGGCCACGGCTCGCCTCTTTGGGCCGTCGGGTCCCGCCGGTGCGCCTTCGGGCCCGCGGTCCCGCATGGGTGTCCTCGCGTTTTCTCGCCGGCGGCTCCGGCCCCGGCGTCGCTGTCGGCTCCGACAGTACACAGGACACCCTTGGATCCAGGCCTGGATCCCGGTCGACGCCGGTTGACCTCGTTATGCCTCCCCCGACGTCGACCCCACCGGCACCAATCCTGACGCCGCCCGATCCTCGGGACGACGTCTACCTCAGTTTCAGCCCCGAGGTGGACACGGCGCCGAGCCGGCGTCGATCGATGCCGTTCTCGACCCTGATTGGGGATTTCTATCCCCATGTCCCTGCTCCTTATTTTCGGCCTGTTGAACAGCCTGAGGAGCAAGGGGAGGACTGGGAGGGGTCTGAGGACCCTCTCGCTGCAGCCTGCGAGTCTGAACAGGACTGGGCTGAGGAATTGGGGGACGCCAGTGGTCTGGATACCTCACCAGACCTTGGCATGCCGTCTCCTCCTACCGTGGCTACGGAGGAGGGCGCCAGTTATGCAGTGGTGTTGCGTAGGGCTGCCGAGGCCCTACACCTCGAGCTCCCTACTGTGGCCGTCAGGACTAACCTCCTGACAGAGGTGCTTCAGCCAGCAGCTACTTCTGCGGAGCCGCTGCTTCCTTTCAATGAAGCCCTCTCTGACGTTCTTTTGGGCACTTGGTCCAGGCCCACCACAGGGGCTCCTGTGGATAAGAACGTGGCCCGACGCCATCGCCCGGCTCCGGGTGACCCCATTTTCCTCTCCCAACACCCCACTCCCGAGAGCTTGGTTGTCCAAGCCTCTGCTTCCCCAACCGCCTTCCCTTCCGCACCACCGGATAGGGAATCCAAGAAGCTGGATCAGTTTGGGAAGAAGATTTTCTCTTCCACCAGCTCTGCGCTGCGGTCCGTGAACACCGCATGCCTCTTGGGCAGTTATTCCCACTCTCTGTGGGATACGGTGGCGAACGTGCTGCCCCAGTGTCCGGAGGAGGCCCGGCCTGCTCTCGCCCAGGCTGTTGCAGAGGGGAGAGACGCAGCAAAGTTCATGATCCGTTGTGGTCTAGACACCGCCGACTCACTGGGCAGATCCATTGCAACGACAGTGGCGGTTCGCCGTCACGCCTGGTTGAGAACCACTGGATTTTCGGGGGATGTCCAAAACACCCTTATGGACTTGCCCTTTGATGGCCGTCGCCTCTTCGGCGACAAAGCGGACAGCGCGTTGGAGAGGTTTAAGGACTCACGGGCTACGGCCAAGTCCTTGGGACTCTTGGCAGTCCGCCCTCCTCCGCCTTCCGCTTTTCGCTCCTTTCGTGGCACAGGAAGGGGCGCCCCGCAGCATTCGCAACAGAGCCACAGGCCGGCGCAGCAATCATCCCAGCGCGACCGCGGACGTGGGTTCTGCCGTGGCGGACAAAGGGGCCAGCGGGTTGGTCAGTCCACCACCACCCCGGCCACCACTGCCTCCAAACCTTCCTAGTCCGAACTTTCAGTCCCATCAAACGCCAGTGGGTGGCAGGCTCCGCCATCACCTCCCCCACTGGCGCACCATCACTTCGGACAGGTGGGTTTTAGAGATAGTCCGGAGGGGCTACTCCCTCCCCTTGGAGACTACCCCCCCAGCCATGCCACCTCAATACCACCGCATGTCGGGGGATCACTTGGTGCTTCTTCAGCAGGAAGTTGCGGCCCTCTTGGCCAAGGGGGCCATCGAGCGCGTTCCGACGCACGAAGTAGGTCGTGGTTGTTATTCCCACTACTTTGTGGTGCCCAAGAAGGACAAAGGCCTGCGTCCTATCTTAGACCTCCGGAACGTCAATCGCTTCCTCCGCAAAGAGAAGTTCAAGATGCTCACTCTAGCTCAGGTCTTGTCTGCTCTCGACCCACAAGACTGGCTGGTGGCGCTGGACTTGCAGGACGCCTATTTCCACATCCCCGTCCTGCCAGCCCACAGGCGTTACCTACGGTTCACGGTAGGCCACGAGCACTTTCAGTTTACCGTGCTCCCCTTTGGCCTTACCAGTGCCCCTCGGGTGTTCACCAAGGTGATGGCGGTGGTCGCAGCTCATCTGCGCAGATCAGGGGTCTCAGTCTTCCCCTAACTCGACGATTGGTTGTTGAAGGTGGGCTTGCCCCAGGCAGTCGTCTCCCACCTCCAGACTACGGCCGACCTCCTGCACTTGCTGGGGTTCTCCATCAATGTGCCGAAGTCGCACCTGATTCCCTCCCAGAAGCTCCTCTTTATCGGAGCGGTTCTGGACACGGCGCAGTTTTGGGTCTATCTTCCCGAACAGCGAGTCCGGGATATTCGGGCTCTGATTCCCATCTTTCAGCCCTTGTCCCGGGTTTCGGTCAGAGTGACTCTGAGGTTGCTGGGCCTCATGGCCTCCTGCATCCTGCTGGTCAATCATGCCAGGTGGCATATGCGGGCTCTGCAGTGGGACCTGAAGTTCCAGTGGGCGCAGCATCAGGGAAACCTGTCCGATCACGTCCAGATCTCGGAGGGCACTGCACAACAATTGCAGTGGTGGCTCACGAACCGGCATTGGGTCGACGGCAGATCCCTCTCCCTTCCCCAACCGGAGTTCACAGTGGTGACGGAGTCCCTCCTGGGATGGGGCGGCCACATGGGAGAGGCAGAGATCAGAGGCCTCTGGTCTCCGGCGGAGTCCCGGCTCCATATCAACCTTTTGGAGCTGCGGGCGATCAGGATTGCACTAAAGGCATTCCTTCCCTCTGTCAAGGGGAGAGTAGTGCAGGTGTTCACAGACAACACCATCGCCATGTGGTACTGCAACAAACAAGGCGGGGTGGGGTCATGGACCTTTTGTCAGGAGGCTCTGCGTCTCTGGACATGGCTGGAACATCAGGGCATGTCCCTGGTGGTTCAACACCTGGCAGGTTCTCTGAACGCCAGGGCGGACATACTCAGCCACAGGTGCATGCTCGATCACGAATGGCGTCTTCACTCGGAGGTGGCGCAAGGTCTCTTTCAGCAGTGGGGAGAGCCTTGGTTAGATCAATTTGCCACTGAAGAGAACGCGCAATGTCATCAGTTCTGCGTGTTGGAATTTCCAAGGCAGCACTCGCTCGGCGACGCTTTTCGTCGCAAGTGGAGTTGCGGTCTGTTGTACGCCTTTCCGCCTATACCACTTCTGCCCAGAGTGCTGAAGAAGATCAGGCGCGACCGGGCCCAAGTCATTCTTGTGGCTCTGGACTGGGCTCGAAGAGTATGGTATCCCGAGCTACTCAGTATGAGCATCGATCCCCCGATCCGACTGCCTCTTCGGGAGGATCTTCTGTCGCAGCATCAGGGGACGGTCCTCCACCAGAAACTGTCCAGCCTCCACCTCTTTGCGTGGAGATTGAGCGGCGGCAGTTGATTCCTTTCGACTTGCCTCCTGAAGTTTGTGACGTTATTCTGGCAGCCAGGCGTCCCTCTACTAAAGTGGTATACGCCTGCAGGTGGAACAAATTTGTGGCATGGTGCACAGCAAAGGCTGTGGATCCCCTTCCTGCCCCTCTTTCTGAAGTACTACTGTTCCTTCTTTCTTTGGCCCAGCAGGGCTCTGCTCTGGGCACTATCAAGGGCTACCTTTCTGCTATTTCGGCCTTTCTCAGGCTCCCTGATCAGCCCTCTCTTTTCAAGTCCCCTGTTGTAAATAGATTTCTCAAAGGCATTACACACCTTTTTCCTCCTATTCCTTTCGTGATGCCTCAGTGGGACTTGAATCTGGTACTGACATACTTGATGTGCGCTCCCTTTGAGCCCCTTCACAACTGTCCTCTTCGTCTTTTAACATTAAAGACTGCCTTCCTGGTGGCCATCACTTCCGCTAGGCGGGTGAGTGAGCTCCAGGCTCTTTCTTGTAAGCCTCCTTTCCTTTCAGTCCATCCGGACAAGGTTGTGCTCAGGCCCCGTCCTTCCTTTTTGCCAAAAGTGGTTACGGCCTTTCACATTGGGCAGACTATTACCTTGCCCACCTTCTTTCCGCCTCCGCATCCTTCCAGAGAGGAAGAGAGGCTCCACCGTCTGGACCCAAAACGTGCGCTTATCTCAACCGCACACAGCAGTTCCGGGTGGACGACCAGCTTTTTGTTGGTTACGTTGGCACCAAGAAAGGTCGGGCGGTCCATAAGAGAACCATCTCCCGCTGGGTTGTCTTATGTATCAAAGCCTGTTACTCTTTGGCTAAAAAAGAACCTCTGGTGGGGCTGCGTGCTCATTCCACCAGAGCTACTGCAGCCACAACTGCATTGGGACGTGGTGTCCCCCTGCAAGACATCTGTCAGGCAGCCACGTGGGCCTCGCTGCACACGTTTACCAAGCATTATTGCCTAGACAGCCAAGTCCGGAGAGACGGCTTCTTTGGCCGTTCTGTTCTCCGTGACTTTCTGGTGTGATCTTGGTTCGCAGACCCACCACCGGGGTTGGTATTGCTGGGGTATCTATTCTAAGGTAAGGAATCTATCACTGTGTTTCGTTCAGATGGACAAGTTACTTACCTTCGATAACGATATATCTGTAAGAAACATCAGTAGTGATAGATTTCTTACCGCCCCACCCATCCTCCCCGTTCTGCGAACTGATTTCTAGGATTAAGGTCATCCCTTTCAGGGCCCTAGTTTCAATGCACCAGTGGTCAGTATCTTGCATGGCTCTGCGTTCCTGGCGCGGAAAGTCGTGTACAGAACTGACATCAGCGCGCGTGGGCGGCGTCTAAGTAGCGCCCGCGACGTCATCTCGGCGACCACGACGCCAACGACGGACGCGGAGCCGCACGACGCCACCTACCGACGCGCAGGGGTACTGCTGACGAAAACTTTCCTGATCCAGTCTGACGCCTGGGGATATTCTAAGGTAAGGAATCTATCACTACTAATGTTTCTTACAGATATATCGTTACCGAAGGTAAGTAACTTGTCCATTGATCCTATTATGTGAAATACCTCGAAGTCACATGAGAAGGTAGTGTGATGAATGAGCCCACAGGACAAGTGTTACATTTAGGTATGACTACCCAGATCCTCGTGTGCAGATAGGGTTGTCCTTCTATTGGTGACACACTGTGAACAGGTGACCGCATTTTCAGGATGATTGCGCTCCTAGAACTAGATATCAGTATATGATAACTGGTTGGAGAATGGCTCTGAAAAGTTCAGGAAAGTTTGGAGAATACATTGAGAACAGTGGGAGTAAAAAAAAATAATGGCGATGGTGTAAAGCAAAATTTAAGTAACGAATGAAAGGCAGTTTAGCTGGGTATAGCTGTTCTCGTCCGCAGTTAAATTAAAAATTTTGAAGGTTGCTTTTTCACTGTTGCATATTTTCTCTAAGTGTTTTTGGAGAGCTATGCCCGCAGGTTTGTTTTACAAAAACAACAAATATTTCAAACATATTTTGCTTGAAGTCTTTTGTGTTTACTGCTCTTTGGTGTTAGTTTCCATCTTCCCATAGTGTTTCCAATGATATTTTACTAGAAATGATGGTACATGCACACCAGTCTTTGTAGTGATGAGAAACTGAAGTTAATCAAAATCATCAGAGTGTTGCGTGCAGATTGGGTATCGCTCACTGATCCACGAGCGTCAAAGCAATAAGTCGTAAGCGTCACCCCAAGGGCGTTGTCCCCTCAGTGCACAGCAATATATCCAAAAAAGAAGTAATCCAATTCAAACCATTAAATCTGATAGGATACGTTGATTGAATTTATTCTTCTTCATTAATTCATTATTTGCAAAAATAATTTCATGTTGGTTCCAAGAGAAACATGCATTTCCAATTAATAACAGACTTCGATCCTCTGTTTATTGGTCCCAATGCATTTCGGGCTCATGGGAGCCCTTCTTCAGGGGAAGATTAACATTGATGTGTAATGGAGTTGTGGGTTCCCCGAGGTCGATCTCAGTGACTGGTCCAATTATATTTTCACAGCTGAAAATGAGAGCCGGAGGAATGAGTGACGCTTCAAAATGGAAGAAACAGAAGAGATCACCAAGACCATTGCGTCACACTAAAGTTTCCAATGGTATGGAAATCCATTCTCATCAACCCATAATCAATGGAACCTCTTTGATCTCCAACTTTACAGGTTAGTGAAATTCTCTATTCAAGAAATAGTTTTGGCCTCTTTGTAGCCTCACATGTGATACTAAGGTCCAGAGATCTATTGACAGCAAAGTTGAGGTTTAAGGAATAGGACATTATCTTGGTTTCCCTTTTCTTCATTGCAATAATAAATGCATGATAATATGCAAATGAGGGTGGTACGTTTAGGACCTTACTTTTTTTCTTGTTTTTTTTTTCTGTCCTGAAATTTTTGAGGAATGCAAGTTAAGGGTTGATGTTAGATTGAGCACAATCTAGGCCCTAGTGTGGCTTTTCAGTATTTGTTAATGTTAATGTTAATTGATTTTTATATAGCGCTAATCACCGACGGGTCTCTAAGCACTTTTGAGAGAGTTGCCAGAGATCATGAAACGGGTGCATGGCCGCACAGTGAGGCACGTTACGCAGTGTCCAGGGCTTCCCTGAACAGGAATGTTTTAAGTTGTTTCCTGAATGGGATCAACAGCCATTCCAGCTACAGTCCTCTTTAGACCCTTCTTCTCCGGAACAAAAGTGGTCCCACAACAGGTCTAATCAGAGTTCACCTTCTGATGGATACTGCTAACTGTCGATAACTCCCCTTTAGAATATTCCAAGGCACCAGACTGGATCCAAAATATTTTTCAGCATAGCCTCTCCATGCCAGTAGCTGGTGGTGTTTGGTCCGCATCCACTCTGCTCTGCCCTGGCAGTGACGGAGCAACATATACGCCACACCCTAGCGTGTTGACGTCCATTCCATTCCTTTCTTTTCGTACTTTCGTATTGGGATCCAGAGCCAGCTCCCCACTTTTTCGGGTCAGTTGAGTTTTTTTCTCTACAAATGTCTTTCCAGTGTGCAAGGGAATATGTCCCCTCCAAAAATTACAGGGCTTAAGCCTTTTAGGGACTGTTGCAAACTAATACCTGTGACAGATCCCCAGGAGGTGCATCTCTGGTATTTGGGTTCGGGCCAAGACTCCAAGTCTGATGCAACTGAATGCGATCCGGAAACATGAAACCAAGCTGTTACCAGACTTGCAGGTCTAGTGACTTGAATAATCTACTCGACCTAACTGTAGTGTACTTGACCTGTAAACTGGTCTCGCATTGCGTGATCCTCTGCAAATATTTTATTTTACAGAGCCCCCTTTTTTCTGCATTATCACATATGAGGGCACCTTCAAATATGCAAGATCAGCATTTCTGCTGTACAGAAAACTCTTTTGTTTGGTTGAATAGACTGTACTTTAGGTCTATGTATAACATGAGTCTAGCCCCACATGTAGGGTACACATGACTCCTGACTTGTGTCGTAGATCACTAATAGCATCATCAGGGTGGGTGCAGGAATGCTTCTCAGTTCATTTAGAAACTCACTTGTATTAAATATATTACTAAAGCATCATGTGCTAGGGCGCTGTCATTTACAACCAGCACGTTTCCTATTCACATGGCCACAGATGTTCCCACAAACATGCGGTTTTACTGATAAAACTATATAGCTTTCCAATTCCAATTTCCACAGATTGTCTGTAAGCTATATAGGCAATAATCTGTGAAAATTGGTTTTCCTCAAAAACATTCATCATTTGCACATCACCAAGTAAAGAGTTCTGTTTTGTTTTCATCCTGTTAAAATCTTTTATTCTTCACAGTTACAAAAAATGTGCTTTCATATCTACTAAAATATATTTTGAAATGTTTGTAAGTTCATTTACAAGCTATTTAAATGTTGTGGGATAGATAAAATAATAGACACCCTACAGCCTTTTATTTCACACTTTGTACAGCACGATTGTCAGACAGTTCACTTTACAAAATCCTTTAACTTTGCAGTCAGAGAAAGAAAAGTAAACATCAACTTCCGGGATAAAATAAGCAGCATATTGTAAGAAGTCATAAGCTGGCATTTGACCTCTTTCTCTAGCAGAGCAAATGTGACGAGATAAATTAAAGATTTAAAGGCATCTTTATTGAGCATTCACTTTCTGAGTGAACAGAACACCTGTTCTTTGTCAGCTCGCCAGAACAGACCAGTAGGCCATTAAATTGCTTACCCTGATAAAATTCGACTCTCCATAGTGAGTGGACGGGTGGATTTCTCAAGGACTGATGTCGCTGAGCACCCCAGGAAGTCTTGTAAGGCCAGCTCCTGCTTGAAGTTGAGGCACTGACCCGGCACCACTTGGTCCATTCTCGCTGCAGTTCATCATGTTGGTCCAAGTCTTAAAGTAAGTCCAAATTCCAAAAGCAGCACAAGAACTCCAAGTGAATCTCGTCCCAGCCTCTGCGGTCTCCTTCTGGGAAGTTGTGAGGATGTCAATGTGCCTCTTGGTCTTCCTCTCAATCCCCTACCGATGAGCCGATTCCACAGAAGAACACTATGCACACCCAATTCCCTGCGCTGTCTGCCGTGCCACAGCAGATTGAGGCATTTAAAAAGACCATGCTTTATATGTCTACACCCTCTGACTCTGTCTGGTGCGTCTTTTGGCTCAATGGATCTGCTTCAGGTTCAGCCTTGAATTTGGAGCCTTTTCCACACCCAGCATCACAATCCATTGTCTGTTCTTGCTGCATTGACACAGGCCCCAATGCCGGAAGAGGACACGGATCCCATTGTTCTGTCTGACTCCATCTTGACCAAAGTTGCGTCCTGGCACAGTTCCGACACACCTGGCCCCAGTACACTTGTGACTCTGAGAAAACCATGCCCCTGCCTATAAATCAGCCTCCAGTGCTCCAACAACTGTTCGGTTTGTACTCTAGCCATAGCCAACAAGGTTTTGGTGATGATGATCATGGCGGAAATGAAAACCTCCCTGCAATATGTCAATGACAATTTTTATCTGTATCTTCGAGGCCATTGGTCTAGGCACTTTGCCTGACATGAGTCTCTGTTCTCTTCTGGCCATTGCATGGCAGAGTCCGCTTCATTCCCCACAGTCATTTGTCCAGCTGCTAAAGTCTTAGATTTGTAGTTACCCTCTATCTAATAGATACTTCTGGCTACAGATTCCTTACCTTTGAATTCTCCAGGCGTCAAGCTGGATCTGGAAACCTTTGCACGAGCCTTCAGGTGGCTCCATTTGTCAGTTATGATGTTGCGGTCACCTATATAAGCGCCACCCAGGTGCTTGGATGTCCGTTAATTTTTTCCGCACCAGTTAAGCGCAAATCCAGGATGTCACTTGTTGACATGTTTTTTTCCCAACTTTTTGTTGGCTAATCATTTTTCTAGTGTTTCCAGGAGATTTCTTCTAGAAAGACAGGGTTCAAACCGTCAGGCACCTGTCACCGAGCCATGTTGGTAACCGACCCCCACCTCGTCTGCCTCTGGTATCTCAAGCGCCACCATGACTCGAAGTCATGCTCGGACTGTCGGGCCATGGCTCTGAAGGCCTTGCAGGAGCGAGCTTTGAGGCTCCCTGCGGCCCGGCAGTCGACACCAGCCAGCGAGATTCCGCGGAGATCACGGTCCTGATCAAAGAAGCGGAGGTTGCGGGGCCGCTCCCGGAGCCCCAAGTCCCTTTCCTCCCACTTGAGGTATTCAGGACACTTGGGGAAGAGGCATAAGAAAAAGTAGTAGTCAAGGCGGACTTAATCTTCGCCTCGACTGCCGTCCGTCGATGAACGAGGCTCGGTTCTGTGGAGCCAGGGTCTACTAAGAGTGTTCCTACATTTCCTGAAGCCGGAGCGACCCCCGCCAAAATAAAAATTTTATGAGACCATGCGCCGCGAAATTGAGCGGGCCAACCCCTCTGGTGAGCCTTCGGGCTCCCATCAGATTCTGCGTTGTCGGCTCCGGCCATGACGCCAGTGGGGCCTCATGGATCCAATCCCAGATCTGGGGCAAAGCTGGTTGTGCCTATGCAAACTGACCTGGCGTCAAACCTGAAGTCGGTGCCTTTGGCACCGCCAGTGCCAGCTCCATCCCTCTCCCCAATGACTCAGTTGCAACGGCGTAGATCGACGCCGATTTTTGTAGAACCCAGAGGTTCTATGTTGTCGCTGGCTATTTTCAGGACTTTTCAGGCTCGGCAGAGGATTGGGAGGGGTCTATGGACCCTTTGGAACACCAGGATGTGTCTATAGAACAGATGGACTGGTATGAGGAACTTGGGGAGGCCAGTGGGCTGGACACATCCCCAGATACATGCATGCTCTCTCTGCCAACTGTGGCTACGGAGGAGGCGGCTTCTTATGCCATGGTGAGTAGGGCAGCTGAAGTCCTTGGACTGGAGTTGCCCTCCGTGCAGGTCAGGACTAATCTTCTGACTGAAATGCTTCAGCTTGGGGCTTCCCCCTCTGAACCCCTATTGTCCTTTAATGAGGCCCTTACTGATGTCCTTCTAGGCACGTGGTCCAAGCCTAGCACAGGGGCTCCTGTGAACAGGACAATTGCAAGCCGCCATTGCCCGAATCCGGGCAACCCAGAGTTACTCAGCCAACACCCCATCGCTGAGAGCTTCGTGGTGCAGGCTTCCACTTCCCCTTGCACATTCCCTTCCGCCTCGCCGAACAGGGAATCCAAGAGGCTGGAAACACTTGGAAAGAGGTTTTCTTCCTCCAGCCTGGCATTGCAGACTGTGAATACTGCATGCATATTGGGCTATTTCTCCCACTCTATTTGGGAGACAGTAGTGCAAGTGCTGCCACAGGTCCCGGAGGAGGCCCGGGCTGTACTCTCCCAGGCATTGAAGGACGGGAGAGATGCAGCACAATTCTCCATTAGGTGTGGCCTTGGCACGACTGACTCGCTGGAGAGAGCGGTTTAGTAAACAGTGGCCTTACTTTGCCACGCCTGCCTAAGAACATCAGGCTTCTCAGGTGATTTCTAGGCTAATTTAATGGCCATGCCTTTTAACGGATCTCAAATCTTTGGAGAGAAAGCTGACTCTGCCTTGGAGCGCTTTAAGGACTCTCGTGCTATGGGCAGGCCCTTAGGCCTCCCAGTAACACCTCCTGGCCAGTCTAGATTTTGCCCATTTTGTGGCAATGATGGGGGTTTTCAGCCGCACCAACCGTATCCCAGCCACTGTCCTGCGCAGAGTTCCCAAGTTGCGAGAAGACATTGCCGCGGTTCATTCTGACCTCTGAATGGAAGCCAGAAGTCATCTACCACCCAGCTCTCCGCAGTCGCAGCCTCCAAGCACTCCTAGTCTGACTCTGCAAGACCATGCTGCTCCAGTTGGAGGGAAAATCCATCATCTCCTCCTCCACTGGAGGTCCATAACTTCAGACAAGTGGGTCTTGCAGATCATTCAGGAGGGCTAGTCTCAGCCTTTCCTTTCTTTTCCTCCTCCTATTCCACCACTTCTAGAAAGGCTGGCGGAGGATTAACATATTTCCAAGAGAGAAAGTTATAGCTCTCTTGGGCAAGGGGGCTATAGAGAGGGTCCCGGTTTCAGAAGTAGGCAGTGGTTGTCATTCCCTCTACTTTCTGATTCTGAAAAACAACAAAGGGTTACAGTCCATTTTAGATCTTCGGACCCTCAGTCTCTTCCTCAAAAAGGAGAAGTTCAAGATGCTCACGTTGGCTCAGGTCTTATCTGCCCTAGACCATGAAGACTGGCTGGTAGCATTGGACCTGCAGGATGCATATTTTCACATCCCCATCCTGCCAGGCGAAAGGAGTTACCTGCGCGGTTCAAGGTAAGCCATGAGCACTTTCAATTTACCGTGCTGCCTTTTGGCCATACCAGCGCCCCTCGGGTGTTCATCAAGGTGATGGCGGTGGTTGCAGATCATCTGCGCAGGTTAGAAATTTCAGTCTATCCCTACCTCGACAACTGGCTGTTAAAGGCGTCCTCAACCCCAGGCTGTCGTCTCCCCCCTTCAGACTATGGCGAACCTCCTGTATTCGCTGGGGTTCTTTATAAATGTTCCAAAGTCACACCTGACAATCAGATGCTCCCTTTCATCAGAGCTGTTCTGGACACAGTGCAGTTTCGGGCCTATCCTCCCAAGCAACGTGCCCAGGATATTCAGGTAATGATACCAATGGTTCAGCCTCTATCCTGGATTTCGGTGAGACTGACTCTGAGGCTGCTGGGCCTCATGGCCTCCTGCATCCTATTGGTAAAACACGCCAGATGCCGTATGCTGGCACTGCAGTGAGACCTGAAGTTTCAGTGGGCACAGCATCAGGGGAATCTCTCAAACATGGTACAGACCCCGGAGGGAACTGCGAAAGACCTGCAGTGGTGGTTGATGAACTGCGATTGGGTCAGAGGTAGACCCCTCTCCCTTCCCCAACCAGATCATACAGTAGTGAGAAATGCGTAGCACCTGGGTTGGGGTGGCAATCTGGGAGAGGTGGAGATCAGGAGACACTGGTCTTTGGTGGAGTCGGGCTCCACATAAACTTGTTGGAGCTTCGGGCAATCCGGTTGGCATTGAAAGCATTTCTTCCCTCTGTCAAGGGGAAGTTTGTGCAGATGTTCACGGACAACACTACCACCATGTGGTACTGAAACAAACAGGGTGGGTGGGGTTGTGGACCCTTTGTCAAGCGGCCTGCTTCTCTGGACATGGCTGGAACAGCAGGGCATAACCCTAGTGGTTCAACACCTGGCAGGTTCTGTGATTGTCAGTGCAGACTACCTCAGCCGTCGATGCCTAGCGGTTCACGAATGACGTCTCGAGTCGGAGAAGGCGCAAGTTCTCTTTCAGCACTGGGATGAGCCTTTGTTAGATCTGTTAGTCTCTGAAAAGAATGTGCAATGTCAGCAGTTTTTTCTTGTGCTGGAGTTTCTAAGGGGGCTGTCGCTCTTCTACGCTTTTCATCACAAATGGAGCTCAGGCCTACTGTACGCCTTTCCACCCATACCACTTCTACCCAGGGTTCTCAACAAGATCAAGAAAGACCGGGCCCAAGTCACTCTTGTGGCGCCGGATGTTGCTAGAAGAGTTTTGTATCCAGAGCTTCTGAAAATGATCATCAATCTGATCAGGCTGCCCCTTTGGGAGGATCTTCTGTCGCAGCAGCAGGGGAGGGTCCTTCACCCGTACCTGTCAACCCTCCGCCTCCATGCGTGGAGATTGAGCAGCGACTGTTGATAGCTTTCCACCTTCCTCCTGGAGTATGTGAGGTTATTTTGGCGGCCAGGCGTTCTTCTACTAAGTCGGTATGCGCCTGCTGTTGGCAAAAGTTTGTAAAATGTTGCACAGAAAGGTCTATTGACCCTCTCTCTGCTTTTTTATCTACTATCCTCCTTTTCATTCTTACCCATGCCCAGCGGGGCTCTGCATTGGGTACTCTCAAGGTTTATCTTTTTGCTCTGTCTGCTTTCTTGGGGCTGCCAGACTAACTCTTTCTTTAAATCTCCTGTCGTAAATAGATTCCTAAATGGGCTTGTACAAATGTTACCACCATCGCCCTTTGTCATGCCACAGTGAGACCTTAATTTGGTCCTCATATTTCTCATGTGTGCTCACTTTGTGCTGTTAGGTAATTGTCCCCTTCGGCTGCTTACCATCAAGATAGCCTTTCTGGTGGCGATAACATCTGCCCGGAGGGTAAGTGAGCTGTGGGCATTGTCATCCAAGCCTCCATATATGATGGTCTTTGCAGATAAAGTGTTGCTTTGCACCAAGGCTTTCTTTCTTGCCAAATTTGGTGACTCTATTCCATCTTGGTCAGTCAATCATGCTGCCCACCTTTTTTGTAGCAAACCTCTCAGCATATTAAACCCACTTTGATGCCATTGTGGGATTTAATGTCAAATGCACCCAGAGGGTATGTTAGAGATGCCCCCTGAAAAATGACCAGCCCTGGTGTGGTTCCTGAATGGCTGCCCGTCATTTGCCACCACCAGACAGGTTTCTGAACCCCTGCCTCCACTCTCCTGGTCCAGAAACAAAGCCCATCTTGGGCGGAGGTGTCATGCCTCCTCCCCCAGGATGAGCTGGGCCCACGAAGAGGAATCTTCAAAGGCCTACCGCCTCTGGAAGCTGTCCCTGCCTTTTGCTGCCCCCAGCAACTGGCTCCCACCGGTACTGCCCCCCCCCCCCCCACTTTGGGCGGGAGAATCGGTGGGAAAACCAAGCTAGGAAGAGAGGTGTGCCCACCTTTGCCAACCCCACCTCTCAGGTGGGGGAGGCGAGGTGAAGCCCACATCTCAGTCACCTCCATCTTGAAAATGAGGGGACTCAACCAATTAGGGAGAGGCTCATGCCCCCTCCCACTGGAATGTGGCATAATAGGGGGTGTACCCTCCCCAAGAAAGGGACCCATTGGTCCCGACCTGCACACCTCTTATAACGCCCCTAAATCTAGTATTTTGGGGCCATCCTGAACCTTGCCTCTTCAGATTCGAGGAAAGAAGGACCAAAGAGCTGTGTTGACCCAGGAAGAAGAGGACACCTACTTCTTTGGCCCCTGTTCTACCGACCTGTCCTGACTCCAACCTGCCTACAGCAAAGAAACCGGCAACTGGCTCCCACCGGTCCCTCCCCCATCCCCCCCCAATCTGGGCGGGAGATTAGACTGTGAAACCAAGCTAGGAAGAGAGTTGTGTCCACCTTTGCCAACCCCACTCTTCAGGTTGGGGAGGCGAGGTGAAGCCCACATCTCAGTCCCCTCCATCTTGAAGATGAGGGGACTCAGCCAATTAGGGAGATGCTCATTCCCTCTCCCACTGGAGGGTGGCATAATGAGTGAACCCACCCCAATGAAGGGACCCATTCGTCCGACCTTCACACACCTTTTAACGCCCCTAAATCCAGTATTTAGGAGCCACCCTGAACCTTGCCTCCTAAGATTCAAGGAAAGAAGGACCGAAGAGCTGGGCTGACCCAGGTAGAGGAGGACACCTACTGGCCTGTCCCGACTCCAACCAGTCTACAGCGAAGAAACCGGTGTGTCCCGCAGCCAGCAGCCCCCCAGAGGACCTGCCCTGCACTCACCTTGCAGACTGTCTCCCGTGAGCACCGGATTTGCTCACCAAAGACTCCCAAGATCAGAATCCGGATTCCAGCAACTCCATGATTCTGCACTCGATACTCACGACCCGAGTTCGAGTGGCCCAACACCACGAGGCGGTCTCCCCAGCGATCCTGACCTGGGATGTGGTGATCCCCGACCTCCCTCAAGTTTCAAGACGACGCCCGCAGCCTCGACCTGAACTGTCCCCACGACCGGAACTGGTAAGAAGAACCCAATGCCAAAAGACACCCTTGCACCCGATGCCCTCGGCCTTTGGTGGCCCAACCGACGGTGTTCAGGCATCCCCCAAGAATCCGACTTACCTCTCCAGCCGGTGGTCGCCTTCAGGAAGTCTCCCTGCCTGAGCCTGCAGCAACTTTGCTGAACCGAATGTCTCCATTGAAAAGCACAGGGTCCCCGACGTCTTCTTGGCATCCTGCACCCGGCCGCTCCAGTGCCGCTGGTGGTGCAGCTCCTGTGCTGATTGTTGGCCCCTGCAGTGCTGACCTTAACCCCAGGAGCTTTGCTCCCACACCCGAGTGGCCTGCTTGTAAGCAGTCCCTAACCGAAGGCCCCCTTAGCCTTATTGGCCAACATTGGGCCCCTGCACTCTGCACCCGGATGCCCCAGTGTTGCTAGTTGTGCAACTAGAGTGCCTATCTAGTCCTTGGGGAACCTTGGTCCAAACCCCCAAAACTCCCACTCGTAAGTCGTGTACTTACCTGAGAAACCCCTAAGACTTTTCTCCCATAGGAACCCATGTTATGAGATTTTGGGCCTAAAATGTAGAGCTGATGTTTGTATGGAGAAAAGATAACTAAACTGCAAAGTTTAAAAAGTCTTACCTACCGTGTATTGTAAGATCCTTAGGTGTGGTATCTAGGCATACAGCCCCCAGTACTTAATGTAATCTGAAAGTAATCAAAAAGTATCCTAAAAGTAATTACTGTGTAATTCATTTTGCTTTTTGAAGGGTTACCAACATGTAACCATTGCAAATCCATCTTCAATTGCATTTTTGTGTAAAGGTTTACAATTGAAAGTATATTTTACCTACCTGTACCAAGTCCTGCTTGGTTCTAGAAATAAAATACAAGTATACCTTTTTTATACTTATCCAATTGGTCTGGATTCAGTCTGAGTGTGTGCATCAGTCTTGATTGAGTTAATACAATAAATGATTAACACACCCTCTGGATAAGCCTAGCTGCTCTCCCACACTTCCACAAAGAGAGCTGTTAGTACTTACCTAATTTAGCCCCTGCTATACCTCTGGGGACTCCCTACACATTGTGCACACTATACCTTACTTTGGTATAGTCTGTACAGAGCTAGCTTCCTACACCTCCCTGCTTTGGTGACCTATTGGTTAGGGCTGGGGTGTTCCCTTTTTCAGGGCCCTAGTTATGACACACAATCAAGTCAGTCACTTCATGGCTCTGCGCTTCTGGCATGGAAAAGTGAAAAGTATTGACGTCCGCGTGCCTTGCTGGAGCTTATATCGGTGACCACCACTTCAAAACCACACAGACGTCACACGGAGCCGAATGGAGCCACCTGACGTCTCACACAAAAGATACTGCTCACACAACAGTTTCTAGATCCACCCTGACGCCTGAAGAATTCAAAGTTAAGGAATCTACAGCTAGATATTGTCTCTACCAGATAATGCGTAAAAGTAACTTGTTCTTTAGGGAAAAAGCAATGTCCTCTTAAATGTTTTACACTTTGGATAACCTCATCTGAACCCTTGGTACTATTCAAAGAAGCCCTGACTGATACCCTCAAGAGTACTTGGACTAAACCCTGCTCCTGCCCACATGTGAGCAGACAGGTGGCATGTCATCTCAGACCCTCACTAAGTAACCCTGCCTTTGACGCAGCAACCTACTCCTGAGAGCCTTGTTGTACAGGCCTCTGCTTTATGGATTAAAACCAATCTTCTTTAAACCAATTCTTCTTCTACACCCCGACACAGAGTCAAAAAGAAGTGAATCATAAAGGAAGAAGTTTTCTACAGCTAGCTTCCACCTCAGGTAATTAAGCACCAGCTGTTTGCTGGTTAGGTACTCCCATGCATTATAGGGCATGGTTACTGAGATCTTGCCGACAGTCCCACATTTGCGCCGCGTGGCACAGACTATTCAAGATGGCCAGGATGCGGCCAAGTGTGCCATACAATTATGTCTGGACACAACCAAATGTTTATACAAAGCGGTTGGCACTATCGTGGTGCTCCGGCACCACACATGGATAATATCTACCAGCTTTTCAGGAAATGTTATCGCTTCACTTATGGACATGCCTTTTAGGTTTAAATGTTTTTATTCGTTTATATCAAAACATAGACTTAAGACACTTCTCGAGTAGATACAATTGTGGCAAAAGGTAGTGTTTTGACATAAGTATTACAAACAGAAGAAGACAGAACAATCGAAGAAAAACCACCCCTCCTCCCACCCACTCTCTCCCACACCTCTTCTATATATTGCGTTGTTCTACAACATTCTTATCCCTTTGTGTGTCTGATCCAGGGCCCGTGTTGACATGTGCATTCGTGAGCCGCAGGACCCGCAGATATCGGGGGCAGGTCAGTTCTCGGAATTCTTGGGACAAAAGAGATATGTATGGTTTCCGGGGATCTTGGAAAGATGTCCCTCCCTTGTTGGATGTGAGCGTGATTTTTTTCCATCCCAAGTATGTACCAAAGGCGGTGTAACCACCCTAGTTGAGTTGGGATATGTGTTGATCCCCAGTGTGAGAGAACATTTTGTAAGGCGGCCCCCAGAGTGATGCTGATCTGCTGTCCTCATCGATTTTAGGGGCTAAGTAAGGGGGTTGAGTAACCCCCGGAAGATGTAGGAAGGAAACCCTGGGATTTCTATGCCTAAATGGTAGTCAACGTCATCCAATATTTGTGTCCAATAATCGTGAAGCTGCGGGCAGTCCCACAATAAGTCTACCAGAGTCCCTGTCTCCCGGCAGCCCCTCCACCAGTTCAGGCTATTTTGTGAACCCGTTCCGGGGTGAGGTACGAATACGTAGCTATTTCCGTAAGAGTTTCTGTGAGGACTGTGTGACGTGCAGTGTGGCGAGTTCTGAAATGAATGCTCTCCCATTCTTTGTGTCTCTCATTCTTTGTGGGTTAGTGTTCTCCCTATTTCTTTCTCCCATCTGGTCTGGTTGGTTTTGTATGTAAATACTGAGGGCTGTACTAACAGGGAATATATGGTGGAAATCAGGCCTTTATTAGACGTATTCATGACTAGCCATTTCTCGTAGTCAGTGAGGTATTGTTGTGTGTTAAGTTTATCTGGGTGTGAGAGCCAGTGTCTGAGTTGTATGTAGCATAGGCGATCTGACTCTGGAAGCTCAAAATCAGCCCGTAAATGGCATTATTCCATCTTTGTCGATCATATGTCCCATTGAGCGGCAGCTAGATTGACGCCATTTAGAGAATGCCCCGGGCGGCATCCCGGGTGTACACTCCAGGTTATCAAACAGTGGTCTCACTGGAGACGGGAAGGATGCGAGTCCGTTCCGGACTTTACATCTGTCCAAGGTTTCCATAGTTGTTTTCGTAACCTGTGAAAGGTAGAGGTTCCAGGGCTTTTGTGTTTTCTTTAGGAAGGGAATCTTCCAGAATGAGATTACGGCTACCCCCATGTCCTGGAAGAGCCAGCGATGTTCCGACTCTAATTTGTTCCATTCCACCAGATACCGTATCTGTGAGGCTTGGAAGTAGAGATGGAGATTCTGGAGCTCGAGGCCCCCTTTCGTTGTGGGGAGATAGCTCAGTTCTTTCCTCATTCTTGGCTTTTCCCCTGCCCAGACAAAACGGTGCAGTTCAGATTGCAATTTGTTACTCATCCCTGCTGGGGGTGCCAGGGGGAGTGTTTGGAAAATATACAAAATCTGGGGTAGGATGGTCTTCTTGATGGCTGCGATTCTCCCGAGCCACGAAATTGGGTAGTGCTCCCAACGCCCAAGTTCTGCTTTAGGCACGGTAATTAATATAAGAGGTGTTCTGTAGTGAAGGTGCCAGTCTTATTCCTGAATAAGACAGAGAATCCCGTTCCCAAGATATGGGAAATTGCTTCGATAGTGTGGTCACTGTGTCCGGGGGTAGATAACCCGGTCCGTTTAAAGGGGGGGGGGGATCTAGCAGACCATGTCGAGGCTCACAAGAACAGCAAGCTTCCCAGTCCCTAACCTGTACGGCAGAGGACTCAAAGTGGTCTAGATACCCGTTAGCTGCCCACACAACCCTGTTGGATGCAGGATCAGTCATTTTCTCCACAGGTAACAAGCCATAACATTCAGCAGGTGGGTCTTCCAGATTGTCCAACAGAGAGATTTCTTTCCGTCTCACCACATTGTCATGTAGTTCCTATAGTACCCATGCAGGACCTGCGCGTTTGGATAACAAACTGGGGGATTGGTGGCAGACTGGTTCCGTGCACCCCCACCGAGAAATGTTAGCCTATATGCATTTAGCTAGCTCACAGTGCCACTAGTGTCTCCTCTTATCGGGGAGAGAATAGTTTCTGGCAACCTCCGAACATGACAACCCTAATCCCTCAAGATCGTGGAAACAATGTACTACTTTTCGATCAGTCACTCGTGCTCACTTAGTTTATCTCAGAGATGCACAGAATAAACAGTCTGGGCGTTTCAATAAGGATTTATTGAAAAGTTGTTATTCTTGTGTAGAATATATGAGCTGCAACAACCATTAGGCAGTAGCAGAGATATAGGATTAGCAGTACAGCGAATATAAAAGGATAGTACAGTTCTACCATCTTGCAATAAGCATGAATAAATACATGAATATAAAATGCATGATAAAAGTGCGCGTACTCCTACGATGTCTATCTAGATGTACCTTAGTGTACCTAGCATGTGAGTAGGTGTAAAGCCAAGAATCCCTCTAGGATTTAGTCAAACCCCATTACCTTGGTCTCGAGTTGGACACCCCGCGAGGGATGTTCAGACCACTGTCAGCTGGAGCGACTGCATGCAGGAGCCTCAGTGTCTCTAGTCAGTGTGTCGGCCTGGAAGTCTCGGTTCCCTCTGACTAACACTAGCAAGAGGTGCTATATTTATACAGAAAGTGTCTAGGGCTCCTTTGTCCCTTGTTGCTTGTATTAGCCATTGTTGGATTTGAGGATGACGTATGGGATGAACCGTGTACGTAGATATGGGGAGGAAGGTGGTGTAGCCCCAGCCTGGTTTCTAAGAACCCTTATGAATATTCATTCATACTGTGTGAGTCTATTGATGGAGTTATAGGACTCTATTGTTCAGGAGAAACCCTCCTTCTGCACCCAGGACTAGAACTAGGTAAAGGTTCAATCCTAATGGCTCGTTACAGTGTAGTGTAGGGGAGGTAATGTAGGTGAAGGGGTATGATGTTACCCGGGCCTATATTAGAGTACCTATATGAAACATAACACCCACTCCTCTTCCGAACAGTCAACAATGATAAAAATGCTAGTGGACTATTCTCTTTACTAGATAGTAGTGCAAAAAACATTTGTCAGTGAGTTTTGTAAAACCTTGTTTTAAAATCATTTAAAAAACCGTTTAAAAAGGGTTAAAAAAAATGTTACTACGAAAATCATTTTCTGGAGTTGTTACTTAAGTCACAGTCCTAATCGAGTTCGTTTAAATAAGTTGAGTTTCTACAAGCGTCATAAGGCCATGCTTTTTAGCGAGAAAAGTGTCAATTTTTAGGAAATGTTCAAAATTTAGTTAAGTTTAGAGAAAAGGAAAATCCGAATTCTTTCCCAGCACACGATGAGCCAATTATAGATTAAATGTCCTGGCTGGGAGACGCAACATCATCGCTGCTTGCTGCTGCAGGGGACGGTCCTTGTAACACCTCGTAGAGTACCTCAATGGAGCACAGATGATATTCAGTACTGCCAATAGCTGGTGTAGAGGCAGCCGGTGCTGTAGTCAATACCTGGGTGCTAGTGGTGGAGCTAAAGCTCACCCCAGTTGTAAAAGGCACCTGCGGATTCTCGAGGAATGCGGTCATCAGTATAGGAATACGCTGGGGACATTGCCGAGCATGAGACCTCAAGGGTTCCAGCCTGGTATTCAAGTCTGCAGGCGTGTCCGTTGCGAGTGTCAGACAGAGGTCAACACACATTCGTCACCGCAAAACAGGCATCGAAGAACAGGTAAGATGCAGTCCATCCAGACTGGTCTAAACGATAGGAACCAAGAGGCGCTCAGTTCCCGTAGGTGAGGTGTGCCCAGATGCTGTACCATGCTTTCACTGTATTTCCGCTCTTTTGCCATCTCGTTGGTGATTGGGCCGTCCATTGCGTAGCAGGTAAATGACAATCAGGATTCCCACTATTGATAGCAGGATCAGAGGTAGACCTCCAAAAATGCTTCCAAATACGGAGTGTATAAAGTTTGGAATAACTCCGAGGATTGTCTGAAAGGTGCTTAGGAATCCTGACCCTATGGTCTTAAATAGGTGTACAATACCACTCGTATCAGACATATTAAAGATACGACCCACCATTTCTGTGAAATGAATAGGGCAGTTTGTACGTATAAGTGCCTGTATCTCAGTCGAGGTCCTTGCGATTTGGAGATCAAAGGTCTCTCGAGCGGAGGTTAAGGGTACGGTTTGCTGTAAAAGCATGGCTTTCAGTCTGCTCAAAGTATCAAATTGTATACAGGAAACATTCAACGAAGGCCATAACGGCGCCTCCCTGACTGTACTTGTTGGGGGAAACAATGCTTGCATACAGCAAGTAACCCTGGAGTTCACAGTGACCAGATAGGCAATGCCCGGAAGCATCCCACAGCAACCTTGATCGTTCAGCATCAAGTAACTCCCATTCAAGAGCAGCTCGAACACCGGTTTAATCACGGCAGCTGGAGTCCCTTTCATGTGGCAGGACAAGTTTGCTACCAACCCATTACAAGCCCCGTGCAATGAAATGTCCTGGCACATGAGAGAACCGCTTAAAGCGTTCTTGCAGTTTGTACCACTTAGAAACACTTCTCGATCCCCACTCCGGCATCAAAATCTATATGGTAAATCCCAGGATTCCTTACCCATCTTTTCATATTTGCCCGCCTGCCCCTGTTCAAGGCAGTATTGAAACTGAAAAGTAGTGACCGGTAGAGTTATGTGGCCATGGATGAGCCACTCAGTAGATGGAGCTTCTGCTACTGTAAATGGTAGTCGGTCCAGTTTTTCAATACGCAGCATTGTATATTTAGCTCTCCTTTGTGCCATTTCAACCTGTTTATCCGTTAGATTATATTCAGAAAACAGAGACGTACTGTTTATAAAACGCCATGGCACATAGCCTGCACGCAAAGATTGTAGCGTCCAGCTTAATAACATAATAGAACGTAACTGAGATTGCCCGTGTTGTAATATGGCTAAATCCTGTTCCAGTATGTCTATCGCAGAAGATGCAATGTTGCCTAAGGAATATATCCTGGAGGACAAAGTTGTTAACCCATTGTCTACCATAGCTAACGATTTTTCTATGTTAATACGGTCTATTTCCCGTATCCTCTCTGCGGCTTCTTCTTGAGATATTTTCCAAATTTCATTGTAGGCAGCATAAATGCCAGCATATTTGAAGCGTTTCTGACTTTGTTTCCTGGGACCTAGTAAAAAATCCCTAAGATCCATGTCTTCTGAGAGTAAGGCTAAGTGTTGTTTCACTTCTGTGAGTGTTAAGGTTTCTAGCCAATCAAGGCACAACTTCCCAACACTGTAGGATGTCACCACCCCTGGGTGTTCTCTTTGTTCATAACGTGGGTCTGGCCTATGGATATTGAACCCTTCGGTGATACCCAAGAATCTTTTATGACATATGTTCGTGTCTAAGGGCCAAACCACCCTTTCTTTCCCAGTAGGGTCTGATCTATTGTACTGTAAAATGTAATCTACTGTTGCCCCTTCCTGTGAAGTTGCATTGATGGTGTTGGAAACCGAGGTGTGTTCTGGTCCTTTATCTTGGCTAATCCAAGACAGGATGTCTGTTGCAGAGTTTCGTTTAGAAATATCATCTGCTGTGGAATGAGGCATGCTCTAAATAGCGCTTCTGTTCGCTGGACTTGCCAGTCTCTAGAACTCCAGACTGATTTTAAGTCTATGGTGTCATTCCATAGGTCAAACCCTTGTTCAGACAATTGGGTAATAAAGGAAGCAGAGTATATCTGCTTGGTGTTAGTCAACATAATTTTCACTGTTGATGTAGGTGTAACCTTCTAATAATATGAGGTCGGTCAGTGGTGTTAAATCCTGAAAAATATGAATATTTCTGTGCAAATGTGTGCGAACTACTTTTTGGTGGTGTAGGGCAATGTTCCCACTGTTGGTACTCAAAAACATTTCTAGGTGAAATAGATTTGTGCAGAAAATGATGACCATAATGTTGGTAACAGTACAAAGTGTCAGTCTGAATTACCTTCTAACATTTCAGTAGTCGGAAATGCATCAGTTTTTTCTAAATCAGACAACATGTTATTAACAGTTTTAGAGTCCCAATCATCAGAAAATGTACTGGAGGTAATGATATCACTTAATAAAATTTGAAATAAATGAGACATTTTTAAAAGTTCAGTAGGACCGAATATTTCGAAATCAACCTTGTCCCAAACTATACCGTCCGGTATAGGAACCGCTCTAATATTCACTGATGACAAGTCTCTCTGTTCACGATGAGACGATTGATGTGGTTTTAAAATCAAATGAACTTTCTGGGCTTCAGATCTTTGTTGAAGGTATCGTCCATTAATAAGCATGCTAAAAGTTATTACTAAGCCTAGCCAGAAAAGAAAAAATAGAATCCCAGTAATTACCCAGAGTTCTAACCAAGGCGATACCAGGTAAGTCTTTTTCAGAAAGTGTAGAAAGTCGTTAACTTGCTGCTTGCGTGATTTTTGGACTGGCGTCGTTTCCGGTTCACTTGGATCCAAAGAAAACGTATCAAAGTTCATGAAGTAGCCAGAAGCAGTTCGATCAATTGTAGGAATTGCATCGGGATTTGTTGAAATCGCATTTTGCTCTCATCGAGGCATGTTGATGTAGACGTCTGTATTTGGTCTAATTGCAACTTGAGTGTCGCTTTGAGTTTGATTTTGATGATGAACTCCGGGTTCAAGGGGAATGAGTTCCATAGCATTGTTGCATAGTCCTTCATTCCGCACAGGAGGCTCTTCAAACGTGATGAGTCTCTCTGTTTGAACTTCTTGGATTGTAGCTAGAGGAGGGCGTCTGCTACTGTGGAGTCCACGAGGCCTACTGTTCAGTATCGGCCACATAGTGTGGTTTGATTAAGTCAATTGAGACAAATCCTTTCTCCTTTTTCCCGGCAAGAGGTGGCAGAAGTACAGTTTGTGTTCCTTGAACTGCTAGGACAGGTACAGGTGTTCCGCATGATGGCCCGAATTCTTTCTTGTCCGCTATTTTCTCTCTGACCAGATTCCCGACTTTTAGGATCCAGACAGGTCTTGCCGTAATTGCCTTGACTTCCCCAGTGGCGGTCTTTTTGGTGTGGACGTTACTGTCTTGTCCTTGATTCATTTAGATCCTGTAAAACAGCCAAACGATCATGGATATCAAATGGTTTCCCATCCGCCACTGCGCCTTCACAATGAAGATCAGGTACCCACATTCTCGTCCCAAATAGGACCTCATATGGAGTGACACCCCTTAGAGAACTTCTTGGCTGGTTGTTGAGGGCTCTCTGTACCCCATATAAGTGATTGACCCAACCACCGCCCTTGCCTAATACCCTAGCTGTTAAAGATTGCTTTAAGTCCCGGTTTTTCCTCTCCACAATCGAATTTCCCCCAGGATGGTACGGAGAGGAGTACCGCAATGCTACGCCCATACTTTTTATGGCCTCTTTGTAAGCCCGAGAGCTAAACGCCGGGCCACGGTCAGAATGTAACGTGCCAACTGCGTATGTCCCTATAAAGACTCGCAAATCTTTGATAACAGTTCGAGCGTCAGCCGAGCGCTGAGGCCATACCCATAGGAATCTTGAGCATGAATCCACTGCCACCAAGATATACTTGTAAGCCCCATCAGATTGTAAGGGGCCGCAGTGATCCAAATATACACAAGCGAGTGGTTTGTCTGATTTTAATAATGGTGTCTGCGCCGGGCGTGTCATGGTGGACCCCTTCATCTGCTGGCAGATGTCACATTTCAAGACGTAGTCTTTAGTTTGTTTTGTTCTGCCACACTGTCTAGCATCGTCAGAGCCCATTACCCGTTCAGAAGCTGCGTCCTCAGAATTCTGGGCATGTCTGGTCTTCAGACCTGCAACTTTCTTTTTCTTAAATTGAGGTTTTGATTTTGGCTTGTCTTCTTTTTTAGAAGTATAGTCTTGAGAGTGCTGCTTGTCTCTGGACTTTGTACGCTCTTCTTTGTGTTTTGACTGTCCTTCTCTCTCTGAGTTTTTCGTCGAGCCCTGAAAGGAACGAGAGGAACGTGTATCAGTATCCTGATACCTGTCAGGTTTCCTAATATTATCCCTATTCCTGAGATTATACCTCTTTTCAGAGGGCTCCTGTGGAGGATATCTACCTCGGGATTGAGATCTCTTTTCTGAAAAGTTTTTTAAATTTTTTTTTATTATCCCACTTCTTTTTAGAAGAAGCTGGTGTCTGCTTAGAAGTGTCCTTTTCAGGACAGCCCATCAGTTGGGGTTTTAAAGCTTTCCCACCGAAACTCTCTGCCTAATTCTGCATATGCAGTTTCAATTATTTTGGGCAGTTCATGTTGTTGATCCAAAAGACCGAACTCCCTTAGGCGTTTGCGGATTGCCACTGAAGCTGCTTCCCCTTTAATATTAGCTAGTATTATGGCTGATACCTGGTCGTAGTTATTTAATAACTTCATCCCTAAGTTCAGAGCAGGCTCTGCTCCGTACTCATTTTGTATTTGTCTTAATACATCTGGTATTACCGCTAATGAAGGAATACCATGTGTTCTGCTATATATGGCAGCAAAGACTGTACCCCAAGAGGTGCAATTCTCTAATTGTGGTGTTATCCCCGTGGGCAAGCAGATTGTTAGCATTCTGTATTTTTCAAATGTGGTAGTATTTGGGAATACTGCCTCGATCTGAGTTATTTTCTGAGCTACCCAGAATGGTATTTGTTCACGTTTTGTGGGCAGTTTGCCCATTACCGCGTGTAATGTTTGTGGAGTTATTTTAGTTGCTGTACCCTAAGATTGAGTTCCATTTGTTGCAACTGTTGCTGGTTGGACTGTGAAAGTCCTCATGACGTATTGCGTCAGGTTTCTGTAGATTCTAATTAAATCTTTGTGTTGTATGAGTAAGTCTGTTTGTGGCATTGTATCAATGTCAGGATGTGGTGTGTGTGCCGCTAATATCGGCCATGTTGCCCCGTCTCCTCCGAGTGGGCCTAATCTTACTCTGTGTCTTATGTGGGGTAGGGCACCTTTAAACCAGTAAAAATGTTCCTGGTACGTGAGTGGAACTTCTATGTCCTCGCAAGGACCATATTCCGCTGGTGCATCTCCCTCTGTGTAAGAGTGAAATGTATGTGTTCTAGCATCTGCTTCTGGGAATGTAACCCACGAATAGAATACCTCTGTTTTGTTTGATTTGTGTGCCTCAATCACAAAAGCTACTAAGCCACCCCTAGGTGTTAAACCGTATTCTAGTAGTTTCAGGGTGATAGTACGTCTGAATTTAGGTGCAATGAGAATTCCATCCACCTCTTCATCTTCTACTGAGAGGCGTCTAGCCACCACCGGGTTATCTTGGTTGGTTGTGTCCTCAGTCATTTTGGAAAGTAGTTTGTTCAAGGGAACTAAGATAAGGTGTTATGCACAATTTTAGGAACAAAATGTCCTTCAAGCTTGATTAACCAGCAGCCAATAAATAGGATATTTCGCCTACTCAGCTGTGGCGGAGTTTTGTGCCCACCCACTGCAGACGTCTCTGGCGTTTTGTGAGTAGGTGTCTCTGAGAAATAGCACAACTGAACTACTCAGATTCTACTGTTAAATAAGTACCTAACCAACGTTGGTGGCGCCATATCGTGTAGTTCCTATAGTACCCATGCAGGACCTGCGCGTTTGGAAAACATAAACTGTGGGATTGGTGGCAGACTGGTTCCGTGCACCCCCACAGAGAAATGTTAGCCTATTTGCATTTAGCTAGCTAGCTAGCTCGCAGTGCCACTAGTGTCTCCTCTTATCGGGGAGAGAATAGTTTCTGGCAACCTCAGAACATGACAACCCTGATCCCTCAAGATCGTGGAAACAATGTACTACTTTTCGCTCAGTCACTCATGCTCACTTAGTTTATGTCAGAGATACACAGAATAAACAGTCTGGGCGTTTCAATAAGGATTTATTGAACAGTTGTTATTCTCGTGTAGAATATATGAGCTGCAACAACTATTAGACAGTAGCAGAGATATATGATTAGCAGTACAGCGAATATAAAAGGATAGTACAGTTCTACCATCTTGCAATAAGCATGAATAAATACATGAATATAAAATGCATGATAAAAGTGCGCGTACTCCTACGATGTCTATCTAGATGTACCTAAGTGTACCTAACATGTGAGTAGGTGTAAAGCCAAGAATCCCTCTAGGATTTAGTCCAACCCCATTACCTGAAGTATGAGTATGTAGGAGTCCTTCTTGGTCTCGAGTTGGACACCCCGCGAGGGATGTTCAGACCACTGTCAGCTGGAGCGACTGCATGCAGGCGCCTCAGCGTCTCTGTTCAGTGTGTCGGCCTGGAAGTCTTGGTTCCCTCTGACTAACACTAGTAAGAGGTGCTATATTTATACAGAAAGTATTTAGGGCTCCTTTGTCCCTTGTTGCTTGTATTAGCCATTGTTGGATTTGAGGATGACGTATGGCATGAACCGTGTACTTAGATATGGGGAGGAAGGTGGTGTAGCCCCAGCCTGGTTTCTAAGAACCCTTATGAATATTCATTCATACTGTGTGAGTCTATTGATGGAGTTATAGGACTCTATTGTTCAGGAGAAACCCTCCTTCTGCACCCAGGACTAGAACTAGGTAAAGGTTCAATCCTAAAGGCTTGTTACAGTGTAGTGTAGGGGAGGTAATGTAGGTGAAGGGGTATGATGTTACCCGGGCCTATATTAGGGTACCTATATGAAACCTAACAGCATCTTCAACCCTCATTAGAGCAGCTTTAGGAGGACCATTTGTCCATTTTACTGCAGGAATCTTAGGCTGTTTTGGGGAAAGAAGGCATAGAGAATGTCCAGACCTCGGAAATCGGAACTGTGTTACTCCCGTTATTTTATTGTGCTGAAAAAGTGCAGAGGCCTTCATCCTGTTTTTGATATTCAACCTCCCAGATTTTTTTTTTTTTTTTTTTTTTTTAAATATCTTTATTGACATTTTATATTTAAACATTTTACTGTGTACATACAAAGCAAATCTTCGAGTTACATATCTCTTCCTTGTAACATTGGGTATTGGCATATAAGATTCATCCTTTTACTTTAATCTGATTATCAACTTATATTTGTCAGAACCTATCATTCTTTTATACTCACGCCTTATGAACAGGTCAACCGTTCCCAGTTTATCATACGTCGGGATGAATCTTATGTTCTCCAGTCCACCTCTATGGATGAATCATTTACTCTAGATCAGGGTGTATCCCTGTCTTATATAAATGAGGAATATATATTTTTTTAAATCAAACCAAATTATCAACAAAAATAACAAAATAATAAGAAAGAAAGAACCATAACGTATGCAGTGAGAGGGTTGTGAGAACCCCTCAGAGGGGGTGTCTGTTGGGGGTATCCGCTAATAAATGCTTCAAGTGTGTTGGGAGGGTCCACCCTGCCAATCCTGCATTTATATTATTCTCGGGACTCTCCTTTTCCATATAGTTCATTATCTAGCCCTGACCACCCTATCATGCAAGCTCCCCTATTGATTCGTGTGTTGTGCCGAGGTGTACTAGTCACTCCAAGGCACTCCCACTTCGTTCATCTTCGCTGCTTGAGTGCATCGGGTTCTCCCACGACCTCAAGGCTTCTTTCCATTGGTCTGCTATAGGGCGCTGCTGTATTCCCTTCAATTCTTCCCAGCTTAGTGCTCTACCTTCTGCCCCTGCCCGGCTAATAACATCTTGGTTCCAACTAGTGACCTGTGGTCCGATAGCGGACTTCCACGTTATTGCTATTTTCCTTTTGGCTAAGCCCAAGGCTAGGTCTATTAGTCTAGTCCCAACTTTCCGAGCCTGTGGTCGCGGAAAAAGCCCCAACAAGCAAACTTCAACTGTAGGGGCCAATTCTCTCCCTAGCGCATCCTTGATCTTTGCTAGTATCTCTCCCCAATATGTCCTAAGATGAGTACAGTTCCATGTCATGTGTACAAAGTCTGCATCAGTGTGAGCACACCTCGGACACTTCCGCTGTTCCCCTCCATACGTGACATTGAGACGATGTGGTGTCATATAGGTCATGTGTATGTAATTAAACTGTATATTTGAGGCGAGTATTCCGAGGGGTCTTCTTAGGGTATTGAAGGATCTTACCCCATTCTGCTTCCGTAAATTCTCTGTCCACTACTCTCTCCCATTTCCTTTGTAATTCTCCCATTGGGGAGAGGGTCGCAGATCTCAGGGAGACATAGTGCCATTTCACTTGGTGTGACGTGGTCCCCAGGGTAAACAAGGAGTGCAATACAGGATGTGACACTGGCTCCTTCCTGCCTTTTCCCCAAAGCCGGCCGAAAGCGGGGGTTAAGGCTTTGTATATCAGAAACTGACCTGGTGGGAGATCACAGCTCTGCATCAATTCTGCGAACGGAACTAGGGTTTTTTCTTGGTACAAGTCGCCTACTGTTTCCAACCCTGCCCCTGTCCAAGACGATAACTGTTCAGTCGTGAAAATTGTCACAGGTACTCCCAAGGAGGGAGGCCTATTAGTAGTAGTATGGGAGTATACTTCGGAGTTACACTCAGCCTGCCCATGCAGCGCTTCCATGCTTGTAAAGCCGTACTCTGTAACACCGAATAATATGGGACAGGAGTTGTCGGCTCCAGCAGTTTAGCCACCAGTAAATTTGGGTGCGCGCCGGGTGCGGTGAGAGACTGTGTCGAACGCCGCTGAGAGGTAGAGGAGGATGAGGGCTGCTGTTTCTCCTTTGTCCAGTAGGGTGCGGTTGTCGTCTGTTGGGGCGTGGAGGGCGGTTTCCGTACTGTGGTTTTTTCTGAAGCCGGATTGGGAGGAGTCGAGGATGTTGTGCTCTTCGATGAATGTGGCGAGTTGGCTGTTGATGGCTTTCTCGATGACTTTCGCTGGGAACGGGAGCAGGGAGATGGGTCTGTAGTTTTTGAGGTCAGTGGGGTCCGCCAAGGGTTTCTTCAGGAGGGTGTTGATCTCGGCGTATTTACAGTCGTCGGGGAACGAGGCGGTTGCCAGGGAGCGGTTGATGGTGTGGCAGAGCATGGGTGCGATGGTGTCGGCGGCTCTGTTGAAAATGTGGTGGGGGCAGGGGTCCGTGGGGGCTACGGAGTGGATTGACTTCATCGTCTTCAGTGTGTCTTTGGTGGTGAGGGCTGTCCAGTTGTCGATCTCTGGCTTCAGGGTGTCGGGGGTGGTTGATGAGGGTTCAGTGTGTTGGTTGTCTTCGTCGAAGTTGTCGTAGATGCTCTTGATTTTGTGGTGGAAAAAGGTGCTGAGTTTGTCGCAGAGGTCTTCTGAGGGAGGAATGTCGGTGGACTCGCTGGTGGGTTGGGCGAACTCCTTGATGATGTTAAAGAGTTCTTTGCTGTTGTGTGCATGAGTGGAGATTCTGTCTTCAATCGCTTTTTTCCTCGTTTTTCTGATGAGTTGGTGGTGGGCGTTGGTGGTGGCTCTGAAGTTGTTGTGGGCTTCTGTGGATTTGGTGTTCCTCCAGGCCTTTTCGAGGCGGCGGCAAGTGCGTCTGGACTCTAGAAGTTCGGTGGTAAACCATCTAGCTTTTTTGGCGTGGGTGTTGTTGTTTTTCTTGAGGGGGGCTATGGTGTTGGCGCTGTCGGAGATCCATCTGTGCAGGGTTCGGGCTGCGGTGTTGGGGTCGTCGTTTTCCGCGATGGTTGGGGTGGAGTTGCTGAGTGATGAGGTTAGCTGGTCGTCAGTGATTCTGGTCCAGTTTGTTCGTGGGAGCAGGTGCTGGTGTCTGTGGATGGTGGGTGTTCTGAAGGTGAAGTGGACGCATCGATGGTCAGTCCATGGGAGTTCAGTGGTGTGGCTGAAGGTGATGGAGTTTCCTGTTGTGAAGAGGGGGTCGAGGGTGTGTCCTGCTGAGTGCGTGGTTTCGGTCATGATCTGGCGGAGCCCAATGTTGTGGAGGTTGTCCAGGAGGGATGTGGTGCTGGGGTCCAGTTTTGTCGAGGTGGAAGTTGAGGTCTCCCAGTAGGGTGTAGTTGGTGGACGCGATGGCATGCGGGGAGATGATGTCCGTGATGGAGTTAGCGAAAAGTCAGCGGGGTCCAGGGGGTCGGTAGATGAGGGTTCCTCGGAGGGTGGTGGTAGGGCTGGCCAGTATCTTGAAGTGAAGGTGTTCCATCAGGTCTGTGGGCTCGTCGGGGAGTGTGCTCGGCCGGAGGGTGGATTTGTGGACGATGGCGATTCCTCCTCCCGGGCGGGACAGGTCCCGGACCCGATATCTGCTCAAAGCTCTCTAGAAGCCTGAGAGCCGAGGCAGCGCCCGCCACTGCCTCCTTTAGATAAATCAGCAGATCGTCGGCATATAGAGAGATGGTATGTACCCGGCCATCGACCCAGAGTCCCATCCCTTCACCTCCCTTTCGAATCAACTCTGCAAGTGGCTCAATTGCCAACGCAAATATTAGAGGCGAGATGGGGCATCCCTGACACGTCCCACGTGTGGTCTGGTATTGAGGCGATACATTTCTACCAGTCTTAACCCTTGGCGTAGGAGAAGCTTAAAGAAGTTGTACCCACTTCACCCATCCCTCTCCCAGGCCATGCGTAACATCACTTCAAACAGGTAGTTCCAGCTGACCGTATCAAAGGCCTTTTCAAGGTCAACCGACAATACTGCCGATTGCCGCATGGTTCTCACCTCGGTGTGGTAAAGGACCGAATAAAGCCTGCGAAGGTTGTAAGAGGTGCTACGGGAAAGTATAAAACCATTCTGATCAGGGTGTATAAGGGCCTGCATATGTGGTAACAATCGGAGCGCCAGGATTTTTCTGAGGATCTTAAAGTCCAAATTAAGCATAGACAGCAGCCTAAATTCCTTAACCTGAGCTCCCCTCTCCGTGGTCTTGGGGAGGGGAATCACCAACGCGCTCCGAGTGGACTCTGGGAGTCTGCCGAGGTTCATGGATTCCTCATACATGGTCACTGAGTGCGGTGCAATCTTATCAACATATCTCGCATAAAACTCTGCTGGTAGAGCATCCGGTCCCGGTGTCTTGCCAGTTGCCATATCTGCAATGGCAGAACGGACCTCCTGTAAGGTCACCGGACATCCCAACTCGTCTTTTAGTTGGTCATCTAGTGTCTGCAATGGGAAACTATCAAGGAAGTCTCCGACAGTGGAATGAGGAACCAACGGGGGGCTGTGTATAGCTTCCCATAATAGTCTTGAAATAGGGCATTGATTGCCTCTGGGCAATAGACCAGCTCGCCCGCATCTATCCGTGCCAAGGTGATCAACGCTCCCCGGGATTCTGGTTTAATCAACCATGCCAATAAACGCCCTACTTTCCCCTCCTCCCTCTACACTTTATCCATGTATTCCCGGTAACTGTGACATCGCTGCCGTTCCAATGTATCATTGTAGCACGCCCGTGCTGCCTGTAAACTCAGTGCAGCTGTGTCCTCCCTCCCCTGAATGTTATCTAACTGTTTAATCTTAGCCTCCAAATCCAGCAGTTCCTGCGGAATCTCTCGCTGCGCCGCAATCGATTGACCCAGGCAATGTCCCCTCACCACCACTTTAAATGCCTCCCATTCTACCAACACTGAGAATGCAGTGTGGGTGTTAACGGAAAAGAATGTATCAACCAGTGTGCCCAGGGACTCCCTAACGGGGCATCTTTTAGCATCAGGGGGTTCAGCCTCCATAAAGGAATCAAAGGACGTTTCCCCATAGGCTGGTGGTGCATCCGGAGTGGACTATGATGTGAAAGGGTCCGTCCTAAGTATTCTGTATGTATAACAGTGCTGCTAAAGGATGGTGTGCGTAAAAGGGCATCTAATCTGGTGTTCACCTGATGTATAGTGGAGAAGTAAGAGTATTTTCGGTCTGTCATGTGTTGCACTCTCCAGATGTCTTCGATCCCCCAGTGGTTCATCCAATCTCGGAAGCCTGCAGCTATCCGGTTAGTCTGTGCCCCGGGTAGAGGGGGGTGGGATCTATCGACCGTAACATCTGCGACACCGTTAAAATCTCCCCCAATCACAAGTACCCCCCATACATTCAGCCATTTGGGCCGAAAGAGTAGCAAAGAAAGCACTTTGGTCATAATTAGGTGCATACACGCTGGCTAGCATCACCTCCCGACCTGCCAGCCTTCCCACAATAAACACAAATCTACCTTCACTGTCTATCAGTGAATGTGTAAAACCAAAGGGGACACCAGGCCGTATCCAAATCAATACTCCACGAGCATATGCCGAAAAGGTGGTTGCAAATAGCTGCCCCCTCCACCTCCTACTTAACTTATCAACTTCAGTTTTAATTAAGTGGGTCTCCTGAAGGAAAGCTATGTGTATCCCTCTTCGTTTTAAGTAGGTATACACATTATGGCGCTTTGATATAGACCCCATCCCCCTAATATTCCAGGTTAAAAACCTTACAACTTCTTTTGATGGTGCCATAATAACAATCTGTTATTCAACCCATCCCTCGTGGCCCTCCCGTGCTGTTGACCTTCCAGTCCCAGACTCCCCCTCATTACCGCATATCAAATAACAAAAAACACACAAAAGACCCCCCTGTTGAACAACTCCCCGATCCCAGGACAGTCTGGCAACGGCCAGCCGCCCAAACCAGACACAAAACATTGTCAATTAGATAAAGTCCAGACCCACGAAGAGAGGGACCGTAGGAGGGAGTGGCACAGGTAAGGACTATCAAGAAGTAAGAGCCCTGTGCATAAAGCACCAGCCCAAGTTGGCCGTTCTCAGCCGGCGCCCAGCCCCCCAGCAGGCGGCACCCCACCCCCGCAGAGGCCCCGAAGGTTCAACAGTATGTCTCTGGTTCAAGCAATCTCATCTGCTGTTCTTGGGTTTACCACCGGAAACACCACGCTGTCAGTTCGAGAGGAGTCTGATCCCGATCCTTCGGTCCCCCTGAGCGAGCGTGATCCGGCCTCTGGCGTGGATTTCCTGTCTTACATGAGTGCAGCCACTGCCTGCAGCGCCTCGGCCCTTTCCCTCTCGGTCTGCGAGGAGCTCGGTTTCTTTGAGGCATTTCGTCAGTCTCCTCCGGAGTCGTCTCCTAGGTTCGCAGACTTGGGTCTGCGTCTCTGTTCTCTGTGTTGCCTGAGGTCTTTCCGTTCTGTAGGCTTCGACCGACCCAGGCCATTTTGGGGTCATCACAGAAGTGAGCCTTCCCATCTAGGAGGATACGCAGTTTGGCCGGAAACATCAGGGAATTTTGGAGGCCCTCTTCTCGTAGAGCTTTTTTGCCCTGAAGAAGGAGGCTCGCCTCTTTTGTACCTCCAACATATAATCTGGGAAGATCGAAACGCTGCTGTTATCCACCATATATGGACCGTCTGTCCGGGCTTTTTGCAGCAGGATGTCTCTATCTTTATAGTGTAAGAACCTGGCCACTACTTGCCGCGGTGGTCGCCCTGGTGTCGGTGGTCAAGCAGAGACCCTATGCGCTCTTTCCAAGGTGTAAAATATTGACAGGCCCTCCGGTGCTACCACAGTTTGGAGCCAGCGTTCTAGGAAGGCGACCACGTCTCTGCCCTCCGGCAGGCCCAGGACCCTAATGTTATTCCTCCTATTCCATCCTTCAGCATCTTCTGCTCTCTTCTCCAATAGGCGGACCCTGTCAGTTAGATTCCACATCTGCAGCGACATTGCCTGTTTTTGCGGCGCCAATTCAGCAATAGAGGACTCATTCTGCTTCACTCTTTCTGTTAGCTTCGCATGTTCTGCTCTGAGGAGGCCTAATCTGTGAGAAAGTGCCCTCTTTCTTGCATGGTATGCCCCCACTTTTTGCTGAATTGCTGATGTTCTTTGACTGAGTGTGCCCTGGGTTCCTGCTAATCAGGTGCCCAGGGCCTATGTTCCTTCCCTAAAACTGCATTGAAGCCTAAACCCAATTGGCATCTCTGGCCACATGTCAGCCCCTAGTAAATGGTACCACAGGTACCCAGGGCACTGTGACCAGAGAAGGCCTCTAAGGGCTGCAGCACTTATTGTGCCACCCTTAGAGGTCCTGTACCCTGACACACACACACTGCCTTTGCAGGCTGCGTGTCTTGGTGCAGAACAAAGTGAAGAGTCGACATGGCACACATCCCTGTGTGCCATGCCCACAAACCACTGCCCTGACATACATCAGTCACCCCTCTAGCTGGGTGCCCTATGCCAGTGGTGAGGGTACAGGTGCATGAGCCCTGTACCCCTACAGTGCCCAAGTCCATTCCTGGGCACTGTAAGTGCAGTGCTGCCATTAAGAGTATATGGTGCTGGGAGTTTGTCATTACGAACTCCACAACACCATAATGTCTACACTGAAGACTGGGAAGTTTGGTATCAAACTTCTCAGCACATTAAACCCACACTGATGCCAGTGTGGGATTTAATGTAAAATGCACAACAGAGGGCATCTTAGAGGTGCCCCCTGAAACTCGACCAACTTCTAGTGACCTGACTGAGTTGCTGCTTAGGCTGCCACCAACAGACATGTTTCTGGACCCCTGGGTCGAGAGCCTGCTGCTCTTGGGGGCCTGAAACAATGCACATACTGGGACGAGGTACCAAGCCTCCTCCCCCAGGATGGGCAGGGTTCACGAAGGGGAAGCTTCAAAGGAATGCCGCCTTTGTGAGCCTCCCCAGACCCATTGCTGCTTTCAGCAACTGGTCCCTACTGGTTCTACCCCCCACTTTGGGCGGGAGAACCGGCGGGAAAAACAAGTGAGGGAAAGAGGTGTGCCCACCTCTGCCAACTCCACCCCTCAGGTGGGGGAGGCGAGGTGAAGCACAACTCTGAGTCCCCGCCATCTTGAGGATGGGGGGGACCCAACCAACCAGGGACAGGCTCCTGCCCCCCTCCCACTGGAGGGTGGCACGATAGGGGGTGTACCCACCCCAGGGAAGGGACCCATTGGTCCCTGCCCTTTACCTACCTGTAACGCCCCTAAATCTAGTATTTAGGGGGCACCTTGAACCTTGCTTCCTCAGATCCAGACAAGAAACAAGAAGAAAAGGACGAAGAGCCGTGCAGAGCCAACAAGAGGACGACGCCCACTGACTTGGCCCCAGCCCTACAGGCCTGTCTCCCTTCGAACCTGCTCCTGCGAAATCCCGGTGTGTCCTGCAGCCAGCAACCTCAAAAACCCGGAGGACCTGCCTGCCTTCACTTCCAAGCCTGCTTCTCCTGTGAACACCGGACTTGTTCAAACTGCAGCTTCTGGCTCCGGCCGGATACCACGAATCCAGCCCACTCTGCACCCGCCGAACCCGGCCCGAGCTCGAGTGGAAAAACACCACGAGGAGGTCACCCCGGCGATCCTGACCCGAGATCCGGCGACTCCTGACCTCCCTCAAGGCTCCAGTCGACGCCTGCAGCCTCAATCCAGAGGATCCCCTCTACCGCAACCAGAGCGGGTAAGACTTTCCGACGTCCCAAGGCACCCCTGCACCCGATGCCCCACGGCCTTGTGTGCCCAAACCAACGGTGCCTAACCAACCCAAGACATCCTAACTTACCCCTCGAAGTGGTGGTCGCACCCAGAAGATCCTCGTCCCCGAGCCTGCAGCGTTTCTTCTAACCGGAGGTGCTCCATTGAAAACAACAGGGCACCCGACCTCAAAACACCACCCTGCACCCGGCCGCCCTAGTGCCGCTGAGGGTGCACCTTTGGTGCTAATTTGGTTCCCTATTTGCCCTGACCTAAACCCTAGGAGATTTGCTCCCACAACCCAGTGGCCTGCTTGCCAGCAGCCACCAACCGGAGACCCCCCATCCTCCATAGGATAACATTGGGCCTCAACACTCTGCACCCGGCCGCCCTAGTGCCGATGAGGGTGAAACAAAAGTGGATCACTGACCCTGGGGGACCCCAAGTCTAACCCCAGAACCTTAACTCCCACAGTCGATTACTAGCCTACAAACCGATAACCTGTTTTTCCTCTATAGGATAACATTGACACTTTTTCTCCCAAAAGTTTCTAAGTGTGGAGTTTTGAAATCTAAAAATATTCTTTAAAAATCGCACGAATAACCAAAACGTGTTTACTTACCTGTTTGCAGGAAATGTCCCAGTGCTGAATCTAGGTATCCAACACTGAGTTAGAAAAGTAACGTGAAAAGTAACTTACCTGCAATTTACTGGAAAAGCCTATTCATTTCAATCTACTGCTCCAAAAAGTTTTTAAGTGTGGAGTTTTGAAATCTGAAAAAATTCTTTAAAAATCGCACGAATAACCAAAACGTATTTACTTACCTGTTTGCAGGAAATGTCCCTGTCCTGAATCTAGGTATCCATCACTGAGTTAGAAAAATAACGTAAAAAGTGACTTACCTGTAATTTACTGAAAAAGCCTATTCATTTCAATGTACAGTATTTGCTAAGTGCTGCAACCTACTGCATCCCCTGTAAATCAAACAAAGTACAATTTCTATTGCATTTTCAAACTGTTCTATATTCAGCAACTTATTACTGAAAAGTATTTAATGCTTACCTGTGCCAGGCTTGCTTGGTTCTAAAAATAAAACAGTATATATTTTTATACAAAAACAATTGGCCTAGAGTTCAGTTCTTGAGTGTGTGAATTCATTTGCTGACTGAGTGTGTACATCAAGTGCTTAACACTGTCCTCTGATACTGCCTTACTGCTCGACCACTCTACCACAAATAGAGAGTAAGGTTCTATCTAACTTTAACCTCTGCCTACCTCTGGGGTCACCTGGACTCTATACACACTATACCTCATTTTGGTGTAGTATATATAGAGCCAGTTTCCTACATAAACCCACTGACACTGTGCTAATATCTTGATGTAGCGTGGCTTTGGTGTCTGCTATTGCGTCTAAAATCTTAGTTAACTGTTGTTAGACCTCATCTTCTGAGAGGGTATTATCTGTGTCTTTCACCGCGTGGTCCTGGGTCTGCTCATCCGGTTCCGGTCTGCTTCGCCCTTGGTTTACCCATTTTGCATTCAGTAGATGTGGTACTGCGTCGATCGTGGCAGTATACTATTTCTACAGAGTAATCCACTCACAGTTTGGCACTAAAACACCAGCAAGGTCAGCGACTTGTCCAGACTCAACGTGCCCTTAGTAATTCGTTTAATATCTCCTAAGCTCGTGGTCTATGACTGCACTGGTATCCCAGGCCTTTGGTCTGTGCAGCCCAATCTATACCGGGTATATACTGTGGAAGGTGGGGTCCAGCCGATCTCCACCTCTCAACTGAGCCACGAATGAGCCTACCTTATGCCCAATTTCAGGGCTACTCCTCAGTGCTCATAGACCACAATCTCCAAGACAATTGCCCTCTGCTAGCACCAAACTCAGGCCACTGGGCAGATTGCTCTAACCTGCAGCCGTTTTTCACTCTCCTCAGTTAGGCTCCAGGGTTGCTGGCACTGTCTGTTTCACCAAATGTCCCTAATTTCACAGGTAGCTTAGTCCGGTATGGGCATCTGCTCTCTTCTGGGCCTACTCCGCCTCTTTACCTCTGCCGCCGGACCCCGACATAGGCCCCGATATTATCACTGGGCCGAATCACAGGGCTGCGCCCGCCCTGTGATGCAACAATTCAGTCCCTGCCCCCACCTCACCTCAGTAAATTGTAAGCTCCTCGAGGCCCCCGTATCCCGGGGCCTCTCCGGTGTTAGTGTCCACGCTCCCAGTCTACAGCCAGGGATTCGCCGCTCGGAGCTCCGGCCAGGCTGCGGCCACGCCCCGGTGCCTTCAATGCCGCGGGCACACCACAGTCCATCGTGGACCACCTCCACATGATGGTGAACCTCTTACATCGCTGGGGTTCATAAGTGTGCTGATGTCACACCAGACTGCTTCTCAGTGGCTCCCTTTCATTGGAGCCATCCTGGATATGGTGATGTCCTGCCTTTTCTCTCTTCAGATAAAAAAATTCCAGCACATTCGGACTAGATACTGACGTTTCGGCCTCAGTCATATTTGCTTCCTGCATCCTGCGCATTGACCTTGCCAGATGGCACATGCAGGCTCTGTGGGATCTGACATCTCAGTGGGCATGGCACCATTGGAACCTATCGGATTCTATTCTTATTTCAAAGGAGACTGCACAGTATCTGCAGTGTTGACTGCTTGACTGCAATTGGACCAGTGGCAGATCCCTCCCCCAACCCTACCTAGACCTGGTGGTTTTGCCAGGTTCATCACTAGTGGATTGGGGAGGTCATCTGGGAGAGGTGGATATCAAAAGACTCTGGTCTCTAGTGAATGAGCCCCTTCACATCAACCTGATGGAATTGCAAGCCATTACCTTAGCGGTGAAAGTCTCCCTGCCATCCATCAGGAGGAGGCTGGTTTAGGTTCTCATAGACCACACCACCATCATGTGGTATTGCAACATGCAGTGAGGGGTGGGGGTCCGGAGTCCTGTGCCAGCAAACCCTTCGGCTCAGGAACTGGCTGAATGGTTGCAGCATTTCCCCAATCTTTCACCACCTGGTGGTATCTTTACAGTCCAGGGCAGACAAACTCAATTGACAATGCTTAGCAGATCATAAATGGCAGCTACTCCCAGAGGTGGTACAGGGTGTCTTCCAGCAGTGGTTAGAAACCTATCTTGATCTCTTTGCCATTGGTGAGAACACACAGTATCAGCACAATTGTGCGTTATAGTTCCAAAAAAGGTTTCATTGGGACTCATTCCGCCTAGAGTACCTCACAGGAGGCCTGTATGCCTTCCCGCTGCTACCACTCCTGTCCTGTGTTCTGAAGATCAGGAACAGCTAGGCCCAAGTCATCCTTGTGGCTCTGGATTGGGCCAGCACAGTATTGTACCCGGAACTCTGTGCATAAGCATTTGTCGTCTGATCAGACTGCCATTTCACAAGGATCTTCTTTTGCAGCATCAGAACAGGGTATGCTCCTGCGCAATTGATACCTTCATATGTTGAGATTGGGTGGTGGCAGTGGACTGCATTTGATCTCCTTCCCGAAGTAATGGGTGTCATCCTGGCAGTCAAGCAGCCTTAGTCAAAGACAGCGTATGTAGGGCGCTGGTGCAAGTTTGTGGCTTGCCGTTGCACCTGTAACACTGACCTGTTGTAGGTCAAGCTGTTGGGTGTGCTACTGTTTATTTTGTCTTTGACCATGCAAGGACTTGCAGTGGTTAGGGTTAAAGGGTTAGTTGTCAGTGTTTTTGGTCTTCTTGTGTTTACTGGACCAACCGTCCTTATTCAAATTCATGGTTGTTGTGTGCTTTCTCAAAGGTTTGATCCAAATGTCTCCATCTAACCCCTGATGCCACACTGGGCCTTTATGTGGTTATTGCACAGTTGTCCCTTATCCCCGAATACGGTCTTTCTCATTGTGATCACCTCTGCTAATCACAGGAGTGAACTTCAAGCTTCGTCCTGCCAGCCTCCTCCCTACACCACCTTCTTTCCAGACACATTGGTGCTGAGGACTAGAGTGGTCTTCCACCTAAAGTTTTGACTCCCTTTCACGTTGGACAGTGCATCACTCTTCCGGTGTTCTTTTCCTCACCTCACCCCTCGAAAGGGGACGGGAGGCTCCATTGCTTGCACTGCAACTGAGCGGTCAGATTTTGCATTGATTGTGCAAAGAACATTGGGTTGGTTAACAGCTATTTGTGTGGTTTTCTGTGGCAAATAAAGGCAAGGCCGTGCAGAAGAGGACCTTATCCAGATGGATATTCCTCTGCATTAAGATCTGCAATGCATTGGTAAAGCTGTGGCCTTCAGAATGCTTGGGGGCCCACTACACCCCAACAAATGCTGCTACCACTGTGCTAGCATGGGGGAGTGCCTGCCTTGGATATTTGTCAGTTTGCATCCTGGTCATCAGTGCAGACATTTACTAAGCATTATTGCCTTGACAGCCAGGTACAGCGGTAAGGGCACTTTGGCTGTTTGTGAGGACATTGGGTGTATTATCTGGTGTAGTTGTGCAACCTCACTGTGTAATACTTACCAACCCGTTTAGGTCCCTTAGGTTTCATTTGTCAAACCTGCAGCTCAACCCTGGGTAGCTGTGGCCTGACCAGCAAACCTTGCACAAAGGAACAAGTGAAAAGCATTTAAACAGCACTAAGTGAGGAATAAATCAACAAAACACCAAATAAATCAGACACCAATTTATTTTAAAAAAATGACTATTTGATGTATTTTTAGACACCACAACAAATAAGATACACCAGAGGGTTCCACAGGTATAGACTGTTCGAGGCATGTGAGCTGTAGATTCACATGCTTTCCATACTCCTGCCCTGCCATCTAGTGTTGGGTCCGGATATTTGCAAGTTGTTTTTCTTCGAAGAAGTCTTTCCAGTCATGAGGTAAGGTGACTCCTCTTTTCGGTGTTAGTGCGCATGGGCATCAACTCCATTGTTAGATTTTTTTTTTTTTTCCGGCCATCGGGTTCCGACGTGAATTGCCGCCCTCCGGTTCAAAACCGTTCTTCAGGTTCCCCTCGGTGAGCAATCCACTATACCTGCGTCGGTATTGTTTCGTACGCGTATCCCACTTCTCCGCGTATCGTATCGGTGGAAGAAAATTTATTTTTCGATAGGAAGACTCGTGGAAGTCCGTTGGGCCTAACCGCGTCGGTCCACCTCACAGTCGATGGAACAGACTCCATTCACATTCTGCCCTCAGTGCCACGCAAAATATCCGCGCACCGACTCGCACAAAGTGGGCAACTTGTGCTTATCTCCAGAGCACAACGAACAAGACTGCGACGAATGCAGATTCTTTTGATCCAAGAAAACTCTCTGCGATCGTTGGGCTCGAGCTCGTGAAATGCAAAGCCAGAACATCAAATACACGCCAGACATTTGGTGAAGGATCCGAGCAAGAAGAATTTGATGCACAAGGGGCCGAAGAGGAACAGGAAGAGCAGCTCTTATCGATTCCAGAATCGGACTCGGAGGTGGAAGAGGACATACCGCGGGGTCTAGGTCCCGTGAGTACCGAACACCCCTTGCCCTGAAATCCAACCCAAAATAAGCAGAAGGCTTCGGGTCCACCTCCTGGCCAAGGTCGGCACCGAGACCATGTTTCTGATGCCCCGCCTCCCGGCTCGGCACTGAAACCCATGGTCAAGCCTTCCTGCTCAGGATCGAGTCGGCCAAAGTCCGGCACCGAGCCGAAGCCTTAGAGATCAAAGCCAAAGACTGCTTCAGCGCCGAAACCCTCGACTCCAAAATTCAAAACCGCTTCTGAGCTGAAAGGTCATTCCATCCCGGTACCAAAGTCATCGGCGTTGAAACCGAAAAATGCTCCTTCGAAGCCACAGGATGCGATTCTCGACTTACCACCCCCTAAATCGGATCCTAAACAAAAGAAGATTTATATTAACCCTGAAACAAGACATCTTCTTACCAAACTGCCTCTCAAACGCAAACCTGAGTCAGAGGACATACATTATAAGATTCCTTTAAAAAAGAAGAATGTCGGTACTAACCCTTCTCCTCCTTCCACCACGTTCCCCTATACCTTCACCACCTTCTCCAGTATTGGAACATTTCCTTATTACACCATACAATTCTCCACCCTCACAGCCTGATGATGATGGAGACAATGGAGATATTCAATTACCTGTAGATCCTTGGAAAGACTTCACTATTGATCCACCTACAGATGACCCAGACCTTTACCCTGTAAAGCCTTCCCCTCCTGAGAACAATGTAGGTTATTTAGAGTTGCTTGCTAGAGCTGCACAATATCACGGGGTACAACTTTACAAAGAATCCCTAGCAGAGGATTTCTTGTTTGAAACTTTAAGTAGTACACGCAGATCTAGTCAGACTCTCCCTATGCTCAAGGGCATGATGAGACATGCCGATGACATCTTCAAAGACCCTGTTCATGCTCGAATTCTGACTCCCAGAATAGATAAAAAGTATAAGCCTGCTCCTTTTTATCCACTTTGCATTAAAGGGCAGTTACCTCTAGACTCTCTAATGCCCGTAAACGGGCTAATTCACAAACCTCTGGGGATGTCCCCCCTCCGGACAAGGAGTCAAAATTAATCGATGCCTCTGGCAAACGAAGCTACCCAGGCCCTCTTAGCCAATTATGATGAGTGCACTGGGATGAAATGGGGCAATTGCTCCAATATCTCCCTCGTTCTCACAAACTGTCACCAGAACATTTGCACCTACTCAAACAGGAAGCCCAGTCTCTCTTGCTAAAAGGAGCCATAGAGCCAGTACCATTTCAATATCAAGGGTCAGGCGTTTACTTCCTGTATTGTCGTGTAGTTCCTATATATATCCTATACAGAATCTGCGCGTTTGGATAACATGAACTGTGGGTTTGGTGGCAGAGTGACTCTGAGCACCCCCACCGAAAATGTTAACCTGTTTGCATTAGCTAGCTCACAGTGCCACTAGTATCTCCTCTTATCGGGGAGAGAATAGTTTCTGGCAACCTTAGAACATGACAACCCTGATCCCCCAGGATCGTGGAAACAATGTACTACCTTTCGCTCAGTCACTCGTGCTCACTTATTCGGTCTCAGAGAGTTACACAGAAGAAACAGTCGGGCGTGTTACAATAAGAATTTATTGCACAGTTGTTCTTCTAGTGTAAAATAGATGTGCTGCAACAACCGTTAGACAGTAGCAGATATATATGATTAGCAGTACAGTGAAAATAAAAGGATAGTACAGTTCTACCATCTTGCAATAATCATGAATACATACATGAATATAAAATGCATAATAAAAGTGCGCTTTCTCCTACGATGCCTATCTAGATGTACCTAAGAGTACCCAGCATGTGAGTAGGTGTGAAGCCAAGAATCCCTCTAGGATTTAGTTGAACCCCGTTACCTGAAGTGTGAGTGTGTGGGACCCCGTCCTGGTCTCGAGATGGACACCCTGCGAGGGATGTGTTAGACCACTGTCAGCTGGAGCGTCTGCATGCAGGAGCCTCAGCGTCTCTGGTCAGTGTGTCGGCCTGGAATTCTCGGGTCCCTCTACCAACCCTAGCAAGATGTGCTGTATTTATACAAAAAGTATCTAGGGTTTCTTTGTCCCTGGTTTCTTGTATTAGCCATTGTTGGATTTGAGGAAGACGTATGGGATGAACCTTGTACGTAGATATTATGCAGGTGGTGTAGCCCCAGCCTGGTTTCCAAGAACCCTTATGAATATTCATTCATACTGTGTGAGTCTATTGATGTAGTTATAGGACGCTATTGTTCAGGGAGAAACCCTCCTTCTGTGCCCAGGACTAGAACTAGGTAAAGGTTCAATCCTAAAAGGCTCGTTACTGTGTAGTGTAAGGGAGGTAATGTAGGTGAAGGTGTATGATATTACCCGGGCCTATATTAGGGTACCTATATGGAACATAACAGTATTTTCGAATTCCCAAGAAGGACGGCTCGTTAAGACCTATTCTGGACCTCGGAGAACTGAACGTCTACATACTGTCAGAACATTTGCACATGGTGACTCTTCAACAAGTGCTCGACTTCTACAGCACGGCGACTTTGTCTACTCTAGACTTAAAGGACGCATATTTCCACATTCCAATCAACCCAGCTGATCGTAAGTATCTCAGATTTGTGATAGCAAGTCAACATTACCAATTCAAAGTACTACCGTTTGGAGTCACGACTGCTCCCAGAGTATTTACCAAATGCCTGGCAGTAGTCGCAGCTCATCTGAGAAGACCGCATATCCATGTCTTCCCCTATCTGGACGACTGGCTCATCAAAGCCAGAACTCACCACAAGTGTCCAACACACTCAAGCCACAATTCACTTACTACACCAACTAGGGTTTACAGTGAATGCGCTGAAGTCTCATCTACAGCCTTCAAACACACAGACTTATTTGGGCGCTACCATAGACACTCAAAAAGCTCTAGCCTCTCCCAATGCAGCCAGAATTCAGTCTTCAGTCTCTTCTCACTCGGTTTCAGCCCAACCACTCATTACCAGCCAGAGTCTTCATGCAACTGCTGGAAATGATGGCCCCTTGCATCATAATCGTACCCCATGCAAGACGACCCATGCGTCCCCTTCAAGAATGCTTAGCAAGTCAGTGGAATCAGTCGCAGGGTTGATTAACCAATCTAGTGTTGGTAGATGGCCGCACCCATCGCTCTCTGCAGTGGTGGAACCCACAAAATGTACCCAAAGGGCGGCCCTTCACTGACCCTGTTTCACAGACAGTGCTAACAGCAGACGCATCGCTCACTGGTTGGGGTGCTCACATTCAAGGATTGTGGAGTCTAAAGCACAAAAATCTTCCATATAAATTACCTAGAGCTACTAGTAGTGTTTCTAGCGCTCAAAGTCTTTCAAACCCACCTCGTAAGCAAAGCTGTCCTAGTCTGCACGGACAACCATGACAGCTATTTACTATATACAAAAACAGGGAGGGACACACTCTTTCCAACTGTCAGGCCTAGCACAAACCATTTGGAAATTGGCGATACACTACAAGATTTATCTCCTGGCTGAGCACCTTCCAGGAGTAAAGAATCAGATTCCAGACCTTCTCAGCAGACAGAAGCAGCAAATCCACAAGTGGGAACTTCATCCTCAGGTTCTCCTCCCCTACTTTCGGGAATGGGGATTTCCTCAGATAGACCTGTTAACCAAAGCAGAAAACGCAAAATGCCCAAGCTTCGCCTCCAGGTTCCTACACCTGCTCTCCAAAGGCAATGCTCTATGGATGAACTTGTCAGGGATATTTGCCTACGCTTTTCCGCCTCTCCCACTTATTCCACTGGTAGTTCGGAAGCTCAGGCAAACATCCCTTACACTAATTCTCATAGCTCCAAAAGGGGCACATCAACCCTGGTTCACCACCCTGTTGGAGCTGTCAATAGTTCCACACCAAAAGCTACATCTCACCTCCAGTCACTCGGAGCCTCGGAGAAATCAGGCATCCAAATCCCAAAGAATTCAACCTGGCGATCTGGCTCCTGAAGTCATAGAGTTTGGTTATTTACACTTACCACCAGACTGTATGAATATCCTAAAAGAGGCTAGAAAGCCTACTACTAAGGCATGTTATGCAGCAAAATGGTAGCGATTTGTTATCTATTGTACCAATAACAATATCTGTCCTCTTGACGCTTCTGTACAGAACATCATCTGTTACCTGTTACATTTACAACAATCAGGACTAGCCTACACATCCATTTGATACATTTAGCAGCAGTAGCTGCATACTTACAAAACAGACAACACTTATCTCTCTTCCGAGTACCAGTGATTAAAGCCTTTCTGGAAGGATTAAAAAGAGTGATACCACCAAGCTGCACCAGTGTGGAACCTAAACATAGTACTTACAAGGCTAATGGGTCCACCATTTGAACCAATTCATAGGTGCCAATTACAATTCCTCTCATGGAAAGTTGCTTTCCTCATCGCAATAATTTCACTGAGAAGAGTTGGTGAACTCCAGGCATTAACTATACAAGAGCCTTTCTTTCAGCTCCATAGAGACAAGGTGGTGCTTCCCACCAACCCTAAATTTCTCCCTAAAGTAGTTTCTGCCTTTCATGTTAATCAATCAGTTGAGTTACTCGTGCTCTTTCCTCAACCTGATTCTGTAGCAGAACAAGCTTTACACACCCTTGATGTTAGGAGAGCTCTACTATATTACATTGAATGAACAAAAGAATTTCGCAAAACAAAGCAACTCTTTCTTGCTTTTTCTCCACCACACAAAGGCAATCCCTTATCAAAATCAGGCATTGCAAGATGGATCTTAAAATGTATCCAGACATGTTATCAAAAAGCAAAAAGAACTTTGCTGATACCCCCTAGAGTGCATTCTACTCGCAAAATAGGGGCTACTATGGCCTATTTTTTTTTTGTATTTTTTTTTTGTCAAAAGTCATATACATTGCAGTGCCCCTTAACCCAGGAGACACCTGCCACATAAGACATATCAAATTATTGTCCTTGACAATTAGTTTATACATTATCATCATAGTCATGAAACACAATAATAACGTAAACACATTGGAACCCCCCCCCCGTTGCACTAACACACTACTGCGTTTCGTTTGCCACCGCATCACCCATCCCAACAAATCAATTCCCTCACCACATATCCGGTCCCTTACCCTAGGGGCCCGCATATCAACGTAATACAGATGCATCCACCGGGGGCACCGGGTCCAGGTCTAGATCTCAATAATCTGCCCATCTTTTCCAGATTTTGGGGTGCTTTTGCGGGCAGCCCCTGGCCTTGAATATCGGGATCTCTAACCCCATGCTAAAATCCAGCCCATTTTTCCATGCCGAGAGAGAAGGGGGGGCCGTCGCCTTCCATAGCCTTGCTATGTCTCTTTTAGCCAATGTCAGCCCCAGCAGAAACAGGTGCCTCTTGTAAATGTTACCTCCTATACCCTCCATGATATGTAAAATTGCCAATCTTGGTGAGGAGGGGAGCGCCCACCCCAACACCTCCGCCAAACAGGCCAGTACCCCTCTCCAAAATTTCGTGAGTGCTGTACAGTGCCAAATTGTATGAATTAGGGACCCCTCCTCCTGACCACAACACAGGCATATCGGGGATGTAACCAGGCCCTCCCTCCACAGCCTGAGCCTGGTATAATAAACCCGGTGAAGGTATTTAAATTGAATAAGACGCAACCGCGTTGCTATCGCTGCTCCCCTAGGAGAGGTCAGTGCGTCCATCCAATAGTCTCCATCTAATTGGCCAAGATCCCCAGCCCATGCCTCTCTAAGTTTATCCAATGTAGTGGAGCTATGGGTCACCAGTGATTGATAGATCTTCGATATTTTATGGTCCGGCAAATCACCCATGAAAACCTTGGCCTCAATTGGACTGAATTCGGGGAGAGCCTCTAACCCCGATATACTAGGAGAAATACATGCCGAAACTGGAGGTATTTATAAAACTGAGTTCTTGGCATCTGGTACTCTTGCTGAAGTTCTTGAAATGATTTCAGCACTGAGCCCCGCATTACATCTCCTAATGTGGAAATTCCTATATTATCCCACCCTCGGAATCCTGATAACGCAGCCAGCTGCGGCAAACGACCATTATGCCACAGTGGGGTCCCCCAGTCAATTTGTTCCACCACCCCATCCTACGGAGGGACTGTTTCCACACCTGGAATACCACTGAGTGGCCGGCGGTAGAGAATTACGTAAAGACGCCGAATACAGAATGATATGTAGGGTGGACTCCCCCATACACTTCCGCTCCACTGCGTAAGCAGGGTCCTCCCGGTCTCCATACCACCATTCATTCAGCATCAGGACATGCGATGCCATACGATTGGACATCCGGCGTGGCCAGCCCTCCGCAATACGTTGACTGAAAGCAAGTCCGCAACGCCACTCTGGAAGCCCCCCTGCCCACAGGAATTGTCCCAGCGCCGCATTAACCTTGCGAAACCACGAGGGAGGTACCGGATATGGATGGTTCTGCAATTGATAGAGCAGGCGCGGCAACAACACCATTTTAAAAATTGCAGATCTGCCGTAGATAGGAAGGGGCATGTGCGACCAAGTTTTCATCTCCTCCCTTACCCTTGTCCATATTGGTACAATATTCCTATCCCACGCTACTCTCGGCAGATCCGATAGGAAGACTCCCAGGTATTTCACACCCTTTGTCGTTACCCGTACTGCCGAGGCCCAAGACCCCAGGCCCGCAGTTCCCCCGAGCACCCACATAGTGGATTTACGCAAATTCATGAAAAGGCCCGACAATTCACCAAAAATTAGCAAAATGCGAAGCAGGCTTGGTCCGTCCTATTTATGTCAGTTAAAAAGAATAGGACATCGTCCGCATATAAAGCGATGTGGTCTGAGAGCCCATGATCCCACTCAAAACCCACCACTTGTGCATCCATTCGCACCCACGCCGCCAAGGGCTCCATGGCTAGAGCAAAGAGATATGGCGACAGGGAACACCCTTGGCGGGTGCCTCTGCCGATTAAAAATGTGAAGGATGTGGATGCCATAACCCGCACCGACGCCGTGAGATTCGTATATAACAGTTTTAGATATGATGAGAATCTCGGGCCAATATTGAGACGGTCAAGGAGTGCGAACAGGTACACCCAGCTGAGCGTGTCAAACGCCCTGTCCATAGCCGCCAGCAAGAGAGCAGCCGGCATTCCCCTTCCCTGGATGGTAGCTATGGCAATGTGCGCACGTTGGATATTATGACGTGTAGCCCACTGGGGCATAAAGCCAGCCTGGTCTGGATGGATCAAGGTAGTTATGTGTGATTGAAGGCGCTTGGCCAACACTTTGGCCAGAATTTTGGCCTCGACATTCAACAGTGAGATGGGGCGATATGAGGCGTGTTGGTCCGGAGGCCGGCCTGGTTTATCGAATACAACTACTTCCGCGTGTCTCCAATCCCGCTGCAGACGACCCCGATCTCTAGCTTCCTCGACAACTTGGAGATAGTGCGGCCCCAATTTGGAAAAATATTTCTTAAAGAATTTGCATGGGAACCCATTCGGACCCGGCGCCTTTCCAGAGTTTAATTCTCCCAGCGCATTGCAAATCTCCTCCTCGGTGAACGGACGTTCAAGGTCTACTCGTGCCTCCTCTGAAAGGGCGCGAGGCGGTAGGTCGGCTATAAAACGATGTATCATGTCTTCCTGCAGGAGTTCCCTAGGGGTGTATAATTCTGCAAAGTAACGTGCGAAAATCTCGGCTATGAGGGATGGGTCACTCAGAACCCGTCCATCTGGACCCGGTATATTTGGGAGAACCTGGGGCTGCAAGTCCCCCTGGCACAGTCTATGCAGTAATTTACTGGACTTGTCGCCCCATTGGTAAATTCTGCTATGGGACGCTAGCCACACGAGGCGGGCCTCATCCATCAGGGTATCTGCATAGGATTGTCGTGCCCACACTAGCTGTCGGCGCACCAGATTCTCTCCCTCCCCCCTACTGCTCTGCTCCAGTTCCAGTAAATGGGCCTCCGACCACAGAAGAGATTCCCGCCAGGTTCGACGTGCTGCCGCGCAGAACGAAATGTCAACCCCCTCAAGGTGGGCTTCATGGCCTCCCACAAAGTCGCTGCCTCAGCTACCGTTCCCACATTCGTATCTAGATATTGCTCCATTGCCTGCCCTATGTGCTCCCGATACTTCTCGTCCTGCAGATGCCATGGGGAGAGACGCCAACTAAAGGGCGGTTTCTCAGGACCCAACTGTGCCGTCAAAACCACTGGGGAGTGGTCGGACAGACCCCGTGGGAGAATCTCCACTGCCCTCACCCTTCCGACAGCTCTTAGCGGTACAAAAATATGATCAAGACGGGAGTACGAATCATGAGATGTCGAGAAATCCGTATATCCTAGTTCCGCCCCATGCAGCCGCCTACATGAATCCACCCATCCCAGTCCTGTCGCCAAGGAGTTCAGTTTTGTACTGTGTTGGACATTGGAAGAACCCCCTGCTCTCCATCTATCTATGGCCGAGTCCATTACATCGTTCCAATCTCCCCCTATGATCGCCAACCCCTCCGTCATATCGGCCCACAGGGTCGTGAGGTGCTCGACTAACGCCCATTGTAGCGGCGGGGGGCATAAACACAACCCAATACCACCTGTTCCTCATAAATGGTACCCTCAATAAATACGTATCTCCCCTGGGTATCTGTCCATGTCTTGACATGCTTGTATGGGACCCTACGATGAAGTAAAATCGCAACTCCTCGGGACCCCCTGGTAAAGCCAGAGTGATAATCTTGAAAATAACCATAGCGGAGGAGACATAATGCTTTAGTACCCATTAAATGCGTCTCCTGAAGCATCAGGACATCTGCTCGGTACCGTTTGGCCTGTTGGAGTATAGCCCCTCTTTTGATCTTATCCAGTGCACCTCTGACATTCCAGCTCACTATTCGAAGGTCTCCTGCCTGGAGTCGCGCCCTATCTGTGGGGCTTGCCATCGAAGGGTTTCTGGACATCGGTGTGTGGGCAGCTATAAGCCAGTGAGCGAATGGTGACCATGTGTGGCAATGGCGCAGTGCAAACATATAACGTGTGTACCCCAACTTACCCCTACCCCCCCTATATCTCAAAACAGCTGAAGTATCTGTCGCGGCTGAGGTTTGTTGCGGACCCCAACGGGGGCCCCCCGCTCCCTCCCCCCAAATGGATCCCCAATAACCTGCCCATAATCAACGGGCGCTCCCTTTGACTATTGAAAGTCGAACTGAGGTACTAGCCCCTACTCATGTTTCGTCAGTTTGAATAAATGACGTCATTAGTCCCCCATCCGGGAACGTCCTGACGTGACTACGATGCCGAAGACCCCTGCCGGGGCACCGACGTAGATCTGTTGGGATCACTGCGGCGTCTTGATCTCGATTTCCTGGAACCTTTGATCTTGAGCTTGGGTGGCCTGCGGACGACTTCACTGGACGAGGAGTCCGACTCCAACCTGGGCGGCGTGCGGGGCCGAATCTTCACTGTTTCATCTGCCCAATTGAAGACATCTTCTGGTGATTCAAAGAATAGTGTATGGGATTGGTACACCACCCGCAGCCTGGCGGGATACAGCAATGCATAGGGAAGTTTCAGCTCACGGAGGCGGGCCTTGGCTGCCATGAATGACTGTCGTCTCTGCTGGACTAGTCTCGTATAGTCCGGAAATATGAGGATACGAGTGTTGTCGAACAACAGGGGTTCCTTGATTCTAGCCTGTTTTAAGATCGCGTCCCTGTCGTGGTAATTTAAAATCTTGGTGATGACCGGCCTCGGTCTAGCTCCCGGGGGCGGCTTCTGCATAAGGACCCTGTGCGCCCTTTCAACAACAAAGCAACAGGATAGCGACTCCGGGGGGAGCCAGCTCACTAGCCACCCAGTTAGGAACTGTTCCATATCCCCCCCTTCACATCCTTCGGGGAAACCAACAAAGCAAAGGTTGTTTCTCCTGGCTCTGCCCTCCGCTTCTTCCACCCGCGAGGCCAGACCTCTGGTGATTGTCTCCAGCTACGCGACCTTCTTCTGCAAAGTAGTGACCGAGTACTCCACTCCCGAGACTCTGGTCTCGGCCTCAGTAATGCGCTCCACCGCATTTCGAAGATCTTGTCGTAGGAGCGTAACGTCGGAGCCCACCTCTCCAATCTTCGCTTCCAAGGCAGCTCTAGACTGTGTGATAGCTGCCATAAGTGCGGCATTGTCCGGAATGCCCCCCTGTGCACCTCCCTTGTCAGTAGTCGAGGCCCCGGCAAAGCGGTCAAACGTGCTCTGCTTGGCAGATCCTCCCGCGGTTTTATCCTTCGTCATGGTGCAGTTCTGACGCCTATCCCTCAAGATGGTGGTCCAGTATCCCCCTAGACAGGCCTCCAGCACAAAGCACACTGAAACGGCCTGTGGCGCGTCGATCTTCACTCTCGCGGTCTCAGCTGGCAATATCTTTCTCCGCTTCGGACCTCTTGAAGTGCAAGACACGGGTGGAAACCTCCTGCCCACAAGCCGCACCGGGCACTAACCCGGCCGCCTCTGCGGACAGTCATGTCTCCCCCCCCCCCCCCCTATTGGGTGTCCCCTCATCTTCTCAAGCACAACCTCCAGACGACCAGGGAAGCATATCCGACCCCCGCACCGGCCTCCTCTGTGTGTATGATGCCTGGGCCCACTCCTCACAGAGTAAAAAACAGCAGCATTGTTAAGGTCCAGCAATCTCTGGCCAGCCCCCACACCGCAGACCCACTGATTACCGCCAACCAAAGTACTGCAAATGGCCGTGCAAGACTGTTCACCGCTACTCAGGGCTCCCTGCTGTCCATGAAACTCATCTGCCAAGGGCCCGCGCTCGGCCCTGCCTCCCAGCAACTCCAATGTCACACTACCCCTGCCGTCGGGGGCAATACAGCACCGGGCTCAAGCCGTGGCGCTATTAAGCACCAGAAAAATCTCAGCGTCTCCGCACCATGAGGCTACATAGGGCTTGTGCGGCCCAGCGGCACACATCCAGCCCCCACTCTGCAGGCCCCAGTACTGCAGCCGCCTGGGAAACGGCCTCATGCGCCAGCCCCCGGACCTCCAATCGGGCCTCAGCGCCACTCCAATAGTCCCGCAGTAGTCCGTCCGGCCCCCAGCAGGCACCGCACTCGTCACCGGCCCCTGGCGTAGCGAGTATCCGGTGCTTTTGCAGAAGGTGGCGGTCCCGAGAGGACTAGGTTCTTGTGGACGAGGTCGTGGAGCTGGTGGTCAGGACAGGGCTCAGAATGCTGTGGCCTCGCAGGGATGTTCTGATCAAAATTATTTTGATGACCCTCGGGGAGGACAGTATTATCATGATGATTTTGATATGGATGAAGTGACAGGAATGTCTTAGAGCTAGGACAGCCAGGGACAAGATGATACCTGTAGATCAACGTGGTCCGTATGTTAGTGCGAACGTGCATGGTTCGGCTAAGGAGTTTTTGGTGGATACAGGTGCGACGAACAGTTCTATTTCTCGTTCCTTGGTCCTTGGGGCGGCTCTGGCTGGCCATAATAATGTTTCGGTAGGTTTTTCTGGTGTACCGGTTGTGAGCCCCATTTCAAAACCTCTTGCGTTGACTATTGGTCCTTTCACTGTGGATTTGCCGTTCTTGTTGACGTATAATTGTGGAGAGAATTTGATGGGTTCGAACTTGTTGAAGAAATTGCATGCTACGATTTATTGCTCCCCAGCAGGTGTTTACATGACAATGGGTCCGGGTGTTGTGCGCGCTACGCAGTGCCTGTCCAAAGATTCGCCTCTTCCTGCGGAGTTTAAAGATGTACCGCCCACCCTTTGGGTGACAGTTGACACAGATGTGGGATTGTTACAGATACCGCCAATTTCGATCCGAGTTAAAGACAATGCTATTTTACCTCGCATCCCTCAGTATAAAATACCGCAGGCAGGTGAGCAAGCTTTATTGCAGATTGTACAGGATTTGATTGAGAAAGGAGTGGTTGAGGAGACGACTGCTAATATTTGTAATTGCCCTATTCTTCCCATTCTCAAACGGACACCTTCTGGTTCCTCTGATGACCATGCAGATGTTTATCGCTTTGTGATTGACTTGCGTGCAGTTAATAAAATAGGGATTCCCCAGTTTCCGGTGGTTCCTGACATTATGACTCTTTTGACAATGATTCCTTCTTCTGCTACATACCTTTCTGTCATTGACTTGAAAAACGCATTCTTCAGTATTCCCATTCATCCTGACAGCAGGTATCTGTTTGGGTTCACCCTAGCTGGTAGAAGCTTTAGATTCTGTCGCGCTCCTCAAGGCTATACAGAGAGTCCGAGTATCTATAGTCAGGCATTGAAAAGTCAGCTGGATTTCTTGTCGCTCCCTACAGGTAATGTATTGCTTCAGTATGTCGATGACTTGCTCATCGCCTCGGATACAGAACAAGGTTGCAGAGACAGTATGTTTAAATTGTTACATTTAGCTCAACATGGCCATAAAGTATCCCTTTCCAAATTTCATTATTGTCATTAGGAGGTCACCTACATAGGTCATCTTTCGAAGGAGGGTAGGAGACTGACCCCTGAGCGCATCAGTACCATTGTTAAAATGCCCGTTCCGCAAACTCAGAAAGATGTGCGCGCTTTCATAGGTATCACTTCCTATTGCGGGCAGTGGATACCTAGCTGTTCGCTGTTAATTAAACCCCTGCTTGCTCTAACACTAAAAGATGTTCATGAACCCCTGCCCTGGACGCCTGAATGTCAGCAGTCTTTTGAGCAATTGAAAACTGCGCTTTGTTCGGCTCCAGTACTCGGCACCCCCGACTATGCTAAGCAGTGTGTGTTGTACGTCCATGAGATGGCCGGTTGCACGCTTTCTGTTTTAACTAAAGAATTTGTAGATAAGCAACGGCCGTGTGCTTATTTCTCTGCTGTGCTTGATCCAGTCGCACGAGTCCCCCCGAGCTGTCTAAGAGCGGTCGCGGCCGTGGCTGTCTCAATAAGACAATAGTCTGGACTCATACTTGATACTGACCTCACAGTCATGATCCCCTATGCTGTGGATACACTTTTGAATAAAACAAAGACACAGCACCTCACTAGTGCTCGTCTGACAGGTTATGAGCTAACGCTGTTCGCCAAACATATTACGATTAACCGATGTGCCACTCTGAACCCAGCCACCTTACTACCCCTCCCTTCTGAGAATGAGGAGATTGACATACATGATTGTATCTTCCGGACAGAAGAAGAGACGAAAGGACGGGTAGACCTGACTGATGTTCTCTTATCTGACCCTCGAGGGGAACTATATGTCGATCGCTCCTGCTTTAAATTACCAGATGGCACTACAACTGCTGCGTACACTATTACTACACTGCATAAGGTAGTTGAGACATCACGAGTTTCCTTTCAGTCGGCCCAAGCTGCAGAGCTTGTTGCCCTTATTCGAGCCTGTGAATTGAGTGAGGGATTGGTTGTCAATATTTATACTGACAGCCAGTATGCTTTTTTAGTCGCCCATAATTTTGGACGACTCTGGGCAGAGAGAGGGTTCCTTACTTCCCATGGCACAAAGATCCAGCACAGTCATCTTATATAAAGGCTTCTGTTCGCTTTGACACTCCCTAAGAAATTGGCAATAGTGAAGTGTAGCACCCATAGGAAAGTTACTGACGATGTAGGTAAAGGGAACGCTTTTGCAGATCAGACAGCTAAGGAAACAGCCCGGAGTAGAATGAAAAGAATGTTCGTGGCAGGCCCCGCTAGGTGGGTGCCCGAGATCACCATGTTTGAGGATACACTTGAGAGTGTGAAGGAAATACAGAGTGAGGCCACAGTGGGAGAATTAGCAGTGTGGCAAGAAAGTACAGCACAATTGAAGGATGAGGGATGTTGGATCGACAAGTCAGGGAAGCAAAGATGTATGTTGCCAGATGCATATGTTCTTCCTGTAGTCATGATGGCTCATGGCCCAGCCCATATCAGTGCTAAGGGCATTTGCAAGTTGTTAGACCCTGTATGGCAGCATGATAAAATTTCAAGAACTGCTGCACATTTAGTGAAGTACTGTATGGTGTGCATGATGCACAATCCTGGGAAAGGTACCCCTACACTACCCGGTAATTTTGCACCTCCCACTTCCCCTTTTGAGGTCCTCCAGATGGACTATATCGAGTTAGAGAGTGTCAATAATTTGAAGTACGTGTTGGTGGTTGTTTATGCGTTCAGTAAATGGGTTGAGGCTTACCCCACTAAAGACAATACACCCATTGCGACTGCAAAGGTTCTCCTGAAGGAGTTCTTTCCTCATTTCGGCTTTCCCCATTTGATCTGTAGTGATAACGGAAGTAATTTCAATGCCAAGGTTATCCAGTTAATATGCGACTGTTTGCACATAAATCAGAAGTTTCATGCTGCAAATCACCTACAGTCAGCAGGTTTGGTTGAGAAGTACAATGGTACTCTCAAACTGAAGTTAGCAAAGATTCAGGAGACAACAGGGTTACAGTGGCCAGATGCTTTACTATTAGCTCTTTTGTCGACAAGAACAACAGTACATTCTAGGACAGTATTTTCACCCTAAGAGGTCGTGTTTGGACGTCCGTCAAATGTCTGGGGCGTCCCGCGCCCTCGTAGGTTCTCTGATAGAGTATCCATTGTTGACAGACTATCTATGCCAGTTAACTGAAAATTTGCGTTCAATTCACCAACAGGTCTGCGAGTCCCTTCCACCCACTCCAGAAGGGCCCGGACATGACATTTGGCCTGGCGATTTTGTCTTAATCAAGAACTTTCAGCGGAAGAAGAGCTTGGAGCCCCGCTGGAAGGGACCTGAACAGGTCCTTCTGGCCACCCGAACCGCCGTGAAGGTCGCCGGCCGAAAGAACTGGATTCACGCCAGCCATTGCCGCTGGATACCCTTGCCCTTGCCCTATAATCAGTGGGTGAGGGATGGCATTGGGGACACTGAGTGTGAGAATGTGCTGCAGTTCGTCGGTGCCTCAGTTCCTTCAGTGATGCAAAGCTTACATGGACCCAAACGGATGCGGAGAATGATGAGGTGCTAAATGCATTGGTTCCTCCAGAAATTCGAGCCATTGAGGAGCCGCTTTTTGTTGACCCCTCTGTGCCTGGAGTCACCAGGTATAATTTGCGTCCTCGGATGAGGAATGGTGCACCAAAGGAGAAGTCAGATTAGCCAGGGATGGACTGTGTAAGTTAGGGTGCAGTTTGCTATCGTACCAACGGTGTTAGTTCAGGGTGTTGTGAGATTGGTGCACTGTTCTGACATTGGACAGGATAAATCGAACGTGCTCCCTAGGAGGGGGGTACATTATCCTGTGCGACATGGGATTCATCGAGAGCTTAGGACAGAGCAAGCTCCACCGCAGGTGCTCAAGAGCACCAACGCTGATGAACAATAGGAGCCTGTACCAGTGAGACTCAGACGGATACTGGGAACAGTTGCCTTTGCTATCAGTCTTATTTCATTCCTTTTCTTGCTTCATAATGCATCCACTTGGTTGACCTATTGAGGAGGAGGAACAGCCGTTTGCATCACCACGTTTAGCGCAGGGTTGGTCAACAAAGAGTACAATAGTTTGCATATTAATTGTTGTGATTATGCTAATGATAATACTTGGAATATCCTGGTTTCTAGAGGAGAAGTATCCTGTACACACTTTGGTTGGTCCGACGCCTACTTCCCCAGAGCATGTTTTTGTCACTTTGGCTCCACACAAAGCAGCTCATAGGTTGCCTTACACAGACAATGTATTTATACAAATGTTGCATCAAGGTCATAATGTGTCCAATACAACTAAATGTTGGGTTTGTAGATTGCTCCCCTCAGTTACTCATAAGAGCGACAATTTGTTGTCCATGCCATTGTCATATATTGGTAGCTGTGAAGGTTGGTTTGAATTGTTCATTATGGTGCACTATCATTTCCAACTCTCTACTCTGGTTATGACACCTGCTGATTCTCGCACTGTGATAGAGTATATATGTTTTCATCACGGGTTTACTCCTGTAGGACCGGCAGGACAAGGGACCTTCGGTCCATTGTCCCTAAAATCCTGTATGAGCACATATGAAAAAGTGAAGAACGAAACATGGCTACGAATGGAAATGGCTGATTTCCAAAGGTTCAACACCTCTGAGTATTTTCAATCTTTCCAAGCTCGCAATATTACTAAGGACAAACCGATGCCGGTGTCCGTTGTCAACACAACAGCTAGTTTCTGTGTCCAGGGGACTGGGGAGGTAAGGGTGGGGAGAGTAAATTCAATTTCACCTACAGACTTTGAACGATTAATAGTCCGCCTTTGATCCTACCCCATAATGTTTATTTTGTCTGTGGATCCCAAGATCATGTCTGGCTTCCGAGGGGATGGTCAGGCAGATGTTACCTCTCTTTCCTCCGCCCCCCTGTGTATGTTGCCCCGTCCAATTATCATAAAGATCATCAGCTGCAGCGTAGGAGTACACACTTGTCCCGAGTCAGAAGGGTTGTTGACACAAAGGATATAGATCAGACAGATACCACTGCCCAACAATTTGGGGATGCTTTGAAGGGCCTACTACCTTATTGGGGTCCCATGGCTAATAGCCTTAAAATTCGTCAGCTAACAAGAGTTGTTGAAGGGGTTATCAATACAACTGCTGGGATAATGACAAACATCACTGCTGAGCTCCAGGCTACGAGATTAGTAACTTTGCAGAACAGGATGGTGTTAGACGTTATCCTTGCAGATCAGGGAGGGGCTTGTCACATCATTGGCAGCAGCTGTTGTGTTTACATACCTGACCACGCCCCCAGCGTGTATGCAGCTATACAAAAATTGCATAGACTTTCGTCTGACATACACCAAGAGACAGGTACTTGGACCCTATCTGGGTGGTTGTGGAATATGTTAACAACATGGGGTTGGAAGATCCTCATATTTTTGATTGTGGTTGCTAGTATTATTTTTACATGTTGCCTCTGTATACACTGTCTCCCGGCTTGTTGCACCTATTGTGTAAATGCTATCACCCCTAAACAGAAAATATCAGTTCATGATACTAGTGCTGCGATCATGTTGCAGAAGAACATTGAGGACATGATGCAGATCGATGAGGGTGTCTTTGAATACTGATTATGTGAGCACCGGCTTATAGTCATGTTTCTTATCCTTACCACTTGTTATACGTTTCCTGATGGTAACATAAAATTGTTAGCCTCTGCTAAAAGGAGGGTCTGTTAGAATAAAAATGTCTTAGCTGTGCTGCTTATGTATTGTACGTCTTAAGTTAGCATTCGCGGCAACATTTTATGTTTGCCCGCCATTTTGAGCCATTATCGAAACTAATTTCTCTCCGTCCCTGCTGAAGCAGCTTCGATAGTTTTCGTTTTCCCAAGGTTGGGCCTTGCTGTACTAATGAATACACTGTTCTTATTAGCGCATACGTTTCTCACTAGATAGAGGCCTGCTCCCACCAGTCCAGCGGCGGGCACAGGCAGAACGACCTTGGCATAGAGATAGTGTGTGCCCGGTCTCAGGATCGAAACTTATCCTTCTGTACCTCCTTTGTGTAGCTGCCGCCATCCGGAAATTTCCAGTCTGGGCGTGCCTTCATTGGTTCTGAATTGTATATAATGTATCACCATGTTTTCTGATGTCAGTCCCTCTGCAGCAATCCACAGAGACTGGCAGACTGGGCTCCGCTCGAGTGCATCTGAATAAATATACTTGGTTTGTAATCTCTACTGTCTGACCGACTCTTCATTTGTATGGAAGGCTGAGAGGTGGTCGCGAGTGACCCGAGTGACCCTAATCGGGTCACTTCCTTCAAGGGGGGGACCAGCAATGACCTCAGAAACAGTAACCTCAGCAGGTGGTACAGTCTTCAGTCAGTTCTGGGCACTTTTATCCTTTGCAGGGCTTTCCTTCGGAAGTGGGCGTGAATCAAGTGATGATGGATGCTGAAGATGCTCAAAGGATGCTGCGTGTGCGATGCGGTCGACGGTGGTCTTGCTGCTACTGCTCCTTGGTCCACGAAAGGGATGAGGAGGTCCTGGTCACACAATTGAAGTCCCTCAAAATCCTCTCTGCGCTGACAAAAGTCCAGTCACCAATGGACTACCAGTTGCCCCGTATCATGGTTACTGGTCAATCGTTCCTGGATTGATAACTCATCCCCTGGAGGTCCCATCTGTACTCTGACGACACTCCCAGGTTCAGCCAACCCCGGTGCAACTTTGTGCGTTGGGTCTTGGTCCCTGATGCTGCACCTCGGTGGTTGACAGGTTGAAGATTCTTGGCTACCAAATTGCTGGCTTCTCAGCTGTTGTGTCCCTAGGCTGTGAACAGAAGGCCAGCTCACTGACCCGTGGAGTCGTTTGGCTTTGGCTGGGCTCTGGAGACGACTTCTCCCCGAGCAGAACACAGCAGGCACAGTTCCTCCTCTTTGCTAGCCACCAGAGGCAGCAGGTGCAGTCCATGCCAGTGCAGCCCCTCTTTGGCGGTTCCACGATGCAGGAGGGCAGTCCTTTTTCGGTCCTTCTTCCAGCTTAGTCAAGATCATAGTTTGAGGTGCCAGTGGTGCCCTACGTTTTTCTCAGAAAATGCCCTAGGGCGGGGTGGGGTTGGTAGCCAGTGGGCTACCAGGTTCCCTCCCACCTGATGAACACTACCTGCAAAGTGTGGCATCTGGGCATCCCAGGATGCACCATTCGGCTTGCTTCCAGTATGGCAGGACCCCTTCTCTCGGCATGTAGAGTTCCCTAGCCCAGCCCAGAGGTGTGCCTACGAAGGGGGCTGCATGCCCCTAGAAAACTGGTTTGACAACTGGTTTCCTCTCTTCTGTCCCAAATGTCCGCCCGTCTTACTGAACAGTGGGGGACCCCCTTTCCCAAATGTTACCCATGTGCCCTTCAAAGGTGGCTTGTCCTTTGAAGCTCACCTTTTGAACCAAAACCGTATGGCTTTCTGCAGGAGTGAGGTGACACCTCGTTCCAGATCAGGCCCTCATTGTCTTTTTTTCCTGGGATTCATTAGCATGTCTCCCCAGAAGGGAAGAAAGCGGTCTCAACGACAGGACACCGTGTGCAACTGGTTTGTGCACAGGGGACTAATGGCAAAAAAGTGGCTACTTTGCTAAAGTTGCACACTGCAATGTCTACATTAATTTTGACCTGAGAATCAAGTCTAGCTTAATGTAACAAGTTGTTTGATACCTTGGATGACCCACTTTAGCCGCACTGTTCCAGAGTTAGCACAGCTGAGGGTTCAGCGTGTAACTCTGAACTCGCCATTTGGGCAAGCAAGCTTTCCCACAGTAAAAACAATGGGTTCGAGGCATATGAGCTGTAGATCACATGCTTATGCATAGATCGCCATCTAGTGTTGGGCTCGGATGTTTGCACTTTGTTTTTCTTCGAAGAAGTCTTCCTAGTCACGAGGTAGGTGACTCCTCCTTTCGGTGATAGTGCGCATGGTCATCGACTCCATCTTCAGATTGTTTTTTTTTCTGCCATCGGGTTCGCATGTGACTCGCTGCGCTCCGTTTCGACGCCGATCCTTCGGTTTCTCTCGGTGCGTAAAACTCAACCTCGACGGTATTGTTTTCGATCACGTTATCCATTCTTCGCGGATCGTGTTATTACAATAAACTTTTTTCGATTGGAGAGCTCGTGGTAGGCCGTTCGGCCCAGCCCCCGATTCGACTCGCAGTCGATGGAACGAACTCCCTTTAAATTCTGTCCTCAGTGCCACGCGAAATATCCGCGCACCGATTCACAGTGTGCAACCTGTGCCTGTCACCGGAACACCGTGAACAGGACAGCGACGCGTGCCGAGCTTTCTGCTCCAAAATGACTCTTCGCGACCGTCGGGCCCAACGACGCGACCTCCAGAGCCAACACACAGGCTCCATTCCGGCCCTCTTCGGACCTGAATCGGATGAAGAGGCCGACAACCCTATCGGAGCCGAGGAGGAGTAAGAATAGATCTCCCTCTGCCACGATGGCTCCGACCAGGTTGAAGACATCCCGCATGGACAACGTACTGTAAGTACAGGCTCTACCTCGCCCCAACTCAACCAAAAAAGAAGGCTCCGGACCAACCGGTGCCCTGGGGCCTGGTCGGCACAGAGACCATGCTATCCACGCCCCGCCTCCTGGCTCGGCACCGAAGCCTACCAAAAAGCCTTCTGGCTCCGAAAAGCCCATTCCAAATCGGGCACCGAGCCAAAGCCTTCGGGATCGAAGACCAAGTCCGGCTCCGATCATCACCACTCGGCACTGAAAACCACCTCTGATCCGAAAACACCAGCCCCAAAACCATCGGCACCGAAACAGACTGATACACCAAAGTCACCTAAGGAGCATAGTTTCGGTGATCCGCTCGAAAAACCGGACCCAAAACAGAAAATTTTGGTCATACATCCAAAAACCGGCCACATCAATCAATCAATCAATCAATCAATCAGGGAATTGTAAGCGCGCTACTCACCCGTGAGGGTCTCAAGGCGCTTTGGGGGGGGGGGTCCGCAGATCTGTTTAGCCGAAGAGCCAGGTCTTGAGGGTCTTCCTGAAGGTGTTCAGGGAGGGGCGCGTCTGATGTCTGCCGGTAGCTCGTTCCAGGTCTTGGTTGCAATGTGAGAGAAGGATCTTCCGCCTGCTCTGGCTCTGTGGATGCGCGGGGTTTCGGCCAGTGCGAGATTGGAAGATCGGAGGTTTCTTTTGGGTACGTGGAAGTTGATTCTGTCGTTGAGGTATTTGGGTCCGTTGTTGTGTAGGCATTTGTAGGCGTGAGTGAGGATTTTGAACGTGACTCTTTTCTCCACGGGGAGCCAGTGGAGACTTCGTAGGTGTTGGCTGATGTGTTCGTGTCGGGGGATGCCGAGGGCGAGTCTGGCGGCGGTGTGCTGTATTGTCTGTAGTTTGCGGAGTAGGGACTTGTTGATGCCGGCGTAGAGTGCATTTCCATAGACCAGTCTGCTGGTGATGAGTGCGTGGGTGACTGTCTTCCTTGACTCAGGGGGGATCCACTTGAAGGTCTTGCGGAGGATGCGGAGGGTGTTGAAGCAGCTGGAGGTGACGGCGTTGACCTGTCGGTTCATGGTGAGTGATGAGTCGAGTATGATGCCGAGGTTCTTGGCGTGGTCTGAGGGGGTAGGTGGGCTTCCGAGGGCGGTCGGCCACCAGGTGCTGTCCCATGCAGAAGGGGTGGTACCGAGGACGAGGACTTCTGTCTTCTCGGCTTTGAGCTTCAGGCAGCTGTTAGTCATCCAGACTGCGACGTCTTACATTCCTATCTCGAAGTTGAGTTTGGCAGTAGTGGGGTCTTTGGTGAGGGAGAGGATGAGCTGGGTGTCGTCGCCGTAGGATACGATGTTGAGGCCGTGTTGTTGGACGATGGCTGCGAGGGGGGCCATGTAGATGTTGAAGAGGGTGGGGCTCAGTGATGAACCCTGTGGGACTCCACAGGTGATTTTCGTGGGGTCGGATAGGAAGGGTGGGAGTCTGATCCTTTGGCTTCTTCCGGTGAGGAATGATCGGATCCAGTCCAGGGCTGTTCCTTGTATGCCTGCGTCATGTAGTCTGGCGACTAGTGTGCGGTGGGAGACGGTGTCGAAGGCCGCTGATAGGTCGAGTAGGATGAGGGCCGCGGAGTGGCCTTGGTCCAGGAGGGTGCAGATGTCGTCTGTGGCGGCGAGTAGGGCGGTCTCTGTACTGTGGTTGCTTCGGAATCCGGATTGGGACGGGTCGAGGGCGGCGTTCTCTTCAATGAATCGTGTCAGTTTCCTGTTGACTGTTTTCTCTGCAACTTTGGCTGCGAAGGGGAGGATCGAGATGGGCTGATAGTTCTTGAGGTCAGTGGGGTCAGCTGTGGGCTTCTTGAGCAGGGGTCTGACTTCTGCGCGCTTCCAGTCGTCTGGGAAGGTGCCTGTTTTGAAGGTGGTGTTGATGGTGCGTTGTAGTTCGGGTGCGATGGCGGCCGCGGCTCTGTGGTAGATGTGAGGGGGGCAGGGGTCGGTGGGGGACCCCCGACTGGATGCTTTTCATGGTCAAGGCGTTGTCTTTGGCCGGGATCGGTGTCCAGTTGGAGATGGTGGGCTGGCTGGTGTCTCTGGGGGGCGGGGGGCCGTCTGTGGTGCCTGGTGGATGGTCGATGAAGTTGTCGTAGAGGTTTTTGATCTTGAGGTGGAAATAGGTTCCAAGCTTGTCGCAGAGGTCTTGGGATAGGGTGATGTCTGTGGCTTCGCTGCGTGGGTTGGTGAATTCTTGAATGACACTGAAAAGTTCCTTGGAGTTGGTGGAGTTGGCCAGGATTTTGTTGTGGATGAAGTTCCTCTTGGTGGCTCTGATCTAGTTGTGGTAGTCCGTCATGGCGTCCTTGAGGTGGTGTGGTTTTCGGTTGTCTTGGTGTTTCTCCAGTTCTTCTCCAGGCGTCTGCAGGTGCGTCTGGCTTATTGGAGAGCGGTGGTGAACCAGGCGGCTTTCCTGGGGCAATGTCTGTCGGGGTTGCGTAGCGGGGCGAGCTCGTCTGCGCAGTTGGAGATCCAGGTGTGGAGTTCTCTGGCTGCGTCGTTTGCGTCGGGTGCCCAGGTGTTGTTGTCTCGGGTGAGGGTGGAGTTAAGTTGCTCGTCGGTAACCTTGCACCAGTTCCTTCGTGGTGGGCCTGGGGCTGGTTTGAGTGCCTTGGGTTTGTTGATGGCGAAGTGTACGCAGTGGTGGTAGGTCCATGGCGGCTGCATTGTGTGGCTGAATTGGACGCGGTTTCCTGCTGCGAAGATGGGGTCGAGGGTGTGTCCTGCTCTGTAGGTCGGTGTGTTGACGAGTTGTTTAAGTCCGATGCTGGCGAGGTTGTCACGAAGGATAGTGGAGTTGGGGTCGCTGGGGTTGTCGAGGTGGAAGTTCAGGTCCCCAATGAGTATGTAGTTTGTTGAGGCGATGCCGTGGGGTGCGATGAAGTCGGTGATGGTGGTGGCGAAGATTGTTTGGGGGCCGGGGGGTCTGTAGATGAGGGTTCCTCGGAGTGTGGCTTTGGGGGTGGTCTGGATCTGGAAGTGCAGGTGTTCGGCGGAGGGGAAGGTTTCGCTGGAGATGGTGAGGCGGAAGGTGCTCTTGTGCGCGATGGCTAGGCCCCCTCCTGGGTGGTTGGGGCGGTGTTGGACTTGGCCCTTTTTGCAGGGTCGTCCCTGAACTTTTTGCCTTCCTCCTGTATTTTCTCTGACCTGTTTTTGTTGGTTTTATGACTCTGGGCACTTTACCACTGCTGATCAGTGCTAAAGTTCATATGCTCTCCCTATTGTAAATTGATGTATTGATTAGTGACTCCATGATTGGACCATTTGATTTACTTGTCAGACCCTAGTATAGTGCACCAGGTGTGCCCAGGGCCTGTAAATCAAATGCTGCTGGTGGGCTTGCAGCACTGGTTGTGCCACCCACAGAAGCAGCTTGTAAAGTGTGTCTCAGGCCTGCCATTGCAGAGCCTGTGTGCAGTCTGTGACTGCCATTTCGACTTGGTAAGTGCACCCACTTGCCAGTCCCTAAACCTTCCCTTTTCTTCATATCAGACACCCCTAAGGTAGGCCCAAGGGCAGGGTGCATTGTAAGTATAAGGTAGGAAATGCTCTGGTGTGTGTGGCATGTCCTAATAGTGAATTACAGCCATTTTCGTTTTTCACTATTGCAAGGCTACCTGTCCCCATAGGCCAGAATGGGCAGTTTGATTATAACACCTTATAATCCTAATTGACCCAGGGAACATGGTAGAAAAACGAATTTAGTATGCCTGAACTCAGAATGTTAAAATACATCTTTTAGTGAAGTTGGTTTTAACATTCTGTGTTTGAAAATACCACCTTTAGAAAGTAGGTATTTTCCTCCCTAACTGTCCAAGCCTGCCTCTGCTAGGTTGTGTATTCCATGTCTGGTTTGTGAGTGACAGGGGCTGGGGGATTCCAGGAGACAGGGTGAGTCAGCAAAGGGATGAATAGACCTATCTGCATGTAGAGTGGTGGGAGGAGTTGCACCTGGGTCTGAATAGGGCTGTCCTGCCTTCCACAATGCTGGCTCCACCTCCTGTGGTGCGTCTGATGTCCCTGGCCCACACTGTCAAAGGAAAGAAGGAGTCCTGTAAACAAAGTGCTCCAGGACTGCACAGAACTGGTTTGGACCAGGTAAAGGCCCCTCTGCCTTCAGAGGACAAAGGATTTAGTAGTATAAATATGGGGACTTTAGATCACTTCTGGAACAACAAGACGAACCTCTGCCAAGGAGAAGAACCAAAGGAAGCTGTAGGAGTTGGACTGCCCCCCTGCCAGTGTGCTGTGTTGCTGGGTTGGCCTACAGTGGTGTCTTCAGTGCCAAGGAGAGGAGAAGAAACTATTAAAGAACTTTCATCATCTTGCAAAATATTACTCCAAGGGCTTGAACTTGTGCTTGCCTCCTGCTGAAGTCTCAGGGACAAAAGACTTCACCACCAGCTCCCCTCTGAATTTCCTTGCTGGGGATTCTGTCTGCAGAAGCCTGCGTGTCGCTGGGAGCTGGAAGCGCGACTCAACGAGAAGAAGCGTGTCGCAGTCGCAGCTGTTGCATCGTCGGAGAAGCGTGTCGCCGCCGCAGAGGTCGCCACCGCATCACCAGAGAAGCGAGCCTTCGTCAAAGCTGTTACCCGACGCATCACCGGAGAAGCGTGTCGCCGCCGCAGAGGTCGCAGGCGCATCACCGGAGAAGCGTGTCGCAGGGCCTGTCGAGGCTCCAAAGTTAGTCGCCGCACGGCCGCCGGGCGTGCACGCATCGTCTTCACGTCGTCGCATCAAGGGCGCCATCTTATCGCATCGCACTGGATTGTCGCATCGCATCGAAGCGCCATCTTGCCGCATTGCAACCGGTACGCAGTACGAGAATCAATGCATCACCTCCTCTCCGGTAAAGACCAAGACGCATCCCCTACTCTGCGCAAGCATTGAGGCGCGACGCATCGTCTCCCCCGAAGCAAGGAACCCACGCATCTCCATCCCTGCGAACTTTTTTGTTTGTTTTGCGTTACGCATCCAGGTACTTTTGTGAGAACTTTGTCGCATTTACCATCAACTTGAACTAAGTTACTTCTACCATCTTTAAGTCTATTTTGAGTACAGTATTGTGGATTTTTGTCGTTTGTGGTCTTGTTAAGTCTATATAAAGAATACTTATTTTTATAAAACCTGTGTGGTGTCCATCTGTAGTGTTTTCACTGTATTACTGTATGTGTTCACAAATGCTTAACACACTGCCTCTGAGATAAGCCTGTCTGCTCGTGCCAAGCTACCAAGGGGGTGAGCAGGGGTTATCCAGTAGTGTAACTCCCTTGCCCTGACGTAGAAGCAAGGGTCCCTATTTGGCCAAAGGTACCTACCTCTGCCAACTAGAGACCCCCAGTTCTAACAGGCGGTCTTTCCTCTGGATCTTGTATCAGTCTGGGATGGCGGTGCTGATGTCGGGGACGGAGGATGCGTTGGTCCAGGACTCTGTGAAGAAGGCGATGTCGGGCGAGAGAGAGTCGAGTAGGTTCCAGATTTCCATGGCATGTTTGTGTACGGAGCGTATGTTGAGGAGAATGCATTTTAGGGTGTCGCCGGTGCTGGCGTCGGCGGTGTTGGCCACATTACTTCCAAAGTGACTTTAAAAAGAGGGGCTACTACCGAAGAGGAATACCACATTCCATTAAAGAAGAGAACTGTTGGGACAGACCCTTCCCCTCCTCCTCTTCCTTCACCACCTTTACCTCAGTCTCTGCCTGTGCCAACTTCACCTGTGCACTCACTACCATATATACTTGACGATCAGGGTGATGGGGACGGGGATGATGCTAATGATGATAATCAGCCTGGACCTACAGATGAGTGGGATGACTATAACACTTACTAGCCTTCAGACAATGACCCTGACCTATATCCTACCAGACCCTCTCCACCATACGACAGCGTAGGATTTATTGAATTGCTAAGCAGGGCTGCCAATTACCATGGGGTCCAGCTGCATAAAGAATCCCTTGAAGAGGATTTCCTCTTTGAAACATTAAAGAGCACACAAAAATCCACACATATGTTGCCCATACTTAAAGGAAGGACCAGACATGTAGACCACATATTTAAGGATCCTGTCAGGGCACGTATCCTTACCCGTAGGGTGGATAAAAAAATACAAACCTGCACCATCTGATCCAGTCTACATAAGAGGACAATTACCCTTAGACTCATTACTTGTTTCTAATGCACGCAAAAGGGCAAACTCCCAGACTACTGGAGACGCCCCACCCCCAGATAAAGAGTCAAAGCTCCTTGATGCTTCAAGGAAAAGAATAGCCTCCCAGGCAGCTAACTTCTGGCACATATCTAACACACAAGCGCAGCTGGACAGATATGACCGTGCACATTGGGATGAAATGGAACAACTTATCCAATTTTTACCCCAAGAACATAAATCTAAAGCGCAAGACTTGGTACGTGAGGTACAACTAATTTCCAACAATCAAATTAAGTGCTCCCTAGATGCGGCTGATACATCTGCTAGAGCGGTGAACAGTAGTGTCCTTTTAAGAAGGCACGCCTGGCTACGCATATCGGGGTTCAAACCGGAGGTTCAGAACTCAATATTGAACACATCATTAGATAAAGAACACCTGTTTGGGCCGGTGGTTGATTCTTCACTTGGAAGATGAAGAAAGATACCGAAGTGGCTAAATCAATGGGAGCCCTTCAGTCTCCACAAGGCTGTGGTTCCTTTCGGCACTCCTTTTATCGAGCAGGGTCCAAAACAACTTCCTCGGACACTGCATCTACCTATAAGGGCAATAACCAACCCTCAGGTTCCAAAAATCACTCCAGAGGTGGTTATAGAGGAAACAACGGCAAGGGCAGAGGTAGAGGTTCCAACACACGTACCTCCCCCTCCAATACAAAACAGTGACTTGCCCATAGTTCCCCCCGACCACTTAACACCTGTGGGGGGAAGACTGTCACAATTTCTACCAAAGTGGCAGTCAATAACAGACAAGTTGGTTCTCCAAATTATCCATTCTGGTTACTGCCTGGAGTTCATCAACACTCCTCCAAACATTCCCCCAAAGTCGCACAAACTTTCACAGGATAACCTACACCTTCTCAAACAAGAGGTACAATCCCTGCTTCTAAAACAAGCCATAGAGCCGTACCGCCACAACATCAGGGGTCGGGCGTCTACTCCTTTTACTTCCTAAATCCCAAAAAGGACAGTTCTCTCAGACCAATACTAGATCTCGGAAAACTAAATCCTTACATACAGTCAGACCATTTCCACATGGTAACACTTCAACAGGTTCTACCCTTTTGCAAAACTGCGACTTTCTTTCTACTCTAGACTTAAAAGACGCCTACTTTCATATTCCAATCCATCCGGCTCACCGCAAATTTCTCAGGTTCGTGGTAGCAGGCCAACACTACCAATTCAAGGTACTCCCATTCGGAGTCACCACTGCCCCCAGAGTCTTCACAAAGTGTCTGGCGGTAGTAGCTGCGCATCTAAGAAGACAGAGCATACATGTCTTCCCCTATCTGGACGACTGGCTCATCAAAGCCAGCACGTACCAACAATGCAGCAACCATACTTCCATAACCATGCAGTTACTTCACCAGCTAGGGTTTACAGTTAATGTGTTAAAATCACATCTTCAGCCAAACAAAATTCAGAACTACCTAGGAGCCACTCTAAATACTCAAAGGGCTCTAGCATTTCCCAACGCAGCCAGAATTCGAAACATTCAGGCGTTAATTCTCAAATTTCAAGCCACTCAATCACTTCCAGCTCGAGTGTTTATGCAACTGTTGGGAATGATGGCATCTTGCGTCATGATCGTTCCCCATGCCAGGCTGCACATGCGTCCACTTCAAGAATGCTTAGCCAGTCAGTGGAACCAGTCACCCGGTCTATTAATGAATCTAGTGTTGGTAAGCGGCCGTACTCATCGCTCTCTGCAGTGGTGGAACACCCAAAATCTGTCAAAAGGACGGCCATTCATAAACCCAGTTCCACAGACGGTATTAACAGCGGACGCATCCCTAACTGGATGGGGAGCTCATCTTCAACAACACACAGTGTAAGGCCTGTGGAGCCACCAACAAAAGTTGCTTCACATCAATCATTTAGAGCTGATGGCGATCTTTCTAGCTCTCAAAGCCTTTCAAGATCACCTCTCTGGCAAAGCTGTCTTGGTTCGAACCGACGACATGACAGCTATGTATTACATACAGAAACAGGGGGGGACACACTCTCTCCAACTGTCCCACTTAGCCCAAGACATCTGGAGGTGGGCTATTCACCACAATATCTATCTCCTAGCGGAACACCTCCCAGGATTCAACAACTAGATTGCGGACCTCCTCAGCAGACGGAGGTATCAAATTCACGAATGGGAACTTCACCCTCAAGTTCTCCACCTATACTTCAAAGCTTGGGGAGTCCCTCACATAGATCTGTTTGCAACACCCCAAAACGCAAAATGCCAAAGCTTCGCCTCCAGGTATCCACACCCGTTGTCCAAAGGCAATCCTCTATGGATTAACTGGTCAAGGATATTTGCTTACGCTTTGCCGCCTCTACCACTCATTCCATTAGTGGTTTGGAAACTCAGGCAAACATCTCTCACACTAATCCTGGTAGCTCCAACATGGGCACGTCAACCCTGGTTCACAACCCTGTTGGAACTTTCTCTGGTACTGCATCAAAAATTACATTTAACTCCCGGTCTACTCACACACAGCCATGGAGAAATCAAACACCCAGATCCCAAACAATTGAACCTCGCGATCTGGCTCCTAAAGTCATAGAGTTTGGTTATCTGAACCTTCCACCAGACTGTATGAACATTATTAAGGAGGCCAGAAGGCCTACCACAAGAGCCTGCTACGCAGCCAAATAGAAGCGATTTGTTATCTATTGCAATAACAATAACATCAACCCACTTGATACTTCCATACAAAACATTATCTGCTACCTGTTACATTTGTAGCAGTCATCATTGGCCTATACATCCAACAGACTGCATCTCGCTGCAATTGCAGCCTATCTTCAAAATAGGCAACATTTATCGCTCTTTAGAGTGCTTGTAATCAAAGCATTTATGGAAGGACTGAAAAGAGTTATACCACCAAGACTTCCACCTGCCCCAGTGTGGAATCTTAATATAGTCCTGACTAGGTTAATGGGCCCACCATTTGAACCCATGCACAAATGTGAACTACAGTTCTTCACTTGGAAAACAGCTTTCCACATTGCAATCACTTCATTAAGGAGAGTGGGTGAACTTCAGGCACTAACCACAGAAGAACCTTTTTTCCAGCTACACAAAGATAAAGTGGTTCTTCGTACCAATCCCAAATTTCTACCTAAAGTATCTGCATTTCACATAAATCAGTTGGTTGAACTACCTGTTTTCTTCCCTCAACCTGACTCAGTTGCAGAACGAGCTCTACACACTTTAGATGGTAGAAGAGCACTGTTGTATTACACTGAAAGAATGAAATCTTTTCGTAAGACAAAACAACTCTGTCGCTTTTGCACCACCTCACAAGGGCAATCCTATATCAAAATCAGGTATTGCTAGGTGGATCGTTAAATGTATCCAAATTTGCTATGCAAAAGCCAAAAGGACTGTAATGGTACCCCCTAGAGCACATTCCACTCGTAAGCTAGGGGCTACTATGGCTTTCTTAGGGAACATCCCTATTACTGACATCTGCAAAGCTGCAACATGGTCCACACCACACACATTCACCAAGCACTGTTGTGTAGATGTGTTAGCCAGACAACAAGCTAATGTGGGCCAAGCAGTACTTAAAACGCTGTTTGACAACTCCATCAGTTACAGGATAACCACCGCTTAGGGGAGACTGCTGTATAGTCTATGCATAAGCATGTGATCTACAGCTCACATGCCTCGAACGGAAAATGCTACTTACCCAGTATGCATCTGTTCTTGGCATGTAGCGCTGTAGAATCTCATGCGCCCACCCACCTCCACGGGTACCTGTAGCTGCTGTAGTTCTCTTGTTACTATTCATACATACTCATGGACATCTCTATTCTTTACTACTACTCAATTCTCTCACCATCTGCGGGAAAACAATCTGAAGATGGAGTCGATGACCATGCGCACTATCACCGAAAGGAGGAGTCACCTACCTCGTGACTAGGAAGACTTCTTTGAAGAAAAACAAAGTGCAAACATCCGAGCCCAACACTAGATGGCGATCTATGCATAAGCATGAGATTCTACAGCTCTACATGCCAAGAACAGATGCATACTGGGTAAGTAGCATTTTCCTTTTGCGTTTTCACTCTCAGAACATGTAAAATTACATGTTCTGCCCGTCGGGTATATTGCACCCTGCCTTAGGACTCGATAGGGCTGCCATTAGGGTGACTTACATATATACCTAAGTGAAGGCTGGCTTTGTCATTACTTAAATGGCAAATTAGGGCCAGCAGTTTAAACCTCTCTTCCAGTTTGCAAATGGCAGGTTGGGAGTATTGTTTTACTCGTCACACCCAGGTGGCACAACCAGTGCTGCAATCCCACGAGAGATCATCTAACTTAAATACGCTGGTTACCATTTAATAGGGGCTTACAGGCGAGTTAGCTTAGCCAATTGGATATGAGCTAATTCAATATACCAATTTAAGAGTAAGGGCACAGGCACTAAGGTCTGGTTAGCAGGCCTCAGTGAATTCTTGACTCGAAAACCGGCAGCATCAGTCCAAAAACTTGAGGGTGACCATACAAAAAGAGGCATTTTCTTGCACAGTTCAGTCCTGCATGACATTTTGGCCCAAGTCATTATACAGAGCCACCACCATGGGGAGATACTGTTTTGGAATCTATTGTAAAGGTGAGGAATATGAGGTTAGAAGTCTACATCAGAAGAACAAGTTGCTTACCTTGGTAACACTCTGTTCGATGGCATGTGTGGCTGTAGATACACATGCTCTGCATACTCCTGCCATCTAGTGTTTGGTCTTGAGTTGTGCAAGTTGTTTTTCTTAGAAGAAGTCTTTCGAGTCACAAGTTCGAGTGACTCCTCCTCTTGGTGGTTATTGCGCATGGGCGTCGACTATTGTTAGTTTGTTTTTTCTCCGCTGGCTCGTTCGGACGTGTGCCTCCTCTCCGTGTTGCAACTCCGCTTCGGTTCAACTTTCGGTTCTTTTTTTCTATCTCCTTCGATGGTATTGTTATCATTCTTGCTTTCTACATCTGTCAAAAGAGTTATAGTACCTGTTTCTATTTAACATCAGGGCTTAGGTGTATACTCTTGGTTCTTCCTAATCCCCAAAAAGGACAGGTCTTTAAGGCCAATCTTAGATCTCAAGCCTTTAAAGAAATACATCCTATCAGTGCACTTCCACATGGTCGCCTTACGGGACGTCATTCAACTTCTGCAACAGGGCGGCTTTATGGCATCTCTGGACTTAAAGGACTCCTATTTTCACATACCTATAAACCCAGCTCATCCGGATACTTAAGGTTTATCATAGCAGGCAAGCATTACCAATTCAAAGTTCTTCCATTCGGGGTAACCACAGCACCCCAAGTGTTCATCAAATTTCTAGCAGTCGTAGCAGCTCACCTACGCAGACAAAATATTCAGGTATTTCCTTACCTGGATGACTGGCTTATCAAAGCCAGCACTCGTCAGTGTCGACAACACATATCCAGATAACAATAGATCTTCTCCACAGTTTATGGTTTACTATGAACATTCTTAAGTCTCACCTGCAACCATTACAAGTTGAACCATACTTGGGCAATCCCAAACACACAAATAGGATTAACCTACCCCAATCCCCACAATATTTAAAAACTTTCAGGCAGTATTGCCCCAATTTCAAACAAACCAACAACTCAGTGATGATGGTCATGCATTTTCCGTAGATGATGGCTTCCTGCATTGCCTTAGTTCCTCCCGCAAGATTACATATGCGTCCATTACAGGAATCTCTAGCTCGTCCGTGGACTCAGTCACAGGGTCAGTTGACAGTTCCAGTGTTGATAGACCGCAACACTCGCCGTTCTCTGCAATGGTGGGACCCCACCAACCTGTTGAAGGTGCGCCCTTTTCTCGAGCCTGTTCCCCACATCCCTCTCACGACAGACGCAATCACAGACTGGATGGGGTGATCACCTGCAGGACCTCACAGTGCAGGGCCTTTGGGATGCCAAGCATCATTCTCTCCACATCAACTTCCTGGAGCTTCAAGCTATCCACATTTTTCCCAATTGCCCCTTACTCTTTATCATAGCTATGGACCCTCTGGTTCGTCACATGCAAGTTAGACACCTTCATCGAGGGCTCCAATTCGAATGGGCACCAATGCTTTTCTCCTTCTATGCTGACAATATACTTCTCTTCATCAGACATCCTGCTGACAACCTCTCCCCCTTGATGGTGGAAATAGCGCGTTTTGGGGACCTTTCAGGACTACAGATCTATTGGGTCAAATCCGAGCTCTTTCCACTTACAGATGCTACTCAACTGGTACCGACTGGACACCCTCTCAAATGGACAGAGGGTCATACTAGATATCTCGGTATTCAAATACATAGGGACAAGCACCAAGTACTACAATTAAATTATGGACCCGCAATGGCGAACCTGGAAATGCAAGTTGAGAGGTGGATTAAGTTACCACTCTCGATGGGTGGCCATCATCAAAATGATTGTGCTCCCCTGGTTTCTGTACCTATTCCTTAACATCCCAATACAGCTCCCAGACTCTTTTTTTCGAACACTGCACAGCCATCTACTACGCTTGATCTAGGCAGGCCGCCAACCCCGAGTAAGTTGGGACACTCTGACATTACCATACGATCGCGGTGGCCTGGGAGTGCCTGACCTTCAGCTATATTACCTGGCAGCTCAATGCCAATATACGCATAGATGGTACCATCCTGATGCGCGCATCCCCTATTTGAAGCTGGAGCTGGGCCAGCTTCAGGGCATCTCTCATTCGGCCATGCTGCCTAAGGGCATACCCCTTGATACAGCGGATATCATGACAGTGTCAACGACATGTTGGGTATGGTGAACCTTGCGCCGTAGATTGGGGGGTGGCCCTCTCTACTCCCCAGCACTCCCTCTGAAGAACAACCCATGGCTCCCTCTGACTTGTGAACCACTCACACAGCACATATTATGTCATTACAACATCCATACTATAGGAGATTTGTTCCCCAATGGCCATGTATTGCAAATCACAGACGACCCCAGATTTCAAGGTATACCATACATGCAACGCTGTATATTCCTGTGCCTCTCTGCAACTCTGCACACCCAACTATCCCCTTTCCCCGGAGGAATTCCCACCACTTTTTCTTGTAATATCCAACCCAGATGGCGCCCACCTGACATCAAAATTATATCACACATGCCTCGCACTGAAACCTGACACCACCACCAGGGTGCGTGAGGCATGGGCACAGGACCTTGGAACGCCAATACCAGACATAATGTGGTCCTGCTGCTGTGCACAAATCCAGAAAATATCTCTCAACCATAGACACAAATTATTGCATTTCAAGTCCCTCCATCTGGCATACCTTACCCCATTGGATATTGCCAAATATGACGCAAATAGGCCAAATTGCTGCCCCAATTGCCAAGCCCCTGCGGCAGATTTCGCACATCTCACATGGACCTGCCCTATCGTATCCATGTACTGAAGCTCTATATAGTCACACATAACAATGTTAGGAGCTGCTATGAAACCTGATCCAGAGGTGGCACTCCTCTGCCACACTGCCAACCTCCCCAGATCGGTGCGCAGGCTGGCATCCATGTCTTTTATATTAGCCAAGTGTGAGATTACAGTTCATTGGGGAAATGCGATACCTCCCTCCCCTGCCGCTTGGCTCAAGCACATGTCTCATTGCAATAGCATTAGCGCAGACTACGCCATCCTTCAGCCCTCAACATCGCGCCCCATCGATTTCTGGCAACCCCAGCGCGACTATCTTCAAACCCTTGAGCAAGGTACTGATGCCTGCTGGGCGACCCCCCCAACCCCCCACTTATCTCCCTACTGCCACCTCCGCCACACTGCTTGAACTCTCCTTCCATAGATTTTTTTCTGTAACAAATCATACGTCTGGATATTTCCCCCCCTTTTTCTAAGCCTCTATTAATTATAATACTTTACATTGATGTGTTTGAAAACAGTACTACTGCAATATAAAATGGATACATGTGTATTATGCTTTATTGGCGCATGTAATTATCCTCCGTTAACAAAAAAAATCAATAAAAACATTTTTTTTTATAAAAGAACGTAGACCTACCACTAGGGCCTGCTGTGCAGCAAAATGGAAACACTTTGTTCGCTACTGCCACTCAAAACAGTTTGACCCTTCCTCAGCTACAGTACAAAACATCTGCTATACTGCACTTACAAAAGGCTGGTTTAGCATTCACTTCTATACGCTTGCATCTCGCTGCTTTGGCTGCCTATCACCAAAATAGACAACACCTTTCGCTCTTCAAATTCCCAGTCATGAAAGTCTTCATGGAAGGACTTAAACGTATTATTCCACCCAGGATTCCTCCTGCACCTTCATGGAACCTTAATGTAATACTCACAAGACTCAGGGGTCCACCATTTGAACCCCTACACTCATGCTCTCTTCAATTCCTATCTTGGAATGTGGCATTTTTAGTTGCCATAACTTCACTCCGATGTGTTAGTGAGGTCCGTTCTTCCAAATACACAAAGACATGGTGGTACTCTGCACCAACCCAAAATTCCTACCTAGGGTAGTCTTTCAATTTCTCTTTAACCAATCCATTGAATTGCAAGATTTTTTCCCTCAATCTGATTCTGTTGCGGAAAGAGCTCTTCATACATTAGATGTCAAAAGAGTGCTTATGGTCTACATTGATAAAACTAAAACATTCAGAAAGTCTAAGCAAAGTTTTGTCACCTTTCCACCACCATACAAAGGCACCCCTATTTCCAAATCCGGCAGAGCCAGATGGATAGTAAAATGCATTCAGACTTGTAATGCTAACGCCAAAAGACCTTTACCTGTTCCTCCCAGAGCATACTCTACTTGCAAAAAGGGAGCAACCCTGGCCTTGTTAGGAAATATTCTCATAGCTGACATATGTAAGGAAGCTAAATGGTCCACACCACACACTTTCACCAAACATTATTGTGTAGATGTTTTAGCACGCCAGCAAGTCAATGTAGGACAGGCAGTGCTACGTACTCTTTTTCAAATCACTGCAACACCCACAGATTAGTCACCGCACATAAGGAGGGATTGCTTTACAGTCTATGCAGAGCATGTGTATCTACAGCCACACATCATTGAATGGAATATGTTACTTACCCTGTAAGCATCAGTTTGTGGCATGTAGTGCTGTAGATTCACATGCGCCCACCCTCCTCCCTGGACACGTGAGACAGTTGCAGGTCCTTACTGTAGGAAGCTGGCTCTTTATATAGTATACCAAAAAGAGGTATACTGTGCAAAGATTCCAGGTATCCCTTATGAGTGGACAGGGGCTTGCTCTAGCAATCCCAAGGTGCTTTTCTAGGGCGCAGTGTGGTTGAGCAGCCGTAGGCGTATCAGGGAGAAGTGTTAGACATCTGCAAATACACAGTCAAATGATGCACACGACTCAATAAGGAGATCCACACCAATTTATATAAATAACGTATCTCCATATATATTTAAGCACCTGAATCAATAGAATCAGGTAAGTACGTTTCAAGAGAGAAATACTTTGTTTTCAAAAGTAGACACTTAGTGCAATTTTCAGAAGCAGCAATGTTATCCTATAGAGGAAAACATAAACTGCAAACAGGTACTTCACAGCGACTTATGAGACCAATCTCCTGGACTTAAGGTGAGTGTGGGCAAGGTCCAAGGCCACACCGACAGGTCACCTCGGGAGGCTCTGGGGCATCTTGGTGCAGCGGTGTGTTATGGCGTCGGGTGCCCAGTGTTAGTCAATGGGGATCGGTCTGGTTGGAAAGAGGCTGCGGGTTTGACTTGGAAACCAGTCACGCTTAATCAACAAGGGGGCTCAGGTCTCGCGATGCTCTAAGACGTGGTGAAACCTTTGGTCCACTTCCACTCGGGCCAGGGACGACGGGTGCAGAGGTGTCTTGAGTCGTTGGGTTTTTCACAGCCGAGTCACTTCCTTTCTGGGGGGCTGCAGGCGGCGTCAAGGAGTCACCTCCTGGAAAACCCAAGGTGGGCTTCTTCTCTGGAGGGCTGGGGGACCAGGCTGGCACAGTTGGCCCACTTTAAGTCGAGCTTGGAACGAAGGGTGCAGTGGTGCTGACCGGTGTTGGGTTTACGCAAGCAGAGTCCTCACACTTCTTTCTTTGGTACCTGCAGGGAAGCAGCTCTGCTTTTCCACAGGAGTTTCTGAGTCTTGGCAGAAGCGCTGGTAGTCCTCCCAGGCTTTTGGAGGCGCAGCACCTTACAGGATGAGTCGACTTTGGTGCAAACGTTCGGAACAGCTAACAGGCTGGCATGGTTGGCGCCAAGTCAGTTGCTTCTTCCACACTTCTTGCTTTTTGCGGCTCTCCCATCCTTTTTAGGTCTCGCCTAGGCAGCGCGCATGCGATGCTCTAGGAGATGACCTTTAGAAATTGGTCTGCTCCTTTTCCCCCACACTCGTGCTTGTGCTGGCATCCACCTTGCGGGAGCGAGCAGCGGCGCGCATTTAATTGAAAACATATGGTTCTCGCGCCGCCGCTCCTCGCTCCTGCAAGGCGGAGGCCAGCACAAGCATGAGTGCTTCAATTTCCAGCAGGCAGACACAGCACACCTCCCCCACTTGGGATCAGCTTACTCCGGCGCGTCATTAAATAAACACTATTCATTAAATAAACACTATTTCCATTCATCTACTGAATAGCCTTTAGAAACTTGATCAACACCGCCTTGCATTGTATGCCTTTTCTGTTTAAAAACTCACCTTGTAAGCTTCATAAAAAAATAAATTAAAAAAAGTCTTATTAACGCTATACAAAACAGCAAATAAATAACGACGTGACTCGTGTTACTATGCAGTTCTCGGGGTGTAACGTGGTTTCTCGTGCTGTGTTGCTTGCTCTTAGTGCTGAGCAATCAGTGCTGTCGATGTTCCACTTTCAGCGCCGCAGCTCGGTGCTCCCACTGATGTGCTTTAAACATTGATCCCTGGGCTACAACTGGTTTCTGTTCTTGTCATATGCCAGCCGAAGGTACTGTACGAGCCGCAGAGGGGAGTGGGTGTGTACCGCATGAAGGGGTGTGGACACCGGCCCGTCCGAGCCGCTCCCAACCCCGCCTCAGCTGCTCACAGGCCCCGCCTCCTTACCCCTCCTGTTAGATTTGGGGGTCTCTAGTTGGCAGAGGTAGGTACCTTTGTCCAAATAGGGACCCTTGAGTCTAGTCAGGGAAAGTAGGTACACTCCCGAAATAACCCCTGCTCACCCTCTTGGTAGCTTGGCACGAGCAGACAGGCTTAGTTCAGAGGCAGTGTGTAAAGCATTTGTGAACACATACAGTAATCAAGTGACAACACTACAAATGGACACCACACAGGTTATATATTTATAAAAATAGGTATACTTTATATAGATTTATCACAAGACCATAAACGACAAAAATAATCCACAATACTGTTAAGAATACTTAGTTCTGATCAAAAAGGCTTAATTCAAGGTTCTGTGCGAGTCGGTAGCCTCCTCCGGCTACGGCGATGTCGAGAACAAACAGAGTCTAACAAATCCAGCTGACCGCGTCGAGACGGGCCAACACAGCGTAGACAGACTCGGTCACAGTACCTTTACTTGAAGCGGCAGGCACGGGCGTGCGAGCCGGATGGCTGTTCGTCGCGGTCGCGATGCAAAATGGAAGCGTTGCAGGACGCGTTGTCCCTCGATGCGGTGCAGGCAGCGGCTCGTTGACGCTCGTCGAGACGGAGTCGGTGAGACCACGGCCGTGCGTTGCAGGGCGAGACGGTGCTTCGATGCGGTGCTGGCAGGTTGCGGTGCGGCGACGGAGCCGGATTCAGGAGCTGGCGTCGATCAGTCCGGGACAGCGGTGCGAGTCGGGCGGTGCGTCGCAAAGCGTGCGAGCGGTGCCCAACTCCGGTGCGGTCACAGGACTCGAACTCAGCAGCAGTGACCGTGTCGGTCGGACCAGTTCGATTCGGCGAAGCGTTGCAGGACGCGTTGTCCCTCGATGCGGTGCAGGCAGCGGCTCGTTGACGGAGTCGGTGAGACCAGGGCCGTGCGTTGCAGGGCGAGACGGTGCTTCGATGCGGTGCTTACAGGACACCGAGTCGGTCGTGAGAGTCGGTCACAGCTCCCTACCTCTGTAGCCACTGAAACAGAGTTTCCAGCAGCAATTCACAAAGCGGGTGAAGTCCAATGGTCCTGGGACTTCGGTCAGGGGGCAAGCTCTCTTCCAAGCCCTTGGAGATCCTTCACAAGTTGATGAAAGTCACAGCAAAGCAAAAGTTCCTTTCTCCTTTCTTTGGCAGTCAGGCAAACCACTGCAGGCCAATCCCCCAAGCAGCACTTCAGGCTTAGGGATAGTCTCTCCTCAGTTTCTTCTTGGTTCCGCTCCTCAGCAAAGGTTTCTTCTTGTTCCCAAAAGTGATCTAATTTTCCTGGGGTCTGGGTGCCCCTCTTATACCCTGATTCTCTTTGTTCTCTGGAGGCAGAGAGGCCTCTGCCTAGTCCAAAACCAGTTCTGGTCAGTTCTGGAGCACTTTGTTTTTCTGACTCCTTCTTTCCTTTCAGAATGTGGGGCAGAGTGCTCAGCCGCCCGGCAGGAGGTGGAGCCAGCATTGTGGAAGGCAGGCACAGCCCTATTCAGACCCAGGTGCAACTCCTCCCTCCACTCTGGATGCAGATCGTTCTATTCAGCCCTGCGCTGACTCACCCTGTCTCCTGTAGCCACCCCCAGCCCCTGTCACTCAATCTCCAGACAAGGAATACACAACCTAGCAGAGGCAGGCTTGGATAGTTAGGCAAGAAAATACCCACTTTCTAAAAGTGGTATTTTCAAACACAGAATGTCAAAACCAACTTCACTAAAAGATGTATTTTATCATCCTGAGTTCAGGCATACTAAATTCGTTTTTCTACCATGTTCCCTGGGTCAGTTCTGACTATAAGGTGTAATAGTCAGTCTGCCCATTCTGGCCTATGGGGAGCAGGTAGCCTTGCAATAGTGAAAAACGAAAATGGCTGTAATTCACTATTAGGACATGCCACACACACCAGGGCATGTCCTACCTTATACTTACAATGCACCCTGCCCTAGGGCCTACGTTAGGGGTGACCAACATGCAGTAAAGGGAAGGTTTAGGGACTGGTAAGTGGGTGTACTCACCAAGTCGACATGGCAGCCCTAGGCTGCACACAGGCTCTGCGATGGCAGGCCTGAGACACATTTTACAAGCCGCTTCTGTGGGTGGCACAACCAGTGCTGCAAGCCCACCAGCGGCATTGGATTTACAAGCCCTGGGCACACTGAGTGCACTGTACTAGGGACTGACAAGTAAACCAATCATCCAATCATGGAGTCACTAATACATATATCAATTAACGATAGGGAGCACTTGCACTTTGGCACTGATTGGCAGCGGCAAAGTGCCCATGAGCATTTAGTCCAGCAAAAACATATCGGCAACAGTGGAGGCATTACGAAAAAATGGAAGGGAGACCCACGCCAAGGATGCCAGGTCTAACACCTCCCCTCTCCGCTGACTCCAGTCCGGGTCTTATGATCTGCTCTCACTTCCCTTTTGTTTGCCTCACATCTGTCCTTCCCTACCCTCCTTCCCCCACGGTCGGAATCAGACAGAGCCGCATTGTTTGCCCCCCGAAGCCCGATGAAGTGTCGTCTTCCCGTGGCGCGGGTCCGACTCTGCCGCCGGCCAGAGTCATGCTGCCATTTCCTGGAAGTCTGGTGCCGCGGGGGTCTGAGGTAAGCGGAGAGTAAGCGGCGAGCCGGTACTGCTGGGTACACCCCCACCCTCCCCCCGCACACACAGGGTTCCTGGCGGCTTTGACCCCCTCATGGCACGTGCAGCCCCCTGTACAATGTAATGTCCCACATCTTCACATCTATCGGTGGATTGCGACCCCCCGACAGACCTGTACTCGCAGGATCCCGCATCTACCGGCGAATTGTCTGCTAATCAGATCGTCCCAGCTCACATGCAGACTGTTACTACTGGCGAAAGCCCACCAGAGGGCCTGCTGGTCCTAATCCTATCGCTGAGTTCTGTCCTGCCGATCCTACACCCATCGCTGAGTTCTGTCCAGCCGATCCTACACCCATTGTTGAGTTCTGCTCACTAACGAGCCATCGCTAAGTTATCACAGAGCCAGACTGCACTAGTGAACAGCCTCGCTGCGCTGCTCAACCACCTGAGTTAACAAAGCCACGTTCTAGACCCACTGACTCCTCCAGAGCCCCAAGCTATCCTATAATCCCCTGCACCAATGAGTCTTCAGCATTCGCTGGAGCATCTCTGAACTACCAAACCCAGCTGCATCAGTGAGCCCCAGATAACATGAAGCGTCCACCGCTCAAAGTAGAGCCGTGCTGCACTAGTGCATAAGCGAGTGAGACAGATGACACTTTACTAGTGAGCACTGTAGTGAGCCGCCCGACCACTACAAGCACCAGACAACATGGTACCCCGCTACACTGATCAGCCACCAGCCGAGGCACAGTAACGCTGCAATAGCGCACCAGCAATTACCATAGGGCGCTGCACTGTCGAGCCCCGGCTGACTTGGACCCCGCAACACTAATTTGACGCCGACAAACACGCGTTTTCAGCATTTCTAAGGTTTAATGTGTCAGCGAACCCCGATGTCCTACTGAGCCCTCAGTTAACATCGAGGCACCCCCTCTACTACTGAGCCCCCGTTCGTTACCCCTAAACTTACAGCTAATAAAACACAGTGAGGCACTAGCGCGCTTCTATTGCCAACAAACGTGATGTGCAAACCCCCTTCCCACTCAGCTGCCTTCGAGTATTGTACATTAGCTTGGGCCCCGCCCCCTAGCCCTGCCGTAATTGCCAGGTTCGTGTTTTTGCGTCAAGAAGGCATTTTCTGGTGTGACAGCTTTCACAACAGATTTGGTGATTCCGTGCTGGTCTTTGTCTTTTAAATGCGCTGTATTCGCCGTATGCCAGCGCACACCTGGGTGAACCCAAATCAGGCTCGTGCTGCTATTGCCGATGCAGGTATCCGAAAGCCATTCTGCTTGTAAGCCGGATGGCCCAGTGTAGGTCGTACACCAGGTGCTCTGACAGACCCTTAATGGCAGCAGGCCGCTCTGTGTTGTTTGACCCATCCTCTTGCCAAAACGGACTGACCTGCGGTGTATTTAAACAAGCATTGGCATAGCCAATAGGTCTCGCCTTTGGGACCTTATAAGTGTTTACCCATGCAACAGTTAATGTTGTTGCACCAATGATATTGTGCTGCATAACTAAATACTTATAAGGTCCCAAAGGCGAGACCTATTGGCTATGCCAATGCTTGTTATTCTTTTAGGTCGGAGTCTTCTGATTTCCTGGTGCCAGAGGCTTCCCTAGATACTAGATTTAGGGGTGTTAGGGGAGTGTAGGTGTTGCAAGGTGGAAGTATTATGTGGTATGGCAGGGGTGCCTTACCATATAATACTAACACAATACACAAAGGTGGACCCTGGGTACTCTCTTTGTATACCATCTATCAGTCCTGGTAGAGTGGCAAAGAGCAGAAAGGCTACTTAGAGGAACACGTGTTATGCATTTCACATCACCAACATGGACGATAAGTAATTGACACGACTCAAGAGAAATCCGACACCAATTAATAAAAATAACTCAAATTTTTATATATTTTTAGACACCATGACAAAGTCGATACATAACAGATAACCGAATTAGAACAGTAGTTGAAAAGGATAAACACTGCACTTTCTGTATGTCATTGTCATACCTTGTACAGTAACAACATTCATTGTATGGTAACAACTGTCTCATGTAAAACCAATAAACAGCATCAGACAAAAAAAACGGATAACCGGATTTATCAATTTTCAAGCATTAAATAAATCAGTACTTGGCAGTGAAAAACACGTAACGTTGCGGTCAATGGTGAAAAACACATATATGCAAACAATACTTTTGAGTGAGTTCAACGGAACCCACTTGCAGTTAAGGTCTCGTGAGTCCCTAGGCCAGTTCAAAACAGCCAGCACAATGTTACCTGGCTCAGGGGTGCGGAGGTGCACTTAAGCTGTCAATCAGGCATGCGGTCTTTGTACCTTTGCAAAAAGGTACTTGCAGGGCGAGTTGAGCAAAACCCTGTGGAGTATAAGCTAGGAGCTGGCCTTACATCAGGAGGCTTCACGCAGATTCAGTCTACCTGGCTCGGAGGACTCTGATGCAGAACTGCTTCTGGCTATCCGTGGTGTTGAACAGGATCCGTGGCAACTGGTGCTGGCAGGCGTGCCAAGAAAGGGTGAAAACAGTTGTAGGATCGTCACGATGGAACCACAGGAGTGGTTGGATGTTGGAGCAAGTGGATCTCTTATATAGGAGTGTCGAGTAAAGTAGGTTGTAGTCGGACTTGCCACCAACAAGCCTTGATACATGTAAGCACTGCGGTTGAAGAATTCTTCCTTTAGAGGACCAGGGGAACGTTGTAGAAAGCTGAGCCGCGCTGAGGGTCTGGACTACAGTTCCCAGAAGCCACCTTCCCAATGAGAAAGGGGTGGGAGCAGACTGCCTCACCTCCCAGCACAGTTCGCCCCTTAGCATTATGGTAAATGCAGTTCATGGTACATGCGTACTTGATATTTACTGGAGTATTTCACCAAAGTTGGTGCAGGTTAGTGCTGTAAATCTCTAGACACGTGTTTCTGGATATCATCCGTCATCAGTAGAGATAAAAACGAATTTAATCTGGGGTTGCTGAGCAAGCTGCCACAATCCTTTCAGGTCTCAGTACCTCTCACAGGCGCACAGGTGCATCTCCACAAGCTCGTCAGCTCAATGGCTCAAGGGAGCCTTTTCAAACAAAGGGGTGGGGACACACTGCTTCACCTCCCAGCACAGTTTGCCCCTTAGCGTTATGGTAAATGCAGTTCATGGTACATGCTTACTTGATATTTATTGGAGTATTTCACCAAAGTTGGTGCAGGTTAGTGCTGTAAATCTCTAGACACGTGTTCCTGGATATCATCCGTCACCAGTAGAGATAAAAACTAATTTAATCTGGGGTTGCTGAGCAAGCTGCCACAATCCTTTCAGGTCTCAGGTTTCAGGTGTCTAGAGATTGACAGCACTAACCTGCACCTACTTTGGTGAAACACTTCAGCAAAAACTCAAGTAAGCATTTAAAATGAACAACATTTACCATAATGCTAAGGGGTGTGAACTGTGCTGGGAGGTGAAGCAGTGTGCTCCCATCCCCTTCTGTTTGAAAAGGCTCCCTTGAGCCATTGAGCTGACGAGCCCTTGGAGATGCACCTGTGAGAGGTACTGAGACCTGAAAGGATTGTGGCAGCTTGCTCAGCAACCCCAGATAAATTTCGTTTTTTATCTCTACTTAGGAAGGATAATATCCAGAAACACATGTCTAGAGATTGACAGCACTAACCTGCACTAACTTTGGTGAAACACTTTAGCAAAAACTCAAGTAAGCATTTAAAATTAACAACATTTACCATAATGCTAAAGGGTGAACTTTGCTGGGAGGTGAAGCAGTGTGCTCCCTTGCCCTTCACCTTCCCAATGACTCTGAGCCGCCATGCCGGACATCTCTGTGGACAGTACTTCAGGGTCGTAGATTTAGCAGTTGTGACTGTTGACTGCAGAGGACTAGTTCCTCTAGTCCAAGGGAGTTCTTGTGAAGTCTGGAATTTGCAGAGGGGTTCACCTTCCTTTTGGAACTGACCTCTTGTCTTGGTTGAGTAGAAACCCAGCGGGTGCAGAGTGGCTGGCACAGGTGCTGAGCTTAGTGCCTCTTGTTTGTGGAGTCCTGCCTTGTTGTGGAAATTGGTCTCTTCTTGGTATCACGTTGAATCTGAGATTCTGTTGCCAGGGGTGCCCCTTAAATCCTGGATTTAGGGGATGTTAGTGGGTGTGAGGGCTAGTAGTCAATGGGCATCTAGCCCTGCTGCTTATTTTCCCCTGTAGTGGATACATCCTGTGGGTGTATGTCACTAAAACTACTCAGAAACAGATTCTTCTGCTAATTTCAAGATGGCCACAACCATCCTCGACTGTACACCTCAGCTGCAACACCCTAGAGGTTTGGTCAGCCTTGTGGAGGTGTACGCCTCCTAAAAATCTACTTTTTCCGCCCTGCCCCGAAAAACATTCCCTGGGGCGGTGGAGGCTTTGTCCTCGAGTGGGGGACTAGTTCCTTTGTCCACTAACGCAAGTGAATCCTTTGAGGCTCACCGCTGTGATTGCCCATTCAATAGCCATCCTGTGTGGGCAGAGGTGTCACCTCCTGCTCACACAGGTCTTTGTCTCTGACGTCTGGGAGCGGCACACACTCCCCAGCATGAGGTCAGAACTCTGCCTTGGCAGCAAACCCTTGGAAAACCCAGCCAAGGCATGAAAACACTGTATTAACTTGGTGGGCATTGTCTAAAGTGCCTCCTAGGTATATGCTAGTAAACCCTCGACTCCACCATCATGTCAGGGGTTAAATATCATGGTGTCTAATTCCAAGCCCGAAAGAAATTGACTATTCAATCATGGAGCTGGACATATGGGGTATGTCCAGTGTCCAACCCATGTTATCCTATGGAGGGTCGGTCACTCGTGGTAGAATTACATTGAGAATGCTACCACAGGGCAATATATGGTGCAAATCTATTTCCACACAAAAAATATACTGCACCCTGCCTCCTGGGCTATAGGAGGCCTACCTTAGCGGTGACTGACATATACCGTTTGCAGTGAGGTGACCTGTTTACACATGGTTTGTGCAGAGTCAAACTCAGCAAACTGCTCATGCAGGGTTGACATGGCAGACCTGCAGCCTTTGGTTTTACTCGGGTCACTCAGGGTGGCACAATAAGTGGTCCCCACTTTGCCCTGGGTACCACTAGTACCATATAGTAGGGCCTTACAGGGGTGTAAAAGTTCTTTGCCAGTTGAGTGTACCAATTCACAGTTACAGTTTGAGGGAAAGGGCACTGTTGCTGGGCCTGATTAGCAGGACCCAGCACTCTTTCAGATCAATTACCACCGCATCTAGCAGCAAAAAGTAGGGGGGTGACCATCCAAAAAGGGCACTTTACAAAATCGTGGTAGCCAATGGACTACTGACCCTTGGGGTCACTATGCCCCCCATATGACTACTTCCTGTGGGAAGTGGACATAACCCTATTCAAGAGTTCCTAAGTTTGCGATCACAAAGATGGCAGGCTTCTGATTTTCGTCTTCACTTCAGGTAGCCCTCCTTAGGGGTGGAACTAACCTGAAGGTGAACACGCCCCTCTGACTCTTAATTTTCTCGCCTGCCCAGTCTCCAAATGGGCCCTGGACAGGGGGGGTCGGCATCCTCTCCTGTGAGGGAAGCTAGATTCCCATACCAAAGGTAGTGGGCTCTTTGAAGCCCCATGCCTTGAAAATGCCAATTCACAGGTCATCTTGTGCGCAAGGGTGTAAACATCCTCGCCCACACCAGCAGGCTTTGTTCTGACCTCCTGAGAGTAAAAGCACTCACCCCTGGGGAACAGAAAGTCCCCTGTGGTGGCAGGCTGGCCAGGACCAGTCATCAGCAACCAACTAGTAGTTGGTAGGTTTTCTGGGGGTACCTCTAAGGTGCCCTCTGGGTGCATGTATTAATAAATCCATAACTGGAATCAGTGAAGGATTTATTACTACGAAATGTTTGTTACCAAACATCCCTAGTTTCAGTGAAGCCATCATGTAGCTGGGGGAACTCGTTTTTACCACTGTCCAGCGGATGTCCTTAAAATGGCTTCCCTGATCACTTGTAGTGGCATTCATGGGACTGGTCAGTACAGGGGCATATTTGCGTGTGCAGTTATGCCCACACGTGTAGTATAGTGCACCCTGTAAGGCCTGCTGTTGGGGTGACTTACCTATACGACATGCAGTGTCTGCAGGCATGGCACACTGGGCTGTGTACCATGTCATGTGTTCGCTTTTGTCTTCACCAAGACACGCAGCCTGCAATGGCAGTCTACATAAGGGTGGTTAGGGGTCCCTTATCTAATTCCTGCCGATAAAGAATTGTTTTTGATAACTGCAGGACCGTTCTGTAGGCCATACTAAAAGAAAGTTAACTGTGCTCAGTAAATATATTGGTCACCTGTTAATGCATCTTTCCCACAGGCCCCTTACTAGTACTTCAAGTTTGTAGTGTTCAATAATAATCTGGTATTGTTTATAACCTTTCATTGACAACAGTTGCAGGATGTGTACCCATACTTAGAGAAGCTCACTGAAGAAGGCTCAGTAGATTCTGGGCATCCACGTCAGTCCTGGGATCACATTGTGTAGGAAGCTGGGTTTCTGTTGCAGTAACCCCCCACTTTTTGCCAGACAACCAATGCACTTTGACTCTATGCGCCCTGGGTCCCTACCAATCAGATTCCCAGGGCCTGTGTTCTTTCCCAAAACTGTACCTTGTACCCCCAATTGGCACCTCTCTGGCCACATGACTGACACACACACACACACACACTCTCTCTCTCTCTTTTTCTCTGTGTTTTGGTGCGGAACAAAGTGAAGAGTCGACATGGCACACATCCCTGTGTGCCATGCCTACAACCCACTGCCCTGGAATAGGTCAGCCACCCCCCTAGCTGGGTGCACTATACCAGTGGTGAGGGTACAGGTGCATGAGCCCTGTACCCCTACAGTGTCTAGACCAATTCTTAGACATTGTAAGTGCAGTAATGCCATTAAGAGTATATGGTGCTGGGAGTTGGTCATTTCGAACTCCACAGCACCATAATAGCTTTACTGAAAACTAGGAAGTTTGGTATCAAACTTCTCAGCAGATTAAACCCACACTGATGCCAGTGTGGGATTTAATGAAAAATGCACTCAGAAGGCAAACGACGAGCCTCTGGTGGGTTCCCTGACTGGTACACACCAGCCTGCCACCACAAGACATGTTTCTGGACGCCTGGGGTGGGAGCCTTCGCTCCCTGAGCCCAGAAACAAAGCCTTTCCTGGGCGGAGGTGGTTACACCTCCCCCAGGCCAGGAAGAGCCATCTGTGGCAGGGGAGCTTCAAAGGCCTTGCTGCCTTTGTAATGCGACCCCCAGCCTCTCCTGCTATCAGGAGCAGGCCCCCTTCCTGTCTCCCCTCCTTTTCTGCGGGAAGACAGGCGGGAGAAATTAGCCAGCCCAGAAGGTGTGCCCACCACTGCCAACCCAAGCCTAATCGCTGTTAAATGTAATCCTATGTGAATTTATTATTTGTATATATAGAACTCTAACCACTAGTATATGTAGTAGACCTTTGTACTTACTACCATTCCTATGTGATTTTAGAGTTTATCCGTTTGTATCTCTTCCTTGAGTGACTTTACAACTTGTACATTTGCAAAAAAAAAAATTCTGTTTATATCTTCTCCTTGAGTGACTCTACAACTTGTACATTTGCAGTTTTTTTCTGTTTTTATCTCTTATGTAACTCTTGTAATCCAAAGTCCTTATGTAACGCAACTGGTTCTTTTGTAAAGCGCTCTGACACCTTCGGGTAATGTTCGCGCTATATAAACTCGCATTAAATAAATACATTTTAAAAAACCACCCCTCAGGTGGGGGAGGCGAGGTGAAGCCCACTCTTCAGTGCCCGCCATCATGCAGAAGGCAGGCACTCCCCAATCAGGATTAGGGATTGTGCCCACTCCCCCACGTGGGGTGAGCACACCAAGGGTGTAGTCACCCTAAGGTCAGTAACCCATTGGCTACTGACCTCAAGACCCCTAAAACGCCTCCTAAATGCAGTATTTAGGGGGCAGCCCTGAACCAAGAAGACAGATTCCCGCAACCTACGAAAAAGAAGGACGAAAGAAGACACCCAGCAGAGGAGACTGCAGAGAAGAACTGACTTAGCCCCAGCCCTACTGGCCCGTCTGCTGTATCTAGAGATCCTGTGCCAAAAGTCGCCTTGCCCTGCAGCCAGCGACCTCCAGAACCCTGGGAGGACTGACTGCCTTCAACAAAGACCGGATCTCCTGTGAACAGCAGCTCTGTTCAAAAGAAACTCAAAAGACAGACTCTGAGCCTGCTGAGGACAAAGAAACCCGACACCAGGAGCCACCACTGCACCCGACGCCTACGGCCCGAATCGGGTGGCCCACCAGTCCCAGGGAGGTCCCCCAGCGCTCCAGAGCCCGAGTCCACCATGGGTGGACCCCTCCCAGACTCCTAGACGTCGCCTGCAGCCTCTGCACGGAGACCCCCCCCCCCAACCGCGAGTGCCCCGGTAAGCTGACATCTGACCTCAAAAGACACCGCTGCATCAAGGTGCCCTGTAGAAAAGAACCCAAGGTACACCTACGTCCCCGAGCCCTCCAACTTACCTGCCCAGCTGTTGGTTCCTCCCGGAAGTCTTCCTGGCCCGAGCCTGCAGCCAAAATCCAAAACTGGCAACTCCCATTGAAAACAACAGGGCACCCGATGCCAGAACAGCACCCTACACCCAGCCGCCCCTGTGCCGCTGCGGGTGCACTTTGTGTGCTAAACCAGATCCCCCCTGAACCTAACACCAGGAGCTTTGCTCCCACAACCTTGTGGCCTGCTTGTGAGCAGCCACCAACCGGAGGCCCCCTATCCCACATTGGATAACATTGGGCCACAGCACTCTGCACCCGGCCGCCCTAGTGCCGCTGAGGGTGTTTTTAGAGTGCATCCTTGACCCTGGGGGAACCCTGGGTCTAACCCCAGAATACCAGCTCCCACAACAAAGTACTTACCTGTTAACCGATAACTTCATGTTCGAGGCATATGAGCTGCAGATCACACACTATGCATAGATCGCCATCTAGTGTTGGGCCCGGATGTTTGCACTTTGTTGTTGTATTGGAATAAGTCTTTGGAAGTCACGAGATAGGTGACTCCTCCTCTGGACAATAGTGCGCATGGGCATCGACTCCATCTTCAGATTGTTTTTTTCCGCCATCGGGCTCGGATGTGTTCGTAGCGCTCCAGTTCGGTGTTGCTACCGTTCTAACTTTCGACGCGCAATCCTTCACCCTTTCTTCGGTATTGTTTTCGATCGCGTTTCCCTTTTCGACGTGCATCTCTACAAACTCAAATTCTTCGATTCCGGTCGTCGACGCAGGCCTTCGGGCCTAGCTGCGCCATCAGGCCTTTTGGCTCATGGAAAGGACTCCTTTCAAAAAGTGTCCTCAATGTGGATCCAAGTTTCCCCACGCCGATCTTCACGAGGTGTGTAACCTCTGCCTTTCTCCCGAGCATGAGGTCATAGACTGTCCAGCTTGTGCCTCTTTCCGCTTCAAGAAAACAATACGGGATCGTCGAGCTCGAAGAAGCTTGGCTCGATCATCGACATCAATACCGGACGATATCTTCCAAGAAGGCATCAATGTACCGGAGCAGGAACAACTCGAAGAGGGCATCATCAGCTCCTCCGAAGCCGACGATTCCGACGTCGAAGACATCACTCCTGGGCAACGGGTCGTAAGTACTGACGTCGACCCCTCTCCCCCCCCCCCCCCCAATCCATTCCTACAAAGGCTTCGGTGACACCTTCACCTTCGGGCCTAGGTGCACACCGGGACAAAACTTCCCACGCCCCGCCTTCCGGCTCGGCAAAGAAGTCAACACATAAGCCTGCAGGCCGCTCGGGCTCGAGCCAGCCTACCCTCGGTACCGAAACCCCATCCCCGGCACTGAGCCCAAAAGACAAACCCAAAGACAAACCACTGTCTTCGCCCGCACCGAGGCCTGGTTCCACATCGGCGCATTCGGCACCGAAACCCACTGGCACTGAACCTTCGGATCCGAATAAACCATCGGAACCGGTTCCAAAGACCCCAACAGAACCGAGGATAACTCCCGTTTCCAAACCTAAGGAGCATAAAACAACTCCAAAACTGGTGCCACACAAACAGTCGGACCCGAAAAAATCGGCACCGAAACACACTCCAGAGGAGGAGCTTTTCCAACCTGATCCAACCCAAAAAACTCTGGAAATAGACCCAAAGACAGGTCGACTTATAGTTAGTCCTTCCAGGAAAAGGAAAATGGACAAACCTGCACCAGCTCCACTCCCTCTAAAGAAGAGAGACATTGCCACTTCTCCTGTGAGAATTCCTTCGCCACCTCCTCCTCCACACCACATCTCTCCTATTCCATCTCCAATACCCTCACAATCTCCTCCACCTCAGGATGATGAGGACCCTTCTGAGTACGAAGGCGATGATCAACCTTTAGGAGAACCTAGTCATCCTAATATCCCAAATGACCCATGGGACAATTATGGCACACCAGATGTTCCTGATACACCACAAGATGATATCTACCCATCTAGACCATCCCCTCCAGAGGACACTATAGGGTTCACTCAGCTCATACACAGAGCTGCAGAATACCACAGTGTAGATTTACACACAGACCCTATAGAAGAAGACTTCCTTATGGACACTTTTGCACCATCTCAAAGGTCCACTTCTATTCTCCCAATATTGAAAGGGGTAATCAAACACGCTCCTGAAGTCTTTAAAGATCCTGTAAGGGCTAGAATCATTAACCCCAGAGTAGAAAAGAAATACAAGTCTGCCCCAGCTGACACTGTTTACATTAAAGGACAACTGCCCTTAGATTCCTTGGTAGTTTCCAACGCCAGGAAAAGGGCTAACTCTCAAACCTCAGGCGATGCTCCACCTCCTGATAAGGAGTCAAAACTGTTGGACGCATCTGGTAAAAGAACAGCGTCCCAAGCAGCCAACATATGGAGAATTGCCAACACACAGGCTTTGCTGGCTAGGTACGATAGGGCACTCTATGACGAACTAGAGACCCTACTACAACACCTTCCAGATCAATATAAAACGAGGGCCAATGATCTCATCCATGAAGGCAAAATTATAACCAATACCTCCATTCGATGTGCTCTGGATGCTGCAGACACAGCCTCACGAGCTATTAATACCAGTGTCCTTTTGCGTAGACATGCGTGGCTCCGTATTTCAGGGTTCAAACCCGAGGTTCAAACTGCCATACTAAACCAGCCGTTTGACCAGGAACATTTATTTGGACCTAGTGTGGATTCATCTTTAGAAAAGATGAAAAAAGATACTGATACGTCCAAATCAATGGGAGCTTTGCAATCGCGAACTCCCAGAAGTTCCTTTCGTCGCTCCTCTTATAGGGGCGCCTCTAGAGGTTTTACCACTGATAACTCCTCCACATCCTATAAAAGTCCCACCCAGACCTCATCTACCAGAGGTTATTACAGAGGAGGCTACAGGGGCAATAACAACAAGGGTAGAGGCAAAACCATCAATACTCGTACTGCCTCCACCTCCAAACAATGACTTCCCTCCACTCCCCCCAGACCATTACACTCCGGTCGGGGGAAGATTGCTACAGTTCCTACCTGTCTGGAACACCATTACCATGGACAGGTGGTTGAGACAAATTATCCAATCCGGTTATTGCCTGGAACTCACTTCAACTCCCCCAAACATACCACCCAAACAGCGTCCAATGTCAACAGAGCATTTAACGCTTCTCAAACAAGAGGTGCTTTCCCTCCTACAAAAACATGCAATAGAACCAGTTCCCCTGCATCAGCAAAACACAGGGGTTTACTCACTGTATTTTCTCATTCCAAAAAAGGACGGAACCCTCTGGCCCATCCTGGACCTCAGACCATTAAACCTCTACATACAATCAGACCATTTTCATATGGTCACTCTTCAACAAGTCCTTCCTCTACACAAACAAGGCGATTTCCTTGCCACCTTAGATCTCAAGGACGCCTACTTTCCCATTCACCCTGCTCACAAAAAATATCTTCGATTTGTAGTGGACGGTCAACATTATCAGTTCAAGGTTCTCCCATTCAGAGTCACCACAGCACCCAGAGTCTTCACAAAATGTCTGGCAGTGGTAGCAGCCCACTTAAGAAGACAACAAATTCACGTCTTCCCATACTTGGACGACTGGCTCATAAAAGCCAAGTCGCATACCCAGTGTGTAAACCACACACACACCACAATCCAACTACTTCACGACTTAGGGTTTACAATAAACCTCACAAAGTCTCACCTCCAACAGTCCCACATCCAACAATATCTAGGTGCCACAATAGACACCTCAAAAGGCCTCGCATACCCCAATCCAACCAGGATAGCCAGCATGCAAGCCCTTATAACAAAATTCCAGCGCAACACTCACTTCCAGCTCGAGTGTTTATGCAACTAATAGGGATGATGGCCTCTTGCATATTCATAGTACCGCATGCAAGACTCCAGATGCGCCCCTTACAGGAATGCTTAGCACGTCAGTGGAACCAAGCTCTAGGTCAACTAACGGATCTGGTGTTGGTGGACGGCCGCACACATCGCTCTCTGCAGTGGTGGAACACCCAAAACCTTTCCAAAGGGCGACCGTTCCTAAAGCCGGTTCCACAGATTGTGCTAACAGCAGACGCATCGCTCACCGGATGGGGAGCTCATCTACTACATCACACCATACAGGGCACATGGACACCTCAGCAAAAGCTACTCCACATCAATCATTTGGAGTTACTAGCAATCTTTCTGGCATTAAAATCATTCCAGAAACAGATATCAGACAAAGCTGTCTTAGTCCGGACGGACAATATCACAGCAATGTATTATTTACAAAAACAGCGGGGGACGCACTTTCTGCAGCTCTCTCAACTATCTCAGAGCATATGGAGGTGGGCTATTCCTCAAAACATATTCCTTTTAGCCCAACATCTTCCAGGAATTCAGAATCAGATGGCAGATCTGTTAAGTCGTCAAACACAACAGATTCACGAGTGGGAACTTCACCCACAAGTTCTTCAACCGTTTTTCCAAATGTGGCGGCATCCAGAGATAGATCTCTTCGCCACACATTACAACACAAAATGCCCAAGCTTCGCCGCCAGATATCTACACCCATTGTCCAAAGGCAATGCGATATGAATGAATTGGTCAGACAGATTTGCGTACGCTTTTCCGCCTCTCCCACTCATTCCATTAGTGGTGCGCAAGCTGCAACAACAGTCACTAACACTAATTCTAGTTGCTCCAACATGGGCCAGACAACCATGGTACACAACATTGCTGGAACTATCCCTAGTCCCGCACCAAAAACTACACCTCTCCCCACAACTCTTAACACAGAACCGTGGAGAGATCAGACATCCAGATCCAGAACAGCTCAATCTAGCGATCTGGCTCTTGAAGTCCTAGAATTTGGTTACCTCAATCTTCCACCTGATTGTATGAACGTTATCAGAGAACATAGGCGCCCCACCACTAGAGCCTGCTATGCAGCCAAGTGGAAAAGATGTGTTATATACTGTACCAATAACACAATCAATCCTCTAGATGCGTCCATTCAACACATCATATGTTACCTGCTGCATCTTCAAAGATGTAATCTAGCATACACATCGATTAGATTGCATCTCGCTGCCATAGCAGCTTACCTACAAAATAGACAACATTTGTCATTGTTCAAGGTACCAGCCCTTAAAGCATTTATGGAAGGCCTCAAAAGAATAATTCCTCCCAGGGTACCACCCTCTCCAGTGTGGAATCTAAACATCGTCCTCACTAGATTAATGGGCCCTCCATTCGAACCTCTACATAAATGTGAGCTCCAATTTCTTACATGGAAAGTTGCTTTCCTTGTGGCCATCACATCTCTCAGAAGAGTCAGTGAGTTACAGGCACTAACTATTCAAGAACCATTTTTACAACTCCATCATAAAAAAGTGGTTCTCAGGACAAATCCCAAATTCCTTCCTAAAGTTATTTCTCCCTTCCATCTCAACCAATCTGAGTTGCCAGTGTTCTTCTCGCAACCACAAACAGTAGCAGAAAGAGCTCTTCATACACTAGACGTGAAAAGAGCACTCCTTTACTACATTGACAGAACAAAACCTTTTCGCAAAACAACTTTTTGTATCCTTCTCACCACCACATAAAGGCAATCCTATATCAAAGTCTGGGATTGCAAGGTGGATTGTCAAATGTATACAAATTTGCTACCACAAAGCAAAACGTACACTATCTATTCCCCCTAAAGCCCACTCTACCCGCAAAATAGGAGCTTCCATGGCATTTTTAGGGAACATTCCCTTAGATGACATCTGCAAAGCAGCTACATGGTCTACACCGCACACATTCACAAAACACTATTGTGTAGATGTGCAGGCAAAACAACAAGCTAGTGTGGGCCAGGCTGTACTCAAAACACTATTTCAGACTACTGCAACAGATACTGGTGGTCGCCGCTAAAGGAAAGTACTACTATGCAATCTATGCATAGTGTGTGATCTGTAGCTCATATGCCTCGAACGGAAAATGCTACTTACCAGTATGCATCTGTTCTTGGCATGTAGAGCTGCAGATCCACACACGCCCACCCACCTCCCCAGCTACCTTTATCTGTTCCAGTATTATCTTAATTAGATACAACATACATGGACATTTCTTTCTGTTTCTCACAAAACTCCATCATTTCCCTTCTTGGTGAAAAAACAATCTGAAGATGGAGTCGATGCCCATGCGCACTATTGTCCAGAGGAGGAGTCACCTATCTCGTGACTTCCAAAGACTTATTCCAATACAACAACAAAGTGCAAACATCCGGGCCCAACACCAAATGGCGATCTATGCATAGTGTGTGGATCTGCAGCTCTACATGCCAAGAACAGATGCATACTGGTAAGTAGCATTTTCCTTCTCTCCATAGGAATACATTGACTGTTTTTACTTGAAAAATGTTGTGTGGAGTTGGTTTTGTATGGAACTTTGAAAAACTGCAAAGAACTAAAAATTGCTTACTTAGCTTTTCTCTAGGAAATGTCCCAGTGTGATATCTAGGTGTATCACACTGAGTAGAAAAAGTAATCCAGAAAGTAATCCGCAAAGTAATTCAAAGTACTCTAACAGTAATTTCCACTGTATTGAAAGCATTTACAAACCTGTAACAAAGTCCTTTTCATTCAGCTTGCTTGTATTGTTCAATCTGCCTTGAAAATGATCAAATACACTTACCTGTGCCAGGCTTGCTTGGTTTTAAGAAATAAAATAACTTAATATTTTGATGCAAACAAAATTGGTCTAAGTTCAGTCTTTGAGTGTGTGACATCATTTGCTGATTGAGTGGGTACAACAAATGCATAACACTACCCTCTGATAAAGCCTAACTGCTCGCCCACACTACCACGCATAGAGAGTAAGGTGCTATCTACTTTTACCTCTGCCTACCTTTGGTGTTCCACTGGACTCTGTGCACACTACACCTCATTTTGGTATAGTATATACAGAGCCAGCTTCCTACACAGTGAACCTCCGTATTACCCTTCCTTATCATTAAAAATATATATATATTAAATGCCTATCAGTGGCCTCTGGCCTCACGGCCTTGGTAGCGTTCTGCACCAGACTTTAGAGACAAATCTTTTTTTTGCCTTTATCATAGGGAAAGTAAAGGAAGATTACAAAGTACCATAGTTAAGTACTATAGTCCTGTCAAGTCATTTTCTTTTTTTACACTAGATGTGTGAGAACTTTTTTCTTCACAAAATAGAACTGAATATCACCACCTGACTAGAGTTTAAAATGGCCAGGGATCCTGCCTGAGTTGACAGGGTATTATTTATCATAAGTGGGACCCCGACCACCTGATGATTTCCTTGATGTTCCGTACATGATGGTGCCACCTATTAATTTTGCGTGTATAAGGTCATTCCAAGCACACATCAGTTATTTTATGGATAGTGCAACTTCTGAACTCCTTAAAGGGATCCCGCACTAACAGTTTTTCAGATAGTACCTGCAATCTGCTTTCCACTCCATTTTTACCCAGCTAGTGTCTCCTCACTCTAATGCACCGATTGTGCCTTATTTTCACACTGCACCGCATGCTTTGAAGCGTGGCCTGGTGTAAATGACCATTTTTACTCATTAGGGGAAAATAGTTTGTATGAATATGTAAACCTCGAGCCCCTCTTGAAACTGGCATTTTAGGGAAACTTCTCCCAATTATAAAGGTTTTCTTTATCCATTTACTTAGACGTTTTTAAGATAACCTGAAAGATGTGACAGAAGCCTTTTTTCCATCCTAGTGGCAAGAAGAAAATAAACACCACATTGAGGTCTCATGATAATACAGTCTGTCTATGCTGACAATTGGCATAAGTTTTGTGTACGTAGATTGGAATAGCAATACAAATCAACTTCTCATTGGAAAAATAAGTCAAATCATTAAATTCAGCAAGAAACTGTTTTGAAACATTATACTACATATTCATCAGACGAATTACTGTATTATATCAGGTTGCAGGTTTAGTAGGTTGTTACCACAAAATGTAGATTGTTTGTCAGATACTAGGAGCGGCCTTCCTCCAGAACAGCTGTATAAAATTACTGTTACCCCAAGATCAGATGGACTTTTAAAGGAAATCAATATATGTAATTTTTTTCAGAACCATTAAATATCTTGAATCCTACGGTAATTCATTAAGTAACTTTAGACCGTTTACTTACAGAAAACTACCGCTACGAATAATTCCTTTACATCTTGGAAATATCAAGATTTGTGAGATGATTATCTCACTAAGCATTCAGCTGATAGATCCAGCATCACAAGTAGTGATGCTGTGTATTGATTGACAGATTATAGAAGTTGTTCCTTTTTCTTATTATAAACTTATTTGCATTTTGTTTTAACCAAGTACAAGAATAAATGTACTAAAAAAGAGCAAGTACAGTCATGATTTTTGCTATCCAAGTCTCATCAACTTGCCTTGATTATAAAATTTGAGTGTGGTCAGAGTATATCTCATCAAGTATTTGGTGCCAATGTTATATTATTACTACTATGACCATAGTAGGCTTGCCATTTTGCTCAAATCAATTGATGCATATGTGGGCAACCACAATCTTGGCACACGTGTCTCTAATAATCTGTATCCATCAAGACCCACCTTTCACTTAGGGAGGCTTCATGCATTTTGTGCTCCCCATGTCTGATATGTCCCTTTAGGCGATCACCATGCCAAGTTCAGTAAAAAGTTTTGTATATCTAATAGCTTTTAGTTTGTCTGCCTTGTTCGATAATGGCCATCGTGGAGAAAGAATACGTTTGACTTGTGTAATCTCTAATATAACATCTGCTGTCTTACGTCAGTATCTTTGCAATACTGCACTCCTCCATACTAAATGCAAGAATTCTCTGCAATCTTCGTTACACTGCAGACAAGTAGGTAAGTATTTTTTTTGTGTAGTGCATGTGGTGTTGAGACTTTAGTTGTATTAGCTTAAACCATACTGCAATGGCAATCTCATTCTGGAACATAAAGGCCTCCTACCACTCCCCCTCCAGAGTGCCCAAGTCATCCTCCAAATCACAACTTAGTTGCGAAAAAGCATTGAGGCTGTGAATTATGAATGTTTTGTATTTTTTAGATATTCTTGTGGGTAAGGGGGCAGTGATTATTTTCGCATCAAGTGGTCCGAATTCTAGGATGCCTATCACTGCGTTGAGAAGTGGTGCCAGAGCATGCCCAAGTTGAAGGTAGATGAAGAATGAGGCACCCACCTGATGGGGTGGGTGCCCTTAGATTAGGCCACCAGGTGTCGGCCTTTAGGGACTTGGCTTCACAATGCACCATGACCTCTGTTTTGCCTAAGTTGGAGTTGCTATGAAGAATCAACTTCCTTAGCATATGTTGTCTTTCTTATTACTTCGCCCTAGTTTGGAGAATTGCTTGCGTATCTAGTTTGGAAGATTTTCATAGGATGAGTATTTTATGACTGAGAAGTAAGTTCCATACCTGTAATTGTGGTGCTCCATAATAGTGATCTTTGTTATCGATAAACTACCCACTCGGCTTTAATTTTTAAAGAGGAGTTTGTTTTCTGAAACTGTTGCTAGAACTGATGGAGTTGGCTGGAGTGATGCATTGTGATGGCTACATCGGTACTGTTCTTAAAGTGGAAAGCACCTATTTGTGAGCAGCAAAAATATATGTGAAAAAGTAATGATTTTTTTTTTTTTTTTGAGTTTTCTTTAAACCGGGATTTAAAAAATATTTAAAAAGTATTCTTCAATACAGTTGAACCTGCAGAAATTCTTGTAATGGTGATAAGACTGATCATAATTGCGAACTGCGTTTATGGATAATATACTTGTACCTCTTGGGATTGTTTTTTTTTTTTTTTAGAAATGTCTGGAGCCTAATTACATTTTCACACTCATGATCTTGATTTTCATTCAGATGCCTAACCTGTTTGACCAGTCTACAGGTTCTAATGACTGTTACTACTAAGTTATTGTGACTATTTGTAGGTGGTGCACCTTTCGTTGATGTTCTCTCTTCTGGAGCCAACTCGCCACTTTCTAATGAAGGTTCACAAACCACATCTTTTGCCATTAGTCCCGTCACAGACAGTGGAATGGAGCTAGATTCCCATACAAACTCAAAAGAGGATCTCACTGAAATGGGTTTTGGCAATTCGTTTGGAATTAACCCTGTTCTATCGCCATCCAGTGAATTCGGAGTGACGGAGCAGCATTATCAAACAGAACATCAGGTATGTCCAGTGTGCTTCTGAAACTGTTTGTGTCACTCTTTCAAAGCTGTTATTTGTATGCTGCCTCCTTTCATGTTATTGGATTGATTATTTTTTATTTTTATGCTGTGATAAGGGAGAAGTACAATTGGATCCGATTTGAAAACTGATGTAGTGTCAGTTTAATAGAGTATTGTAGATCCTCCAAAATGTTTATGTAACCTGAAATTTATGTAATCTGGCTTGTTATTTTTCTGATAGAGACTTCTAACCACAGATTCCTCCCCTTAGAACATTCCCCAGGTGTCCGACTGGATCTGGAAAATCATGAGAAGTACCTCTGTGCACTGGTAGGTGGTGTTGGGCGGCTCTGTGTTGATGTTGTCTGTGTCAGAAGTGACGTGCACCGTGCCTATATACGTGCCCCCTCCCAGCGCGCTGACATTCGTTCCTTTCTTTCTGTCCCAACAGCTCAGCTACAAAGAGCTATCTCAGTCATTTTTTGACCAACTTTTTTCAGCTGTTTGAGTCTTTTGTTTAGCTTTTTTGCCCGTGTGCTAGGTACGTGTCTCCCACCAAACCCACGGTGTATAAATAGTGTAAGGAATGTCACAGACAGATGTCTGTCTCTGACGCACACTTGGTTTGCCTGTGGTGCCTGAGGTCAGGCCACGACCTCAAAGCCTGTCCTGACTAAGTCCATGAATCTGAAAGTGATTTGTGAGTGGGTGTTGAAGTTCCTGGTGGCGTGGGAGAGGAACACTCTATGCTGATCCCTGTCCTGCTCCAAAGGGAGATCTCTGGCCATTTTCATTTTCAGGGCCGTTCCCGAGGATGATCGTCATCACGCTCCAAGTCCTTGTCATCCAAACCAGAGTCGCAGAAGAAGAAGTTGAAGCATTAGTCAGCTTCCCCTAGAAGAGGCTGTGCTTCTAGGACCGCCTCTACATCCACAGAGCCAGTGGCTGGGTCTGCTCTGCGCTCCCAGGAGCGACCCCTGCCAAACTGTAGGAGTTCTACCACGCCATGCGCTGCATCTCAGGGCACACGGCCCTCTCTGGTGCACTTCCGGCCCCATGGGGCAGAGAGGTGCCCCGGCTGGGTAAATATCAGTGGGTTCACCCTTGATGCCAGACGGTCCCTCTGAATCCACACCCGCATCCCAGCCGACACCTTCATGGGTGCCACTACCGTCCTCAGTCCCTGTTTCCCAGCACCGGCCCGATCGGAGAGCTGATCTCCATTTCTGACTCTGAGACGGCACTGCCCCAATGCCGACACTGGAGCAAGCCGTCTGGCTCTTGTTTACCCATGGACTTGCCACCCAGTGGCACACACTTTTTAACTGAAGCGGGATGAGGAAGAGGGGTGTGGCCCCTTTGAAGATGACCCCTACAAGGAGGAAACTGGTATGAGAAGCTGGGTAATGGCAATGGCCTGGGCACCTCTCTAGATTCTGACCTGATTACTTCTCCGGGCCCTGCCATGGAGGGGGGTGCATCTTTTGTTACAGTGATGTGCAGGGCGGCAGAGGTCCTTGACCTGCTGTTGCTATCTGTCAAAGTCAAGACCAGTGATTTGACGGAGGTGTTTTACTGGGGCAATCTCTGCGGAGCCCTTTCTCCCCTTTAATGAGGCCCTTACCGATGTTCTCCTGGGGACCTAGGCCAAGTCTTTCACATGGGCTCTCGTGCACAGAGTGATTGTTCTGCCCCCGGAGATCCAGCTTTTCTCTCTCAGCATTTCTACTCTGAGGGCCTGTTGGTGCAAGTCTCGACAGCCAAGGTCCGCCCAAGCACACTCCCTACCACCCCGCTGGATAGGGAATCCATGAGGTTGGAGACCTTTGGGAAGCGGATCTTCTCTTCCACCAGCTTGTCATTGTGGTTGGTGAACACCACATGTCTCTTGGGCCGATATTCCCAGGCCTTGTAATTCGTTTGTGCACCCGCTGCCCGAAGAGGGCTGAGCCATTCTGAACCAGGTGTGGATTAATGGTTGGGATGCAGCGAAGTTCGCTGTTAAGTGTGGTCTGGACACCTAGGAGTCGCTTGGCAGGGCCATGGTCTCGAAGGTAGCGCTCCGCCACTGCGTCTGGTTGATGTCCGCTGGGTTTTCAGGGGATGTCCAATCATTTCTGATCGACATGCCCTTTGACAGCTCCCACCTATTTGGCGACAAGGCGCTCAAGCGCTTCAAGGAAAGTTGGATCACCGCCAGGTCCCTGGGCCTCTTATTGGGCACCACGCAACAGCAGCATTCCTTTCACCTTTTCAGTGGCCACGGTCAGAGTTTCCATGGGTTTCCGCAATATCAGTCTTACCCACCAGCCAGGTGAGCTTTTCAGTCCTTTCGTGACGGAGGCATGGATCCCATAAAGTACGTAGGGCCCAATCCAGGATTACTCTCCAGTCCCCCGCCCCTTCAGCTGCCACAGCCTCCAAATCTCTTTAATGGGACCTCAACACAGCGTATCCATTCTGTTGACAGGATCAGACAACACCTGCCCTACTGGCAAGCGTTAACCTGCGACAAGTGGGTGCTCCAAATTGTTCAGCTGGGTTTTGCCCTTTCATTTCTGGAACCCCCCACCCTTGCCACCATCTACAGAATGGCTGAAAAGCACAATCTTTTTGCTCCTTCAGGAGATGCAGGCTCTGTTGGCCAAAGGAGCCATCAAGATAGTGCCAGCAACAGAGGTAGGACGTGGTTGTTATTCCCACTACTTTCTGGTGCTGAATAGGGTGGAGGCCTCCACCCTATTCTAAGTCTTCACCCTCTAAACGCCTTCATATTAAAGGAGAAGTTGAAGATGCTCACCTTGGCTCAGGTTCTGTAGTGTAGTTCCTATTTCCCTAATAGGCTCTGCGCATTGGAATAATATACCCTATAGGCTTGACATAGGACTGAGGTCGATATGTCCCTATCGAGTATATTAAACTTAATTACTTTGTGCCAGCTAGCTCAGAGGCCACTAGAAACTCCTTGAAAACAAGAAGGGAGTAGTTTCTGGCAACCGCATAAACATGACTACTTTGTTTCCCTTTAGAATCGAAACACGTCTCAGAATCGTGCAAACAATAGATAACAGTTTCACTCAGCTAATCGTGCATGCTTAGTTTACTCAAAGTTACACAGAAAGAATAGACGGGCGTTTCAATAAAAAGGTTTTATTGAACAGTCTTGTTTCTCGTGTAAGAGATATGCGCTGTTATGATCACAAGACAGTATGCAAGATATATAATGTACAGCGTAAGCAGTAGAAATAAATAATACTGCGCTAGCATTATCTTTTAGCATATATTCACGTACATAAATAACATGCGCTAAAAATGCGAGTACTCATAAGATGCGTCTCTAAGCTAGTTCTACCCCAATGTATCTAACCTGGTCTAGGTGTAGGGAAAGGTAAGAAGTAGGTGGAGTATTCTCTAGTATGGTATACTAAGAGTATGTTAAGTCTAGTATGCCAAGAGTCCCTCTAGGTTCTAGTCAGCTCCATACCTTGAGAATGAGAGCGGTGGGAATCTCTTTCCGGATCTGGAACTCTAACACCCCGCGAAGGGAGTCAGATCACTGGAAGCTGGATTCTCTGCGAGCAGGAATGACAGCGTCTTCTCAGTGCGTCAGGCCGGGATACGGGCTCCTCTGAAGTCGAGGTCTCCTCTAACTTGCTTGGGCAAGGGAAGGTATATTTATACCTGGTAGGTACTTTGGAATGTTAGCATTGACGTGAAGTCGGACAGAGGAAGACGTCAGGAATGAACCCTTAAGGTATAGCGGTTCATGCATAATAGATGAGTTCATGGAGAAATCAATAATCCTGTGCTAGGGGAACTCCCAAGAGCTTAAGGGTCTGGTTTCTAAGAACTCGTTGTGACGTTAGGGTGGACGGATGTCGGTGACCATGCCTGTATTTGGAGTGCACGGCTAATGCCTAAATAAGGACTGGGATTCTATGCCTATATAAGGGCAATGCGAATTGTGCCTATATAAGGACATGTTTCAGGAAAACCTATATACGGACACCTAAAGCGGAATACAACACCCACTCCACTTTCGAATGAACGATAATACTAAATGCTAAAGATGAAATTGAGTACCACATATTGCTAAAAACATTTCTAAAAGCATATTAAAAGAAGTTTAAAAATAAACTGTTGAATGCAATAGGTACTGTACATTTTAAAGCATTGTTTTCACTCTAAGCATATATTGGAAATAAATGCAACATGAATGAATAAACAGTAATATATACATATGACGAAATGATTGATAAATATTTCAAAATCAAAGCCATTTCATATCATGGAAGTAAATGACATTTTAGACAAATAAGGTGACAATGTGTCCCTGGAAGTTTTTCAAAGAAGTCCGTTTTATAAGAATAGTTCTACTGTAAGCAGATTGATTTGCCATGTAGTTTCAAAAAAAAAAAAAAAAAAAAAAAGTTCAATTTTGGGAAGAGCTCCAAGTTTTGAAAATATGAAGGCCAAATTCATTGCGTCCCTGGTACACTGTGAGCCGAATCAAAGTCAGTGTATGGGTCTGGTGTAAACATGAAATCATCTATTTCCGTAGACAAAATATCGTCAATCGATGTTGGTGACATTTGGAACACCTCGTGTAGGAGATTAACTGCACAGAGATGTGAAGCATCGCCCTCAGCATAAGATGCCGCAGCAATGTTCGCGTCCGTTGTTACCTGTGTGCCTGTTGATCCATCTCGTACCTCAGCAGCAGCCGGAAGCGTCTGTGAGATCTCAATGAATCCCGTCATCAGTATTGGTAGCCTCTGGGGACAACACAGAGCATGGGCCGTTATCGGGTCCAGCAGAGTATCGATATCCGTTGGTATGACTCATGGGAGTATCTGAAAGAGACACGTTAGTGACAGATTCCTTACCTTAGAATATCCCCAGGCATCAGGCTGGATCCGGAAAGTTTTGCGTAGCAGTACCCCTGCGCGTCGGTAGGCGGCGTTGTGCGGCTCCGCGTCCGTCGTCGGCGTTGTGATCGCCGGGATGACGTCGCGGCCAATACTGAGACGCCGCCCATGCGCGCTGGCGTCAGTTCTTTCTTTTTCCGCGCCAGTAAGCGCAGATCCGGATTGAGCAGTGCCCCAGTCATTTTTTGACTGAGTATTTTTGAGACTTTTTTGTCCAAGTTTTCGAGTCGTTTCGACTCCAAGGTGTCAGTAAGGATGCCCGGCTTCAAGCCATGCGAGGTCTGTAATCGCATGATGTCGATTACAGATCCGCACCGCGAGTGTCTCTTCTTCCTGGGGCGCGGCCACGACCCCACGACGTGCCCCGAGTGTCGGTCCCTCGCCCCGAAGGCTTTGCGAGAGTGGTCTCGAAAGCTTCTCGAGGCCCGGCACTCGGCTCCGCGCCGATCGAGGTCCCGGTCCCGGGAGAGGTCGAGGGGCCGGTCGCGGAGCCGTCGTCATTCATCGGGGTCGAAGTCTTCGTCTTCAGGTAAGGCGAAGCACAAGAGGTCTAAGAAGCGTCGCTCTAAGACCTCCCTCGCCGGTCTCACGACTTGGCTGAGGGTCCTGTTGGTACCGCCCCGCGGCTCCGGGAGTACCCGTTGAGCCGGCGTCGGCCTACCCGCCTGTTCCGGGTCCGACGTCGACTCCGGCCGACATCCAGAACTTCTTGTCGGCCATGGCTCGCATCTTCGGGCCTAAGGGTTACCCCGGTGCGCCTTCGGGCCCCGCAGGCCCCAGTGGAGGTCCTCTTCGGCACCACTGGCGGCCCCGGCGGCCCCGGCGGCTCCGGCGCCGCAGGACCCCTTCGGATCCAGGCCTGGATCCCGGTCGACGCCGGTTGACCTGACAACACCTCCACCGGCGCCGACCTCCCCGGTACCACTCCCGGCGCCGTCCGAGGTCCCGGACGACGCCGTCCCCAGGTTCTCCCCGGAGCCGGATCGACGTCGGCCGACGCCGATTCCGACGCCGATGGGACTTTTCTTCCCTCATGTCCGCCCTCCTTACTTTTCACCTGTTTTGGAGGACGGGGAGGACTGGGAGGGGTCGGAAGACACTCTCACAACCCAATGTGAGCCTTATCAGGACTGGGCAGAGGAACTGGGTGATGCCAGTGGCCTGGACACCTCTCCAGACCTTGGCATGCTGTCTCATCCTTCCGTGGCTACGGAGGAGGGAGCAAGTTATGCAACGGTGTTGCGTAGGGCGGCCGCGGCCTTGCGCCCTCCTACAGTGGCTGTCAGGACTAACCTCCTGACGGAAGTGCTTCAGCCGGCGGCTACCTCCTTGGAGCCACTGCTGCCGTTCAACGACGCACTTACTGACGTTCTTTTGGGCACCTGGTCCAGGCCCACCACAGGGGCTCCTGTGGACAGGAACGTGGCCCGACGCCATCGCCCGGCTCCGGGCGACCCCTTGTTCCTCTCCCAACACCCCACCCCCGAGAGCTTGGTTGTCCAAGCCTCTACTTCTCAAAGCGCCTTCCCTACGGCTCCGCCGGACAGGGAATCCAAAAAACTGGACCAATTTGGGAAGAAGGTTTTTTCTTCCTCCAGTGCTGGCTTGCGGTCCGTGAACACCGCTTGTCTTTTGGGCCGTTATTCCCACTCTCTGTGGGATTCGGTGGCGCAAGTGCTGCCTAAGTGTCCTGAGGAGGTCCAGACACTACTCATCCGTGTTATTGCAGACGGGAGAGACGCGGCGAAGTTCACAATACGATGTGGCCTAGACACCGCTGACTCGCTGGGCAGATCGCTTGCTACGACAGTGGCGCTTCGCCGTCACGCCTGGCTGAGGACCACTGGTTTCTCGGGCGATGTCCAAAACACCCTTATGGACATGCCCTTCGATGGCATCCGCCTTTTTGGCAATAAGGCAGACAGCGCGCTGGAGCGCTTTAAGGACTCGCGGGCTACGGCCAAGTCCTTGGGCCTCTCCGCCTCGCGCCCTCTGCAGCAGTCTGCTTTTCGCCCCTTTCGTGGCTACGGAAGGGGCGTCTAGTCACGTCCATTGCCCAGCCACCGGCCCGCGCAGCAAGTGCCTTCGCGTGGCCGAGGACGTGGCTCCCGCTGAGGCGGGTCGGGTAAGCAGCGTGCGGGTCAGGCCACCACCTCCGCCCCGTCCGCGGCCTCAAGCCCTCCTAGTCCATCCTTTCAGGTCCACAGCACGTCAGTGGGGGGCAGGGTCCGCCATCACCTTCACCACTGGCGTGCCATCACATCGGACAAGTGGGTCTTGGACATTGTCCGAAGGGACTACTCCCTCCCCTTCGAGACTACCCCCCCAGCCATGCCACCTCAATGCCACCGCATGTCGGGGGATCATTTAGTGCTTCTTCAAAAGGAAGTTGCGGCCCTCTTGGCCAAGGGGGCCATCGAGCGCGTTCCGACCCCAGAAGTAGGGCGTGGTTGTTACTCCCACTACTTTCTGGTGCCCAAAAAGGACAAGGAGGACATGCGTCCTATCTTGGACCTCCGGAACGTCAATCGCTTCCTCCGGAAGGAGAAGTTCAAGATGCTCACCCTAGCTCAGGTCTTGAGTGCCCTCGATCCTGGAGACTGGATGGTAGCGTTGGACTTGCAGGACGCATATTTTCACAACCCCGTCCTGCTGGCCCACCGGCGTTACCTGCGGTTCACGGTAGGCCTCGAGCATTTTCAGTTCACCGTGCTCCCCTTTGGCCTTACCAGCGCCCCTCGGGTGTTCACGAAAGTGATGGCGGTGGTCGCAGCTCATCTGCGCCGGGCAGGGGTTCCAGTCTTCCCCTACCTCGACGACTGGTTGTTGAAGGCGGGCTCGTCCCAGGCAGTCGTCTCCCACCTCCAGACTACGGCCGAACTCCTGCACTCGCTGGGGTTCTCCATCAACGTGCCGAAGTCGCACCTGATTCCTTCTCCACAGCTCCTTTCATCGGAGCAGTTCTGGACACAACGCAGTTTTGGGCCTATCCTCCCGAACGGCGAGTCAAGGATTTTCAGGCTATGATTCCGATCTTTCAGCCTCTATCCTGGGTTTCGGTACGGATGACCCTGAGGCTGCTGGGCCTCATGGCCTCCTGCATCCTGCTGGTCGATCATGCCAGATGGCATATGCGGGCTCTGCAGTGGGACCTGAAGTTCCAGTGGGCGCAGCATCAGGGGAACCTGTCCGATTACGTCCAGATCTCGGAGGGAACTGCAAGGCAGTTGCAGTGGTGGCTCTCGAACCGGCAATGGGTCATGGGCAGATCCCTCTCCCTTCCCCAGCCAGAGCACACAGTTGTGACGGACGCGTCCCTTCTGGGATGGGGCGGTCACATGGGAGAGGCGGAGATCAGAGGCCTCTGGTCTCCGGCGGAGTCCCGGCTCCATATCAACCTTCTGGAGCTCCGGGCGATCCGAATTGCACTCAAGGCATTCCTTCCCTCTGTCAAGGGGCAGGTAGTGCAGGTGTTCACAGACAACACCACCGCCATGTGGTACTGCAACAAACAAGGCGGGGTGGGGTCGTGGATCCTATGTCAGGAGGCTCTGCGTCTCTGGACATGGCTGGAACATCAGGGCATGTTCCTGATGGTTCAACACCTGGCAGGTTCCCTGAACGCCAGGGCGGACGAGCTCAGCCGCAGGTGCATGATGGATCACGAATGGCGTCTTCACTCGGAGGTGGCGCAAGGACTCTTTCTACAGTGGGGAGAGCCTTGGTTAGATCTATTCTCCACCGAAGAGAACCCGCAATGTCATCAGTTCTGCGCGTTGGAATTTCCAAGGCGGCACTCGCTCGGCGACGCTTTTCGTCGCGAGTGGAGTTGCGGTCTGTTGTACGCCTTTCCACCTATACCACTTCTACCCAGAGTGTTGAAGAAGATTCGGCGCGACCGGGCCCAAGTCATTCTTGTGGCTCCGGACTGGGCTCGAAGAGTTTGGTATCCCGAGCTACTCAGTATGAGCATCGATCCCCCGATCCGTCTGCCTCTTCTGGAGGATCTTCTGTCGCAGCAGCAGGGGACGGTCCTCCACCCGAACCTGTCCAGTCTCCACCTCCTTGCGTGGAGATTGAGCGGCGGCGGCAGTTGATTCCTTTCGACTTGCCTCCCGAAGTTTGTGATGTGATTCTGGCAGCCAGGCGTCCCTCCACTAAGGTGGTATACGCCTGCAGGTGGAACAAGTTTGTGGCATGGTGCACAGCAAAGGCTGTGAATCCCCTTTCTGCCCCTCTTTCTGAGGTTCTTCTGTTCCTTCTTTCGCTGGCCCAACAGGGTTCTGCCCTGGGTACCATCAAGGGCTATCTTTGTGCCATCTCGGCCTTCCTCAGGCTTCCTGATCAGCCCTCCCTTTTCAAGTCCCCTGTTGTTAACAGGTTTCTTAAAGGCATTACACACCTCTTCCCTCCTGTTCCGTTTGTAATGCCTCAGTGGGACTTGAACTTGGTTCTTACCTTTTTAATGTGCGCTCCCTTTGAGCCTTTACATAACTGTCCTCTTCGTCTTCTCACTCTGAAGACAGCCTTTCTGGTGGCCATCACCTCCGCTCTGCGGGTGAGTGAGCTCCAGGCTCTTTCTTGCAAGCCCCCCTTTCTGTCTGTCCATCCAGACAAGGTTGTTCTTAGGACGCGTCCGTCCTTCTTGCCAAAGGTGGTTACTGCTTTTCACATTGGGCAGACCATCACTTTGCCCACCTTCTTTCCGCCTCCGCATCCTTCTAGAGAGGAAGAGAGGCTCCACCGTCTGGACCCAAAACGTGCGATTTCATTTTATCTAAACCGCACACAGCAGTTCCGGGTGGACGACCAGCTCTTTGTTGGCTACGTGGGCACCAAAAAAGGTCGGGCGGTACACAAGCGGACCATCTCCCGCTGGGTCGTCTTGTGTATCAAGGCCTGCTATTCTTTGGCTAAGAAGGAGCCCCCTGTTGGGCTACGTGCCCATTCCACCAGGGCGACAGCCGCCACCACAGCTTTGGGACGTGGTGTCCCATTGCAGGACATTTGTCAGGCAGCTACGTGGGCCTCGCTGCACACGTTTACCAAGCATTACTGCCTTGACAGCCAAGTCCGGAGAGATGGCTTCTTTGGCCGTTCTGTCCTCCGAGACTTCCTCGTCTGATCTTTGTTCGCAGACCCACCACCGGGGTTGGTATTGCTGGGGTATCTATTCTAAGGTAAGGAATCTGTCACTAACGTGTCTCTTTCAGATGCACAAGTTACTAACTTGTGTAACGATATATCTGTAAGAGACAGTAGTTAGTGACAGATTCCTTACCGCCCCACCCATCCTCCCCGTTCTGCGAACTGATTTCTAGGGTTAAGGACATCCCTTTCAGGGCCCTAGTTTTCAGACACCAGTGTCAGTTTCTTGCATGGCTCTGCGTTTCTGGCGCGGAAAGTCGTGTACAGAACTGACGCCAGCGCGCATGGGCGGCGTCTAAGTACTGGCCGCGACGTCATCCCGGCGATCACGACGCCGACGACGGACGCGGAGCCGCACGACGCCGCCTACCGACGCGCAGGGGTACTGCTACGCAAAACTTTCCGGATCCAGCCTGACGCCTGGGGATATTCTACGGTAAGGAATCTGTCACTAATTACTGTCTCTTACAGCTATATTGTTACACAAGTTAGTAACTTGTGCGTTAGACAGGTGTCTAGCACGCATTCTTCACCGCAAAGCAGGCAGCGTAGAACAGGTAAGATGCAATCTTGCCAGATTGGTCTGAATGACAGAAACCATGTTGTATTAAGTTCCCGTAGACGAGGTATGCCCAAAAGTTGTACTATGCGCTCATGGCACTTCAGTTCTAGGAGAGCTTTTTCCACATCGCTCGGAGTGATGTCGGCGAATAGGCTTGCCATAGCGTAATAGTAGGAATAGAAATAGGATTCCTGCAACAAGTGCTAGAATTAATGGCACACCACCAAACACCGAATGTGCGAAGTTTGGGATAATTCCGAAGACTGCCTGGAAAGGTGCTAATAGTCCTGAACAGATGGTCTTAAATACATGTACAATTCCGCTCGTATCAGACATGTTAAAGATACGTCCCATCATTTCTACGAAATGTATAGGGCAGTTTGTACGAATTAAAGCCTGTATCTCAGCCGAAGTCCTTGCAATTTGTAAATCATAGATTTCTTTGGCCGAGGTCAGAGGCACAGTTTGTTGTATAAGCATGGCTTTCATTCTGCTTAAAGTATCAAATCGTATAAAAGAAACATTCAATGAAGGCCATAAAGGCGACTCCCTGACTGTGTCTATTGGGGCAAACAATACTTACATACAGCAAGTGACCCTGGAGTCGACCGTTACTAGATATGGGATGCCAGGCAACATGCCACAGCAACTCTGATCATTCAACATGAGGTAACTCCCATTAGAAAGTTGGCCAAACGTTGGATTAATCACAGCAGCTGGTGTACCTTGCTGGTGGCAGGACATATTTGCCACAGAACCTTTACAAGCCCCGTGTAAAGAAATGTCTTGACATACGAGTGAACCGCTTAGTGCATTTTCACAGTGTGTACCGCTAAGAAACACTTCACGATCCCCACTCCAACATCTGTATTCGTAAGGTAAATCCCAGGATACCTTAATGTATTCTTTACCCAACCTTTCATATTTGCCTGCTTGCATTTGTTTGAGGCAATACTGAAACTGAAAAGTAGTGACAGGCAGAGTGATTTTGCCATGAATAAGCCATTCTGTAGCTGGTTTTTCTGCCACAGTGAATGGTAATTTCTCCAGTTTTTCAATGCTCAGCACTGTATACTCTGCTCCCCTTTGTGCCAGTTCGATCTGTTTATCAGTCAGATTGTATTCTGCAAACAGAGCCGACGTGTTGATAAAACGCAAAGGCACATAGCCCGCACGCAAAGATTGCAGCGTCCAGCCTAATAACATAATAGAACGTAACTGAGATTGGCCTTGTTGTAACATGGCTAAATCTTGTTCCAGTATGTCAATAGCAGAGGATACAATGTTGTCCAATTAATAAATTCTGGATGACAAAGTTGTTAACCCATTGTCGACCACAGAGAGAGTTTTCTCTAAGTTAATACGATCAAGTTCACGTATTCGTTCTGCGGCCTCTACCTGTGAAACCTTCCATGCTTCATTATAAGCAGCATAGATGCCGGCATATATGAAACGTTTTTGACGCGGTTTTCTTGGTCCTAGCAAGAATTCCCTAAGGTCTGCGTCTTCTTTAAGTAAAGATAAGTGTTGTTTCACATCCTCAAGTGTAGATTTTTGTAGCCAGTCGAGGCACAATTTTCCTACACTGTATGTTGTTACTACCCCCGGATGTTGTCTTTGGACGTATCGTGGGTCTGGCCTATGAATAGTAAAGCCCTGTGTTTTATTCAGGAATCTCTCTTGACAGATGTATGTGTCTGTGGATCAGGATTTGTTCGGTTGATTTGTAGTATTGAGTCAACTGTAACCACTGCCTGTGTATTGTTATTACTGGCAGGTGTTGGTACAGAAGGTGGTTTCATGTCTTTGATCTTGGCTAAACCAATTCAAGACGTTTGTTGCACAGTGTCATTCAAAAACATTATTTGCTGATGGATGATACATGCTCTAAACAAAGCTTCTATCCCCTGCACTTGCCAATCTTTAGAACCCCAGACAGATTTTGTGTCTATTGTCTTTCCACAAGTCGAATCCATGTCTAGACAGTTGGGCAATAAATGCTGCAGAGTAAATCTGTTTTGTATTTGTTAAAATAATTTTCTGTCCTGTTTTGTTTATATTTTTATAGTAAAATGTTTCCGGATCAGATGTATTGTACCCTGAAAAATAGGGAAACTTTTTAGCAAACGTTTTTGAACTACCTTTTGGTGGTGTTGGACAATGCTCCCATTGGTTAATCATAAACACATTTCTAGGTGTTGCAGATTTATGCAAAAAATGACCATAGTGGTTATAGCAATACAGCTGTTCATAGTCTGATGAACCCTCTAAATATTCATTGTTAAAAAATGCAGCAGACCTTTCTAGATCAAACATCATATCATTTACAGTCTCAAAGTCCCAATCATCAGAATAGGTACTGGACGAAATAAAATCACTTAATGAATTTTTAAATAAATGTGGAATGTTCAAAAGTTCTGTAGGGCCGAAGATATCGAAATCTGTTTTGTCCCACACTATACCATCCTGTATAGGAACGGCTGTGATGTTCACTGCTGACAAGTCTCTTGCTTCACGATGGGATGATTTGTGTGGTTTCAAAAGTAAGTTCACATTTTTACTTTCAATGTCCAAACGGATGTATCTGCCATTTATAAGCACGCTGATAGTCATAACCAAAGCTAGCCAAAGCAGAAAGAAAAATATTCCAGAAATAATCCATAGTTCAATCCATGGTGAAACCAGATGAGTCTTTTTCCGAAAATGAAAAAAGTCTTGTACTTGCTGTTTGAAAGTTTTTGATGCTGGAGTCGTTTCAGGCTCACTCGGATCCTCAGAAAACGTATCAAAGTTAATGAAATAGCCAGAAGCAGTTCTGTCAATTGTTGGAATTGCATCAGGATTTGTCGAGATTGCTGGAACCAGTTGATCACTTGTTACGTTGGTGTAGACAGGTGTATTTGGACGAACTGTTACTTGTTCTTCAAGAGGGATGAGTTCCATAGCATTGTTGCTTAGTCCTTCATCTGTTACTGCTGAATTCTCGATGGTTATCAGTCTTTCAGTCTGAACCTCTTGGATAGTAGCGAGAGGAGTGCGTCTGCTACTAGGTCGGAGTCCACGAAGCCTACTATTTAGTATTGGCCACATACTGTGGTTTGATGAGGTCGATGGACACAAATCTTTTCTCCTTTTTTCCAGCAAGGGGCGGCAGAAGTACTTTTCTTGTTCCTTGAACGGCTAGGACAGGTACTGGTTGTCTGTAAGAAGGTCCAAATTCCTTCTTGTCCGCAATCTTCTCTCTGACTAGATCCCCAACTTTTGGGATCCAGAAAGGCCTTGCTGGGACTGCCGGGTTTTCCCCAGTGGTGGTTGGCTTCAGGAATACGTTGCTTTGTTTCGATCTTAGTTCATTTAGATCCTGTAGAACAGCCAAACGATCTTTGATATCAAAGGGTTTATTTTCCACCACTGTGCCTTTACATTCGAGATCAGGAACCCACATTCTTGTCCCAAATAGGACCTCATATGGAGTGACCCCCATAGAGAACTTCTTGGCAAATTATTTAATGAGCGTTGGACCCCATAAAGATGTTTGACCCACCCATCACCCGTACCTAATACTCTAGCTGTTATAGATTGCTTTATGTCCCGGTTTTTCCTTTCCACAACGGAATTTCCCTCAGGATGAAACGGAGAGGAGTACCGCAATGCAACGCCCAAACTGGCCATGGCTTCTTTGTAAGCCCGAGAGCTAAACGCAGGGCACTGGTCGGAATGTAGCGTGCCTATTGCGTATGTGCCGATAAAGACTCGCAAATCTTTTATAACAGTTTGAGCGTCAGCCGAGCGCTGAGGCCATATCCATAGAAACCTTGACTTAGTATTTGTGTGATTGCATTTGTCCAAAAGGACACCTGCGCGTAGATAGTCTAATGCTGTCTAACAATGGTGTCTGTACTGGGCAGGCTACTTCGTAGCATGGTGTCTGGTGGCGTTCTGCATCACGCTGTACCTTACAGTCTATGCAGTCATTGATGAAGATGTGAATCTGTGTATTCATTCCAGGCCACCAGTACATCTCTTTTAAGGCTAATATTGTTTGAGATCCCTTGATGTGACAGACCCTCCCCCAGATGTGCTTCATAAATCAAAGCTGCTCTACGTTCCATGTTTGGAATTACCCTATCCCCCACTCCAGGGATTCGAGCAAAAGGAACACTGTTCGCATCAATTACATAAGAGTACTTGAGTGGAAACTTTTTTGGTAATGCTGCACCACTGCCTTTGCTTGAAGCATTGACAGCCAACAATATCTCACTGTCTATTCTCGTTTTTGAACGAGTAATCGCAGCTACGGAAGCCGTGTGAACAGCCCCCTTTGCGGCTTCGTCAGCCAATGAATTCCCTGCAACGTGAACGCCATCACGTTGATGACTCAGTGTATGTATCACGTGAGCCTTTGGTAGTTCGTTTTTTAACTGAACTACTTGTTCCCAAAGCGTTTTATGCTTTATTGTGCCACCTTTTGCATCTTTGAACCCATTTTCAAGCCAATTTTGTATATATTCATTATACGACTGAACACAGTAAAAAGAATCGCACACTATGAGTGTGGGGAATTCGCGATCTGTACTTTCAAGTGCCAGTTTGAATGCTTGTAGTTCAGCTCGCTGAGCTGTACAATCTCCTAGAGATTGAGTTTTAGTGACCATTGGTCTGAAGTTACCATCTTGCATGCAACCTTTAACGATTGCGCATGCTGCACTGTAAGCTTGCTTACTCCCTGTAGCGGGTTGTGCGGATCAGTCAGTGTAAATTATGAATTCGTACTGATCGAGAGGCAGAATTTCAGTGGGCAGAGGACATTCATGTTCATATTGCAGGAACGCTTGTGTTTTTAAATCAGGATCAAAAACATATTCAACATCTGTTGCAGCAAGAGAATTAACCCATTGTATCCATCTAGGATGTAAAGCTTTTGCATTTGGAATGCTCGCTTTTGTGACCGCTTCTAAAGCTGGTACTGGGGTTACGACAATAATGCGTTTCCCTTGAGCTAGGGCTCTTTCTTTTGCTACAGCAGTTTGAACTGCTGTCAGTATTTTTTCAGTTGAAGTGAAGCGCATTTCTGCTTGTGTATACAAATGAGATTTGTATGCTATTGGTACTTTTCACCCTCATTAAATGTTAAGTAGGTGAATCTGCATTGACCCGAAATTATTCGGATCACTAAGTTCCGTTGACTTACGCGTGTTTGTAAGTGATTTGTTGCTAACATATTAGCTTGGAGTGAACGCAACATTTCTGTGTGTTCTTGTGTCCAATTTTTGATTGAAAAATCAGGTTTGATTAATTTGTAAAGAGGTTTAACCCTTTCTGCGTAATTTAGAATGTACGTTCTTCCAAAATTTAGGAAACCCAGGATGGATTGTAAATTTTTCAGCGTTTTTGGATGTTGGAGCAGCGCACACTTTTCTAAAAGTTAGCTGCCAAGCTCTTGCCTTCACTTGAAAGCTCATATCCTAGAAAAAGGACATTGAGATGGGCAATTCTGGATTTTTAAAGTTGAATTTATAGCCCTCAGAGGCGAAGCCCAATATAATGGTACTCACCCTGTTCAAGTGCCTATCTAGGTCATCGTTTGTCAGATAGATGTCATCGACATCTGACAATGCCTCATTATCATAAATTTGTAGTAACTCTGTTACCCTCGCTGAAAATAACCCTGGGCTGTTCTTGAACCCTTGTCGGAGTCGACAAAATTGACTCTGGGTCCCCATTATTGAGAAAGCTGTTAAATACCTGCTTTCAGGTGCTATGTTCTGACAAAAGAAACCATTTGAGATGTCTAATGTGGTTTTATATTTTTTGCGCACAATGTTATTCATTAATGCTGTACTATGTGCATTTTGCACTGCAAATGTTTTAGAACAAGTGTTTAAGTGTCTGTAATCCAAAACTAGACGATATGTATGGTCTGGTTTGGATACAGGAAACAAAGGATTGTTCATTGAGGAGGTGCATGTTTCAATCACCCCTTGGTATTCAAGTTGATCTAAGATCTCCCTGACCTGCTTTTTAGCTTCTTGCTTTATTGGGTACTGCCTTTGTGCAGTAGGTTCATTTTTTAGATGTATTCTATGGTGAGGTGAGTCCTCATCCCATCCTACATGATTTTTATATAATGCTGGGGCCTGGGCAACTGCCCATTTCCTGGCATAAGTATATTTTAGGTGAATTGCAATATGGTTGGAGAAGGCAGGCATAATAATGTCCTCGCCATGTGGGCACTCCCTGACAAATTGTGGTGGCCAGTCTTTTTCTGCTAGAAGTATATCATAACCCCTTGAAAGTTTCTCCCAAAAGAGCGTTTTCACCTTTCTTGGTAGGTCTCCCTCCATTCGGAGTGTTATTTCATATAACTTTTGTGGAGTACTAACCCTGGTGTCTACAGTCTCTACTGTGATGTACTCATTCAAGTCCACTATCTCCAGAAGTTCCTTCAGGTTCTGGCGAGCTATTGTGACTTCTGCCGCACTGTCCAGCATTGTCTGAGCCCATTCTCCGTTCTTGAGTTGTGTTCTCCGTATCCTCGGCATGTCTGATCTTCAGACCTGCTACATTCTTTTTTGAGAATTGAGGTTTTGATTTATTTTTCTGAACGTGTTTGTCGTCTTTGGATTTCACGCGTTCTTCTCTATGTTCTGACCGTCCTCTTCTTTCCGATGTTTGTGACGATATCTGAAAGGTACGAGGGGAAAGTGTATCAGTATCTTGATACCTGTCAGGTTTTCTTAAATTATCCCTATTCCTGAGGTTATACCTCCTTTCAGAGGGCTCCTTTTGTGGAGACCTACCTCGGGATTGAGAACGTTTCTCGTTATAATTTTGTTTATTAGTTTCCCACTTCTTTTTAGAAGATGTAGGAGTTTGTTTAATAGAGTCCTTTTCAGGATTCTCAGATAGTTTTGGCTTCAATGGTCTTCCACCCAAACTATCTCTGCCTAATTCTGCATAAGATTGTTCTATAATTCTGGGTAGTTCTGTTTGATGTTCTGTTACATCAAATTCCCTTAATCGTTGGCGGATCGCCACTGATGCTGCCTCCCCTTTAATATTAGATAATATTATTGTTGAGACCTGGTCGAAATTTTTCAGTAATTTCATACCTAAATTGAGAGCAGGCTCTGCCCCGTATTAGTTTTGAATTTGTTTCAGGACATCTGGTATTACTGCAATTGATGGAACACCATGGGTTTTAGTATAGATGGCAGCAAAGACTGAGCCCCAAGTGGTGCAGTCTTCCAGTTGTGGTGTGATCCCCATTGGTAAACAGATCGTTGGGATTCTGTTTCTCATAAGGGCTAGTATTTGGAAATACTGCTTTGATTTGAGTAATTTTTTGAGCTATCCAGAATGGAGTTTGCTCACGTTTTGTGGGCATTTTACCCATGAATGCGTATAAAGTCTGTGGTGTAATTTTTAGTGTATTCCCCTGTTGAGGGGTTTGATTTGGAATGGTCAATGGTGGTTGGACTGTGAAAGTCTGCATCACATATTGGACCAATTGTCTGTAAATTTTTATTAACTCTGTAAGTTGAGTAAGTAATTCCTCGTCTGACATTATATCCAGTTCAGGATGAGGTGTGTAGCCGGCTAGAATCGGCCATGTTGCTCCTGGTCTACGTAGTGGACCGAGCCTGGTAATGTTTTTGTGATGTTTTAGGGCGCCTTTAAACCAGAGCTGATGCTCCTGGTATGTTAGTGGAATTTCAATATCCTCGAAAGGAATATATTCCTATGGTGGTTCATCTTCTTTGTAGAAGTGAAACAGTCTTGTTACTGGATTTGATTCTGGGAATACTATCCATGAATAGAATACCTCTGTCTGAAAGGAATTCGTGTGCCTCTATCACGAAAACTGCTCTACCTCCTCTTGGTGGTAAGCCGTGTTTTATAAGTTTTACAGTGATGGTTCTCCTTAAGTTTGGAGCGATGTCTATAACACCCTCCTCGGTTTCATTTAAACCGGTAAAGTTAAAAGCTGTTATGACTGGTTGAGCCGCAGCTACACCGTTCTCGGTGTCATTGTCCCCGCGTGTGGACATTTGTTTTTTGAAAAATGTAGAACAAGTTTCAAGGAAACAAAAGATAAGGTGCACAATATATTGGAACACTGTATCCTTCAACGTTGAACAAACCAAAATAGCTAATATATAGGGTTTTTGTCCTATTTAGCTTTGGCGGATATTTAACCCTACCCACTCCAGACGTCTTATGGAGTATGTGAGTAGGGGTCTCTGAGAGAAAAGCACGACTGAGTTACTCAGTATCTAGCGTTAAATTACTGCCTTACCAAACGGTTGGGCGCCATGTAGTGTAGTTCCTATTTCCCTAATAGGCTCTGCGCATTGGAATAATATACCCTATAGGCTTGACATAGGACTGAGGTCGGTATGTCCCTATCGAGTATATTAAACTTAATTACTTTGTGCCAGCTACCTCAGAGGCCACTAGAAACTCCTTGAAAACAAGAAGGGAGTAGTTTCTGGCAACCGCATAAACATGACTACTTTGTTTCCCTTTAGAATCGGAACACGTCTCAGAATCGTGGAAACAATAGATAACAGTTTCACTCAGCTAATCGTGCATGCTTAGTTTCCTCAAAGTTGCCCAGAAAGAATAGACGGGCGTTTCAATAAAAAGGTTTTATTGAACAGTCTTGTTTCTCGTGTAAGAGATACGCGCTGTTATGTTCACAAGACAGTATGCAAGATATATAATGTACAGCGTAAGCAGTAGAAATAAATAATACTGCGCTAGCATTATCTTTTAGCATAGATTCACGTACATAAATAACATGAGCTAAAAATGCGAGTACTCATAAGATGCGTCTCTAAGCTAGTTCTACCCCAATGTACCTAACCTGGTCTAGGTGTAGGGAAAGGTAAGAAGTAGGTGGAGTATTCTCTAGTATGGTATACTAAGAGTATGTTAAGTCTAGTATGCCAAGAGTCCCTCTAGGTTCTAGTCAGCTCCATACCTTGAGAATGAGAGAGGTGGAAATCTCTTGCCGGATCTGGAACTCTAACACCCCGCGAAGGGAGTCAGAACACTGGAAGCTGGATTCTTCTGCGAGCAGGAATGACAGCATCTTCTCAGTGCGTCAGGCCGGGATACGGGCTCCTCTGAAGTTGAGGTCTCCTCTAACTTGCTTGGGCAAGGGAAGGTATATTTATACCTGGTAGGTACTTTGGAATGTTAGCATTGACGTGAAGTCGGACAGAGGAAGACGTCAGGAATGAACCCTTAAGGTATAGCGGTTCATGCATAATAGAGGAGTTCTTGGAGAAATCAATAATCCTGTGCTAGGGGAACTCCCAAGAGCTTAAGGGTCTGGTTTCTAAGAACTCGTTGTGACGTTGGGGTGGACGGATGTCGGTGACAATGCCTGTATTTGGAGTGGCACGGCTAATGCCTAAATAAGGACTGGGATTCTATGCCTATATAAGGGCAATGCGAATTGTGCCTATATAAGGACATGTTTCAGGAAAACCTGTATACTGACACCTAAAGCGGAATACAACAGTTCTATCTGTACTGGATTCTAAGATTGGATGGTAGTGTTGACCGTTCAGGACGCATTTTTCTTCATTCGCGTCATGCAGGCCCACAGACATTACTTGCGGTTCATGGATGGCCACAAGCATTTCCAGTTCGCAGTGCTCCCCTTTGGCCTCACCAGTGCCCCTGGCAAAGGCTAATTTAGCTGTAATTACCTAGTATATGGTATCCATGGTACCCGGGGCATGTAAGTTAGTTACCCCAGGGATGGCAGCACTGTTTGTGCCACCCTGAGTGTGACACAGATCAAACAAGCCTCCCAGTCAGCCACTGTGAACTGGAAGGACAGTTTTAAACTGCTAGCCCCGCTTTGCCATGTAAAGCAATGGCAAAGCCAAACCTCTCTCTACAATAAGGGTAAGTCATCTCTGTGGCAAACCTAGCAAGCACTAAGGCAGGGTGCAACATATTTCACTAGCATAACATGTATTTTTTATGTTCTGGCAGTAAAAACATGAAACTGTTTTTACTGTGGAAGGACTTAGTCGCTTCATTGGTGAGTACAGAGTTGCACACTGACCTCACTGCTGTGCTAACTCCTGAATGGTGCGACCAAAGTTGATAATCCAAGGTATCAAACAACTTGTTCCATTAAGCTCGAACTTCTTGTAATAAGTTAGTGTTCAACTTTCACAAAGTTACCACTCTGTTGCCTTCAATCTCCTGTCCTCAACAGTTACACAAGGAGCTTCACCCGAGACCGCTTTCTGCCTTCCTAGGGAGATATGCTAACAACTCCCAGGAAAGGGGACAATAGGAGACTGCACTGGGGAGAGTTGTTACCTCCTTCCTACAGGAAGCCACATGGATGTTGGCTCAAAAGGCGAGCTTCAAAGCTGAGGCCGCCTTTGAAGAGCAAATTGGGAACACTTGGGAGAGGGGCAGCCCCATTGTTTAGGCAGACTAGCTGGCACCCTGAAAGGAGGAGGGAAACCTGTTATTAAACTGTGTAGCCCTCTAAGTAGCCACACCTCTGGGTTGGGCTAGGTTGCTCTAGCCACAGATTGATGGATTCTGCCATGTTGGGAGTGGGAAGAATGATGCATCTTGGGATAGCCAGAAGCCACACTTCGCAGGAAGTGGCCATCAGGAGGTAGAGACCCAGGTTACCTTTTGGCTACCAACCACATCCTACCCTGGGGGCACTTTCTGAGCATAAATAGAGCACCTCTGGCACCCAAAACTCAGATCTTAACTGGACTGGGAGGAGGACTGAAGAATAGCTTCCCTTGTGCAGCGTGGAACCGGCAAAGAGAGGCTGCCCTGGCATAGACTGCACCTGCTGCACCTGGTGGCTAGCAAAGAAGAGGGGCTATGTCTGCAGTGTCCTGCTCAAATACACGTCCTCTCCAAAGCAAAAAAACTCCACGGGTCAGTTGGCTGATCTATTCACTGCACAGGGCCACAACATCTGAGAACACTGCTGGGGCAAGTTGGTAGCCCAGAATCTTCAGACTGCGACCAACCGCCGCTGTGCCGCGCCAAGGACCAGGACCTGACACTCAAAGTTGCACATGAGTTCGCTGAGTCCAGGAGAGTCGTCTGAGTGCAGCAAGGTCACACAGAAGACGAGTTTTCTATCAGGGAGGATTTGGCTGTGACCGCGATACCGAGTGACTGGTAGTCCAGTGGTGACTGGACTTGTACCAGCACTAAGAAGATTTCGAGGGACCTCGGCCCTGTCACCACGACCACCTCACTCCCTTTGTGGACCTAGGAGTTGCAGCAGGAAGACCCCCGTTGACCACAACGCATCCACAGCATCCTTGAGCATCTTCAGCATACCTCATCCCTTGCATCAGGACCACTTCCTTAGGAATCCATTGGACTGGCCAAAAGTGCCTGCAACTGCCTGGGGACTACTTCACCTGCTGAGGTAACGGTTTCTGAAGACCTTGCTGGTCCCCCTGACTGACTCACTGCTGGAGTTGGTTGTCTCAAGTGAATCTTAGTGACTGCATTAAAACTAGCCCAACTTTTTGGTGAAAAAGGTTCAAAGTGTCAAATTTGTTGAATTTATGATTGCTTGTTTGCAGTTGAGTGACATGATTTGATTTACTTTACCATGTAAATTCTGTATCTCCAGAATCCTCAGGTGGATCTTTTTCTTTGCTGTGTCTAAAAATACATAAAAATACAGCCTATTTTTATAAATTTGTGTCAGATCTCTTGAGTGTCTCGTTGATTACGTCTTAAATTGTTTTGGTGCTGTTTAAATGCTTTACACTTGTTTCTTTGTGTAAGCCTTGCTGCTCCGAGCCGCAGCTATCCATAGCTATCTGTACTTGTATGGCCATCCTCAAAGAGGCTCGCCTACCCGCTACACAGCCTGCTATGGGTCAAAGGGAAGATGTTTATTTAATGCTGCCTACCATAACACATTGACCCACTAAACCCAACAGTGCAAAACATTGTTTGCTACTTGTTTAATTTACTAGCTCGGGTCTGGCTTACACATCAATTCATTTACATATGGCTGCCATTGCAGCTTTACCTACAAAACAGGAAACACTTGTCGTTTTTTAGTGTTTCAGGTCATTAAAGCCTTTATGGAGGACTGAAAAGGATTTATCACCCCCCAGGTACCCATGACTGCTGTCTGGAATGTAAACATAGCTTTAACATGACTCATGTGCCTCTCGTTTGACCCCCTTCACTCTTGCTCTCTCCAATTTCTATCTTGGAAAGTTGTTTTTTTATTTGCAATCTCTTCCCTCAGGCATATAAGTGAGAGCTAAGTTCTCATTTAGAAGAACCTTTTTTCCAGGTTCACAAGGACAAAGTAGACCTCAGAACTAACCCAAAGTTTCTGCCCAGGGTGGTTTCTCCTTTGCACCTCAACCAGACAATTGAACTCCCAGTGTTTTTCCCACACCCAAACACTGTAGCAGAGAGAGCTCTCCGTACACTGGTTATTAAAAGGGCCCTCTTGTACTACATATTCTGATAGAGACTTTGATGTGCAGATTCCTTAACTTGGAATATTCCTCAGGCGTCGGACTGGATCCGGAGGTTTTTGAGCAGTACCCCTATGCACTTGTAGGTGGCGTTGTTCGGCTTTACGTCGTCCTTGCCAAAAATGACATGCGCTGTACCTATATAGGCGCCATCCCGGCATGCTGACATTAGTTCATTCCTTTCCGCGCCAGATAGCACTGATACATTCTGAGCTACCCTCAGTCATTTTTTTACTGGCTTTTTCTGTTTGCACTTTTTTGTGAGACTTTTCATCCTTGTGTGACCGGATGTCCCCTAAGAAACCGTCTGGTTTTAAACCATATGGTAGATGTCTATGGCACAGCCACATTTAGTATAGTGTGTTTATGGTGCTTGGGTATGGACCACATGTGAAAAGTTGGCCTGGTATATGCTGTCCACTAATTAAAGTGGGCACCTTGTACCAGTCCAAACAACCCTTATGGTGATTTAAGAGGACAAAGATAACCTTAGAAAGCTATCCATGTGGTAGCTGTGGAGACCAGCCTTCAGGCTTAGTCTTGAAGGAATGTTAAGCAGCTTGTTTTACCAGAATGCAACCTTATAATATTGATTAAATGAAAGGAGAACCACACAGTAGTTATAAGAATATGTATTTATTAATATAACACTCTAAAAGTATGACACAGTATCTTCTACACGAAGAAACTCAGCACACAATACTGTAGCACAGAAACAATTTTAAGTAGCACTACCACAGTGAGCTCCAGGGGGAGACCAAACCATATACTAAAATAGTGGTATAAGAACCATGACTCGAGTCAAGACCGTGTCTAGAGGACGTAGAATCGCTGGGACCCCAAGGAACCACCCAAGGTAAGTAAGTAGGGACCCCACGGAGGACGGGTGCAGCGTGGGAACACGACCGCGTGCGCTGTATAATTCTATGGGAGAGTCGCGGTTGCAGTTTTAAAGTTTAAGAACCCTTCTGAGTGGACTTCAAAGAAACCCCGTGGAACTTAGGAGGTTGGAGAGCCAGCCCACCCGTGGATACCGTAGTACCAGAGTTACCTATTGCAGGGAAGCCGGGTGCATAGGTCTGAAGTGGCGTCTGAAACCGCCGTCGATCTCTATGGAGGACTTCGAAGAAGAGTCACTGCTGGGAAGAAGAAAAGTGTCCGTCGGAATCCAAAGGTGGATTCTTGTTAAAGAGTACCTGAAAGCAGAGGGGACAGAGTCTGGGTCACTCAGGAGTGACCAGGGGCTCTGTAGACGAATGCCCACCGATGTCAGGTGCGTTGAGGAGGTTCTTGACTCTGCAGCCACCGTGACCAGGAGACGTCGAGAAAGACCAGGAGCCGGATACCAGCTGTCCCATGAAGGATGTCAAGTACTGAGGGGTCGGTGTCTGGCTGGAGCACCAACAAACCTTGGCAACGGCAACCCACGCAGAAGTTCAAAGAAGGTTACGGTTTGGTCCAGGAGACTCGGCAAACACAGAGGAGTCAGGACAGGCCTGGAGCAACCAGGGGAGCCCAAGAAAAGCAAAGATGACCCTCAAGAGGACCCACAGGCCGGAGGCACAGGAGTCGCGAGGGGACCTCGAGCAGTTTCACAAAGCAACAGCCCACGGAGCACTCCGTGCAAGGAGGCTGAAGTTCTTTGGTGGAAATGGTGCCAGAGGTTGGGGCTACTCAGAGCCCAGTGCACTTGTTTTGGGAACGCCAACAAGCTTATGCACTTGCAAAAGTACGCAGTGCACAGGGGTACGGGTATTGCAGCCCCCAGTGAGAGGGCAGCTCGGACCTCAGGGGACTAGGAAACCCACCTCCTGTGTTGCTGGAGCCTTCAGAGTCCGTAGGAGCTCAGGAGCAGCAGACCAGTCAATCGCGATGTGGCGCCTGCGGATGCAGGGGAGTGACTCCTTCACTCCAAGGGAGATATCTTCAGTTGTCCTTGATGCTCCACAGGTCCAGCCTGTATGGTGCACAGGCACAGACGATGCTTTGGACGGAGTGGGAGACGAAGTCGGGCCCAAACTAAGTCCAGTGAAGTCCAGAGTGTCCAGACAGTCGAAGTTCAGTGGTTTCTGGTTCAGAATCTTGTCCACGTCGAATCTAGGGTCCTACAGCCAGGTAAGCCATTTTGTACCCACCGGAGAGGGTTGGACAGATTCAGGGGACCCTCCCAGGGGAGGGTCTGGACAGTGGGGAGGTTACTCCCATGTCCTTTGTCCAGTTTTGTGCCAGAGCAGGAGCCTACGGCTCCTAGGACTGGTTTGAACTTGACTATGCACAGGGACAGCAAATGTGCCCCTCATGCAGACTTTCTGTCGCTGGCAAGCGCACCCACCCAGCCCTAATACACTAAATCCTGTCTGGGAGGTGGTCACACCTGCCTGTGACAGGATGCCTATTGTTCTGCCTTCCCCTGCTCATGCTTGGCTCAGCAGCAGGAGGGCAGAAATGTGTCTCTGGTCGGCAGCAACCCTTTTGGGCTGCCCGGGACTAGAAGGCTGGTACCGGGAACATCAGGGACCTCACAAAGCTCGTTCCTGAGGGGTGGAATCATACCTCCCACACCGGTTACCGGTGTGGGGGTATTCCACAATGTTTGACACCAAACACGATAGGGTTACCTTCAGCCGTTTTAGAGTTGGTCATCACGCGGTCGCATAATGCCACTCTATATGTCGCAAATGGCAGCAGCACTAACAACCCTGGAGAATGGACTCCGTAGGCTGCAGGGGTGTCCTGCTCATGCAGTGGCACCCTCTCACTTACAACCAAGCACCCTGCCTTCGTTATTGTCAAGGCCTGCTATAGGGGTGACTTAGGTTTTAAGTGTAGTGACCCTTCGATAGAGTAAACCTATATCTTAAGTAAGTGGTGCATGCACCAACTTACACAGGTTGCAATGGCAGGCCTGTAGATCCATTTTGCATGGCCTCTCATGGGTGGCATAATACATGCTTCAGCCCATGGGAGGCCTCTGGGGTACCTATACCCTGGGTACATGGGTACCATATACTAGGGACTGACGAGGGTACCCAGTATCCAATCTGGAGGGTACCTAAAGTACACAACATAACATTTTAGGGAGAAAGCAGATAGACTGGCGCCCTGATCAGCAGGATCCCAGTCAGACTAGTCAAAAACAGTGTAACATGAAGCAAAAAGTGGGGGTAACCATAAGAAGCAGATCCTACTTTCCTCCATCACATCTTCAAGTCCTGCGAAGCCGCTAAGGGAGCGATCCCCCAAGCTCCTCACCACTGGACGGCTGACGACTCGGCGACACTCAAGATCCTGATGGCGCAGAAGGTCAGAGGACCGTTCTCTGAGCCGCACCCGGCGATCGTTGTCAAACTTGAAGTCGTCCGGTAAGTTCTGCAAGAAAAAAGTCGAAGAGGACTTTGACTGGGTGTCACCTGTCGAAGTCGGCTGGCGAGGCGCAGGTGCGTCAGCACTCCAGGCTTTGCGCTTCTGCGAAGCCTGAGTCAGGGTCCACTCAGCGCTTCCTGGACTTTTCCGGAGCCTGAGCAACCCCCACCCAGCTTAAGGAATTTTATGAGGCCATGCACCTGCAGGCGTCCTGAGCTCGGGAGGGGCCCCCACTGAATTATTGCCGGTGGGTTCGCCCTTGGCGACAACCAGGCCAGATGGATTCCTTGCTGGATCTGTAGAGGTTGAGACAGTCCTTGTTGCCTGCTCCAGTGCCAACTCTGTTGACGCCCTACGGCTACGCCATCCCCATAGTCATTTGTGACTCAGCTGCATCCTCCAATCACCTTTAGTTTGCCCTACGACCATCATGGGCATTCAAAGGGCGACAGGATGGGCCATCACCTGCACCACTGCAGTCAGTAACATTGGACCATTGGGTTTTGCAAATCGTACAAAGGGCTTCTCCCTCCCCTTTGTGATATTCCCTCCACCTATACCACCCACTTAAGACAGGCTGACGGAGAACTGGCTCTCGATGCCCCATCGAGAAATGTTGGCTATCTTGGCCAAGGGAGCCATAGAGAGGGTGCAGGCATCAGAAGTAGGTCGTAGTGTCTATTCCTGCTACTTTCTGGTGACCACGACGCACGGAGGCCTTCCTCCTATCCTAGACCTGCACATTCTCAATCTCTTCCTGAAAAAAGAGAAATTCAAAATGTGCACTGCCCTAAACCCAGGAGACTGGATGGTAGCTTTGGACTTGCAGGATGCATATTTCCACATCCCCGTACTGCCTGCCCAGAGATGTTATATGCAGTTCACAGTGGGCCAAGAACACTTTAAATTTGCAGTGGTCCCCTTACCAATGCCCCATAGATGTTCACCAAGGTAATGGCAGTGGTTGCAGCTCATTTGCAAAGGTCAGGGATCCCACTATTCCCCCTTCCTCGATGATTGGGTATTGAAGGCGGGCTCACCCCAGGCAGCCAACTCCCACCTCCGGACTGCGGCGATTCTTCTGCACTCGATGGGGCTCACTATCAACAGGCAAAAGTCACATCAGACTCCATCTCAGACGGTCCTTTACTTCAGAGCTTTCTGGACACAGCACAGTTTTGGGCCTATTCTCATCAAGGCAAATAAAGGAAATTCAGGCTATGACACTCATGTTTCAGCCTCTATCCTGGATTTTGGTGAGAATTACCCTGACGTTGTTGGGCCTCATGGCCTCCTGCATCCTGTTTGTTACTCGTGCCTGCTGGCCTATGCAAGCTCTGCCATGGGATCTGAAGTCCCAGTGGGCACAGCATCAGGAAAATCTCTCCGACATGGTCCTGATCTCGGAGGGAACTGCTAAAGATCTGCAGTGGTGGCTGATGAACCGCAGTTGGGTCAATAGCAGGCCCCTCTCTTTTCCCCAACCAGAGTTGACTGTGTTGATAGATGCGTCACTTCTGGGATGGGACGGCCATCTGGGAGAGGTGGAGATCAGAGGGCTCTGGTTTCTGGGGACTCCGGGCTCCACATCAACCTGTTGGAGTTTCGGGCGATTTTCTTGGCATTGAAAAAGGGAAGGCTAGTGCAGGTGTTCAGGGACATCAACACCGCCATATGGTACTGCAACAAACAGGGCGGGGTGGGGTTGTGGGACCTTTGCCAAGAGTTCCTGCCCCTCTGGACATGGCTGGAACGCCAGGGCATTTTCCTGATGGATCAGCACCTGGTGGATGGTGAATGCAAGGGCGGACAAACTCAGCCGAAGATGCCTAGCGGATCACAAATGGCATCTCCACTCGAGATGGTGCGAGGCCTATTTCAGCAGTGGAAAGAGCCTTGATTGGATGAGTTTGCCATCGCCGAGAGTGTGCAATGTCTGCAGTTTTGCATGCTTGAATTCCAAGGCATCTTTCTCTCTGAGAAGCTTCTTGTCTCGAGTGGAGCTCTAGCCTCCTGTACGCCTTTCTGCTCATGCCACTCCTGCCCAGAGTTCTCAAGAAGGTCAGGCATGACCTGTCTCAAGTTATTCTTGTAGCTCCGGATTGGTCACAGAGAGTCTAGTATCCCGACCTGTTGAGCATGGTCATTGGTCCTCCTTTCAACTACCTCTTCAAGAGGATCTTCAGGCACAGCAGCAGGGGAGGGTTCTGCACCCGAACCTGCACACCCTTCACCTTCATACATGGAGATGGAGCAGCAACAGTTGACAGTTTTCATCCTTCCTCCCACAATCTGTGATGTTATTCTGGAAGCCAGGCATCCCTCCACCAAGTCGGTATAGGGCTGCCATTGGGATAAGTTTGTGACCTGGTGTGATTACCATATCAACCCTCTTTCTGCACCTCTCTCCAAGGTTCTTATGTTTACTCTATCCTTGGCCTAGCAGCGCTCTGTTCTGGGCACAGTTAAAGGCTATCTGTCAGCCATTTCTGCATTTTTGCGGTTGCTGGGCCAACCTTCTTTATTTATTTATTTTTTTTAAACATATTTTATTGTTTTCTTACAATATATGCATCAGCATGAAGAAGGCATCTGTTTAACACATTATTCCAACGTTGCATATCATATGTCATGTCGACATTTTTACATTAATACTCAACAATATCTTCGAGTACCTCTCCCGTTGCTTAATCTATATTACATCATCTCGTAATTACCATATGATAGGTCTATAAATGCATAACAGTATGTGATGTTATCACTCATGTGCATTCAACAGAAGTCAGCCAGTGTATACCTTCGTGCATTAATAAAATAAAATATATTCGTCACATTATTTTATACCTAACTTATTTTACCTAACTCCCCCTATCCATCCCTCCCTCCCCCCGCATGCCCAGCAATTACTTCCCAGTATTAATACACCCACATTGTCATATCTTGCGTCCATGTACTTAGTTGCTCTGTTTCCATTCCTGCAATTCCCCCACATCCCTCCATTTCAATTACGCCGTCAGCGTTTATATGTCTGATTACAACTTTCAGTCCGGGGTTTGGGTAGGTGGAACTATATCCTTTCAGTACGACTGTATGTCGATCGCGGCGAATTCCACCATCAATGTATTCCATGCCATGGAGACCGGTACTCTTCTTAATCCCCTGTATTCCTCCCTTTGTATCTCAACCCCTTCTGCTTTACCCCACCTGACCATTTCCGCATGCCAGTCCTGTAAGGATGGCGCCCTGTTGGCTTTCCACCTTACTGTAATATTCCTTTTGGCTAATAGAAGCGCAAGATTAGTGAATTTATGAGTTGGGTCACCTTTCTTCCCTCGTGAGCCCAGGCCCAGTATACAGTATTCCATTGATCCATTATTGCGTGATGGGGCGAGGTCCTTCAATATTTGACACACAGATGCCCAGTAGTAACCCAATCTCGGGCAATCCCATAACATGTGTAGCAGTCCCGCTTTGGGGGCGTGACAGCGGGGGCATGTATCCTTCGCTCCCGGGAACATCGTGCACAGTCTGCGTGGGGTCAAGTAGGCTCTGTGTAATAGCATCAATTGGATAAATTTAAATTTGGGATTACGAGACACCTTTTTAGGGTATCCTATTATGTTGCCCCATTCTTTATCTGTAAGTGCGCGGCCCACATCCCTTTCCCACTTTTCACGGAGTGGTTGCAGCGATATCGCTGCTACTGTGCGGATCCCCTGATATAGCCATTTGGTCAGGTGTGCCCCATGTCCCATCAGGTATTGCATCGTAAGCAGTGGGTGTGTATCCGGTTCTTCACCCCCCGTCTCCAGGTGTCCCGAATGTAACTAGAGATGCTTGCGTGTAATAGAAACAGTCTATTCGATGCCCCATGTTCTCGGACAAAGGCCTCGTGTGACATTAGGGTGCCCTCCGAGTAGAACGCTCCAAGTGTAGTAATCCCCGTGTCTGCCCAGGCCATTAGGTCTCGGCTAGTAACTACCCCTGACTGCATGGGAATACCCATTAGCGGAATCGTAGGAGCATATGGCACCGTATGTTTCGTGTATCTCAGCGCACAGGCCAACCTTCTTTATTTAAGTCACCTTTTGTGGCTAGGTTCCTTAAAGGCTTGCAGCATATGTTTCCCCCAGGCTATTCATTATGCTCCAATGGGATTTCAATCTTGTTCTTATTTTTTGATGTGTGCACCCTTTGAGCCTCTTAGGCTATTGACCATCGAAACTGCATTTCTAGTGACTTTAACATTAGCCAAGATGGTCCGGGAATTGCAGGCACTCTCTGCGCACCTTTCCTACACCATCTTCTACCCGTGCAATCTGGCCCTCTGGACACGTGCCTCCTTCCTACCGAATGTTTTGACTCCCTTCCATGTAGACCAGAGCACCCTCCTTCCTACTTCTTTACTCCATATAAATCTCAGAAAATTAGAGGTCAGAATTAAGTTATTTTTCATCTTGTTCGTATTTCAAATGAAAATTCATGGATCCAAATAATAACTGAGGAGTACTGTTTAATTTATAGTTGAGCCAAAATACTGGTTCAAACATTGAACCAGGAAAAACTGACAGCCAACACGTTTTGCCCCTTCCCGGCGCATAGGCCTGGGGCCTTCTCAAGGCTGATTAAATTTAAGAATGAATATATTGTACATAGGCAATAACATTAAATACAAAATACTAAAAGTACATTAAATATGTTCCTGAGGCATATTAAATAATGATCAATATTAGTTCATAGTACACCCAGCGATAAGTACGTAGCTCAAAGTAAATGTAATTAACATTGAAAGTAACAGTCCCCAGAAAAATTATTATTAATCCAATCATATATATCAAATGATGAACACTGATTCATAATCCAAAAGGTTAACATCAGTCAGTCACGTAAACAATCGTAGTGCAGATCACTATTTAGAAAGAAAATGTGCATACAGAATCACGTTTGTGTTGGAATCCCCGATGTAATTGAGAGCGTTGTATATGAAAAATCATTAAGCCAAAAGGGAGGATAGAAAGAAAACACTTAATCAGAACACAAAATGATAATCATGCAATGTGTGGTTATCCCAAACCTCCCAAGCTCGTGCAGTGTGAAAAGAGACAAGTGAACAGGAGTCTTTCTCAAAGGTGAGAAGGGGAGCAATCTATAGTAAGATCAGATTGGTCCGAAAGGTAACGCCGAAGGCAGTCTAAAGCCAAGTCACCAATAGACCGAAATTAGATCCAAGACATGCTCAAGTTCACAGGTCCGCTCATATAATAACGTAATGCCGTGAAATGTGCTTACCGACAAGTAAAGAAATTGTGCCAGATTGTTAGAATATTACTTTGTAGTATGTGTCAAATATAACCAGATCTACAAAAGAAAAGTATGGATTGACCATATTAAAACGAGTCTTCACGAAACGGGTCGATATCAAAGGACCACAAAAAGGCAGTGCAAGTCAGATAATGCCCCGCAAGGACGTGTGACTCCTAGCATAAGAGGAGTTTCCATAAATACCTTGTAGGGAACGTGTGTATTTTTGATGTGGTCTCATGGAGAGCCAAAGTCCAGTGGGTTCCTGGTTGGTGAAGTTGAAACGCTGTAACAGGAATGCCGTAACAGGACCGCCATGGTTTTAAAGAGCCACGACCTCCGCTGAGATTATGGTAGAACCAGGAGCATAGAGCTCAAAAAGTAGGTCCCTCATCTGCAATGGATGATAACTGCTGCCATATTGGTAGTTATATTTGAAAGATAGCCAATAGTGGTACTTAAATCAAATAAAGGTTTGAAAAGAAAATATTTAAGCAACTCAAAGTATTACAAGCAATATAAGCTCTGAGCTTTATGAGCTTAAGAAATAGCCAAAACTAGAGGCTCAAAAATCCTGCACCATTTTAAACAAAGCAGTTAAAAGTAAGTTGTCATAGAGTACCCGAACATTCAAACCAAAGAAGAAAAATTTAAAAAAGTGTGATTAATATGGTAAATCTAGGTCAAGTAGCAATAATCTTTGAACAGTTTGAAAATTATCTACTGATGCAAACGTCAAGGTACCGAGTAGTGCTAGGCATTAACAGGGTACTAGGAATCTCAAACTAATTTTTTTTTTCCACAACATAATTATATTGTTGACAGTCAAAACAAAGAGAATGCCTCACAGGGCATCAGCAATACGCATAGAAGGCGACATATACTGACGTCAACGTTTTCAACAATAGCATGATATTGGTCATACAAAGAATAAATTGCGAGGAAAAACTTTAACGAAAAGACAAACAACTGTGCCACATTACATCTGTTTGAAGAATAGGAACGTCTCGTATATAGGGAGAGTTTTAGCCACCCATAACCACATCCAGCATGTGTACAATACATATTTCAGTCCAATACATTCATAGCTGTGATTCTTCAGTAGTAGATGGGGGGGGGGGGCTCCAGATATATCCCCCTATAATCTGCCCACCTTTTCCAAATTTTGAAGTGTTTCTGAGGGCACCCCCTTGCTTCGAAGACTGGGATTTCTAGGCCCATACAAAAGTCTAAACCCTTCTTCCATACCCCAATCAGAGGTGGGGATTCATCCTTCCAGGCCCGGGCAATGTCTCTTTTCGCCAACGTGAGGCCAAGAAACAAGAGGTGACGCTTGTACCTGTTTCCACCCAGATCCTCAGTAATATGTAGCATGGCTAATTTCGTGGAGAATGGAACGTCCCATCCCAGAACCTCAGATAAACATGCAAACACCCCCCTCCAGAACCTCGACAATGTAGGGCAGGACCACATGGTGTGCAGGAAAGTACCCTCCATAGACCCACATCGTAAACAATGCGGGGATGCGATTAAACCAGCACCCCACAGTCTGTGCCTGGTGTAATAGGCTCTATGTAGATACTTAAACTGGATAAGGCGCAGGCGGGCCGCTATTACTGCACTACGCGGGGATTCCAGAGCCTCTACCCAGTCATCTTCTTCTAGGGGACCCAGATCCTGCTGCCATGCCTCCCTAGTTTTATGTAATGTGGTGGGCGTGTTATTGATAAGTGTATGGTAGATTCTGGTTATTTTATGGTCTCCCAACTCACCCATAAAGACCTTTGCCTCATCAGGGTTAAATTCGGGTAATTCTGATAGGTGTGATATGTATGGAGTGAAGGCATGTCTAAATTGAAGATATCGGTAGAATTGTGTGCGGGGCATATCATACTCCGTTTGTATTACAAGAAAGGATTTGAGGGTGCAGCCACGTACAACTACCCCCACCGTGTCTATCCCAATAGCTTCCCAGCCCCGAAAGACGGACAATTGTGCCAGCTGTGGTAGCTGCCCGTTGTTCCACAGTGCAGTTTCCCTGGTAAGCCTTCCCACCAACCCATTTGACAAAGCGTAGACTTCCAGATCTTGAAGATCGTAGCGGTTGCGGGCTGCAGCCCCCTAAGCAGCGCCACTGAATAGAGAACCATGTGTAGGGCATTGTCTCCCAGCAGCCAATGCTCCACTGCAAACGCCAGTTCTCTGCGGTCGCCGTACCACCAGTCATTGAGGACGAGGTGGTGGGAGGCCATGTAGTACGCTTGGACATCCGGAGTGGCCACTCCGCCGGAATACGTAGATTGGAAGCAGGTCCTCGGGGCCACTCGTGATGCACCACCCCCCCAAAGAAAGCGGGCTAGAATAGCGTTTAGTTGGCGGAACCACGTTGGCTTTATTGGATAGGGATGATTTTGCAATTGATAAAGAAGATGGGGTAAGGAATCATTTTAAAAATGGCAGACCTACCAAAAAGAGATAGGGGCGTGTGGGATCACACGCGCGTCTGATCACTCACTTTTATCCACAGGGGGGCGAGGTTCTTGTCCCACGCCAATGTCTGAGATGTTGAAAGAAATACGCCCAAATACTTAAAGCCGTCTTGGACTACCACTACCTCTCGCGACCAGTCACCCAGGCGATCCCTGCCCCGCAGCGGCCACAGAAAGGATTTCCCCCGATTCTTATATAGGCCGAGGTCACGCCAAAGATCTGCATAATGCGAAGAAGGCGCGGACCAGTCCGATCAAGATTCGTGAGAACAAACAGGACATCGTTCGCATATAGCGCTATGCGATCGGAAACTCCCGGTGCCCATTCGAAGCAGCGCATCTCCGCGTCTATTCGTATCCAAGCCGTGAGCGGCTCCATGGCGAGCGCAAAAAGATAAGGGGAGAGTGGGCAGCCCTGGCGTGTCCCCTGCCCGATGGGAAAAAGTCTGGAAGCTGAGTCGGCCACCTGGACAGAGGCAGTCATGTCTTTATACAACAGGTGATAAGATTCAATTGACGGGGACCAACGTTTAGACGGCGAAGCAAGGCAAAGAGATAAGTCCAGCTAAGGGAATCAAAGGCCTTATTCATATCCGCCAGGAGGAGTGCAGCTGAGCTCCCGAGTCTATCAACTGCAGCTATAGCATTATGTGCACGTCTGATATTATGCCGCGTGGCACGGCCAGGCATAAAGCCTGCCTGATCCAGGTGAACCAGATCTGCAATATGTGGAACCAGGCGATTAACGATCACCTTGGCCAAAAGTTTGGCCTCCACATTGAGCAGAGAGATCGGGCGGTATGACGAGTATTGTTCCGGGGGCCGACCCGGCTTTAAGAACACGACAATCTCTGCATGCCTCCAATCCGGCGGGAAACTACCACTTTCCACAGAAGCCTCGAGAGCCGCTAAGTAAGGTTGTAACAATTGCGGGTGATATTTCTGGAAAAACTCGCAGGGGAAGCCATTCGGGCCTGGCGCCTTATCCGCTCGCATATGGAGCAGCTCAGTCCGCAATTCTTCCACCGACAAAGGTGCATCCAGCGTCTCTCGCACCTCATCAGATAGGGCCGGGGAAAATCATCAATGAATTTCTGAACTAGTTCTGCAGGGAGAACTTCATGGGGGTCATACAAGGCTGTAAAATACGAGGCAAAGCAATCAGCAATGACGAACGGGTCTGTAGGAGTAATCCCATATGGACCTAGTATGCTCGGGAGCGTCTGAGGGCACAGCGTCTGTTGGCACAGACGATGCAACAAGGCACTAGATTTGTCTCCCCACTGATATATCCGGCTACGGGTGGTGAGCCAACAAAGCCGGGCCTCGTCCAGGATCTCTCTGGCGTATGTCTGTTGCACGCTCAACAGTTGCCTGCGCGCAATACGTCCCTCCGTGTCCCTACTTGCGCGCTCCAGATCGAGCAGCTGAGCCTCAATTTGTATCAATTTGTCACGGCGCTGTCGGCGTTTCGCAGTACAAAAGGCAATATCTGGTCCCCTAAGAGTGGGCTTCATTGCCTCCCACAAAATAACTGGGGAGTCTACCGTACCTGTGTTTAATAAAAGATAGTCCACTAGGGATCCATGGATATGCAATCTATATTTATCATAATGTAGCAGCCATGGTGATAGACGCCACCCGAACTGGGAGCGCCTGGGATCCAGAGACAAGAGTTGGGATACCGGTGAATGGTCTGATAGACCCCTAGGGAGAATTTCGGCCGCAGACAATCGATGGGTGTGTGCCGCTGAGAGGAAAATGTAATCAAGGCGAGAGAAGGACTCATGGGCTCCAGAGAATTAAGTGTAAGCACACACAGTGGGGTGTAGAGTCCTCCACGAGTCAACCCACCCCAGTCCCTGAACTAGGGGCAATAATTTAGAGTCCTGGGTCCCTGCTGCCCGGGCCGTGGCACGCCACCTATCTTGTGACGGGCACATAACATCGTTCCAATCTCCCCCAATTCCAGAGCGTTGTCAATCTCTCCACAAGAGACCACGAAAGAGTCAGGGGCATAGATACTACCCAGGACAATGGGTTCCTCATACGTTGTCCCATATATCACAATGAACCTACCCTGGGGGTCCGACCGCGTTCTGCTGTGGACGAAGGGGACGCTGCGAAGTATAAGGATCGAAACTCCCCGGGAGCCTCAAGTGAATCCGGCGTGATAAGTGTGTGCATATCCAAACCTTCCCAAACCAGGTGTCTTGGTACCCGCTAGGTCGGTCTCCTGTATGAGGAGAATGCCCGCCCTGTAACGCTTAGCTTGGCGCAACACAGCTCCCCGCTTGATCTTATTGAGCAGGCCGTTAGTATTCCAACTGAGAACTTGGAGCTCCCTACACCCGACCACAGCCGGATCCTGCATCATGACTGGCATTGGTATGTATAAATGGGCGTAGCTGATTGAATGGCAGTGGCAATCCCAGAATCGCACATATCAGAAAACATAGTGGCATTAATTAAAAACAACAAAAAATCCCACATGAATTCCCCAACAAACCCCCCACCCCAATACCTCACGAACATGGAAGTATCTGTCGGGGCATGATCTAGGTCAAGACCCCAACAGGGGGTACCGGCCAAGATCAGCCAATGGATCCCCAGTATGAGTCTCCTGCACATAGAAAAACAAACAACTGGAAATCAGGGACTCATTATACAATGCAAGCCTGCAATATAACGTGTAGTAGGTGTCATGTGGTGTGAATAGTATCTGAAAGAGACACGTTAGTGACAGATTCCTTACCTTAGAATATCCCCAGGCGTCAGGCTGGATCCGGAAAGTTTTTGCGTAGCAGTACCCTTGCGCGTCGGTAGGCGGCGTCGTGCGGCTCCGCGTCCGTCGTCGGCGTCGTGATCGCCGGGATGACGTTGCGGGCAGTACTTAGACGCCGCCCCTGCGCGCTGGCGTCAGTTCTTCTTTTTCCGCGCCAGTAAGCGCAGATCCAGGAAGAGCAGTGCCTAGTCAATTTTTGACTAACTTTTTGTGAATTTTTCACTGTTTCTTTATCGAGTCTTCACGACTCCTAGGTGTCGTAGGGATGCCCGGCTTCAAGCCATGCGACGCCTGTGGTCGCATGATGTCGATCACAGACCCGCATTTGGAGTGTCTCTTCTGTCTCGGCCGAGACCACGACACGAGTCGTGCCCTGACTGCCGGAAACTTCACCCGAAGGCTTTGCGAGAGCGGTCTCGAAAGCTACTCGAGGTCCGGCAGTCGGCTCCGCGCCGCACCAAGCCCCGGTCCCGGGAGAGGTCGAGGGCCGGTCGCGGAGTCCCCGCCGGTCGTCGGAGTCCAAGTCTTCGCGCTCCTCTGGTAAGTCGAAGCACAAAAAGTCTAAGAAGCGTCATCGCTCTAAGACTTCGCCTCGCCGGTCTCGCGACTCGGCTGAGGCCCCAGTCGGCACCGTCCCCGCGGCCCCGGACATGCCTATGGAGCCGCCCCCGCATTACCCGTCCTTTCCGGGTTCGGGGTCGACTCCGGCCGAAATACAGGAATTCCTGTCGGCCATGGCCCGCCTCTTCGGGCCTCAAGGTCCCTCTGGTGCGCCTTCGGGCCCTGATGGGGTTGCTCCGGCGTCGCTGTCGACTCCGGTCCCGGCGCCGCCTGTCCCACCAGCCTTCATCCCGGCCTCGGCTCCGGCCCCGGCCTCGATCCCGGCTCCGGTGGTACCGCAACCCCCATCGACGCCGGTTGACCTAACCACGCCTCCGCCGACGCCCGATGTCCCCGGTGCCGTTCCTGGCGCCGTCCGGGGCTCCGGACGGCATCGGTCCCGGCTCTCTCCGGCTCCGGACATGGAGCCGGACCGGCGTCGCTCGGCGCCGGCTCCGGCGCCGATGAGACCTTGGGTCCCAAATGTCCCTCCTCCTCCATATTTTGAACCTGAGGAGGACCAAGAGAGCTGGGAGGGGTCTGAGGACCCTCTCACACAACAGTGTGAGTATGATCCGGACTGGGCTGAGGAACTTGGGGATGCCAGTGGTCTAGACACCTCCCCTGACATTGGCATGCTGTCTCCTCCCGTGGCTACGGAGGAGGGAGCTAATTTTGCAACAGTGTTGCGTAGAGCAGCTGGGGCCTTACATCTCCAATTGCCTACTGTGGCTGTCAGGACTAATCTCCTGACGGAAGTGCTTCAGCCGGCAGCTTCCTCTTCGGAGACTGTGCTGCCGTTTAATGATGCACTCACTGACATTCTTTTGGGTGCCTGGTCCAAGCCCACCACAGGGGCTCCTGTGGATAGGAACGTGGCCCGACGCCATCGCCCTGCTCCGGGCGACCCCTTGTTTCTCTCCCAACATCCCACCCCGAGAGCTTGGTTGTCCAAGCCTCTGCCTCCCAAACCGCCTTCCCTACCGCCCCTCCGGATAGGGAATCCAAACGCCTGGACCAATTTGGGAAGAAGGCTTTTCTTCCTCCAGTGCTGGCTTGCGGTCAGTCAACACCGCTTGCCTTTTGGGCCGATATACCCACTCCCTGTGGGATTCGGTGGCGGCTGTTTTGCCGCAGTGTTCTGAGGAGGTCCAGACACTGCTTACCCGCGCCATTGCGGAAGGGCGAGATGCGGCTAAATACACCATACGTTGTGGCCTTGATACCGCCGACTCGCTGGGCAGATCGCTTGCAACGACGGTGGCGCTACGTCGCCACGCCTGGCTGAGAACAACTGGTTTCTCGGGTGATGTCCAGAATACACTCATGGACATGCCCTTTGATGGAGTCGGTCTTTTTGGTTCAAAGGCAGACCATGCGCTGGAGCGTTTTAAGGACTCACGGGCTACTGCCAAGTCCCTGGGCCTTTCTGTTGTACGCCCTCCGCTAACCTCTGCTTTTCGCCCCTTCCGTGGCCACGGAAGGGGCGCCAGTCACGTCAGCTGCCCAGCCACCGGCCCGCGCAGCAGCGTCTTCGCGTGGCCGAGGACGTGGATACCGCCGTGGCGGTTCGGGCAACCAGCGTGCAGGTCAGGCCACTACCTCCAACCTGTCCGCGGCCTCCAAGCCCTCCTAGTCTTTCCTTTCAGGTGCACAGCACGCCAGTAGGGGGCAGGGTCCGCCATCACCTTCACCACTGGCGTCCCATCACCTCGGACAGGTGGGTCTTGGACATTGTCCGAAGGGGCTACTCCCTCCCCTTCGAGACCACCCCGCCACTCCACGGCGGCCGGGAGGCCAAGGGGAATGGGCCAACAGCGAGTTCTGCGCACCGGCGCTGCGCTCCACACCACAGCAGCTAGCCGGAGGCACGGGCCCCCTTCCTCCGAGGCCCGATTCCTGCGTGTCCAGAACTGCTCCGATGAGAATCACTCGGAAATGGCGCAAGGACTCTTTCTACAGTGGGGAGAGCCTTGGTTAGATCTATTCGCCACCGAAGAGAACGCGCAATGTCATCAGATCTGCGCGTTGGAATTTCCAAGGCGGCACTCGCTCGGCGACGCTTTTCGTCGCGAGTGGAGTTGCGGTCTGTTGTACGCCTTTCCGCCTATACCACTTCTACCCAGAGTGTTGAAGAAGATTCTGCACGACCGGGCCCAAGTCATCCTTGTGGCTCCGGACTGGGCTCGAAGAGTTTGGTATCCCGAGCTACTCAGTATGAGCGTAGATCCCCCGATCCGTCTGCCTCTTCGGGAGGATCTTCTGTCGCAGCAGCAGGGGACGGTCCTCCACCCGAACCTGTCCAGCCTCCACCTGCTTGCGTGGAGATTGAGCGGCGGCAGTTGATTCCTTTCGACTTGCCTCCCGAAGTTTGTGATGTGATTCTGGCAGCCAGGCGTCCCTCCACTAAGGTGGTATACGCCTGCAGGTGGAACAAGTTTGTGGCATGGTGCACAGCAAAGGCTGTGAATCCCCTTTCTGCCCCTCTTTCTGAGGTTCTATTGTTCCTTCTTTCCACCGTCTGGACCCAAAACGTGCGCTTTCCTTTTATATCAACCGCACACAACACTTCCGGGTGGATGACCAGCTCTTTGTTGACTACGTGGGCGCCAAAAAAGGTCGGGCGGTGCACAAGCGAACCATCTCCCGCTGGGTTACCTTGTGTATCAAAGCCTGCTATTCTTTGGCTAAGAAGGAGCCTCCTGTTGGGCTGCGTGCCCATTCCACCAGGGCAACGGCTGCGACCACGGCTTTAGGCCGCGGTGTTCCGCTGCAGGATATCTGTCAGGCAGCTACGTGGGCCTCGCTGCACACATTTACAAAGCATTACTGCCTTGACAGTCCGGTCCGGAGGGACGGCTTCTTTGGCCGTTCTGTCCTCCGGGACTTCCTTGTCTGATCTTTGTTCGCAGACCCACCACCGGGGTTGGTATTGCTGGGGTATCTATTCTAAGGTAAGGAATCTGTCACTAACGTGTCTCTTTCAGATGCACAAGTTACTAACTTGTGTAACGATATATCTGTAAGAGACAGTAGTTAGTGACCGATTCCTACCGCCCACCCATCCTCCCCGTTCTGCGAACTGATTTCTAGGATTAAGGACATCCCTTTCAGGGCCCTAGTATTTTTCAGACACCTATGTCAGCTTCTTGCATGGCTCTGCGTTCCTGGCGCGGAAAGTCGTGTACAGAACTGACGTCAGCGCGCAGAGTCGGCGTCTAAGTACTGCCAGCAACGTCATCCCGGCGATCACGACGCCGACGACGGACGCGGAGCCGCACGACGCCGTCTACCGACGCGCAAGGGTACTGCTACGCAAAAACTTTCCGGATCCAGCCTGACGCCTGGGGATATTCTAAGGTAAGGAATCTGTCACTAACTACTGTCTCTTACAGATATATCGTTACACAAGTTAGTAACTTGTGCTACAGTTCTCGGAGTTGCATCATTTAGGACGCTGAGGGTTCTGCTTGGAAAGTCTCTTACTGGACTTGCTGCGATTCTTGGACCTCTTCTTAGATCGCGAGCGACGTCGCTGTCTGCCATCCGCCCCCAGGGGACCACGTCCAGGTCCACTAGACGATGAGTCTGAGTCGATCCTGGGCGGAGTGTGGGGTTTAATCCGCACCGTCTCCTCAAGCCATTGGGACACCTCCGGGGACTCAAAAAAGTAGGTGCGTGACTGGTACGCCACCCGCAGACGAGCCGGGTACAGCAGGGAGTATGGAGGCTTGAGACCCCGAAGGCGAGCCTTCACCTCGAGGAAGGACTGTCTGCGCTGCTGGAGAAGCCTGGTGTAGTCCGGAAATATGAGGATGCGCTGAGAGTCGTAGGTAAGGGAGTCCTTCGCTCTTGCCTGTTGTAGGATTACCTCTCTGTCTCTATAATTGAGGAGACGGGCGATGACAGGGCGAGAACGGGCATCCGGCGGCGGCTTCTGCAGCAGCGCACGGTGAACGCGCTCCAGCACAAAGCATGAAGCGAGTGAGTCGGGTGCGAGCCATCCCTTGAGCCACATGGCGAGGAATCCCCCCGCATTATTTCCTTCGCATCCCTCCAGAAATCTAATAAAGCGGAGATTGTTGCGGCGGGCACGTCCCTCCGCTTCTTCTACTCGCGTTGCCAGGCCCCCGGGTAAGTGATTCGAGGGTAGTCACTTTTTTCGTCAACGTGCCCACCGTGTCTTCCACGTTCGAAATGCGGGACTAGGCCTCCGTGATGTGCTGTACTGCGTTTCGGAGATCTTGCCACAGCAACATAACATCTGCGCCCACCGCCCATATCTTGGTCTCCAATGTTTCCCTCAACTGCGTAATCGCCGCCAGCAGCGCCGCGTTATCCGGCATATGGGCTTCCGGGCCGCCGAGCAAGGGTCCCGATCCACTGTACCAGCATATTTGTCCATGGTGCATTGTTTAGAGGAGGCACCAGGCGGCTTAACCTTGGCCATTGTAGAGCCTCACAGGGCCAAAGAGGGCGATCCAGCAGTCGGGACGCAGCAATCTCCCACTGCACTTGTAGGAAGGACGTGGACGACAAGTGCCAGATATTTTGCTTACGGCGGGGGGAGGGCCAGACCAGGCGAGGCCATCGCACCCTCAAGCCACACCAAACCTCGTTTGGTCGCCTCCGCGAGTGAGGCACCCCAGCCTCCCCTAAAGGGCGTCCAGGCACAGCTCCTAGTCCACAATGCAGCAACAGTACAGGGTGTATGGCCGTGTCCCCCAGCCACCGACACCAGACACAGCACTCAGGAAAGGAGTAGAGCAGCAGGGCGACACATATGGCGATGGGGAGCGCAAAGGGCACAACGATGGCGCTCTGCGTTATCAAGCAAGCAGGGCCCCAGAAGTACACGCAAGGTGGGCTACGATACTAGCCTGTCCATCAAGTGTTAACCTAGTCATTCAAGGCAGGCAGAGGTTTCAGTAAGTGCCCCCCTACGTTGTGGGGGCGACGTATGGCTGCTGCCCCCTCAACTCAGGCCTATGCCAGGGCTCCGGCGCCAGCACTCACAGCAGGGGAGGCCCCGCCCACCAGTTGCGAGCCCCAAGCATGGTCCGGCAAGATATCGATGCGCCCTATATTGGCCACAGAGTCTGCTCGTCTCCCGCCTCCGTGCCGCGGCAGACCGCCGGGCGTGGACGGACCCGTGTGCTCACGGCCTCTCCCCTCCTGCTCACTGCTACACAGCTGCCACCATGTAATTCGGGACGACGGTCCCCACTGCCGCCCACAGACACCACTCACCGGATCTACGGGTGGTGTCCGGATACGATTCCGCAGGCTGAGTCAGACGGTCAGCATGGGGGGCGCTCGCGGCACCTCCCGCGGGGCCACACAGCAAGCACAGGCCTCACCCGCTCGACCGCAGCAGGGAGGCACCTCAGCAGGCAGCTCGTCCGCAGCAGGGCCCAGAGGCGAGTAGGGGGCGGCCTGGGTCTCTCGCCACGACCCGACCCGATCCTCCGAGCCCCGACCGCTCAGGACCCGCGGCCCCGTCACACCAGGCACCAAGCACAGCCAACAAGCGGGCACCAACGAGGCAGGCAGCGCGTCCCGCAGTCACCAGGCCGCCATGCGACTGGATCCCCACCTCAGAATCTCGACAGGGCAGGTTCAAGGAGTCCTCTGTCACTGCATCGCAATATCACCAGGCAGCCGCAGGGTCCAGGGCAGGAAGATGTAAAGTCAACCAGCGGGCGCCGATAAGGTAGGCAGCGCGTCCCGGAGTCTCCAGGCTGCCACGTTGCTAGGTCCCCACCTCACAAACATGACAGGGCGGGTTCAGGGAGTCTTCTGTAGCTTGGGACAGTATCGCCAGGCATCTGCAAGCTCCAAGGCAGGAGGATGCCCACTTACAGGGAGGATAAATGGCGGATTAATGGCAGGCGCCATAGCACTAAAGCACATCTGCCATGTTAGACGGCTAAGCCACGCCCCCCTCAAACTCATTTTTTGATGGAAGAGAAGACCCCGTTAGGATCTGAACAACGTAGACAATATCAACAATTTTAAGAAGCAAAATGAGGGAAGTGGAACTGATTAAAGTTGGTATTTAAAAGGAGAACCAAATCTTAAAGGAGATTAAATAAAATAATTAGAAGAACCATAATCAGGGGTTGAAGGGAATACGTTAGGTCGTATAGTCCAAGGTTAGGCTATTAGGCCTCTGTCACAGTTTCAGTGAAAAAGAACATCATCCAGAGAAAGTTTACGGGGAAATGTGATTTTCAATTTTGTTATAAGGAAATGTGAAAAGAGATACAGGAAAATAAGGGAAGATCTGAATAGCAGGATAATTTATTTAAAAGAACCATATGTTGTAGGACTAAGAGTAGTCGAGGAAATTGTATTGAACTTGCAACACATCGCAGAATATGAATATGCTTAGTTCTCTTATAGCCAATAGTGCATCTCAGGGTCCTTATTAAGTCCATCTTTTATTGTGTGGTATCTCGTAATCAATTTGCTTTCCCTTTTCCTTAGTCTGAGTTCACGATTACCTCCTCTTGTGTGTTTGGGAGCCATTTCAATGCCCAAAAAGGTGACTATTTTGTTGTGTTGATGGTATTCATTGAAGTGTTCTGTTAGGGTAATTCAGTTGTGAATTTACTGATATTGCGGTAATGTTTCTTTATTATCATACGTAGTGGTCAGATGGTACTACCAGTATATGGGTTTCCACAAGGATAACTAAATGGCAAATTTGCTATTGCAATCCACCCAAGTGCGAATTTTTATTTGCGTACCTGATTGTAATGCACGTTCTTTTGAAGTCCAAATTTACAGATATTGCAATTGTGACATGTGGAGACCTGGTGGTCTGTCTTGAAATGTTGTTTTGATAGATCTTTGGTCAATACATTCTGATTTACAAAGCATTTGTTTCAAATTTGTGCCGTGCGGAATCCTATTTTGGGGGAATTTATTAAAGAGGTGGTAAGATTGGGATGGTTTTTCAGTGAGTGCCAGTGTCATTTTTAAAACAGACCTAATCATTTTATGGGCATTGAGATAACCTGTTAGAAAACGTTTTAGTTCTTGATTCTGATTTGGTTTGTTGGATCTTAATTGAAGGTTATCTGAACGTTTGATCTCTCTGATCGTTTTCACTGTATTTTGAAGATATTTTTGATTGTACCCCATTTTTAATTCGATTAAGTAATTCTGTACTGTTTTGGTTAAGTGTTCCCTCCTCACTGCAATTCCGTTTAATACGTAGTCACCCTTGGGTATATTCATTGTGTTATTTTTAGAGTGAGAACTGTCCGCTCAGAGGATAGTTAGCTGCAGTGTCTTTCCAAAATAGTTTTGTTTCCAATTATTTTTTTATGTAAATGGTAAGATCCGAAAATTCAATCTCTGTTTTTGAAGATTTGGATGTAGCTTTGATATTCCATTTATCACCCGGTTGAGGTGCATCAAGAACATTGAATACTTTACCCATTACTAAAGGACAAACCCCTCCTTTTACAAATACAAATCTACTTCTTTACTCCGCCTCACCCCTCCAAAGAGGAGGAGAGACTCATCCATCTGGACCCAAAAAAAGTGTTGTTGTTCTACCTTGATCGCACAAAAGTGTTCTGCATGGACAGTCAACTCTTCATGGAGTATGTAGGAGTTAAGAAAGGTAACGCTGTGCAGAATCAGACCATCTGAAGATGGATGGTGCTGTCCAGCAAGCTCTGCTATGCATTGGCCAAGAAGCAACCCCCTGCAGGTTAGAGTGTTCATTCCACCAGAGCTAAGGCTGCGACCACTTGGTTGGCCATGGAGTCCCTGTCCTGGACATCTGTCAGGCAGCAACGTGGGGGATCTTTGCACACGTTTACCAAACACTACTGTTTGGACAGTCAGGTCGTCATGACTGGCACTATTCCTATTCAGTTCTGCTGGACTTTCTGGTTTAAATTGACTTCACAGATCCACATTTGAGGAGGTATTGCTTGGGTATCAATTTTAAGGTAAAGAATCTGCGGATAGAAGTCTCTATCATATGAACAAGTTACTTACCTTTGGTAATGCCTTATCTGGTAGAGACTCTATCTAGCTGCAGATTCCTTACCAATGCTCCCATCCGCCCCGCTTTGCGAAGTGATTGCAGTGTAAGGGACACCCTTTTTAGGGCCTTAGTATTTTACACCAGTGGTCAGTTCTCATCGTGGCACTACTCTCCTGGCGTGGAAAGTTGCGAAAGTAACTGACGTCAGTGTACCGGGTTGGCACCTATATAGGTACCGCGCATGTCACTTCTGGCATGGCTGACGCAGAGCCGAATTACGTCTTCTACCAACGCACAGGGGCACTGCTCAAAAACATCCGGATCCAGCCTGACAGCTAGGGATTATTCGAAGGTAAGGAATATGTGGCTCGATATAGTCTCTACCAGATAAGGCATTAGCTAAGGTAAGTATAATTTTTCGATAAGGCACAATCATTTCATAAGACACAATTATAATGTCACCTACACTAAGTCACACATAGGCCGTGGCTAGTCAAGTGCATTTAACCCGCTATGCCGAGGCCGAAAGACAACTCCCTGCTCCACCTAGGCTGCATTCTACAGGCAAGGAGGTAGCCTCCATAGCCTTACTAGATGATATCCCAATAGCTGACATCTGTAAGGCAGCTACTTGGTCCACTGCACACACGTTCACCAAGCACTACTGTTAAGATGTTGTAGCACACCAGCAAGCTCAAGTTGGCCAGGCTGTACAACGTACACTTTTTCAATCTTCTGTAGCATCTTCCGGTTAACCACCGCTTATGGGAGAACTGCTTTACAGTCCATACTGAACATGTGTATCTACAGCTACACATGCCACAAACTGAGAATTGTACTTGCCCTAAATGTATCTGTTCATGGCATATGGTGCTCTGGATTCACATTCGCCCACCCTCCTCCACGGAAGCCTTTGGTTGATGCAGATACTTTTCTTATGTATACTTACTTGTTTGGCATCTTTCACTTCTGGGCTTTATTCCTACTCTCACCTGTCTCATGGGAAAACAGTGAGCCTATGCCCATGTGCATAACCGCTAATAGGAGAAGTACCCCGTGACTTGAAGACATTTTTGAAGAGAAACAAGTTGCATACGTCTGAGCCTAACACAAGCTGGCAGGAGTATGCAGAGCAAGTGAATCTACAGCAATACATGCCAGGAACAGATGCGTTCGAGGCATATGAGCTGTAGATTGTATACTTTAGCTTAGATCGCCATCTGGTGTTGGGCTCGGATGTTTGCAGTTTGTTTTTGTTAGAAGAAGTCTTTGTAGTCACGAGATAGGTGACTCCTCCTTATGGTGATAGGGCGTATGGGCATCGACTCCATCTTCAGATTGTTTTTTTCCGCCATCGGGTTCGGCTGTGAATTGCTGCGCTCCGGTTCGGTGTCGTTATCGAAACCCCCTTCGACACACAATCACTCACCTCTCGATGGTATTGTCTTGATCGCGTTTCCCTTTCGGCGCGCATCCTCTACAATCAAGCTACTCGTCCTAGACTTCGACGCAGGCTGTTGGCCCTACCCGCGCCCACCACGTTGGACGTCGATGGAACGGACTCCTTTTAAAAAATGTTCCCAGTGTGGTGCTAAGTTCCCACCCTCGGACCTACACGAGGTGTGTAATCTTTCCCTCTCTCCGGAGCACGAAGAGAACACCTGCGAGGCCTGTTCATCTTTCAGGTCCAAGAAAACCATCTGTGATAGTCGGGCTCGACGCCACGAAATGTCCCCAGGAAGCGCTTCGATTCCGGACATCTTTGAACCCGGTCCCGATACCCTTCCAGAACAAGGAGCCGAGGAAGAACAGATCTCAGTCTCCGAGGCCGATGACTCAGACGTCGACGACGCAGTCACTCCAGCTCAGCGGTCCGTGAGTACCGAGACCCCTGTCCTAACCACTCCCACACAAGAGGCTCCGGTAACACCTTCGCCCTCGGGCCTAGGTCCACACCGGCCAGATATTTCAGACGCCCCGCCCTCCGGCCCGGCTATGAAACCGAAAGACAAGCCTTCCGGCTCGGGCTCGAGCCAATCCCACTCCGGTACCGAGAAAACACCTTCGGCACCGAAGCCCAAACACATAAATGTGCCACCACCGGCGCCGAAAACATCTTCGACGCCGAAAGCCTCGGCGCCGAAACAGCCAAAAACCAAGCCTTCGGAGCCGAAGCAGCTTAAACCGAAGTCTTCGGAGCCGAAAAACGTCCCCGAGCCGAAAACTCCTACACCTAAGCCTAAACAGGATAAAACCCCTCATAAGGCAAAGGAACATATGGACCATAAATCTTCAGCTCCGAAAAAAGACACTGGATCCAAACACCCTTCTGTACCAGATCTTCCAGATCCAAAGCAGAAAACAATACATATTGACCGAGAGACTGGATATATTACTTCCACACCAAAAAGGAAGCCGGACTATCCACAAGATTCTCCAGTTCCTCCTAAAAAAAAGAAATATAGGCACTAATACCTCTCCACTTCTTCCACCTCCCCCACCCTCTCCTCCTCCTACTGATCCCAATCTACTAATTTCTCCAGTACATTCCCCACAACCCTCACTTTCACCTCCACCACTAGATGAGGATAGTGATTATGGGGGTGGGGATGGGGATGGGGATAGGGATGGGAACACAAATCCACAAGGGGATGATGACAACGCACATACCATCCCACAAGATCCAGATCCCTGGCAGGATTATAATACTGATCCGGATCTACAAAATGACCCGGACCTATATACCTCTTGCCCATCCCCTCCAGATGACAATATGGGGTTTGCGCAACTAATCACCAGGGCTGCACAATATCACGGGGTACAATTACACTCAGAACCCCTGGAGGATGACTTCCTATTAGAAACTTTCGCTCAGCCACAAAAGTCCACACACACTCTACCAATGTTGTCCCTTTAGACTCCTTTGTGGTGTCTAATGCACGTAAAAGGCCCAATTCACAAACCACAGGCGACGCCCTACCTCCTGATAAGGAATCAAAACTTTTAGACGCATCCGGAAAACGTATTGCGTCACAAGCTGCAAATTATTGGAGAATTGCCAACACCCAAGCTTTGCTGGCAAGATATTACAGAGCTCACTATGATGAGCTTGAGAAGCTTATCCAGCATCTCCCTGACCAATATAAGGACAAGGTAAATGGCCTGATACAAGAAGGGAAATTAATTACAAATTGTTACAAATGGGGGTCTCTAGTTGGCAAGGGCTTGCACCTTTGTCCAAGTAGGGACCCTTCTTCCTAGTCAGGATAAGGGAGTTACACTCCTAAAATAACCCCTGCTCACCCCCTTGGTAGCTTGGCACGAGCAGTCAGGCTTATCTTAGAGGCAGTGTGTAAAGCATTTGCACATAACCAACAGTAATACAGTGTAAGCACTACAAACGGACACCACACCAGTTCAGAAAAATATCCAATATTTTTATATGCTTAAAACAAGACCAATACGATAAAAATCCACAGTACAGTACTTTAAAAATCTTCAGTTATCACAGTGTCCTTAAAAACAGTTCCTTGATGTCGATAACTCCGTCCGGGGCTATCACGGCGTCGTGAACAAACAAATCCAAACAGTTCTGGCTGACCGCGACGTCGCGGGTCAGCTACGGTGTCGGGAAGACCCGAAAACAGTACCTTTCAGAAATGCAGGGCGTCGATGACCTGGCGGTGAGCTCCTGAAAACACGGCGTCCGCAGGCGTCGGTTCCGGAGGTCGGTGCAGGTGTCGTCGGGGCCCTCGAAGTCACACACGTTGCAGATCGAACTCCTCTCTGTTGAAGTCAGGAGCGCTGGCGTCGGCAGGCGTCGGGTGCTGCGGTGCGAAGTGCAGCGGTGCGGCGTGCGGTGCCCTCAGGTCGCGGTGCGAGCAGCGGCTCAGTGGCGGCGTCAGATGGCGTCGTCGGTGAGACCAGAGTCGCGGTGTGAGATGAAGGCGGTGCTCGTCACGGTGCTGGCAGGTCTCGGTGCAGCAGCGGTGTCGTCGTTGCTGAAGCGCTGTCGTCTGCTGACGAACTGGAGTCGATGGCACCGGCGTCGGTAGGCCAAGGCTGCGGTGCGAGATGAGGGCGGTGCGTCGTGTAACTTTACGAGCGGTGCCCTCGAACCACGGTGCAAGCAGCGGCGGCGAGTCCGGCGTGGAGCGTCGTCTTCGGGGATACCTAGGCGTCGTCGTGAAGCGAGGCGGTGCGGAGTGCGGTGCCCACAGGTCGCGGTGCGAGCAGCGGCTCGGTGGCGGCATCAGCAGGCGTCGTCGGTGAGACCAGGGTCGCGGTGTTGCGGCGGTGCCCTCTGCGGTGCCTTCAGGTCTTTGCTGTTCCTGAGACTTCTTGAACAGGGGGCAAGCTCTACCTCAAGCCCTTGGAGACACTCACAAAGTAGATTGTAGAAAGTTCAGTCCAGTCCTTTCACTTCCCAAGACAGAAGCAGCCACTGCAGGCCAACACAGCAAAGCACACAGCAAAGTGGTAGTTCCTCCTCACAGCTTCTCCAGCTCTTCTTCTTGGCAGTCTTCTTGATCCAAAAGAGTTCTAAAGTTCTGGGGTTTGGGTCCCCCTTTTTATCCTCAATTTCTCTTTGTTCTCTGAAGGCAGAGAGGCCTTTGCCTAGTCCAAACCAGTTCTGGTCAGTCCTGGAGCACTTTGTTGACAAGACTCCTTCTTTCCTTTCACAGTGCAGGCCAGGGACATCAGACGCACCACAGGAGGTGTAGCCAGCATTGTGGAGGGAAGGCACAGCCCTATTCAGGTCCCAGGTGCAACTCCTCCCACCCATCTACATGTAGATCTTGCTATTCAGCCCTGTGCTGACTCACCCTGTCTCCTGGAATCCCCCAGCCCCTGTCACTCACACTCCAGACAAGGAATACACAACCTAGCAGAGGCAGGCTTGGATGGTTAGACAAGAAAATACCTACTTTCTAAAAGTGGTATTTTCAAACCCAGAATGTTAAAACCAACTTCACTAAAAGATGCATTTTATCATTCTGAGTTCAGGCATACTAAACTCGAATTTCTACCATGTTCCCTGGGTCAGTTAGGATCATAGGATGTAATAATCAAAACTGCCCATTCTGGCCTATGGGGAACAGGTAGCCTTGCAATAGTGAAAAACGAAGTAGGCTGTATTTCACTATCAGGACATGCCACACACACCAGGGCATGTCCTACCTTTCACATACAATGCACCCTGCCCACAGGGGTACCTTGGGCCTACCTTAGGGGTGACTAACATGTAGAAAAGGGAAGGTTTAGGGACTGGCAAGTGTGTGCACTTGCCAAGTCGACATGGCAGCCCCAGGCTGCGCACAGGCTCTGCAATGGCAGGCCAGAGTTACACTTTAAGGGCTGTTTGCGTGGGTGACACAATCCAGTGCTGCAGCCCACCAACAGCATTTGATTTACAGGCCCTGGCACACTCAGGGCACTTTACTAGGGACTGACACATAAATCAAATAGGCCAATCATGGAAACACCAATCCATAACACAATTTACACAGAGAGCATATGCACTTTAGGACTGATTAGCAGTGGTAAAGTGCCCAGAGTCCTAAAACCAACACACACAGGGTCAAAAACAGGAGGCGAAAAAGCAAAAAGTCTGGGGGTAAACCCGCTGAAAAAGCCAAGTCTAACACAAATACATCCATTAAATGTGCTCTTGATGCCGCTGATTCCGCATCTCGTGCTGTTAATACCAGCGTTTTGTTACACAGGCATGCTTGGCTCCGGATATCCGGTTTCAAACAAGAGGTGCAAACCAGCATTCTTAATCAGCCTTTCGACCAAGAACATTTGTTTGGGCCTACAGTCGACACATCTTTAGAAAAGATGAAAAAAGATACAGAGACTGCAAAATCTATGGGGGCCTTGCAATCACCTTCCCATTGAGGTTCCTTTCGTCGCTCCTTTTATAGGGGTGGATCCACAACCAATACATCAGAGCAACCTTCCTCATCTTTTAAAAGCCCCAATCAAAGTTCCTTTTCCAAAGGATATTTTAGGGGAGGATACAGGGGCAACAACAATAAGGGAAGAGGACGCGGTAACAACACCCGCACCTCCCCTACCACCAAGCAGTGACTTCCCTCCACTTCCCCCCGACCACTCCACACCTGTCTGGGGACGTCTATCACAGTTCCTACCTGTCTGGAATTCCATCACTACAGACAGGTGGGTGAGACAAATTATCCAGTATGGTTACTCCCTGGAACTCACCTCTAATACCCCACACATCCCTCCCAAAAACCATCCAATGTCCACGGAACATTTGACCCTTCTAAAACAAGAGATTCTCTCTCTTACAAAAAAACGCAATAGAACCAGTCCCCTTACATCATCAGGGCACAGGGGTTTACTCGCTCTATTTTCTAATCCCAATAAAGGACGGCTCTCTCAGGCCAATACTGGACCTCAGACCCCTAAACCTCTACATTCAATCAGACCACTTCCACATGGTCACTCTCCAACAGGTGCTCCCACTACTTCAACAAGGCGATTTCTTCTCCACTCTGGATCTAAAGGACGCCTACTTTCATATTCCTATTCATCCCTCTCACAAAAAATACCTCAGGTTCATAGTAGACGGTCAACACTATCAGTTCAAAGTCCTCCCATTCGGAGTGACCACAGCACCCAGAGTCTTCACCAAATGCCTCACAGTGGTGGCAGCTCACTTACGAAGGCAACACATCCACGTGTTTCCTTATTTGGCCGACTGGCTCATAAAAGCCAAGTCTCACAACACTTGTGTGCAACACACACACAAAACCATCCAACTACTTCACGACTTGGGGTTCACAGTAGACCTCACCAAGTCTCACCTTCAACCATCCAAAATACAACAGTATCTAGGAGCCACTCTGGACACCTCAAAAGCCCTAGCATACCCCAATACAGTCAGGATCCGTACCATGCAGGCTCTAATATCCCTATTTCAGCCTCACCACTCATTGCCAGCTCGAGTCTTTATGCAGTTAATCGGAATGATGGCCTCTTGCATCCTCATCGTCCCTTATGCAAGACTCCAGATGCGGCCATTACAGGAATGTTTGGCACATCAGTGGAACCAGGCTCAAGGTCAGTTCTCAGATCTGGTGTTGGTGGACAGCCGCACACATCGCTCTCTGCAGTGGTGGAACACACAAAACCTGTCCAGAGGGCGGCCGTTCCTCAACCCGGTTCCACAGATAGTGCTAACAACAGACGCATTGCTCACCAGCTGGGGAGCTCATCTCCAAAACCAAACTGTTCAAGGCATATCGACCCATCAACAAAAACAACTCCACATAAATCACCTGGAGTTACTGGCAATCTTTCTAGCACAAAAGTCTTTTCAACTCTTGCTAGTAGGCAAAGCTGTCTTGGTACGTACAAAACATGACTGCAATGTACTACATACAAAAACAGGGGGGACACACTCTTCAGCTTTCACGACTAGCACAAAGCATATGGAGATGGGCTATTCCTCAAAACATATACCTCCTCACACAACATCTCCCGGGAGTACACAATCAGATCGCGGATCTGCTCAGTCGTCGAACACAACAGATCCACGAATGGGACCTTCATCCTCAAGTTCTCCTTCCATTCTTTCACATGTGGGGTCATCCACATATAGATCTGTTCGCCACACACCAAAACGCAAAATGCCCAAGCTTCGCCTCCAGATACCCACACCCATTGTCCAAAGGCAATGTGCTATGGATGAACTGGTCAGGCAAATTTGCATACGCTTTTCCGCCTCTCCCGCTCATTCCTTTAGTCATTCGGAAGCTCAAACACTCCCTCACAATGATCCTAGTTGCTCCAACATGTGCACGCCAACCATGGTTCACAACCCTGTTGGAACTCAGTAGTGCCTCATCAAAAGCTGCACCTCTCCCCCAAATTCCTCACTCAGAACCATGGAGACATAAGGCATCCAGATCCCAATCAACTCAATCTTGCGATCTGGCTCCTGAAGTCCTAGAGTTTGGCTACCTCAATCTCCCGCCAGACTGCATGAATATCATTAAAGAGGCCAGACGTCCTACCACTAGAGCATGCAATGCGGCAAAATGGAAACGATTTGTCATTTACTGTACAAACAACAAAATCGATCCGCTAGATGCATCCATCCAAAAGATTATCTGTTATCTTTTGCATCTACAACAATGTAACCTAGCATGCACATCTATACGGCTACATCTGGCTGCAATCGCTGCTTACCTCCAAAACAGACAACATTTGTCTTTATTTAGAGTACCTGCTATCAAAGCATTTATGGAAGCACTTAAAAGAATAATTCCACCCAGAGTTCCACCTTCTCCTGTATGGAATCTCAATATAGTCCTTACCAGACTTATGGGTCCCCCATTCGAACCTCTACACAAATGAGTTAGTTACTTGCTTGGAAAGTAGCCTTCCTGGTAGCTATCACATCCCTTAGGAGAGTTAGTAAACTCCAGGCATTAACCATACAAGAACCATTTTTACAAATACACCATAGTAAAGTGGTTCTTAGGCCTAACCCAAAATTTCTGCCTAAAGTAGTATCTGCCTTCCACCTTAATCAGTCGGTTGAACTTCCAGTTTTCTTCCCTCAACCAGACTCACTGGCAGAACGCGCTCTCCACACGCTAGATGTTAAAAGAGCGATACTCTACTACATCGAAAGAACTAACAGGCACATGCATCAACGGTTTTTGCGAGCGCAAACGGTGCGATTCGCAAAAGTCGGACGTTTACGCCCGCAAAAAGGCCTTTTGCGATGCATCAAAGTGAAAGGCACTCGCAATTTAAGAAATCGCAATTTATTGTGATTTCTTAAATTGCGATTGCATTTAAGGAATCGCAATTTGCGATTCCTTAAATGCAATGCATGTACCCCTTAGAAATAGCGAATTCGCTATTTGGGGCCATAAAATACAAAGAAATTACTCTGGTCTGTATTTTGCAAAAACCTTGAAAAATGCACTAAAGTGCATTGTTCAAGGTTTCAGGTTCACACACACATGCCCTTGGGGCATGTGTGTGCGCAACACGGGTGCACATCACAATTTCAGGGGTGCAACAGGGTGTCATTTTGACACCTTTGCACCCTTGAAATTGCATGCGCAATTTGCGAGTACCTATTGGTACTCGCAAATTGCGCATGCAATTTCCCATTCATTCCCATTCATTCCTATGGGCCTATAGGCCCATAGGAATGAATGGGAAGCCATTCCTTATTGCGACTCGCAATTTGCGAGTCGCAATTAAGGAATGTTTAGAAATCGCTATTTTAATAGTGATTTCTACTTGCATAGGCTTTTGAGAGTTCCTAATTGCGATTCCTTAATAATCGCAATTAAGGAATCGCAAAAGCATTTCTTGATGCATGTGCCCCTAAGCCCTTTAGAAACACAAAACAACTCTTTGTAGCTTTCTCCCCACCTCACAAAGGCAATCCCATCTCAAAAACAGGAATTGCAAGGTGGATTTGTTAAATGCATCCAAATATGCTATCTTAAAGCTAAACGCACATTAACTATTCCCCCTAGAGCTCATTCCACACACAAACTAGGGGCTTCTATGGCATTCTTAGGGAACTTTCCCCTAGATGACATTTGCAAAGCAGCAACTTGGTCTACACCACATACTTTCACTAAACACTATTGTGTAGATGTGCAAGCAAAACAACAAGCTACTGTGGGCCAAGCTGTACTAAGAACACTTTTTCAAACCACTGCAACAGATGCAGGTTGCCACCTCTAGGGAGGAAAACTGCTGTATAGTCTATGCTAAAGTATACAATCTACAGCTCATATGCCTCGAACGGAAAATGCTACTTACCAGTATGCATCTGTTCTTGTAGAGCTGTAGAGTTGTATACGCCCACCCGCCTCCCCGGGTACCTTTATCTGTTGCAGTATTATCTTATTTAGATACATTACATGGACATCCTTTTCTATTTTCTCACTAACTCCATCATCACCCTTTATGGCGAAAAACAATCTGAAGATGGAGTCGATGCCCATGCGCACTATCACCATAAGGAGGAGTCACCTATCTTGTGACTACAAAGACTTCTTCGAACAAAATTAAACTGCAAACATTCGAGCCCAACACCAGATGGCGATCTATGCTAAAGTATACAACTCTACAGCTCTACATGCCAAGAACAGATGCATACTGGTAAGTAGCACTTTCCTTACAGGATATGTAAAATTTTACTTACTTGTCCTGCCACTGAGTTTTCTAGAATGGGAAGACACATTATATCTTGGACTTGGAACATTTATTGGATCAGTTATACTTGGGGCTTATTGTTTCTCTCTAAATACATGGTACAGTGTGCAGATGTTTTGGCCCAGTTCCATGGGTAGAGATTCCTCTGGTGTATTGAGGGAGCTGTGGACATATTATGATCACTAGATAGAGTATCAAAGAAGTAGGACAGACTTAGTCAGAGGTAGGCTCTTGTGACTTAATAGGATGCTGCCCCATAATGACCAAATCTTAAAGGGGATTAATTATGGCTGGGTCCAAACTGGGGTGCCGTGGTGAGCAAAAGAACGATGGATTAAACCCAGATCCTTGTGACTAGGGGTGAATGTTTGCATTGTTCAGCATCCCGTCCATCAATTGTTCCTTTTGCTTTTGTCACCCGATGATGACTGGCGTACCACCATGAGGCTGCAGGAACACTCCACTGATAATTGCAATAAGATGGATTTGGTTTGAAGAGGAGGTTTTAAAAAATAACTTACATAGCTTATTTTACCTCAAGATTGTGGGTGAAGGGATTGGGTTTATTTTGCTGGTAGAAGGCTAGAGAAGCATCAGACTGAGGATTGACTAGTCAAACCCTTCATTCTTAAGAATAGCTTCCTGACGGGGAGGGCTCGGGGGAGGGGGGATAACACTGATCCCAGCATTTGCAGGGGGTGGTATACACGTAATATCAGAGCCAAATGTTCTGGAAGAGTCTGCTCAGTATCTGGATGCAACTGGAGTGTGGGCTGGATATATGATTTGCTATCTAAATGGCACACTTACCCCATCCTCTATCCCTCTTCTCCAAAAAGCCTCTGGTAAAAGAGGGAATCATAGGTACACTACACAAAGTGGGCCTAGCTGATCTACAGCATCCAGAGTGACAAAGTATATTTCTGCTGTTCAGTGGCACATGTTACAACATGATACAGTAAATATATTAGCAGACCACGCATCATTTATGGTTTAAATCTTTTTATTATTCACATGAATAAGACAATGGAGTACAGTGTTCAAACCATCATATTCAGCTTTCACAAAATGTATGGAGGTCTCCATCTCAAGTGTCTCTTGGCTTGACATGCAAGTTTTATCAGTTAACAAAAAACAACAAGGAAAAGAAAGGAAGCACAACACCCCCCGTACTCAATGCAAGGGTGTTTGGCCTTATTGTTGAAGGGAGGTGTAGCCAAGTCTCTCTCCCTTGGTGTAAGGCCTTTACTATTCCTTCTCTGAAAGCCAGAGGATGTGTAGATATTTGGGACAGGTAAGCCCTCTGAATTCTGTGACCAAAAGACCGAAAAAGGGGTGCCATATTTCACAGAACGAGGCCTTGGACATTGTGAGGTGGTGGCCATTCTTTCCATCCCTAATGTATACCATAGCCTGTGGAGCCATAATAGCAGACCCCCAGTGCAAGAGAATATTCTGGAGCGCTGTTTCAAGTGCTAACCCCATCTGCCTACCTCTGCGAGACGTAAGTCAATGGATTTGGTAGGCCCAAGACGGTATAGGCAGGAAACCGGGGAATCTGAGTATCAAAATGCATGTCGATGTTATCCAGTATCTGTGTCCAGTATGCTGCAATCTGCGGACATACCCTGAGTATGTGTAAAAGCATGCCTGTCAGTCCGCATCCCGGCCAACTGTCTGGGCTACGTCCCGGATTACCCTTGTTGAGGCGTACCGGTGTCGGGTACCAGTATGTCGCAATTTTAGTGGCCGTCTCTATGCTAGCCGTGTTCGGCGCCGTATGTCGGGCTGTGAAGTATATTTCCCCCCACTCTTTAGGAGATAGTTCCCTTCCAAGTTCCCTTGCCCACCTAACTTGGCTTGGTGTAGGCTGTGTGGAAGTGGAATGGCGAAGTAGGACATATAGTTTTGAGATCAGCTGTCTATCTGTAGACTTGGTGACCAGCCATTTCTCGTATTTGGTAAGGCGCCTGCTAACCATGAATAAATTGGTGGGATGCATTAGCCAGTGGCGCACCTGAAGGTATCAGAGTCTCTCAGATTCCGGGAGGTTATACTGTTGACACATTTGCGTCAAGGTGAGTATTCCCGTCTCGTCAAATATGTGGCCCGCGGCACGGTGTCTGGTGCCAGGCCGCAAATGCCCCCCGAAGTACACCCAGGGTAAAACTGCCATTCTCAAATAGTCATGTCATGGGGGATGGGAACATGGTGAGCCCCCCACGGCATGCCACGGAGTCGCAGACCTCTATGAGCGTCTTAGTGATGGGGGAGCCGATGAGGCTTCGCGGTCTGTCCACTATTTTAAGAAATGGAACCTTCCAGAGTGGGAGCCTTGAAAGTGCCCTATCCTAAAATAACCAATGTTTTTCAGACTCATCCCTATTCCATTCAACTAGGTACCTCATCTGGGCCGCCTGAAAATACTTCTTCAAATCTGGGATACCCAACCCCCCCTCATCCGGCCCCATATAGCTCAGGTTCCCCCTCATGCAAGGTCTAGCCCGAGCCACACACACCTAAGGAGTTTGCTCTGTAGCATAGGCAGCACCCCCGTGGGGGGGAAACCGGGATTGTCTGAAAAAGATATAAAATCTTTGGTAGTATGGACATTTTGATGGCTGCGACCTGCCCCAGGAGGGAGAGGCGGTGGTTCTTCCAACTGTGTAGTTCCCCTTTAATTTGTCGCAGGAGTGTGTTGTAGTTTATCTCAATGGTCTGTGTTACGGAAGGGGCAAGCTGAATCCCCAAGTAAGGTAGGGACCCCTTCACCCATTTCAGTGGGCAGCTCTCTTTCGACGTGGACAGGTGCGCCCCCATCCCTGGTAGACCCAAAGCCTGAGATTTCCCCACATTTATCTAGAGACCTGATGCTAACCCAAAGCGAGAAAGGCTGGAAGAGCGGTAGCAGGGTTGCTTAGGGAGGCCAAGATATTGTCGGTATATAGGCTAACTGTGTGTCTCTCACCTTCTAAGGGAATGCCCTTGATTTAAGGGTTGTCCCTAGTTTGCTGTGCTAGGGGCTCTATGTACAGAGCAAATAGCAGGAGTGGCAATGGGCACCCCTGCCTGGTACCTCTCCTTATAGGAAAGGGAGGAGACAAGACCCTGTTGACTCTGACCACAGCCGTGGTGGAGCCGTAGCAGCTCGCCACCCAAGCGCGCAAGCGGTCACCGATTCCAAAATGGGCTAGGGTCTGCTCCAAGTATTGCCTGTGTACCCTGTTGAATGCTTTTTCAGCATCGACTGTCAGGAGAAGGGATTTCAGGCTTGTGTGGTCCGCCTTATCTATGAGGTGCAGAATGCGCTTCGTGTTGTCGCTTACTCGGCCTACCCTGAATGAAACCGACCTGGTCCTGATCAATGATACCCGGTATCATAGGGCCCAGCCGAGCTGCTAAAATGCTCATAAAGAGCTTGATATTGACGTTTAGCAACGATATCGGGTGATAAGAGCTACAGAGTTGCTTATCCTTCCCCAGCTTTGGAATTACTACAATAGATGCAGCCAGCATGTTCAAGGGTACCGAGCCAGGGCCCCCAAACGAATTAAAAAGTCTTGTAAGGATAGGAGCCAGGACCTGACAGAATGATATATAAAAACTAGCAGGGAATCCGTCTGGGCCTGGGAATTTAAATGGCTTGAGATGGGAAATAGGGGAGATAACCTCCTCAACCCTGATTGGGGCATCTAACGAGGTTGCCTGGGAATCGTCCAAACTCGAAGTGTTCATCCCCTTCAAATAGTTATCTATGTGCTGCGCTGCTAGCTCTTGGCTTCGTATAGCTCTGCGTAAAAATTTGGAACTCATTCGCTATCTCTTCATCCCCGATATCTCTCCCCCTCCTGGGATTTCAGGGACTGAACACTCGTTCGCTGTCTTTAAGCCCTCAGCTTATTGGCTAATAGTCTCCTGGGCTAATCCCCCTTTGTCTAGGAGTGTTTAAGGCGAAGGGCAGCGTACTCCGCCCTGTCAAGGTCGATCCCTGCCAAATGAGCACACGCCGTGCGTAGTTGGCGCCAAACACTGGGAGCCCCTGTGCGGCTATGTACGCATTCCAGTTCCCTGACTTGGGCTGTCAGTTCGACCAGTTTCTCTCTACGTGCTTTGTTGTCAAATGCTGATATCGCTATGAGTTCCCTCCGGAGTGTCATTCTGTTAGAAATAATAGCGTTTAGCATCCGTAAGTTGCTGTACTACTTCAGGCCTTTGAAGCAGGGTCTCCCTTAGGCGCCAGTTCCCATGTTGGTGTTTCTGCGGCGGGACTTTCAGTGTAAGGATCACTGCATCATGATCAGTTAATGCCGCCGGCTCTATCTCTATCTCCTGTTTGATGTGGTAAATCTCCCAGGTCCCTAGTATGTAGTCAAGTCTGGCATAGGTTTTTTTGGGCATGCGAGCAGAATGTATATTGGGTAGACTGTGGGTGTGCTTCACTCCAGAGATCTAGTAACACCATCTCCCGCATACTTGCTTCCTCCCTTAGAAAGAGCCCCCGCCTGATCATTCCTAAAGCCGGATCTATCCTTGTTAGTGTCCCCCCATCCCTCCCCCACTAGTGTCCTGCTGTTATGTGCCGACATCACCTGATACTATTGTCTTAAGGAACTGCTCCTGGCCTGTGTTCGGGGTGTAAAGGGATCCCAATACGAGGTTGTGACCTCCAATTTGGACCGAGTGTGCTAAAAATCTACATTTAACCTCCGCTATTTTGGGGCCCACCTTCCCTTTAAACCTTTGCGCTATTAGCATAGCTACTCCTGCTTTTTTGTTAGAGGCGGAGGAGAAATATTGGTGTGGGAATGCAAGTGCTTTAAGCCGGTGCCAGTCCTTGCTCAACAAGTGAGTCTCCTGGAGGAGGCAGATATCCGCCTCTGTGTTTTCGAGAAAGGATAGCATCGGCCTCCTTTTGATGGGATTATTTAGGTCCTTAATTTTTAACGAGAGTACCTTAATTACCTGTGGCGCCATAACGTGTGTGAGATAGGTCATCTGAGTGTTCCCTTACACTTTTAGTGATACAAGGCTCCTGCAGCCCCCTTAAGCAGAGTGTCTCCTTGTATACGCCATGCGTGCCCTTGTTTCCCTATTAAAGTGAGTACTGGATCCCCCCCGAACTTGAGGCAAACAAAACTCCAAACAGTCATTAGTCCAAGACTCGTAGGTTGAGTCCACAAGTCCCTGGGAAAAAGAGAAATTGGGGATGTGTGGTGGCCCATGCGTTACCCCCCCTTCCTCCGCCGATGGCCGCCGCCAGAGAGAACCTGCATGTATTGCGATACTTGACATGGGGTCTAATGGTGCAGCGTCTTCTCGTTGTTCCCCTGACAGCGACTCTAGGACCGCCTGGCGCTCTTTCACTATAGTGTCAGGATCTGGCCTCTCATTGTGTTCACTGGATCGTCCTTTTCGGTCTCACCGATTTCTCCTCCGCTGTAGCTTTGGATCACCCTTCTCCTATTCTTTGTCCGAGGAGTCCGCTATTCCCAGGATGTCAAACGTTTCTTGCAGGGACCGAAGTTTAAGCAGTTTACCCTCCCACCAGAAGATCAAACGAAAAGGATGTCCCCATGAGTAGGCAATCCCTAGGTTGCGCGTTGTGCAGTGGCTGGGCGAAACTCCTGTCTTTTCTGCAATGTGATCATGGCCAGGTCCTGGTATAGTGTTGGGGTATGGCCACAGAACTCGAAAGACTGCTTCTCTCTTGCCTTTCGCAAGATCTTTGTGTGAGAACGTGCCCTCTTTCTGCATGGTTGCCCCCACTTTTTGCTGAATTGCTGATGTGCGTTGACTGAGTGTGCCCTGGGCTCCTGCTAATCGGGCACCCAGGGCCTAAGTTCTTTCCCTAAAACTGCATTGAAGCCTAAACCCAATTGGCATCTCTGGCCACAGGTCAGCCCCTGGTAAATGGTACCACAGGTACCCAGGGCACTGTGACCAGAGAAGGCCTCTAAGGGCTGCAGCACTTATTGTGCCACCCTTAGAGGTCCTGTACCATTACACTCACACACTGCCTTTGCAGGCTGCGTGTTTTGGTGCAGTACAAAGTGAAGAGTCGACATGGCACACATCCCTGTATGCCATGCCTACAACCCACTGCCCTGGCATAGCTCAGTCACCCCTCTAGCTGGGTGCACTATACCAGTGGTGAGGGTACAGGTGCATGAGCCCTGTACCCCTACAGTGTCTAAGTCCATTCTTAGACATTGTAAGTGCAGTGCTGCCATTAAGAGTATATTGTGCTGGGAGTTAGCCATTACAAACTCCACAGCACCATAATGGCTACACTGAAAACTGAGAAGTTTGGTATCAAACTTCTCAGCACATTAAACCCACACTGATGCCAGTGTGGGATTTAATGAAAAATGCACACAGAGGGCATCTTAGAGATGCCCCCTGAAAACTAACCTACCACTAGTGTCCAGGCTGAGTGGCTGCTTTTAGCTGCCACAACCAGACATGTTTCTGGACCCCTGGGTCCAGAGCTTGCTGCTCTCTGGGGCCTGAAACAATGTACATCCTGGGACGAGTGTAAGAAAGTGGCTCTGTATATACTGAACCAAAGTAAGGTTAAGTGTGCACAGAGCCCACAGTCCCCAGAGGTTTGGCAGAGGCTAAAGTTAGATATAACCTTACTCTTTAAAGTGGTAGCTTGGTCGAGCAGTAAGGCAGTATCGGAGGACAGTGTAAAGCATTTGTTGTACACACTCAGTCAGCAAATGGTCTCACACACTCAAGAACTGAACTCTAGGCCAATTGTTTTGTATATAAAAATATATTGTTTTATTTTAGAACCACAGGTAGGTATAAAAATACTTTCTCTGAATGAGATGCTTTAGTTATATACTTTCAATACACAATAGACTGTTGAATGCAATAGCTACAGTTGTTGCAATAGGCAACACAATTCAAACACAATTATAACATTGAGCTCAATGGGAGTTTTTAAGTAAAAGCAGTTTCAGTTACTTTACGTATGATTTTCTTACTCAGGGTTGGATCCTGGATTCAACCCTGGTGCATTTCCTGTAAACAGTTGAAAGAAATCGTTTTTGTTAAACAGGCGATTTTTAAGGAATATTTGTTTGTTTCAAAAATCGACACTTTGAAGAATTTCTGGAGAAAACCAGGCAATGTTATCCTATGGAGGAAAATCAAGTTATCGGTAAGTACAGTTGTAATTGCTTTTCAGGGTCAGTGCTGGGCACCAAGATCCAGCACTGGGATCTCTCCTGATAACAGGTGAGTAATTTCGTTTTCGTTGATCGGACGATTTTTAGTAAATATTTTAAAGTTTCAAAACTCGACACTTGGAAGAAATTTCAGTTTAAACCAGTCAATGTTACCCTATGGAGAAAATGTAGGTTATCGGTTTTCAGGTAAGTACTCGACTGGCAGAGTTAAGGTTCTGGGCATAGACTCGGGGGTCTCCCAGGGTCAGGTAGGTACAGTTGGTACACCCTCAGCGGCACAGGGGCGGCCGGGTGCAGAGTGAGTTAGGCCCAATGGTAGCCTATGGCGGGCAGGGGCCCTTGGTTGGTGGCTGCTGGCAGGCAGGCCACGCGGCTGTGGGAGCTGGGCTCCTGGTCACTTACCCAGGGCAAGTGGGGAAGAAAAATAGGATAGGTGTTGCACTCCCAGGGGCACTCGGGCGGCTGGGTGCAGGGTGCTTTGAGCCGTCGGGCATTCAATGTATTTCAATGGAGAAGCTGGAAGTTGAACAAAGGCTGCAAGCTCGGGGACGGAGATTCTTCAGGTGCGACCACCACTTCGAGAGGTAAGTTGGGTAGTTGGAGGATAGGTAGGCACCCCGGAGTTGGGCACAGGAGGCCGCAGGGCGCCGGGTGCAGGGGTGTCTTTTTGCGTCGGGAAATCTTACCCTCTGCTGGTCACGGTTGGAGGGGTCCCTGGTTCTGGGGCTGCAGGCATCGTCAGGAGCGTCGAGGAGGGTCCTTGGGTGCTGGATTCTGGGTCACAGTCGCCGGGGGGACGTCCTCGTGGTCTTTGTCCACTCAGTCACAGGCCGGGCTCGGCGGGTGCAGAGGGTGCAGGAGTCGCGGTTCCTGGCTGGCATCAGGGGTTTGTTACTTGCTTTTGAGCAGTACCACTGCTCGTGGGAGTCCCAGTTCTTTTAGAGTCACAAGGCAGTCAGGTCCTCCGGGGTTTTCGTGGTTGCTGACCACTGGAGACGCCGGGGTTTAGCAGGAGCAGGTTCGAGGGTCGACAGGCCTGTAGGGCTGGGGCCAAGTCAGTTGGTGTCGTCCTCTTGTGAGCAGCTGCACGGCAGGTCTTCTTTCTTCTTGTTCTTCTTGCTTGTTTCGAATTCGGGATCTGAGGAAGGAAGGTTCAGGGTGCCCCTAAATACTAGATTTAGGGGCGTTACAGGTAGGTAAAGGGCAGGGACCAATGGGTCCCTTCCCTGGGGTGGGTACACCCCCTATCCTGCCACTCTCCAGTGGGAGGGGGGCAGGAGCCTAGTCCTGATTGGGCAGGGCTCCCCATCTTCAAGATGGCGAGAGCCCGGAGATGTGCTTCACCTCGCCTCCCCCACCTGAGGGGTGGAGTTGGCAGAGGCTGGCACACCCCCTTTCCTCACTTGTGGTTTCCCGCCAGTCTTCCCGCCAGAGTGGGGGCTAGAACCGGTGGGGACCAGTTGTTGAGTACAGCAAGTGGTCTGGGGAGGCTCACCAAGGCGGCATGCCTTTGAAGCTTCCCCCTGCCCATCGTGGGGGAGGAGACCTAGCACCTCGCCCAGGACGTGCATTGTTGCAGGCCCGGGAGAGCGGATGGCTCTCTACCCAGGGGTCCAGCAACATGTCTGCTAGGTGGCAGCCTAGGCAGCCTCTCAGGCAGGACGTGGATTGTAGGTTAGGTTCAGGGGGCAACTCTAAGTTGCCCTCTGTCGTGCATCTGACATTAAATCCCACACTGGCATCAGTGTGGGTTTAATGTGCTGAGAAATTTGATACCAAACTTCTCAGTCTTCAGTGTAGCCATCATGGTGCTGTGGAGTTCGTGATGACGACCTCCCAGCACCATATACTCTTAATGGCAGCACTGCACTTACAGTGCCCAGGAATGGACCTGGGTACTGTAGGGGTACAGGGCTCATGCACCTGTACCCTCACCACTGGCATAGTGCACCCAGCTAGAGGGGTGACTGAGGTATGCCAGGGCAGTGTGTTTGTGGGCATGGCACACGGATGTGTGCCATGTCGACTCTGTTTTGTTCTGCACCAAGACACTCAGCCTGCAAAGGCAGTGTGTGTGTGTCCGGGTACAGGGCCTCTAAGGGTGGCACAATAAGTGCTGCAGCCCTTAGAGGCCTTCTCTGGTCACAGTGCCCTGGGTACCTAGGGGTACCATTTACCAGGGGCTGACATGTGGCCAGAGATGCCAATTGGGTTTTAGGCTTCAATGCAGTTTTAGGGAAGGAACACAGGCCCTGGGCACCTGATTGGCAGAAGCCCAGGGCACACTCAGTCAAAGTACATCAGCAATTCAGCAAAAAGTGGGGGCATACCATGCAAGAAAGATGGCACTTTCTCACAACGAGGTGCCAAGCCTCCTCGCCCAGGATGGGCAGGGTTCATGAAGGGGAAGCTTCAAAGGCTTGCCACCTCTGTGAGCTTCCCCAGGTCACTTGCTGCTTTCAGCAACTGGTCCCCACTGGTTCTGACCCCCAGTTTGGGCGGGAGAACCGGCGGGAAAAACAAGTGAGGAAGAAAGGTGTGCCCAAATTTGCCAACTCCACCCCTCAGGTGGGGGAGGCGAGGTGAAGCACAACTCTCAGTCCCCGCCATCTTGCAACCAGGGAAAGGCTTATGCCCCCCTCCAACTGGAGGGTGGCATAATAGGGGGTGTACCCACCTCAGGGAGGGGACCCATTGGTCCCAACCTTTCTACCTAACTGTAACGCCCCTAAATCTAGTATTTAGGGGCACCCCTGAACCTTGCTTCCTCAGACCAGAAGAAACTACAAGAAAAGAAGGACCGAACAGCCGTGCAGAAGCTAACAAGAGGAAGACGCCCACTGACTTGGCCCCAGCCCTACCGGCCTGTCTCCACCTCGAACCTGCTCCTGCGAAATCCCGGTGTGTCCTTCAGCCAGCAACCTCAAAAACCCTGGAGGACCTGCCTGCCTTCAACCACAAAGACTGTGTCTCCCGTGAACACCGGATTTGTTCATCTGCAACCTCTGGCCGGACACCGCGAATCCGCACCACTCTGCACCTGCCGTCCACGGCCCGAGCTCGAGTGGGCAAACACCATGAGGAGGTCCCCCCGACGATCCTAACCCGAGATCCGGCGACCCCTGACCTGCCTCAAACCTCCAGCCGACGCCTTCAGCCTAAATCCAGAAGGTCCCGCCAACCGTGAACAGGAGCTGGTAAGAAGATCCGACCCCAAAAGGCACCCCTGCACCCGACGCCCCACGGCCTTGGGTGGCCACACCGACGGTGCCTAACCAATTCCCAACTTCCCTCTCGAAGTGATGGTCGCACCCAGAAGACCTTCGTCTCCAAGCCTGCAGTGCTTTTGCAAAGCGGAGGTTCCCCATTGCAAACAGGGTGCCCAACGTCGAAACAGCACCCTGCACCCAGCCGCCCAAGTCCGCTGAGGGTGCACCTTTGGTGCTACTTTGTTTCCCCATTTGTCCCGAGCAAAAGGCCAGGAGCTTTGCTCCCACAACCAAGTGGCCTGCTCGTCAGCAGCCACCAACCGGAGGCCCCCTATTCCCCATTGGATAACATTGGGCCTCAGCACTCTGCACCCGGCCGCCCTAGTGCCGCTGAGGGTGTAACAAGAGTGCATCCCTGACCCTGGGGGACCCCTGAGTCTACCCCCAGAACCTCAACTCCCACTACCACATACTTACCTAAAAACCGATAACACTATTTACCTCTATAGGATAACATTGACTGTTTTTCTTGGAAAAATGTGGAGTTTGAAAACCTAAAGAAATTCTTTAAAATTGTACTCAATAACAAAAACGCTTTTACTTACCTGTTTACAGGAAATGTCCCAGGGTAGTATCCAGGTATACTGAGTAAGAAAAGTAATCTAAAAAGTAACTCACCTGGTATTTTACTGAAAAGCCCATTCTAGTCTATGTACTGTATTTACAAAGCATTGCATTTCTCTGCAACAGTACTGTAAGTCAAAACAAAGTGCATATACCATTTCAATCCATACTGTATTTCAATTGTATATTTACTGCCAAGTACGTATCACTTACCTGTGCCAGGCTTGCTTGGTTCTAGGAAATAAAATAACTAAAAGAATATTTTTTATATAAAAATAATTGGTCTGAAGTTCAGTCTTTGAGTGTGTGAAATCATTTGCTGACTGAGTGTGTACAACACATGCTTAACACTGTCCTCTGATACTGCCTTACTGCTCGACCACACTATCACAAATAGAGAGTGAGGTCCTATCTAACTTTACCCCTGCCTACCTTTTGGGTTCCACTGGACTCTGTGCACACTATACCTCACTTTAGTATAGTATATACAGAGCCAGCTTCCTACACTTTTCTTTTAGCTGGAAGTATGGGAGGTAGGGTAAGATGTCTGGAGGTGGTGCCGTTGAGAGCTGCGGTAGGCCCACTCTGTGCGCCCAGTCTATTTTGATCTTGTTGTCTTGAGGAGCCCCCAGGATATAGAAAGAGTTCCCTTAGGTACTGAAAAATAGCCAAGCATTTGACGGCCAACTTAAAGAAACAAGCAGCCGAACCGGAAGATGGAAACAGGAGAGGCAGTATTAGAATTTTAGGAGTTCCGGAAGGCTCAGAAGACTCTGCTGAATCATGCATAGCCTTTCTGGAGAACTGGATACCGCAGATTACAGGCATAACATTTACGAATAACCTTAAGCTGGACCGGGCGCACAGAATTCCGACGTTTACTTTCTCCTCACGTCAAACAACCCGTCCTATTATCTGTAAACCGTTGAGATTTCAACATACTGAAGCCATTCTCAACTTTGCCCGTAAGAACTGTCAGATCACTTGGAATGGTCACAAAATAATTTTTACGCAGGACTATTCTAAACCTACAGTTGACACTAGAAAGGGTTTCCTCGTGCTACGAGACAAATTAAGAGATAAAAATATTCAGTTTTCTTTTGCAGGTCCTGCCAAATTTAGAATCACAGACAATGGTAAACATCGCTACTTTACGGACCCCAAAGAGTTGTCAAATTTTCTAGACGGTCCTCCCACCCAGGACATGGAGTCTACTCATTCTTTTTTCAATAAAAGGAAATCGTGATAAGTCTCTTATTCCATTTGTGCCATTTTGCCATGTATGTTGGTTCATATAAGTTTCATACGATTTCATCCTTTTATACGTCCATAAGGCTCGTGTTCTATAGTTTTCCCTCGCAGTGTGATGAGCCGATTATTGATGTGCTTGATGTTTACTCTTTTTCAATTTCATGTTTGTATCAAGTCGCTTAACATGCGGTGGTTATTTTTATATATCACCGGACAGTCTCAAGTTCAATGAGGTACTAGAAGGTGATAATAAGGTCTTATATAGGTCAGTATGTTTCAGCCTTTTTGTTAGTATTTATCTGTGTTAAGTTGCTACTATGCATAGCTTTGTCCTATAACATATAACCTGCTTTTTCACAAGATATACTCTGGAAGGTTTCACCATTTTTGGATAAGTATTTCTCCGTTGACAGTTTGACGCTCCTGCCGTCGCACCTCCTACATTCGAGGTTTGCAGGGGAGGGTGGGGGGGTGGGGGTTTGGGGATACCCAAGGCTTGCATAATGAGACTGTGACTTTCGTGGATTGTTCCTTGGGTATTCTCAGTTGTTACTTATCTATTTCTTTATTTCCTTTTTTTCTGTCTTTCTTTTTTTCCTTACTATTGAATTTGATATGCTTCGCTATGATTGAATTAGAGTTCCGATGTTCTGCTTGTTTCATAATTGATGTCCGCGCTCTTACATTGTTTGTTTTCAATTTAAGTAATCCTTATGCATCTAATGTTTATTTTGGAATGACTTCTGTTATGTTGTTATTCAACACACCATATACAACACCTGAGATTAGTACATTTTATCCTCGTACATATGTGATGGCTCAAACTAAGACATATAATATTAATGAATATATCAACATTGTTTCTTTAAATGTTAAAGGGCTTAACCATCCGATTAAACGCCGGATTTTTTTGGACTATTTAGCCAAAACTAAAGGCGACATTATATTATTACAGGAAACAAAGTTATCTGAAGAAGATACAGTGTATATTAAGCATAATTGGATATCACAAGTATGTTCACCGGCAGATCATAAAAAGAAGGGAGTGATCACCCTAATAGCAAGGAAAGCCAATATTTCCCTGGCCTCACAATCACATGATAGTGAAGGTAGATTATTGGTCACTCATTTGAAGAAAGGGGAAGATTCCATACATGTTTGTAATATATATGGCCCTAACGTAGATGATCCGAACTTTTGGGAGGGCATTTCGAACACTATAGATAATATCCCCAGGATGATCTCATCATAGTTGGTGGTGACTTCAATATCCCGTTGGATCCGGTAATCGATCGTCAATCTACATGTAAATATCATGTTACAAGATCGCACGGCATAGTCCAAAACATATGCTCTAAGTTTAATCTTAAAGACACCTGGCGCCTTCAACACCCAGACTCCAGGGACTACACTTTTTACTCTGCCCCACATAATTCATACACAAGAATAGATTACATACTTATATCTGGTTCATTCACGCATCAAATTGATCACTCCGATATATCGCCCAAGCTAGTGTCCGATCATTCATGCATTAGTGTTAAATTAGCTGGCAGTCATAATGAACCCTCACCCAAAAGATGGCGTTTTAATAACGATGTCCTATCAGATCCTGAAGACAAAAAGAAAATTGAAGTAGCAGTTTCAGACTATCTTAAGCATAATGATATCCCAGAGACTAATGTAAACACCCTTTGGGACGCACTGAAGGCAACCATCATGGGGGGTCATCATTGAAATTAAAACAAAAATCAATAAAAACCTTAATTCTGAATTAGTTAAGTTAGAACATGAAATTAAAATCCTGGAGTCATCACATGCCAATTCATTAAATGATAATAATATTCTTAATCTCCTAACGAAAAAGAAATATGAATATAATAAAATTCTGAGTAAACGGGCGGGAGTATGGGTGAACAAATTTAAAGCCCTTAAACTATGTGAAGCCAATAAAGCAGGTAAAATGTTGGCATCTTATCTTAAGCATAAACAGAATCTACATGTTATCGCGTCAATTAAAGATGCTAGTATTCAAACACATACTAAACAAAAAGATACTAAACACCTTTAAAACCTTCTATGAGGACTTATATAAAAATAATCAAAAATTTAATTTAGATGAGTGTACCCATTATTTGAACAAATTGAACCTACCCCAACTGAAAGAAACAGATAAACTAGCTTTAGGGAAACCAATCAGCGCATTGGAAGTGACAAACTCAATTAAATCCCTGAAAGACAATAAGGCTCCGGGTCCTGACGGGTTTACTGCCACTTTTTATAAAACTTTTACAGATCTATTACAACCAACTATGTTAAAAGTATTTGATAATATAGCTACTAAAGGGCATACGACTAACTCCATGACAGAAGCTAACATAATAGTTATACCTAAAGAAGGGAAGGACTCACTACTACCAAAGAACTACAGGCCAATATCTCTCATTAATGTTGATTGTAAAATCTATGCAAAGATTTTAGCCACTAGACTTAACACGGTTCTCCCACACTTGATAAGTAATTCTCAAGTTGGTTTTCTTAAAAAACGTATGTCCAATGACAATACTCGCTTGTTATGCCATGTTTTAGAAAACGCTGTGACTAAACAAGATCCTACAATAGCGATAACTCTGGATGCTGAAAAGGCGTTTGACAGGGTGTCATGGTCATTTTTAAAACAATGCATGTATTCATTTAACTTGGGTGAATCCTACATAAATATGGTCATGGCCTTATACCTATCGCCTTCGGCACGTATTGCGATTAACAGCTCGCTCTCGGAATCTTTTATTCTACAACAAGACAAGGTTGTCCTCTTTCACCATCTCTTTTCCTTTTAGCGTTAGAACCCTTAATTCAAGACATCAAGATGAGAACAGATATAAAGGGTTTAATAATACTCAGGTTAAACTAGCCGCCTATGCGGATGATATATTGATAGTAACTGAAGATCCGGGTCCTTCAATTGAAGCTTTGATGATCATAATAGGGGAATACTCTGTTCACTCAGGATACAAACTTAATAAAGATAAATCGGAAGTGAAACCTCTGAATATTCACTGTACCAAAGAAACGTTAGGCAATTCAGGCCTGGCATGGCAACCGGGATATATAAAATACTTGGGTATCGAATTTGGTAGTAATTTACTGGATACACTACATCACAATGAAAAGAAAACATTGGAAAAGGTTACGAAACTTCTTGATTCATGGTCACCAAAATTCTTTACATGGTGGCGGAGAATAGAAACAATAAAGATGATGATTACGCCCATTATTAATGACCTGATTGCCATGCTCCCACTTTTTCTGATTGAAGATTTTCATCATAAACTGGACATCCTTCTCAAAAAATTTTATGGCAAGAAAGCTCGAATTGGGATAAAAAAACTAAGGCTAGACAAATCTTTAGGTGGAGTTAACTTAGCCGATTTTAAATTATACCAAACGGCATTCTTGGCCAAACAGGGTTCTTATTGGATCTCGCCTCCTGTCAATTATACTCCGGTGTGGTTAGATGTTGAAAAAGCTATTTTAGAGAATCTTAACCCCCTTGCCTTGCTCACCTCTAACCAAACGTATCTACTTAGGTCCAAATCTATTTTCACAAATACGAAAATGGCACTACTAAAAGTAGACAAGAAACTAGATTCAAGTATATAGGGGTCCATGATGGAATCTATATGGTATAACAGTAATATTCTATACAAAGGGAAAAGTTTAAATTTGGACACTTGGATCAACGAGGGTATATTCTTCCCCTACCAGCTTGAACACTCATCCTATCCAATTACGTTTGCGGAGCTTCAATCCAGATACAAATTAGACAACATTGAATTTTATAACTTTTTAAAAGTTAGGGCGGCACTTTCAAAAGCCAAACTCCATAACTCACCCCCATCTCTACCTCTTTTTGTGTCACAGATTAATAAGTTAGGTCACCAAGTATCACACATTTACAAACTCCTTCGACCCAAGACCTCGAATCTCCACAAAAACATTGTAGCTTTTTGGGAGTCACACTGTTCTAACCCATTACATGATTCTATTTGGCCTCAAGTATGGTGCTCTACAACCCGTAATAACATTTTCCCAGTTTTGTCTCAAACTAAATTTTGGCTTTTATATAAAGCATTTTGGACGCCCGCTTGGCTACACTCACAACATCTTTGTGATTACCCTATTTGCTGGAACTGCAAAGAAGAAACTGGTGATCTAGCCCACATTATATTGCATTGTAAGGCTGTATTGACTTTTTGGGACAGCGTTTTTGATTTCCTCTCAAATTTTTTTATTTGTAAGTTAAAAAGAGAATTTTTCACTTTAACAACTGGTTTTTTAACAGTTGATGTAGGTAATGATGCAGATAAAGCCCTATTAGATCTCTTATTCACTTCAACAATAAAAATGGTATTAAATAATTGGAAAAATACACATATGACCTCATATAAAGGGTGGATGATTTGGATTATTCACCTCAGGGGCGAAGATAATATCGCTTTACAAAATTCTCTGTGGAAACCCCCGACCAGATCTATGTGGAATACTCTAGATCAGTGGTTCCCAAACTTTTGACTCCTGAGGACCCCCATTGAGTCACCACTGCAAGCCGGGGACCCCCAAGCAATTTGTAGGATTTAAATTTCAAACATTAAAACAGTAATTTGAAAAAAATAAACACGTGTGCACACAAAACAAATACTCGAATTACTCCGGATTTTAGGGGCCTATTTACAAGCCCCTATCGCCATGGGAATGTCACTTTATGCAATGTTCCCGTGGCGATAGGGGCTTCGCCTTATTTACAAGGCAGCTTAAGCCAAGTGGCTTAACACTGCCTTGCAAATAAGGCCCCCTTTCATGCAATGCTTATGGTGAAAGGGGTGGGCAGTGGGAGTTGAGGTGGGCGTTCCACCGCAACACCCATTGATTTTGAAGCACCCCTCTATTTACAAGGGCAGCGTAAATAGGAGGCAGCACCAAAATTAAGACCATGGAAAACCTGGTCTTAACTTGGCGAAACGAGGAGAAATGCTTTATTACTCCATGTTTTTGCTTTTTCCAATGGAAAAAGCAAAACGCCTTGGATTGGTTATGTTCAGGAAGGTGATCCTTCCTGCACATAAACAATCTTTAATTTTTACATTTTGTAACTTTTATGTGTGCTGCATTAGGCAGCACACATAAAAGTGACAAAACGGCATTTCAAAATTGTTCATGTGCAGGCAGGGGGAACTTCCTGCACATAAACAATCTTCCCCTGCACGCAGGCACCCTTGCACTATGGTGCAAGGGTTCCTGTGTTGGCACTACACTGCTAAGTGTAGCACCAGCGCAGGGGGAAATGCAGGGCTGCACCATATTCTTGTAAATATGGTGCAGCCCTGCATTTTCTGAAGTGGCGGAGCGTGTCGTTAAGCCAAGGAGGCTAGCGACACACTCCGCCAATTCTGTTGTAAATATCCCCTTTAGTATTTTATATTGAAAGAATTTGCAAAAAATCAAAAACATTTAATGGAAAGGTTGGTGCTGCATCTCCCTGACTAACCTTTGAATGGTTGGTTTTATTTCGCAGTATGAGGCTCCTGCTCCTGCCAGGGACAGACTGGAAACCCAAAGCAGCCCTGGCAAATGTTTTCAGACCAGTCCCTTTATGGTGCACACCAAGTGCAGTGAGTGATCCTGACCACTACAAAGGAGGCTTTGGGAGGCTCTCTCCCCCAAAACATTTAGGAAACAATGGTGCAGTCTACAACACATGTATTATTATATAATGAATTATATTGGTTTTTAAAGAATAGTAAATGAAGACCTTACTATGCACCAGGATACGAAAATCTTTGTTGGGGTTCTTCAATGATTCCCTTATTATCACAGTGCCTCTCATCTCTCCATAGTCCCTCTGACACATGTATTTCATTTGTTTTATAGCTTCTCTCATACCATTGTAGGATGTCAGAGCACTTTACATCACACACATATAGAGACAATGAATCATACGTGTAAATCAGTATATAGAAAATGTTACATAAGGCAAAGGGGACTACAAGGTGTAGGATTCACGTCATTCATACTGATAGGCATTTTTAAAGAGTGCTTGGTCTGGAGAAGGACAAACTCAGGATTCAGAACATAACACAGTGGTTAGCATTGACTTTAACAATAAAAATGTATTTCCACCCAAATAAACCTTTTTAGCAGCATCAGGATAATGATAGACTGGGAAAAAACATAAGTTACTAACTTGTACCATGCAGTTTGCAAGCAGCTCTTTGACAGTTTATAGGTCACTGTGCTAGATTACGATTGTCCCTTATGAATTGCACAGTAACAAAAGAATCTGTGACAAATGCAGTAACCCAATGACCTATGCACATAAAATACTGTTTTTTAAAATGCATGGTACCCGTTCTTTGCAGTAGGCATATTAACCCTCTGTGCTACATAAGTAAATCTGCCACTGGACAAAACTCTCATCTCTCTCCAGCAGGTGCATTAATCACTGGCATTTTCTTGACACTTTTATTGTTGCTCAAATGGCTAATTATACAAGGAACTTTTCAGTGCTTTTAAAACTGCTGCCTGCGGACCCCCTGGGAATGTGCCACGGACCCCTGGGGGTCCGCGGACCACAGTTTGGGAACACTGCTCTAGATGTATACTTTACCACACATAAACCACCGTGATTACTTTATAAGTAATATTTCTAAAAGTATTCTTTCAAGTTATCTTTACATCTAGAACACGTTGTTTTCTTAAAGATGCATAAATATTGTTGGACCAGGTTACGTATTAATCTTATTAAAAGATGTTTTTGCAGAACTCTTTTTCTCGTATAGGTTTGTAGACGTAATATCCAGTTGAAGTTGTAGTTCTCTAAATTGTTTTAAACGGACTCTTTTGTCTATTTATTTTATTTCCTTCTTTTTATTATTAGTTATTCATCTTTTGCTTTCTCTTTCGTTTTTCTTTCTCTCTTTATTCTATTATTGTCCATGGTTTTCGATAATCGCCTATAAGTGTACAATATTCTATTCCCATTGGTGTTCTGTATTCACTTTGTTTTTGGTTTATATATTGTTTGGAATCATATTTCTTATGTTTATATTGCTAATTTTTCTATTCGGCCCAGATGTAGCATTGAGCCAAGACTGCAGTTTTGTACACTTTTCGAAATGTGTTTTATTTTTGTTTTATTATGAAAACCTAATAAAAATATTTGAAATGGAAAAAAATAAAAAAAATATCCAAGCCCTCTGCTTGTGCTGGAACTCCTTTAGAATTTTATTGCGCCTGGAGCAGTTCTCGAGGTCCTCAGCATGGGCCTGCAGCTCTGTCTGTTGCTCCCGAAGGCGAATCACCTCTTGCTGCAGGGACTCCACTTCCTCGTCCCACGCGTGTTTGTTGTCCTCCACAGCCGCCACACGGTTCACAGCTGCCACATGGCCTCCCAGGGACTCGATCTCTCGCCGAACTTCTTTAATGTCACTAGAGAGCTCTCCTCGGAGAGTCTGTATGTCATCCCGCAGTGAGGCCAACAGGGACTCCAGGCAGGCGTGAGTTACTGGCTCCTCTGCTTTTCCCTATTCCTGGTCCGGTTGGCTACTCAGGTGCGCTTGCCCGTCTCCCTTAGACACTAAAGGGAGTCTGGTCAACATATCCTTCAATGTGCGGTCCTTCTTCCCCCTCGCGGCCGCCATGTTTGGGGACAGGTCCGGAAAGCGATGCACTCCAAAATTATGCTGCCCCTGTCTGGTGGGAGCTCTTTGCCCCAAGAAAGTCCGCCAAGGATCGGGACGGCCCACTTTAGCCGCGCCGGCACGTTCTCCCTTCCTCTGCTCCAGAGGCCCAGCCTCCACTGTGATGTCCTCGTCTCTCCGCCTCCTTCTCGCCAGCCCAGTACCAGAGTAGGCGCAGCCCCTCTGCTCTTATTGCCGCTGAGAGCAGGTAGCTCTGGCTCAGGTTACTGCTTCCTCGCTTGAGCCCCTCTGCTCTTCCGTGGGGCACGAGGTTCAGCAGGCCTCTCCCCGGTCGTCTCTCAGGGAGCGATTGCTGGGTCCTGGTTGGGCCCCCCGCACACCGCCGGTCAGGGGTGTCTTAGGCGGGGGCCTGTTGCTCTCCTCCTCCGCCCCTACTTCCAGGCGTCGGTGGCAAGCCCCGACTGGCTATCCGACCAGTCTTGGTAAGTCCTGAGAAGCTACTGCTGGCCTGCAGTAATTAGCACGCTCCTCCAGCTAGGCCTCGGGGTGCTGCAGTGATAAGGGGCCCGAAGTAGGCTTTGTGTAGCGGGCGCTGCGCCCTCCAGTCTCTCCCTCCACAATAACAGGGACGAGTTCCCTAGTCTAGCTTCTGCCTCTGTGTGTGGGCATACGGGCGCAGCGCTCGCCGCTCTCAGGTTGCGGGCCGAGCTCAGCCGCAGCCCCTCGCAGTGCTGCTCACTCCTTCCGCGCCAGATTTACCCTGCAGGCCTAGGGGATGCCTCCGCTCCCCAGCTCCGTCCGCCCTCTCACCTCCTGCAAATCCTGGAGTTCAGCTATTCCCCGCTGCGTCTTAATGCTAGACGGTGGCTCTGACTGGGGACATCTTTGTTGCCCGCCCGCTGCGTCCCTAGTTGCTTCATTCTGGGTGTGGTCGAGAGTGAGGTGCGGTGGCTGCCATTGCCTCTAGGCCCGCCTTGTCCGTTCCTCGGTGCCGCGACTCCTCCCATCGGTGCAATCTCTCTCAATTTTGTGGCGCCAGTCGGTGACCCCCCCCCCCCAGTCCCCTGGCCCCCCATCCGGGATGATCTGTGAGACCCCCAGGCAGTCGGGGGGGGGGGGGTGTCACCTATGTAAGCGGCGGGCGGTGGCGAGCCGGTAGACGAGGACAGACCCGTCCTAACCGCTATCCATCTTGGCCACGTCCCCACACATTTAAAAGAAATATAAACATGAAGCATATATAGGGCATGAATACTTACCCACCTGGCAGCTTCGTTTAAGAGCATTGCAAGAACAGATGTTTTCTATGGACATACTGATAGTGGTAGAACAATGCTTTGCAGGAAAGGAGCTACACAGTGAAAAAAAATAAATGTGGTCCTGCTTGGGGAGTGTACCATATGGACACCATTCAGAAATTTTGATTTTACCACTAGAGAGTGATCTCATATGACTAGAACCTTGAAATATTGAGGGACCCCAAGAAAGAATGTGGTGTCTTTGAGGTCAGATGTAAACGGGGCATAATCATAAATGAAATCGAAAGGTTTGTACACAGCAAGTCTCACCAGAAACTCTATAGGGGAAGGAGACAAAACCGAGAGACTACTTGCCTGACTGTTTAAGTAGGAGCCTTAAATAACATAGATAATTGTGTTGCAGAATTCAGATGGGAATTCCCTAAATACACAGATTGGTAGTAACATTTTCAAATCCTATCTTAAAGATATGTACTTGGGACCTCCTGCCACATATGTAGAGCCAATCAAAGTCATTGTCAGTGAAATATCTCTTCTAATGCTCTACCTATGCTCACACAAAAATAAACAAATACTCGTGAGGCCTCTGGGGAAAGAAATAATGCTGGAGGCAATATGAGATATGATATGAGGATAGACTACATGCAATGATTGCCTGCCTGATGAATTTGATCAGTCTTTCAGGAATACTTGCAAACTGACATTTGAAAGTGTTCTTGGAGGTCAGAGGTATGACAGCATTTCCGTCAACAATGTGGAAATAATCTGCCAGATAACGAAGCCAGCTAAATCAGCTAAATTGTTGTTGGACTATAATCCTGTAGGCCCATCTCCTTGATCAACACAGATGTTGAGTAAAATCCTAGCAGTTAGACTACTTGCATTATTTTCAAGTCCTGTACCAGTGTTTCTTTAAACTTCATCCAAACACAACCCTGAAATTAATGTTAACTTAAGTCTTACACCAGCTCAATACGGCAAAAGACCATTTTGTTCTGGGCTGTAGGACTAGAAAAAGCATTTTACCACCCATTCATTGCTGTATTTAAGAGCAGTGCTGGCATGTTGATTTTCTTGGAGCACAAATTTTTGGTTAGGTCGAACTATTTTATACAGATCCCACAGCAAGTTAGAAGAATAAAGAAATGGTGTCTGGCAGGTGGTTGATGGAGAGGAGAACACAACAAGGCTTCTTACTTTCTCATTTTGTTTGCCTTGGAATGCCTGGCATGCAGGCTTTTCTGTTTATTAATAAAAATTAAGATTATCATAACACACAGTTTCCTTGTACAGCAACAGCACCCTTGTATTTGAAAGACCCGGAGGAATCCGTAGCACTGTTGTAGAAACTGGAGATGTTAGGAGCATTCTCTGGCTTACAGAACAACCGGGCAAAATGTGCACTCCTTTCCTTGGACAGTTGGCTGAGTTTGCAAAGCAGGTGCCCCTAAACCTCAGAATGCAATGAAAAACAAAATACCGGAACAACTGCTAACGAAAAAATAGACAGTCACTAGGTCTGATATTAATGTGGTAAACACATGCGAAAACTGCATTTTTGCGTGCCGGCATTTCCATTTGTTATCACATTAAAGCAAGGCCTATTAGCTTTGCCAATACATGTGTATTAGAGGCTGTTGAGCTATTGAAACCAATGTTGTTCTTTTATCTGAGAAATTGTTGGCTTATTCTGTATGTCTTAAGATTTTAAAAGCTGCATCATTGTTCTGATGGATACTTCTAAGCCCAGATTCTGCACCTTAGAATGCTCCCCAGACACCTGACGGGATCTGGGAACCTTTCTTTAGGAGTACTGTCACGCACTGATAGGTGATGCCATACAGCTCCACCTTGGCTCCGTCCTTCCCTGAAAGTGACAGAGCAGAGCTGCATATATGCAACATGCTGACATCAGTTCTTTTCTTTCCACACCTTCCAACACAGATCCGGAGCACTGCTCCAAATTCTGTCATTTTTCAGAAGACTACTAAAATTAATTCTAGTGTGCTAGGGAATGACATATCCTTCCAAAACAACAGGTTTCAAACCATGCTGCGTCTGCCGCAACCAGGTGTTGGTCACAGACTTGCATGAGGTGTCTCTTTTGAGTGGTTCGGGCCATGATTTTGAAGTTGTGCAATAAATGTGCCCTCATTCACCCAAAGGTGATCAGGGAGGTGAAGCTGTGTGTCACTCAACAGAAACCGTACTGGCGGCCTTTGTGCAAGTCCTGCTCCAAGTCGCCGGCACATACTCCGTCACATTCCTGATGCCATTCCCATGAGGGGTCAACTTTGAGCTCAAAGTCCTTTGTTAAGTCTAAATGGGAGTCCAAGTGCAAACATTAAATAGCGAAGTGGGACTTGACCCTGTTTGGCCACTCTGAACATAGAGAAAGCACAAGGGCATATCAATGTTGGCCATACACCTTTGAGGTCTCTAGTTGCATAACTGATTCCTAAACTAGTCCTGTTGCGTCAGAATTTCTCAGACCATCATGAACATCGCAGCAGATGGAAGCCTTCAAAGAGGTCTTGCTGCAAACTTTTGTTGCTCTTTCTGCTCCCTCTGGTGCAGCTTGGGGGCCCATGGAGCCGCAAGTTCCTCTAGTTGGGTTACTACTGGCGGATCCATCCTCCTTGCAATCTGACTCCCTGGGACCAGGGAAGATGGTTTCCCTGTTCACTTGTACCATCTAGCAATTGAACTAGACAGCACAGAGGCATGTCTGCTCATGAAGGTATGTCCTCACATGTAATATAATGCACCCTGTCTTAAGGGTATAAGGCCTGCTGTAGGGGTGACTTACATATATTGCATGCAGTGTTTGTGGTCATGGCACACCGGTTATGTCCCATGTTTTGATTCCACTTGTCGGCACCAGTTCATGCAGCCTGTAGTGGTAGCCTGCTTGAGTTTGGTGGTGGGTCCCTTAGGGTGACACAATAAATGCTGCAGCCTTTAAGGTCCCTCTTCAGTACCCATGGCCTAGGTACAAGGGGTACAATTTACTAGGGATTTACAAGGGTGCTAAAGGTCTTAGCACTTGGGGAACAACTGCACAGTTACTTTGTTTTAGGGAAACAACACTGGCACTAGTTAGCAGGAACCCAGTGCACTTCATTCAAAATTGCATCAAATACCTGGCAAAAAGTGGTTCCTACATCCTCCCCTCCCTCAAAAGAAAGAGAATGAGACTAATATTTCCCAAGAGAGTCTTCATTTTCAAAGTTCCAAGGTCTGTGCTCCACTGTAAAGTCCATACCCTGTAGGAAGATGGACCACCTCAACAATTAGGGATTTTCCCCCTTCATTTGCATGAGCCATCTGAGAGGCCTGTGGTCAGTGTGTACAAGGAAGTGAGTACCAAACAAGTATGGTCTCCGCTTCCACAGGGACCAAATGACAGCAAAGGCTTCCCTCTCAATGGCACTCCAAAGCTGTTCACTGGGGAGCAACATCCTGCTAATGAAAGTAACGGGCTGATCACGTCCATCATCGTTGGTCTGGGATAGGACCGCTCCTATCCCATGTTAAGAGGCATCTGTCTGCACTATTGTATTGTATTGTAATTGCATTTATATAGCGCTTACTACCCTTGACGAGGCGTCAAAGTGCTTTTTCGGCGAGTAGCACGCTACTCCGGGACCCATAGAGTATTAGTGTTGAATTAGTATAGTGAAATATGAAAGTAATTTTAAGTGGTGGATAGGTTAGTCAGTTATTTGGATTCGGAAGGATAGCAGAAGGATAGAAGAGGAAAAAAGGTTTGTATTTATATAGCGCTTGTTACCCCTGATGGGGTGTTGAAGCGCTTTTTTTGGCGAGTAGCACGCTACTCCGGAAACCCATAAAGGATTAGTGGTGAATTAGTATGGTGAAATATGAAAGTAATTTGAGTGGTGGATATGTTATTCTGTTATTTGGATAGAGAAGGGTAGGCGGCGGGATAGAAGAGGGAAAGAGGTTTGTATTTATTTAGCGCTTGCTACCCCTGATGGGGTTTTGAAATGCGTTTTTGGCGAGTAGCACGCTACTCTGGAACCCATAAGGATTAGTGTTGAATTAGTATGGTGAAACATGAAAGTAATTTGAGTGGTGGATATGTTAGTCAATTATTTGGCTTGAGAAGGGTTGGGGAGGGGTAGAAAAGGTAAAAAGGTTTGCATTTATATAGCACTTGTAACCCTGATGGGGTGTTGAAACGCTTTATTGGCGAGTAGCACGCTACTCTGGAACCCATAAAGGATTAGTGGTGAATTAGTATAGTGGAATATGGAATTTGAGAAGTGAACATGTTAGTCTGTTATTTTGATTGAAAAGGATAGTGGAGGGATAGAAGAGTGAAGGATTTGGATTTTTTTTTTTGGAGGTCATAGCAGTAGGAGGAGGCTTTTGGAGGAGTAAAAAGGGGTTTTGGAGGGGAAGAGTCAGAGGGAAGAGTTTAGAAAGGTTTGTTTTGGGAGATCGGTATAGTAAAAGAGGTGTCCGATGATGCAAGGAGGGGTAGAGTAGGGGAGAGTCTAGAAAGGGTTATTTTGGGGATCATAGTGGTGGTATGGGGTTTGGGATAAATGAGAGAGTGGATGTAGAGGATATATTGATAGATGTATAGGGTGAGAAATAGGGTAGTGCATTGGAAAGAGTAGGAGAAAAGTTTGAGATGAGTCAGAAAGTTGGGCTAGAAGATATATTGAGAGAAGTATAGGCTGAGAAATAGGATAGTGCACTGGAAATGCTAAATTAGAAGAAAGTGATAAATATATAGATCCATAAGTACATTGAAAGTATATAGATGCATAATGGAGGTAAGTATATGTAGATTAAAGATATTGATAGAGGTACAGGATGAGAAATAGGGTAGTGCATTGGATATGCTTTTTCAGGAGAAAAGTAACAAACACACAGATCCAAGTACATGGAAGGTACATAGATGCACAATGGAAGCAAGTACATGGTAGCGGAATACCGAATAGCTTACTGTGGGCCCATAACCTAATCTCCACAATCCGCATTAACTGATGAGTTGCATTCATTACACAGATGTAGATTTTAGGGGCGGGTCTTGTGCGCATGCTGCATCGAACCCTTGCCTTAGAAGTGGCATGGGGCCTAGCTGGCAGTGCTACATTTCTTTAGCATACACTGTCCACCCTTCCAGACTTTGCAAAAATCAGGAAGGGTTTACTGGCATGCATTAATGACTGTTGCTTACTTGAAAAAAAGCAACTCCGGTCATACCCCTGTACACATTTAGTCTGCTCCTTATTCGCTTAGTAAAAGGCTATGCCAACCTTGCCCTGCTCGTATTCTGAAGCATGACAGTTATTTACCATTAACTAGAGGTCTCTGGCAATGGTTAAGAGACCAGAAGAAGCTGGGAATCGCATTTAATTTAATTACATTGAATACAGCAATTTGAGCAGCCTGTCCCCCGCACTGCTTGATGGGGACCCTGTCCCTAATGCCAGCAGAGGCTCATCCAATAAACCATCGTCCTCTGTCTCCTGGGACAAGTTAGGACTTAGCTGGTCTCCAAAGTGGAGCTGTCTTTTTGATAATTGACTAAGTGGCTACTGAGTTGAATACCAAGAACATTCACCATTAACTTTACTGGCTTGGGGCGATAAAGTTTGATCATTTCAACTGCTCTGCAGTTGCATATGCAGCCACCTAAGCTATCCAGTGTTGCACCAAAAACCAGTCCAGTAATGACCTCTGCCCCAGAACGAACAAAAAGTACCTTATTTTCACTGTATGAACTTAATTATTTTTTTTAAAGCATTCCTATGCTCCTTTAAGGATGTAACCAATCTATTCAGTTCATTGTGTACCATTTACTATACCGTGTCAAAGACTAACCCTCAACATCTCCTAGAATGAGCCTCGACTTTAATGTTGCTACCCGTGTTGGGCAATTGGAGTTCAACAGCTTGGGTGGGCCTAGGACTTTAGGGGTGAACCCCAGCTTCCAAATGTTGCCATAGAATCTACTAACGAATGCAGTAGTAACAAAGCTTCAGTACATATAAAAATATGTAGAAAAACCAAGACAACCTAGAATATGGAACTTTAAGCAGGACCTGAGGAAAGCAAGACGTTTGCTGTGGATCACACTTTGGCCAAGCCACGGTGCCTTGATATACTTACTGTCCGTAAGCAAATGTAGCTTCTCCACACAAGCACATATGCAGTACGACATGTTGAACCCATGGACTAACATGTGGCACTGCCATAATCCCCATGTTTTTCAAAAATTTCTCCCTACATCACTGGCTGTCAAAATAGGTCTCAATTTCTACTTAAGCAAGAAGGAAAGCTTTAAACAATGTTACCAATTTCTCATTTCTTTCAGTAAGTGAAGTTAAGGACAAGGAATTGCTTGTGTGAATGCCTCTGGCCTCACGTTTTTCCACTAAGACAGCAGACCACTCCAATGTAGTTTCTGCACATTCACATATAGAGGTCACAGCTACAGTGGAACTTTTTGCTGGAGTTATTCGTTTAGACATCTGCCAGACAGCAGCTTTACAATACTCTGTTGTTTAGAGGTACAAGCTAGAGTCAAAGTGAGGAGTAAACGGTGCAGCGACACCTATTTCTATAAGGTGAGCCTCATTCCCACTTTCCCGGATATTGTTGGGTACTGCTTGCTTCTTGAATTAAAATAATGTTGATTTATTAAGACTATAGGGAATTTCCTCTCAACCTGAGATGAAATGTGTACTTTCTTGTAACTACAGCTTCAGCAATAGTATTTTTCACAGATTAACATGCAGTCCACCACCCACCTCACTGTGGCGCACCCTGGGGCACGGAGGCCCTATTAGGAACTGTAAAATGCTCGAATGATGGGCCAAAATATTCAGGAATAGTAATGTGTGGTAGCAGCCACATGAATAGGCCACAGAAGATGCAGCAATCCAATGTGCACAACTGTAGATCTTATGACAAACCAGGCACAAAAGCATCTCTGCAGGTCAATGCTAATCCAGGCTCATTCAAGGACTTCTGGTGAAAGAGTCACTGGGGCAAGAAATGAGCCAGGCGACTGGATGAAGTTCTTTTTACTAATCTGTAAATTTCATATTCTTTACCAATACAGCACATGAACCCATGAAAAGGCTTCACTGCCAGGTAGTCTCCTATTTTTCTGCCAGTTAAATACATTATGTTGTGCGTTTTTAACTGCAGAACACAAGGTCTTCCGTGCTACAATGGTGATCATTTTGCATACACATAGAAAAAATTAAATAGGACACAGTCCAAAATAACAGAACACCATCTTTCAGGCTAAGCATTTCTCCTCCTATAACTGCAGTTGTTTGGACTTTAGTTCCTCATCCCTGCTTGCTCTTTATGACAGTTGATCTTATGCTGGAATGTGAACGTTAGATGATGACAAAAGGTGCAGAAAAAGTATGCATGGTATGCTGCATGCCTTGTATGGCGAATGCAGGACAGTAGTGGCCAGCCTGGGAATCTACTGGTCCTTTTCAATACTGGACCTAAAAACATTAACGCTGCCTGATGTAGCTTTTACTTCCACTTTCACAGCTATTAACTTGTGAACCAAAGAACTACGACTGCACAAAAATGTACCATCCTGCCGGTGAGCACAATTACAAGTTATTTTAAAAAAACTTCAAGAACAAAATATCTTGTGGACAGTGCAACCGGGACAGCTAGAGAAATATTAACGTACAGGAGCAATTTATTTATCTTTGCATGTAACACAGGAACGATCTTTAAATTGAGCATTTACAGAACATCGCCTCTAACAAAGACATGCATTTGACTGCAAAGTGCTTTGTCAGAGATGAATAACGCACCCAACCCTGTATTTTACCTGGCAGTGCTGGTATAGAGGCTGTTCTGAGATAGGCTCACAGGGGAACTTGTTGCAGGCAACGGTTCATACTCCTGGAGAACAGGCTCAGAACCAAACTGCAAAGCCCCAAACTGTAGGTTCAACCATGAGAGATCTGCTGAGCCTGGCATTTCCACAGCAAGAGCTTAGAATAATCAGGGGCTTTTAGAATGGATGCTGAGCACATTGCTTCCTTCAGAATGTTTAAAGTCTTTAGACAGCACTGTCCAGTTTTCCTTCTTTGGTTGTTTCTTGGTGGTCAGTTCTGTGAGGGGTGCCACAGTGATACCATACCCCTTCAAAAACCTCCTGTAGTACTCAGTCAAGCCAAGGAATGCTCTGGCTTGAGTCTGGCTTGTTGGAGCTACCCAGACCACAATTGTCTGAATCTTGGGTTGTAAGGGTTGAACTTGGCCTCCATCTACAAGACGGCCCAAGTATACAACAGATCCCTGCCCTATCTGGCACTAGCTTGCCTTGGTGGTGAGGCCTGCACACTGCAGATTCTCAAGGACCTTGCCTAGGTGGATCAGGTTATCCTGCCAGATGGAGCTATAGAAAGCAATATCATCAAGATATTCTGCACTAAAAGTCTCCAACCCAGTTCAAATTTGGTTCACCAACCTTTGGAAGGTGACAGGGGCATTTTTTGATCTAAATCGCATCACCGTGAACTAGTATTGTCCATCTGGGTTCGAGAATGCTGACTTTTCTTTTGCTCCTGGAGTCAGGCCAATCTGCCAATACCCTGATGTCAAATCAAAATTACTGAGAAATGTTGCTGCCCCTAGCCTGTCAGTTAGTTCATCAGCTCTAGGGATAGGGTGTGCATCTGTCTTGGTGACAGCATTGAGACCTCTATTGTCCACATAAAAACCTCAGCTTTGGTTTACCACCCTTGAAATGAAGCTTGGGGATTAAGACCACTGGGCTAGCCCACGGACTTTCAGAGGGCTCAATCACCCCTAAATCCAGCATCTTGCTGACTTCAGCCCTGATGCTATCCTTAACTTGGTTGCACTGTCTGTATAAATTGTTTTTGACAGGTTTGTTGTCTCTAGTGTCCACATCATGGGTACACCGGGTTGTTTGCCCAGGGGTTAGGTAAAAGAGGCCAGCATACTGCCACAGAACTTGTCTGCAGTCAGCTTGCTGTTGGGCAGAGAGGGTGTCTGAGAAGACAACTCTTTCAACTTACCCATCGTTAGGACTGTGGGAGAAGAGGTCAGGGAGAGCTTTACTCTCTTCTTCTTGATCCTCATCAGTGAACATCAGCATGTCCCCATCAGCCCTGTCATAGAAATGTTTCAGGCGGTTTACATGGATGACTCTCTGAAGGTTCCTGCAAGTGCCTTGGTCAACCAGGTATGTGACCTCACCTTTCCTCTCTAGGATAGGGTAGGTACCCCTCCATTTGTCTTGAAGGGCCCTAGGTGCAGCAGGCTCTAACACCCATACCTTCTGCCCTGGTTGGAACTCCACCAGTGCAGCCTTTTGGTTATACCAGAGCTTGTGGAGCTCTTGGCTGTCCTCCAGGTTTTTGGTTGCTTTACCTATGTACGCTGCCATCCTTGAATGCAGGGCACGTAGTCCACAATATCTTATTTAGGCTCTTTGAGAGGTCTCTCCCAGCCTTCCTTCACTAGACATAGTAGTCCCCTCGCAGGAAGACCAAACAGAAGCTTAAAGGGACTACAGCCCACTCCCTTCTGTTGCACTTCTCTGTAGGCGAAAAGCAGGCATGACAAAAGTCTGAGTTTGGCAGGGAGTCCCATGTTCATACCTTTCATGGTCTTGTTGAATCTCTCAACCAGACCATTGGTTTGTGGGCGATATGGGGTAGTGAACTTCTAAGTCACGCCACATTCTTCCACATTGCCTTTAGGTAAGTAGACATGAAGTTACTACCTCTGTCTGAAACCACCTCCTTAGGGAAGCCCACTCTAGTAAAAATACTCAAGAAGGCTCTGACAACTGCAGGAGCAGTGACAGTCCTAAGGGGAATTGCTTCGGGATACCTGGTGGCATGATCCAGTACCAGCAGTGTAAATCTGTTTCCTGATGCTGTTTGAGGGTCAAGGTGACCAACAATGTCAATCCCTATCCTTTCTAAGTGAACCCCAACCAGCGGTAGTGGGATTAAGGAAGCTTTGAGCTTGCTACCCGTCTTGCCACTCACTTGACAACTAACACAAGCTGCATTACTCCTCTGCTTTCTGGGACATACAGGCCAGTAGAAGTGGGTGACTAACCTACTCCAAGTTTTAGTCTGGGCAAGATGCTGCTGAGGCACTACCACTCTCCTAGTGGCACCAGGTTTGGGGTCTCTGGCCTCAATGTAAAGGAGTCCCTCCTCCCAATAGGTCCTGTGGGAGCCACGGACATCTCCATTTTCCTGGTCAGATCTTCCTTAGAGAGTCCCCCTGGGCGGCCTAGCAGCTCTGCCATGTAAGGCCCAAGTTCCTGGGGCTCAGTTCCCTCAAAGGCTGACGGGTCTTCTCCCTGCAGGAAGGGGACCCGAGCTTGTGTCTCACTAGAAGTTGGTTTCCCAGCCTTCTTGCCTTTTCTCTTGGAGGATTGGGCCATTATTCCAGGCTCCAATTCCTCTTTTTCACCATGGACTTTACTCTGTGCTCTTGTTTTCACACACGCCCATTCAGGTATTCCCAGCATGGCTGTATGGATTCTCATCTCTACCTCAGCCCGTGCTGAGGTCTCCAGATCATTACCTAGCTGACATTGTACTGGAATTGCAGAGGACACGACCACCTTCTTTTGGCCAGTAACCCCTCCCCATTCCAAGGTCACCATATCCATGGGCTGAACCTTGGTAATGTTATCAGTATTGATAACTGGATACGTTTTTCCAATTACGTACTGCTCTGGGGATATCAGTTTTTCAGTCACCACGGTGACACTTGCGCCTGTATCCCTCAGTGCTTCTACTTCAACTCCATTGATGTGTGGCTTTTGTCTGTACTTCTCCAGATTACTGGGCTAGACAGCCAGGGAAGCTATACCCCCCCCTCCCCCTCTGAGACTAAAGTAGCTTCAGTGTGCTCTCTGACCTGGTATGGGGACACCAAGGATCCCATCTAGAGACTCACAACCCTGTGGGAGCTGCACTAGTGGGAGCCTTTTTAGGGCAGGAAGAGTCGCCTGTTCGGTGTCCATTCTGCTTACAGTTGAAATACCAAGCCTTTTTGGTGTGCCAGTTTTTACCCTGTTACCCACCTTTTGATTGGGGAGTGTCTCTGAGCCCACCCCCCTGAACAGGTTTTCGGGAGCCTTTAAAAGACTCTTTGGGTTTTTCCCCTTTGTGTCCCTTATCTTTCCCCTGGGGAGGATTTCTTCTGGTCACCCCCACCCTGGGTCTTTCTGGACACCCTTGTTTTAACCCAGTGGTCAGCCTTCTTCCCCCAACTCCTGAGGGGAGACCAACCCTAAGTCCACTAAGTACTGATCCTGTTTTTCTGAAGTGCAATTACTTAACAAATGCTCCTTCATAACCAAATTATAGAGCCCATCATAGTCTTGTACCTTACTGCCTTCTAACCAGTCACCTAGTGTTTTGACCGAGAAGTCAACAAAATCAACCCATGACTGACTAAAGATTTTGTGAGTTTCCCTGAATTTAATTCTGTACTCTTCAGTGGTGAGTCCAAAGCCCTCAATCGGGGTATCCTTCATGAGGTCATAAGACTCAGCATCTACCTCATCCAGTGTCAAGAGTCTATCCCTGCACATTCCTGAGAATAGCTCCCAGAGTAGAGAGCCGCGGTGTCTCTGGTATATTTTACTCATTTTCGAAGCCTTCTCAAAGGCTGTAAACCACTTTGTGATGTCATCACCCTCAACATATTTTGGGCAATCCCTTTGGGGATTTTGGGATCAACATTTTCCTGCCTCTCCAAATTTTGTTTGTTGCTGCTGCCACCACTCATTAGTGCTAGACCCATCTCCGCCCTCTCTTTTTTCTACAGCCAGGATTTTGGCGTCGAGGGCTGCTGTTTTGGCTAGTCTAGCAAGAATTGCTTCTTCATCCTCTAGTCTTCTCTGAGGCTTGAGTTGCCTGACGCACCCCCATTAGAGGAGGGAACTCGAGCTACAGTTTTAGGGTAGATGTGAGGGGGTAAATTTGAAGTCCACCGCACAACCAAAACTTCACAGAACGTTAGTCCATTCTTTCCAGTTTATGTCCAAAGTAATCTTTATTTCTCATAGGAAAAACACGGACCAGCCAACGCGTTTTGTCCGCTACATGTGGACTTAATCAGGGCATAATCGTTGTCTTTTCTTAAATTGAGACCTGAAGCATGCAGAAATTCATCAAATAGAACAGTATAAAATTCCTGGTATGGATATTATTCTATTCTTCATCATATCCCCATATATTTAGGGTCAAACAAGACTCATCAAGATCCTTAAGGATGTTGGGGGAAGGCACCTTAATACATGCCCTTGGGCGAGTATGTAGTATTAGAAAAATACAGTCAAATAACAGTTTTGAGGTATGTTCCTCGAATGCTGTAATCTTATCCTATGGGAGAAACATACACTGCATAGATACACTTGCAAATGGATACCTATAGGGACTTAAGGTTCTTAGGGGCCAAGGTCCAAGAAACTACCAGCAGTTTGGGTTTACCTGTCCTGGTGAGTCCGGGTGCAGAGGTGCTGGTTGCGTTGGTAGCCTCGAGCACTACGCCGTAAAGTCAACGGCAAAGGTACCTGCAAAAGAAAGACTGCAAGTAGGGACTTGGGGACAAGTCCGACAGAACCCAAAGCGGAGCTCGGCTCTTGAGGGTCTCTGGAGCACAGGGACACAGCTGGTTTACATGAATCATGGCTGGGGTGCAGAGGTGTTGTCTGGTGGGTAGCTGATGCTAGAGGCTTTCACTTGGCTTTGGTGACTTGGAGAGAACTAGACTGCAGGGCCACTCTCCTTGATGGCCTTGGAGATCCTGATGTCCCTCATTGGCAAGTCAGTGTTGGCGTTGGTGGTGTCTGGGCTGGACACAAAACAAGCCTTGGTGCTTACAAGATCTCCGGTGCCCCGTATATTAGTGCATGGAGTCTCCGGGAAGGCTCAGACTCTCGATGTCCTCCTCCTGGCGAGTTGCTCCCTTGGTGGACCCGATGGTCAGCAAAACGGTGAACCGGGCAGATGCAGTTGGTATCTGCAGATGCAGGGAGATAGCTCCTCCACCTCAAGGGAGAGTTCCATGTCATGTTTTCAATGCATAGTTTGCACCAGGCCACGCACCCTGCAGTGGTAGTCTGTGGGAAATTTGTGTTGGTCCCTTAGTGTGACATAAGATATGCTGCAGCCCTTAAGGACCCTCTTTAGTACCCATGCCCTAGGTACCCGGGTACTATTTACTAGGGACTTACAGGGGTACTAAAGTCCATGCCAATTGGGTTACCATTAGCCATCACCTTGTTTTAAGGGAAGAGGTCTGGTTGGCAGGCCTCAGTGCACTGTCAGTCTAAAACCAGCATATAGAAGTGCAAAAAGGGGGGCAAAAAGTGGGGGGACAACTGAAACAACCCCTGTTTCCTACAGCATATAGACCCTTGCGCTCCCATGGTACAACAGATAGTATGCTATTTTTTACTGTTAGGAAATGGGGTGTATTATATGGTGTGGTTTTGAAACTTCACCATGTAATACACTCACCAACCCCTTTAGTACCCTTAAGTTTCTTCTGTCAAACCCTCAGCTCAAGTCTGGCTAACTTTGGCACTGAGCAGCAAGGCTTACATGGAGGAATAACTAAAGAATTTAACTAGCACCAAAACAATTGAAGAAGGCATCGACACAACACTCAAGAAATATGACACCAATTTATAAAAATAGACTATTTTTATAAGAATGTAGACACTAGAATGAAAAAGATCCACCGGGGAATTCCGGATATATAGATTTTACAAGCAACAGTAAATCGAAGCAATTTCACTCCACTGCGAACGAGCCTTGGTAAAGTCAGTGAAGTGGACACGTTCAAGCTTTCACAAGGAAAACTTTAAGTGTTAATGCTGTGCTTTAGAAGTACTTGGGGCGACCAACTCCGGAAGCTAGTCAAGGGGACCAGCAATGCCCTTAGAAACAGTTAACTCCACAGAAGAAGCAGTCCTCCAGCAGTTCCAGACACTTAATCCACGTTGCAATATATTCTTATAGAGTGGTCCAGATGGAAGGGATGAAGGATGCTGAAGATGCTGTGGATGCGGGTGTCTTCCTGCAGGGATTCCTTGGTGCACGAAGATGGTGGGGTGGGCCCTGGTTGCAGGGTCGCTGTCCTCTCCAGTCTGGCAGAAGTCCAGTTGCCACTTGACTAAGTCGTTCAACAACTCGCCGCCTTAGAGTCCCTGCAACTCTCTGGCAGCACCCCAAGGGTCTGAAAAATCTGGTGCTACTCTGCGTTGGGTCTTGGTCCTTTGTGCTGCGTGGTGGCAGTGGTAGCGACTTGAAGATTTTAGCCTACCAACTTGCCCCAGCAGTCTTCTTCAGCTGTCATATCCCTCTGCTGCGAACAGAAGGCCAGTTGGCTGGCCCTTGGAGTTCTCTTGGCTTGACTGGGCTCCGGAGACAGTTTCTCCTTGAGCAGGACACTTCAGGCACAGTCCCTCTCTTCTCTAGCTAACTGATGCAGCAGGTGTAGTCCTCAATGATGCAGCCTCTCTTTGCTGGTCCTAAAGTGCAGCAGGGCAGTCTTTCTTCGGTCTTTCTTCCAAATCGAATAAGATCTGAGGTCTGGGTGCCAGATGTTGCCCCTCCTATGCTCTGAAAATAGGCCCTGGGCAGAATGCGGTTGTTTGCCAATGGGCTGCCAGGTTCCCTCCCACCTGATGACCTTTTCCTGTGGGGTGTGGCATCTGGCTATCCCAGAATGCACCATTTTGCCCACTCCCAAGATAGTGAAGCCCCCTCTCTTGGTATTTAGTTCTCCCTAGCCCACCCCTGGGTAAACTGGTTTGGCAACTGGTTTCCTCTCTCATCTCCCCAAGCCTAAACATTGGGGCAGCCCTCCTCCCTAATGTGGCACATCTACCCTTCAGAGGCAGCTTCCCCTTTGAAGCCTGGCTTTTTTAGAGCTAGCACCTAAGTTTCTTCCTGCAGGAATGAGGTAACACCTCCCTGGCCTGCAATCTCTCATTGTTCTCCTTCCTGAGAGTTGTTGCCATGTCCCTCCAGGAAGGTGCAAAGCTGTCTCGTGGAGCAGGCTCTATGTGTGATCTGGAAGGCACAGGAGTTTTAAGGGTAACAAAGGGGCAGCTTTGTAAAAGCTGCACACTGCAGCAAATTACATTAATTTTGACTTGGGGTACAAGCCGAACGTAATGTAACAAGTTGTTTGATACCTTGGCGTGCCCACTTTAGTCGCACCGTTCAGGAGTTAGAACAGCTGGGGGGTCAGCGCGTAATCCTGCACTCGCCAATGGGGCGACCAAGTATTTCCCCAGTAAATATGGTGTTTTTGCATGTTTACTGTCAGGATGTGTGAACTACATGACCTGTCGTGTCATATTTTGCACCCTGTCTTAGGACTTGGTAGGCCTGCCAGAGGGGTGATTTGCGCAAACGTACAGGGCAAGTAGTAGCTTTGCTATTGCTTTTAATGGCAAATTCAGGTTAGCAGTGGCAGACTGGGGACTCATTTTTTGGGGGGAACTCCAATGTGGCACAACCAGTGCATTCAAGCCTTGGGGTATCCCTCTAACTTAGATGCCCTGACTACAAGGGTACCATTTACTACAAACTTACAGGTAAGTTTGCCATCTGCAATTGGGTACAGCCAATTCAGCATACACTTAAGTGTCAGGGCACTGGCACTGAGGTCTGATCAGCAGGCCTCACTGCACTGCAATTTGAAAAACCAGCCGCATCATTCGAAAAACTTGGATGTGACCTTACAAAAAGAGGCATTTCCTTACAGTTATACTTAAAAGAACTCACGGTTAGCATACACTTACATTTAACTGTGCCTTGCGGCAATTGTAGCATATCTTCAAAACCATAAACATCAGTCCCTTCTCTGTATAGTGGTCATTAAGGCTTTTATGGAAGGTTAAAACATAATATCTGAAAGAGACAGTTGGTTGTAGATTCCTTACCTCAGAATTTCCCCCAGGCGTCCGTCTCGATCCGGAGATTTTTCTTTAGCAGCACCCTTGCATGTCGGTAGGTGGCGTCGGTCTACTCCGCGTCCGCCGTCGGCGTCATGATTGCCGGGATGACGTCGCGGTGCCTACTTAGATGCCACCCCTGCGCGCTGACGTCCGTTCTTTCTTTTTCTGCACCAGCCTAGCGCAGATCCGGAGAGAGCTACCACTTAGCCGTTTCTTGGCTAACATTTTTGTGACTTTTGTCGCCATCTTTTTCAAATCTTGGACTCCTGGTGCGCGATGGATGTCCCAACGTCGGACCGGTTTCAAGCCCTGCAGGACTTGCCTCAAGATAATGTCGATGACGGACCCGCACCTCGTGTGTTTGTGGTATCTGAAGCGCGACCACGACACGAAGTCGTGCTCCGACTGCCGGACCATGCACCTGAAGACTGCGGGAGCAGTCCCGAAAGTTGTTGAAGGCCCTGGCGGTCAGCTCTGCGTCGTTCCCGGTCTCGTTCGAAACGGTCTCAAGACTGTTCGCGGAATCCCCACTCCTCGTCACACTCTTAAGTCGTTGAGGTCTTCGGGTAAGTGGAAAACAGGAAGAAGGCGAAGAAGCATAAGCTTGCTTAACCTTCTCCCCGTCGGTCGGCTGATGTTATGCGGGACTAGGAGCGTCGTCGCTCAGAGGCTCCGTTTCTGGAGCCTTTTTCAAGGACAACTCCACGCCTCCCACCCTTTCCCAGAGCCGGAGCATCCCCAGCCCAACTTAAGCAATTCTACCAGGCCTTACACCCCGTCGTTAGGCAGCCTGACTCCGCTGGCGCTCCTTCGGGCCCCGCGGAAGGAGTCGGGGTCCTGGGCTTTCGATACCGGCTGCTTCGGACCCAGCAAACACAAGGAGATGATGGACTTTTCAGACACTCACCACCATTCACAGATCTGGGTTGAATCCATCATCGTTATTTAGTTCACTTTGCCAGGGCAGGGACCCCACGGATCAAGGTCTGGATCCGGATCGACACCGGTCAATCTTACTTGACCTTCCCCAGCGCCAATCCCGAAGACGATGCCCCTGGCGTCGACCATGCCCCCTGCAGACGCTGCCCCCATCCTCATCCCCAGGTTGGACCTTGAGCCGGACCGACGTTGTTCAACGTCGGAACCGATGCCGGAGGATCATTTTATTCGCCTGTTCATCCCTGGTTTTCCCTATCGACCAGAGGGTGGTGATGAGGACTTGGAGGGGTCGCTGGACCCTTTAACTGACCAGCTAGAAGAACTGGACTGGCGAGAGGACCTTGGTGATGCCAGTAGTCTGGACACCTCACCAGACACTGGTTTGCTTTCTCCCCCTACCATGGCTACGGAGGAGGGAGCGTCCTACACTGTGGTGGTGAGTAGGGCGGCCGAGGTCTTGGGCCTTGAGCTCCCTTCAATGGCAGTCAGGACTAACCTCCTGACAGAGGTGCTTCAGCCTGCGACTTCCTCTTCTGAACCCCCTATTGCCGTTCAGTGATGCCCTCACTGATGTCCTCCTGGGCACTTGGAGCAAGCCCAGCACAGGGGCTCCTGTGAAGAGGACAATTGACCACCGCCACCGCCCAGCCCCATGTGACCCAGTGTACTTGACCCAACACCCTTCCCCTAAGAGCTTGGTGGTACAAGCCTCTCCTTCTAAAGGCGCATTTCCTTCTGCCCCTCCAGATAGGGAATCCAAGAAGCTGGACCATCTTGGAAAGCGTATATTCTCTTCCTCCAGCTTGTCACCGCGGTCGGTGAATACTGCGTGCCTCTTGAGCCGCTACTCCCATACCATCTGGGATACGGTTGGGCAGGTGCTGCCTCAGTGCCCGGAGGCAGTCCGGGCTGTTCTCTCCCAGGCTGTAGTGGATGGAAGAGACACTGCCAAATTCGCCATTAGATGTGGACTGGACACCACCAACTCACTGGGCAGAACAATTGCCACATCTGTAGCCCTTAGGTGCTACGCCTGGTTGAGGACATCTGGCTTTTTTGAGGTATGTCCAGTTAACTTTGATGGACATGTCCTTTGATGGGCGTCGTCTTTTTGATGACAAAGCAGACTCGGCGCTAAGGCGCTTTAAAGATTCTAGAGCTACGGCCAGATCTTTGGGCCTCACTTAGTCTTCTCGGCCACTCCAGTCTGCTTTTCGCCCCTTTCGTAGCTACGGAAGGGGCGCCCAACCACGTCCGGCCCAGTCTAGCCACCGGTTCACAGATGTGGGACCCAGCGACCTCACGGGTCTGGGAGCCAGCAGGCAGGGCCAGTACACCCTCCCGCAGCCTCCAAACTTTCGTAGTCAACGTTTCAGGGCCATCAACAGCCAGTTAGAGGCAGGATTCCCCATCACCTCCTCCACTGGCAATCCATCACGTCGGACAGGTGGGTGTTGGAAATTGTCTGAAGGGGCTACCTCTCCCTCCATGCCACCGTCTTACGAACGCATATCGAAGGATTATTTGCCACGCCTCCACCAGGAAGTCTCCGCTCTCTTGGCCAAGGGAGCTATAGAGAGGTCCCTGTGCCAAAAATAGGTCGTGGTTGCTGTTCCTGCTACTTTCTTGGGCCCAAGAAGGACAAAGGCCTGCGTCCTTTTCTAGACCTCAGGACCCTCAACCACTTCCTCCGGAAGGAGAAGTTCAAGATGCTCACGTTGGCTCAGGTTCTGTCTGCTCTCGACCCCGGAGACTGGATGGTGACGGACTTGCAGTACACTTATTTCCATATTCCCGTCTTGCCAGCCCACAGACGATATCTACGGTTTACAGTGGGCCATGAGCACTTTCAGTTCACTGTGCTCCCCTTTGGACTTACCAGTGCCCCTTGGGTGTTCTCAAAGGTGATGGCGGTGGTCGCAGCTTATCTGCGCAGATCAGAGGTTTCAGTCTTCCCCTATCTCGAAGACTGGTTGTTGAAGGTGGGCTCGCCCCAGGCTGTCGTCTCCTACCTCCAGAATACAGCGGACCTCCTGCACTGGCCGGGGTTCACTATAAACATGCCGAAGTCACACCTGACTCCCTCTCAGATGCTCCCTTTCATCGGAGCTGTTCTGGACACAGTGCAGTTTGAGGCCTATCCTCCTGAGTAGCAAGTCCGGGATATTCAGGCTATGATACTGATGTTATAGCCTCTAGCCTGGATTTCGATGAGAATGACTGAGGCTGCTGGGCCTCATGCCCTCCTGCGTCCTGCTAGTAGATCATGCCAGATGGTATATGCGGGCTCTGCAGTGGGACCTGAAAAAACCCAAAGTTTCTTCCAAAAGTCGTCTCCCCATTTCACTTAAATCAGTCACTTGATCTACCTGTCTTTTTCCCGAAACCAGAGACAATTGCAGAAAGAGCACTTCATATACTTGACGTTAAAAGAGCACTGATGTATTACATTGATAGGACTATACATTTTAGGAAAACACAACAGCTTTTTGTTGCTTTCTCAAACCCTAGAAAGGTAAACACAATTTCCAAAGCAGTTATTGCGAGATGAATAGTCAAATGCATACAGATATGTTACATTAAAGCCAAACTAACATTACCAACAGTTGCAAGAGCACATTCTGCCAGGAAGAAAGGTGCTTCTATGGCCTTTCCAGGTTACATTCCGTTTGCTGACATTTGCAAGGCAGCTATATGGACGAATCCACACACATTTACTAAACAATATTGTGTGGATGTTCAAGGAGGACAATAAGCTCTTGTTGGTCAAACAGTCCTACGCACCCTTTTTCAGACATATAAACCATCTGATGCCTAAAGCCACTGAGAGGAAAATGGCTTTACAGTCTATGCATAGCATGTGTGCCTGCAGCGAACACATGCTACAAATGGAATCTGTTACTTATCTTGTAAGTGTCTGTCTGTCGTCTGTCTGTCTATCTACGGAGCCATTGAACATGCGCATTCACTCGAAGAGGAGGAGGCTAGACGCCACATCAGCAACTAAAGACTTCTTCAAGAAAAATAAGTTGTGGAGTCTGAGTCCAACACTAGCTGGCAGGAGTGTGCATAGCATGTTAATCTGCAGCGCTACATGCTATGAATAGATACGTACAAGGTAAGTAACATGCTCCTTCTTGTGGATACTCTAACCGCAGTTCATCACCACCCTGCCACCTCCCTTTTCTGTGGAATGTACTCATTTCCATCTAAATAGGTCTCATGTGGAAACTCTGCACACTGATACGAAAAATTCGTTTTTGGGCTGCGAGTGTGAGAATGGTGTCCAAACAGAAACTGACTTTAGTGCGTTTGGATGGTGCCTATATGCAGCTCCAATCATCACTTCCACGGTGGAGTGGAGTCGATACGGAGCCACATGATGCTACCTACTGGCTCTTGGGCTCTACTGAAAAATATTTACATATGCAGTCTGGCACCTGGGGATAGTCTAAAGGTGAGGATTCTGCTATTAAATAGAATGTCCACCAGAAAGAACTTTACCAACGGTAAGTAATTTGTTTTAAGGTCTTTCTTTCTTGGGCCCTTATTTGGTTTCCTGTAATTGCAAACATTTCTTTTGAGATGCACATTGAAAATTATAATCCTTTAAATGGTGCCTATCCCTTCAGCCTTTGTTGTTGAAAATGCTTAATGGTTTGGCTGGCTAAGTAGTCTCTGCCTACAGAACCTTGCAGAGTTGCCAGTTTTAATCTTTGGCATAAATTTAACCCTTAGAAATTATATGTTCGAGGCATGGGTGGCTGTACGTGCACATGCTGTGCATACTCCTGCAATGTAGTGTTGGGCCCTGATATGTGCAAGTTGTTTTTCTTCAAAGAAGTCTGCTTAAGTCATGAGGTAGTGTGACTCCACCTGTTGCTGGTAATGCGCATGGGCATCAGCTTCATTTTTAGATTGTTTTCTTTAAGCCATTGGGTTCGGACGTGTCTTTCTGAGCTGTGGATTGACGCTGTCGCAGTTCTCTCTTCGGTTTTCCTCTGTTCCTTTCCCTCCCGTCGGTAATGTTTGCTATTGCGGCCTACTTTTTTCCGCAATGTCTCGACACGCTCAGCTTTCTTTAGGGGCAGGCATCGGGCCGACTTTGAGCCATGAAGGGATCTTGCCCTTCGGGCCTCCCCCGCCTTTTGCTCTGTGATCAGCATGCTTTGCCTGTGATGGACCAGATTCCTTTTTGCTACTGTCCTCCGTGTCACACTAAATACTCCAGGGACGATCTCTATCAGGTCTGCAACCTCTGCCTCTCGCCCGAGCACGTCCAGGCCTCCTGCAACGCCTGCCGCACATATTCCGTTTGAAGAAGACTCATTGAGAGTGCTGGGCTTATTACTTGGAAATCTCTTACAGAAATGGAGACAACACCTGTTAGAACTGGGGGTCTCTAGTTGGCAATGGTTTGCACCTTTGTCCAAATAGGGACCCTTGCTTCTAGTCAGGATAAGGGGGATACACTCCTAAAATAACCCCTGCTCACCCCCTGGTAGCTTGGCACGAGCAGACAGGCTTATCTCAGAGGCAGTGTGTAAAGCATTTGGGAACACATACAGTAATACAGTGAAAACACTAGAGATGGACACCACACAGGTTGTTATGTAAAAATAAGTAATCTTTATATAGACTTATCACAAGACCCAATAGCAAAAATCCACAATACTGTACTCAAAAATAGACTTTAAAAGGTTATAAAATAGTTCAGTTCTCTCAAGTTGTAAATGCGACACTTTACTCTCAATGTACCTTGAATGCGTAACGCAAAGAAAACAAAAGGGTCGCAGGGAAGGTGATGCGTCGGTTCCTTACACTCAGGGGAGTGGATGCGTCGGTTCCTTACTGCTGCGCAGGGGAGTTGATGCTCGTTTCCTTACTGTGTGGGGAGGTGATGCGTCGGTTTCTTACTGCTTTCCGATGCGATGCGACAAGATGGCACCTCGATGCGATACTCTTCTCCGGTACGATGCGACAAAATGGCGTCTTGGTTGCGATGTGACAACGTTGGTGTGATGCGTGCACGCCCGACGGCCGTGCGGCGACTCGATGATCTTTGGAGCCGCGACAGGCCCTGCGACGCGCTTCTCCGGTGATGCGACGATGACCTCTGTGGCAGCGTCCCGCTTCTCCGGTGATGCGCCGCGCTTCGGCGATGCGAGGATGACCGCGGCAGCGGCGTCTCGCTTCCTTGGCGATGCGATGACCGCGGCTGCGGCGGCGACACGCTTCTCGTTGTTGCGTCGCGCTTCCAGCTCCCAGCGACACGCAGTCTCTCAGAAGGCCCAGCACAACAGCAGGCACTTCAATTCCCAGCAAGGGAATGCAGGGGGGGAGCTGGTTGGTGAAGTCTTGTATCCCTGAGACTTCAGGCAGGAGGCAAGCTCTAGTTCAAGCCCTTGGAGATTCTCTTCTTCAAGATGACAAAGCACAGCAAAGTCTTTTCTCCTGTCCTTGGTAGAAAGCAACCACTGCAGGCCAACCCCAATCAGCAAAACAGCACAGGGGCAGTACTCCTCCTTCAGCTTCTCCGGTTCTTCTCCTTGGCAACAGGTTTCTTGATTTCCCAGAAGTGATCTAATTTCCTAGGGGTCTGGGTCCCCTTTTTATACACAGTTTCTCTTTGTTCTCTGAAGGCAGAGAGGCCTCTGCCTAGTCCAAAACCAGTTCTGGTCAGTCCTGGAGCACTTTGTTTTTCTGACTCCTTCTTTCCTTTGTGAGTGAGGGGCAGAGCCATCAGACGCCCGGCAGGAGGTGGAGCCAGCATTGTGGAAGGCAGGCACAGCCCTATTCAGACCCAGGTGCAACTCCTCCCTCCACTCTGGATGCAGATCTTTCTATTCAGCCCTGTGCTGACTCACCCTGTCTCCTGTAGCCACCCCCAGCCCCTGTCACTCAATCTCCAGACAAGGAATACACAACCTAGCAGAGGCAGGCTTGGAAGTTTAGGCAAGAAAATACCCACTTTCTAAAAGTGGTATTTTCAAACACAGAATGTTAAAACCAACTTCACTAAAAGATGTATTTTATCATTCTGAGTTCAGGCATACTAAATTCGTTTTTCTACCATGTTCCCTGGGTCAGTTAGGATTATAAGGTGTAATAATCAAACTGCCCATTCTGGCCTATGGAGAACAGGTAGCCTTGCAATAGTGAAAAACTAAAATGGCTGTAATTCACTATTAGGACATGCCGCACACAGCTTGTAAAATGTGTCTCAGGCCTGCCATTGCAGAGCCTGTGTGCGGTCTGTGACTGCCATGTCGACTTGGCAAGTGCACCCACTTGCCAGTCCCTAAACCTTCCCTTATCTTCATATCAGACACCCCTAAGGTAGGCCCAAGGGCAGGGTGCATTGTAAGTATAAGGTAGGACATGCCCTGTTGTGTGCGGCATGTCCTAATAGTGAATTACAGCCATTTTAGTTTAGGGACTGGCAAGTGGGTGCACTTGCCAAGTCGACATGGCAGTCACAGACCGCACACAGGCTCTGCAATGGCAGGCCTGAGACACATTTTACAAGCTGCTTCTGTGGGTGGCACAACCAGTGCTGCAAGCCCACCAGCAGCATTGGATTTACAAGCCCTGGGCACACTCAGTGCACTGTACTAGGGACTGACAAGTAAACCAATCATCCAATCATGGAGTCACTAATCCATACATCAATTTACAGTAGGGAGCACTTGCACTGTGGCACTGAACAGCAGTGGCACAGTGCCCAAAAGCATCTAAAACCAGCAAAACATAAGAGGCAACAGCAAAAAAATGGAAGGGAGACCCACGCCAATGGTGCCAAGTCTAACAACACCCAAGATCTCTTCAGCACCAAGGACCTCGAGGGGGAACATCATCTAGAGTCATCGGAAGCTGAGGAGAAGGCCTACTCACCCGACGTAAGTTCTGGCTCCGACCTGGAAGTTTAAGACTTTCCACTCGCTCAACTGGTCATTAGTGCTGTACCTCTACCCCTACCCCCTCGACACCGCTCACACTCCGAGCGGACCCCCCCAACCCCCAAACAGCCGATCTCGAGCTTTAGAGACAGGCTACCACACCTCCACTGCCTTTGGCAAATGTAGGCACTAAACATCCTCTTCACACACCACACCAAGCCACAACTTAGTGCCAAAGAAAATTCTGAGGCCGATGCACTCAGCACCGACTGCCTTCACCTCAGTGACAAAACGCCCTTCGGATTAGAAACCCACGGCATCGAAGCCCTACTTGGTGCCGACAACCTGTGTACTGGCACCAAGATTCTCTGCACTGAAACTGGTATCTTCTGTTGGCTCCGTGGAACTTGTCCTACAGAAACGGAAGCGATTGAACCTGCGCGAGACGAGTGCAGTGTGCGGAGTCCTCCGAGTCCTTGGACTGCCGGGATGTAGCAGCCGCAGTGGGGGAACATCGCCAGGTTGGCAGTCACCAGGCAACGGCGGTGTGACGCGGCGCAATGCGGCATAACTGTGAAAGTTGCAGGGCGACTTAATGGCTAGAGACTCTGCTCCACCCAACTTCAAGGAGGCGGCCAGCGTTAGGCCGGTTCGGCTTGCGAGTCAGCGTGGACCCCCGCCTGCACTCAACTTTGTCCAGTGCAGCAGTTGGAGGCACTGCATATCAGTACCTGTCCCCCGCTGCCAGACCAGTCAACCCCCCGCAGTTCGGGGTGAGGGTGAGCCCAGAGGAGCAGCGAGGAGTTAAGGAGTCAAAGGGGATGTAGTCAGACAGACCCCCCCCGTTTACTCCTCCATAATCTGGACCGTCCCCCTAACTGCCCAAGGAACTGCTGAAGGACCATTGGAGGAGCACCAGAGGACAGCAGGTAGGCTCTTCTGGGTCAGTCAGGCCCTCTATAGCAAAGAGAGACAGGTCTCCTGGACACCAACTAAAAAAGGCACCTGTTCTGCACCAGGGTATAACAACTCTAATGCAACTCTAACCCAGGGGATCCTTAATTACTCAAGATACGCCCTAGCCCCAATTAGTCACCTTCTATAGCTCCCACAGTATACTGAGTTGAAGGTTAAATCGTTCATATGAGTGTGAAGGAGGAAGATCTATCTCATTGAGATCTATCCTACTAGGAAGGCAAAGGTAGCATGAAAGGCAGCATCAAGGGCAATAGGATCTGCAAAGCGCCCACCCTCGGTCACCAACATTGGAGAGTACCAAGAGCCCCAAGCAAGAGCAAGTGGGAGAACTTGGCGCAATCAGCTTAAGTTACACTTACTGCACGATGAGGTCAGGAAGAGTAAGGAAAGAATCAGTAAAACACCACAAGAAGCCCAGTGCAGAATTCACCACAGAGCCTACGGACACGGGGCGGTTTCAACACCCCTTACTTCAGTGCAACACTCCTCCCCCCCCGGGCACTCAGCCTTTTTACCTCTGCTTTCAGAACAGGACCCACATACCCTTGGTGCATAACGTTAGTGGAAACAGTAGTGGGAACTTTAACACCACCGGATGAACTAAATACCCAAGACAAGAGGCGCAGAATAACAGCAGTCGACGCACCAAAGAGGACACTGAGAGATTACTTTAAGAAAAGTGCCATAAAACCACCAGCACCAAACGGCCACAGTGAAATGACTGCATCGCTTATACACTCCACTCGACCACGCCAAAAAGCAGACCCGGTGCAAATAAAAGTACAGACCATGATTCATGAGAAACCCAAAGGGCAGGGCCTCCACTTACACCTAGACGGTCTCTTAAAAACGGAAGAACATTCCGCACCAAAAAAATCTCACGTCAAGACCGACTCTTCAGTTAAGTGATGGAATTCTTCACGAGCCACTAACTCTACAAATTCACAATGCACAAGGTTCTTCCCCAATCGCCATATCAAGTGAGGATTCCCACTCTAACTTGAAGTTATCCCCGCACCAAAAATCTAATTTACAAACTAATACTATTGAATCAGCTGGGAGCAAGAATATTCTCAGTCCCCAAGCAGCGCAATGTACCAGGTCATCACCTGGTAATATCAAATTGCTGACTCCAACAACTCCATCAGAACCTGCTAGACACGACCACCCTGAAATAAAGCAAGGTGTGCCTAACAATCGCTTCCTACTAGATCTATCCTTCTTTCAGGCAGATTTTAATAGGATCCCGGATCCTCATGAAGGTCACGACTTGGCTGTGACTGACCCTAACGCACTTTGGCCCCAACTTCTGCAAACTCTCCAATTCACAGTAACCACGTTAAACTATCATTCGGATAAACTTGACCTCCAAGTCAACTTTTTTAACACACTTGCTGTGTACACTTCAGGGATCTACCACAAACTGGAAGACCTCAACAAACTGATCACAAAAGCACAATCCAACGCCAAAATTGTACAATCAGTATGTTGTTGTTCCCCAATAATTGACAGTCTGTCCTCTCTCCCTCAGTTCCTTACCACAGTTTTAACAGAAATTAGGAAATCACCAGCATCCAGAAAGGACTAACCTCCGCACCAGCATTTTTATTCAACGGCCACAGCTGCGCCGACAGTCTCCAAAGAGCATAGCGTGAAAGAAGGAATTAATATAGGCAACATGAATTCTGGTGTGAGTACACTAATTTCGCAAACAGTCATTTCAGCGGCCGACCTGCTCCCTGAAAACCAAGCTGCAATCACGAAGTGTAGACCTCACCACCAAGATAAATCAGATAATAGGGCCCCAATGGTACTAAGGACAGATCTGCAGACCACGTCAAAGAAAACACCCTCACTGGGCAAGGGGGACCTAGCGTTTGTTAGCTCAGACAACAGCACAATGAACAATCCATCACAAAAACAGCTGAGCAAAAGGGAAAACAAGAATTGTGAAAAAAGCTTAACAAGCACAGTGCTGTGACGCGAAATACAATCAACAATAATTTTTTAAGACACAAAAGTAATCAACGATCTGGCTAGACAAGCACAGCTAGTACCAACAGCAGTACGTCTCTTCTATAACCACCATCCCCAAAACCCCCAGTTGTGCCGACTGCAACGTGACATCTGCATCATGTCACCACAAAGAGCTCAGGCAAACACCCGGGCACAGATGGGAAGCCCCATCGAAGAAATTACAATCCCAGTCCTTAGCAGAGCAAATAAAGGATTCTGAGCCAGTTTCTGCTTTGAACCCCTTGGCACCTGGATTTGAAGTCCCAACACTTCCCCTGATCCCAGCAAGGAAGACTAAGCTAAAACAGAGAACCGTTGTCACAGAGCAACCTAACGACGAACTAAATCCAGGAGGCAAGGAAAGCCTTTGGATAACACTTGTAAGAAACCCGGATAGAGCAACCCAGTGTAAAATTGTTCCTAATAAGGCGGTCCCTTACCTTCACGGCGACCCTGATGGATTTCAGCAACGACCATCTACCGAACAATAGAGAATTGATCAACCACAGAAAAAGGACAAGAGTACCCCCATGGCCCCAGCACGGGATCCAGCTACAATTAATCCACCCTCTAAATTGCTATCTATTCCGGAGTACTCTACCCAAAGTCCGCATGACATCTTGAACAGAGGGAATATCCTTAGACTGTTCAAATTCATTCTGGAATTGTGCAACCTGGAATCTAACGACTTAACATCTATTGAATTTATACTCATTAAAGGCAAACAAATAACCGAATCGACACTAATCACATTAGCATCAAAGGCAATAAAGGAGCTGGTATTATCAAAGGCCGACCAATTTAACAGCTGGGGCATTAAAATATCCCCCACAACTGGAACACGGTACCCGTCGGAACTCGCAAAACCTCCGGTTCCCTCTCATAACTTGGGTAATCTCCCCTTCTCAATACTAAAATCTGCCCAAGGTTGATTCCACGCTGGAAACGAAGAGCTAATAACAGCGAATTCAGTCATCATGATGGAACACTGGGCCTGGCTGCCAGTTGCTCTTTCTGGGGGTACCCACGATTGACAGAGCATTCATCTTGGCCTCACAGTGTGTTCCTGAAATATCAATGGCCTTACTGCGAAATCCCAATCAACGGACACGATAAAGTTTTTAAAAAAACATGCGATCATACTCCTCCAAGAAACATGGTTGGAGGCAAGTATCCCAATAGAAGGGTACCTGCAATTCTGGTCCCCCGCCTTAAGACTGCATAAGTACGGCAGACCTAGGGGTGGTCTCTCGAGATATGTTGCCGGCAAGTTAAACGTAAACATAAACCAGCTTGCATTTGAAGAAGACTGGATCACCGGGATAAGGAGCTCTAACTCCATCAAACAAATGCTCCTGATTAATGTATACATTCCACCAAACGCTAGGGAGAAAAGGGCCAAACTGGAACACCTGACCCGGATCACGTGTAACTTTAGTGAAGATGGGAGTACACCCTGTCTAATCTCAGGTGACTTCAATACAAACCTTTTTCAAGATCTCCCCGATGAGCTCAACGATGTATACCCGGGGAGTAAACAATATATTATGAAACAAACAAAACCCACCGGTAACAGATATAGCAAACTAGGAGAATACATGGTATTACAACTTAGCAGTCTGGGTTATACAACTTTGAACATCCGTTTTTCCCTGGATAAACCCCCAAACTGGACAAGAACAAATGGATACCCTCAATCATTCTTAGATTATACCGTGTATACCAATGAAATGCTCTCTTTGACAGAAAACTACATTAGTGTGGCACGAGGAGAGAGTGATCATCGCCCCCAAGTAATTACTCTGTCTTCCAGCATTGCTCGATACGCTGCAACAATTTTAACAACAAGCGGAATCTTTACAGAGAACCTCAACAGGTTAAAATGGACAGATTCCTCTACACCGACTATAATGATAGTGTAGAGGCCTGCTAGGTGCAAGGAGTACTGACAATATTTTGCCCACTGTAGTATGGGAGGCTTTCTTAAGTCAATTATTCAATAAATTCCCGTCCATTTTACGAAAAACCACAAACTGGAACCAATCGTTTGTTTCTGCAGAGATCAAAAAACCCTATGTAACTCCGCTATAAGACAAGCTCGGAAGCGTCCGGGGGATATACAGCTATACATCAACTATAAGCAAGCCCAAAAAGCATTTAGGCAAGCAATATTACGAGAAAAACAAAAACGCTCTGACCAGTTTTGGACCAAATTAGTCTATGCAAGTAAAAACCCTAACCCAAAGGTATTCTGGTCTCTTGTGAATAGGAGGACACAAGGCCCAAGAGGGCAAAGCAGTGCAAATATTTGCGAAGATGAATGGGTATCATTCTTAACGGCTCATTTCAAAGTGACCAAAAAGGAAGAGGGCCTATCTGCTAAACCTATACCATCCGCCGTCTCGACCACCCCAAACCATCCGCAGCCCCCCTTGGGCACAACACGCCCTGGAACATCAGAGCAATTGACAGACATGGCCGCCCAGACACAAGTCGCAACCAACACAGAAATCCCGCTCCAGCAAGAAGAGCTTCTGTTTCAGGCATCAAAGGCACCAGAAGTACTGATGACCCGAACTGCACAAATTATAACCAACTGCCGGTCGGACGGGGCCCCTGGGCCAAACTGACTTCCTCAGGCCCTGTATAAGGTAGATAACGAGTTTTGGGCCAAACACCTGGCACCTTTATTCTCCTACTGTTGTTTCAGCCAGCACATTCCAGAGTCCTGGCGTGGAGCCATCATCCGTCCAATTTTCAAAGGGGGCACGAGATCCGACCCCAAAAAGTACAGGATGATTGCACTCTTGGAGGGTGAATCTAAATATTACGCCAGCCTGCTGCTTGAAGACCTCTCATCTTGGGCCACAGAAAATCACCTTTTACCTTTCAATCAGACTGGCTTTGTGGCAAAATAAGGAACTACAACAAACCTGCTTGCCTTATCAGTATCGACGGAGAAAGCATCGGCTTCGAGAATGCGACTTCATTGTTGCGTTGTCGACTTCAAGGCGGCGTTCAACTGCATGCCCAGGGGTCATCTATGGTTTAAACTGCAGAAATGGGGTGTTCCATCTGTCCTCCTAAAGGCCATAATTCAGCTCCACTCCAACACTTGGATCCGTATAAAATTGGGAGACGGATCCCACATCTCAAGGTGAATACAAAAAACCTGTGGTGTAAAACAAGGGTGCGTGTTGGCGCCCCTCCTTTTTAACCTTTTCATCTCAGATCTACCACAGTTACTTGATGATGTTAATTCTCACCCTCCAAAACTTGATGGAATCAGCGTCAGCAACCTGTTATATGCAGAGGATCTCGTCTTGCTTAGCCACACAAGGGTCGGCCTGCAGAGGCTTCTTGACCAGCTGCTCCTCTACTCAACCTGCAACTAGCTGGAATTAAATCTATCAAAGACAAAAACAATTACCTTTGGGAAAAGAAAGCTTCAAGGTGGAGGGTGGCAGTTCAACGGTAAAAGCATTGAAAGCACAGCCACTTACAAATATCTGGGGGTTTATATGGACTCAAGGGGTACCTTCTCTAAACGGAAGTGGTCGGGGCAAAGGCTCTGTCAATCGAGGTAGCACTAACGAAGCTCGCAAGGCAGTTATCCAGTCCAAGTCTGTCCCCTCTATTATCTGTCATGAAAGCTAAAACCTCTAACTATTTATCTTATGGAGAGGAGATCATGCTGGGGAAAGACTCCTGAGTGGTGAACAAGTTAATAAGAATTTTCAAGTGAGTATGGAGCTTACCAAAAACCTCATCCCCATCCCAGATAAGGCTTGAGTTTGGCCTTTTAGACCATCTAGGGATTGGGGCCGGTGCTTTTATCAAGCTGTGCAATAAGCTACGCATCTCAAGCGAAGGAAGCCTGGAGGCTATGCTGTGGCAAGTAATATCAATTAGCCAATTGGGACAAAAACACTGCTGCCACCTAGAACACTCACTGTAAATGCTGGAAGCGAATGAAATCTGGGGTATTAATCCACCCCAGCAGGTCATCAAAATGTACATTAAAAAAAGAGTCCAGTCCTGCTCTTTTCACTCAGACATGGCTCAACTGGCAAAACGTAAAAATGCCTGGACAGTTATATTGGGGTTCAAGCCACGGACCGCGGTGCCATAACTATTGTGCACCTATGCAGTACGATGGAAAAAAAGATTTCTGCCCTTAGGATGGGGGAATGGCCTTTTTTGCACCACATACCAGACTGGTGCCGTTCAAACGACAATACAACGTGCAGGGGATGTAGGTGTAACCCGGAGTTGTTTGAGCACGTGGCGTGTGTTTGCCCTGCCCTACTAAATGACCAAATGTCATTGCTTCGGGGCGAATGCGGTCAAGCCATCTTAGCAGCCATGAACCCAGAGAACCCGATGCTCAACAACTGGTTCACTAAGTTAATCACAAGAGTGGCAAAAAGGCTCAAGTAGTGGGAGTGCCAGTAACCAAACCTTCATTACATTACACTGTGTCGCTTTCCACTCAATATGCAGTTAATTGTTACCTTTTCGGGACTAATCTGTTAGCGGCCTTGCATGACATACTGACTGCTCATCTTATGGCTCTGAGTTCTTTCATGAGTCTAGAGTTTTTCTTCCTCTGCAGGGACTATCCTCCTTTCAAACAGAGCGGCACTGATAGTCAGACTTCTCTGGACTAGTGCAGCTGGAAGTCAAAATATTATCCATTGCTGTATTTTTACTGTGTTTTAATGGAAAGAGTTTTTTTTAGTAATGAAGCTCTTCTGTGTCCCTGTTGGCACACATTTCTTACAGAAAATGAATGCCATTTGGAAAATCATGAAAAATCAAATCCAGTGCCCTCATGGCTTTATGTAATTATGCATCGTCAAACATTTTAGCTTTTGTAACTACATAATCTCTTTTTACAACATTTTATTATCAGAGTGTTTTTCTATTGTAAAGATTTTAATTAATCGAACAATAAAGTTTTCTACATCTGTCCTACAGAAACTGCAGGACTAACTTGACCCCTGCCAGCGGCACATTATGATCCATCCTCACACAGAATGGATCCTTGTTAGAACTGGGGGTCTCTAGTTGGCAATGGTTTGCACCTTTGTCCAAATAGGGACCCTTGCTTCTAGTCAGGATAAGGGGGAAACACTCCTAAAATAACCCCTGCTCACCCCCTGGTAGCTTGGCACGAGCAGACAGGCTTATCTCAGAGGCAGTGTGTAAAGCATTTGTGACCACATACAGTAATACAGTGAAAACACTACAGATGGACACCACACAGGTTGTTTATGTAAAAATAAGTAATCTTTATATAGACTTATCACAAGACCCAATAGCAAAAATCCACAATACTGTAATCAAAAATAGACTTAAAATGATAGAGACAGTTCACGTTATCTTCAAAAATAGGATAGTCAATCAAATAAAGCTTGTAGCAACAAATAACTCCACTTGGAGTTATCACGACGTCGTGACCGGTGGAAATCCCAAAGTACGGCGCCGACCGCGAGGTGCGCGGCGTCGGGCCTGGAGTCGAGCAGACCCACAAAGAACAGTACCTGGAATTCGATGAAAACAAAGACGGTGCACGGCGTCGGGGAGGTGATGCTTCGTTGGCGCCGGCGGCGTCGGTTCCTTACGACCCCAGGGGAGGTGATGTCTCGGTTCCTTACTGCAGCGCAGGGAGGTGAGGCGTCGGTTCCTTACTGTGTCGGGGAGGTGACGTCACGGATGGCGGCGAGGCGTCGGTTCCTTACGATGGTGCGGCGTCGATGGATTCGGGGGTCACCCACGTCGAGGATCGGCTCCGCGATGATGAAGCCCTGGCGTCGGTGAAGTCGGGGCTGCGGTGCGAGTCGGGACGGTGCGTCGTGAGCGTCACGAGCGGTGTCCTCGGCTCCGGTGCAGGCAGCGGCCTCGATGACGGCTTCGGAGTCGATGTCGCACGGCGTCGGCAGGCGTCGGGCCTACGGTGCAAGTCGGGGCGGTGCGTCGTGCTCTTCACGAGCGGTGCCCACGGCTTCGGTGCAGGTTACGGCGTCGCTCGCCGGCGTCGGTGTTGCAATTTCCCTCTGTTAGCAGCTAAAACAGCAGTTCCAGATGCAGGCAAACAGAAGGGGTGAAGTCTTTGTGTCCCTGTGACTTCAGGCAGGAGGCAAGCTCAGTTCAAGCCCTTGGAGATTCCCTTCTTCAAGATGACAAAGCACAGCAAAGTCTTTTCTCCTGTCCTTGGCAGAAAGCAACCACTGCAGGCCAACCCCAATCAGCAAAACAGCACAGGGGCAGTACTCCTCCTTCAGCTTCTCCGGTTCTTCTCCTTGGCAACAGGTTTCTTGATTTCCCAGAAGTGATCTAATTTCCTAGGGGTCTGGGTCCCCTTTTTATACACCTTTTCCCTTTGTTCTCTGAAGGCAGAGAGGCCTCTGCCTAGTCCAAAACCAGTTCTGGTCAGTCCTGGAGCACTTTGTTTTTCTGACTCCTTCTTTCCTTTGTGAGTGAGGGGCAGAGCCATCAGACGCCCGGCAGGAGGTGGAGCCAGCATTGTGGAAGGCAGGCCTTCCTATTCAGCCCTGTGCTGACTCACCCTGTCTCCTGTAGCCACCCCCAGCCCCTGTCACTCAATCTCTAGACAAGGAATACACAACCTAGCAGAGGCAGGCTTGGAAGTTTAGGCAAGAAAATACCCACTTTCTAAAAGTGGTATTTTCAAACACAGAATGTTAAAACCAACTTCACTAAAAGATGTATTTTATCATTCTGAGTTCAGGCATACTAAATTCGTTTTTCTACCATGTTCCCTGGGTCAGTTCTGACTATAAGGTGTAATAGTCAGTCTGCCCATTCTGGCCTATGGGGAGCAGGTAGCCTTGCAATAGTGAAAAACGAAAATGGCTGTAATTCACTATTAGGACATGCCACACACACCAGGGCATGTCCTACCTTATACTTACAATGCACCCTGCCCTAGGGCCTACTTTAGGGGTGACCAACATGCAGTAAAGGGAAGGTTTAGGGACTGGTAAGTGGGTGCACTCACCAAGTCGACATGGCAGTCACAGACTGCACACAGGCTCTGCAATGGCAGGCCTGAGACACATTTTACAAGCTGCTTCTGTGGGTGGCACAACCAGTGCTGCAAGCCCACCAGCAGCATTGGATTTACAAGCCCTGGGCACACGCAGTGCACTGTACTAGGGACTGACAAGTAAACCAATCATCCAATCATGGAGTCACTAATCCATAACACAATTTACAGTAGGGAGCACTTGCACTGTGGCACTGAACAGCAGTGGCACAGTGCCCAAAAGCATCTAAAACCAGCAAAACATAAGAGGCAACAGCAAAAAAATGGAAGGGAGACCCACGCCAATGGTGCCAAGTCTAACACGTGTCCCCTCCAGCTGAAATGTGGGGAGAACTACCCTTCCTCCTGGGAGTTCTCATCACTAAGGCGGAAAAATCTGGACAGACCATCAGCATTGGCGTGTTCTGTACCAGGGCGGTGTTCCACCGTGAAGTCCATCCCCTGTAGGGAAATGGACCACCTCAACAGTTTTGGGTTCTCACCCCTCATCTGCATTAACCACCTGAGGGGCCTGTGGTCTGTCTGAACCCGGAAGTGAGTCCCAAACAAGTATGGTCTCAACTTCTTCAGTGCCCAGACCACAGCAAATGCCTCACGTTCAATCGCACTCCACCTCTGTTCCCGTGGGAGTAACCTCCTACTAATAAAGGCTACAGGTTGGTCTAGGCCCTCCTCATTCATCTGTGAAAGCACAGCCCCAACACCATGCTCTGAAGCATCTGTCTGCACAATGAATTCCCTGGAGAAGTTGGGCGCCTGAAGCACGGGCGCCGTGCACATGGCAGATTTCAGGGCATCAAAAGCCTTTTGGCAGGCATCAGTCCAGTTCACTTTCCTGGGCTGCTTCCTGGAAGTCAGCTCAGTCAAGGGTGCAACAATGTTGCCATACCCCTTGACAAACCTCCTGTAATACCCGGTGAGTCCTAAGAAGGCCCTCACCTCTGTTTGGGTTTTGGGGGTTCCCAAGCCAGGATGGTATCTATCTTGGGCTGTAGGGGCGCCACCTGGCCGCTCCCTACCTGGTGTCCCAAGTACACCACAGAACCCTGCCCGATCTGGCACTTACTCGCCTTGATCGTGAGGCCTGCCCTCCGCAGCGCCTTCAACACTTCCCAGAGGTGGTGCAGATGTTCCTCCCAAGTGGCGCTGAACACTGCAATGTCATCCAGGTAGGCGGCACTGAAATCCTCCAGCCCAGCCAACACCTGGTTGACCAACCTCTGAAAGGTGGCAGGGGCATTCTTCATCCCAAAGGGCATCACCCGGAATTGGTAGTGCCCATCTGGTGTGGAGAATGCTGACCTCTCTTTGGCCCCATCAGTTAAGGCGATCTGCCAGTACCCAGACGTTAGATCAAACGTGCTGAGGTACCGGGCAGCCCCTAACCGATCAATGAGCTCATCAGCTCTGGGGATGGGGTGCGCGTCAGTCCTGGTGACTGAATTGAGTCCTCGGTAGTCCACACAGAACCGGAGTTCGGGTGTGGCACCAGGCGTGGCAGCCTTTGGGACCAAGACCACTGGGCTGGCCCAAGGGCTGTTAGAGGACTCAATCACCCCTAAGGCAAACATCTTGGAGACCTCCTCCTTGATGCAAGCTCTCACCCTGTCAGTCACTCTGTAAGTTTTGTGCTTCACAGGAGGACTGTCCCCAGTGTCCACATCATGGATGCACCATTCAGTGATACTGGGAGCCAGGGAGAACAGATCAGCAAACTGCCCCAACAGTTGGCGACAGTCATTCTGCTGCTCCGGGGTCAGGGTGGGAGAGAGGTTCACACCATCCACTGACCCATCTTGCTCTTTTGCATACAGGAGGTCAGGAAGAGGTTCAGTCTCCTCTTCCATCCCAGCATCTGTTGCTAAGAGCATGCCCACTTCAGACCTCTCAAAGTGGGGCTTCAGGCGGTTCACATGCAGGACCCGCAAGGGGTTCCTGGGAGACTGCAAGTCCACCAAGTAGGTGACTTCACTCTTGCGCTCCACCACCTCAAATGGTCCGGTCCACTTATCCTGGAGCGCACAGGGCTCCACTGGGGCCATGACCCACACCTTTTGTCCAGGCTGAAACTCGATCAGAGTGGCATTCTGATCATGCCAACGTTTCATCTCTTCCTGGCTGGCTTCCAGATTCGCCTCAGCGAGTTGTCTGAAACGCCGAGTCTGGTTTCTGAAGGCCAGCATGTAACTAAATACATCCTGGGGAGTTTTCCTGGGAGCTTTCTCCCAGCCTTCCTTGACCAGACTCAGAGGTCCTCTTACAGGATGGCCGTACAGCAGTTCAAAGGGACTGAACCCTAAGGACTTCTGGGGCACCTCTCTGTAAGCAAAGAGCAGGCATGGCAAGAGGACGTCCCACTTACGCCTCATGGGTTCTTCCAGACCCATAATCATGCCCTTAAGGGTCCGGTTGAATCTCTCAACCAGCCCATTACCTTGGGGGTGGTAAGGAGTGGTGAACTTATAGGTTACACCACACTCCTGCCACAGGGACTTCATATACTTGGAAATGAAGTTGGTACCACGGTCAGACACCACCTCCTTGGGGAACCCCACACGGGAGAAAATCCCCATCAGTGCACGTCCCACCACGGGGGCCGTCACTGTCCGAAGAGGGATGGCTTCCGGGTACCGGGTGGCATGGTCCACCAAGACCAGGATGAACCTGTTGCCCATGGCTGTCTTGGGATCCAGAGGCCCCACAATGTCAATACCCACCCTCTCAAAGGGGTGCTGACAACAGGGAAAGGTTGGAGAGGAGCCTTGTGCTTCCTCCCACTCTTACCACTTGCCTGGCAAGTCTGACAGGTCCTGCAATGAGTATCTGAACTCTTGCGCATTTGGGGCCAATGAAAGTGGGTGACAAGCCTTTGAAAGGTCTTGTCTTGCCCCAAATGTCCTGCTAAAGGCACATCATGAGCCAGACCCAGTAGGAAGGCTCTGAAGCGCTGGGGTACCACCAGCACACGGGCTGACCCAGGCTCAGCAACCTTAGGCTCACTATACAGGAGACCATTCTCCCAGTAGATCCAGTGTGATCCAGACTGATCACCTGCTGCCTGGCTTACAGCCTGTTGCCGCAAGCCCTCAAGAGAAGGGCACTTCTTCTGCTCCTCGCAGAACTCTTCCCTGGAGGGGCCTCCTTCCTGCTGCCAATGGGTCAGCTCAGGCAGGTCCCCCAGTTCAGCCACTTGTTCCCCTGTAGGTTCCAGGGCATCCCCCTCAAGGTCTGCCTCCTCCTGGACCGTGGGAACTTCGGGGGCCGGTTTCCCGCGCCCCTGCCTCCTCTCTTTAAGGCAGGCACCTGGGCCCTTCTTCCAGGCTCCAGGTCCTCTTGAATACCCTTACCGGCTGCCATTGACCGAGTGGTCACACACGCCCACTCTGGCAGACCCAACATCTCCAAATGAGACCTCCGCTCCACCTTCGCCCAAGGGGAGCTCTCCAAATCATTGCCTAGCAGACAGTCAACAGGCATGGCTGGCCTCACAGCTACTTGAAGGATACCTGAGACCCCCCCACTCAAAGGGAACCTGGGCCACCTTGCAGTGGCTCTCTGAGTTGTCGGCGGCAACTACAGGGTAGAATACATTGGGGACCACCTGCTCCTCAGACACCAGCCGACAACTGACAGCTGTCACACTGGCCCCGGTGTCTCTCAGAGCCTCCACCCTATGGCCATTGATGGTCACCCACTGCCTGTATTTCTTAGTGTTATCAGGCAGCTGGGTCCTAGGGACCATCTCACTGTCTCCTAAAGAGACCAGGGACATCTCTGCGGGACCCCACCCACCTTGGGCACCCAACTCCTCCCCCAGGGCTACACTAGCCATCTGCCGGGGTGGTGCACCAGTGGGTGCAGTGGTCACAGTATTGGGGCACTTGGGACTTCCTACAAAGTGACCCACCTGACCACAACTAAAACATGCTTTGGGCCCCTTCTGAACAGACTTATCTGTTGGGACCCATGGTCTTTTCTCAGTGGGAGGCTGGGAACCCTTACCTTGGTTCCCTTGGGGTTTACTTTGGGGCCCTTTTTGGAACTCCTTCTGTTTACCCTTGTCCCCCCACTCTTCTGCTGGGGACCCTGCCCACCTTTGGCGGAGTCTCCCACAAGACCCTTGTGGACCCGGGTACTGACCCAGCGGTCCGCCTCCTCAGCAAGCTTTCTAGGATTAGTCAGCTTACTGTCAACAAGGTGCTGGCGTAGCTCTGGAAAACAACTACTGGACAAGTGCTCCCATGCAATTAAATCATAGAACTCCTGCAAGTCATTTACTTTGCTACCCTTCACCCATCCATCCAATGCTCTGCAAAAATAAGACACATACTCCACCCAGGTACTAGGCTCCAGCTTTTTGCAGTTCCTAAACTTCTGTCTATAAAGCTCTGGAGTTAACCCATACCTTGCCACTAAAGCTTCCTTCAGGTGGGCATAGGACATCTGATCCACTGTGGGCAAGGCTAGCAAGGTTTCCCTTCCCTCACCTGCAAAGCGGCCCCACAACCCCGCTCCCCAATCCTTCTCAGGGACCCGGTGTGATGTCATGGCGATCTCATATGCTTTAAACCATTGCCCAATGTCCTCCCCCTTCATGAAATCCTTAATAACCTCCTTGGGGATGTACACTCTACTTTCTACAGGCACTGGAGGTGTGCTGCCACCAGAGGGAGTGATCTCTAGGCTCCTAGCCTTTAGCTCTAGCTCCCTCACCACTCTCTCATGCTCTAAAAGCATCTTCTTTTCTTCCATGGCCAACCTCTTACTTTCTAACTCCAATTTCTTATGCTCAAGGCTATCATGGCTTCCCTGTTTCAGTTTGGCCATCTCCATTTCATGCATCCTGCTTTTGTCCCTGTCCTCCAGCTCCTCTGGAGACAGGCCCTTTTGAGAAACACTGCTGCCCTCCCTGGAAGGCGCTCTCCTCCCAGTTAAGCCCAATGGCCCCTCAAGCTGCCCATCTAAATTCTCTGCCTCCTCCACATGCTCCTCGGACTGCCCACTGGCATTCCGTGCTTCCAACCAGGCTCTCAGTGCCTTGTGAAACTCCTCCTTCCTGGTGAGGCCTCTCATAGAGATTTTAAACTTTTTGCAAACAGCTTTGAGTTCTGGCACAGTGTAGGTATCAACCCTATCTTCTTCAAATTCAATATCTGCAGGTGCAATGGATCCTTTTTTGCTCATGGTGAAAATTGGCAGTTCTCAACAAAAATAAAGGTTCCAAAGAAAAAAAAGTCCTATCAAAAATGTATGTGGTCGCGTATTGGTCTGCACTCACTAGTAGTGTACACCAATCACTGTATATGAATCACAAATGCAAGTCCAAATCCTCACCGCTGACCACCAATGTTAGAACTGGGGGTCTCTAGTTGGCAATGGTTTGCACCTTTGTCCAAATAGGGACCCTTGCTTCTAGTCAGGATAAGGGGGAAACACTCCTAAAATAACCCCTGCTCACCCCCTGGTAGCTTGGCACGAGCAGACAGGCTTATCTCAGAGGCAGTGTGTAAAGCATTTGTGACCACATACAGTAATACAGTGAAAACACTACAGATGGACACCACACAGGTTGTTTATGTAAAAATAAGTAATCTTTATATAGACTTATCACAAGACCCAATAGCAAAAATCCACAATACTGTAATCAAAAATAGACTTAAAATGATAGAGACAGTTCACGTTATCTTCAAAAATAGGATAGTCAATCAAATAAAGCTTGTAGCAACAAATAACTCCACTTGGAGTTATCACGACGTCGTGACCGGTGGAAATCCCAAAGTACGGCGCCGACCGCGAGGTGCGCGGCGTCGGGCCTGGAGTCGAGCAGACCCACAAAGAACAGTACCTGGAATTCGATGAAAACAAAGACGGTGCACGGCGTCGGGGAGGTGATGCTTCGTTGGCGCCGGCGGCGTCGGTTCCTTACGACCCCAGGGGAGGTGATGTCTCGGTTCCTTACTGCAGCGCAGGGGAGGTGAGCGTCGGTTCCTTACTGTGTCGGGGAGGTGACGTCACGGATGGCGGCGAGGCGTCGGTTCCTTACGATGGTGCGGCGTCGATGGATTCGGGGGTCACCCACGTCGAGGATCGGCTCCGCGATGATGAAGCCCTGGCGTCGGTGAAGTCGGGGCTGCGGTGCGAGTCGGGACGGTGCGTCGTGAGCGTCACGAGCGGTGTCCTCGGCTCCGGTGCAGGCAGCGGCCTCGATGACGGCTTCGGAGTCGATGTCGCACGGCGTCGGCAGGCGTCGGGCCTACGGTGCAAGTCGGGGCGGTGCGTCGTGCTCTTCACGAGCGGTGCCCACGGCTTCGGTGCAGGTTACGGCGTCGCTCGCCGGCGTCGGTGTTGCAATTTCCCTCTGTTAGCAGCTAAAACAGCAGTTCCAGATGCAGGCAAACAGAAGGGGTGAAGTCTTTGTGTCCCTGTGACTTCAGGCAGGAGGCAAGCTCAGTTCAAGCCCTTGGAGATTCCCTTCTTCAAGATGACAAAGCACAGCAAAGTCTTTTCTCCTGTCCTTGGCAGAAAGCAACCACTGCAGGCCAACCCCAATCAGCAAAACAGCACAGGGGCAGTACTCCTCCTTCAGCTTCTCCGGTTCTTCTCCTTGGCAACAGGTTTCTTGATTTCCCAGAAGTGATCTAATTTCCTAGGGGTCTGGGTCCCCTTTTTATACACCTTTTCCCTTTGTTCTCTGAAGGCAGAGAGGCCTCTGCCTAGTCCAAAACCAGTTCTGGTCAGTCCTGGAGCACTTTGTTTTTCTGACTCCTTCTTTCCTTTGTGAGTGAGGGGCAGAGCCATCAGACGCCCGGCAGGAGGTGGAGCCAGCATTGTGGAAGGCAGGCACAGCCCTATTCAGACCCAGGTGCAGCTCCTCCCTCCACTCTGGATGCAGACCTTCCTATTCAGCCCTGTGCTGACTCACCCTGTCTCCTGTAGCCACCCCCAGCCCCTGTCACTCAATCTCTAGACAAGGAATACACAACCTAGCAGAGGCAGGCTTGGAAGTTTAGGCAAGAAAATACCCACTTTCTAAAAGTGGTATTTTCAAACACAGAATGTTAAAACCAACTTCACTAAAAGATGTATTTTATCATTCTGAGTTCAGGCATACTAAATTCGTTTTTCTACCATGTTCCCTGGGTCAGTTCTGACTATAAGGTGTAATAGTCAGTCTGCCCATTCTGGCCTATGGGGAGCAGGTAGCCTTGCAATAGTGAAAAACGAAAATGGCTGTAATTCACTATTAGGACATGCCACACACACCAGGGCATGTCCTACCTTATACTTACAATGCACCCTGCCCTAGGGCCTACTTTAGGGGTGACCAACATGCAGTAAAGGGAAGGTTTAGGGACTGGTAAGTGGGTGCACTCACCAAGTCGACATGGCAGTCACAGACTGCACACAGGCTCTGCAATGGCAGGCCTGAGACACATTTTACAAGCTGCTTCTGTGGGTGGCACAACCAGTGCTGCAAGCCCACCAGCAGCATTGGATTTACAAGCCCTGGGCACACGCAGTGCACTGTACTAGGGACTGACAAGTAAACCAATCATCCAATCATGGAGTCACTAATCCATAACACAATTTACAGTAGGGAGCACTTGCACTGTGGCACTGAACAGCAGTGGCACAGTGCCCAAAAGCATCTAAAACCAGCAAAACATAAGAGGCAACAGCAAAAAAAATGGAAGGGAGACCCACGCCAATGGTGCCAAGTCTAACAATCCTCTTCCAGCCACCGGCGTCCTCCACGCAGACATCCAAGAGGGAGCTCTGCTTTGAGGAGGCTATCGAGCTTCCACCACTGCCCAAGCTGTACGACAAGACTACCAGCCCTCTTCCACAGCCTCACCCACCTATACTCCTTACTCCCCCGAGACCTCACCTGTTCGCTCTGCTGACCCCTTTCCTTTTACGCCACAGGGGTCACCACATTCTGACCTTGGAGATCACAGCACAGGGGACCTATATAACATTCCCCCGCTGGATGACGCCTTCTATTCTTATGATGTGGACTCACCAGGGGACACAGACACCGATCTCTACCCCACCCGTCTTTCCCCGAAAGACAACACTACCTCCTAAAATGAAGTGTTTGGTAGCGAAGCCTCATTCCATAAGGTCAATATGCACAGGGATGCTGTCGAGGAGGATTTGTTGCTGGAAACCCTCTCCCCCTCACAGCATTCCATGCAGTACCTCCCAATGCTGAAAGGCATTCTTAAACCAGCCTCCGACATTTTTAGGGAGCTGGTTAAAGCTTGTGTAGTCACTCCTAGGGTAGAACCCCCCCCCCCCCCCCTGACTCCTTGGTGGTGCATATGGCACACAAATGAGCCAACTCACAGGGTACCGGCAACGCACCACTGCCAGACAAGGATAGTACGCATAACGATGCAACTGGCAAGCTCATTGCGGCGCAATCGGTCAACCACTGGCGCATCGTCATTCCATTGGCCTGCTTTTCTGAAACGACCTGGCCCACTGGGATGAGATGAAGGTGCTCCTCCAACATCTCCCAGAGGAGTACTGGAAGAGAGGGCATGAGCTAATTTCGAAAGGGAGGCTCATTTCAAACATCACAATCAGCAGTGCCCTTGATGCTGCCAACCCAGCCGCTCAAGGCCACACACACAGTCGCACCCCCACCCCTGGCTTCAAGCATCTCCTCAACCTGGTCTTTGATGGGGAACACCTATTCGGGCGCCCGCTTGATGAGATGCTGGAAAAGGTCAGAAAGGACACAGAGACCGCAAAAGACTTCGGTGCCCTCCAAACGCCCACTTGTTGTGGGTCCTTTCGCAGGTCAGCCTACCGTGGTAGCTCCAAGGCACCTCCCCAGATGCCTCCACTTCCATTTAGCGTCAGCAGGCTAAGCAACCCCCCACAAGGGTCTTCTCCCTAGAGGCATACCGGGCAACCGCTCCAAGGGTAGTGGCAAAGGCAGCTCCCCCAAGGGGCTGCCCCCGACCACAGAGTACCTGTCGGGGGTCAACTTCAGACAATTATCTCCACCTAATAACATGTCACCTCCGACCAGTATATATTAGACATCATTCATCATGGTTACTGTCTGGTGTTCACTTCCACGCCTCCCAATATACCTCCTCGCAGACACACCCTCATCCCAGAACACCAATGCCTGCTTCACGGATGACGATAAATCACTCCTTTTCAAAGGGGCCATAGAACCTGTGCATCAACGCCTACAGGGCATAGGGGTGTACTCCCTCTACTTCCTCATTCCGAAGGACAGGCCTCAACTGGACCTCAGGACCCTCAACGAATACATTCTATCAAAACATTTCCACATGGTCACTCTTCAGGATGTCATACCACTGCTACAGCAAGGTGGCTTAATGGCAGCACTCAACCTCAAAGACACGTACTTGCACATCCCTATTCATCCAGCGCATTGTTGCTACCTCCGGTCTGTGGTACGCACTATCAGTTCAAGGTGTTTCTGTTTAGAGTTACCACCCCACCTTGAGTGTTTACAACATGTCTCGCAGTGGTAGCCATGCACCTGCGATGACCGGGCATCCATGTATTTCTGTACCTCAGCGATTGGCTCATAAAGAGTGCAACAAGCAACAGTCTCCTGCACACATCCATGGAAAAACCTCTTCCACAACCTGGTTTTACCATCAACACCACCAAGTCCCATCCTCAACCCCTTCATTTACAACCCTATCTAGAGAAGGTCCTCAGTTCAGATGTGGGCAGGGTTTATCCCAGGCTTGCTAGGGTGCAGGTTTTCCATGTGTTTTGCTCTGCCTTTTTCAGCCAGATCAACAGTGCACAGTCTGGGAAGTCATGCGCCTTCTCTGCATAATGGTCTCCTGCATTGCCTTAGTACCACTCCAGATTACACATGCGCCTGCTGCAAGAATGCTTAACACGTCCATGGTCTCAAATGGAGGGTCATTGAGACGATCTACTGTTGATCAGCTCGTCGCATTTATCGCTCTCTGCCGTGGTGGAACACCAACAATTTTTTGCAGGGGAGTCCTTTTCTCGACCCAGTTCCGCAAATTACTATTTCAATTATCTCTTCACTCATGGGTTGTGGGGCGCATTTACAGGACCTGACTGTTAAAGGTCAGTGGGAACCCAGTCACCAGGGTCTCCACATCAGTTACCTGAAGTTGCTAGCAGTCCACCTAGTGCTGTAGGCCTTCCTGAGCTACATTGTGGGCAAAGTAGTTCTCATCCGGACGGACAACATGACCTCCATGTACTACCCGCAGAAACTGGGCAGCACTCACTCTCCTCAACTCTCACAGTTAGCTCGGACCATTTGGAGGTGGGCTCTCCGCCACAAGATTCATCTGCTGGTGGAGTCTGCCTGGGACAGACAATGACTTTGCAGACCTCCTCTGCAGGATGTGTCAACATGTCCACGAGTAGAAACTCCACCCAGGAGTCCTCCTCACATACTTCCGGCAGTGGGGCGTTTCCCGACGTGGACCTCGCGCCATGGCAGAAAATGTAAATGCCCAAAATTCACATCCAAGTTTCCACAGTCGATGAGTATGAATGAACGGGTCAGGGATATTTGCCTACGCTTTTCCACATCTCCCTCTGTTTGTAATATGGATTCTTTGGCAGATGTCTCTCACCCTCACGCTGGTGGCTCCCACCTGGGACAGACAGCCATAGTTCACCACTCCTTGAGCTCTCAGTGGTTCCGCAATAGCAGCTCCCCAATATGCCGGATCTTCTCACACAGAACCATGGAGAAATCAGGCTTCCAGACCCTAGGAGCGATCGGCTCCTGAGGTCTTTGTTTGGTTATCACAACCTAATATCTGAATGCATGAACATCCTTAAGGAAGCACACAGGCCTACTACTCGCCCCTGCTGCCCTGCCAAATGTAAACGGTTTACCCAAACTGTCTGTCCAAAACCAATGATCCCCTAGCAGCTAACGTCCAGGGGGGCATTGTTTGCTACCTCCTACACCTACGGACCTGTGGACTTGCAATCACCTCCACCCGGCACCACTTAGCTGCAGTAGCTGCCTATCACTAAAATAGACAACAGATATCCTTCTTTAGGATTCCTGTGATCAGAGCTTTTTTGGAAGGCCTCAAAAGGATTAATCTAATAGACTTCAAGCCACAGATTCCTTACTTTAGAATTATCTCCACTGGGTCTGGAATTTTCTTGTGAACAGTGCCCCAATGCGCCGGTAGTTGGCGTAGTTCGGTTTGTTGTGTCGTTGTTGGCGTTGTCCGCACCAGAAATGATGTGTACGGTGCTTATATAGGTGCCACCCCAGCGCGCTGACTTGTTGTTTTCTATCTGCGAAAGTCAGCGCAGATCCAGGGAAGAGCTGTCCCTGGTCACTTTTTGACTGACCTTTTTCAACCTTTTGTTCATTGACTTTTTGAGACTTTGTCTTCTGGTGTGGCAGGATGTCCACGAGGAAGGCTGGTTTTAAGCTCTTTGTAGCCTGTCACAGGTAGATGTCGGTGATAATTCACACCTAGTCTACCTCTGGTGTCTCTAGCGTGACCACGATGCCAAGACCTGCTTCGATTGTCGTGCAATGCACCCCAAGGCCTTGAGGTAGCAGTGCCTCAAGCTCCTTGCTGCTCGACACTGCAGTGGTCTTGATTCCTGTCGAGAGGAAGGTCCCTGGATCAGTCGCGGAACCATCTATCTTCATCGCAGTCGAAGTCTTCCAGACGTTCAGGTAAGTCCTACAAGAAAAAGTAAGGCAAGAAGTCGAAGAGGTCTCAGATTTCACCCTGTCTGTCGGAGTCATCCGACGAGACTTGGGAACGTTGCCATTCAAGGCATGGCTCTGTGTTTGAGCTTACACCCGGGCCATCGCTGCACTTCCCTGAGTTTTCTGGGACAGGAGTGACTCCCTCCCAACTCCGTGATTTTTATGAGGCCATGCACCTCATATTTAAGCAGCCTGTCCCAGCTGGCCCGCCTTCCGGGGAGGGGCCCCTACTGATTTTCCACCAGCGGGCTCTGCTTTGGCGTTAGGACGAAACGCGTTAGCTACTATGAATGGCTACTATAAATCACTATTCTAATGACGCTTTTTAAAAGTAGAAAATGAATAAAGGATATTTTTTCAACTGAGATTCTGTAGTCAGATACAGTGATTTGCGTCATGTCACATGTTTGGAAATATATCACCATTATAAACTTTTGATGAATGTATGTCGGACTCCTAATAATTTGAAATATTGTTAATATAATTGTGGGTGCTGGACTACTATTGAAATAATGCTATACGCCAACAGTTGGCACAAGTTTTTGGCATGGTTCACAGCCAAACAGGTTGACCCCTTATCTGCCCCCTTTCTTAAGTTTTGTTGTGTATCCTTACCCATGCCCAGGGGATTGTATGACACAACCACTCATGCCTAAACCATGCGCTCCTTAACAACGTGGTCAGAACAACAATTGTGTCTAAACCTTGCGTTCCTTTACCACGCAAGTCTTTACAACCACTTGCCTTAGAGAAAGTGCTGGACTTTGGAACAGTATAATTTACTATTCCCTCCAGTCCGCGCAACAGTAGGGAAAGCGTTGGACTTTAAAGTCCAACGCCGCTTTACCGAAGTCATGTCGTTGTAACGGCATGCGTGGTAAAGGAATGCGCGGTTAAGGCGCATTCGTTGTTCCGACCGCTTTGCAAATGCAACACGTTGTTTGGCTATTGTTGTAATTGGTGTTTCCCCCAGCAGGGCTCTGTAGTGGGCTCCCTAAAGGATTACTCATCTGCCATCTCCACTTTCCTGTAGCTGCCAGATCAACCTTCCCGGGTTCAAATACCCTATTGTAAATATGCTCCTTAAATGTCTCCAGCACATGTTTCCTCCAACTCCACTCGTAGTGCCATAACATGGCCTTAATTTGGTTCTTACTTTTCCGATGTGCCCTCCAGTTGAGCCGCTTCATGCCTGCCCTCTTAGGCTTCTTACCATTAAGACAGTGTTTCTGGTGGCAATTGCAACTGCCCAGGGGGTCAGTGAACAGCAGGCGCTGTCATCTCAGCCTTCATGTGTGTCTTTCTTTACAGACATGCTGGGCTTTGACTCGAGCGTCCTCCTTGCCCTAAGAGAGTCACCCCATTCCATGTAGGCCAGTCTATCACTTTGCCTTTGTTTTACACTTCACCTCATACCTCTAAAGAAGAGGAGAGACTACACCGGCTGGACCCAAAAAGAGCGTTGTCGTTCTCCCTTGACCGCACAAAACCGTTCCAGGTGGACAATAAAATCCTTGTGGAATTTGTCGGGCCATGAAAGGGAAGGCCATGCATAAACTGTCTCCTGATGGATCGTATTCTGCATTAAGAACTGCTAAGCATTGGCCAAGAAGCAGCCCTGGAGGGCTTGCGTTCTCATTCTACCAGAGCAAAGGCTGCAACCACTGTTAGCACGCAAAGTCCCTGTCTTGGACTTCTAGCAGCAGCAACATGGGCCTCGCTGCACATGTTCCACAAACACTAATGCCTGGACAGTCAGGTCCGTCGGAATGGGCACTTTGCCTGCTTGGCCCTGCAGGACTTTCTGGTTTTAATCATGTTGGCAGACGCACCTTGGTAAGGTATTGCTTGGGTATCTATTCTAAGGTAAGTAAACTGCAGCTAGAAGTCTCTATCAGATGAACAAGTTACTTCGCTCAATAACGCCTTATCTGGTAGAGACTCCATCTAGCCCCAGATTCCTTACTCGCACACCCATTTTCTCTGCTCTGCAAACTGATTTTATATTAAACGGCTGCTCCCCTTTTCAGGGCCCTACTTCCACACATCATTGGTCAGTGTTCTTCGTGGCTCCTCGCTTCTGACGTTGAAATTCGCCAAAAGAAACTGATGTCAGTGTGCTGGGGCTGGTGCCTATTAAAGCACAGTGCACGCCATTTCCAGCGCAGACAACACCATGCTGAGCCGAACTACTGCTCCTGAAAAATTTCTGGATTCAGTCAGATGCCCGGGGATAATTCTAAGGTAAGGAATCTGCAGCTAAATAGAGTCTCTACCAGAAAAGGCGTTACTGAAGGTCAGTAACTTGTTTTTCTTCCACAGGTACCCCTGGGCGCTGTGTGAAATCTCAGTACTATTCTCGCAGGACTTGAGGGACCTCCCATTGAACCCCTCCATTCATGCCCTCTTCAATTCCTCTCCTGGAAGGTCGACATTGCTATCACCTCACTCAGGTGTCCATGAGCTCCAAGCATTGACTTTGGAAGAACCTTTCTTTCAAGTTCAGAGGGAGAAGGTTGTCCTTCGTGCAAACCATAAGTTCCTCCCTAAAGTGCTCTCCCCCCTTCCACCCTAACCAGTTTATAGAACTCCCAGTTTTCTTCCCCCAACTGACTCCGTTGCAGAACGGGCTCTACATTCATTAGGCGTTGCTACATCTCCATCCTCACCCACCAAGCGGAATACTATCTAACAATCTAACAGTGGAGCCGATGAGCATGTGCATTACCAGCAAGAGGTGGAGTCACACTATCTTGTGACTCCAGAAGACTTTTTCAAAGAAAAACAACTTTCACATCTCCGAGCCCAGCACTAGATCACAGAACTAAACAGCACTCCATGCCACAAACCTATGTTTACCGGATAATTAACATTTCATTTTCATTCCTCCAAATGCTTTGATGTATAGTTGAATATTTTCACAATGTTATGCTTTCTGTCTTTATCCTATTTACATGTGGAAAGGCTGGTGTATTGTGGAGAGATAAGACACATTCTGCCTCAGTAGAGTCCATTCCAGAAGTCTTGGAAGACAATTCATCAGTGACAGAAGATTCCTCTTCCGTTCATGATATGGAGTATGTGAACCCAAGGGGAGTGAGGTTTACTCAGTCCTCCCAAAAAGAAGGTGAGTCATACATGCAAAATAACTTCAAAGCCAAACATTTATCATGTGCCTAGTGCTATGTAATAGATACTTTACTCATTTATTTCATCTTGGATTAGGCTCTTTTTAGAATTGCATAGTGAAAATCGGTTTTGGAATGTGTAACACTAAAGCATTGTTGCTACGGAATGTAAAGTTAAAAACAAAAGTGAGGTTCATGCAGGGTAGAGTTTCAGCTGTTTCTGTATTGGTGTTTTTAGGTACCTTTTCAAAGTGCCAATGGAAAAAAAGCAGACCTATACGGATATGCGAAAGAGAGTAACATTCTCAGGATCAAGCATCCTGTGAAATTGATACTCAGCAGCTGCCTAAGTATGATACCATTATAGTACCTGGAGCTGTTCATTGGGAGGGTGGGATGTCATTCTTTCTGGCATCTAAAGCGTAGCCATAGTTTCCCCATGTTTTCAATAATTAATTGGGCAGTGTATTTTTGTCTCTTGTGGTAACATCTACATGAGAAGGCCCAATTCCTAATCCACTGGATCAGTGAGTTTAGGAAACCATCCATGTAGGTTTCACACTAATGCAATAACTAACACAATAACTCAGGTGTAGTAGGGTGGACGACATATTTTGGAATCTGTGGCAGCAGGGCAAAATATAACCATACAGGGGATTCTGCTCTCAAAAAAAGTCATATTGATAACAGGCTCTAGCTCATAATGGGTTCTGCCTTGAATTCCCTGTTGGAATGTATGATATTTGTGTCAGTGTATCTGTTCTGAACCCCGAGCAAATCCTACCTCAATGTCAGTGAAACTGGATCACATTTTCTATTCAAATTCTCCCTCCTTAATTGGTAGCCCGACAGTGGTAACTTACAGCGCTGACACCCATTGACAGTCTATGTAGGAATAAGCATGTCCGACTTCCGGTAACACCTTTCCATATGTCCCTTGTCCCTTTTGAGGGAGGGCTCTAACATTTGGTTGTCCCGGGGATTTTTTTCCCCAGCTGATGCCTCACTTGACATAGTGCCAGGCGCTCCATCCTCTAAATCCTCATTGGTCTATTAGTTCATCATGGGAAAAGCCCTGACTCTCTGGAGATATCTCCTCATCTATGTCTTCTCTGCTCTCTGACACTTAAGTTGGGTTTGGGAAAGCACAGGCCCAAGAAGGTTAACCATTAAAAACCTCATACTGTCTGAGAACAAGTCACCACTAACTGTTGAAAAGATTCCAAACCTTACACACATTACATTTTCTGCAGGTCACAACAATCAAATTAGAGCAATCTATGGGGTCCATTACGATGGCGGGCGGATGAAGTCCGCCCGCCACCGCAGCGGAATGCGGGACCGTTCGCAAGTGGTGCGGCGGTGGCAAGCCCTATTCACAGCATTGTGGCGGGCGGTGCTCACCGCACCGCCCGCCACAATGCTGTGAATGCACGTCTTGCATATGTATGCACAACGTGACAGGCACCGCGCGGTGCCTGCCACCTTGTGCATACATATGCAGGGGTATGGTACCCCCCATGTGCACCCCCCACCCCCCAACTTCCTGGGGGCCAACTATGGGCCCCCAATAGAAAAGACCACATGCCTTTCCGTGGCGGCGTTGCCGCCACGGAAAGGCACATCCCCACACGTATCCTAATATGGATGGCGGTGTCTGTTAGACACCGCCACTATATTAAAACCTTTTCCGCCCGGTCGACTTGTGGACCGGGCGGAAAAGCGGCGGACGGTCTTCCCGAAAATGTGTGGCGGGTGGAGGAAAATAGCGGGCGGATCGCCCCCGCCATACGGGCGGTGGCGATCCGCCCGTTATCATAATGGGCCCCTATGTTAGTGTTCCTGAAACTAGACCTGTGTGATTGTTTCTGGAGTAGGAATATTTTTTTAGGAAATAGTTGTATTCATTTTCACTGCAACATTACAATAAAGATCAGATACAGTACTGTATGGCTATAAAAGAGAAAAGAGTTGAACACGGATATCATCTGCCAGGCTACAGAGCACCTCGAATCTTAGAATACATACGTCTTACAGGGACTCTTAAGAAGCGTCTGTAAGAAAGTGGCTCTGTATATACTGAACCAAAGTAAGGTTCAGTGTGCACAGAGTCCACAGTCCCCAGAGGTTTGGCAGAGGCTAAAGTTAGATATAACCTTACTCTCTAAAGTGGTAGCTTGGTCGAGCAGTAAGGCAGTATCAGAGGACAGTGTAAAGCATTTGTTGTGTCATAAGGTTTCTGCACATACACAGAGCTATGCACAGGAAAATGGGACCCCGGAATACAGTGGTTTGCCACCATATACCGTAGCACCCAAAAACCCCAACCCAACTAGCTTAGCATCCCATTAGCACCCAAGTACTAATATTTGGACAACCCAGAACACGGTATCTTTATCTCAGGACTCACTGAAGCAAGAACACTCTTTCGCCACTCACTCGTACTTGTTCACAAGGTGCGTAGGAAGAGACACTGGATAGGTTAAAATGTTTATTCCAACTTACGTGCTCTAATGTACAGTACACGTGTCAGTACTAATAGCATAATGCATATGACTAATATAAGCAGCATGGTTACAATTCCATAGAATACAAACGGGGAAAGCATCTCAGAGCTCAGTGGATAAACGTATAAATAACATTACCACCCTCCCCTTGCAGTAAGATAGTTTATTATAATAATAGAAGACCTCTGGGCTTTGACTAGCGAACCCCCATACCTCAGTCTCTAGATGCAGAATTACATCAGCAGGACATCATAGCTCTTCTCACTGTAAGGGATTTCTCCAAGTGTGTTAAGCGCTAGCAAAACCACAGTATTAAAAGCATATCAAATTCTTCATGGCAATTGCACATAATGTTATGTCTGGGTGCGCGAGACTGGCCATATCAGGAAGACCAAAATATATTGTTATGCGACCTTGTACATGTTTGTGCAGACTGAGCCCAAAAAGGTGAACAACAGAAAACGCAGACAGTGCAAAAGAACTTGGCACGAGCAAAAGGCGAGGGAGGCTCGGCTCAGTGTAACGTGCGCAAAGAAAAGCAGCATGGCAGCCAGGCCCAGGCCAACATAACAAGGCAGGTAACAATCCACAAGACACCCTCCCCTGGACAGTCCGGCGGCCAGGACAGAGGCACAGCAGAGGAAAAACACAGCCGTTGGAACACAGGGAGCGCCCAAACGGCGAAAGGCAGGTCAATCCATGAAAGTGTAAGTGCAGAAAAAAGCCATGCCCTCTAAGAGTTCATCATTGGAATCGTCAAAAAACATAGATGCCATCCAATCCATGAGATCAAAAGAGCAGGAATGCTCCTCAGCAAAAGGAGCATCCAGAAGCAATGCGGGACAGCTTGCGTGATAATTGAAACAGCTTCGTTGTAGGAGATCCTGGGCAGCCGCCCAGATATCCCATTGCGCCAAAATCCCCAGTGCAGCCGCACGCGCCATACAGCCAGCGACGGAACAGTCCTGCTCATGGGCCTCTAAGGGACCCATCAACTGAACAAAATCCGGAACAGACAATGACGAATTGGAGAGGCAATAATCCAGAGTCCAGGTGAAAGGACAGCGGACACAAGTCATCACAGGTTGCACGCAAGTGAAATACGCAAAGCGAAATGAAAGAGTATATGACACACTCAGTGTTGCCAATGGCAAGACACCAAAACCGGCCAAAAGGCGCTCACGGAGCAGCTGGAGGCGTTCTGGATCGAGCAGGTCCCATCGGGGAGCAGCCATTGCGCAGAAAGCAAATTAAGAGCAAGACACCAGCCGCTAAAGCGAGGATCAATGGGAAACCGCCAAAGACACTGGAAAATATAGAATGTATGAAAGCCGGGATGACACCAAAAATAGTTTGGAAGGAGGACACCAAGCCCGACCCAACGACCTTAAAAAAGTGTACTAGGCCTTCAGTGTTAGATGCGTTAAAAATACGATGTATTAACTCCCCAAAATGTTGGGGAGATTAGTGTTTAAAAGGGCCTGTATTTCACTGTGGGTACTCGCCACCTGGAGAATGAATGTCTCCCGGGCGGACGTGAGCATAACTTCCTCGTTTAATAATAGTGCCTTTATTCTGCTCAGTCTATTGAAATCTGCTTCCATGGTAGGGATGGAAGGCCAAATAGAGATATCAACCCTGCCGTGAGGGGGAGGAAACAGCACATTTTTGCAGCAGACAACCCTGTGCGAAACTGTTACAATGTAAGGAATGCCAGCCTGCAGGCCACAACAGTTTTCGTTATTTAAGAGTAAATAACTGCCATTGGAAAGGAGAGTGAAAGTAGGTGAAATAACAGGAGCAGGAATACCTTTCAGCACACAAGCAAGATTAGGAGAGGAAACGCTACATGAGCCATGCAATTTAATGTGGTTACAAATAAGCGAATGACCTATAGTCGAGTCGCAGTACTCCCCCGTGAGAAAGACTTCCTTGCCGTCCCGAAGGCATTTATACATGAAAGGCAAGGACCAGAGTTCATGCAGGAAAGCACTGCCCAATGGCCGGTAACGGCCCACAGGATAATGTTTCATGCACGAGTCAAATTCAAACAAGGAAAATGGTAAAGCTATAACCCCATGGACTAGCCATACAGCAGAATCGAGTTCTGCAACAGAGAACGGCAAAGGATCCACCTTTTCGATATGTAATAGAGTGTAAGTTGCATCCTTCATGGACATAAATTGCTGTTTGTCAGTTAAGTTAAAAGGTAGAAATAAGGCAGAGGTGTTCAAAAAATGCCAAGGCACTTTACCTAACTTAAGTGTTTGTAAAGTCCATGCAAACTGCATAACTGAGCGCAATTGATTCTGACCATGATATAACACAGAAACATCATCTTGTACAATATCAACAACAGAGGACACAATATTCTCTAAAGTGTAAATGCGAGAAGACAGGGTATTAATACTATTGTCAACAACAGCAAGCACCTTTTCCAAATTTGCTTGATCTATTTCCCGAAGACGGGAAGCAGCTTCCATTTGTGATAGCTTCCAGAGTTCATTATATGTCTCATAAATGAATCTTTTAGGTCGGGGACCACGAGGTCCCAAAACAAAGTCGGACAGATCAATATTGCCTGTAAGGAGGGACAAATGTTGTTTAACAGAATCAAGGGACGAATGTTGCAGCCATTGTTTGCATAATTTACCAACAGAGTATGTAGTGACAGTACGGGCATCAGTAAACCTCGGATCAGGCCTATTCTGTGTGTAGCTAGCACCAGTATCATGAAAACGCATTTGACATGCATTAGATGATATAGGCCATACTAACCAGGGTGACTGAACCAGCTCAGAAACATTAAACGAATTATTTTGTAACATTGCCTGCAGGGACACGAGGGACATATTGAATCGTGAGCTTTCATTTGGAAAACTCGACAGGGATGGTATTGATGGCGTATTCAATTGTTTAGTGGTTGCTAAGCCCCAACATGTAGTCTGATAGATGGAAGCATTTATGAACATAATTTGGGTAGGGATGAGGCACGCACGATGCAACGCCTCGGTTCCCTGTACCTGCCATGGCTTGGAGCCCCAAATAGATTTTAAATCCACTGTATTATCCCAGTACTCATAACCACCCACAGCTAGGGCACTCAGAAAGGAACCTGAATATAGCAATTTGGTGTGTGTCAACATAATTTTCTGAGTTGATGTGTTATTAAGTCTAAAATAATAGGATGCAGGGTTCGACCGATTAAAATCAGTAAAATAATTAAACTTATTTCGAAGAGTTTGAGAGCTACCTGGCAAGGGGTTTGGACAATGTTCCCATTGGGTAAAGTTAACAGAACTACGCAGGGCACTGGGCTTATGGAGAAAATGATTACCCCAATGTTGGTAACAATACAAATCGGCATAATTAGCAGAATTCATATATAAATCTTCAGCATTAAAAGATGCATAATATTTTAAATCGGCAAACAATGCTTCAACGGCATGCACATCCCAATCATCAGAATGAATATTATTTTGTACTACATCACCCATTGAAACACGAAGGACATTAGGTACATTAATAATTTCCGTCGGACCATGGATTTGATAGTTCACTGCATCCCATACGATGCCATCAGCAACGGGGAAAGCTGAAATGTTCACAAATGTGTGGTCACGCTTCATGATGTGAGACGAGGAATGAGGAGCCAAAGTTCCAGAAACATAGTCTACAGCAGAGCGTTCAGGTAAATAGTGACCATTAATTAGTAGAAAAAACACTGTGACAAAGCCAATGGACATGAACAAAAATATCAAGAAAAGTACCAACCAAATGTATGTCCAGGGGGGAATCAAAAAATTGTCTCTAAACCAGGATACAAAAATACTGAACTTGGATGGGACTTTTGAAGAAGTGGAATCCGAATCAAAGGAATAACGAGTCGGGCCAAGTGGCGTTGTTGGTAGATGCGCTACCGATTCAGATGCAGGATAAGTATACTCGTCCTCGTCGATAGTAGTGGTGAGTTGGGGATCAATTGTAGTTTCAGGCAAAGTAGAGGATTCAGGCAAATCAACCATCTCAATTACAGCATCAGCGATCGTTCGTGTAGATGGGCCAAGAACATATGTCCGATAAATGGCAGGACAAGAGACCGCTGGTGTGACACTATTCAGGATCGGCCAGGCGCTGTAGCTTGACATTTTCAACTGAGATGTATCTGTTCTCTTTGCGACCAGGAAGCGGTGGTAAAATGACTGTACGTGTTCCCTTCAAGCCCAGAACTGGAACCGGTGCACGAAAAGAGGGGCCAAATTCTTTTTGTTTTCAACCTTCTCTCGAACCAGTTCTCCAATCTTTGGAAGCCAGCCGGCTACCGGAATCTGCAACGCAGGATCTGTGGCTGAAGGTAAATGTGTAGTTGCAAGTTTGTCTCGGGCTTCTTGTAAGTCCTGTAACATAGCAGAATGGTTATCTACATCAAACTTGGCGGATTGCGCCGCGATGTCTGGACCCTCAAGGTCAGGCACAAACATTCTTATGCCAAAGAGCATTTCGTATGGGGTCCGCCCACCCAGAGGTCTTCTAGGGAGATTATTAAGTGCACGCTGAACGGTATACAAATGGGCCAGCCAGTTCCTGCCAGTACCTAAAACCCTAGCTGTTAAGGATTGCTTTAAGTCACGGTTCATTCGTTCAACGATAGAGTTGCCCTCAGGCCTATACGGAGACGAAAATTTCACCCGCACCCCAAGCGAAGCCATTGCATCCTTGTAAGCCCTAGAGGCAAACGCTGGACCTTGGTCCGAATGGAAGGTGCCGCATGCGAAAATTCCCACAAAGACACGCAAATCCCTGATTACATTTCGGGCGTCAGCACTCCGTTGTGGCCAGACCCAGAGAAACCGTGTGCACGAGTCCACTGCCACTAAGATGTATTTATAAGCAGTGTCTGATGAGAATGGACCGCAGTGATCCAAGTAAACACACCCAAAGGGTCTGTTAGCAATGCAGAGCGGTGTTTGTGGTGGACGTGTTACCGTGGAAGGCTTAATCTGTTGACAAACGTCGCAAGAAAGCACAAAAGCACGGGTGTCTTTATATAACCCACGCCACCAATAACGCTGCTGCAAGATGGAAACCGTAGCTGATACACCTGCATGAGCAGAAGCCATGCCTTCGTGTGCAGCTGATATCAAGGCACTCCTGCGGTCCGCGTTGGGGATCAGCCGATCTCCAACGTCAGGTATAGTTACATAAGGAACCTGATCGGGACTTAATGCGTAAGAATACTTGGAAGGGAAACCTGTAGGGTAATTATTACCTTCCTTGGTTGCAGCAATAGCTGCTAAAATAACAGGGTCTATTTTAGACATGGACCTGGTAACCGCTGCTACTGAACACGTGACTACTGCTGAACGGGCAGCTTCATCTGCCAGATCGTTACCAATAGCGTGTGCGCCCACCCGCTGATGGCCTAAGGTGTGAACCACCTGTGTGAGGGGGCAGACGTTGTTGCAATTCTGCCACTCGAACCCAAAGCATTTTATGCTTAATTGTGCTCCCTTTGCGTCCTTGTAGTCGTTTTTCGACCAGAAAAACAGATTGTCATTGTAAGATTGTACACAGTAAAAAGAATCACATACAATAAGAGTGGTCTCATCCTGAGAAGCGAACTCAAGCGCAAGTAGCAATGCATGCAGCTCGGCCAATTGTGCGGTACTATCTCCAAGTGTGCGAGTATGCACTACAGTGGATTTGAACTTGCCATCCACAAAGGATCCCGCAACAATAGCACATGCAGCAGAATAAGCGTGCTTGGACCCAGTGGCCGGTTGCGCCGAACCATCGGTGTAGATCACACATTTGTAATCCTCAAGCGGCAGTAAAAACAAAGGAGGAGGATGAACGAATTCATACTGTAAATACTCCTGAGTCTGAAGAGAAGAATCAAAGACAAAAGTGACGTCCGAAGACGTCAAGGATGTAGCCCATTGTATCCAACGGGGATGCATTGCTTTTGAGTTCGGTACACTTGCCTTTGTTACTGCCTCTAGGGCAGGACAGGGTGTTACCACCAGAATCCGCTTACCCTGTGCCAGTGCGCGTTCTTTTAGAATCGCCATTTGCACTGCAGTCAGAACTTTTTCAACAGATGTAAAGCGCAATTCAGCGGAAGTGTACAGATGTGACTTGTATGCGATGGGTACTGTATCACCTTCATTAAAGGTTAAATAGGTGAATCCCACCGCCCCGGAATAATTCTAATCACCAGGTTTGTGTGGTTATCACGAGTCAAAAGATATTTAGACTCCAAAAGGTCTGTCTGCAAAGACTGCAGAATTGAGGTGTGCTCAGGCAGCCAGCAAGACCTTGAATAAGTAGGTTGTATCAAAGCATACAAAGGCTTGATACGCTGGGCATATTCGGGAATGTAAGTACGCCCGAAATTCAGGAACCCCAGCAAAGACTGAAGTTTCTTCAGAGTATTTGGGGGCACAAGTGTGCACATTTTTCCAAGAAATGGGGGCTAAGCCCTTACCTTCGTTATTGAGCTCATAGCCCAAGAACAGAACGGTAAATTCAGCTATGTGTGACTTAGCAAAGTTAAATTTGTAACCCTGCTCCGCAAATTCAAGAATAATGCGGTCCACACGGGACAGATGCTGATATAACTCGTCGTCTGTCAGATAGATGTCATCAACGTACGAACATGCGTCTTGATCAATGTCATTTAACAAAGAAACAACACGGGCGGCGAATATACCCGGACTATTTTTATAGCCCATGGGTAATCGCCGGAACTGGAATAATTTACCACCGGATGTGAATGCGGTCCATTGACCACTCTCCGGGGCTAGGTTGTGCGTGTAGAAACCGTTTGAAAGGTCAAGTGTCGTTTTGTATTTTTTACGAACAAGACTGTCTACAAGCGCAGAACTGTGTGTATTTTGCACCGCAAAGTTCCGACAATGAGTATTTAAATGCCGGTAATCCAAAACTAAGCGGTACGATCCATCGGGTTTAGAAACCACGAAAAGGGGATTGTTCATAGGTGATACGCATGGTTCAATTACTCCCTGATATTCCAACTGTGTCAGAATTTCGGAGACGGGGCCTTTTGCCTGCCGTTTGATGGGATATTGGGGTTGTGGCTGCGGTAGTGACCGCAAAGGTATTGCATGGGGAGGTGACTCTTCATCCCATCCCACATGGTTGCGGTATAACGCTGGTGCCAGGTACACAGCCCACTCAGCTGCAAGTGCTTCAGCTTTGTCTTTTGGGACATGCCTTGAAAAGCTTGGAAGGATTACCCCCTCTCCTTTATGTGCAGCTAAAACGAATGGGGGTGGCCAATCCACCTCTGCTAACAAAATGTCATATGAAGAGGTTAGATTTTCCCAAAAAATCCCTTTTATTTCACGCGGTATGTCACCTTCAATTTGCATGACTATATTATATAGTCTGTCAGGGGGTGCCACTCTCGTGTCAGCTGTCTCTACAGTAACGAATGTTTCAGTTGCTGTCGCCTCCATATGAGGACGTAGCGCCTCCCGCACTATGGTAACTTCCGCGGCGCTGTCTAGGAGGGTCACTGCCCACGTCCAATTCTGGAGTCTCGTTCTCACGGTCTGAGGCATATTTCGCTGTGACAGCGGCAACCTTTTTCTTCTGAAAATGCGGTCGAGGAAGATGAAAATCTTCTGCTTTCCCTCTGACTTGTTGTCGAGGTTGGTCTCGCTCCTGGGGAGCCTCTCGGCCCCTTCCTCTATCTTGCCGTCCTCCTCCACCAGCCTGTGACGACGTCTGGGCCTGTGAAGAACGAGGAGAACGCGTATCAGAGCTCTGAAACCTTTCTGGTGATTTAATCCTTGACCTATCACGTAAATCATAAGTACGTTCAGAAGAAACCGAAACTGGGGAAGCGCCTCTCGACCCCGGCTTCTTTTGTTGCTTACCCTGTTTTTCTGTCTCCAACTCTTTTTAGTGAAGACTGGTTTATCATCTTTCTCAGATGCACTTTTTGTTTGTATAACTTGTGATTGCGATTGAGTTTGCATTTTTACAAAAGGCTTGTTGCCTAGGCTATTTCTTCCAATTGTTTTATAAGCCCGGGCTATTATTTTCGGTAATTCGCGAGGCCTGTCCAACTCTGGGACCAAAGCCAAAGCATTCGCTACTTGAAAGTTCATAGCATCGCCCTTGACATTTCCAAGGATCAGCTCAGCTACTACATCAAACACTCCCACTAGTCTCATCCCTAATTCCACAGCCGCTTCAGGGCCATGTTCATCCTGTACTTTTTAATTACAGAGGGTAGAACCGTCATGGAAGGAGTTCCAAAACATTTTGAATAAACTGCTGCGAATACCTTACCCCAGTTTTCACATGATGTCAAATCGGGGATTATGTCTTTTGGCAAACTTATCGTGAGGATGCGGTGTTTATCTACTGGGGATGTATGTGGAAACACTGCTTCTATCTGATCGAACTTTTCTGCAAGCCAGTAAGGATAATCGTCCTTATTTTGTGGACGTTTGCCCATCACAGAATTTACCATGACAGGACTTATAGTCACTCCAGCTGCAATAGCTGGTTGGCCTGCGACTACAGGAGCAGCTCCATGGAGGCTACCTGTAACGTATGTCACCAAGGCTCGATGCACTCGCACCAATTCGGTATGCATAGTGCGCAATTCCATAAGCGGTAATGCCAGATAATTCGGATGTGGGGTATACCCGGCCAATACAGGCCAAGTGGCCCCCTGAATTGACAAGGGGCCTAAACGAACTGCGGTAGTTGGTTGTGGTAGGGCGCCATTGAACCAAACACGGTGCTGCCAAGCCGTGAGAGGCACTTCAAGAACAGTATAGGGTCGATAGGCAGCAGGAACAGCGGTGGGCTTATATTCATGAAACAGCTTATCACCTGCATCCACCGCTTCAAAAGTGATCCAAGTGTAAAACACTTCAAAGTGATAAGCCGCATCGGCTTGAACCACAAAGACCAACTCGACCCCAGTATCGGGCACTCCATACACAGCTAAGTGATCTCGGAGTGCTCCTCGACTATGTGCAGCTATCGCCACACCAGCCATAACTAAACAATTATATTTGACAACCTAACAGGGAGCACAAAATGGGTTTTTTAACTTACCTTTTTTAATAATATCAAGCTTGAAAGAACCTATAAAACATTCAATATAGGAGGTATCACCGTCACATACGCCTCCGGAAGCGTACGCGAGGGGTTTGTGGACAAGCACAAGTACTACTCAAGCGTCTCGCAGATAAGCTGCCCCACGTTGGTCGCGCCATGTCATAAGGTTTCTGCACATACACAGAGCTATGCACAGGAAAATGGGACCCCGGAATACAGTGGTTTGCCACCATATACCGTAGCACCCAAAAACCCCAACCCAACTAGCTTAGCATCCCATTAGCACCCAAGTACTAATATTTGGACAACCCAGAACACGGTATCTTTATCTCAGGACTCACTGAAGCAAGAACACTCTTTCGCCACTCACTCGTACTTGTTCACAAGGTGCGTAGGAAGAGACACTGGATAGGTTAAAATGTTTATTCCAACTTACGTGCTCTAATGTACAGTACACGTGTCAGTACTAATAGCATAATGCATATGACTAATATAAGCAGCATGGTTACAATTCCATAGAATACAAACGGGGAAAGCATCTCAGAGCTCAGTGGATAAACGTATAAATAACATTACCACCCTCCCTTGCAGTAAGATAGTTTATTATAATAATAGAAGACCTCTGGGCTTTGACTAGCGAACCCCATACCTCAGTCTCTAGATGCAGAATTACATCAGCAGGACATCATAGCTCTTCTCACTGTAAGGGATTTCTCCAAGTGTGTTAAGCGCTAGCAAAACCACAGTATTAAAAGCATATCAAATTCTTCATGGCAATTGCACATAATGTTATGTCTGGGTGCGCGAGACTGGCCATATCAGGAAGACCAAAATATATTGTTATGCGACCTTGTACATGTTTGTGCAGACTGAGCCCAAAAAGGTGAACAACAGAAAACGCAGACAGTGCAAAAGAACTTGGCACGAGCAAAAGGCGAGGGAGGCTCGGCTCAGTGTAACGTGCGCAAAGAAAAGCAGCATGGCAGCCAGGCCCAGGCCAACATAACAAGGCAGGTAACAATCCACAAGACAGTTGTACACACTCAGTCAGCAAATGGTCTCACACACTCAAGAACTGAACTCTAGGCCAATGGTTTGTATAAAAAAATATATACTTGTTTTATTTTAGAACCAACAATAGGTATCAAAATATACTTTCTCTGAATGAGATGCTTGGGATAAATACTTTCAATAGGCAATAGACTTTTGAATGCAATGGTTACAGATGTTGCAATAGGCAACACAATTTCAAACACAATTTAACATTGAGCTCAATGGGAATTTCTAGTTAAATGCAATAGATTACTTTTTGGATTACTTTTCTTACCACAGGACTGGATCCTAGATTCAGTCCTGGGACATCTCCTGTAAACAGTTGAGTAAAAACGTTTTGGTTACAGTTGTGATTTTTAAGGAATATTATTGTATTTTAAAAGTTGGCACTTAGAAGCTTTTTCACATGGAATCACCAATGTAATCCTATGGGAGGAAATTCACTTAGCAAGTAAGTAGTGTTATCGTTACTTTTTCTTACTCCGTGTTGGATCCTGGATCCAGCACTGGTGCATCTCCTGTAAACAATTGAAAAAATGCGTTTACGTCACACAGGCGATTTTTAACGAATATTTGTAAGTTTGCAAAATCGATACTTAGAAACTTTTTCGGCCAAAGCCAGGCAATGTTATCCTATGGAAGGAAATTCACGTAGCAGGTAAGTAGTGTTATCGTTACTTTTTCTTACTCCGTGTTGGATCCTGGATCCAGCACTGGTGCATCTCCTGTAAACAATTGAAAAAATGCGTTTACGTCACACAGGCGATTTTTAACGAATATTTGTAAGTTTGCAAAATCGACACTTAAAAACTTTTTCGGCAAAAGCCAGGCAATGTTATCCTATGGAAGGAAATTCAAGTTACCGGTAAGTACAGTTATGATTACTTTTCAGGGTCAGTGCTGGGCACCAAGATCCAGCACTGGGATCTCTCCTGATAACAGGTAAGTAAATTCGTTTTCGTAATTTGGTAGATTTTAGAAGAATATTTTAAAATTTCAAAACTCCACACTTAGAAGAATTTCCAAGTGGAACCAGTCAATGCTACCCTATGGAAGAAAAGTGAGTTATCGGCTTCTGGGTAAGTACTCGACTGGCAGAGTTAAGGTTCTGGGCATAGACTCAGGGTTCCCCCAGGGTCGGGTAAGTACAGTTGTTACACCCTCAGCGGCACAGGGGCGGCCGGGTGCAGAGTGAGTAGGCCCAATGTTATCCTATGGGAGGCAGGGGGCCTTTGGTTGGTGGCTGCTGGCTAGCAGGCCACGCGGCTGTGGGAGCAAAGCTCCTGGTCACTTACTCAGGGCAAGTGGGGAAGTCAAACAGGGTAGTTGGTGCACCCTCAGCGGCACTGGGGCGGCCGGGTGCAGTGGGCTGTTGGGCCGTCGGGCGCCCAATGGTTTTCAATGGGAAAGCTGCGTGACGAACAAAGACTGCAAGCTCGGGACGGTGATTCTTCAGGTGCGACCACCACTTCGAGAGGTAAGTTGGGAAGCTGTGGGAAGGGTAGGCACCCAGGAGTTGGGCACAGGAGGCCGTGGGGCGTCGGGTGCAGGGGTGTCTTTAGGCGTCGGAAACCTTACCCTCGGCTGGTCGCGGTTGGAGGGGTCCCTGGTTCTGAGGCTGCAGGCGTCAGGAGCGTCGAGGAGGGTCCTTGGGTGCTGGATTCCGGGTCACAGTCGCCGGGGGGACGTCCTCGTGGTATTTGTCCACTCAGGCACAGGCCGGGCTCGGCGGGTGCAGAGGGTGCAGGATTCGCGGTTCCTGGTTGGCACCAGGGGTTGTTGCTTGCTTTGAGCAGTACCACTGCTCTTGGGAGTCCCGGGTAGTTAGTCACAAGGCAGTCAGGTCCTCCGGGGTTTGTGAGGTTGCTGACCACTGGAGATGCCGGGGTTTAGCAGGAGCAGGTTCGAGGGTCGACAGGCCGGTAGGGCTGGGGCCAAATCAGTTGGTGTCTTCCTCTTGTGAGCAGCTGCACGGCAGGTCTTCTTGTTTCTTGTTCTTCTTTCTTGTTAAGGAATCTGGAACTAAGGAAGGAAGGTTCAGGGTGCCCCTAAATACTAGATTTAGGGGCGTTACAGGTAGGTAAAGGGCAGGGACCAATGGGTCCCTTCCCTGGGGTGGGTACACCCCCTATCCTGCCACTCTCCAGTGGGAGGGGGGCAGGAGCCTAGTCCTGATTGGGTAGGGCTCCCCATCTTCAAGATGGCGAGAGCCCGGAGATGTGCTTCACCTCGCCTCCCCCACCTGAGGGGTGGGGTTGGCAGAGGCTGGCACACCCCCTTTCCTCCCTTGGTGTTTCCCACCAGTCTTCCCGCCAGAGTGGGGGCTAGAACCAGTGGGGACCAGTTGCTGAGTACAGCAAGTGGTCTGGGGAAGCTCACAAAAGCGGAATGCCTTTGAAGCTTCCCCCTGCCCATCCTGGAGGAGGAGGCTTAGCACCTCGCCCAGGACGTGCATTGTTGCAGGCCTGGGAGAGCGGATGGCTCTCTACCCAGGGGTCCAGCAACATGTCTGCTGGGTGGCAGCCTAGGCAGCCCCTCAGACAGGACATGGATTGTAGGTTAGGTTCAGGGGGCAACTCTAAGTTGCCCTCTGTCGTGCATTTTACATTAAATCCCACACTGGCATCAGTGTGGGTTTAATGTGCTGAGAAGTTTGATACCAAACTTCTCAGTCTTCAGTGTAGCCATTATGGTGCTGTGGAGTTCGTAATGACAACCTCCCAGCACCATATGCTCTTAATGGCATCACTGCACTTACAGTGCCCAGGAATGGCCCTGGGTACTGTAGGGGCACAGGGCTCATGCACATGTGCCCACACCACTGGCATAGTGCACCCAGCTAGAGGGGTGACTGAGGTATGCCAGGGCAGTGTGTTTGTGGGCTTGGCACACAGGGATGTGTGCCATGTCGACTCTCTGTTTAGTTCTGCACCAAGACACTCAGCCTGCAAAGGCAGGGTGTGTGTGTCAGGGTACAGGGCCTCGAAGGGTGGCACAATAAGTGCTGCAGCCCTTAGGGGCCTTCTCTGGTCACAGTGCCCTGGGTACCTAGGGTACCATTTACCAGGGGCTTACCTGTGGCCAGATATGCCAATTGGGTTTAGGCTGTAATGCAGTTTTAGGGAAGGAACACAGGCCCTGGGCACCTGATTGGCAGGAGCCCAGGGCACACTCTGTCGAAGTACATCAGCAATTCAGCAAAAAGTGGGGGGCATACCATGCAAGAAAGATGGCACTTTCTCACAGCGTCTGTCAGTGACAACAGATCATTGAGTGCCTGACCCCTCTCTTGCACCCCCAATACATCTTTCCCCATTCTCTGAGATCTTCAAGCTTGTCATATGCACAGACCTTTACTATGTAGAGTTTTTTTTAAACTTTATTTGATTTTCAGAAAGAAAGAGAACATTCCAGCAGTGCATGCAGCATGTACAAAATACAGTCTCTTTTGTGTTCACATTACATTAATATAGTACCATGATGTCAGTGTAAGCAGCATTTTTAACACACAATCAATAATCCACATGCCTTGTACACAGGCTCACTGTTTAGTCCAGCGGGTCTTATAACATTTTCTTATTTTTAAAACAATATATAATTCCAGTATATTAAAACACCCAAACTATCCCGATCCGACACCGCCCCTAAGCATGCTTGTCAGCCTTCTACATATTAGCGTTGCTTTTATTCAACCGACTCCCACTGTATGGGTAGTATCGTCTGCAGCTTTTTTCAGCAAATACACTTTGTATGGCCTGTGAGAAGTTGGCCTGGTATATGCTGTCCACTAATTAAAGTGGGCACCTTGCACCAGTCCAAACGACCCTTATTGATGATTAGGTTAAAGACCACCTTTATTGAAAGCTATCCTAGTGGTAGCTATGGAGAGCAGCCTTCAGGCTAAGTCTCGAAGGAATGTAAAGCAGCTTGTTTTACCAGATCATAACCTCCTGAATGACCAAATGAAAGGAGAACCACACAAGGAATATATAAAATATATGTATTTATTACTAAACACTCTACTAACCTCTTTATGAGATTAGAGAACAAAGCACACAATATTAAATCACTAGAACAACAGTAAATAGCACAATACACAGCGGGCTCCAGGGGGAGACCGAACCATATACTAAGAAAGTGGTATAAGAACCACGACTTGACTAGACAGTGCCTAGAGCACGTAGAATCGCTGGGACCTCAAGGAACCACCCAAGGTAGTGACACAGGGGACCCACGGAGGACGGGTGCAGTGTGGGAACACAGACGCGAGCTCCGTACAACTCTATGAGAAAGTCGCGGTTGGAAATTTAAAGATTAAGGACACTTAGGAGAGGACTTTAAGCAAACCCAGCTAAACATAGAAGGTTCTAAGGCCAGCACCCTTGAGAGTACCGAGGTACCCGTGTTACCTATCCCAGAGGAGCCGGGTGCATAGGGGTCAAGTGGTGTCAGAAACCCTCGTCGTTTTCAATGGCGTAATGCGAAAAGGTACTGCTGCCGTGGAGAAGAAAAGTGTCCGGTGTGATCCAAACCTGGATCGGAGATGAGAAGAACCTGAAAGCAGAGGGGACAAAGTCTGGGTCACTTCACGTGACCAGGAGCGGAGCAATCGAATGCCCACCGATGTCGGGTGCTTCAGGTGAGATGAGGTGAAGCTTGACTCTGCAGCCACGGGGACCAGGAGACGACGACGACCACAGTCCGGATTCGAGCTGTCCCACGAAGGATGTAGAGTGCTGGGGGGGTCAGTGTCCGGATTGGACACCAACAAGCCTTGGCAACGGCAACCCACGCGGTCAGAGGAAAGATGCTTCTGCGAGGACCAGCAAGGTCCTGGGGACTCTCCAAGGGATGGAGAGTCCGGGCACGTCTGGAGCAACCAGGGAAGCCCACTGAAAGTTAAAGTTGCCTTCTCAGGGACCCACAGGCCAACGGACCAGGGATCGCGAAGGGACCTAGAGCTGAATCACTAAATGCCAGCCCACGGAACACTCGTGGAGTGTAGGCCGGAAATCTTCAGTGGAATTACTGCTCGGGGTCAGGACTACAAGTAGCCCAAAGCACAGCTTCAGGGATCGCCGAAAAGCATATGCTGCTGCAAATGTACACGGTACCCAGGGGTACGGGTTTCACGGTCCCCACGAGGGATACGGGCCTCAGAATTGCTGAGAGCGCAGATCGACCTCGGAGACCTCGGGAACCCATCTCCTGTGTTGCAGAAATCTTCGGAGTCCTTCGGGAGCTTCGTAGATGCAAACCGGTCAGATGCGTTTAGGTGCCTGCTCAGCAGGGGAGTAACTCCTTTACTCCAAGGGAGATTCTTCAGTCGTCCAGCAAAGTGTAGATCGTCGAAGGTTACTTGGTTTCTGTAGCAGAGTTTAGTCCAGGTAATATCTAAAGTCCTGTAGTCAGGCGTTCCTACTTTATACCCAAGGAAGGGGTGGGACAAACTCTGGGGACCCACCTATGGGAGGGTCAGGACAGCGGGGTGGCTACACCCATGTCCTTTGTCCAGTTTCGCGCCAGAGCAGGAGCAAATGGCTCCTGCAACCGGTTTGAGCTGGACTATGCACAGGGACACCAAATGTGCCCCCAGTGCAGACATCAAAGCACTCTGAGAGTGCACCCACCCAGCCCCAATACACTAAAGCCTGTCTGGGAGGTGATCACACCTCCCTGTGACAGGAAACCTATTGTCAAGCCTTCCCCTGCCGGAGTTTCGTCTAGCAGCAGGAGGGCAGACTCGTGTCTGTGGCTGGCAGCATCAATTTTGTGATGCCAGGGTTCTGTGAAGCTGGCACCGGGTGTACCGGTGTTGTCATATTTCTCCCTCTAGGAGGGTGGAATCATACCTCCCACACCAGTTACTGGTGTGGCGGTATGATTCCAAGGTGTTTGACACCAAACACAACATGTTTCCATGCAGCCATATTAAAGTTAGCATTTACCGCGAGGTTATAATGCACTTGAGTATATATGGTTGGCTGCATCACAAACAACCCCGGAATATAGGTTCCGAAGGCTGCAGAGGGGCTCTGCTCATGCATGGGCACCCTCTCACATAAAACCCAGCACCCTGCCTTCAGGATTGATAAGGCCTGCCATAGGGGTGACTGATAGGCTTATATGTGCAGTGATTAGGATAGATATAGTGAACCTATATCTAAGTAAGGGTGCATGCACCACCTTACACAGGCTGCAGTAGCAGACCTGTTGTGTCATTTTAAATGGTCTCTCAGGGGTGGCATAATGCATGCTGCAGCCCCTGGGAGGCCTCTGGGGTACCTATGCCCTGGGTACATAGTATACCATATACTAGGGACTTGTAAGGGTACCCCAGAATCCAATCTGGAGTGTACCTAAAATACATGCAATCAATTTAGAGGAGAAAGCAGATAGACTGGGGTCCTGAATAGCAGGATCCCAGTCAGACTAAGTCGAAAACAGTGAAACATCAGCAAAAAGTGGGGGTAACTATAAGAAGCAGATCCTACTCTCCTACATGGCCCCCATATATCTTTAGGTTGGCACTTAACAGGCATTAATGCGTTATAGTTCTCTGATTGTGTAACAGTAGGCCAGGTCTGTGTGCCATTCTGACAGTTTGGGTACGGTGCCCCGCATCCACTCCATCGCAATCCTTCGCTTCGCAAGTAATAGGCCGATGGAGGCCAACCTGCGCACCCCTTTGGGTATATCTTTATCAAACCCCAAGAGGGCAACCAGCGGTGTCTCTGATATTGCCAGTTCCAGCATTTCCTTCAGAACAATGAACACCTCACTCCAAAATGCACGGATCCCGGGGCACTCCCTGGCCAGGTGTGTAAAATTGGCATTAGCTGCTGTACATCTCATGCACCTATCGTCAGCCCTTAATCCGTATTTATATAGTCGTACCTGGGTGTAGTAAACTCTATGAAGGTATTTAAAATGAATCCATCTGTGCCGTCCATTCTGCGAAAGTGACTTAATATTGCTAAAACAGTGGGTCCACTGTGCCTCTGTGATTTCCATGCATAGCTCATCTTCCCATTCTAATTGAAATTTCTTATTTATTTGGGTCGCCTGCCCTTTTAGGAGTATATAAAGTATTGTGATGCTGTACTGCGGGGACTGTGATTGTAAAAACCTTTACTATGTAGAGTTCTTACTCTATTAACCAATTATTCAAGTCTTGTAAGTAGCCTTCATTGAAAGGACCAGCCAGTGTATTCCTGCAGCGCACCTCCTTTCAAGCAGAAGGGATAGTGTGGCCATTTTATATCTAATTTTGCACTTTTGTGTGAAGACTCAGTATACATAGTTCTAATGGTTTGACTGACCTCCATATGAAGTTTCATAACCTATTCACAACCATAATCACAAAAGACTCTCGCCACAGGGCATGTCTAGATCATGTGCAACAAGTCCACATGTGTTGCATTACATCTAGGGCAACTGTCCCATTGGGTTGAATAAATCTTGCTTAGTATAATTTGGATCTAACGGTGCTTTGTACCAGCCATGTTAACTGTCATTGTCAAGCCAACCTCTTTCCATTTGATGAGTAAGGAGCTCTTAGCTCTAAGTGTCCTCTGCTGCCTCTCCCAGCAGTCCAACCAGTCCTTTGCCATCTCCAGGGAAAGGAAGAAGACCAGCCTTTCCTCCTTCATTACTCTCAACTTTACACGACACAGCAGCAGGTATTACAAGCCATTTTCCCTGAGTATTGATTTGTCTTCCTCAAACAATTTAGCTAGTACTGCACCTACTGGGTGTAATTGGAAACCGTTTTATCAGCATTCCTTCTATTTGCTGTGGTTCCGTTCCTTGCTCTTTGCAGGATATGTCCCAGTCAGTTTTGTTTAGCAATCAACCTATTATAGCCTGCAGAGGGGCTTAAGGTTTCAGAATTGCTGCAAGCACACTGCTATCTTTAAATAATAGTTTAGAGAGTCCTTTAGGTTGTAAAAGAAGGTTACTCGCCCGAAGGTTCGATTTGTGAAATTTTATGTCTACTCTTAAGGCTTAATCCTCAGGGATCTGGCCTTTCACCACAGCCTCCTTGTATCTGCTCTGCAGTTCCCTCTAAGTGATGTTGTTTGTGCTGGATTCACCAGAATACCTCTAGGGGCCCTGGCATCGTTATTGTGCCCCATAACAGGCATAAGATTTCTCCCTGCTTGTACGCCTCCTCCCTCTATTCCTGACTCACAGCTGGTCTGGTCCTTTGTTCAAGGGCTCAACTCTATTTGGAGCAGAGTGGTTTGGCCCCAGACAGGCCACAAACACCATGACTAGCCGCTTCAGTGCAGGGAGTTGACTGGTCACAACACCAGATCTGTTGTGCTGCCATCTTGCTTTCAGTCCCGCCTAGAGCTGTGTGGATCAAACAGCCCTCACTGTCCCTTAATTAGGACCAAGCTGCCAATCCTCCACACTGATCGGTAAAGAGGGGAAACAAAGGTGATTTATTTTTTTCCAAGGTCACCTTAGAGTCAGGATAGCTTTAGGATGTTTGGAGACCCTTCAAAGCTCCACAGTTTTACAGCTTGTTGGCCAGCTTTCCCACTTAGAATTATATTGTTGAGGATACACTGAAGCAACGGGATGCCTCAACCCCTCTCAGTCTGGGTTTCGACCTAGGTTTAGTATGGAGTCAGCATTGATTGCCATCACAGACAACCTAAGACACTCCCTGGATAACGGACAAGCAGCACTATTGCTGCTGCTGGATTTGTCAGCGGCGTTTGGCACAATATCCCACTCCATCCTACTCAACAGACTGAGAAACATTGGATTCCACGGCCTAGCCTTTCAGTGGCTGTCATGTTTCTTAACTCACCGTACCCAAACCATGAACCTCTGTGCCTTCCGATCCCAAACTTCGGAGTTGACCAAAGGAGTACCTCAGGGATCCTGTCTGTCCCACTCTGTTTAACATTTATGTAACTCCTTTAGTGGACTTACTCAGGGAACTGGGCTTCATTCCAATCTCATACGCTGATGATACCCATCTTTTAATGGCTTTTGATAAAAACTCTCCCAATACCCAGTCGACCTTCTCAGAAGGCATGACAGCCATTGCTGCTTGGATGAGGAGCAACTTCCTGCAGCTTAATGCAGGGAAAACGGAGATCATGCTATTCAGAGAAGCTCCTCTGCTCTGGTCCCCAGATTGGTGGCCAACTGAACTGGGTGCCGCCCGGTCCCTAAAGCTGTGGTAAAAAACGTAGGGGTACACTTGGACCAAAAACTTACGATGAAGGAGCAAGTCACTACCACCGTGGGCTCTTGCTTCCATACGCTAAGTCTTTTACGGAGAATTTCCCTTTTCTCCCTATGACAGTTCGTAAATCACTCCTTCAAGTATTAGTAATAAGCCGTCTATACTACTGTAATGCCCTCCTGATTTCAGCCAACGAATCCTCCCTCAATAGACTTCAGGTGGTTCAAAACACTGTGGCCCGTCTAGTTTCCAACTCTCCTGCCAGGACCGCCTCTCTGCTGCTACTTCATGGACTATACTGGTTACCAATCCGCAAGCGGATCAGATTTAAGATGTGCTGCACTGTGTACAAGGCACTAAACGGCAATGGCCCTAGCTACTTAGCAGATAGACTCACCTGTTATCAGCCTTCCAGAACACTCCGATCAGGCTCTAAGTCGCTACTTTTGGTGCCCCGTGTTAGGAAATCCTGCATGGGTGGGAAAGCTTTCTACTACCTCGCTCCCTCGTATTGGAGTCAACTCCCCAGCCACCTCCGGAAATGTCCTGACTATTTACTCTTCCAAAAGCTCCTCAAAACTGAGCTTTTCTGAAAACCTCTTCTTTACCTAACTGTAGCACCACCGTAGCGCGGAGATATCCCTTTGGGGGTGATTCGGGCGCTTTACAAGCCATGAAATAAATAAAATAAAAGTTGACAGCTTTCAACCTTCCTCCCGAAGTCTGTGATGTTATCTAGGTAGCCAGGCGTCCCTCCACTAAAACCGTATACGCCTGTAGCTGGAACAAGTTTGTGGCATGGTGCGCAGCAAAGGCTGTGGATCCCCTTTTTGCCCCCCTTTCTGAAGTTATTCTCTTCATTCTTTCTTTGGCCCAGCAGGGCTCTGCTCTGGGACCTCTGAAAGGCTATCTTTCGGCCATTTCGGCCTTCCTTCGGCTGCCTGACCAGCCTTCTCTTTTCAAGTCCCCTATTGTAAATCGCTTCCTTAAGGGCATTACTCACTTGTTTCCTCCAACTCCTTTTGTGATGCCCCAGTGGGACTTGAACCTGGTTCTTACTTATCTTGTGTGCTCCTTTCGAGCTGCTACATAACTGTCCTCTCAGACTCTTGACCCTTAAAACTGCCTTTCTGGTTGCCATCACCTCTGCTCGCAGGGTGAGTGAGCTACAGGCCCTTTCTTCTAAGCCTCCTTTCCTAGCTGTTCATCCGGACAAGGTTGTCCTCCGCACTAGGCCTTCTTTTCTTCCCAAAATGGTTACTTCTTTCCATATAGGCCAGACCATCACTTTGCCCACCTTCTTCCCGCCTCCGTAACCTTTTAAAGAGGAAGAGAGGCTCCACCGTCCGGATCCAAAACATGTGCTTTCGTTGTATCTGGATCGCACAAAACAATTCCGGGTGGATGACCAGCTCTTTGTCGGTTATGTGGGCGCCAAGAAAGGTCGGGCCATGCAAAAACGAACCATCTCCGATGGGTCATTCTTTGCATCAAAATCTGCTATTGCTTAGCGAAAAATGAACCTCCAGTGGGGTTGTGTGCCCATTCCACCAGGGCGACGGCAGCCACTACTGCTTTAAGACGTGGAGTCCCCCTTCTTGACATCTGCCAGGCAGCTACGTGGGCTTCACTGCACACGTTTACCAAACACTATTGCCTGGACAGCCAAGTCCGGAAAGACTGCTTCTTCAGCCGTTCAGTTCTCCAGGATTTTCTGGTGTGAACTTGGTGTGCAGACCCACCACCGGGGTTGGTATTGCTGGGGTATCTATTCTAAGGTGAGGAATCCATAACTAATTTTCTCTTTCAGATGAACAAGTTACTTACCTTTGGTAACAATATATCTGTAAGAGACATAGATTAGTTATGGATTCCTCACCGCCCCACCCATCCTCCCCAGTCTGCGAACTGATTTCTAGGGTAAGGGACTTCCCATTCAGTGCCCTAGTTTTTGTGCACCAGTGGTCAGTGTCTTGCATGGCTTTGCGCTTCTGGCGTGGAATGTCGTGAAAAGCACTGACGTCAGCGCGTGAGGGCGTCGTCTAAGTAGATACCGCAACCTCATTCCGGCGACCACGACGCCAACGACGAACGCGGAGTCGACCGACGCCACCTATCGACAGATATATTGTTACCGAAGGTAAGTAACTTGTTCTGTAGTGCCTGGGGAAGGGGAAGACCCCTGAGAAGATTACCATTTTGAGCCTCCAGATAACCCAAACATGGACCCATACCACAATACGGTTTCCCCACCGAATGATACTACGTTGTGCATGTGAAAATGCACATGATGCAGCCGTAGGGTGCCTTCCTCATCCAGACCCTCTCCCAGACTGCAGTACCTCCCAGTATTTCAGGATATGCTCAATACTTCCCCAGAGAACTTAAAGCACCCATTGAAAAAGCCAAGTTTGTGTCGTCGTCCCCCACCCTTTGTTTATGGCGGCCGCCGCTGAATGTGTGTTGGATGCTGCAAATACAGCCTTGAAGGAAATCAACACCAGTATCCTTTTGCAGCACCACATTTGGCTGTGAATTTCTTCACATAAATGCCATTCATATTTTTCTCAGTATAGACACCTCAATCAAGAGCAGCAGAAAGGAGCAATGCCTAGTATCTTTGCCCCACAAGCTAGGGTGCACTGTCAATACCTAAAAGTCCTAGTTTCAGCCCATGTCGATCCAACTGTTTATGGGAAAGCCTACCCCAACCAAGAGAGGGCAATAGTACCACGTGTTAGACCCTGAGAGTGAGGGAAAACAGAGGTGAGAGCACCTCACAAGCATGCAGACGCAAAAAAAAGGGGGCTAGTCATTGAGGGAACTCGAACTGTTGAATGAGGAAGAGGACAACGTAGAGAAGAAGGAAGTGGCACAGGCTGAGGGCTCCGACGCAGGAGAAGAGGCGGTTGGCAAAACCGAGACCAAACAACCGACAAAGAAGTCCAAGAAGGGAGATCCTTGAAAACAGAGCCAGGTAATGTCCAATAAAACATTCTGGGGCTGAGCTGTAATTTTTTAACTCCGTCGCATGAGACTGCCTCGACGACAAAGCATTCAGCTACCAAAGAGAAGTCAAGGCCAGAAGAACACCATGGGCCCCAAAAGGGAGACACAGATGGCAATCAGTCCTTGGAGAAACCCTTGGTGTCGAAACGCGACTGAGTGACGGAAAAATCCAAGAAGTTGGTGGTGGCACCGAACTTGAGAAAAAGGTCTTCGAAACCATTGATATCGAAGATCGAATCCTCGAAATCAAGAGGGAGAAAAGACGCTGTGATGTAGAAAAGGACGCAGTACTGCAGAAAAAGGAGTTCAACGCCACCGTGAAGGAATACAGGATTCTCTTGAAACGAAGGGGAGATAGAACACCATGGTGAGCTCGAGCCACCAGCCAACCCTGATCCACAACAAGAGGAGCAAGCGTTGTTCCCCTATAACTAGGAAGATACAGAAGACCAGGGAATCTTTCAAGATGCCAAAAGCGTCTACGAACAGTCACAGGACCTCGCGGTGGACTCCCCAGAGGAGACTGTCGACACATACCCCTCGAGACCATCACTGCCCGATGACATTGCTATGTACGATTCATCATGAAGAGAGCAGCGGACAGGTACAGGGTACAGCTAGAAGAAGAGAGGACACAGGCCTGTTTCCTCCTAGAGGCCCTCCTACCATCACAGAGCAAGAACCAATACCTCCCCATGCTGCCAAACATCTTGGATCAAGGAAGGGAATCTTTCAGGGAGCCCACATCATGCAATGGCTGAAGTCCCCAGCTGGGGACTTCAGCCATTGAAGATCAGGTTCATTCCCCCGAGGCCAGCTCCAGCTCGGGCTCTGAGGCAGATGACTTACCATCGGTCCAGGGACAGATGAAGAAGACGGCTGCGTGACACCTTCCCAGCAGAGAACGGAGGCCGAGCAACACCTTTGAAGGGCTCGGATGTCGAGCCCAGAAGCATAAAATCAGGCTTCCAGTCCGCCACTGTCTGAAGGCCATGGTCGGCTTCGAACACACTTTGGACTCGGCACCCAGCCATCACCTACATCTTAAAGCCACGCCGCTCGATGGCCACAGTACCTTCGACACCGGCATCTAAGACTTCCACAAGGCTATCTTCAGCTCCAAACCCTTTGCCTTCGAAAACCACCTTGGCACTTGCAGCACAAAAAACACCTTTGGCGCCAAAACAAGCCTTGGTGCCAGTGGCACTGATATCACATTCACTGCCTAAGCACAGGACTCTGTCCTTGGTCAACTCAGATGAACAACTATTCTTCCAACGGCCCCAAGATGAACTCAATGTCTGGCAAAAGCGCAGTTTGATGACTGATCAGAGCCTTATGCCTTCACCACCAGAGCCAAACGACTCCCTTCATCCTAAAATAAAACTGGCTGTCAGGGAAGCCCTCGACATGCTACTGGAGACACAGTCAAAAAGTGAAGAGGTGCTACGACAGAGACACCAGTCCCCTGCCAGCTCTGCCTCGTCCATCCCCACCTCATCTCCCACCTCCTCCTCTGCCTTCCTCCTAACCTCCTCTCTGCCCTGCTTAACCCCTCCCACTTCCTGACCCTGTGCATCTTTCACCACAGTGACTCAACACTCTGGCCATGGGGTGGGCAGTCCAGTATCCTCTCACGATCCTTATGATTCACCTTTCCACCTCCAATCACATGATGATCCCTGGGACGATTATGATATAGACCCTCCTTGGGACTCTGAACAGGATCTTTATCCTACCAAACCGTCCTCACCATACGACACCACCTCATAATACAAGGTGCTCCACAGAGCAGCCACCTACCTCAAAGTGGAAATGCATATGAAACAGGAGGATGAAGACCACTTGCTGGAGATGCTTTCTTTTACTCAGTGCTCCATGCAATACCTCCCAATGTTAAAAAAGATGTTAAAACCTGCTCCTGCTATCTTCAAAGAGTAGGTCAAGGCCAGGGAATCACTCTCAGAGTGGATAAATGTCATCACCCTCAGACCCAGCATACATCAGGGCCAACTCCCTCCAGACTCACTAGTCAGCCATACGCCTGTAAGCATGTTATCGCCCAGAGTATAGGTGATACACCCCTACTGGATAAAGAGAGCAAAAAGATAGACGTGGCAGGTAAGCTCGTCGATGCTCAATCCTCGACACACTGGCACATCACCATCTCTGTTGGTCTGATCTTCAGGTAGAACCAGGTGCACTGGGACAAGTTGGAGGAGCTCTACCAACATCTCCCCGACCAGTACAAAAAGCTGGGCCAAGATCTTGTTGCAGAGGGCAAGCTAAAATTGAACACCACTATTAAGTGTGCCCTCAATGCTGCTGACACTGCAGCATGAAGCATCAATTTGAGTATCCTTATCGCCGCCACGTCTGGCCACGTGTTTTCGGCTTCAAGCCATGAGTACAGCAGTATCTGGTCAACCATTCCTTCGATGGGGAGCACCTCTTCAGACCGCAGGTTGACCAGATGTTCAAGGAAAATTAAATTGGACACCAAAACCACAAAGTCCTTGGGGGCACTCCAAACCCCTTCTACCTATGGATCCTTTCTCAGGTCCCATTACAATTCAAAACTACCTCTCCTGAGACCGCAACCTCCTTTCAGAGGCAGCAAACCCAGCAGACGCATTAGACCCCTACTCAGGGCTACTTAAGAAGGGATTACAAGGGCAACAACTGCAGAGGCAAATATGGTGCTACCAAGGGGCCACCCCTGCAAAGCAGTGACTTGCTCATGCTTCCCCCCCCACGAACACAGTACACCTGTCGGGGAAGGAAAACCACAGGCGTTTCTACCATGGTGGGTAGAAATCACCTCCGACCAATTGGTACTGAACATCATAGGAAAGGGTTACTGGTTGGAGCTTACAACCCCACCACCAAACATCCCTCCGTGCAAACCAAGCTCCCCAGAACATTATCACATCCTTCAGGAGAAAGTAGAGGCCCTCACTCAAGGGAGCCATAGAGCTTGTGCCGCTCCACCACCGCGTCCAAGGAGTGTACTCCCCTGTGTACTATTTTTCCCCACAAACTTTATTGCATTTTATGATTAAAGCATATAGTATTACATGAGAAAGGTGCCCATCCCAAAAAACATATATAATGTGCAAACTGCAACATATTACAGTAGTAAGTATAACAGACTTCAACATTGAGTGCACCAGAACAAAGATGAATAATAACATGGACACAGGATTGATTATTAAGTGTAAAACCCCACCCACCCGGATCCCAACCCAAACTAACAACTACTATGTATCTCTTAAGGCCAGCAAGAAGAGAAGAGGAGGAGGGGGCAAAAACCTGGGTGCCCAGGTGAGTTTTGTGTTATATCGGTGAAAACTTGTGGACATGGGTGATAATGATCCCTAATCATATGCATTTAATAGGGTATAATCAGATCTGAACCATTGATTGACTGCTCATTGGGAAACTGCCTGCCCACCAGGATCTAAAGTTTGTGTGTTTAAAGCTTTCCAATAGTATGTCCCACTCCATGGAGATTTGGGTCTTGTGTGATCTCAAACTTTCTTCACACCTAAGGGCCACGCTTTCGCCAGGTCCCACTGGCATAGGTCCTCCTGCCAGTCTATTAGTTTTGGGTGCTTCAGGAGCTTCCAACTCCTGGTGACAAGACGTTTAGCCAGTAGTCGGGCCAGGTTTTTAAATCTTGTCCCCACCTTGCTGCTCCCAGATCCCCCGGGCTTCCCCAGTATGCAGCAGCCTTCATTGTCCCGAGTCTGGCCCGTGACCTCCCTCAGTACTCCCCCTGTACTTTCTCGTTTCCAAGAAGTACGGGTTTCTCAGATCCATTCTAGACCTCTGCCCCCTCTGCAAATACATCCCCTCAGAGCACTTCCACATGGTGACACACCAGGATGTCATCCCTCCACTGGAACAAGGAGACTTCATGACAGCCCCCAACCTGAAGGATGCCTACTTTCACATCCCGATGCACTTTGCACATTGCCGGTCACTCTGGTTCAGGGTAGGTGACCAGCATTACCAGTTCAAAGTTCTGCCTTTCTGAATCATCGCTGCATCAAGGATGTTTACAAACTCCCTTTCCATGGTAGCCATTTGTCTCTGGCGGAATGGAGCACACGTCTTCCCTTACTTGGATGACTGGCTGATGATGACCGCAACTAAACAGTATTCTTTGACTTAGACGCAGGCTACCATAGACATACTATCTGGTCTGGGGTATACCATCAATAGCAAACAATCCCGTACTCAACTCTGTTATCTGGAAATCCTATCTCAACCCAGCAAGGGTTCAAGGTTTCCAGTCGTTGCTCCCCTTTTTTAGCCTGATCGCCAGGTAGCTGTCAGGATGGTCATGCACCAACTCCGCATGATGACCTGTTGCATTGCCACAGTTCCCCATGCCACATTACACATGCACCTGTTGCAGGAGTGCCTAGCTGCACAGTGGTTACAAGCAAAGGGTCACTGGGAGGATCTAGTGTCGATCTAGAACCGCACTCATCGATCTTTGCAGTGCTGGAAAAGCAAGAAGCGGATTCACTGCCACAGGTGACCATCACAACTAATCATTCCCTCACTGGATGGTGGTCACAAGGAATGTGGCAACTCCATCAACAGGGTCTCTTCATCAACTACGTGGACCTTCTGGCCATCCAGCTAGCATTCAAGGCGTTCCTCTGTCACATCCAACCCAAATTGGTCCTCATTCTCACAGACATGACCGCCATGTTCTACCTGCAGAAACAGAGCACCACTCACTCTCCACAGTTACCTGCATTCGCCCAGGGCATTTGGCAGTGGGCACTCCATCACAGTCCAACTACTGGCAGAGTACTTACCAGGAGTACAATTTTGTTGACCTACTTAGCAGGGTGCACCAGCAAGCCCACGAGTGAGCACTCCATCCACAAGCCCTACTCCTGTATTTCCGTCAGTGGAGGTTATCCTACGTAGACCTCTTAGCCACCGCCCAAAACACAAAATGCCCAAGTTTCGCATCCAGGTACCCACACCCACACCCACAGACCATGGGCAATGCACTATGGATGACCTGGTCTGGGATATTTGCCTACGCATTTCAGCCTCTCCCACTTCTTTTGTTGTTCGGAGGCTTCGGCAAACATCCCCCATCCTCATCCTGGTGGCTATAACGTGTGCCAGACAGCCCCGATTCACCACCCTCCAAGACCTCTCCCTGTATCCTACGAGAAGCTGCCTAACCGGATGAACCTTCTCACACAGAGCCAGGGCATGCTAAGATACCCAAACCCCAAGCTCTTAATACTTGAGATTAGGCTCCTGAGGTTTTAGAATTCGGTTCCCTCAACCTGCCTCCAGAATGTATGACCATTCTCAAGAAGGCCGCAGGCCTACAGTGAGAACCTGTTATGCTGCCTAATGGAAAAGGTTTGTGCACTACTTTATTCCAAGTCAAATTAACCCTCTTCAAGCAGCAGTCCAAGGCATTGTTTTCTGCTTCACTTGCAAAATTAGTCCCTCACTTACACCTCCATCAGACTTCATTTAGCTGCATTTGCTGCCTACGTTCATAATAGGGAACACTTCACTCTTCAGGGTTCTTGTCATTAAGGCCTTCTTGGAATGACTCAGAAGAGTCATTCCTCCAGAGTGCCGCTTGCCCCTGTGTAGAACCTCAACATAGTTCTCATAAGACTTGGGACCATCCTTTTGAACAACTTCCCTCATGCCCTTTGTAGTTCAGTTTTTTGGAAGGTGGCCTCCCAAGTGCTACCTCCCTCAGGCGTGCCTGTAAAGTTCATGCTGTAACATTGGAGGAACCTTTCTTCCATGTTTACAAAGATAAGGTAGTCCCTAGAACAAACCCCACGATTCTCCCCAAGGTCGTCTCTTCCTTCCACCTCAATTAAACCATCAAACTCCCAGTGTTCTTTCCACATCCAGATTCAGTGGCATAGAGAGCTCTTCACTCATTAGATGTCAAAAGGCACCTCATTACATTGAAAGAGCAAAACCCTTCTGTAAAACACAGCAGCTCTTTGTCTCTTTTTAGAAGCTACTCAAGGGTCATGCACTCTCTAAAGCAGGAATAGCACGATGGTTCGTTAAATGTAGCTAGACCGGTTAGGCCAAAGCCAAAAGACCTTTGCCTGTCCCTCCCAGACTCCACTCTACCCGCAACTAGGGGGGCCTCTATGGATTTCCTTGTTAACATCCCTATAGCTGCTATCTGCAAAGCAGATGCCTGGTCTACTCCACACATTCACCAAGCATTACTGTGTAGATGTCCTTACACGCCAACAAGCTAATGTGGACCAGACTGTACTTTGTACACTTTTCCAACCCTCTGCAACATCCTTCTGGCTAGCGACCGCTTAGGGGAGAACTGTTTTACAGTCTATGCACAGCATATGTATTTACAGCTACACATGCCACGAACAGAAAATATTACCCAGTAAGCATCTGTGGTGTGCAGTGCTATATATTCACATGCCACCCACCCTTCTCCCGGAACTCTTTGATTGTTGCAGATGCTTTTCTTGCTTCATTTCTTGCATGGTCATCTTCTGTATCTATATGCTCTATTTACAACCTCACCCGCTGTGCGGAAAAGCAATTCAACAATGGAACCGATACCCATGTGCATTACCAACAAGCGGTGGAGTCACTATACCTCATAACTCGAAGACTTCTTCAAAGAAAAACAAGTTGCACTCGTCCGAGCCAACACTAGGCAGAAGGAATATGCACACCATGTGAATCTACAGCACTACATGCCACAAACAGATGCTTAATGGATAACATTTTCCTTCACTTGTAACATGTTTTTCATTTTCCAGTGTTGAGTTTAATTTTCATGTCTTACTTTAGAGTTTTACATTGTGTTTTTAAGTGTATGGACTCAGACGCAGTGACAATACTTTAAAACATCATTGTTTTAGTATCTAACTTATTTTTTATAATTTGTATCTGAAAGAGACAATTATAGATTCCTTACCTTCGAATTACCCCAGGCGTCAGACTGGATCCGGAGAATTTTTTGTCCGCAGTACCCCTGCGCGTCTAAAGGTGGCGTCGGTCTGCTCCGCGTTGGTCATTGGTGTCGTGGTCGCCAGGATGACGTCGCGGTAGCTACTTGGATGCCGCCCTCACGCGCTGACATCAGTTCTTTCTTTTTCCGCGCCAGCCAGCGCAGATCCGGAGAGAGCGGTACCTCCAGTCACTTTTTGACTGACTTTTTGCCGACTTTTGTTGACGTCGTTTTGAGTCTTCGACTCCTGGTGCACGTTAGGGATGCCCGGTTTCAAGGCTTGCAGTTCCTGCCGAAAGATGTCGGTGACGGATCCGCACCGCATGTGCCTGTGGTGTCTGGAACGCGACCACGACCCCAAGTCGTGTTCTGACTGCCGGACCATGAATCCGAAATCTTTGCGGGAGCTGTCCCGAAAGCTTCTCGAGGCCCGGCAGTCGGCTCCGCACCGTTCGAGGTCCCGGTCGTGCAAGAGGTCGAGGGACCGGTCGTGTAACAACAACCACCACCACCCCCCTGGTTCTTTACGGCCAGATTGGCAACCACAGGAGGGTGGGAAGGACTGGGAGGTGCCTGGAGACCCTTTAACTGACCAGTTGGAGTATGATCCGGACTGGCGAGAGGAGTTGAGGGATGCCAGTGGTCTGGATACTTCTCCAGACCTAGGCATGTTGTCTCCTCCTACCGTGGCTACGGAGGAGGGAGCTTCTTATGCAGTGGTGTTGCATAGGGCGGTCGAGGCTCTCAACCTCAAGCTACCTACTGTGGTGGTAAGGACTAAACTCCTAACAGAGGTGCTACAACCTGCAGCGAGCTCTTCGGAGCCCCTGCTGCCGTTTAATGAAGCCCTCATTGACATCCTTTGGGCACCTGGTCCAGGCCCAACACAGGGGCTCCTGTGGATAGGATGATCGCCCGACGCCACCGCCCGGCTCCGGGCGACTCCTCTTTTCTCTTACACACATCCCTCCCCTGAGAGCTTGGTGGTCCAAGTCTCAACGTCCAAAGGCGCCTTCCCTACTGCCCCACCTGATAGGGAATCCAAAAAGCTGGACCATCTTGGGAAGAAGATGTTTTCTTCCTCCAGCTTGGGACTGCGGTCGGTAAACAGTGCATGTCTGTTGGGCCGTTACACCCACTCCGTGTGGGATACGGTGGCCAGGTGCTGCCCCAGTGCCCGGAGGAGGCCCGGGCCGTACTCTCCCGTGCAGTTGCCGAGGGGAGAGACGCAGCCAAGTTTACCATTCGCTGTGGACTGGACACCGCCGACTCGCTAGGCAGGACAATTTCAACATCGGTAGCCCTTCGACGCTACGCCTGGCTGAGGTCTACTGGTTTTTCAGGGGATGTACAAGCTACCCTTATGGACATGCCCTTTGATGGCCGTCGCCTATTCGGCGACAAGGCAGACAACACACTAGAGCGCTTCAAGGACTCTCGGGCTACGGCCAAGTCCTTGGGCCTCGCCACCATCCACCCTGCGCTGTCTGCTTTTCGCCCCTTTCGTGGCTATGGAAGGGGTGCCCTGCCACGTTCTGCCCAGAGCCACAGGCCGGCGCAAGCTGTTCAGCCCTTGCGCGGCCGGGGACGTGGGAACCACCGCCATGGGCCCGGGAGCCAGCGAGTAGACCAGTCCACCACAGCCCCCTCTGCAGCAGCCTCCAAACCCTCCTAGTCCGGCCTTTCAGGGCCAAAAATCGCCAGTGGGCAGCAGGATTCGCCATCACCCCCCCACTGGCGCACCATCACGTCAGACAGGTGGGTTTTGCAGATAGTCTGAAGGGGCTACTCCCTCCCCTTTGAGACAACCCCTCCCTCCCCTTCGAGACTACCCCTCCATCCATGCCACCTCAGCATCATCGCATGTCGGAGGATCATCTGGCCCTTTTCCAAGAGGAAGTTTCGGCACTCTTGCCCAAGGGAGCCATTGAGAGAGTTCCTGCCCCAGAAGTAGGTTGTGGTTGCTATTCCCACTACTTTCTGGTGCCCAAGAAGAACAAAGGCCTGCGTCCTATCTTGGATCTCAGGAACGTCAACCGCTTCCTTCGGAAGGAGAAGGTCAAAATGTTGACGTTAGCTCAGGTCCTGTCTGCCCTCGACCCTGGAGACTGGATGGTAGCTTTGGACTTGCAGGACGCTTATTTTCACATTTCCGTCCTGCCGGCCCACCGGCGTTACCTGCGGTTCACGGTGGGCCACGAGCACTTTCAGTTTACCGTGCTCCCCTTTGGCCTTACCAGCACGAAAGTGATGACGGTGGTTGCAGCTCATATGCGCAGATCAGGGGTTCCAGTTTTCCCCCATCTCGACGACTGGCTGTTGAAGGCGGGCTCGCCCCAGGCTGTCGTCTCCCACCTCCATACTACGGTGGACCTCCTGCATTTGCTGGGGTTCACCGTCATTGTGCCGAAGTCACACCTGACTCCCTCTCAGAAGCTCCTTTTCATCGGAGCGGTTCTGGACACAACACAGTTTTGGGTTTATCCTCCTGAGCAGCGAGTTCGGGATATTCGGGCTATGATTCCGATCTTTCAGCCCTTATCCCGGGTTTCGGTCAGAATGACCCTGAGGCTGCTGGGCCTCATGGCCTCCTGCATCCTGCTGGTAGATCATGCCAGGTGGCATATGCGGGCTCTGCAGTGGGACCTGAGTTCCAGTGGGCACAGCATCAGGGGAATCTGTCCGATTACGTTCAGATCTTGGAGGGCACTGCACGTCAATTGCAGTGGTGGCTAACGAACCAGGATTGGGTCAACGGCAGATCCCTCTCCTTTCCCCAACCGGAGTACACGGTGGTGACGGATGCATCACTTCTAGGATGGGGCGGCCACATGGGAGAGGCGGAGATCAGAGGCCTCTGGTTTCCGGCAGAGTCCGGGCTCCACATCAACCTTCTGGAGCTTCGGGCGAACCGTCTTGCACTAAAAGCTCTGTGCGGGGAAGAGTGTTGCAGGTGTTCACGGACAACACCACCGCCATGTGGTACTGCAACAAACAGGGTGGGGTGGGGTGGGGTCGTGGACCCTATGTCAAGAGGCTCTCCGTCTCTGGACAAGGCTGGAACATCAGGGCATATCCCTTGTGGTTCAACACCTGGCAGGTTCACTGAACGCCAGGGCGGACGAACTCAGTCACAGGTGCATGAAGGATCACGAATGGCGTCTTCACTCGGAGGTGGCGCAAGGTCTCTTTCAACAGTGGGGAGAGCCTTGGTTAGATCTATTCGCCACTGAAGAGGACGGACAATGTCAGCAATTCTGCGCTTTGGAATTTCCAAGGCGGCACTCGCTAGGCGACACTTTTCGTCGCGAGTGGAGTTGCGGTCTTCTATACGCCTTTCCGCCTATACCACTTCTACTCAGAGTGCTGAAGAAGATCAAGCGCGACCGGGCCCAAGTCATTCTTGTGGCTCCGGATTAGGCACGAAGAGTCTGGTATCCCGAGCTGTTGCACATGGCCATCGATCCTCCGATCAGACTGCCTCTTCGGGAGGATATTCTGTCGTGGCAGCAGGGGACGGTCCTCCTCCCGAACCTGTCCAGCCTCCACCTCCTTGCGTGGAGATTGAGCGGCGACAGTTGACAGCCTTCGATCTTCCTCCCGAAGTCTGTGATGTTATCTTGGCAGCCAGGCGTCCCTCCACTAAGTTGGTATATGCCTGCAGATGGAACAAATTTGTGGCATGGTGCGCAGCAAAGGCTGTGGATCCCCTTTCTGCCCCTCTTTCTGAGGTTCTCTTGTTCCTCCTTTCTTTGGCCCAGCAAGGCTCTGCTCTGGGCACACTTAAGGGCTATCTCTCAGACATTTCATCCTTTCTTAGGCTCCCTTATCAGCCTTCTCTTTTCAAGTCCCCTGTTGTAAATCGCTTCCTCCTGTTCCCTTCGTAATGCCTCAGTGGGACTTGAACTTGGTTCTTACCTATCTTATGTGGCGCTCCCTTTGAGCTGCTTCAGAACTGTCCTCTTAGACTTCTTACTCTAAAAACTGCTTTTCTGGTTGCCATCACCTCTGCCTGCAGGGTGAGTGAGCTGCAAGCCCTTTCTTCAAAACCTCCTTTTCTGGCTGTTCATCCGGAGAAGGTCGTCCTTAGAACCAGGCCTTCTTTTCTTCCCAAGGTGGTCACTTTTTTCCACATTGGTCAAACCATCACTTTGCCCGCCTTCTTTCCTCCTCCGCATCCTTATAAGGAGGAAGAAAGGCTCCACCGTCTGGATCCAAAACGTCTGCTTTCGTTTTATTTCGATTGCACCAATCTATTCCTGGTGGATGTCCTGCTCTTTGTTGGCTACGTGGGCCGGGCACAAACGGACCATCTCTAGGTGGGTCGGTTTGTGCATTAAAGCTTGCTACTCTTTGGCAAAGAAGGAGCCTCCAGTGGGCCCATTCCACCAGGGCGACGGCAGCTACCACTGCTTTGCGACGGGGAGTCCCCCTCAATGACATCTGTCAGGCAGCTACGTGGGCATCTCTGCACACGTTCACAAAACACTACTGCCTGGACAGCCAAGTTCTGTTCTCCATGACTTTCTAGTGTGAGCTTAGTTCGCAGACCCACCTCCGGGGTTGGTATTGCTGGGGTATCTATTCTAAGGTAAGGAATCTATAACTAATTTTCCCTTTCAGATGAACAAGTTACTTACCTTCAGTAACGATATATCTGTAAGAGACATAGATTAGTTATAGATTCCTTACCGCCCCACCCATCCTCCCCGTTCTGCGAACTGACTTCTAGAGTCAGGGAATCCCTTTCAGGGCCCTAGTTTTGTGCACCAGTGGTCAATGTCTTGCATGGCTCTGCGCTTCTGGCGTGGAATGTCGTGTAAAAGAACTGATGTCAGCGCGCGAGGGCGGTGTCTAAGAAGCTACCGCGAAGTCATCCTGGCAACCACGACGCCAACGACGAACGCGAAGCCGACCGACGCCACCTTTCGACGCGCAGGGGTACTGCTGACGAAAAATTCTCCGGATCCAGTCTGACCCCTGGGGGTAATTCTAAGGTAAGGAATCTATAACTAATCTATGTCTCTTCCAGATATATCGTTACCGAAGGTAAGTAACTTGTTCTTTATGCATTTGATCAGTTGTTAATGGTGATTTACATATCATTCATTTATCGGTATCATATTCTTTTTTCCATAGGCGTTGCTCTGGTTCCTTATGGTCTACCATGTATTCGTGAACTCTTCCGTTTCCTCGTTTCTCTCATAAACCCCCATGACAGGCACAATTCTGAGGTGATGATCCACATGGGCTTGCAGCTGCTCACAGTGGCTTTGGAATCGGCAGCTCTTTCAAAGTATGCCTCTCTTCTAGGGCTGGTTAAAGATGAACTCTGTCGGCATCTCTTTCAGGTAATCCTATAGTGTGTTCCGGTTTGAAGCTTAACGTGACTGTTGTGTAAGCGTGATGCAAAAAGAGGTGTTGACTACTATGTATAACTAGGATGAAGAAATAATTCCAACTGCTCTGTGCTCTTTTAACCAATTTTGTGTTGTACTTGTATCATTGAACTTTCAACTCAATAGAGTTTGATTGGATTGCAGATAGCGTCTGTGCGTTTGTGTACTATTATTTAAACTGTGTTGTCACTGCAGCCTTACAGCTATGTGACATATGAAAGAATACAAATCGAAGGAATTCTAAAAAAGCAAAAGACCTCTGTTCTTTCATGGCTACACTAGCATCCATTAATTATTTTTGAATTATTATTTATACGTTGTATTATTTTGCAAACTCTCTAAAAAAAAATCATGTCATAAAAAATGTATACCTTGGGACAAAGTATCGTCATTGGATTATGTTGCAGGCGAAAGCAAATGCTTCATTTGTAATAGAGAACAACAAGCATTGACAAAGCCAATAGGTTTCGACTATGTGAGACTCGTAGGTTTTCACAATATTTTTTAGCCATGTTGTACAGCAAGGCTGAAAGACAAAAAAACAAAAAAAAGAGCTATGACGCTATCAACGCTGGCCCACTCTTTATTTAATTTTTTAATTTCAGTCATTCTGCACAGCAGTCGCATTGCTGTACAAAATAACAAAAAAAATTGACAAAGCCAATAGATCTTGCATATGCAAGTCCTGTTGGCTTTGCCAATGCTTAGGAAGAGCACCCTATGACACGGCCAGTGCTGGCAACGTCATAGCATTTTTTTTCTGGCGGGAATAGACAATTGGTAAGAGCAAGCAACAGTGGGGCAGGGTGTTCGGTTGATGACGCAAGAAACATGAGACATGGGGGAGGTTGTGGGGTATGGAGCAAGCAACAATGGGGGAGGGGCTCAAGTTAAGTAACCGGTAAGTGACGCCTGCATAGCATAGGCTGCTGTTTAACACCATGTTTACTAAAACGCTACTGGTTGTTATATACACTTACCTGGTTTTGTAAACATTTTTTATTTTTTTTACTGTCTCTGTCCAAGAACACACTGGTTTTGTCAAAGTTCTTTTAAAATACCTGCCTGTTTTATGTACCTAGATAATATGTTGCCTTTTAATTTCAGGGACTGGCATTCAAACTTGTAGAACGATTAGCTTCTATGGGGTGAGCGTCTGAGGGCAGTAAGAGACCTGCTCTGGGGTGTAGATATTAGTAGTGCAGCAGGTACATTGGTACCAGGGCTAAGGAGATCGCAACTGCACCACAGTTACTTCAGTTTTTCAGAGCTAAAGATAGGGAGGGGGCACATAGGGCAAGTTCATTGTTTGGCATGTAGGGGTACCTGTTGACTGACCTGTCAGTAGCGTGGGGGCAACAGGGGCAGTTCTACCTGTTTCTTAAAATTAGGGCAAGAGTGGGCTCGGTACGGGCCGGTCCCTGAATGTAGGTACGAAGCCAAAAGACTCACAAAAAATACAATATTGAAACTTTAAAAAGGCCAGTATTGAAAGATGAAGATCAGTTGACATGAGCACATTCTGTATAGATCTGTGTGCAGCAAGTAGCTGCAATGTCTCCCCCAGCCCTGGTGTATGTAAATGATCATGCCACACACAGCTCGGTATTACATGTCTTTATTCTTCAGAGTGTAACCGTTAACTGAGCATGCTACGTCATGAGCTTTCTTAAGCACATCCAATCACTTACATCACTAGTCTACGGAGTCCGTCATGGACCAGAGGGGAACCACTTTCTGTACCACACACTACACCTCCCCTCTTGTCAAACAAAGAGTACAAAAAATACATATATGCATCATAACTCCTCAATGAGTCATCGAGGTGCTTGAACAAATCTTCCAGATCTCATTGCGTGAGGCTGAGGAGACATAGGAGAAGCATCTGCGGCAGGCACCAATGTCACAGGTGCAGTCTTTGGGCTCTCCTGACTCCCAGATGTCCTGAATGTCTAGAGTCAGCGAACCTCAAGGCAGGTGTTTGAAATAAGAATCCCTTGTGATTGACTTCCCAAGACGATGAGCAGACACCATGGGACCTTTACTAGTCACAACCCTAGTGGATGATCAGCATTAAAAGGAGCATCAGTCTTGCATTTTTGTTTCTGCCTGGCAATGACTTGGTCTCCTCTTTTTAACACAGTGCTCCGAGCACAGCAGCGTCTTATCCACATAGGTTTTTCAGTCAACTTCTGTTGGTGACAATCTCCTACCAGCATAAGCCACACATTGTTTTGCTATACTTTGATGTCCAGTGTGCTGAGCAAATATGGCACCTAACCCCACTGGGCTTGCATCAACAACAACCTCCATCTGCAGTTTCGGCTCAAATTACTCAAGTTCTGAGCTCTCTATTTTGATTTGTGGGACAGTTTGTGCTTAAGCCTTCATACCTTTTTTCCACAAAAGGTATCCAGGCTAAATTTGCGTCCTTTTTCTCACATGTTGGGGGTTCTATAGGTAGCTAGGCTTTATGGATTTTTCTAGAGGGAACTGAGAAAAATGTAGCATTTGTTTGTTTTTTAAAATTGAAAAGGTGCTGTGCAAGACAGTGTGTTTTTTGTTTAAAAATGGCATAAACAAAAGGTGTGCCAGCTTTCAGGAACGGGCAGAGTTGTCAAAAATAAAATATATATATATATATATTTATTCACTGTAAAAACCAAAGGTTATAGGGACGTTCTAATTAGGGTCAGATTTCACTCATACAAAACCAGTGAAATTCTGCAGTTATAGTTACCTTAGCTAACTATAACTTATGCCCCCGCAATGCACTGCTTATAACCTCACATCTTAGATCACTCATGACCTGGTCAGTGACATTACGATTGACATCACTGATGACATCTCGGATGACATCTCGAATGACATCACTGATTACACCATCCTGTGAGTGTAAGTATTTTGTAAGAGTTTATGATTGTTAAACATATATCCTAATGTACTATAAAACTTAAAGTAGTATACTAGGTGTTCTACTGAGTGATACTACTTTTAATATGTATCATGTGAGTGGCTGTTTGACTGTATGTATCCTTGTGCGTATGGGTGTGTGAGTAGCTGTGTGGGTGAGTGAGATGCTGTGTGAGAGGCTATATTGGTGAGTGAGTGGGTGTGTTAGTGGCTGTATGGGTGGGTGAGTGACAGTGTAAGTGGGTCTATCAGTGGGTAAGTGAGTGTCTGAATGGCTGTATGAGTAAGTGACTGGGTATGTAAGTGGTTGTATGGGTGAGTGAGTGGCTATTTCAGTAGGTGTTTTGTTAAGTGATTTTGTGTGTGAGTGACTGCATTGGGCAGTGAGTGTCTGTGTGAATGGCTGTATGGGTAAGTACAGGAATGTATGTAAGTGGTTGTGTGAGTGAGTGTATGAGTGTTTGTATGGGTGGGTGAGTCGCTGAGTTGAGAGGCTGATTGAGTGAGCATGTGACTGTAGGTAAATAAGTGGTTGTATGAATGGCTATATGGGTGAGTGAATGGTTGTGTGAGTGGCTGTACGAGTGGAAAGGTGTGTGAGTGGCTCTATGGAGGAGTGAGTGGGTGGTTCTATGGAGGAGTGGGTATGTGAGTACTGGTATAGGTCTGTGAATGGGTATGTCAGTAGTTGTACTGGGGTGTGAGTCGGCGTACAAGAGGTTATATGGGGGTGAGAGTGGGTATGTGAGTGGTTCTGGGGATGATGTTATTTGAGATGTCATCAGTGATGTCACTGACCATATCATGAGTGATGTAATATGTGAGGTCATAAGCAGTGCATTGCGGGGCTGTAAGTTATAGTTAGCTCAGGTAACTATAACTGCCGAATTTCACTGGTTTTGTACGGCAGAAATCTGACCCTAACTCTAACGTCCTTGTAACCATTGTTTTTTTCAGGGAATTCCTAAGGTCTTTTTAATTGTATTCGCTAACTATAACATCCCTGTAACCTTTGGGTTTTTCAGTGAATTTCGAAGGTTTTTTTAAAAGGTAATTCTAACTAGAACGTCCCTGAAATCGATAGCCAAGGGGTCTTCATCCCCCAATCAGTAGTTCACCATGAGCCGTGCTGGCAGAGTAGTGGAGAAAGGGGGCATGTCCTCCGAACACCTCTTACCAATCCCGCTGTGTGGGAATTACTGGAGGTAACAGGAGGGGTAGTTGGCCCCCAAGGACGTCCTTGTGGCCTAACTACCCCTCCTGGTAACTCCAGTAAGTCCCACACAGCAGGATTGCTGAGACGTGATAGGAGGCCAAGCCCCCTTGCTCTACCACTCTGCAAACGTGCCTCGTGGTGCACTACTAGTAGGGGGATTAAGTCCCCTTGGCTATTGAGGGTCCTTGGGGGCCAACTACCCCTCTGGTTACCTCCAGCAAGTCCTACACAGTGGATTTGCTGAGAAGGTTTTAGTGGCCACACCCCCTTCTTCCACCACTCTGCAAACGCGCCTCCTGGCGCACTACTAGTTGGGGCATGAAATCTTGAGGGTCCTTGGGGCCAAATAGCCCTCCTGTTACCTCCAGTAAGATCCACACAGCTGGATTACTGAGAGGCAGTCAGAGGCCACGCCCCCTTTCTCCACCACTTTGCAGACGCGCCTCCTGACACACTGCTGCTTGGGGGATAAAGTCCACTTTAGTCCGGAGTCCCTCAGGAGGCAAGAGGACCCCATCCAACCACCAGCAGTGCGCCAAAAGGCCCGTTTGCAGAGTGGTGGAGAAAAGGGGCGTGGCCTCTGACCACCTCTCTGCGAGGCCGCCCCATATTGCTTCAGTGAACCCCGGGGAGGTGGCGGTCCCCTGGGCTGCGGGTGGGTCCAGTGGGCCCACCCGCATCAATAATAATAACCCCGGGGAGGTGGCCCTAGGAGGGGGGCCCGTTCCCCCCCCCCTCTCCTATATAGATTATATGCCCCCGGGACCTGGCCCACCCAGGAGTTATTTTAAAGTAACAGCTTTCTTTTTCAAAAAATATTTTTGCTGTGAATTTGCAGCATTTTTTTAATTTATATATATATATAGATAGATAGATAGATAGATATAGATAGATATAGATATAGATAGATATAGATATAGATATAGATAGATATAGATATAGATGGATATAGATAGATATAGATAGATAGATATATATATATATATAGATAGATAGATAGATAGATAGATAGATAGATATATATATAGATATATATATAGATATATATATATATATATATATATATATACATACATACACATATATGCTTTTATGCCATGACGGGGTCTCCAAGGCCATGGCTTGGAGGTCAGGGTATTCCTACCCTGCCCCCTTTCTTTATTTTCACTTTTTTTTAGGGGGATTCGGTAAAGCAGAGTCCCAAGATGGCAGCCAACACTTCCTGGTTGAAGTATTGGCAGCCTATCAGAGCAGTGCATTTCCCTGCACGAGCTCGTGTTTGTTCACGAAAACTTGGTGACCAGAGATATCACTATAATTTTAAACTTAAATTTCTCAACCACTACTGAACGGATTTACACCAAATAAGCGAAAGGCGCTTCCTTAAACCAACATCTACCTTTCTGAAAATTTGGTGTAAGTCCATTCATCACTTCGGGCTGTAGCTGTGACTAAAGGTTCCTAAAGGGATTAACATTACAAACGTACCCTTATTTCACTCCCCAAATTCTCGGTCCCCACTAAACGGATCACCCCCAAACTTTCCATGACAACCAGAACCTACCTTGACACTTGTTTTGGAAAATTTCATGAAGATTGGTCAAAGGTCGCTAAAGTTATAGGCAAGTCAAAAAATGCTTTTCCTATGGAAACTAGGTCCTAACTATAACTACCTACTTGCGACTCCCAGTAGGTTATATATATATATATATATTCACTGAAAAAACCATAGGTTTTAGGGACAGTTATAGTTAGTTGGACATTGCACTCGTACAAAACCCGTGAAATTCCCCGTTATAGTTAGTCCAGCTAACTATAACTCGCGCCCGCAATGCACTGCTGATGACGTCACATATTACATCACTCATGACATGGTCAGTGACATCACTGATGACATCACTGATGACATCTCAAATGACATCACTGATGACATCACTGATGACATCATCCAGTGTCTGTGTGTTTCTGTAAAGTTTAAATATTTTTAATATATATAGGAAAAGACGTATTGAAGAATGAGTGGGTGTGTAAGTGTCTGTATGGATGATTTAGTAGGTGCGTGACTGACTCTATAAGTGAGTGATTTAACGTATCTTACTGAATGCATGGGTTAGTGACTAAACTGGGTGAATGTCTGTATCCGTCTGTCTGTTGCTGTGTAAGTGGCTGCATGTGTTTGTGAATAGCTACATGAGTGTCTATATGAGTTATTGAATGCTTGTCTGAGTATCTGTATGGGTGCCTGAGTGTTTGTGTGGGAGGGTGTGTGCAACTCTGTGCATAGATGTGTGAGTGGGTGATTCACTGGGTGGATGGTTTCAAGAGTGCAACTGTGATAGACTGTATGGGTGGGTAAGTGTGTGTAAGAGTGTGTTAGTGAGTGAATGTATGTCCCAGTGGTACATGTGTGAGTAACTACATATGTGAAAGGCAGTATATATGTGTGTTGGAGTATATAAATAGCTATAAGCGAGAGTGAGTGATTGTGATAGTGGCTGTATGGATGAGTGTGTGCTTGTATCAGTGATTGTATAAGAGCGCAAGAATGTGCTACTATTTGTATGAGTAAGTGAGCTGGTGTGTGTATAACTGTATAGGTGAGTAAATGGTAGTGTGTTTAATTATTTGCATGACTGACTAGGTGTGTGAGTACCTCTATGGATGAGTGGCGGTGTTTGAGTGTCTATATAGGAGTATGAGTGCATATGATAGTCCTGTACTGAGTGACCGTAAGTATGAGTGACTGTACGGGTGAGTGAGTGGATGTGTGCGTAGACCTAAGAATCAGTGAGTGGGTATGTAGTTATTGGTGTTGGAGTGTCTATGGTTTTGCGAATGGCAGTCTGTAATTTAGAGTGGGTGTATCAAAGGTTATATTAGAGTGTGAGGAGGTGCATCAGATTATCACGTGGATGATGTCATCAGTGATGTCATTTGAGATGTCATCAGTGATGTCATCAGTGATGTCACTGACCATGTCATGAGTGATGTAATATGTGACGTCATCAGCAGTGCATTGCGGGCGCGAGTTATAGTTAGCTGGACTAACTATAACGGGAGAATTTCACGGGTTTTGTACGAGTGCAATGTCCAACTAACTATAACTGTCCCTAAAACCTATGGTTTTTTCAGTGAATTTCAAAGGTTTTTTAAATGCTAATTTGTAACTATAACGTCCCTGAAACCTATGGTTTTTTCAGTGAATTTCAAAGGTTTTTAAATGCTAATTTGTAACTATAACATGTCTGAAACCTACAGTTTTTTCAGTGAATTTCAAAGGTTTTGTAAATGACAATTTTTAAATGTATTAATTGTTATATAAATTTTTTTCATACTGTTTCCAAATTTTTAGAAACAATTTTTTTTTACATATTTTATTTTTTAAATTACATTGTAATTACATTATACATTACATTACAAAAAATACTTTCTCAGAATGAATTACTTTAGTTTAATTACTTTGCACATAGGCAATAGACTTTTAAGTACAGTAGTTACAGTTGTTGCAATGGGCAACACATTTTCAAACACAATGCAACATTCAGCTCAATGTGAATTTCTAGTTAAATGCAATTAGTTACTTTATGGATTACTTTTCTAACCACATTACTGGATCCTAGATTCAGTGCTGGGACATCTCCTGTAAACAGTTGAGTAAAAGCGTTTTGGTTACAGTCGTGATTTTTAAGGAATATTATTGTACTTTAAAAGTTCACACTTAGAAACTTTTTCTCATAGAATCACCAATGTTATCCTATGGAAGGAAATTCACTTAGAAGTTAAAAACTGTTATCGTTACTTTTTCTTACTCAGTGTTGGATCCTGGATCCAGCACTGGTGCATCTCCTGTAAACAGTTGAAAGAATGCGTTTAAGTCATACAGGCGATTTTTTAGGAATATTTGTAGTTTGTGAAAATTGACACTTTGAAACTTTTCTGCTGAAAACCAGACAATGGATTCCTATGGAAGGAAATTCAAGTTACTGGTAAGTACGGTTAAAATTACTTTTGAGGATCAGTACTGGGCTGAAAGATGCAGCACTGAGGTCTCTCCTGATAACATGTGAGTAAATCGGAATTCGTATTTCGGCTGATTTTAGAGGAATATTTTAAAGTTCCAAAACTCCACACTTAGAAGAATTTCCAAGTGAAACCAGTCAATGTTAGCCTATGAAGGAAATTCAAGTTACCGGTAAGTACGGTTAAAATTACTTTTGAGGATCAGTACTGGGCTGAAAGATGCAGCACTGAGGTCTCTCCTGATAACAGGTGAGTAAATCGGAATTCGTATTTCGGCAGATTTTAGAGGAATATTTGCACAATGGTGAAGGGAGGGGCGGGGCCTGAGGTGGCATCTGTGCAAACGCGCCCCGTGGCGCGTTTTAAGTTGGGGGATTAAGTCCCCTTGAATCATGAGGGTCCCTACGGGCCAACTAGCCCACCAGGAACCTCCAGTATGCGCCAGGGGCTGCGTTGCAGAGACATGTACAGAGGCCACACCCCTTTACACCTCTCTGCAACGCAGCTCTGTGGCGCTTTCTGGACGTACCTGTTGGGCTAGTTGGCCCCAGGACCCTCAGGATTGAAGAGGATTTAATTCCCCATCTTAAAACGCGCCACGGGCCTGTTTGCACACATGTCACCTGAAGCCCCGCCCCTCCCTTCACCACTGTGCAAACGCGCCCCGTGGCGCGTTTTAAGTCGGGGATTAACTCCCTTGAATCCTGAGGGTCCCTGGAGTCCAACTAGCCCACCATGTTCCTCCAAAGCGCCACAGAGCTGCGTTGCAGAGAGGTGTAAAAGGGGCGTGGCCTCTGTACACCTCTCTGCAAGGCAGCCCCTGGCGCATACTGGAGGTTCCTGGTGGGCTAGTTGGCCTCAGGACCCCCAGTATTCAAGGGGAATTGTTCCCCTCTGCAAACGCGCCAGGGCGCGTTTGCAGAGTGGTGAAGGAAGGGGCGGGGCCTACGGGCCCGATCGTTTTTTTTTTTTTTTCCTGAAGGGGGCCGTGTGGCCCCCTTCCTTTTCCTATTTTTAGGCCCCGGGGACCCCATCCCCGGGGCCTGGCCTCTCGTTGGGGACTGTGGGGGTCCCCAAACCCCCACAGTCCCGCCGGCTCCCGTGTCCTACGGGAGCCGGCAGTGCTACACATGGGGAGCAGCTAACATGCTGCTCCCCATGTGGAAAGCTATCGGCTTTGGATATTGGAAGAGAGAGCAGGTTTCTGCTCTCTCTTCCAATATCCAAAGCAAGTTTGTAATGACAGGACGGGAGCCGCGAGGCTCCCGTCCTGTCATTGCAAACAGCAGTGTCCCGGGGTAGGCACCCCGGGACACTGCAGGAGCCGGCCCTGGGGGTGGTGGTCCCCAGGGCCATCAAGGGCTCCAGGAGGGGGCCGCGCGGCCCCCCTCCTACATTTGAAAGCCCCGGGAGGTGGTGGTCCCGGGGCTCTGGGGTCCAAACGGACCCCCATTTTAATTTTTCTTAGTGCCCCGGGAGGTGGTGGTCCTCGGGCGTGTGGGGCTGGAGCCCCCACACAGGTTTTTAATTTTAAAAAGAAGCCCGGGAGGTGGTGGTCCTCGGGGCTGCGGGAGGGCTCAGAGCCCTCCCGCTTCATTACTACATAAAGCCCCGGGGGTGGTGGTCCCCGGGGCTTGGAGGCCCTTAGAGGCCCCCACACATAAAATTAACCCCCCAGCATGCCCCCGGGACTTGGCCCACCCGGGGCCAGTGCTATCGAGCGCGGAGACCGCGCTTCGATTTTTTTTTTTTTTCGGCATGGTTCGCGCTCCCTGAGCGCATCCTGCCGATTTTTTTAAAAAAATTTTTTTTTGTCCAGGGGTCCTTGTAGGACCCCTGAGCAGACCTAGGGGTCAGGGTGTTTCTACCCTGCTCCCTTTGTGCGCTTTGCGCACTTGTTTCTGTCCCTCGGTTCTACCGAGGGACAAAATGGCTGCCAACATTTCCTGATTTGGAGTGTTGACAGCCAATTAAGATAAAGCTCGTGCTCGGGAGGATCCGCGGCCCTAGATATACCTATCTTTTTTCTTTTGATTTTCTCAGCAACTACTGAACGGATTTACACCATTTAACAAAAGGGTTCTTTCTGAACCAAGAACTACCTCTTTGCCAAATTTGGTGTAATTCCGTTCAGCAGTTCGAGGCTGTAGCCGTGTCTAAAGTTTCCTATGGAAAATTGCATGGGAAAACGCGTTTTGGGACCCCCTTTTTCTCGGCCCCCGCTTGACGAATCCCCCGAGACTTTCAGGGTAGGAGCGGACCGGAGCGCCCCACAAAGTTTGAAAATTTTGCGAAGATACGTCAACCGGCAAGAGAGTTATTTCAAATAGAATGTCGCGGATTTCCTATGGATAATAGGTTGTAACTATAACTATCTACTGCCGACCGCCAGTAGATAATATATATATATATATATAGAGATATATAGAGATATATAGATATATATATATATAGAGAGAGATATATAGAGATATATAGAGATATATATATAGAGAGAGATATATAGAGATATAGAGAGAGATGTATAGATATATATATAGAGAGAGAATATATATATATAGAGATATAGATATAGGTGTGTGTAATTTTTACATGACAGTTTTTCCAATTGGAAGTCAATATTTCCAATTTTTGTAGTTACTTCCTTTATTGCAGTTTGAGGTGGAAATAAGTGTGAAATTTAGGGGTGAACCCAGAAAGCTAAACATTTCTGAAAAGTAGATACAATCCTGAATTAAACTGGGGGTCATTTGTGTAGATCACTAGTAGTTTTCCTGAAGAAAAAGATTTCGAAACGTGATAGCCAGAGCCATCAACTGAGCAGTAGCTTGGAATGATTTTTAATGTGTGCTCACCAGGTATCAATTCACATAGTAAAATCTCTTGATTCAAAAATGGGTACAAAGGAATTATGAACTTTTGAAATAGCCAATAATCAGATTTTAGGAAAAGTGGTAATTTTATAACTTTGAATTTGGGGTTATCCATAATATTGTGAATCCATGGACATTTTGTAAAATGTTTTCTTTCTTGCTCAATGACTTGCATTTGAAATCCAAAATAGAGAGAACGTCATTTGCTAATAGCAAATATTCTACTACTCTTTGTTCCCTCGCTTCTGTTAAAAAATGGTCCTCCACCCATGTGGGTGGGCCTATTGCCTGAGGCAAGGATGTTCCCGAAATGCAACAGAAAGACATCAAGATTTTGCCTCGGACTTTGTCTTTCTGAGGATGTGGAATTTGGACCCAGGAGTAGCCAGCACCCAGGATTACCTACCAAACCCAGATATTTCTCAAAACTAGACACTCGGCAGAGTCCAGGGTTGTGTGGCTAACATGGATCCCCCCACCTTGTTCTATGCGTTAGTCACCAGATTTCAGAAATACCTAGGGTTGGTATGGTTCCCTGGTTTCTGGCCGACGTGAATGAATGAATATGATCTTGTATAGCGCTAACTTAGCCCAAGGGCGTCAAGGCGCTGATAGCGGGGCGAGACAACGGATGGTAGATGTAGATCCTTAATACTGCACCAATGGCACATGAGATGAAATCGTTACTTTTGGGTGTAGTTTTGACATATGGTCTTGCAGAGAGAGGGTAGGCAGAAATATTGTCTGGTGCCTAGGGTGTGACCCGATCCCAAGAGGGTCCAGCACCCCACCCCATTTCTTTTCTGACTTTTTCTCCATGGAAGTTAGATGGTTTAAGCCTTCTTGAGTAGGCAGGTTGGGACCTTTACCCCCCTACTCACCCACTCTAGTGGAGATAAAAAGCCAAGTCTGCCTTCAGGGAAAGCAATAATGGTGTGTGGTTCTTACCCACTGCAACACACAGACATCAAACAATCTTACTGCTCTCCTAGGGGAAAGATTGGAGGATTCTATCTAACATCCGCAGGGGACGAAAATCCCACTTCACATCAGGGATTAGTGTCAGTAAAAGGAATGGTGTTGTGCATCAGCCTGTCTTGGCAGTGCGTCCTACCTGTGGCACCAGACAGCCCAGATGTCAAACTATGGGCAAAAGAACCTCATTTCCTCTCACTTGCTATGGGTATTGCTACTATATACAGCTGGAAGGCTCCACAGGCAAATAGAAACACTGTTTGGGATCCAGTGGTGAGGCTCTGCTGTGGCCTGATGCCAGGATGGACCAGTCCCACCCTATTTAAAATTTTAAAAAAATAGGGCCCCAATTAAACATTAGATGCACTGTCCCTGTTTGCACAGCAGCACACCATTAATTGGGTGCGCTTGGCGCGTCCAGTTAGAAACAAAACAAATCTTCTGACAGTTTGCATCTGTGCTTAGGAGAATACATTAGTGAATGTTAGGACCATAGGTTGAAACTACAGCTCAGCTTTCACTAGAGGCACAATCTGAAGAGAGGGCCTTGCCTGGGCGTCCCTCTGATCACTATGCCTCCTCAGGAAAGGGGATCCTCGTGGAACACACTGATAGTGCCACACCTCTATGTGGCACACTGTTGGTGTGTATCTCAACAGGTTTTTTGACTCTGCTCCCATGTTTGTAATAGGTAGTGAGTACAGAATACCCTGAGGGCACATTGAGGTGGTGCAAACTGTTACTCCCCCAGGGCACTCTCTATAATATGGACCCTTATATCTAGAGATATTTCTGAGCGGATTGGTAGTAAATTCCTCCATCTGCCCCTCAACAGGTGGGCAGAAGGATATTTGATGTTTAATCTCAAAGTTGTGTGTTAATGTCAGGACTTAGTGGCCCCAAACACTTTGTTTTCCCCTGGGGGCTGGTGAGCATTCTGCCTTCTACAGGGGATCAGAAAGAGTCTTTTCTTTTAGGTCTGGGTAATATGGTCTAATGCAAACACAAGGAGATGATGGACGGAGCGCTAAACCTTTTGAGACACTCACCCCCAGTCACAGATCTGGGTTGAATCCATTATCGTTCTTTAGCTCACTTCGCCACCCCAGTTCAGAGACAGCTATATGCAAATTAGTCTTGACCCTGTGCCTCATGGGAACAGTCCAGCCCAAACTGCCAAGCCATGTCTTCCCTGGACCAGAAACAAGCATCCTGGGACTGGTTTCGGGGTAACACCCCTCTTCAGCCAGGCTAGCTTAAATCCAGTGGCAAAGTGAGCTAGGGACCCACGTCTGGGCATACCCTGCCAACTTGGGGCAAACAAAGCAAACACAAGGAGATGATGGAGGGAGCGCTGAAACTTTTCAGACACTCACCCCTAGTCACAGTTCTGGGTTTAATCCATCATTGTTCTTTAGCTCACTTCGCCACCCCAGTTCAGACACAGCTAGCTGCAAATCAGTCTTGACCCCGTGCCTCATGGGAACAGTCCAGCCCAAACTGCCAAGCCATGTCTTCCCTGGACCGGAAACAAGCATCCTGGGACCGATTTCGGGGTAACACCCCTCTTCAGCCAGGGGCTACCTGAACTGGCTCAAACTGGAGAATGTGCCCTTCAAAGCAGTCTGGTGGTGCTGGCAAGAGCCCCCACCCCAGCCCAATACACTAAGTTCTGTCTGGGAGGTGGTCACATCTCCATGTGACAGGAAACCTATTGTTCATACCTTCCCCTGCTTGAGCTCAGCTCAGTAGCAGGAGGGCAAAATCGTGTCTGGGGTCGGCAGAAGCACTAGCTTGCTTCCAGACCCTGGAAGGCTGTTACCGGGAGTACTTCGGGCTTCACAGAGGACCCCCTGGTGCATGGAATTATACCTCCAACACTGGTAACGGTGTTGCAGTATGATTCCAACATGTTTGATACGAAACATGCCCTGGTTCGGCACAGCCAATATATAGTTAGCCATCGCGTAATGATGCATGGCCACTATATGTATGAAAATGGCTGACCGCACCAACAAAGCCTGGAGAATCGACTCTGGGGTTTGTAGGGAATGTCCTGCTCATGCAGGGCACCCTCACACTTATAACCTAGATGGAGTACAGGCACAGACGACGCAGAAGACTGGCAGGACGACGAGACCAGGCACAGCAGAGTCTTCCAGATGCAGTCTTTGTTCCCAAAGCTAAGTCCAACGAAGTACAAAGTGCCCAGACGGTTGAAGAGGAAGTGGTTTCGGATCTAAATCTTGTCCCATGACGAATCTGAAGAGCCACCCCCAGGTAAGTACCCTAATTAAAGGGTTGGGACGATTCAGGGGTCCCTCCCAGAGAAAGGGCTGGACTGAGGTGAGGATACTCCCATGTCCTTTGTCCAGTTTTGCGTCAGAGCTGGAGCCAACGGCTCCCTGAACTGGTTTCAACTGGAGTATGCAAGGAGAGCACCAAATGTGCCCTTCAAAGCGATCTGGTGGCGCTGGCAAGCGCCCCCAGCCCAATACACTAAGTCCTGTCTGGGAGGTGTTCTGGGAGGTGGTCACACCTCCCTGTGACAGGAAACCTATTGTTCTACCTTCCCCTGCTCGAACCTGGCTCAGCAGCATGAGGGCAGAATTGTGTCTGTGGTCGGCAGTAGCTTGCTGTAAGACCCTGAAAGACTGGTGCCTGGAATACAGGGGGGGCTCCCTTCGAAAGCCCCCCAGTACATGGGATCTTACATCCATCACCGGAATCGGGGTTGGGGTAGGATTCCAAAATGTTTGATACCAAACATGACCATTTTCGGTGCAGCCCATATATAGTTAGACATCTCGTAATTGACTTGATGTCCACTATATGTATAAAATGGCTGACCACACAAAGCATGGAGAATCGACTCCTGGGTTTGTAGGGGAGGGTGACCTCATGCACTTGCCCTTACACTTGGAACCAAGCACCCTGCTTTCAGGATTGAAAAGCGTACCTTAGGGGTGACTTATAGGTTTTAAGTGCAGTAACCCCAGATATAAGGAAAATTATATCTGTGGTGAGTGGTGCTAGCACCAGTTCATACAAGTTGCAATGGCAGGCCTGTAGTCACAGTTTGAGTGGTCTCTCATGGGTGGCATAATACATGCTGGAGCCCATGGGAGACCCCTGGTGTACCCATACCCTGGGTACCTTTTTACCATATACTAGGGACTTAGAAGGGTACACCATTAGCCAATTAGGAAGGTACCAAAGTACTTACCATTGACCAATTTTGGGAGAGAGCACAGTGACTGGGGGTCCTGATTAGCAGGATCCCAGTCAGACTAATCAGAAAAACAGAATGACACCAGCTAAAAGTGGGGGTAACCATGAAAGCAGATTCTACTTTCCTACAGCGTCGCTCAGCGTCAGGGGCTTAGTCGATAGAGCAAACTGAGGGGAATGTGGCATTCTCACTTCCTTCTCATGATGAGACTTCTGGGAGTTGCCTTGTGGCAGTTGATAGAAGGGAGTCTGGACCTTTTTAGCCCCTTTCTGAGGGTATTCAATCACAAGTGGAGAAAAGTTGGATATCTGCACTTGGTGAGGCTAGTGGGTTGGAGTCTTCTCGAGCCTCGGGGCTACTTTCACCTCCAAGTCTCTCTACTGAGGTGAGTTCCTCCTTTGCAGATGTGTTGAGATTAGCTGCAGTTTTAGACTTGTCACTGTCTACAGTGGAGAAGTCCACCGACCCTCTGATTGATGTCCTTTATCAAGGACAGTCAGGGGGAGAACCTATTCTTCCATACAGTGAGGCCCTGTTCGACATATTGTTGGGTACTTGGGCCAAGCCTGATACAAGAGTCTTGGTGGACTGTGCTATATCTCACAGGCACCTGTCTGCTCCTGGAGACCCAGTTTGTCTCCTTAGGCATTCTACCACTCGTAGCCAGGTAGTTCAGGCTGCTACAGCCTCACAGGATATGGATTCTTCACCTAATACTCCATTGAATAGAGACTCTAGAAATCAGGATGCATGTGGCAAGCACATCTGTTCTTATGCTAGTTCTGCTTTAATGTCCATCAATACGTCTTGTGTTCTTGGGCAGTTTTCCCATGCTTTATGGGATTCTTTGCAGACTAAGTTGCCATCACTTCCGGATGACCTCCGGTCTGATATTGAGCAGCTGATTATAGATGGTCAACAGGCGGCCAAGCTGATAATTAGATGTGGCATTGATACTACTGATTAAGTAGGTCGAGCCATGACATCTTCAGTTTCACTTTGACGTCGCACATAGTTATGAACTTCAGGTTTTTCAGAGGCTGTACAGGCGACTTTATACCCTTTGATGGTGCCAATCTTTTTGGGGCTCAGGCCGACTTTGCATTGAGACGCTTCCATGATAGGAGAAGTGAAACAGAGTCTTAATTCCCTCCATTTCTGGTTATATGTTCTTTAGTTTTGCCCCTATTCTTAGGGTGTATAGGTCAGGATTTTTGTTTTTCCAAGGGACTAGTCTTGTTAGGGCATTGACATGTCCATCTTTTGATTGCACGAGATTGGTGTTACTGTTCTTAACCATTTATGTGGTACAATGATTCCTGAAGTATAGTTTTTTACTGTCTTTTTTTCCTCTGAAAATGGGCTTCATGCTCAAGAGGTCATTTGCAGGTCACGTGTCTTCTGGTTAGGAAGTTTACCTTTTCACATGCTTCTTTCGAAGCAGTTTGGTATGCATCACTGTTAACTTGCAGTTTCTCTTATAGAGACATGTTACTTATGTCACTTGTGAGACCTTGTATACAGAGTATATACTTGTTTTCTGTGAATACTTTGAATTTCCACTAAAGGGTAATGTAATTTTGGTCTCTGTTTGTCCAATGCCGTCCTTTTCTCTACTTAGCGGAGTGCACTTTTCATTCCATTCAGGTGGTGGACAGACAGCTTTTGCGTTAGATAATTTTTTAGTTAAGTTTCACGATGTGGGGATTATGCCAGCTTTATTATGTGATCTGTTCCTTATCCGCACATAGGAATTTGTTTCATGAAGGTGTGCTCCTTTTTGCTGGGGACTTTACGTTTAGCAATTTAAGAGGTTTGAATTTTATTCTTTTGAATACATAGTCTTGGTTTCCCTTATTTTTTGAGGTGATATTTATTTTTATGTTCAATTTTGGAACATGGTTGTTCTTTGAGCGCTGCTTCTTAAGTTGTCCAAGATGCTGTATCTGAATATTTACCTTAAGGCTGTTTACAGCCATGTCTTACATCGTTGAATTTTTTTCTGTTTTATCAAAAGAGAAGGTTCGCTTTTGATCCTTCACTTTAAGAACATCCAGGATATTTCCATATTCTTTGGCATTGGTACTATTAATAGTCATACTTTTTCCTGTTGGGAGGTTGGATGTTCTCTGTCTCCTTGGGGACATTTCTCTTTCTCTATTAATCATTTGGTATTTTCTGTACCTTACAGCCCTTTAAGGGATCAAAGTGTGAACTTATGATCTGGTGCTTTGTGTGTTCTTATAGAACCAAATATATGTATTTGGACTCTTGTCTGCCTTACAGTCAGATTGGATTTTGGCTCATATGCCTTGTAGACAATTACTCCAACTGGGTTCCCTTTTGGGTATTTTCCAGGGTTTTGGTTTATTTTATTCTCTTGACCTTCTAGGCCAAGTGTGGTCGTAAGTGTTTGCTGCTGGCAAGGGCTCATTTTCATGTGGGTTCTCTTTAGGTAGTACTAGCCTGTTAAAATACTTTTGACAGATAGCATTATCCTAATGCCAATTCACCCAAGGTGTTTCATGGAGGGTGCGACGTTTCTCTTGATATTACATTATATTGTATGGTAATTTAGGACTGCTTTTTCAGTTCTGTTTATCCATGTGTGTATGCAGAGTTTACTTAAGTGTGTTGCATATGTGTTTACACATGCTGAGATATGGTTCTGCTATATGTAATAAAAAGGATGTTACATTTTTTTTTTTAAATTTTATTGTGAGATGCCATTGCTTCTCTCTTAGCTGTACATTTTGGGTTCGGATCTATATGTATGCGTGGAATGCAGATATATAGATCTGGGTATAAATGATTGATATTTATAGCAGAGTCATATCTGTTTAATTGCCTTCTTTCCATCTTTACGGGCACTGTGCATTAAGTGAATCCTCGGGTGATCATTTGGTCAAAAACAAAATGTTCTTTGATTTATGGATGGACTATGACGTTCATCTGTCTTGATACATGGATTGATCTTCCCGACCTTGCAATAAATGTGTGTTTTCATCTTAGCTTTAATGTGAAGGGGGTTTGGAAGCCCTTTTTCTGGAGCTATCTTACAGATTTCCTGCAGATTTTCTTTACTGATTTAGGGAATGCGGGTTACATAACATTCACTTTGCCTTTGGCCCTTCTAGTCCCAGGGCTTACTTACCCTTTGTGGGTTAAATAATATTGTCTAACTGTTGTCAGATGTCTTCTGACTGGGTATTATCCTGTTCCCCTTGAGGCTTTGGTTTTTCTGTGCCTGCGGGGTTGTTTTGTATTTACATTGTTTGTGGTCATTGCCACGTTTTTTTGTAAGGAGCCATGCTCTTTCCGTCTAATTGCTATGTATGTCTAATCTGTGTTTAATTTCTACCAGCTGTCTCTGTTTGAGAACTTTGGTAGGATTAGTTCGCAGACCCCCCTCCTGGTGGGTATAGCTATGGTATTTAATTCAAAGTTAAGGAACCTGCTGCTAAATGTCTCTATCAGATGAACAAGTTACTTACCTTTGTTAATGTATTATCTGGTAGAGAAACAGTCTATCCACAGATTCCTTAACGCCTTGCCCATCCTCCCCGCTGTGCGTGTAAGGGTTATACCCTTTTCAGTACTGGTTTATATACCTGTAATCACGGTTTCATGTAATTTTGTGATTCAATGGACCATTTGCTCTTACTTCTTACATTTTGTATTTGTATTGCCATACCTTTCATTATCCATTTGCTAAACGTCACACCATTGGGTCTTTCCTTATGGGCCTTGTGTGGGTATTATCATACCATTTATTTCCGTTTTCTAATTCGATTTTTAAAGAGATATTGATATTTTTTGTCACACTGTTTCACATCCAGTTTCTATAGTGGCTCTGTCTTTTAGCACGGAACGTTTCACAGAAGAAACTGACGTCAGCGTGCTGGAGGGGACTTGTATAACTCCACTCACCTCACAACCGGAGTCGATGTCATCACGGATTCATAAAGCGACATCCCCCAGTGCGCAGAGGGACTGTTGAAAAATTTCCTGTCTGACGCCTGGAGAGAATTCAAAGTTCTCTTCCAGGGGATACTCATCAATGGTCATAAGCACTTAATTATCCCCGCTCATGTGCGGGACCCCGGAGCATATACAACAATACATATATATGTGTATGTTTAGAACCACAAGTACATAGTACTATCCAAACATACATATATACATGTATAAACACATAAATATGCAGCCTATTCTATATCCAATAGGCTAAGAAGCCAAAATTACATGTATTTCTATAGTGTGAAAATAATATCACATACAAATACTGTAATAGAGGACATGCACTGCAATAGTGATCCACAACAACCTTTTATTTTCAGAAAAGAAAACCGGTAATAGCAGGCAATTAGCCCAGAGGCTGCATAGATAAATAACATCACTGTATAGAAAAAACTGGCACCTTGCCTTTAAGGTTTCCAAGAACCTGGACACCGTGCCTTTAAGACCTCCAGGAGCCCCCTGCTCCCATCATGCACCACAGGTGACAGTTAGGTCATTTCTCTTTTCCGGCTCCTTCTGTGAGGATCCTGGAGCTTGAGCTCGTCAGTTTTTTACTTTTCTAGTCAGAAATGGGTTTCTAACAACTTTATTCGACGTTTTCTGCTGCTGGGCTTGTTTTCCAGTATTTTTCTGACAACTTAAGTTATTTTTTGGTCAGAAATGCCAGCTTTATTCTACAAGTGCCCTTCCTGTGGGAAGAAGATGGCTAAATCCGACCCTCACTCTGTGTGAATTGTGTGCTTGCCATCCTCACACAACCCAGAGGTTTGTTATCATTGCCAACAATTTTCAAAAAGAACTCTGCGAGACAGAGAGAAGATCAGGCTTCTTGCCTCGTTGGAGAGAGGAAAACACCATAAAAGTGGCCTAGAGAGTAATCCTACCTCTAAGAAGCCCTCCTCTCAGGAAAAACAGAAGAAGCGGCAAAGATCTGCCTCGCCAGCCTCCAAAAGTAAGAAAATTCCTGAGTGCTCGCCGTCGGCGTCGAGATCAGCGTCAGAACAACAGGTGAGACTCTCCTCCACGTCGAGGGACAGATCGCCGTCGACACGAAGAGAACATCCGTCGATGAAAAGTAAAGCGACGTCGAGGCATACTACTTCGGGCTCGAAGTAGGGTTACGACAGACCTAAGTCGTCGTCAAAGCCTCCGTCGACGTCAAGACACCGGTCGAGGTCTCCGCCTCCTTCCCGAAGGTCGGCGTCGAGAGGATCGACGACAAGATCACCCTCATGGACCCACAGGCGGTCGACGTCGAGGGCACGGTCACCGTCGAAGAAGTCGACGTCGAAGACGCCGCATGTACACCGACAGTCGACGTCGAGAACACCTTCACGGTCGACGTCGAAGAGACCGACGTCGAGAGCATCGCCGCAACGGCGTGAATCCTTAAGTGGATCTCCGCAGCAGCGGTCGACGTCGAGGGACAGAAATCCTGCCATTTCTGCTGGGGACGTACCAGAGAAGCCTAGATCGGCGTCTAGATCCCTGCGCTAAACGTCGAGAGCAGCATGTTCGTCACCTGGCATCACCATCATCCCCGAGAAAAGTTTCCTTCAATCCATATGTCACCAAGATGGCTGGAAAGTGTAAGGCACTGGAAAGTTCCTCCCAGGTCTTCTGAGGGACCTCCTCCTACAGAATCCTCGAGACCCTCTCCTCGCAGGTCTCCGAGACGAGCTAGATCTCATTCACGAAGGCGTTCACATTCAAGAGGGCGCTCAAGATCTCGCCATTCTCCTACTCCAAAGAGGAGACGGAGGTCTCCATCAACAACCTTATCTTCCAGGTCTTCCTTTAGGGACTATTCACCAACCCTATCTTCTACACCGCCATCCAGGGTTTCCCCGATTGACGCTATCGGGACCTTCAATGAAGTGCTCTGCAGGGGTGCCAGCAAGTTGAACATCAATATGACTGCACCACCAGTTTCAACTTCCGTCATATTTGAAACCCTGCATCATAGGTCTTCGGCCAGACCTCTTCTTCCTTTGGTCCCAGGTCTGCTAGAGCCAGCAATGCAGACTTTCCTAACTCCGGCCACGGTGGGCTCGGCTCACACTCGGATCTCAAAGAAGTATAAGGCCCCAGAACAAGACCCGTTGTTTCTTCGTGCCGACTCACCTCCAGACTCTGTCATAGTGGCGGCGGCCAGAAAAGCACATTCCGCTACTTCCACCTCCTCTGTTCCTCCAGAAAAGGACAGTAAAAATATGGATTCCTTGGGGAAAAGGATGTGTAATACCTCTGCGTCAGTCATGAAAGTGGCTAGTGCTTCCGCCCTGCTGGGTCGGTACGACAGATCACTGTGGGACTCTTTGGCAAGGTTCACGGACAAGCTACCAAAAGAGGACCAACGAGATTTCCAGGAAATCCTGCAAGAGGGTAGATTGGTGGCAAATCAAGTAATCAGTGCCGCTGCTGACACAGCAGATTTAGCGGCCCACGGATATTCCCATGGCATTTGCTCGAGGCGTTCGGCATGGCTTCGTCTCACGGGTCTCAAACCTGATGCACAGAGGAATATTGTCAACCTTCCCTTCAATGGCTCTTCTCTGTTCGGGTCCCACGCGGACGACGAGATGTCCAAGATGGATACTGAATTGGACAGTCTAAAAGCTGTTGGTTTGGAAAAGCGGAAAGAATTCCGACGAAGGTTCCGTCCCTATGATCGGCCTTCCTTTCAGCAGAGGGTTCAAACCCCTCACTGGACCACGCAAAACCAAAGTCAGACGCAATCAAGGTCTCACTACCAACAGAGGAGACCTGGACGAGGGAGAGGAACGCCGAAACAGCAGTCAGCGGCACCTAAACCACCAACAAAACAATGAGGTGTGGCTTCCTCCATGCCCGTTGACCACTCCGGTGGGGGGGAGGGGGGGGGGAGTGTTTCTTTACATCTGGAGGAGTAGAAAAAGATAACAAAGGACAAGTGGGTCATCAATATTGTGGAGAATGGGTATCTGCTCAGGATCAAATCTCCACCTCCATCAATCCCTCCGCGAGAGAAATCTCTCCACGACCACCATTTGTTACAAGCGGAGGTGAACATTCTTCTACAAAAAGGCGCCATAGAAAAAGTTCCCATTCCACAAAGGAAACGGGGGATTTATTCTCGCTATTTCCTCGTGCAAAAAAGAGGCCCCACCACAGAATACAGACCAATACTGGACTTGAGACTGTTGAACAAATTAATTCGCAAAGAAAGTTTTCGAATGTTGGCACTGCATCAAATCTTCCCACAACTTCATCAAGGGGACTGGATGTGCTCCATCGAATTGCAGGACGCATACTTCCACGTTCCAGTGTCCAAGAAACATCGCAAATTTCTAAGGTTTCAGGTTTCATTCTAGCATTACCAATTCACGGTGCTTCAGTTCAGGCTCAAATCGGCCCCTCGAACATTCTCGAAATGCATGGCTGTGGTGGCAGCTTTTCTCCGCAAGCAGAGGATATTCATATATCCCTTCCTGAAGAGCTCGTCCCCTGCCCTGCTGCACACTCATCTCTCGTACTGTCTTCAGCTACTAAACCGGTTGGGCCTTCATGTCAACTTCAAGAAATCGATCTTCAATCCAACACAGAGGATCCACTACCTGGGTGCCTCCCTGGATACCGAAAAGCAAGCGTGTGTCCTTCGGAGGAGAGGTTATCCTCAATCCACGAGAAATGTCTGAACCTCCACACGCAACGTCCCACAGTCCGACAGGTGTCATCACTGCTGGGCTCAATGGCGTCATGCATTTTCATCATACCAAACGCAAGGTTAAACATGCGTCCTCTACAACAATGTCTGGAAGACCACTGGATGCAGGTTTCAGGACGCTGGGAAGATCATGTGATTCTCCATCAATCAGCCAGGGATTCCATCAGATGGTGGATGAAGCGATCCCACCTGATGAAGGGAGTTCCTTTTCACCTGGATCCCCCTACTCAGACGATAGTCACGGATGCCTCACTCCAAGGATGGGGTGCTCATATGGGTCCTCTGCAAGTTCAAGGTCTGTGGTCAGAAACAGAACAGGGTTTCCACATCAACCTCTTAGAGTTGAGAGCTGTGCATCTAGCTCTCAAATCACTGTACCCTTCGCTCCAGTCTCGGTCCATTCTGATTCAAACGGACAATACAACGACGATGTATTACTTGAACAAACAGGGTGGTACCTGATCGAGACCTCTTTCCATATTGTCTCAGACCATCTGGAACTGGCTTCTCGCACGAGACCTATCGATTGTGGCCATTCATCTACCGGGGACTCAACTCCCAGGCGGACGCCCTAAATAGAGACTTTGTCGAAGCTCATGACTGGGTGCTCAACAACGAAGTCGCTCACAACATCTTTCAAACCTGGGGAGTGCCAGACATCGACCTGTTTGCAGACGCGGTAAACGCAAAATGCCCCGTCTTCGCATCCAGGTTTCCCCAACCAGGCTCTCAAGGGAATGCCCTTTTGATAGAATGGTCTCAGACATTAGTGTACGCCTTTCCACCGATTCCGTTGATTCCCACAGTAATCCACAAGTTCTACAGGACCAACACCAGAATGATCCTGATAGCCCCGGAATGGCTTCGTCAGTGGTGGTATCCGGACCTTCTTCAGCTCTCGGAAGTACCGCACAGGAGGTTGCCATGCCGTCCGGATCTGCTATCCAAGCACGCAGGGAAGGTTTTTCACCCCAATTTCTCATCCCTACGGTTGACGGCATGGCTCCTGAAGTCCTACAGTATGGACACCTACAGTTGACTTCAGAATGCATGAACATTCTCAAAGAGGCAAAAAGACCTTCCACTAGGAAATCGTATGCCTTCAAGTGGAAGCGTTTTTACCTATGGTGTGTGAACAATGGACATGATCCCGTCCGGGGTCAAGAACAGGTGATTTTACCATATTTGCTGCATTTGGCCAAATCTGGTCTCCAGTTCTCCTCTATTAAAGTCCATCTTGCAGCTATCACAACATATAGAAAGTCCCCTACCCAGATTTCCTTTTTCAAAATTCCTGTGGTCAAAGATTTCCTTAAGGGTTTGAGAAAGGTTTACCCTCCAATCAGGGCTTCTTCTCCTCCATGGGAGCTTAACATTGTTTTAACAAAGTTGATGGGGGCTCCTTTCGAACCTATTCATAGAGCTTCTTTGTAACATTTGACATGGAAAGCCGCTTTTCTAGTGGCTATTACATCTGCTCGTAGAGTGAGTGAGATCCAGGCGCTGTGTTGTAAAGAGCCCTACACTGTGTTCATGCTAACAGAGTGGTTCTAAGAACACATCCGAGTTTTTTACCTAAAGTAGTCTCGGATTTCCATACTAATCAGGCACACACTCCCTCCATTCTTCCCGAATCCTTCAAATCAGCCGGAAAGGTCCCTCCATTCTCTGGACCTCAAGAGGGTTCTGAAGTTTTATTTAGACAAAACAAAAGAACTGAGAAGATCGGACTGTCTGTTTATTAACTATGGTTCCATAAACACCGGCTCTGCAGCTTCCAAAAGATCTGTCTCTAGGTGGATAGTGTCTTGCATATCATTGTCATACCAACTGGCCAACAAAAACCCTTCCGGGCAAACCTAAGGCCCATTCTACTTGGGGAAAAGCCTCTACCACGGCTCTCCTTAGGAATGTGCCCATTGCAGAGATTTGAAAAACTGCCACATGGGATCAGTTCACACTTTCACTCGCCATTATTGTTTGGACTCTGACACACAGACGGATGCTCAGTTTGGGCAAGCCTCTCTGAGAAATGTATTTGGTTAATGCCATGTAACATGTTTTCTTTAACTGTACTTGCTGCTGTTTGCTCGTCCGCGAGGAAGTGGGTATGGGCTTGCTACCCTATTCAGTGCTTACGACTATTGATGAGTATCCCCTGGAAGAGAAGGATAAGTTACTTACCTGTAATCCTAGTTCTCTTCCAGGGGTATACTCATCAAAGTCATAAGCAACCCTCCCGCCTCCCCGGACGAGCATTAACAGTACTATACTGAGTTGCTTGCATCATATATGCTGGTTCCTGCAGGTGTATACACCGTAAAAAAGAACTGACCTAACTGTCACCTGTGGTGCATGATGGGAGCAGGGGGCTCCTGGAGGTCTTAAAGGCACGGTGTCCAGGTTCTTGGAAGCCTTAAAGGCAAGATGCCAGTTTTTTCTATACAGTGATGTTATTTATCTATGCAGCCTCTGGGCTAATTGCCTGCTATTACCTGTTTTCTTTTCTGAAAATTAAAGGTTGTTGTGGATCACTATTGCAGTGCATGTTCTCTATTACAGTATTTGTATGTGATATTATTTTCACACTATAGAAATACATGTAATTTTGGCTTCTTAGCCTATTGGATATATAATAGGCTGCATATTTATGTGTTTATACATGTATATATGTATGTTTGGATAGTACTATGTACTTGTGGTTCTAAACATACACATATATATGTATTGTTTTATATGCTCCGGGGTCCTGCACATGGGCGGGGATAATTCAGTGCTTATGTCTTTGATGACAATACGTTACCAAAGATAAGTAACTTGTTCATTATGCTCTACCAGCGGGCAGAAACACTTCTGTCATTTAGGAGTGGGTAGTGTAGCCCAATGTCAGGACAGACTTTTATCTAAAACAATAAAGGAATTGATATATATTCACCTTTTTTCATTTATCCCCTCACCTTAGAAGCCACATTTGTGATGGGTACTTCTACCTGCAGATTCCTACCCTGTAGAATCATCCCAGGTATCAGACGTGATCCAGAAACTTCAAAGGTCTCACTTAGCTGGTATCGGGTGCTATATTCGCATTGACTCCAGAAGGGGCACCTGATGATGTCACCAAAGCTATATAGCGCCCACCTGGGCACAATGACATCAGCTCCCTTTTTTAGGTCGAGCCTAGCGCAGCGCGCATGTGCTGCTTTAGGAGAGGGCCTCTTGGAATCACTCCAGACATTCAGAAAGATTTCAGAAAGCTCGTGCGTGGGGTTGTCACATTCTATTGGCCTTTGTGTGTGGCTTTCAAAAAATGAAAGCACGCAAATGGCCAAAGGCGGGTGCATGTCCCACCTCTTCTTAAAATGTTCACTCCCATGGCGTTTTGATCTCAGGAGCGAGCAGGCTGGCAGCTGCATTCCTCCTTGGTCACGTGCTTTCGCTTGTTATCTGCTAAAGCAATTTATTGCCTTTCCGAACGCTGCCGCCCTTGCTTAACCTAGTATCCTGTATCATGTTACTAATTGATTTTAACGCGCCGAGTGCTCAAACGTTCCACTCAATAGGTCAGCCACAACCAACACCATGTGCCGACGATCGTGTTTTCACCTGGTGACCTTTGTTGGTAGAAACCACCCACATGCCATATTTCGTTTAATACCAGATGCCCAGAGTGCTTCTCCTTTCACTCTCAATGAGTAATGTTTGTGATGCACTGTGGGGTCACCGCCTGCTTAATGGCAATTCCAAATATTTCTGCACACTCTGGTTTACTGCCACCCCTTTATAAAATTATTTTATCAATACAAATAACATCCCCCTCCCCCACGCACCAGTATGTGTGTGTGTGTGTGGTTTACAGAATGTAATTTTGAGGGCCCCTAGACCACATGACACACTAACTACGTCACTGGTCAGATCCTCTGATTTGCATATTATGCATAGATGAGCCCGCTGTTACAGTATCCCCAATCATTTTCCAAGCGCGTCGTTTGATGTGGATTGAGTTTTTGTTCTAATTTATTAAACGCCTTGGGCCGCTGTTTGCCTTGTGAGCAGCAAGCCCAGGCCAGGGCCTGTTCTTAGCGCTTTGAGGCGCTGCACGAAGGAGACCGGTCGTCAGTTCAATGCAGATCAAAGTGACAACGTCTTCACATCAGAGTTCCATGTGTCTGTAAATGCTCTCCGTTGTTCTCCGGGTCTGTCCCCAAGAAACTAGTGAGGCGGAAGCCGATTCACAAGAGAGTTTGCACACAATCTAATCCCGATCACAAAGCCAGCATCGGTGCGTTTTTGTGTGTGGGGTTTTGGGAGGGTGCAGATTTTGTCATGGAAATAGATTACTCGGCAGCCACAAGCGACGCCACTGATTCAGATTGGTCATTTTCAATGACTACCATTAGACTAATTGTAATTAGTTCTCCACACAACACCTCCCCCCACACACACCAACCCCAGGTTTCATTCATTCTCCAAGCACAACAAGCATTGGCATAGCCAATAGGTCTCGCCTTTGGGACCTTATAAGTGTTTAGCCATGCAACAGTTGATGTTGCACCAAGGATATTGTGCTGCATAACTAAATACTTAGAAGGTCCCAAAAGCGAGACCTATTGGCTATGCCAATGCTTGTTCTACACTATTAACGCAGTTCTAGCGCTTGCCCTGAGTTGTGTGTTGTTACAATTGTTTTTAACTTGTGCAGTTCTATGTCTGCCTCAAACCCTACCCCCCATAGGGATTGTGAGGTACAGAAGTCCATAACAGACTCTTCAATCTGCTTATGGTGCTTGGTGTCGGACCTCATTTCCTGTTTCTGTGATTCTTGCCATATTATGCACCCTAAGGCCATCAAGGATATGGAGAAAAACGTTTTTATGGTCCCCGGCTCATAACAGGCGGAGCTATCAACGCTGAAGGCAGTTTTCCAGATCGCCTTCCTTTCATTCCTCAAAGGGGGAATACACGTAATCACAGGAAACAACAAGGGAAGTCACTTAAGCGCACCCTGTCTCCCATAGTTTCTTCATTATTAGAGCCGAAATTCATTATGTTGGAACCCCCTGACTTCCCTCCTAGCGGCTCTGCGCCTGTGAATCAACTGGACCCATTATTGGAGCTGACTGGACCTCCGTTGACGCTAGTGCCTACAATCCCTGATCCATCGGTGCCGGATCCAACACATTTGAAATCCCTGGCACCACCTCCATCTTACCCAGATCTCCTGGTACTGGGTATATACCCAGCTGCATTTCTAATGCTATGTTCGATGTCTTTGCTAGGGCTGCATCTCACTCCAGCACTGAGCACTGGAACACCTTTTGGCCTATTCATATTTATGCTTGTGGCACTGGTTCTTTAGCCCCAGTGTTTGCTCCTGCCTTTACTTCAGCACAGGCTGTAGGATCCTGCTGTCAGGCCCATGGCCGGCGCCACAGAAGCTACCAGCACTTCCTCCAGCGCAGTGTTCGACACAGTCGATGGCACCTTCTCCACCTTTCGAGGGCCCTTCTCATAAAAGGTCCACGAGGGAAGCCCAGAGGCTCTTGAAAGAAGAGGAGTATAGGTAAAGGATTCATGATCTCTTAGGATAAGATTCTGACCTCCTTTAATAGTTATGCCTATGGGGACGACAGAGAAGAACATCAATATACCCTGCAAGGCTTCTACTCGGCCAGTGGGCTTGATACTTCCCCAGAGACAGAGATGGAATTCCCCGTTGCGCCTCCAACCCCAGAGGTCATGTCATTTCATTCTGTGGTCAGGAAGGCAACAGAAGTGCAGGACCTGCAACTAACGTCAGTGGATGTGAAAACAAATGTCCTCATGGAGGTTCTTCTGCCATTGGCCCCAACCTCAGATCCTCTGCTTCCAATTAATGAAGCCCTGTTAGAACCTGTTATGGCAGCCCGGGAAAAAGCCACCACAACAATAGTGGTGAATAGACTGGTGGCCAGGTGCTATTTACCCGCCCGGGTGATCTTCCCTTCCTCTCAGCACATAGTTCACTAGAGAGTTTGGTAATCCATGCTGCCTTCTCCTCCGGTCAAGTGGCCGGCATGTTCCCTAAAGTTCCCTTGGTTAGGGAGTCTAAACGACTGAGAGCTGGTAGTAAGAAAATATTTTTAGCTGGCAGCCTGGTGGTGTAATCTCTGAATGCGAACTGCCTCTTAGCCCCTTATACATAAGCCTTATGAGACCTGTCCCAGATAGTCATTTTTGGAAAGTGCCCCTTTTTACATGGTTAACCCCCCTTTTTGCCTGACATCTGATGCAACCTAGCTTGATGTGCCCTGGGTCCCTGCCAATCAGGTACCCAGGGCCTGTGTTCTTTCCTAAATTTATTTATTTAATTTATTTATTTTATGTTTTATAGAGCGCGAACTTGACCCGTTAGGGTAACAGAGCGCTTTACAGAATCCTAGGGTTGTACAAAAGGCATGGAATCATAAGAGTATACAATCGATTGGGAGGGGGCGGGGTGCTGGATACATAAGGAATAGAAGGATACACAAGTACAGTTACTCAAGACAAGGCCCCAGGTTTCTTGGTGGGGTGACTAGGTCATCCGAGGGAGGCAATAGCCGGAAGTTGATCAGGGTCTCTGTGGTGGTTGAAGGTAAAAGTTTAAACGAGGAATTTACCCATAAGGAAGGTTTTGGCCTCCTTTTTGAAGCGTGCCAGAGAGGGGATTCTTCTTATGGCGGGTGGGAGAGAGTTCCATATTCTTGGCGCGGCCCCAGCGAAAGTCCGATTGTAAGTTTTTTTTTTTTCCGAAAACGTGCAGGCTGGAGCAAGAGGTCTCTGGCGGACCAGGAGTTTCTGATTCCTCCGGATACCACAAGTTTCTGTGCAAGATATGCAGGGGAGTTTGAGTATAAAGCCTTGTGTGTGATGCATGCCAGCTTAAGCTGTATCCTGGCCTCGAGAGGAAGCCAGTTCAGCGCTTTCAGGTGTGGAGAAATGTGATCAAATTTCCTTGTGCCGGTAAGTAGTCTGGCGGCCGCGTTGAGGCAGGCTTTTAAAGGTGCCAGGGAGATCTTGGGTAGACCCGAGAGGGTAGAACAGCCATATTCCAGTCTAGAGATGACTAGTGCTTGGACTGCCATTTTTAGGTCGGGAGCGTCAAGGAAGGGTTTCAGTTTCCAAAGGTAGCTCAGGTGGGTTTGTACCCACAATTGGCACATCTATGGCCACAGGCAAGCCCCATGTAAAATGTGCCATGGGTACCAAGGGCACTGTGACCTGGTAAGGCCTCTAGGGACTGCAGCACCTATTGTGCCACCCTTACAGACCCTGCACCTTAACACCCACACCCTGCCATTGCAAGCTGTGTGTTTTGGTTCAGAGAAAAGTGAAGAGTCGACATGGCACACATCCCTGTGTGCCATGTCTGCAACCCACTGCCTGAGGCCTATGAAGTCACCCCTCTAGCAGGGTTCGCTAGCCCTCAGGTTAAAGGTACAGTGGCATGAGCCCTGTACCCCTACAGTGTCTAAGTCCATTCTTAGACATTGTAAGTGTAGTAAAGCCATAAAGAACATATGGTCAGGGAGTTGTCATTACATACTCCACAGCTCCATAATGTCTTGACTAAAATGTGGGAAGTTTGGCAACAAACTTCTCAGCACATTAAACCGACATTGATGCCAGTGTGGGATTTAATGTAAAATGCACTCAGAGGGCATCTTAGAGATGCCCCCTGAAAAACGACCAGCCCTGGTGTGATTCCTGAAAGGCTGCCCACCATTTGCCACCACCAGACAGGTTTCTAGACCCCTGGGTAGAGAGCCTCCGCTCTCTGAGTCCAGAGAGAAAGCCCATCCTGGCAGAGGTGTCATGCCTCCTCCCCCAGGATGAGCTGGGTCCACGAAGGGGAAGCTTTGAAGGCCTGTCGCCTTTGTAAGCTGTCCATGCCTTTTGCTGCCCCCAGCAACTGGCTCTCACCGGTTCTACCCACAACTTTGTGCTGGAAAATCGGCGGAAAACCAAGCTAGGAGGAGAGGTGTGCTCACCTTTGCAAACCCCATCTCTCAGGTGGGGGAGGTGAGGTGAAGCACGTCTCAGTTCCCTCCATCTTGAAGATGAGGAGACCCTGCCTATTTGGGAGAGGCTCATTCCCCCTCCCACTGGAGGGTGGCATAATAGGGGGTGTACCAACCTCAAGGAAGGGACTCATTGGTCTCGACCTGCACACTGCTTTTAACGCCACTAAATTTAGTATTTAGGGGCAACCCTGAACCTTGCCTCCTCAGATTCGATGGAGACAGAAGGACCGAAGAGCCATGCTGACCCAGGAAGAAGAGGACACCTGCTGGTTTGGCCCCAGGCCTACAGGCCTGTCCCACCTTCAACCTGCCTACAGCGAGAACCCCGGCGAATCCTGCAACCCCCAGAGCCCGTAGGACCTGGCCTGCTCTAATCTAACAGACTGTCTCCTGTGAGCACCGGATTTGTTCTAGCCAAGCCTCACCTACAAAAAATGCGGATCCAGGAAGCTCTGAAATTCTGCACTCGACGCCCACTTCCCGAGTTAGAGTGGGCGAACACCACGAGGAGGTCTCCCCAGGGATCTGGTGATCCCGGACCTCCCTCAAGCTTCAAGGCAACACCTTCAGTCTCAACCTGAATGGTCTCTCCCCCTCCCCCGAACTGCGATAGGAGCTGGTAAGAAGAACCCAACACCAAAAGACACCCCTGCACCCATTGCCTGGCGGCCTTGGGTGGCCCAACCGACGATGTCCAGGCATGCCCCAAGCTTCCTACAGTCATCCCGCATCATCCTGAGGACATGCAAGTATAATTCTAAAAGGTAGTAAAAGATGTGCAGAATGCCTCACCGCATCTCATTAAGTTGGGCCTGAACACTCCAGTTTTCGTGGAGAAGACCATTGGTACCTCAGTCTCCATTTGTCACCACCATACATGGCTCAGAACTCCTGGCTTATCAAGTGATGTGCAGGCCAATCTAGTGGTCCTCCTCTTAAATTGAGCTTTATTATTAGGAGACAAGGCTGACTCTTCCCTGGAGAGCCTCAAGGCTATCAAGGCAACTGCCTGATCTCTGGGTATCCAGCAGCCTCAACCCCAGGGAGTCAATTTTGATATTTGTGAGGCTTCTCCAGGGGTTTTGTCCTTTTGCCAACGCCAAACCTGCCAACCCCAGGCTCAACAGCCCCAGATCTCACTGGTCTGCCAATACCAGAGTAGAGCCAGAGGTAAAGGCCATGGATCCCTCCAGTAAACCTCCTCCGCATCTTCCTCCTATCCTGCACCACCAGGGAAGCAGGTCTAATTTGCTTACCCAAACCTGCACGGAATCTGTGGGAGGGCGAGTGTCCTTCTTTCTACCGGCTTGGAAGGTCATTACTTCAGACCAGTGAGTTCTTCAAGTCTTAAAACGAAGTTACAGCCTTCCCTCTTTCAGGTTCCGCCCTCCATCTCAAGCTCCTTGCTGCCTGACGTGTGACGCCCTGTTGGTCTCGATCCCGATCAAGAGGAAGGTCCCGGGACTGGTGGCGGAGTCCAATATCCTAGTCACATTCCAAGTCGTCTGGCCACTCGGGTAAGTCTCACAAAAAGTAGAAAAGTAAGAAGTTTGTCAGCCCACGAGATGGTTGATCGTCTTTATTCGAGGCCTGGCTCTGCCGTTGAGCCAGCGCCTGGGTCGGCTCTGCGCTTCGCCAAGTTTCTGAGAGCCGGAGCAACCCCTGCTCAACTTCATGAGTTTTATGGGGCCTTACACCTCATATTTGAGTAGCCCGGTCCCCCTGGTGCGCCTTCGGGCCCAATGGGTTCGGGTGGGGCCCTTACTCGTTCCATTCCATTGGGTACGGCCCCGGCGCCAGTTGGACCCCTTGGATCCCCATTGTGATCCCCTACTCTGACACAGAGCTTGAGGGGCGTCATCTGCCTCCACATGGAGTCATGCCTTCCAGGCCGGAGCCTGAGCCTTATTGCTATGGGTTAGGACTTGGGAAGGATTGGGAGGGGTCGATGGACCCTGAAGAATGCCAGCTTTAGATACCCAAATGGGCTGGTGTGAGGACTTGGCGGAGGCCAGTGCACTGGGCATTTCTCCAGAAACTGGCATGCTATCTTCCCCCCCCCAACGTGGCTACAGAGGAAGGAGCGTCCTTTGCAATGATGGTGAGAAGGGAAGCTGAGGTCCTGGACCTTCGCCTGCCTTCTGTGGCAGTCAAGGCTAACTTCTTGAGAGAGGTGCTTCTGCCGGGAGACACCTCAGAACCGCTTCTCCCATTTATTGAAGCCCTTACTGACGTCCTGCTTGGGACCTGGTCCAAGCCCACCACAGGGGTGTAGGAAAGTTGGATCTTTCTGGCATAGGTACACCCAGTTTTTGCCTGGTGTCAGTGTTTTTTGTTTTACAGTAGTTAACTGGGATCCAGCTAACCAGGACCCCAGTGGCAGTGCTCTCTCCTCTAAATTCTCTATCTGAAAGAGACACGTTAGTGACAGATTCCTTACCTTAGAATATCCCCAGGCGTCAGGCTGGATCCGGAAAGTTTTGCGTAGCAGTACCCTTGCGCGTCGGTAGGCGGCGTCGTGCGGCTCCGCGTCCGTCGTCGGCGTCGTGATCGCCGGGATGACGTCGCGGGCAGTACTTAGGCGCCGCCCCTGCGCGCTGACGTCAGTTCTTCTTTTTCCGCGCCAGCAAGCGCAGATCCGGGAAGAGCAGTGCCCTGGTCATTTTTTGACCATACTTTTTGGTGATTTTTTCACTGTTTTTCCATCTTTCAAGGTGTCGTAGGGATGCCCGGCTTCAAGCGATGCGGCGCCTGTGCGCGGATGATGTCCGTCACCGACCCGCATTGGGAGTGTCTCTTCTGCCTCGGCCGAGGCCACGACACGGCGTCTTGTACCGACCGCCAGGCCCTCCACCCGAAAGCTTTGCGAGAGCGGTCTCGAAAGCTCCTCGAGGCCCGGCATTCGGCTCCGCGGAAGCCCCGGTCGCGTGAGAGGTCCAGGGGTCGATCGCGGAGTCCACACCGGTCATCGGCGTCGAAGTCTTCTTCGTCCGGTAAGTCGAAGCACAAAAAGTCCAAAAAGCATCATCGCTCTAGGACTTCGCCTCGCCGGTCTCGCGACTCGGCTGAGGCCCCTCCCGGCACCGTCCCCGCGGCCCCGGACATGCCTGTGGAGTCGCCCCCGCCATACCCGCCCTTCCCGGGTTCGGGGCGGATCCGGCCAAAGTACAGGAATTCCTGTCGGCCATGGCCCGCCTCTTCGGGCCTTTAGGCCCCTCCGGTGCGCCTTCGGGCCCCGCGGGCCCTGATGGGGTTGCTCCGGCGTCGCCGACGGCTCCGGCGTCGCCCGTGCCTCCAGCCTCGATCCCGGCTCCGGCCTCGATCCCGGCTCCACAACCCCCATCGACGCCGGTCGACCTAACGACACCTCCGCCGGCGCCGATGTCTCCGGTGCCGTTCTCGGCGCCGCCCTGGGCTCCGGGCGGCGTCGTCCCCCTGTTCCTTCCGGCTCCGGACATGGATCCGGAGCGACGTCGCTCGACGCCGGCTCCGGCGCCGATGGGACCTTGGGTCCCAAATGTCCCTCCTCCTCCTTATTTTGAACCAGAGGAGGACCAGTTGGACTGGGAGGGGTCTGATGACCCTCTGACGCGACACTGTCAGTATGATGAGGACTGGACAGAGAGTCTAGGGGAGGCCAGTGGTCTGGATACTTCCCCTGACACTGGCATGCTGTCTCCTCCCGTGGCTACGGAGGAGGGGGCCAATTTTGGTACGGTGTTGCGTAGGGCAGCTGGGGCCTTACGTCTCCAGCTCCCTACTTTGACGGTCAAGCCTAACATCTTGACAGAGGTGCTTCAGCCGGCAGCCTCCTCTGCGGAGACTGTGCTGCCGTTTAACGGCGCCCTCACTGACGTTCTTTGGGCGCCTGGTCCAAGCCCAACACAGGGGCTCCTGTGGATCGGAACGTGTCACGACGCCATCGCCCAGCTCCGGGCGACCCCCTGTTTCTTTCTGTCCACCCCACTCCTGAGAGCTTGGTTGTCCAAGCCTCCGCTTCCCAAACCGCCTTCCCTACCGCTCCTCCGGATAGGGAATCCAAACGCCTGGATCAGTTTGGGAAGAAAGGTTTTTCTTCCTCCAGTGCTGGCTTGCGGTCCGTTAACACCGCTTGTCTTTTGGGCCGATATACCCACTCCCTGTGGGATTCGGTGGCGGATGTTTTGCCCCAGTGCCCTGAGGAGGTCCAGGCACTGCTTTCCCGCGCCATTGCGGAAGGAAGGGATGCGGCCAAATACACTATCCGTTGTGGCCTTGACACCGCCGACTCGCTGGGCAGGTCTATTGCAACGACGGTGGCGCTCCGACGCCACGCCTGGCTGAGAACCACTGGTTTTTCAGGGGATGTCCAGAATACTCTCATGGACATGCCCTTTGATGGAGTCGGTCTTTTTGGGTCCAAAGCAGACCATGCGTTGGAGTGCTTTAAGGACTCACGGGCTACTGCCAAGTCCCTGGGCCTTTCTGCTACACGCCCTCCGCTGACTTCTGCTTTTCGCCCCTATCGTGGCCACGGTAGGGGCGCCCCTTCACGTCAGCAGCCCAGCCACCGGCCCGCGCAGCAGGCGTCTACGCGTGGCCGAGGACGTGGATTCCGCCGTGGCGGATCGGGCAACCAGCGTGCGGGTCAGGCCACCACCTCCAACCCGTCCGCGGCCTCCAAGCCCTCCTAGTCCCTCCTTTCAGGTGCACGGCACGCCAGTAGGGGGCAGGGTCCGCCATCACCTTCCCCACTGGCGCACCATCACCTCGGACAGGTGGGTCTTGGACATTGTCCGAAGGGGCTACTCCCTCCCCTTCGAGACCATCCCCCCAGCCATGCCACCTCCATTCCGCCGCATGTCAGGGGATCACTTGGTGCTTCTACAGAAGGAAGTCACGGCCCTCTTGACCAAGAGGGCCATCGAGCATGTTCCGACCCCAGAAGTAGGGCGTGGTTGCTACTCCCACTACTTTCTGGTGCCCAAAAGGACAAGGAGGACATGCGTCCTATCTTGGACCTCCGGAACGTCAATCGCTTCCTCCGGAAGGAGAAGTTCAAGATGCTCACCCTAGCTCAGGTCTTGACTGCCCTCGACCCTGGAGACTGGTTGGTAGCGTTGGACTTGCAGGACGCATATTTCCACATCCCCGTCCTGCCGGCCCACCGGCGTTACCTTCGGTTCACGGTAGGCCCCGGGCATTTTCAGTTCACCGTGCTCCCTTTGGCCTTACCAGTGCCCCTCGGGTGTTCACGAAAGTGATGGCGGTGGTCGCAGCTCATCTGCGCCGGGCAGGGGTTTCAGTCTTCCCCTACCTCGACGACTGGCTGCTGAAGGCGGGCTCGTCCCAGGCAGTCGTCTCCCACCTCCAGACTACGGCCGAACTCCTGCACTCGCTGGGGTTCTCCATCAATGTGCCGAAGTCGCATCTGATTCCTTCTCCACAGCTCCTTTTCATCGGAGCAGTTCTGGACACGACGCAGTTTCGGGCCTATCCTCCCGAACGGCGAGTCCGGGATATTCAGGCTATGATTCCGATCTTTCAGCCTTTATCCTGGGTTTCGGTACGGATGACCCTGAGGCTGCTGGGCCTCATGGCCTCCTGCATCCTGCTGGTCAATCATGCCAGATGGCATATGCGGGCTCTGCAGTGGGACCTGAAGTTCCAGTGGGCGCAGCACCAGGGCAACCTGTCCGATCACGTCCAGATCTCGGAGGGGACTGCAAGACAGTTGCAGTGGTGGCTCTCGAACCGGCAATGGGTCATGGGCAGATCCTCTCCCTTCCCCAGCCAGAGCACACAGTTGTGACGGACGCGTCCCTTCTGGGATGGGGCGGTCACATGGGAGAGGCGGAGATCAGAGGCCTCTGGTCTCCGGGCGGAGTCCCGGCTCCATATCAACTTTCTGGAGCTCCGGGCGATCCGGCTTGCACTCAAGGCATTCCTTCCCTCTGTCAAAGGGAAGGTAGTGCAGGTGTTCACAGACAACACCACCGCCATGTGGTACTGCAACAAACAGGGCGGGGTGGGGTCTTGGACCCTTTGTCAGGAGGCTCTGCGCCTCTGGACATGGCTGGAACATCAGGGCATGTTCCTGATGGTTCAACACCTGGCATGTTCCCTGAACGCCAGGGCGGACGAACTCAGCCGCAGGTGCATGATGGATCACGAATGGCGTCTTCACTCGGAAGTGGCGCAAGGACTCTTTCTACAATGGGGAGAGCCTTGGTTAGATCTATTCGCCATCGAAGAGAACGCGCAATGTCATCAGTTCTGCGCGTTGGAATTTCCAAGGCGGCACTCGCTCGGCGACGCTTTTCGTTGCGAGTGGAGTTGCGGTCTGTTGTACGCCTTTCCGCCTATACCACTTCTACCCAGAGTGTTGAAGAAGATTCGGCACGACCGGGCCCAAGTCATTCTTGTGGCTCCGGACTGGGCTCGAAGAGTTTGGTATCCCGAGCTACTCAATATGAGCATAGATCCCCCGATCCGTCTGCCTCTTCGGGAGGATCTTCTGTCGCAGCAGCAGGGGACGGTCCTCCACCCGAACCTGTCCAGTCTACACCTGCTTGCGTGGAGATTGAGCGGCGGCAGTTGATTCCTTTCGACTTGCCTCCCGAAGTTTGTGATGTGATTCTGGCAGCCAGGCGTCCCTCCACTAAGGTGGTATACGCCTGCAGGTGGAACAAATTTGTGGCATGGTGCACAGCAAAGGCTGTGAATCCCCTTTCTGCCCCTCTTTCTGAGGTCCTTCTGTTCCTTCTCTCTCTGGCCCAACAGGGTTCTGCCCTGGGTACCATCAAGGGTTATCTCTGTGCTATCTCGGCCTTCCTCAGGCTCCTGATCAGCCCTCCTTTTCAAGTCCCCTGTTGTTAACAGGTTTCTTAAAGGCATTACGCACCTTTTCCCTCCTGTTCCGTTCGTGATGCCTCAGTGGGACTTGAACTTGGTTCTTACCTTTTAATGTGCGCTCCCTTTGAGCCTCTGCATAACTGTCCTCTTCGTCTTTTGACTCTAAAGACAGCCTTTCTGGTGGCCATCACCTCCGCTCAGCGGGTGAGTGAGCTCCAGGCTTTATCTTGCAAACCTCCCTTTCTGTCTGTTCATCCAGACAAGGTTGTTCTTCGGACGCGTCCGTCCTTCTTGCCAAAGGTGGTTACTGCCTTTCACATTGGGCAGACCATCACTTTGCCTACCTTCTGTCCGCCTCCGCATCCTTCCAGAGAGGAAGAGAGGCTCCACCGTCTGGACCCAAAACGTGCGCTCTCCTTCTATATCGACCGCACAAAACACTTCCGGGTTGATGACCAGCTCTTTGTTGGCTACGTGGGCGCCAAAAGGTCGGGCGGTGCACAAACGAACCATCTCCCGCTGGGTTACCTTGTGCATCAAGACCTGCTATTCTTTGGCTAAGAAGGAGCCTCCTGTTGGGCTGCGTGCCCATTCCACCAGGGCAACAGCTGCTACCACGGCCTTGGGCCGCGGTGTTCCGCTGCCCGTTATTTGTCAGGCAGCTACGTGGGCCTCGCTGCACACGTTTACGAAACATTACTGCCTTGACAGTCAGGTCCGGAGGGACGGCTTCTTTGGCCGTTCTGTCCTCCAGGACTTCCTTGTCTGATCTTTGTTCGCAGACCCACCACCGGGGTTGGTATTGCTGGGGTATCTATTCTAAGGTAAGGAATCTGTCACTAACGTGTCTCTTTCAGATGCACAAGTTACTAACTTGTGTAACGATATATCTGTAAGAGACAGTAGTTAGTGACAGATTCCTTACCGCCCCACCCATCCTCCCCGTTCTGCGAACTGATTTCTAGGGTTAAGGACATCCCTTTCAGGGCCCTAGTATTTTTCAGACACCTATGTCAGCTTCTTGCATGGCTCTGCGTTCCTGGCGCGGAAAGTCGTGTACAGAACTGACGTCAGCGCGCAGGGGCGGCGCCTAGGTACTGCCCGCGACGTCATCCCGGCGATCACGACGCCGACGACGGACGCGGAGCCGCACGACGCCGCCTACCGACGCGCAAGGGTACTGCTACGCAAAACTTTCCGGATCCAGCCTGACGCCTGGGGATATTCTAAGGTAAGGAATCTGTCACTAACTACTGTCTCTTACAGATATATCGTTACACAAGTTAGTAACTTGTGCGTTAAGTACTTTGTACATCCCACAATTGGCATACTGGGGTACCATTGTAAGTCCCTAGTTTATGATACAGAGGTACCTAGGGCATTAGTACACCAGGAGTCTCTCATGGGCTGCAGCATGTATTATGCCACCCATGGAAGCCCATGCAAACAGTGTCTGTAGAGCTGCCATTGCAGTCTGTGTGAAATGGTGCTTGCACCTTTCACTTTGGATATAAGGTTTCCCTTCTATCCTGGTCACTGCACTTTTAACTTATAAGTCACCCCTAAGGTAGGCCCTTCAGTCCAAGGGCAGGGTGCCTGGTTCTAAGTGTGTGGGAACCCCTGCACGAGCAGAGGTACCCCTACAAACTCCAGACTCCATTTTCTGGTCTTTGTAAGTGTGGGACCGCCATTATAAGGTATGTAGTGGACACTGGCAAGTCGAGATGTCTAATTACATAATGGCTGCCCCAAACCTGGTATCAAACATGTTAGAATCGTGCAACTACACAAATTCCAGTGTTAGTTACATGATACCATATACTGTGGGGCTCCTCGGAGCACCCTCCAGTACCTACCTGTATGAAAGGAGAGTCTGCTTTCATAGTTACCCCCACTTTTTGCTGGTGTTGTCCTGTTTTCTGACTAGTCTATCTGAAAGAGACAATTAGTTATGGAGTCCTCACCTTAGAGTTACCCCCAGGCATCAGACTGGATCTGGAGAATTTTTCTTCAGCAGTACCCTTGCGCGTCGGTAGGTGGCGTCGGTTGATTCCACCTTTGTCGTTGGCGCCATGATCGCCTGAATGACGTTGGGGAATCTACTTAGACGCCGCCCCTGCGCGCTGACATTTCTTTCTTTTTCCGTGCCAGCCAGGGCAGATCCAGAGAAAGCGGTACCTCGAGTCACTTTTTGACTCTTTTTGCGACTTTTTGTCAACATCTTTTAGAGTCGTCACGACTCCTGGTGCACAGGGATGTCAACTCGGCGGACCGGCTTCAAGCCTCGTGGCTCCTGCCACAAGCTGATGTCGGTGACGGACCCCCATCTTGTGTGCCTTTGGTGCCTGGTGTGCGACCACGACCCAAAGTCGTGCTCCGACTGCCGGACCATGGCCCCTTTTTCGGGAGCGGTCCCGAAAGCTTCTGGAGGCGCCGTTCGAGGTCCCGGTTGAGAGGGAGGTCGCGGGACCGGTCGCAGAGCCATCACCACCACTCTCGTCTTCGGGTAAGTCAAAGCACAAAAAGAAGGCAAAAAAGCACCGTCGCTCTTCGCGTTCTCCTCATCCATCGTCCGGCCGGCTCTGCCCGCGGAGTCTGATGGGTCAGCCCCGAGCCTCCCTCCCTTTCCGGGAGCCGGAGCGACCCCTGCCCAACTTCGTAGTTCTTACGAAGCCCTCCATTCTATTTTTTGGCAGACCGACTCCGCCTGCGTGCCTTTGGGCCCTGTGGACTCGGCTGGGGGCTCTAGGCCTCCGATGCAGGCGGCTTCGGTGCCGCAGAGCCCCCAGGGATCCAGGCCCGGATTGGCGCCGGTCGACCTTGTGACACCTCCTCTGACGCTGAATACATTGGCGACACCTCCGACCCCTCCGACGCCGGTTGTGTCCCCAACCGACGTCGACCCCGGCCTCCCCCTCGATGTGGACACTGAGCCGGACCGACGTTGCCCAACTTCTGGACCGGCGTCGACCGGTAATTTTGTACCCCTGTTCTCCCCTGGTGTTCCCTATTGCCCTGAGTGGCTACCAGAGGAGGGTGAGGAGGACTGGGAGGGGTCTGTGGACCCTCTGGCAGACCAGTTGGAAGAACCGGACTGGAGAGAGGAGTTTGGTGAGGCCAGAGGTCTGGACACTTCTCCAGACCTTGGCATGCTTTCTCCCCCGACCGTGGCTACGGAGGAGGGTGCATCATACGCAGTGGTATTGTGTAGGGCGGCTGAGGCCTTAAACCTTGAGCTTCCCACGGTGGCAGTTAGGACTAACCTCCTGACCGAGGTGCTTCAACCGGCAGCGGCCTCTTCGGAGCCCCTGCTGCCGTTCAATGAGGCCCTCACGGACATCCTTTTGGGCACTTGGTCCAAGCCCAACCCGGGGACTTCTGTGGATAGGATGATTGCCCGATACTACCGCCCGGCACCGGGCAACCCCATTATCCTCTCCCAACACCCCTCCCCTGAGAGCTTGGTGGTCCAAGCCTCGACTTTCAAGGGCACATTCCCTACCACACCACCTGATAGGGAATCCAAGAGGCTGGACCACCTTGGGAAGAAGATGATTTCTTCCTCCAGCTTAGGACTGCGGTCGGTGAACACCGCATGTCTCTTGGGCTGTTACTCCCACTCTGTGTGGGACACGGTCGCGCAGGTGCTGCCACAGTGCCCGGAGGAGGCCCGGGCCGTGCTCTCCCGTGCAGTTGCCGAAGGGAGAGAGACAGCGAAGTTTGCCATAAGATGTGGGCTAGACACCGCTCACTCGCTAGGCAGGACGATTTCAACGTCAGTAGCCCTGAGACGCTTCGCCTGGCTGAGGTCCACTGGCTTTTCGGCTGATGTCCAAGCTACGCTTTTGGACGTGCCCTTTGATGGCCGTCGCTTGTTTGGCGACAAGGCAGACAACGCGCTCGAGCGCTTTAAGGACTCCAGGGCTCCGGGCAGATCCTTGGGCCTCACTTTAACCTCCCGCCCGCGCAGTCTGCTTTTTGCCCCTTTCGTGGCTACGGAAGGGGTGCCTTGCCACGTTCCGCCCAGATTCACAGGCCTGCGCAAGCTGTCCAGCCTCTGTGCGGCCCGGACGTGGGACCCACTGTCGTGGATCTGGGGGCAGCGGGCGGGCCAGTCCACCAGCGCCCCCTCTGCAGCAGCCTCCAAGCCTTCCTAGTCCGACCTTTCAGTGGCACCATTCGCCAGTGGGCAGCAGGATTCGCCATCACCTCCCCCACTGGCTCAACATCACGTAGGACAGGTGAGTTTTGCAAATAGTCTGAAGGGGCTCCTCCCTCCCCTTCGAGACAACCCCTCCATCCATGCCACCTCAATTCCATTGCATGTCGGAGGATCACTTGGCCCTTCTCCAACAGGAAGTTACGGCTCTCTTGGCCAAGGGAGCCATCGAGCGAGTTCCTGCCCCAGAAGTAGGTTGTGGTTGTTATTCCCACTACTTTCTGGTGCCCAAGAAGGATAAGGGCCTGCGTCCTATCTTGGATCTCAGGAACGTCAACCGCTTCCTCCGGAAGGAGAAGTTCACAATGTTGACATTGGCTCAGGTTCTGTCTGCCCTCGACCCTTGAGACTGAATGGTAGAGTTGGACTTGCAGGACGCTTATTTTCACATCCCTGTCCTGCCAGCCCATCGGCGTTACCTACGGTTCACGGTAGGCCTCGAGCACTTTCAGTTTACTGTGCTCCCATTTGGCCTTACCAGTGCCCCTCGGGTGTTCACGAAAGTGATGGCAGTGGTCGCAGCTCATCTGCGCAGATCAGGGTTTCCAGTCTTCCCCTATCTCGACGACTGGGTGTTGAAGGCGGGCTCACCCCAGGCTGTCGTCTCCCTCCTCCAGACTACGGCCGACCTCCTGCATTCGCTGGGGTTCACCATCAACGTGCCGAAGTCACACATGATTCCCTCTCCGAAGCTCTTTTGCATCGGAGCGGTTCTGGAAACAGCGCAATTTCGGGCTTATCCTCCCGAGCAGCGAGTCCGGGATATTCAGGCTATGATTCCGATCTTTCAGCTTCCATCGCGGGTTTTGGTCAGAATTACCCTGAGGCTTCTGGGCCTCTTGCATCCTGCTGGTGGACTATGCCAGGTGGCATATGCGGGCTCTGCAGTGGGACCTGAAGTTCCAGTGGGCACAGCATCAGGGGAATCTTTCCGATTGCGTCCAGATCTCGGAGGGCACTGCACATCAATTGCAGTGGTGGCTAACGAACCAGGATTGGGTGAAAGGCAGGTCACTCTCCCTTCCCCAGCCAGAGTTCACAGTGGTGACAGATGCATCACTTCAGGGACGGGGCGGCCACATGGGAGAGGCGGAGATCAGAGGCCTCGAGGCCGCCGGCGGTGTCCGGGCTCCACATCAACCTTCTGGAGCTTCGGGCGATCCGTCTTGCACTGAAGGCATTCCTTCCTTCTGTCAAAGGGAGAGTAGTGGAGGTGTTCACAGACAACACCACCGCCATGTGGTACTGCAACAAACAGGGTGGGTGGGGTCGTGGACCCTATGTCAGGAGGCTCTTCGTCTCTGGAAGTGGCTGGAACATCAGGGCATGTCCCTGGTGGTTCAACACCTGGCAGGTTCAATGAATGCCAGGGCGGACGAACTCAGCCGCCGGTGCATGATGGATCACGAATGGCGTCTTCACCCGGCAGTGGTGCAAGGCCTCTTTCGGCTGTGGGGAGAGCCTTGATTAGATCTATTCGCCACCGAAAAGAACGTGCAATGTCAGCAGTTCTGCGTGTTGGAGTTTCCAAGGCGGCAGTTGCTTGGCGACGCTTTGTGTCGCGAGTGTATCTGTAAGAGACATAGGTTAGTTATAGATTCCTTACCACCCCAGCCATCCTTCCCGCTCTGCGAACTGATTTCTAGGGATAGGGACTCTCTTACAAGGCCCTAGTTGTGGCGCACCAGTGGTCAGTGTCTTTTATGGCTCTGTGCTTCTGGCGTGGAAAGTCGTGTCAGAACGACGTCAAGGGCGCATCTAAATAAGCACCGCAACGTCATCCCGCATACCATGACGCTAGCGACGGACGCGGAGTCGACCGACGCCACCCACCGACGCGCCGGGGTACTGCTAAGAAAAGATTCTCCGGATCCAATGTGATGCCTGGGGGTAATTGTAAGGTGAGGAATCTATAACTAACCTATGTCTCTTACAGATACATCGTTACCGAAGGTAAGTAACTTGTTCTTTATAACTAAATTGTGTGGTTGTTTTTCGTTTAACCTACACTATAGGATTAGTTCTGGTAAAACAAGCTGCTTAACACTCCTTCTGGACTAAGCCTGAAGGCTGCTTTCCACAGCTACCACTTAGAGAGCTTTCTATAATTGTCTAAAACCTCTAAAATCACCATAAGGTTGTCTGGATTGGCTCAAGGTGCTTCGCTTAAATAAGTGTGCACCATATACCAAGCCAGCCTTCTACACTACCTGTGTTGCCTTGCAGGGTCAGACTGTCAGCCCACACTGCTGCTGACCCTAGACAGTGTTCTGGCCCCCTGCTGTTGAGCTTCACTCTAGCAGGGTAAGCTGAACATAGGATTTAGTGGGGGTGCTTCCGAGCGCCACCAGACTGCATTGAAGGGCACATTTGGTGTTGTCCTTGCATAAACCAGTTTTGCCCAGTTCAAGAGACCATGGCGCCCGCTCTGGTGTGACACTATACAAAGGACAGAGGAGTGACACCACCCCTGCCCAGCTCCTCCCTAGGGAGGTGCCCCAGAGCTCCTCCAGGTGGCCACTTGATTATACCATTTTGCATCTTGGCCCCTGGGTGCATCTGACTGGCTAGGACAGCTGAGTAGTGTCCCTTACTCCCTCTGATAGGTGGGTCACCAGAGAAGAGGTCCTTCCCCTTTTTAGTGTTACTTAAGGTCTCCCCTGAGGGTGGGTCCTTCTATGCGTCCCGACAACAACTTCTGGAACAGACTGCCTTTTGTCTGAAGATTGTTGAAAGACTCTTCTGCTGGTGGGCACTCGAACTATGCTGATCTTGAAGCCAGGATCCACAACAAGACTGCTCGCGGTAGGAAGAATCCTACTGTATCTTTGCCCTATGCTTTTCTGAAGCTCTACAACTTCTTGGCCGTGCATCCTCCCAGTCACCAAGGACTCAGCGTGCATCCAAGCCTGATGGAATCTCCCTCGAAGTGAAGGAGTCACTTTCCTGCATCTGCAGGCACCTCGATGACCGGTTTGCTGACCCCGTTGTCCCTCGGACATTGCTCGGCTCTGCAACACAGGTGGTGGTTTGTTTCTTCTCTAGAGTCCTGACCAGTCTTCCCTGCAAGTTGGGAGACTGTAATCCCTCTGCAGCCAACGTGGACTGCTTCCCTGTGCATTGCGTCTGTCTGGCGTTACCAAGGCTTCTTGACTCTCTTTACCGAAGATCTTCAAGCACCAAAAGCCCATGCCTCCAGCCCTGCACTGCTCCAAGCACGTCATCCTGCCTCCATCCTCTGCATTGCGGGCCTTCATCTCCTGTGTGCTGCTGGGGCTTCCTTGTGACCTTCTGTGCTTCCGCCCAGTTGGTCCTCGAGGGGGCTCCACCGATTACTTCTGACTCTCCATTGTGCTGAGGGCCGGTACTGACTTAGCCTTGCTGGGTTAGTCCCTCAGACCTCGATGGTGTGCAACCAAGCATCTAGCCCAGCGAACCGTTTTTTGCATTTGCCAAGGTTTGTTGATGGTCCTACCAGCCACTGACCCTGCTGCACTTGTCGACCCATGTGGGACCGCTCGTGAAAGGCTCCTGGTCTTCTACAGCGTAGCCTGTTCTTACTTCTATTTTCCTCTCACCGCATCTCAGCAAGTACCTTCAACCAGGGCTTGTATTGTACTCCTGTGCCTCTTGGTCAACTCGGGGTGGTTTGGACTCTGTCCCCTCTGCTTTCAGGTTCTTCTTGTCTGTATTCTTTGTCCCGGTTCCACCGGCCTGCTCCACGAGGTGCTGTAGCTTTTGTACTTTCACGATCCTCCATTGGCGTCTGCTGAGGTTTCCCACACCACTCCACCCCTATGCACCCGGGCTCCCTGATGCAGATATCAGTATCTTCTGGGTATCCATGGGTGGGATGACTCTCTAACCTTCCTTGATCCAAGTGCTTCCTTTGTGGTCGTTTAGGAAGGGTCTTAGAACTCTAATTTTCCAACCGCAACTTACCCTGTGTTGTCCTATGGACGTCTGACCCGGTGTAACCACTCTGTACCCGGGCTTCTTGGGGTCCCTGCCTACTCACCTTGGATGGTTCCTTGCTTCCCCTGGGGTCCTCCAGACTTGGGTACTAGTCCCGTTTTTATACTCGCCTCGCAACCCACTATTTTAGTATACGGTTTGGCCTCCCTGGTTGGGCCCTATGTGTTTTTGTCTATGGTACTTACCTCTTTTCTAAGTATTCTTTGTGTGTAATTGTTATCTCCGAATTGGAGATATACCAAGTTAGTGTCTAGTGTGTTGTAATAAAAGTATTTTTCTGCTCACCTGGTGTGGTTCCTTCTTGTGTGAAAAGCTTACTGACCGACTATAGTGTTACATAAAACTGCTTTACGCCCTCCTGGATAAGCCTCAGCTCTCCACTGCTACCCCTTGAGAGCTTTGGTTTTCAGGGACCTAAACATTGTCACTAAGGGTTGCCTGAGCTCAGTGCACAGTGCCTCACCGTAGGTGGACACTATATATTGAGTTAGCAGTCTACAAGTGGCTCCTGTGAACAGGACGATTGCCTGCTGCCACCACCCTACCCCAGAGAACTCCAATTTTCTCACACAACACCCCTCCCGGGAGAGCTTGGTGGTCCAAGCCGCTATGTCTCATTTAAATTCTGGCGCATTCCCTACTGCCCCTCTGGGTAGTGAATCCAAGAGACTGGACACCTTAGGAAGAAGATGTTTTCTTCCACCAGCCTGGCACTACTGTCCATCGACATCTTGTGTATTTTTGGTCATTACTCCCATAGTCTATGGTACTCGGTTCTGCAAGTACTGCCCATGGTCCCATAGGAGGCCCGAGTCATACTCTCCCAGGTTGTAGCTGATGGGAGAGATGCAACTAAGTTCACGATCAGATGTGGACTGTATACCATAGACTCTCTAGGCAGAGTGGTTTAATTGACAGTGGCCTTAAGGCGCCATGCCTGCCTGAAGACAACTGGCTTTTCATGGGATGCCCAAGCATCACTTATGGAAATGCCCTTTGATGACTCCCGTCTTTTCGGAGAAAATGCGGATTCAGCGCTGGAGCACTTTAAGGATAGCAGGGCTACGGCCAGGTACTTGGGGCTTTCTGTGGCTCCTCCCCAACCACAAACCACCTTTCGCTCCTTTCGTGGCCACAGAAGAGGGTTCCAGCTGCGTCTTTCCCTTCCCAGCCGCTGCTTCGCGCAAGCTTCTCAGCCTCTGCGTGGCCGAAGACGCGTTACCCACAGGCCTCGTTGGTCAGGTATCCAGAGGTCGGGCCAGTCCACCCCCCACCCCCAGCAGCCAAAGCCTCCAAACCCTTATTGTTTGCCATCTTACCATCATGGCCAGTGAGAAGCGGGATACGCCATACCCTGCCCCACTGGAAGTCTATAACATGAGACAATGGGTTCTTCAAATTGTCTGAAGGGGCTACTCCCGCCCCTTCATGACTCCCTCTCCACCCATGCCACCTTGGCCAAGGGAGCCATTTAGAGGGTGCCAACAACAGAAATTGGTTGTGGTGTTTATTCCCGCTGCTTTCTGGTGCCCAAGAAGGACGGAGGCCTTCATCCTGTCCTAGACCTGCGCCCTCCGAATTTCTTGCTCACGCTCGCGCCAGCCTTCTCTGCGCTGGTCCCAGGAGACTGGATGGGTTGTATTGGACTTGCAGGACTCATATTTCCACATTGCCGCCCTGTCTGCCCTCAGTCGTTACCTGCTGTTCACGGTGGGACACAAGAACTTTCAGTTCGCTGAGCTCCCCTTTGGCCCTGGCCAGCGCCCATCGGCTGTTTACCCTTCTCATATGTGGAGATCAGGGGTGCCAGTCTTCCCCTATCTTGACGACTGGCTGTTGAAGGCGGGCTTTCCCCAGTCTGCCGTCGCCCACGTCCAGACTTTCGGCTCACCACCTGCATTCGCTGGGGTTCACTCTCAGCGTGCTAAAGTCACACCTGACTCCCTCTCAGAAACTCCATTTCATCAGAGCTGTCATGGACACTGTGTTGTTTCGTGGTTATCCTCTTGAACGGTGAGTCTAGTATATTGAGCTATCATACTGGTGTTTCAGCCTCTATCCTTGATTTCGGTGAGTCTAACTCTGAGGCTACTGAGCCTCATGGCCTCCTGCGTGCTGCTTGTGAGACATGCCCACTGGCATATGCGGGTTCTGCAGTGCGACCTGAAGTTCCAGTGGGCGCAGCATCCGGGAAATCTCCCTGACATGGTCAGGATCTCGGAGGGAACTGCATAAGATCTTCAGTGGTGCTTAATGAACCGCGATTGTTTCAGTGGCAGACCCCTCTCCCTTCCCAACCAGATCTTCAGTAGTGACAGATGAGTCACTCCTGAGATGGGACAGCCTTCTGGGAGAGGTGGAGATCAGGGGCCTCTGGTCTCCGGCAGAATCCGGACTCCACATGAACCTTCTGGAGTTCCAGGCGATCTGCCTGGCATTAAAAGCCTTTCTACCCTCCATCAGGGGAAGGATAGTGCAGGTGTTCGCAGACAAAACCACCGCCATGTGGTACTGCAACAAACAGAGTGGGTGGGGTTGTGGGCCCTTTGTCAATAAGTACTGGACATGGACATGGCTGGAACAGCAGGCCATATCCCCGGTGGTTCAACAACTGGCTGGCTCCCTGAACACCAGGGCAGATGAACTTAGCTGAAGATGCCTAGTAGATTACGAATGGCGTCCATCTGGAGGTGGTGCACGGTCTCTTTCAGCAGTGGGAAAATCCTTGGTTAGATCTGTTAACTACCACAGAGAACACTCATTGTCACGCTAGAGTTTCCAAGTCTGCTCTCGCTCGGAGACTCTTTTCGTCTCAAGCCTCCTTTTTACCTTTCCGCCCCTACCACTCCTGCCCAGAGTTCTCAAGAAGATCATGAATGACCAGTCATTCCTGTGGCTCCAGACTGGGCTGGAGAGTTTGGTAACCTGAACTGTTTAGTATGGCCATCAGTCCTCCGATCAGGCTGCTCCTTCGGGAGGATTTTCTGTCGCAGCAGGGGAGGGTTCTTCACCCGAACCTGTCAACGCTCTGCCTTCTTGCATGGGGATTGAGCTGCGATATTTGCCAGCTTTTGACCTTCCGCCCGAAGTATGCAATGATATTCTTGCAGGCAGGCGTTCCTCCACCAAAACGGTATACACCTGCCGTTGGGGAAAGTTTGTGGCATGGTGTGGAGAGAAACAGGTTGACCCTCTTTCTGCTTCCCTTTCTGTTTATTCTTTCCCTTGCCCAGTGGGGCTGTGCTCTGGGCACTGTAAAAGGGCTACCTTTCTGTCATATCTGCTTTTCTGCGGTTGCCTGACCAACCTTTCGTCTTCCAATCCCTTACTGTACATAGGTTCTTGACAGGTTTGCACCATATGTTTTCTCCTCCTCCCTTCATCATGCCTCTGTGGGATCTTAATCTGGTCCTTACGTTCCTGATGTGCGCTCCCTTTGAGCCCTTGCACAATTGCCCTCTCAGACTCTTTTATCATTGAGAAGGCCTTCTTGGTGGCAATAACATCTGCCTGGGGGGGGGGGGTCAGTGAACTTCAGGCTTTGTCATTCAAGCGTCCCTACTTCAATATCTACCCAGACAAGCTGGTTCTACAAACTAGAGCTTCCTTTCTGCCGAAAGTAGTCACTCCCTTTCATGTAGGCCAGTCCATTACCCCGCCTACTTTTTATGCTCCGCCACTTACTTCTAAAGAAGAGCAACAACTTCACCGACTGAACCCAAAAAGAGATTTGTCGTTCTTCCTTGACCGCACGAGAGAGTTCCGGTTGGGCGGCCATCTCTTTATGGTGTGTGTTGGAGTGAAGAAGGGAAAGGTCATGCAGAATCGCACTATCTCCCTATGGATCGTGCTCTGCATCAAAATCTGCTACACATTGGCTAAGAAGCAGCACCTGAGGGTTTGCATCCTCATTCCGCCAAGGCTGCACCCACTGCGCATGCGGAGTACGGTCCTGGGCATCTGCCAGTCAGCAACGTGGGCTTCTCTGCATGCATTCACAAAACACTACTGCCTGTAAAGTTCGGTCCATTCAGACAGGCACTTTGCCTGTTCAGGCCTACAGGACTTTTTGGTATGAAATTGATTCGCAGACCCACCTTATTGCTTGAGTATCTCTTACAAGGTAAGGAGTCTGCAGCTAGAAGTCTCTATCAGATGAATAAGTGACTTACCTTTCATAAAGCCTTATCTGGTAGAGACTCTTTCTAGCCGCAGATTCCTTACTGACCCACCCATCCTCCCCACTGTGTGAACGGATTTCTAGGGACAGGGTTTTTCCCTTTCAGGGCCCTAATTTTCCACAACAGTGGTCATGGTTCTTCATGGCTCTGTGCTCCTGCCCTTGGAAAGTCTAAAAAAGAAACTGATATCAGCGCACTGGTGCGGACGACGCCACATGAAGCCAGTTGACACCACCTAGCAGTGCACAGGGTGCTGCTCATGAAAAATATCCGGATCCAGTGTGATGCTTGGGGATAATTCTGAAGTAAAGAATCAGTGGCTAGATAGTCTCTACCAGATAAAGTATTACTGAGTATAAGTTAGTTGTTCTTCCAGTCCTGTGATCTCATTTGAAGTACTTGTGCTTTGTAGCGGATTCTATGCGCTCCCAGTTTGCTGTGCTCCCCTTTGGTTTAACATCTGCACCCCAAGCTTTCATGATGGTGATGGCAGAGGTTGCGGCCTATCTCAGGAGGTCTGGCATCCCAATTATCTTAGACCTGTATGACTGATTAATCATAGTCAGATCGCCAAAGGTAGTGTTGCACCATCTGCATTCATGAGTCTCAATATTGTTCGACATGGGCTTTTCGATCAAAGAGCCCAAATCTCACCTGCGGCTCTCCCAGTGTTTCCAGTTCATAGTGTCGGTATTGGACACCACCTATGTCCGTACCTTTCCTCCACCTCAGAGTATAGCTAATGTACACAAAATGGTTCCATTCTTCCAACAGGGCAGGAGAGTTCCAGTCCTGGAGGTCCTCAGATTTCTATGTCTGCTAGCTTTCTGGATTCTCCTAGTCATGCATGCATGTTGTCACATAACAGCCCTCCAGTGGTGCCTCTGTGGGCAGTGCCTTCACTATCAGGGATACCTGTTGAACTCCATTGAAATTTCTTCCAGCGCTGCAGCGGAAGTGGTTTGGTGAGGGAACGAGGCAAACCTATGGAACGGGATGGTTTTTACACCCCATCTGACTGTGGCTACAGTAGTGATGAATGACTGCACTTTAGGCTCGAATTCCCATTTGAAGGACCTGGAGATCAGAGGCCTTTGGTCTCAAGAGGAACAGGTGCTTCACATCCACCTGTTGGAATTGCTAGCAATTTGGCTGGCCCTCAAGGCCTTCCTCCTCTCCATCCAAGGTCAGTCAACCAGATCTTGACGAACAGCACAACAGTGATACGGTATATCAATAAGCAAGTGGGAGTAGGGTGTCACCTTCATTGCCTGAAGTGAGGAGACTGTGCTCTTGGGCTTACCATCAAGGGATCTGGTTGACCGCCAATCACCTAGTGGGGTTTCGGAATGTCACAACTGAACCGCGTTCTCTTTCTCATCATGAGTTGTGTCTCCTACTGGAGGTAGTCCAGGACATCTTTGCCCAGTGGAGCGCCCGTGAGGTGGACTTATTTGCGTCCTCAAAAAAGCTCAATGCCAGCAGTTCTGTGCCCTCCAATACCTACTGAGAGGAGTCTTGGAGAACGTGTTTCAATTGATGTGAAACATTCAGCAGCCCCATATCCTTGATTCCTTGAGTTTTGAGGAAGATTCGCTAGAACCGGCCCAAGCTATTTTCATTGGCCCGGATTTGGCAAGGAGGGTCCTTTGGCACTTCTCTATTTGCCTCCTTCACAAGCTACCATTCAGACCAGACCTTCTCTCCCAACCAGGGGGAATGGCATTGCAATATCTGAGGCCTCTACCTCTCTGCCTAGAGGTTAGGTGGAGGCATCTGGACTCTTTGCAGCTACCACTGGAAGTAGTTGATATCCTATTGTCTGCTCGCCATTCCTCCACTAAATCGGTTTACTTTGGGGGATGGGGTAATTTTGTTGGATGGCGCACAGTCAACGATGTAGATCACTTGCAGGCTAACTTTTTTTCAGGTTTTGTAGTTTGCACTTTCCCTTGCACAAAGATGTTCTGTGGTCCACTCTGTTTATGGGTGTTTGTCAGCATTGTAGGCATTCCTTTTTCTCCGAGATCAGCCTTCTTTGTTGAAATCCCCTATTGTGATATGTTTTTGAAGGGTTTTGACTAATATAACCGCCAACTCCTTGGTGGGACCTAAGGCTTGTGCTAGCATTTCTAATGTGGACCCGTTTGAGCCCATATATAGTTTTTAACGCTTAAAACCGTGTTTTTAGTGGCAGTTACTTCGTCCAGACGGGTCATTGAATTTACAGGCTCTGAGTTCTGGCCTTCCATTCACTTGTTTTTCCCCTATTAAATTGATGTTGGGAACCAGGGCTGCATTCCTGCCAAAAGCAGCGACTCCTTTCTATCGAAGTCTGTCCTTTATCCTCTGTCCCTCTCCCTATCCCACTGAGGAGGAGGAGGAGGAACAGTTATATAGGGTGGATCCTAGGTTGGCGATAATCTATTACCTGGACCACATCGAGAACATTACCCTGGATGACAAGCTCTTCGAGGGGTACTATGGTGCCAAGAAAGGCACCACGTTGAAAAAGCAGATGCTGTCCTGATGACTCAGCCTGTGCATCAATCAATACCTGCCATGCTTCACAAGGAAGGACCCTCCTTCATAAGGGATCGGGGACCATTCCACCAGGGACAAATGGACTACTTCTGCCCTTGCCAGAGGAGTTCAGATCGCAGGCATCTGCAAAGCAGCTACGGGGCATTACTGCACACCTTCTCCAAGCACTCTTGCTTGATTCAAAAGTGCACAGAGACTGTCACTTTGCAAGATCAGTTTTGCAGGATATCTTATAACAATCCACTAACCCTCCTTCTCAGAAGGGTACTACTTTTGAATCTGTTCTACAGATGAGGAATCTGCATGTAGAAGTATCCATCTGAATAAAAAGTTACTAACCTGCAGTAACAATCTTTCTGTTGGATACTCTATCCACCTGCAAATTCCTCACTGATCTGCCTGCCTCCCCGTTTGATGGCTGTGTTTAGGGAAACTTCGTAAGATACCCAGTTATTTAATTTTGGCACTGCACTACTCAATGCGGTTGGCACTCCATCCACTCGCCTTGAAGGCGTGGAGAAAATGGCTGTAAATTGACTTTGTTGACCTGGATGGGGAGCCTATGACTTTGGTGGCGTTATTTGACGCCACTTCCGGAGTCGATGTGTAGCCAGCACAGCCTATTGGTGATGTGAGTGGTTTGAAGTTTCTGATATTAGTCTGATGCCTGCCATTATCCTGCCGGTTTGGAATCTGAAAGTAGATAGAGCATCAGCCATAAAGATTGCTAATGTATGTAAGTAACTTTTTGTTTTTCACCTAGCGCCTTACTTTAGTGAGTACATTTAATTGCTCAGCTTTGAAATATCAAACCACAAGTGTATTTATTAAAAAGAGTTACCATTCTTCCGGTACTGAAAGTTTTGCCTTCTAAAATATCCTAGTAAAGCTTTATGAAATTTGGAACCAGAGTGGAGGCGAGAATCTGCCTAATAAGACAGGAAAACACCTTCTAAAACTTTTCCATGGTAGAGCACAACCATAACATAAGTACCAATGAGCAAAGATCCCTATTGCATCTGGTGCAGATTGTGCTATATACAGCAGACAGACTACTTTATCTTTCCAGAGTATAATTTACTTAAAGGCTGAAAAATAATAAATTCTTCTAAGCTTTACTCCCACGAGTATCTCCTATGTCACCTTACTCAGACTCTGCTCATCTCATTATGACATTGATTCCTGCTTTCAGCTTTGTGACCTCTTCACGGTCAGGGGTTTGCAACTTCTTCACATTGTGGGTTATGTATTCACCCAGTCCTGGAGCTACAAATAGTAATTAATGTGTTTCGTCTGCTTCATTTCTGGTATCCAGTTCAAGTTCACTTGAAATATTAAAATATTGATTGACTACAAATGTACATAGGACTCCTGACAACCCGGAAACAATGGGAAGGGTATGCCCAGACGTGGGTCCCGTGCTCACTACGCCACTGGAGTCAAGCTATCCTGGCTGATGAAGGCTGATAGCCTGAAACCGGTCCTAGGATGCTTGATTCCGGTCCAGGGAAGACATGGCTTGGCAGTTCGGTCTGGACTGTTCCCATGAGGCACAGGGTCAAGACTGATTTGCATATGGCTATGTCTGAACTGGGGTGGCGTGGTGAAGCAAAATAACGATGGATTAAACCCAGATCTGTGACTGGGGGTGAATGTTTGCCAATGTGCAGCATTCCGTCCATCATCTTGTGTGTTTTGCAACCCGGAAACAATCCCTGCTTGACTGGTGTTATGTGCACACATAGAACAGTACACATTGCACACTGTATTTCCTGTCTGCAATCGTAGACCTATACATTTTCATCTTCAATTCGGATTTCAAGGCCAGTGTGTTGAGCTCAGGCCAACAGTCTGGCAGCTTAGTTTTTTACTCTCTGGAGTTTGGGGGGAGGCCTGTGTAGCTTGTGTTGCAGTAATCTAGTAATAAAACTGTCAATGCAGTACCACTGATATAGACCAGCATGGATAATATTTTGATTGACAGCTCATCGTTGATGGTGTACAAGGCGCTGGAATTCTTACAACAAGCAGCCCTGCCAAGTTTCTTTGAATTCTGGGACTTGTCTTGTTCCACTATAAAATGGAACTGCAAGTCCGTGAATTCAAACAAAAAAACTGGACTGGAGTAGCACATCAAACATGGACCGTGGAAAACTTGACATCTATGAACAAGGATGACCCTAATCTAGGCAGTTGAATAGCGCTCTTCCTTGATGTTTAAAAGGTTGGTCTCTCCACTTCAAATGGCATCTGATGCCTGTCGCTCAGGAGGCCATGGGCCTCTAGGTTGTAGAACAAGTCATAAATTGCTGTCTGTCTTAAGAGGTTGAAACGCAAAGTAAGCACGCCGAATCAGGCTTCTAGTTGGAAAGATTATCTGTTTGTTGATGGTTCTCTTCAGGACTGAGGTAGTGATTGCATGACTCAGGACCTGAGTAAAGACTCTTTGTGGAGCACTAGGAAATATTAAGGATGGTAATGATCGGTGTAAGAGCTGTGAAATCCAGGTTTATGGCTTTGCGGATATCTCGAAGAGGAGAAGATTTCTAGAGAGATCATCATTTTGCTAATGTTTTGTTTGAGAGACTGCTGTGAGTAGGGTTGCACAGGCCTGGTATAGGACAGGGTGGGCCAGACTCCATGTCCCACAGTGAAGTGAGCACTTTGGATGTCAATTTTGTTTATAAAAAAAATGACAGGTTGGGGGCGTGGCCAAGATGGCGGCCGGATGAGACGTGTTTCTGAGTCTCTTCAGCCTCTCCGAGCACTTGCACCGGATAGCGCCGTCATGCCAACCCTGTGGCGCGGGAGATCATCCCAGAGGACAGAGCGACTCCCCCACCTGCTGGTGTGGCGGGGGGGGACGGGCTGGTAAAGCCTTGCTGCAAGTATCGAAATCGAGGCCCACGGACCTAGTGGAGGGTCGAGTGCGCTGCCTCCAGAGAAGACGGCAGTCAGTAACAGGGCTCCGCCGCTGTAGTGTAGCGTGGCTGCGGAGTTGTAAGTGCAACTGAGGGGGCTCCAGATGCCTAAATAACCGCGAGTCCCGGCCTGACGTTGGGGAAGGAGGCGGCCCACCTGCGGGAGCGACTAAGCAAACAGAAGAGGTGGGGCCTACGACCCGAGGCAAGGTGCAGCGACGGGGAAGTGGAGCCACGCAGGGGAGAGCAGCCTTCCCCTCCCGCATGTGAGGATACCACGACTGGACTGAGACTGGGGCATCCTAAGAAGAGACCTACAACTCCACGCTGCGGCCCTGCGAGAAGGTAACCAAGACGGGCCGCAACGTTGCACAGCCGGATGGAGGAGGTGGGGGGCCTGCGGCCCAAAACCAGGCGCAGCAGCAGGGAAGGGGAGCCACTCAAGGGATAACAGCTCCCCCCTTGCTGGTGAAGATCCCGCATCCAGAGTGAGACTGGGGCACCCTATAGAAAGGTCTTCAACCCTATGCTGCGGCCCTGCAAGGAAGTGCCAGAGACGGGCTTGTTGAAAGTGGGAAGAATACATGAACGGTCGATCCAAATAAAGACACGAAGAAACCGGTAACTCGGCAGGTTTATTCTCAACCAAGCCGGTTGGGGTCCAGTACAGAATGCCAAACCGTTTCCCCAGACCGGTATAACAATGCAGCATACATTTGAAAGATGCCCCCACCCAACTTCCACGTGAGTCCTCTGGGAGAGTTTGAAGTAGACACGAGCGCGAGTGTGCGCTTGTGTCCATTTCAAACATCAACACGGAGGAAGAACACGAGCGTGCACATTAGGCATAGATGCACGCTTGAGTATGTAACACACCTCCCCCCTTTTTTCCCAAAAAACTATGTAAGAAAAAAGTCCTGAAATTTGGCAGGCAATCGACGAATTCTCCCACTCTTGGAAAAACAATCAGGAATATTTGTGGTAAGTTCATTAGACACAGATTTGTTGCAGAGATTTTCACCAACATCCAAGAATACATTGGAAGAAATGTCATTAATAAAGGGTTTACCTCTTAACATTGACACTCTGTTGAAATTCCATACATTACTCCCTTCCACTCGTACAGAGTTCCTAAACACTCAATAACACGTACTGGATCTGACCAACAAGACAAACCTTTCTGTACAGGAACACCCTTTTTAAGACGTACTAGATCACCTACTTGAATAGTGTACCTCTTAGCCACACTTTTTGTTCCTTGCAAATTCTCCATCTTATTTTTATACATATCCATTTTATGACGGATGTCCTTGAAATCTAATTCAGTTATTTCACCAAGAGCTTTGTTCTTTCCTCTCAACCACCATGGAACTAGTGTAGTACTGGGTTTGCGACCTCTTAGTAATTCAAATGGGCTTACCGAAGTAATAGCATTAGGAGAAGTCCTATAAGTCAATAACATGGATTGTAGTCCCTCTTACCAATTAAGGCCACCTTTAATAGATAATTAAATAGCATCCTTCACTACACGGTTAAACCTCTCAATTTGTCCATTGACTTCCGGATGGAACACAGAAATTCTTCTATGAAGAATACCACATCTCTTCAAATAGTCCTCCATTTGACTACTAACAAATTGTGGTCCATTATCCGTGACAAGTTCTTGGGGAATTCCTTCTCTACAAAATAAATCATCCAAAACTGAATAATCGCCCCTGAAGTGACCTCCTTGTCCATTTTAATTTCGGGCCACTTTGAGTAATAATCCATTAAAACTAATCCATAAGACATGTTGCTAGGCAGTACTGAAAACGGTCCAATAATATCAATACCCAACTTACACCAAGGTGAATCAGGTAAGACAACTGGATGAGGGTTAGCTACTATGGCTTTTGCTGACTTATCACTGTTAATGCACAAGTCACACGCCCTCACTTGATGTTCCACATCTGCATCAATGCCAGGCCACCAAAAATGGTTCTTAAGACGTCTTCTAGTGGTAGAAATACCAAAATGTCCTTCATGAGCAATATCAACAAATGATTTCCTTAACGCGAAAGGTGGTACAAACGTATCTCCTCTTACAATGATATCATTTTCTATTGCTAACTCGTCACGGACTTCGAAGTAACTCACAAGGTTACCTATAAGCTTTCTCTCTTCTGGCCAACCATTCAAAATGTACTCTTTAACACATTTGAGTTCTTGATCATTTTCCATTTCCTTATTCCACTGCTCCTCTTGAATTATGGCATGCTCTGAACTCATAAAATTTACATCCTGTACCACATATGCCACTTCACATTCATCAGCATCTGACACTAGAAAGGGTAGAGGTAATCTTGACATACAGTCAGCATGCACATTAGTTTTCCCAGGAATATACTCTAAAGTGTACCGAAAATTTTGCAGTTTGGAAGACAATCTTGCTAATCTGGAGGACATTGTGCTTCCACCCCCAGGTGCTAACATGTGCACTAAAGGTTTATGATCTGTTTTAATGGTGAATTTTGTCCCCCATAAAAATGATCTAAAATGTTCTGCTCCCCACACGCAAGCCAGAAGTTCTCTCTCTATAACAGAGTAATGTCGCTCAGGCTCACGCAAGGTTCTTGAAGCATATGCTACTATCCATTCCTTCTCAAACTCTTTTTGAATTAAAATGGCACCCAAACCACAAATACTGGCATCCACCATAATAATGCAATGCTTGCCCACCACAAAAGGCTTTAGACAGGGAGCATTAATGATCATGTCCTTAATCATGGAAAAGGTAGAAGACATGTCTTCTGTCCACACAAACTTCGCATTTCTCTTTATTAGACACCTGAATGGTTCTATTACTGTTGCATAATTGGGAATAAATTTAGCGTAGAATTCCACAAGACCCAAAACGGCAACTAATTGTTCTTTAGATTTAGGAATGGGAGCTTTGCTAATATTTTCAACATGTGATTTCTTAGGTCTGATGCCATTACCACTAATGCAGTGTCCCAAATATTCCACTTCATGTTTCTTGAATTTACACTTTTCTGAGCGTAGAGTTAAACCTTTAGTTACTAATGCTTTTAGTACAGCATCTAAATTACCATTGTGTTCTTGCTCATCTTTACCAAAGACAAGAATGTCGTCTTGAAAGGCTATGGCCCCGTTGAGACCATTCAATGTCTCCTTCATTAATCTTTGAAATACTGAGGCAGCACTGGCTAACCCAAAAGGCATCCTGCAAAATCTTAACATTAGGCATAGATGCACACTCGAGTATGTAACAGGGCTGCTGCTTAGTACAAGCGTTTAGAAGAGGTGAGGCCTCCGGCCTGAGACCAGGCGCATCAGCAGGGAATGGGAGCCCTCCCCTCCCGCCAATTAAGAGCCCGCACCCGGTTTGAGACTGATGGAGCCTAAAGAGAGATCTGCAACTCTACGCTGCGGTCCCGCGAGAAGATGCCCAAGGCGGGCTGCAGCGTTGCACAAAGCCCCGAGGCAGAACCGAAACGGGGAGCAGCAGAGGAGCTCGGGAGCAGTGATATTGTTTGACAAGACGGACCTGCCGCCTGGGAGGCATCGGTCCCTACCGGACGAGGCAGCCTCGACGAAGGCAGACGTCTCACTGTGGAGGCGGGGCCTGACTTGGCAGCTGGGGCCCCCGCAGAGTGGGTAAAGGAGCCCTGGCTGTTTCAGTGAACCCTGGAAATAAGCGGAGACTACAGGAAAGGTGACTTGCCTTCGACCCTGCTACCACCGTAGGGGAAGGTAGGAGATAGCCCTGCTGCAGACGTGTAAGAGAGGTGAGGGGTAGTGAGACGGAGTCCCCCCTCCCTCTCTACACACAAAAGGCCCCACGGGTTCGGCGGGGCAGCGGAGGAAGTCAGGGGGGATCCCCGCACCAGCAGGCTCAAGCTGGGCTGGACTATTGACACTGGGCCCCCGGAGAGGCAGCACCCGACCACAGAGCAGCATGAGGAGGATATGGGCCCTGTCCAGACCTGAGAGCCGGGGCAAAAGCGGGCCTACTACAACATAGGGGGCGCTCACACGGCGGAGCAATATTGTGGAAGAGCATGAATGCAGGGGCGCGCAACTCTGTAGGGCCTCATTGCATGTGCGCACAACTTACATGCAGAGATACTGAGCTGAGACATTGAGCAAGCGATAACCCTATCCGGGCCGGAGGCCTGGTCTGAGGCTCTGGAACTGGCAAAAAGAGCCCTGTGACTAACCCCCCACGAGGCGTGAGAGCCGCTTGCATCATCACAAGCGAGCCGGGACAGATCACCTGGAGCACGCAGCTGGGTCGATCCTCTGTGCACACAGGAGTTCCGATAGAGGGGACAAGCCCTGGACTCGACGTGATACCATCCCACAGCATCAGTAGTGACCGAGCCAGCTGCACCGTGTCCTCTGTACGCTCCAAGAAGGACAGATCTCTTAAAGACATGCTTGTTAAACCGGTGACGTCCGGGATGGCCCTTAAACCCCCCTCTCACTACACAGATAACCAAGAAAGATCAGAAGAGGTTGACGGTCCTGCCACGATAGCCTGTATCTCATCGCTTTTTACGAAAGATCAGAAGAGGTTGACGGTCCTGCCACGATAGCCTGTATGTCATCGCTTTTTACGTCCCTCCGAGAAGATCTACAAAGTATGCAAATGCAGCTGTCCACAAACTTAAAAACGGTGCGCCGTGACATGGAGGAAGTGGGAGACTGAGTGACAGCCCTGGAAGACCGCGAAAACGGAAGGGACGAAGAGTTGGAGATGATGCAGCAGGAGATCCTCCGGCTGAAAGAGCAGCAAGTGGAGTTACAAACACACACGGAAGACTTAGAGAACCGATCATGCCGGAACAATGTGCGAATTTGTGAAGTTCCGGCACAGTCAGAAGGAACCGATCTGTAAGGCTACGTAGGGACCCTGTTTCTCCACGTCTTGGGGTACACTGATGAACCAGAAATCCAACTGGACTGGGTGCACAGGGTCAGGCCGCACCGCACAAGCAGCGCACATCATGCGGACATATTGACTTGTGTCCACGACTTTCAAATCAAAGAAGCTATTCTCCGCCGAGCTTGAGAGTCCCATCTGATCTAATTTCGGGGCCACTCCCCGACGTTGTTCCAAGATTTATTAGTGATCACCCTTCATAAACGTAGAGAATTCCGCCCTGTCACGATACACCTCAGAGAGAAAGGGATCGCGCATTCGTGGGGTCACTTCCTCTGCCTCATCTTTCAACACAAGGGTAAGCTATGGCAGCTGAGATCTCTAAAAGAAGCTCTGGCAGTCGTGGGCCTGAAGGAGGATGCAGACACTGAAGCAGGACCGGAGACAAAGGCCGATCATCGAAGAAAGCAGCACCGTTCGCAGGGCCCAGGGAAAGCTTCTGGGAGTCTCAAACCAGATACGACCACCATGGCAAAAGAGACAAGCAGTACTTACTACACTGTCTGGTTCTCTGGTATTACAGGGGACTCCTTGAACTCCCCACATTCACGGGGCAGGATGTCTGCTGAGAGGCGAGCCCGGAGAGACGTAACAGCCATGCTACTGTCCTCCCGCGGCCCCCCCAGATAAGAACGGGGCGCCGAGTTGGCGGAATCAGAGACTTTCTCTCTGTGTCCTCACGGGCCATAGTCCTGTTTGAATACGACCATTGTGACGGACTGATGGTACGCTATATTCTAATGTGTGTTCAGACATGATCTTGTCTACTCCTCCGCACCAGCCCCTCCCGATTTGACACTGGCAGCACCATGCCACTTCCTCCTGGTCAGACACTTGCCTGGCACTAGGCCCGCACTTGAAGCGTACTGAGCGCGCTGCTCCCCCCACAGGCCATGGCTAAAGAGCTAAAAATACTTAGTCTTAAAGTACGGGGCTAAATAATCCCATAAAACGCGCAGGGATCCTGTCCCTCTTAGAGAGCGCAAAGGGAGACTTGGTTATTGCAAGAAACACATCTCCTCCCCAAAGATATAGCCCGCATGCGTTCCTATTGTTTCCCCACCAGTTATGGTCCCCGGGGCCCGCGAAGAAGAATGAGATAGCTATCCTATTTTTGTAGAAGTTCAGTGGTAAGGGACGCCTCCTAGCAATCCATATACAATGGGGCTCCTTGACCTGGCCAACATATATGCCTCAAACGAACGCCAAGAACCCTTCGTCCTAAATTCACTTGCGCCGGTGCTTGCCACCCCAGACTCGGCGATGCTTATAGGGGGACATCTTAACCTAGTCATGGACTCCACACTTGAGCGCTCCAGACAGCGCTCTACCCAAACTGGGGCGTTCTCGGCAAGTGGCTTGCAGTGGCTTGCTGAGTGGGGCTTAGCGACCCATGGCACCAGCTGCACCCCTCCTTAAGGGAATGTACCTTTTACTCGGCTGCACACAAGACATACGTGCACATTGATTATTTCCTTGTGACTCCATCACTTATGGCCCGGGTGGGTGAGGCGACCATAGAACCATGCTCTCTATCGGACCACACCATGATCACGAAGTCCCTGCGGACAGGCGACCCCCCCCAACTAAAGTGGCCCAGGGGAGGCTGCGCGATGTGTTATTGCAGTCCCCTACCACTATGACGTTGCATCTATTGTGCCCCTAGGGCGTTTGTCTGGGTCAATGAAGTGCAAAACACACAAGATGATGGACGGAAAGTTGCACATTGGCAAACATTCACCCCCAGTCACAGATCTGGGTTTAATCCATCGTTATTTTGCTTCACCACGCCACCCCAGTTCAGACATAGCCATATGCAAATCAGTCTTGACCCTGTGCCTCATGGGAACAGTCCAGACCGAACTGCCAAGCCACGTCTTCCCTGGAACGGAATCAAGCATCCTAGGACCGGTTTCGGGCTTTCAGCCCTCATCAGCCAGGATAGCTTGACTCCAGTGGCGTAGTGAGCACGGGACCCACGTCTGGGCATACCCTTCCCTCTTAGGGCGAAATTCAAAACACACAAGATGATGGACGGAAAGTTGCACATTTGCAAACATTCACCCCCAGTCACAGATCTGGGTTTAATCCATCGTTATTTTGCTTCACCACGCCACCCCAGTTCAGACATAGCCATATGCAAATCAGTCTTGACCCTGTGCCTCATGGGAACAGTCCAGACCGAACTGCCAAGCCACGTCTTCCCTGGACCGGAATCAAGCATCCTAGGACCGGTTTCGGGCTTTCAGCCCTCATCAGCCAGGATAGCTTGACTCCAGTGGCGTAGTGAGCACGGGACCCACGTCTGGGCATACCCTTCCCACTTAGGGCGAAATGCAAAACACACAAGATGATGGACGGAAAGTTGCACATTGGCAAACATTCACCCCCAGTCACAGATCTGGGTTTAATCCATCGTTATTTTGCTTCACCACGCCACCCCAGTTCGGACATAGCCATATGCAAATCAGTCTTGACCCTGTGCCTCATGGGAACAGTCCAGACCGAACTGCCAAGCCACGTCTTCCCTGGACCGGAATCAAGCATCCTAGGACCGGTTTCGGGCTTTCAGCCCTCATCAGCCAGGATAGCTTGACTCCAGTGGCGTAGTGAGCACGGGACCCACGTCTGGGCATACCCTTCCCACTTAGTGCGAAATGCAAAACACACAAGATGATGGACGGAAAGTTGCACATTGGCAAACATTCACCCCCAGTCACAGATCTGGGTTTAATCCATCGTTATTTTGCTTCACCACGCCACCCCAGTTCAGACATAGCCATATGCAAATCAGTCTTGCTCCCGTGCTCACTACGCCACTGGAGTCCAGCTATCCTGGCTGATGAAGGCTGATAGCCTGAAACCGGTCCTAGGATGCTTGATTCCGGTCCAGGGAAGACATGGCTTGGCAGTTCGGTCTGGACTGTTCCCATGAGGCACAGGGTCAAGACTGATTTGCATATGGCTATGTCTGAACTGGGGTGGCGTGGTGAAGCAAAATAACGATGGATTAAACCCAGATCTGTGACTGGGGGTGAATGTTTGCCAATGTGCAGCATTCCGTCCATCATCTTGTGTGTTTTGGGTCAATGAAGTGTCAAGTGAGGCAGAGTGTCCTCGGCCTCGCGTCTGCTCACCATTTTCGAGAAATGGCTGGTCCGTAAAGATGACGATAAGTGTCTTATCTCCGAGCTCTATGCTATGCTTTCGGATGAGGACGCGCTGGGCAAGACCAGAGGTCAGGCGCGGTGGGAGGAGAAAATAGGGCGTACATTCTCCTCCAAGGAATGGGCAGTTTTGCAGCGTGAATCTTTCTGGATTCACTATGCTGTGCATTATTCCGCCATCTAGTGGTTGGGTCCGGAATTGTAGTATTTCTTCTCTTTTTTTTTTTTTTTTTCGTGGCCCAGGTGGGCGTCGACATACCACCATTTGGTGTCCTTCGTGACGTCGACGCGCTTCCTCCGGAAGCTCCCACCCTTGGTCGCCATCTTCGGATTCTTTTTTCCGCCGTTGGGTCTGATCGTTGTCGAAGAGTTCCAGAGTTTTGGAAAAGGAATCAACGGAAAACGGGGAAAATCGCGAAAATCGAAGATTACCATCGCACCCGACTACAGGCCAGGTAGCCGGGACTACTAAGGAGAAGAAAATTTCGAGAGAACTCGACGTTAACATGGGAATGCGCGCACAGGGGGCTCCCTGAGCGCAGGAATGGACAAAACTCCCTTCAAGTTTTGCACCAATTGCCACCACAAATACGCCCAGAAGGACCAGCATCCAGTCTGCAACCTCTGCCTGCCACTTGACCACAGCAGCGAGGACTGCAACGCGTGCTCGGCGTTCACACCCAAGACCCTCAGAGTAAGAGAGAGGCAGAGAAGGGCGAGCCACACCATGCAGGGGCAGGGGCCACCTCCATCGCTCCGAGACTTGGGCCTCTCCAGTGGAGAGGAGGACAACATCGCCGAAGGACCGGAGGACTGCACGGTCGTCGAAGTCCATAAGAAAACGCTGAAGGAGGTAAGAGTCGATGGCCCCCAAACACGAGACCGACACTCGAAAGAGTGAGACAAAGTCCTCGAAGGGAACAGTACCGTCGAAACACTCGACGAAAGCAACTGCACCCAAGGACAAAGAGCCCAGTGGATCCTTCGAAAAGGACTCCCGGACGGCAAAGACCCACGAAAAATGAAGGTCGTCGAAGGAAGCCCCCGAAAAGGACTCCTCAACGCCGAGAAACGAAGGGTCGGCAACCGCTTCGACGACAACGTCGACGACCAAGAAGCGAAGCGCTCAAACCCTCGATGCCGAACAGGCTGCTGATATGGAAAGGAAGAAAAGGAGGCTCGAGGCCGAAATGGCGAGCATCCTGCAGCGGAAAAAGGACTTCGACCACAAGATGAGTCAGTACGCCATCCCGCCGAAGCTCGCGGCCGAGGTCGAAAGGGGCTTCGAGGACACGGAACCGCCGAAAACTCCTGAGCCGGTCGAAGAACAGGAAGAAGAGGCCCTGTATTACTTCGAGGAAGAGCAGCTAACCTACCAGGACTCGACGTCCTCGGAGGCGCAAGACTTAGAATGGCATGACCTCGACGCCAAAATGCCAGAAGAAGGGGTAGACACATACCCTTCGAGGCCTTCACCACCAGACGATATATGGATCTATAATATGGTGGTCAAGAATGCTGCACAGACATATGGGGAAAAATTGGAGGAGGAGAAACCTAAGGCTTGCTTTCTCCTGGAGACTCTCTTACCCACACAAACAAGGAGTCAATTCCTGCCCATGCTCCCTAGTGTGCTGGACCAGGGCAGGGAGGCATTCAGGGAGCAATCTATATGTAAATCTGTAACCCCAAGAACAGAAAAGAAGTACAAGCACTCCTCAAAGGACTCTGCTTACATTCAAGGATCAGTGCCAGCCGATTCAATAATCACGGCAACAGCTAGGAAGAGGGCCAATGTGCCCACAAATGCAGGACCACCTCCTGACAAGGAGAGTAGGAGAATGGACCTCACGGGGAGGAAGGTAGAACGGAGCGCGGTAATCCAATGGCGCATCGCCAACTCCAACGCCCTAATCAACAGGCATGCATACCAGCACTGGGAGGAAGTAGGGCAACTCCTGAAACACCTACCGGAACAGTACCAGCAAAGGGCAACCCACCTGGTAGAGGGGAAAAACATGGCAAACACATGTTTAAAGTCGGCCTTGGACGCAGCGGAGACATTCAGCAGGCAGATGATGATCGGCGTGACAGAGAGAAGGCACGCATGGCTTAGGATTTCGGGCTTCAAGCCTGAGGTGCAGAATAACATCCTGAACACGCCCTTCAACGGAGAACAACTTTTTGGGACACCGGTTGATGAAAAGTTAACTCAACTCAAGAAAGACAACGAAACTGCAAGGTCCATGGGAGCACTGCAGTTCAGGGAATGAGAAGGGTACGCCCTCAAGAAGGCCAAATGGTAGGGGAAGCAACCAACCAAGTACCTCGCACCAAACCTTCCAACAAGGTTATCAGGGAAACAACCAGGGACAGCAGCAACAGGGACAGCAGCAGCAGAACTGGCAATACCAGCCAAGGGGCCAGTCCTTTCGGGGACGCTCAAACGGGCGAGGACAGGCACGGAGAGGAGGGCAACAACCCGCCTCTAAGTGACTTCGCCAAGAGGCAGACGCCCACCCAGATAACACCTCAAGGGGGGCATCCAAGGAGGGAAAAAGTCCAAAAACAGTTTTCAAGAGACAAACATTTCCCCGAACATATAACACCAGTAGGAGGCAGAATAAGGAACTTCCTCCAGGAATGGAAGAAGGTCACAACGGACAAATGGATACTAAACATCATACAATACGGATACTGTATAGAGCTAATAAAACAACCTCCAAACAAAAAGCCAAGCAACAAGTCACACTCGGCAAAAGAACTTTCACTCTTGGTACTAGAGGCACAGGAACTGATTAACAAAGAGGCAATAGAGATAGTACCGTACAAGGAAAGAAACAAGGGTGTTTATTCCAACTACTTCCTCGTACTCAAAGGTGGACGAAACACTAAGGCCTATCTTGGACCTACGGTTCTTAAACAAGTTCATAAGGACACAAAGATTCAAAATGACATCTCTGCAAGAGGTAATACCCCAGGTACAGGAAGGGGATTACATGGCAACTATAGACTTAAAGGACGCGTACTTAAACATCCCCATCAACAAAAGGCACAAACGCTTACTAAGATTTGTAATCAGCAAGACTCACTACCAGTTCACAGTGCTCGCATTCGGGCTCAAATCAGCGCCAAGGGTATTTACAAAATGCCTAGCAGCAGTAGCAGCGCACCTAAGGAGGCAGGGAATACATGTATACCCCTACCTCGACGACTGGCTCGTAAAATCAAGCTCCTACAGCCAGTGCAAACAACACATCCAGCAGGTGATACAAACTCTAATCCAACTGGGTTTTTCAATCCATTGGGGAAAGTCGTCAATAGAACCAGAACAGGTGAAGATTTTCTTAGGGGCAGAGATCAACACCATACAAGCCAAGGTGTTCCCCAGCACAAAGAGGACCCTGGCAATACTGAAGGAAACTAGTCTGTAACGCAAGGGGCAAGTTCTGACAGTGAGGACAGTGAGCAAACTTATGGGAATGATGGCTTCATGCATACACCTGGTCCCAAATATTCGACTCCACATGAGACCATTCCAGGAATGGATACAGCAGCAATGGTCACAGGCAACAGAGAGTTGGGAAGATCTAGTGGTTGTCACGCACGCAGTGCATCAGGAAATAGCGTGGTGGAACAAGGAAAACATATCATGAGGGAAACCATTCACACAACCAACTCCAACAGTGACCATCACAACATACGCCTCCCAGATGGGGTGGGGCACACACAAGAACAAACTCAAGGTGAGGGGGTTATGGTTGCAGCAGGGCGCGATCAAACACATCAACTACCTAGAACTAAAAACTGTGTTCCTAGCCTTAAAAGCCTTTCAGAAGGAGCTGTACGGAAACAGGGTGTTGATCCAGACGGACAACACAACCACCATGTTCTACATCAACAAACAAGGTGGAACACAATCAGTAGCACTATCAGAGTTAGCACAGAAAATATGGACGTGGGCCATTCCACTAGAAATAGACCTACTAGCAGTACATCTTCCAGGGAAGGACAATGTGGAAGCAGACACTCAGCAGGCAGACATCAGCATCCCACGAATGGGAGATCAACCAACAAGAAATACAAAGAGTATTCCGGAAATGGGGGACACCGCAAATAGACCTATTTGCAACACACCAAAATGTAAAATGCCAACACTTCGCATCCAGGCAACCAGACCATCGGTCACAAGGGAATGTGCTATGGATAAGTTGGTCAAAGACATTTGCATACGCTTTTCCCCCGATACCACTGATACACAGGGTACTCAGCAAATGCAGGATCAGCAACATGTCGCTAATACTAATAGCTCCTCAGTGGGTCAGGCAGTCCTGGTTCTCACAAATAGTGGAAATGGCGCAAGCACCAGCACACAAATTCCCAAAGAGAAGGGACCTGTTAACAATGCAGAACGGAAGGGTGCTACACGCAGAGCCAGAGAGCCTCAGCATAGCTGCATGGCTCCTGAAGACCTAGAATTTGCACACCTCAAACTACCAGCAAGCAAAATGGCAGTGCTCAGGGAGGCAAGAAGACCTACCACAAGAAAGTGCTACGTAGCAAAATGGAAAAGATTCTCCGAATGGTGCATTAGGGAGAAACTGCAAGGGAGAATAACAAAGGAATCAACAGTACTAAAATACTTAACGCACCTACTACAAAGGAAACTAAGCTACACATCACTAAGGGTACACTTAGCGGCGATAGTGGCTTACACGAGAGGAGAAACGGGGAAAAGTTTCTTCACCTCACAAGTAGTAAAAAGATTCCTGGAAGGAGCAAAGAGAATCGCACCTCCAAACAGAATGCCAGCACCAGCATGGAACATCAACGTGGTGCTAACTCAATTGATGAAGGCACCATTTGAGCCTATTCACAAGGCTACACTACACATGCTCACGCTAAAGACAGCCTTCTTAGTGGCTATCACGTCACTACGACGAGTAAGTGAATTGCAAGCGCTAACACTTCAAGAGCCCTACCTGCAAATACACAATGATAGGATTGTGATGAGAACGGACCCACACTTCATGCCAAAGGTGGTGTCACGATTCCACATCAATCAAACAATCCAAATACCTATTTTTTTCCAAAAACCTGCCACAAGCACAGTAAGGGCGCTACACACACTGGACGCCAGGAGGGCTGTAATGCACTATATAGAAAGGACAAAGCAGTGCAGAAAGACAAAGCAGTTTTTTGTTTCCTTTGCCAGCAGTTTTTTGGGACGACCAGTTACCAAAAATACCATTGCACGGTGGATTGCACAAAACATACAACTCTGCCACAAACAAGCAGGACAACTGTTACAAGGAGCAGCTGATGCTCACTCAACAAGGAAGAAAGGAGCAACAATTGCGTTTCTAGCTAACACACCAATTCAAGACATTTGCCAAGCTGCAACATGGTCTTCAGTGCACACGTTCACTGAGCACTACTGTGTAGATATCCAATTGAACAAGTAAGCGCAAGTGGGACAGAAGGTCTTACAACACATATTCAGTAACCAGAGCTCATCTTCCACCCAGCCACCACAATAAGGACAAACCGCTACAAAGTCTATGCACAGCATAGTGAATCCAGAAAGATTCACGCTGCAAAACGTATAGTTTCTTACCTGTCGGTGTAGTTTTGCAGCTTGAAGACTTTCTGGATTCACTAGCGAACCCGCCCTCCTCCGCCAGAAAGATGAGACAGGAGGAAAGGGATTAAAACTAGAGAAAAACTTAAAGGATTACAGGAGAAACAAAGTAACACAAGACAAGAAAAAAGAATCCGAAGATGGCGACCAAGGGTGGGAGCTTCCGGAGGAAGCGCGTCGACGTCACAAAGGACACCAAATGGTGGTATGTCGACGCCCACCTGGGCCACGAAAAAAAGAAAAAAAGAGAAGAAATACTACAATTCCGGACCCAACAACTAGATGGCGGAATAATGCACAGCATAGTGAATCCAGAAAGTCTTCAAGCTGCAAAACTACACCGACAGGTAAGAAACTATACGATACATTCTGTAGAGCACACAACACCATACATAACATGGCTGGTACAGAAGCTGCATCTTATTGGTACTACACTCCAACACGGATGCACAAGTGAGACAAGGGGCGCTTAGAGAGATGTTGGAGGGGATTTGGGCAGACAGGCTCTCTGTTGCATCTTCTATGGCACTGCACCAAACTGGCCAGATTCTGGGATCAGGTATTAAGTGACATCAATGCAGTGTTTGACACTACTCTCCCGCGCTTCGCTGCGCACACTACGCTCGGTATACAGAATTACTGGACTTTGCCGCGCCGCTCCTTGCAGGAACGACAGATGGCCCTGGCATTAAATGCTGTGCGCCAAGTTATACTTGCACTCTGGAGCTCGGGAGTTGTACCATACCTCGTAGCTTCGCAGGCTGTGGTCGGCCCTGGCAATGGAGCCACTATCATTGACAGTGAAAAATAAAGCAGCAACATATGCTGAACTATGGGCCCCTTTTATCCTCCTTCTTTCATGAGAATTTAGAGAAATGACATGCCCAAAGTACTTACAGATTCTGCACTTGCTCTCCCCACCAAACGCAGACGCAACAGAGCCCCTACTATCCGGGCAAGGACTATCTAGGGGCACGTAATGGGCTAAGGGATGTCCGGGAGGGAAGGGGCACATATGACTGGTGCAGAGGAGAGAGGGGTGTGAGGGAAGGGGTCTTCAGGTTAATAGTTTTTGTAACTATATTTTATGCTAGCTTTGTCATCAGCTTATACAGGTTACTGATCGCTGTCTGCCTCCGGGTTGTGGGCACACAGCTATTTATCCCTACTTCTCATATTGTACGCTGCCGGCCACTGGTTGTAGGCAAAAGCTGTGTTATTGAGTTTAACGCCCGATATCAATAAGCCGAACTGTTCCATAAAAATGACAGGTTTGCACAAAAATCTGTTGAGTTGCCTGGCATCGTGCCAGGCTGTGAGCTGCCATGTCCTCCTGAAAAATCTTTGGTCAAGTTTGCAGAATCGTCAACGTAAAATTTAAAGTAATCCTTAATCACACTGGTACAGGCTGCTTTGAAGCATCTAAAGTGTGCCGGGCACACTGTGCATTCAGAGGGCAATTTACATTTATGCATAGTCTTTTCAGCTGGCAGAGATTACCGTGTACTAGTTATTTGACTAAACAGGCTGTCGTTTGTGGGTAGGGGGCAATGGCCAAAGTACCCAAGGCCTTAATCTGATTTGATATCAGGTGCTCTAAAGTATTGGCTGGAGATTTCAAATGAGAGTCAACCATTTCAGTGAATTGTTTGGTGAAAGCCGTGGGCTGTTTTTTGTTCACGGTCCTTGATAAGGTAGCATGCTCAGTGTCAGTAGAATTTCAAGAATGGGTATCATTATCACTATCAATGTATAATTTGATTAGGTAGTAATCAGTCCAGGGAAACTGTTGGAACATTTGGTACTGGGTTTCAGGTATGGGAGAGAAAAATAGGTTGGGATTATGGTCTTCACCATGAGCCAGTTCTTTCACAAACTGGTGAAAGAGGAGGGAGTACATACATTCAATGGCATTGTAACTATAAGTATTAGATGGGTCAAGTGCTCAGATGATCATGTCACCAAGATTGAGAGTATGTTGATGGTTGAGATATTATGGGCCTGACCATGGAGATCTGAGTATAAGGAAGTGTAGTATAAATTGCTTGTATAACTAACAATGGCCTAACAGAAGAAGTGGTAGGACTTGTTACTTCCTTGAACAAGAGATAATCAAATGCGTCATGGCAGCGACCAAATTGAGATAGGCTATGGCAATTCCCTCCACTCTACCTAGGCCTCTATTTTTATTCACGATGGTTCAGTTTGGGAGATAGAAATTATTATATCTAGTGCGAATTATTTATTATAGTGTCTCTATGATGGCTGGTAAGTGAAAGCTGTTAAGTAGGATGAGGCCATGAATGTTATAAATGCTCTTGTCTGCAGACCTCACAATCAAGAATGTATTTGGTTTTTGTTAACAAGGGTAGGTGTGAGTATGGAATTGTCTATATAGGTGGGAGGAGGGGTTGACGGAGCACCAGAGAGATGGTGGCTGCAGGCAAAGGGGAAATGGAGGTAACATCTGTGACAGATGTAAGGAACTGGATGAATCTGTAGGATGGGTACAGTGACACGAGGTTGCTTTTAGCTTGATAGTTTGGTAAAATTCCAGTCAAATGACGAAGTTGAACTGGTTTGGGTTTGCTTGAAACTTATTCCATTATGGGTAGATCAGTGGATTTTAACCTTTGGTCCGGGAACCCCTGGCGGTCTGGAAAGCCTTCTCAGGGGGTTTGTGACTGCTAAGAAAATTAAATATTTTTAGCAAATTAAAAAAAGTGAACATAAATAAGCAAAACAGAAAAAATGTAAAACGTTCTGTTAATATGAAGGAATTTGGATTGAAGGCTAAAAATTGTTAGTTCCCCCAAATTGATTTATATAGTATGCACAATGAGTAGCCTTAATTGAATTTAGAAAAGCTCCAACCGGCCCATTAAAATGTAGATTTGTTTTGTATTTGTGAATTAAATATTATATTTCATATTTGTGTATTTGTTTGGTTAATTCTGCATTTTCTATATATCATTTTGCAGTTCAACTAATCGAAAATGTTTATCAGGTGTCGCCCCACCTTCCATTAATGACTCAGTGGTGGTCCCCGGGTTCAATAATGATTCAGTGGGGGTCCCCGGGTTCTAGTAATTATTCAGTGGGGGGGCCACGGAAGTCAAAAGGTTAAGAACTGTTGTAGTTGATGTTTATGTATGGTTAGTGAAGAATTTTGGAAATTGGAGTCAGTTTGAAACTTCTGATCTCCAGGAAATATTAATGTTGATTTGGAAGATAACTTTGAATGAATTTCCCAAAGTGAGAATTCAGAGGTATATAACAGGAGATCTGTTTAGGTCAGCTTTACTGGATTGAGGTAAGCATCTGCATCAGGGTTTTTGAAAAGTCAATAAACATCATGGTTTTAAATTTTGTTTTGCTGGGTTTTGAGTATGCAGGATTGGGACAAAGTATTTTATAGATTAAAAGGTTGTACTAGGTGATAAACACCTGTAGTTGCAAGGCTATGACGAGGATGAGAGATAATGTACAGTAGGTTTAGTATGAGATGGCTGTTTGCAGAGTAGAGAGTAGTATTTGTGCCTAGAAAACAGGTTGAAGTCCATCAACCAGCATCAGAACTGGGGAAAAGTTAAATGGTTAGAGCTTAGAAATACATTACATTTTTTTCTGGAGTATGGCATAGATAGGGTTCTCGCGAACAGATTCCAGATTATTTTTTTTATCGGACTCAAAATTAAATAGCAGAAGGGAAAATGCAAGTTTTTGGTGTTCAAATGAAGAAAAAGAAAAATATTTGTAAGTCTCTACTCTGAGGTAGAACCGAAAGGAAAGGTAGTGTCAAGAATCTTCAGGAAGATGCTGACCCCTCCATTAAAGTTTACACGCCTGAAGATAATCATTTGAAATGCCCAGGGACTATTGCCGGTGTTGTCTGGTTACTCTTCAACCACCTGGAAGCAGAATTTCAGTTTTGAGTTTCATTACCTTTCATTTTACTCCCTTTGTGAGGAATTGGGATATATTATATGGTGTGGTTATGCGACCCCCCTGTGTACCTCCCCCTTCAGGACCAGTCAGGCTTTGTTTGTTAAACCTTTAGGTCAACACTTGGTAGCTGTGGCTCTGAGCAGTCAGGCTTATAGAAAGGAACAAGTGTAAAGCATTTAAACCGCACCAAAACAATAGACAGACACTCAAGAAATCCGACCCCAAGTTACAAAAATACAATTGTATTCATTTTTTTACACCGCAGCTAAAAAGATCTACTTGAGAATTCCGGAGATAAAGATTTAACAAGGTATAGTAAATCACCACTTTTCACTTAACTACAAACATGCACTGGTAAATTCAACAAATTTGATACTTGGAAACTATTTCAAGGCAAACTTGGGTAAGCATCAATGCGGTTACTTAAAGATACTTTAGGCAACCAACTCTGGCAGGAAGCCAGTCAAGGGAACCATTAAGGTCCACAGAAACCGTTACATTCTCACAGCAAGCAGTCTCCAGTCCAGTGCCGGTGGCACCTTACCAGTGATTTCTATTGGAGTGGTCCTGATGCAAGGGATACAGGATGCTGAAGATGCTCAAGGGTCAGGAGATGCTGTGCGGTCGATGGGGGTCTTCCTGGAGCTAATCCTTGGTCCACGGGCTTGGTGAGTGTAGGAAAGTGCCCCTTTTTGGATGGTTATCCCCCCACACACTTTTTGCCTTAGATCTGATGCAACCTGACTTGATGTGTTCTGGGTCACTGCCAATCTGGTTCCCAGGGCATGTGTTCTTTCCAAAAGTGTACCTTTTTACCCACAGTTGGCACATGTCTGGCCACAGGTAAGCCCCTTGTAAAAGGTACCATGGGTACCAAGGACACTGTGACCAGAAAAGGCCTTAGAGGCCCTGTACCTTAACACCCACACACTGCCATTGCAGGCTGTGTGTTTTGGTGCAGAGAAAATTGAAGAGTCGACATGGCTCACATCCCTGTGTTTCATGCCTGCAACCCACAGCTTGAGGCCTAGGTAAGTCACCCCTCTAGAAGGGTGCACTAGCCCTCAGGTGAGGGTACAGTGGCAGGAGCCCTGTACCCCTACAGTGTCTAAGTCTATTCTTAGACATTTTTAGTATAGAAAATCCATAAAGAGTATATGGTCTGGGAGTTGGTCATTACGAACTCCACAGCTCCATAATGGCTTTACTAAAATCTGGGAAGTTTGGTAGCAAACTTCTCAGCACATTAAACCCACTCTGATGCCAGTGTGGGATTTAATGAAAAATGCACTCAGAGGGCATCTTAGAGATGCCCCCTGAACAACGACCAGCCCTGGTGTGGTTCCTGAATGGCTGCCCGCCATTTGCCACCACCAGACAGGTTTCTGGACCCCTGGGTAGAGAGTCTCCTCTCTCTGTGCCCAGAAACAAAGCCCATCCTGGGCAGGGGTGTCATACCTCCTCCCCCAGGTGGGCTGGGTCCACGAAGGGGAAGCTTCAAATTCCTGCCGCCTCTGTAAGCTGTCCCTGCCTTTTGCTGACCCCAGCAACTGGCCCCCACCGGTTCTGCCCCCCCACTTTGGGCGGGAGAATATGCTGGAAAACCAAGCTAGGAGGAGAGGTGTGCCCACCTTTGCCAACCCCACCCCTCAGGTGAGGGAGGCAAGGTGAAGCACCCATCTCAGTCCCCTCCATCTTGAAGATGCGGGGACCCAGCCAATTGGGGAGAGGCTCATGCCCCCTTCCACTGGAGGGTGTCATCATAGGGGATATACCCACCCCAAGGAAGGGACCCATTGGTCCCGACCGGCACACCCCTTTAACGCCCTAAATTTAGTATTCGGGGCAACCCTGAACCTTGCCTCCTCAGATTCAAGGGAGAAAGAAGGACCAAAGAGCCGTGCTGACCCAGGAAAAAGAGGACACCTGCTTTGGCCCCAGCCCCACGGGCCTGTTCCGCCTTCAACCTGCCTACAGTGAGAACCCCGGCGAGTCCAGCTGCCAGCAACCTCCAAAGCCCGGAGGACCTGCCCTGTTCTCATCTAACAGACTCTGTGTCCCGTGAGCACCGGATTTGTTCAAGCCAAGACTCACCTACAGAATCCAGATCCAGACAGCTCCACTATTCTGCACCACTCTGCACCCCACGGCCCGAGTTTGAGTGGCCTAACACCACGAGGAGGTCTCCCCAGCGATACTGACCTGGGTTCTGGTGATCCTCGACCCCCTCAAGCCGACGTCTAGAAAAGTAACTATACCGTAAACACTAAAACGTCTTACTTACCTTGTATTGTAAGAATACTCTGGTGTGGTATCTAAGCTTACCACTTGAGTAGTCAATTTAATCTGAAAGTAATAAAAAAGTATTCCAAAAGTAATTACTGTGTAATTTAAACTGCCTTTTGAAACAATACCAACCTGTAACAATTGCAAATCCATTCCCAATTGCATTGCTGTGTAAAGTTTTACAATTGAAAGTACATTTTACCTACCTGTACCAAGTCCTGCTTGGTTCTAGAAATAAAATATAGATATACATTTTGTATACTTACCCAATTGGTCTGGATTCTGTCTCGGAGTGTGTGTGTAATCAGTCCGAATGAGTGAATACAATAAATGTTTAACACACCCTCTGGATAAGCCTTACTTCTCGCCCACACTACCACAAGCAGAGCTGTTAGTACTTACCTAATTTAGCCTCTGATATCTCTGGGGACACTCTGGTCTCTGTGCACACTATACCTTACTTTGGTGTAGTATATACAGAGCCAGCTTCCTACAGTGAGGCAATCTTGGCCACAGAGGTCGACACCCCTCCAAGTCCTCTCAAGCTTAGCAGAAGTCGAGCCGCCAATGGGCTAACAGTTGCTGGGTACAGCAGTTTCCTTCTGTTGGCTGTAACTTGCCTTCTGGGCAACCTAGCTGCACTACCTCTACTCCCGGGTCCAGCAGATTTAGGTGCAACTTTGGAGTATTCGGTCTTGGTCGTTTAGGGTGCACTGGGGAGAGGAGCGACAATCCAGGGACCTCTGTTACTAACTTGCCAGGCAGGCTACCTCGGCTTTTATGGCCCTGTGCTGCGAACAGGAGCCGGCTGACCCCTGGAGTCTCTTGCTTCTGGTCGGGATCAGGAATTGACTTCTCCACGAGCAAGACACACAGGCACGGTACTTTTCCTTTCCTAACCCAGGGTGCAGTCCATCGTTGGTGCAGCTTCTCTTTGCGGGGTCCTTGGTACAGCAGGGCAGTCCTTCGGTACTCTTATCCAGTCCAGCAAGGTCTGAAATCTGGGTGCCCTTTTTATGTCCAGAATATGCTGTCAGGGGAGATTGCGGTCACTAGCCAATTGGGTACCATGTTCCCTCCCTCCTGATGACTGCTTCCTGTGAAATGTAACCTCTTGCTATCGCAACAGGGTCCATTCTGCCCACTTCCAACATGGCAAAACAACTCTCTCTTCAAGCAAAGCTCACTAGGTGTGGCTAGCTATGGGGAAAGGACGTTGGTGGCTACACTCCCCTGAAAACTGGTTGGACAACTGTCTTCCCCTTTGTCCCTAGTGCCGGCCTGTCGGGCTGCCCAATAAAGCAGCCCCTCTCCCAAGTGTTTGCCATTCGCCCTTCAAAGGCGGCTTCCCATTTGAAGCTCACCTTTTAGGCCAACACCCGTATGGCTTCCTGCCACAGTGAGGTAATATCTCTCCTTTATGCAGATGTCTATTTTTTCCTTTCCTGGGAGTCATTTACACTTCTCCCCAGGACAGCAGAAAGCTTTATGGGGGACAGACTCAGTGTGGAATCGTGAACAGGCACAGGAATTTTTCGTCGACTAAGTGGCATCTTTTTAAAAGTTGCACACAGCAAAAAGTTACATTAATTTCGAATTGAGCATCAAGTCGGGCTTGATGTAATAACTTGTTTGATAACTTACAGTACTGACTGCAGTAGTCCCAGTTAGAAGTTATCAGGTCTGCGGTCTCAGCCTGTAACTCTGCACTTGCCAAAGGGGCTGCTAGCCTTCTCCACAGTAAAAACGCTATTGTGGGGTTTTGTTTTGGAACATGGAAAAGTACATGATCCGCTTTCTAATATACATCACTCTGCCTTCAGACTCGATAGGCCTTCCTTAGGACAACACTTATATAGTTTTAAAAGGGAAGATTAGGCTTTGCCATTGTTTTAAATGACATAGTCGAGTTGGCAGTTTAAAACTGCCCTCCTAGTCTGCAGTGGCAGAATAGGGAGCTATGTTTCACCTCATCCCTCTCAGGGTGCCAGAACAAGTGCTGCAGTCCCTGGGGTACACTCTAAATTACAGGCCCTAGGTTCCCTGGTACCATATACTAGGAGCTTGCAAGTAGAGGGGGCGTGGCCAACCGGCCAAGATGGCGGACGCAACTATCTGACATTCCACACCCTTTGCCCTTTATCCGTCCAATATCTATGCTGAGTGGCCCCTTACGCTGCCATCCTGCCACCTGAGGGATGCCTTAGTCGTCCTACAGGGACCTACGAGGCGCTTGTGGCACTGTGCAATGCCGACTGCCGCTGATTGGCGCCGTAGAGTCGCCGATCCAAGGCTGTCCCGAATTGGAGTGGCGGACTCCTGGAAGCCGCGACCCCTGACTGGATTGCCTGTTGCTGTTGTGGGGCTGCGGAGAGCGGGTGCTGCCCGCCTGTGGCGCTGTACTGCGGACCCGAGAGCTGAGCGGCCCGAAGGGCGACAGTAAAGCATAGAAGCCTGGGGCCGGCGCTTGGGAGCTGGCGAGACTACCAACCCAGCGGGGCCTGCCCTGACAACGTTGGTGTCGATTGGCTTCCTGCGCACTCACCTAGCGGTGGGTCCTGAATATGCAGACTGTGCTGGCAAGAAACCAGGCAGCGCTCCGGGCCAAGGGGGAGATGCGGGCAGGGCTTACCCCGTCTCTTGCGCACTCACTTGCCGCATAGTGCAGAGGGCCTCTGTCTAATCGAGCTCCGAATGCTCCAACCAGTTTTCTATTTCCCGTGCGCTTGTATTCGCGCTGGCCCGGGGGTCGGATTGGGCCTAGGCTGGGAGCCGGGCGTGCGGGGCACCTGGTGGGGAACCCCTCCCAACTGGACCTGTCCTGAGTGGGAGAAATCGGACATGCCCGGGGGCCATATCGGGCCTAGGCCAAGCATCGGGGAGGGGAACTAGCAAACGCATGCTACCTTTAGTTTGGGAGCCTTCCTCCCCCTCCCTTCAAAGACTCTTTCCTACTGGGCGCTGTGACTCGGGAGTCGGATCGGACTCATTAAGCAAAACTGACTGACAACTGAAAGGAGTAGTGATATTGGATGTAGTGGTGCAGCATAGATCGCCCACACACCTGTTGGACTTCCTTGCAGTGTGGGAGACATTACGGATGCCCGGGGGTCGGTTCGGGCCCAGGCTGGAAACAGAGACTTGCTGAAATTGCCTGTTGGGCCGGTATAGACGTTGCAATTTAAGCAAACACCAGTGGGCGACACACGCAACGCAATGCCAAACACTACAGGGGTACCTTCGCTGTCACTACTGAGCGTTGCCCTGGTGCAGGCGGCATCTGATCCCCACGTACGCGGGGGTTGGGGGCATCTCCTGTGCGGCACCCCTGTGCAGAGACCTGAGTGACCTGGACCCCGGTGTGGGACAGTGGTGGGGACAGTTATACTGTCACGGTAGGTATACCTCATAGCACAAGTAGGGCTCTACTCCCGTCAGAGGCTGGCTGTTCAATGGTTCAATGGCTCTGCTGCTGGTGGAGTGGTGAGGGGGTGACGCATGGGTGGCAGTCTGCTGCCTGCTCTGCGGGAGTGATCGAGTGGGGGCTACGTTGCGCGCTACCAGTGACTGGTGGTCCCGGTGTGGGCGTACACCTGGCCTCCGGAGTGTTCACTAGGCAGGCGCACTGAGAGGGGGGAGGGGGGAGGGGGGACTAAGAGGTCTGACCTGTTGTACTGCCCCTCCCAGTGGTTTGTACCATAGGTTATAGTTGCCAAGCGTAGTGGCGCAGGCGAACCTACTGGGGGGACCCTACAGCCTGACAAATGCCCACGGCGCAACAGTTGGTCATGGACGTCTACGCTCTAATCTTCCATCCACCCCGGCGGGCCCTCACAGACCTCGGGGAGACTTCCGGAGCATGAACCACAACTCAAGTCAACACAAATGGATACAGCGCTAAATGACAAGCTGGACAGTGTGCTGTCTGTGGTGGACAAAATTGGGGCATCCCTGGAGAGTACGAGAACGTCACTAGAAAGTAAAATAGATAAAATCATCTATTTCAACCACCTACGGGTGGACCAGCGAAAACTAGCTGATAAATAACGCACAACTGAAATGCAACTGGAGGAACTGCAACCAATCACCCGAGACTACACTACCACACTGCAGGCACTTCTTGGTCACATAGCCGTGCTGAAAGATAGAATGGGAGATGCGGAATGCAGATCGCGCCGCAATAATATCTGTGTCAAAGGCCTCCCTGATGAAACTTAAGGACAGGACGCTGTGAAGTACACAGAGAGCTGTCTGCACGAATGGATGCCTCAAACAGCCTTATCTGCAAAATTTGTGGTCGAGAGAGTGCACTGTGTACCGGCAAGGAAGCCACCGCCGGTGGTGGCCCTCAGGCCATTCTTGTTTCGTCTGCTCAATTATAGGGACCATGACAATCTATTGCACGAGGCACTCCGCAAGCAAGAGCTCAAGGTGAATGGTGCTGCATTGATGTTGTTCCCTGATTACACTGCAGCGGTGCATAAGCTAAGACACTCCTTTTTGGCAGTCAAACGTAGGCTCTGGAAACTAGATATAAGATATTTGCTGCTCTTTCCCGCACACTTGCATGTGGTGGATAAAGCAAGCACTAGATTCTTCGACGACCCAGCAGATGCATGGGACTGGTTGGAGCTGGCGGGACATGCAGCTATGGCGCCACGTCCTACCGAACTGGAGAAAGCTACTGGGGCTCCGCGCCGACGCAACCGGGGTGGGCGGAGGCGTGCTGGTAGGACTGAACAGCTGGTGGAAGTGCCAAACTTGGAGGAAATGATTACGGAGAGAAGAAGCGCCTTACAGACGGCCGCAGCGCTCCATTCGGAGCAACAAGCCTCGGACCCAGACAGTGACAGGGAGAAAGCCACCAGCGACAAAGACTCCGTAGTGGGGCAAACCTTGGAATCTGATACACTGACTCCACCAGAGGTGACACCACAAACGGCTGACCACATAATTTAACCTTATGGCTTGGATCCCCCGGGGACCCCACAGCTGTTCGTAGCTTGCACATGTTGGTCTGCGCTGCAATCTCTGGGGGTGCGGGTTCGAATTGGGCGGCTCTCCTCTTCCTCAACTATCCCCTAGCAGTAACCTCCAACAGCTACAGAATATGCATGAGGAGGGGTGCAGCCTCAGTTGCACACATAAGTAGATTTGTTATAAGGGGTCATAGGAGGCCATCCTGGCAAACAGTACTATTCCTTACTGAGGTTAACTGGGCATAAGGGCATAAAGATTTTCATTCCCCAACATTCGCACGAGATGCGAGCTCACTCACCACGGATGAAAAACAGCTGCCTACAACTAAACACCAACAAAACAGAAGTACTCATCATGGGCCCAAACCCTGACGGCTGGAGCGACACCTGGTGGCCCCCCGCCCTCGGAAACCCGCCAACCCCCACAGACCACGCACGCAACCTGGGAATTATCCTGGACTCTGAGCTCAAAATGGACCGCCAGATCAACTCTGTCTCGTCTTCCTGCTTCCACACCCTCCGCCTCCTTCGTAAGACCTTCAAATGGATCCCCCTCGAACACCGAAAGACCGTCACTCACGCCCTGGTCACCAGCAGACTCGACTACGGCAACGCACTCTACGCCGGAATAAACAAAAACCTCACCCGCAAGCTACAGAACATCCAGAACGCCGCCGCAAGACTGGTCCTCAACCTGCCAAAACACTGCCACATCTCCCAGCACCTGCGCACACTCAACTGGCTCCCCGTCGAGGCGAGAATCACCTTCAAGATGCTCACCCACGCACACAAGGCCCTCCACGGCACCGGACCAGCATACCTGAACAGCCGACTCAAATTCCACGCACCCCAAAGGACCCTACGATCAGCCCAGTTCTCCTACGCCGTCGTCCCCCGCACCAGAAAGACCAGATCGGGAGGTTGCTCCTTCTCCTTCCTCGCGGCCAAAGCATGGAACGCCCTTCCGCTCCACCTCAGACAGACAACATCGCTCCCCATCTTCGCAAGAAACCTCAAAACCTGGCTCTTCGACAGATCCCCTCCTTGATGCAATGGAACCTGCACCCCCCCCCCCCCACCCCATGCGCCTTGAGACCCTTACGGGTGAGTAGTCGCGCTTTAACAAACCCCTGATTGATTGATTGACACGTTGGTATGCTAGTTTGTGCGGATCCCTGTCACATATCTGCTCCATTATGGTTGTGCAAGTTACATTTCACGAGTTGTTCTGTTCAAAACCTAATTACTGAGCAATACTATCATAAAGATTGTGTCCCCCCCCCCCAATGCTTGTCAGCAATATGGGTGGTAAAGCACTCCTAGTCACGAGGGGTGGGATGATGCACAGAATGTTGTTTCAGCGTCAATGGCACCTACAAACATAATAACATGGAATGGGTAAGGAAAGCACACACCTCCATACCGCTACTCTGTCTATTCCCATCTCAAGCGTAGGGCTTCGCACATTGTGCTTCTGCAGGAGACCCATCTGGCTGGGATGGAGGTGGAACGCCTGCAACGCCGCTAGCGGGGTCAAGTTTATGCTACTGATTATTCTTCATATGCGAGAGGGACACTGATCTGGGTGCGGGCGGGGACCCCATTTGTGTCTGAAGAAGTTAAAGCGGACAGTGATGGGAGATACGTCTTTATAAAAGCATGCCTTAATGGTTTTCTACTGGTGCTGGAAGTGGTGCACGCACCCAATGTAGAGCAAGCACAGTTTTTTCGGTCACTGTCGAAGGTCTTAGCTGGATGGAGTGGCCTCCCGTGGCTGATAGGGGGTGACTAGAACGCCGCCATTGACACATTAATGAACCGTTCCTTTCCCCCACTACCAGGTACACAATCCCTGAACAACGCGCGGGCACTGTGCGAATGGCTCCATCGCTGGTCACTGGTAGATTTGTGGCGGATGCGTCATCCTAACACAAGAATATACTTTTACTACTCGGCTCCACATGACATGCACTTGCGTCTTGATTGGATAGTGGGCTCTCCAGTGTTCCACTCCATGTTAGAACATACAGAAATCCTCGACCGTAAGCACACTGATCACAACCCTCTGTTGATGCGCCTGACATGGGGAACACCTCGTCCACCGATACCCACGTGGCGCCTCCAGCCAGCGGCCCTGGAGGATGCGTCATTTCGGAAGGCAGTGGGTGCAGCCACGGCTGAATACTTTGAACTTAACGATGGGTCGACTGCCGACACATAAATAGAATGGGAGGCTTTTAAGGTGTCCATTACGGGTAAATTCCTGAGTATCAACTGGAACATTCGCAGGCACCTAGAGGGGGCGGTGGGGAGGATGGAAGCAGAGCTGATGCATTTAGAAGCGAACTGGGCAGCCACAACCGAGGGAATAGCGGCGCTGGAAGCAAAACAAGTGGAGTTGGCAAAGTTGCTGGAGCACTTGCAACTTGTCAACTATGCTGCGCATTCGGCTCGAGTACATGCACACTCTGATTGGGCGGGCCATCTATTAGCATGACTTATCCGACAAGATCAAATATCGAAACCTATAATGGCCCTCCGCACCGGGGAAGGGCGGCTGCTCTACACACCAATAGAAATGCATGCAGATCTAACGCGCCATTACAAAGCTCTTTACGCATCCAGAAACACATTCAGTGACTCATGGCTTGCCTCGGTGCTCTCCCAGATAACACTACCAGCACTGGACCAGGCACAAATTTTAGAGCTAAACGAACCTATCACCCCTATGGAAATGGGAGCGGCGATACGGGCATCGGCTACCGTCAAAACACCGGGTACAGACGGCCTTCCTTCGGATTATTATAAAACTTATGCAACTATAGTGACACCGCTCCTCCACCAAGTGTACAACAGGGCGCTTGACACGGGGCCCCCCCCTCCATGCCGGAAGCATTGCTAGTGTGCCTCCCCAAGCCAGACAAAGATCCGACTGAACACGACTTGTACCGTCCATTAGCATTGCTAAACACAGATTGCAAAGTACTTGCTAAGGTGCTTGCTGAGCTGCTGGCCCAGCTGGTGACGCTACTAGTACAATACATCTCTGAACCTCCGCCGCTATTTCAGGGTGGCTACTTATTCTCCCCCAAACTGGGCACACTCAGGTTGCCTGCTGTTAGATCTAGAGAAGGCGTTTTATTCCCTGGAGTGGGGCTACCTATTTGTGGTGCTCATTAAGCTAGGCATTACGGGACGCTTTTTTCGATTAGTACAGCTGCTCTATACACAACCAACAGCAAGAGTGAAGGCAGGCGCCTACATCTCCGAACCCATATCGATTGGCCGAGGCACCCGACAGGGGTGTCCACGGTCTCCACTGTTATTCGCCTTGGCGGTGGACCGCCTGGCTGCAGTACTCAGAAAACAGGGTACGGAATGGGGCATTCCCCTGGGAGATGGCATACATGCAGTATCTATATATATATATATATATATATATATATATATATGTGTGCCCACGCTCCCACCTACACATACACTGGCGACGTCAATTGGGGTAAGTCCTGCCTGTACCCCTTTAGCCAAGATCATCCTGATCCTGTGCTCCGATGCAATGACGTGTGTATACCCTGGCAGCCCGACACGTTCCGATATCTTGGGATCCTCATTTACCATAAGCAGGAGGATCTGCAGGAGGGCAATTTGGGCAGAGCAATCACCGCACTGTGCTCACAAATGTCCTTCTGGCGCACGCTTCCGTTGACGGTTGCTGGTCTCATTGCATTAGTAAAAATGGTGGTGCTCCCTAGACTGTTGTATCATTTCACAAACCTATCCGTCTACGTGGCCCCAGCCTATTTCCGGAGATTTGAAACTGTATTGCGGGAATTTATATGGAATGGCGGCCGGTGCCATGTCGCCCTCGCGAAGCTTTATCTCCCATTTAGTGGCGGCAGCCCAGCGGTCCGCAACATGGAACAATACTACCTGGCATCGCAGCTTCAGTGGGTGGGGAAGTGGTTGGCGGGCTGCAACTGCCTGACACTGCCAAAGATTACCCTCCTTGATCTGTGGGGGACGTACTCTGAGTATTTCACCTGTGTGCCAGAGGCCGACCACCGGGGCAATTATTGCTTCAGGTTGCACATATTGTAGAAGCCTATATATGACACACGCAATAACTCCTTTTGCGCCGGCTCTGCCACTACAGGGCAAACCTTGTAGAGACGGCTCGGTAGCTACTGTGGAACTGGCGGCTTGGCTGGGTGCAGGGGTGCAAACGCTGGGAGATTGTATTAAGACGGGGCGCTTATCCCATTTGCGGAATTGGCGGAGTCGCACGAATTACCAACTGGACAGTTCTTGCAATATTACTCAATGCTAGCAACACTCAGGGACAGATGGGGAGACATGAGTATAGAGCAGCTCAACCGCCTCACTGTGCAATACCTACATGTCATGGGCAGGGGCAGACACCATGCCAGATGGTTCGCGGAATCGCGTAGACTCCACATGGCGGTCCCAATGACGCCCTTCAGTCAGAAATGGAAAGCAGATAGGGGGAGGCTGTTCACAGACAAGGAATGGTCAGAAGAACTGCTCAGCCATACATATATTCAGCGTAACTCATACTTTAGACTTCTACAACAATACATAATCCAGAGTGCCTATCTCACCCCGGAAAAACTCAACAAACTCTACGGGCGGACAGATGGGGCATGCCCCTGATGCAATCACATGGGGACTGACTTATTGCACATGCTGTGGGCCTGCACCTCATTACACACTTATTGGAACTGTGTTTGCGACACCCTGGCGGCGTCCACGGATCGCCGACTGAAGCATACTTGGGAGGAATGTATACTGCATCTCTAATCTAGAGGCAAAAACCTGAGAGCAACCTCCCGCTTCCTGGATTTAGGCATGTTAGCTGCAAAGTGACTGATAACCAAGAACTGGAAAAGACCAGAGCCTAAGACAGTATCAGCATGGACGCAATCGTTTTTAGTATGGGCTAGAGCAGAGGGGAAAACGCTCTCAGTAGAGGATATTCGAGGTCTCCGCAAAGTCCCCACAGCGACACAATGGGACGTCATGCTGCAGGGATTGCATGGGTTATTGGAACATGGTACCGGGAGCAGGGCCACTGCCTCCTATGGAGCCGGCATATCAGAGGGGAGATCGCAGCCAGTGACCCCTGCTGAGGTGCAGCAGACCTAGGGGGCTAACCTTCCCCTCCCGTATGCCTGTACTTTATGGCCCTGGGCCTCGAGAGATGTTGTAGAGGGGACACTGTGGTGTCGGCTCGGCTGCGACAGTTCATATTAACGCGCGTGCAGCGCCCAATTACAAATCAAAATAACACATTAGCAGCGCATACTCCACTTAATGTAAACGTATTGCATTCCATCTCACTCGAAACCAAACTAATTGGAAAAGCCTGACAACAGTGTACTATATATGCAAGGTCGCACACAACTTCTACACTGTTATTATAGTATTGTGTAAACCTAAGGAGGAAGAGCAAATTATAGCCACTCTATAACATGAGGTGAAAAGAAATTGTACTAATATGCTCAGACGTTCTTGTTAAGCATGTTTAAATCTGTTACACATTTGTCTATTTATTGGTCACAGTAACCACAAAGGCTGTAGGATTCTGGATAATGCCATTGATAACCTTGATACAATAGTGCATTATATGGACAAACGAGTTGATGAGAAAGCACGACAGTTGCAAATGCTTATATGGAGCCTAGACTGATGCGCTACCAGAAAAGTATACTACATATGTAACATGAATGCAGCTGTAACTTAATTAAAAACTTAATAAACAGATGGTTAAAAAAACAAAAAAACTAGGAGCTTACAAGTAAATTGGACTATGCCATTTGGGGAAAAGCCAATTAAACATTCAACATTTTAAGTGCCCGAGCAGATACACGGAGTCCTTTTTTGCAAGGCTCAGGTCATTTCCGAGCCATTATACCAGTACCTAGTAGTCAAAATGGGGTCAAAAAGTGGGGATAAACCTGCAAAATGCTTGTTTCCCTATAAACTGAACAAGCAAAGTGACTCTCCCTCCTCATTCCAGAGTCAAAGCAATTCTTTGCAAAGATGTGGAGGGATGTGCAGGAGGCAACCTAGGAAGCCAACCCATCATTTCCAAAGTGCACTATAAGCCAATAATGTACTGGTTGAGGATCTGGTCCACTATTGAGTTGGAACCTTATAGGGTGGGTCTTAGAGACATTTTGGAGAGTCATAATGAAGGGGTGATGTTACCCTGGTTAAAATACGTGAGGCAGGCACTAGATTCACTGGGCCTGTCTGAATGCTTTTTAGATCCATCAGTCATAAGTTCTGCTTCTATTAAAAAGATGAAGTCCCTCTTTTGTGAAAGTGTGAAGAGATAAGGTCGAACCAATTATCATGTTTGGGATCCCTCACAAAAAGATTTCTAGAGTTAAAGCCATTCTCAACCTTTGAGCCCTATATAGATGAGATTGAACTCCCCTTCACAAAAGCTGTTTATATAAGGTTCGGGCTAGGTACCGTCCCACTTGCTACTTTTACGGTCCAATGGAGGAGTCACCTGGAGGATAGTAAATCCTGCTAGCTTGCAGAGGAAGCTACGAAACCTGTGACCACCTATTGTTCTTCTGTCCAAGTTACTCCAAGTAGCGTAAGCGTTAGATTGTACCCTTATGTCCTCTTATAGGAACGCGTCAGTGGTGTGTTATGAGAATCTGCAGGTCAGATACTACTCCTTGTGTTGTATTTTAGAATACAAAATACTTAGAGTATCTGTACTATACGGTCCAAGATCATTTCTCATTCAGCCCCTACAGACCGAGATGAGATCTAACTGAGTGACCTGCAGACTCTGGGTTTGATAGGTCACCCCCAGGAGAAATCAAAGGCCTTGCTGGCAGGAGTAGCAATATCTATAGAGGGAATAATCCCTTAGAACGTTCAGAACCATTGGCTGATGTCCCAAGAGAATTTAGTAATTTTTAATGGTTTGAGTGTTCCTTTTATCATCTTATGCATTTGCCAAGCATTTTATTGTAGTTGTATATTTGTTTTTATTACTTATTTGAATTTTGTGAACTATATTTGTCATGTGGTTCTATCGATTTCTAACTTACTACCTTGGTCTTGTGTATAGACCCAAGTTTTATGAGTTTAGAATTATACATTGTATCTTTGAGCTCTTATTGTTTAAAGTGTTTAAGCCATCAACTGAAATAGAGTTGAAGAAGAGGGTAGTAAACCATGATCACCACAACACAGTTAAATCATAGGCCCAAAAACATTCATTAACGCTTCCATTAGGCATAGCGGACCTCATTAGGTTTTGGCTACGGTTTGTGTTTCTTGTTTTGTATCCTGAGCAGACATGTAAAGTGAGACATTTTGCATGCTTTATCTCCCTTAGTGGTACACCACGAAGAATGATGAACTGCATAGCTATGATGCTGATGAATTGTATTTTAACTTGTTTTTATTGTGAAACTTTATGGCCTATGGCTGAAATAAAGTATTTCTTAAGTGAGTGCGAGCCATATATTACCTTGGTCACACCCAGGGTGGCACAACCAGTACTGCAGACCCTGGGGTTACTCTCTAACTTACAAACATTCTGGGTACCTTATACTAGGCACTTACAAGTGAGTTAGCTTATGCCAATTTTGTATAAGCCAATCAAACATACATATTTTAAGGTTAGGTCACTGGCACTGAGGTCTGGTTACCAGGCCTCAGTGCACTCCGAGTACAAAAACTAGCAGCATCAATCCAAAACGTTGAGGGTGATCATACAAAAACAAGCAGTTCCACAGCCCGGAGATCAGCTCCCAACTTAGTTGTTTTTTCGATAACTCCAAAAACTTTTTTCACAGTGTGGTAGGGACCAATGATCCCCATCAAAAGTAAACGGTGTCAAGTTGTGCCTTGACTGCAAGAGGCATCTGTCGTCACAGACCCTTATGTGGTGGGCCTTTGGTGCCTTGGCTCCAGACACGACTTTGAAAGTTGTGTGGCAAGTGCACCTTAGTGCACCTAATTCGAAGGTGAAGATGTATGTCTCAGAACACAAGATGTTTCAGCCTTCATGTGGATCCCGCTCAAAGTCACAGGCCTCGTCCTTTTCACTGGGCCATTCTTGTGACCTCTCCACTTCCTGCTTGAAGTACTCTGGTAAGCCCAAGCACAAGATAAAAAGGTGAAGGAGGATTCAAACCCATCCCATCACTCTGACTCCAGAGCAAAGGAACAAGGGCATCAAGATGTCAGTCACACGCCATCATGTTAACCAGCCACTGAGCTGCTTTCTCAGTTGCTACTCATGTGATCCAGGTTTCCAAGGCTGCCATTGACAAGCAGCACTAGGGGCATTCAAAGAGGCTGTGCTGCAAATTGTGCACTTCCATCTCTCTGTGGCTTACCTTTGGGTCCCATGGATCCATAGGGGTTAACAGTTAGGTTACTGCTGGGGTGAACCTTCTCAGCACTGTCTGTCCGTTCAAGAATGTTTTTGGGCCCGTACTGACTACCTTATAGTCTTCCATTCTGGCCCCAAGATCCACACTAGTACCCTCCACCATTATGCTAGAACCAATGCCATCTGTGCCTGGGGATGATCCTGTGACGGCACCCATGTTGGATCCCAAAACGATGTAGGCTCGAGGTCAGCTGATGTGTCGCTGTGAGATTACAAAACCGCAGCTGTTTGCCATGCACCCAAATTGTAACCCTTTGCCTCTGCCCCGTCACAGCTATTAGCAGAAAGTCCATTATTCTTTTGGTTCTTATTCAGATTCTTTGCCAGCGAAGGGTGCACCCCAGGATATTGATGGTGAGGAGGATGGCTTACTCCCCTCTCAATTCACCAATGATGCCTTGTACCTTGAGTTACAAAGCAGCCAGTGGGCTTTGCACCTCCCTAGAGGCTGACCTTAATTTGACACATGGGCCACCCGTGGAGGAGAGTGCCTCAATTGCAGTGGTGGTTTGGAGGGCAGACAAGGCACTAAAATTACAGCTGCCCACCACTGAGACTAAAGCAAATGTTTTGACTGAAATTCTACAGCCTGGGTCAGCAACATCTGAGCCCTGTGGTTCTATTTAATGATGTCTTCACAGATACTCTGATGGCTAATTGGTCGAAACCATGTTCTTTCGCAGCTACCAATAGGTAGCCAGATTCCTAGACTGGCCCGTGGTGATCCGGACTTTCTCACTAAGCACCCTACTTAATGTACAGGTGTCGACCAGTAAGGTGAACTCGAAGTAATTTCCAGCCAATCGTCTGGATAGAGAATCCAAAAGAGTTGATGCCTTTGGCAAAGGTATATTTTCCTCTGCCAGGTTGGCACTGAGATTAATAAATTCAGTCTGTTTGTTGGGCCGATACACAGTTGCCTTTTGATCAGCAAATTCTTGTTGGCATTCCTGTAGAATCTTGTAGAATGATAGGCAGGAGGCTGCCAAGTGTGTTAGCCACACAAGTTTGGTACCAGTGACAGCATTGGCAGAGCAGTCTGTACTAGTACAGTGTTTTGAAGACATGCCTGGATGAGGTCCATAAGGATTCTCCAGCGATGTACAGGTTTCGCTAATAGACGTGTCCTGCATGTAGCTTCTTCATACAGAAGGCAGACTCCTCTTTGGAATACTTTAAAGACAGCAGAGATACAGCACACTCTTAAAGGCTGCTGAATCCTGCCAAACAATTTCTGCATCATTTCTTGAAATGTAGGGACTTAATTGCAGAGACATCCTTCCGTGCCAGTGAGGCAGCAGACAGTCCAGTCCTTTTGGTGCAGTAGCCATGCAGGCAGGTCATGAACCAGCAAGGGTACCAGTCATCCAGCTTCTCTTTCCCTGCTACAGCGGCCAAGAAGCTTTAGTTTGCCCTCAGCTGCACAGGCCCAACCCGTAGGGGCGGGGCAGAATCAAGCACTACCTCCCGGGCTGGCGATCCACCACGTCTGACATATGGGTCTTACAAATTGTTTAAAGAGGCTATGCCCTACATTTTCTTTTTTCCCCTCCTAATATTCCTCCCACTTCTGAATACATTTCAGCAGAGCATATATCCATCTTTCCACAAGAGGTACGGCTGTTGTTTTCCAAGGGTGCCCTAGAGCACGCACTGTGAGAAAGATGGAGATTGTTATTCCTTTTATTTATTTGCTCAAAAATGGGCAGTCTCTCAAACCTACCTTGGACCTCCGACCCCTGAACTACTTCCTTCAGAAGCACAAACTCAAAATGCTCCCATTGTCCCAGATCCTAACTGCCCTGTGCCGGTAAACTGGATGGTGTCCTGCAACTTGCAGAGTGTGTATGTTCATATACTCACCCTTTAGTCCTACAGGCATTACCTGCGGTTCAAGGTGGGCCTTGGATATGTTCGGTTTGCTGTGCTCTTTGACCTCATCAGCGCCCCTCAGGTATTCATGTACATGACAGTGGTCACCGCCCAGCTTAGGAGATTGGGAGTTTCCGTATTCCCTGCCTCGATGTAGGAAGGTGGAATCCTTCTGGCATTGTTACCCCCACTTTTTGCCTAGTTTTATGCTGTTTCTGTCTAGACTTACTGGGATCCTGCTAATCAGGGCCTCAGTCACTGTTCTCTCTTCCTAAATTGGACTATGTTAAATACTTTGGTACCTCCCTAATTGGCTACGGGTGTACCGTTCTAAGTCCTTAGCATATGTTACTAAGGTATCCAGGGCATAGGTACACAAGGGGTCTCCCATGGGCTGCAGCATGTAATATGCCACCCATGAGAGACCACTCAAACAGTGACTACAGACCTGCCATTGCAGCCTGTGTGAGTTTGTGTTAGCACCACTCACCAAAGATATAAGTTTCCTTATATCTGAGGTCACTGCACGTAAACCCTATAACTCGCCCCTAAGGTAGGCCTTTCAATCCTAAAGGCAGGGTGCTTTGTTATAAATGTGAGGGTGCCCTGCATGAGCAGGACACCCCCTACAAACCCTGGAGTTGATTCTCCAGGATTTTTAAGTGCGGTCAGCCATTTTAGACATATAGTGAACATTAAGTCATATACAAGATGTCTAACTATATATTAGCTGCACCGAAACCTGTCATGTTTAGTATCAAACATGTTGGAATCCTACCCCAAACACTGATTCCAGTGTTGGATGTAGGATCCCATGTACTGGGGGGCTCCCCTAGGGATTCCCCCTGTATTTCTTGTACCAGCGTTTCAGTGTCCAACAGCAAGCTAGTACTGCTGCCGACCACAGACACAATTCTGCCCTCCTGCTGCTGAGCCAGGCTCGAGCAGGGGAAGGTAGGACAATAGGTTTCCTGTCACAGGAAGGTGTAACTACCTCCCAGACAGGATTTGGTGTATTGGGCTGGGGGCGCTTGCCAGTGCCACCAGACTGCTGTGAAGGGCACATTTGGTGCCCTCCTTGCATACTCCAGTTGAAACGCTCTGGCGTGAAACTGGACAAAGGACATGGGAGTATCCTCCCCTCTGTACAGCCTCTCCCCTGGGAGAGCTCCCTGAATCGTCCCACCCCTTTTCTTAGGGTACTTAAGGACTTAGCTGTGGGTCGGTCTTCAGATTCGTCATGAGACAAAATTCAGATCCGAAACCACTTCATCTTCAACCGTCTGGTCACTTTGGACTTGGTTGGACTTCGCCTTGGGAACCGAGACTGAACTGGAAGACTCCTGCTGCTCCTGGTCTCGTCGTCATGCCAGTCTTCTGCGTCGTCTGTGCTCCATACAGGTTCCTCTCCAGGCCTGTGGGCATCCAAGACACCTGAAGGAATCTCCCTTGGAGTGAAGGAGTCACTCCCCTGCATCTGCAGGCACCGCAACGAACCTGACCGGTCTGCTGCTCCTAAGCTCCCACGGACTCCGAAAGATTCAGCAACACAGGTGGTGGTTCTGCAACTCCCTCGAGGCCTGCCCTTTCTTCACAGCAAGTCTGAAGCCAGTATCCCTCTTCGGAACTGCTGGAGCAGTACCCCTGTGCACCGTGTTGACTTGTTGTTGCCAAGGTTTATTGACTCTCTCCTCCAGAGATCTTTGGGCTCCAAGAAGCTCCAGCCTCAAGCAACTCTTGTGAACAAGATCTTCATCCTCAACACATCCTCTGCACCGTGGGCCTTCATCATTGGTGAGCTGCTCTAGGTCCTCTTGCGACTCCTGTGCCACCGGCCTGTGGGTCCTCTTGAGGGTCTTCTTTGGCTTCAGTGGGCTCCTCCGCTTGCTCAGGGCCTACTGTGACTTACCTGGTCATTGTGTGTACCTTGGACCTTGCTTGTCCCGATACCACACCTTCTTTGTTTTCTTTGCCTGTTGCTGCTGCCAAGGCTTGTTGGTGCTCCCACTAGACACTGACCTCTTGGCTCTCAACTTTCGACGTGGGACAGCTCGTGAATGGCTCCTGGTCTTCCACAGCGTCACCTGGTCCTCACAGCTGCAGCGACAAGGTCACCTTCAACGCTCCTGTATCTTTGTTCATCGGTGGTCATTGATCTTCTGTGCCTCCTGGTCACTCCTGAGTGGCATAGACTCTATCCCCTCTGCTTGCAGGTACTTCTCATCCTGAATCCACCTTTGGGTTCCACCAGACTCTTTCTTCTTCTTCGCCAGCGGCATCTTTACAGAAGTCCTCCATTGTGGTGTACGGCGGTTTCCGACATCACTTGACACCTATGAACCTGGTTTCCCTGGTGTAGGTATCCCAGTTCCTGTGGTATCCATGGGTGTGGTGACCCTCCATTCTACCTTCTTCCACGAGGTTTCTTCAGGGTCCTCTGGGAAGGGTCCTTCTTCTTGAAAGCTGCTACAGTGACTTCGTCCATTTACTTGTTTTGAGCACGTGGTCGTGTTCCCACTCTGCACACGGCCTCTGTGGGGTTCCTGGGTACTTACCTTGGGTGGTTCCCTGGGTCCCCAGCTCTTCCAGTCTTCTGGGTCCAGTCTCGACTTCAGTCGTGGTTCGCATTCCACTTTCTTTAGTATATGGTTTTGTCTCCCCCTGGAGACCACTGTGTATTTGTGCTACTTACCTGTTCTATTGTTGAAGTATTGTGTGCATTTTGATTATATCTCCGGGTAGGATATTGCAATGTGTTTAGTGAATGTTTATAATAAATACATATTTTTATAACTACACTGTGTGGTTCTTTTTCACTTAACCTACACCATATGATTAAGTACTAGTAAAACAAACTGCTTTACACTCCTTCTCGACTAAGCCTGAAGGCTGCTCTCCACAGCTACCCCTTAGAGAGCTTTCTAAGGTTGTCTAAGACCACTAAAATCACCATAAGGGTTGTCTGGATTAGTGCAGGGTGCTACACTTAAATAAGGGTGCACCATATACTAGGCCAGCCTCCTACACTTGATAACTGGCTGCTAGAGGTGGGCTTGCCGCAGTAAGTCATGGACCACTTCTGGATGATGACTGAACTCCTAACATCCTTGTGTTCCACCATAAACTAGCTGAAGTCCCACCTAATTTCCTCATACAGACATGCAAAGGGAACCCCCTGCAACAATGTAGAGTTCCTGAGGCAGGGAAACGAAAACTATAATGTAAATCCTCAGGCAGCCACTCTCTACTTACAAATAAATTATTTCATGAATAAAGGAGCTCATAAACACAAATTTAGAAAAGCGATAACATTGTTTTATTATCAATATTCAAGAATATACAAACACATGACATGTATATAAATATATATTAATTACAGCTCTGCAAGAAGGCCGTATGTATGATACAGAATTGTATATCTTTGAATCGGGGGTTGCGGGGTATCTTGCTGGGGTGTTCGAATGATTTGAGCTAATCCGAATCGCGAAATGGTTGTCCGAGGGAATCGTCCCACCCAGATCTCAGATGAGCCAATGCATCTAGGGAGGGGTCGTGCACAAAGGCTTGTTATATCCATGCCACTAGGCGTCTGCCATGGCCTAATGAGTGGCATGTGTAGAGCAACAGGTGCTGGGTCGGTTCTGAGCCATGGACCCTCCAGTGTTGATGCAGCATCGCCCGGCGGGCCCCATAGGCGCGGAAGGCTCCCTTGTGTAGTCCATGGAGATCCAGGAGGTCCTTAAATAAGTCCTCAAATAAGTTGCAGACCGTTTTAATGTTGGCCTTCTCCCACAACTACACCTGGCTGACACTCATCCCATCCTCCCTCAAGGTTAGAACCTTGAGCAGTTGCAACAGGGTGGAGCTTTTTGTGGTTTTACAGCGTGAATATTTTCTGAATTCACATGCTGTGCATAATTCTGCCATCTAGTAGTTGAGTCTGGAACTCTCCTCTTGTGTATTGGTCGTTCTTCTCCTTTTTTTTGTTGCTGAGCGTCGACTGTCTCCACCATTTGGTGCCTAGTCCGCCTCTCCTGACGTCTCACCCCGGAAGGCTCCATACGTGGTCACCATCTTCAGATTCTTTTCTCCCTCTGGAAGCATTGCTGATGGCTCTCCAGTCGCAGAACCAAAGGTTCGTCGAAGATAACGCCGAAGTTCCAGAGGGAAACAGTTGATACAGTGATCTGATTTGTGGCTAATCCAGTCGGGTTTTTTCCACCCAGCGGAGAAGTAAGGATGTACAAGACTACACATCGAAGTAAGACCGGAGAATGCACGGTCAGGGGGCGCATTGCTCTGAGTTATATAGAGAACACACGTTTTCGATACTGCTAGGATGTTAGACCTGGCATCTTTTGGCGTGGTTTCCCTGACATTTTGCTTTCTGGCCTCCTGTTTTTAATGGTACATTGGACTTCATGTTGCTGGTTTAGTGCCTCTGCACACTTTTTCACTGCTGTTCAGTGTTAAAGATCAAGTGTTACTACTGTAAATTGTGTTTATGGATTGGTGTTTCCATGTTTCGCTTATTTGATTTTCTACTAAGTCCCTAGTATAGTGCATGGTGTGTGTCCAGGGCCTGTGAAATGCTGCTAGTGGGCCTGCAGCAGTGATGGTGCCACCCACACAAGCAGCCTTCCAAAGGTGTCTCAGACCTGCCACTGCAGTGTCTGCGAGCAGTTTTTACTGCCATGTCGACCTGGCAAGTGCCTCCACTTGCCAGACCCCAACCTTCCCATTTCTTACATGTAAGGCACTCCTCAGGTAGGCCCAAGGTACCCCCTGGGCAGGGTGCAGTGTATGTGAAAGGTAGGACATGTCCTGGTGTGTGTGACATGTCCTGATAGTGAAATACTGTCAATTTCGTTTTTCACTATTGAAAGGCTATCTATCCCATAGGCTAACATGGGAGTTGCTTTGTAACATCTTACAAGTATAACTTTTCATTGGGACAAGATAGAGAAATTGAGTTTAGGCTCTCCAAACTCAGAATTTAATAACACATCTTTTTAGGGAGATGGTTTTTAAATTGTGTGTTTGAAAATGCCACTTTTAGAAAGTAGGCATTTTCTTGTTTAACCATTCTGTATGCCTCTGCTGGTTTGTGTATTGACTGCCTGGTTTGGGAGTGACAGGGGCTGGGGATGTGCATTCACTGTAGACAGTCACAAGGGGGGGGGGGGTGTTGAGGTCTGTTCTACATTTAGAGTGGTGGGATGAGTTGTCACTAGCACCTGAATAGGCTGTGTCTCCTCTGCACAATGCTGTCTCCACCTCCTGTAGTGAAGCTGGGCCAGAGATGGTAGAACTAGACTGGGCTAAGAGACCCTTGCTACAAAGAGAAAATGTGGTATACATATTGGGGCCCTGGCCCCAAGTCTTTAGAACTCTTTTGGATCAAGGAACCTGTCAAGAAAAAAAGCCGGAGAAGCTGTGAGGATAAAATACCACTTTGCTGTGTTGGCTTGCAGTGGCTACTTCTGTCTAGGGCAGAGAATGGACTGGACTGAACTTTCTGCAACTTATTTGAGTTTCTCCAAGTGCTTGAGGTAGAGCTTGCCTCCTGTTCAAGAAGTCTCAGGAACACCAAAGACTTCAAGTTAATCTGCTACCAGCACGGGGAACTGTGTGTTTTGTGCTGCAACAAAAGAAAAAGCAACCCGACGCGTCAATGACGCCGCTTCTGGCTCCGTGTCCTGAAGGCACTGCAGAGGGCACTGCTGCACTTTGCACCGCAACCCTGGTTCACCGACGACGACGCCATCGAGCCGCTGCTTGCACCATGACCTGTGGGCACCGCACTTTGCACCGCCTCGCTTCACACCGCCGCCTTGGTATCTCCGACAGCGATGCTCGACGCCGCTGCTTGCAACATGGTCTGAGGGCACCGCTTGTAAGTTACACGACACACCACCCCGGCCTACACTGCAACCTTGGGCTACCGGCGCCATTGACTCAAGTTCATCAGCCGGCGACAGCGCTTGAGCAACGACGACTACGCTGCTGGCACCCTGACCTGCTAGCACCGCAACGAGCACAGCACCACTTCGCACCGCAGCCGTGGTCTCACCGACTCCACTAGACGACTGTCACCGAGCCGCTGCCTGCACCTCGACCTGAGGGCACCTCAGCCCCAACGCCAGTGCTCCTGATTTTAGCTGCACGAAGTTAGATCTGCAATGTTTGTGACTTCAGGTGCCCGACGACTCCTGCACCGACCTCCCAAAACGATGCCTGCCGATGCTGGCTCTTCAAAGCTCATCGCAAGGTCACCGACGCCCTGCATTTCTCAAGGTACTGTTAGCGGGTCTTCCCAACTCCGTAGCTGGCCCGCGATGCTGTGGTCAGTTAGAACTGTTTGGATTTGTTGTTGACGACGGTGTCATAGCCCCGGACGGAGCTATCAACTTCAAGGAGCTGTATTTTAAGTCTATTTTTGCTTATTGATATTTCTAAGAAACTGTATGGTGGATTTGTTTTCATTCTTGGTCTCATTTTGCACTGATAAAAAATTGGATATTTTTGTAAAACTGGTGTGGTGCCCTTTTATGGTGTTTTTTCACTGTATTACTGCTGGTTATGTGCCAGTGCTTTGCACACTGCCTCTGAGATAAGCCTGACTGCACGTGCCAAGCTACCAAGGGCGTGAGCAGGGGTTATTTTACTAGTGTACCCCCCTTATCCTTACTAGGAAGAAGGGCCCCTACTTGGACAGGGTAACAACCTGCCAACTATAGACCCCCATTTCTAACACCGGAGTGTCACCACAAGTTTGCCTAGAACTACACTCATCAGGTGTGCAACCTTTGCCTGCCAAGAGAACACAGCACCGACAACTGAGAGGCCTGTGCTGAATTCAAACCGAAGGCCTTAAGAGCAAAGGAGAAACAAAGGCAAGCAGTCTACGCCTTTCAGGGGCAGAAGATAAATCAGTCTCTGAAGACCTGGGCTTGTCGAGCGCAGAGAAGGACACCATCGCCGATGGAGAAGAGAGAGGGGGCTTATACATCGAAAAGGAGGTCATCGATGTCGATCGAGAACCACAAATACACAAAGATAAAGAGCCACAGGTAATGTTAAAGAAATAGAGTGCAGGCGTGTCTCAAACAACAGATTCTAGAACCCCAAAAACTGCCTTGACGCTGACGTTCTTGCTGATCAAAGAGAAGCCGAAGTTGAAAGAGCTCTTCAGGAACCAAACCAAGCACATTGCAAGCAGAAGTGCTGCCGAAAAGACACGAGCATCAAAGGACTACCGTAGTTGACGACGGACTAAGAAAGGGACAGCTGAGACACTGACAACAGATGCCTAGGCGTCGAAAAAGAGTTGTCCCCCACCTCGACCACCCCCTTATAAAAATTAAAAAAAATTAACCCAAGTAGCACTCAATCTAGAAGCGCTTTCCTTGGAGTTTGGCTTAAGGGCAGCAGATGGTCGCACCGCTTCTTAGCGGGGCTAAAACTTTTGACAGGACCAACAATTTAAGTCGTATCGACTACATTTTGTGGGACCTCAGGCTGTGGTCCAGAGTGTTCAACTTTAGTGTGGGTTCTACTGTAGATAGCGACCATAATCCCTTACAACTTTTGTTGAGGTCACTCTGGGTGGGTCCGCCCAGTTCTTCAAGCCAAGTCCTGTCCTCAAAGGAGATATTTCCTTCTAATGACGACCGTCGCCTTCAGTGGCCCCAGGTGGCTATGAATAAAGGCAAGCTGAAATTCATCAAACAGAACCTGCTGACATCCACAGCTGAGCTCCTAGGTTTTTAAAAAAAATTCTTTTTATTTGCTTTTCTTGTAACATGTACAACAATAACATACAGTGCAGTGCAATATTCTTTTGCGAGTTTACTGGTTCGTACAGAATACCATTACCTTTGCCACAAACTGAACACGCCATCACATTTCCTGTAACAAAAAAAAAGCGTTCATCTACAACTACATCGGGGCGTACTTTACAACGGCAGACATTTCAGGGACATCCGAGAAAGCGAAAGGGGGTATTAATTATCACAGGGTGTGGTGTGGCGCTTGCCCAATGTCGTGAAAGTAGAAACGAAGATATATCTGTGCGGTGCAACAGGTGAGGGAAAACCCCTAAGCCCTCAATTACAGACACAAGTCTGTCTAAGTAAGTAACATCAAACCCTGTGCACACGCATAAAATAGTTATGATACAAAAGGTAGGAAATGAAGACAAAGTGTTCTTTCTTCAAGTGTAGGTTTAATGTTGTGTTGCTTCACAAGCCAGCCAACACGTGTTTCGTCTTTGGGTGTTAACCCTAGACTTCTTCAGGGCTCAAAATTACTTTATCACTCTTTGGACCTTCCAACTGGTGATAATTCCGACCAGCAGGTCCTAATATTCACAATGGTATGTAGATTCTCTTCTTACTGTCGTTGACTCAATCTCTTAATACAGGTAATAGTATTCTGGTTCTGTCGTCGTTTTATGGCTTTTTGTGCCCCAATTATATTCCTCCAAATAACGTGCTCGTGCGTCTCCTTTAGATAGGCAAAAGTTACGTGGCGCCATCCGCCATATACAACTCCAGCGAGTACGCTAGGTTACTGCTCGTCTCCGTGTTCAAACGAGGAGTGAAACAGTAACCTAGCGTACTCGCTGGAGTTGTATATGGCGGATGGCGCCACGTAACTTTTTGCCTATCTAAAGGAGACGCACTAGCGCGTTATTTGGAGGAATATAATTGGGGCACAAAAAGCCATAAACGACGACAGAACCAGAATACTATTACCTGTATTAAGAGATTGAGTCAACGACTGTAAGAAGAGAATCTACATACCATTGTGAATATTAGGACCTGCTGGGTCGGAATTATCACCAGTTGGAAGGTCCAAAGAGTGATAAAGTAATTTTGAGCCCTGAAGAAGTCTAGGGTTAACACCCAAAGACGAAACACGTGTTGGCTGGCTTGTGAAGCAACACAACATTAAACCTACACTTGAAGAAAGAACACTTTGTCTTCATTTCCTACCTTTTGTATCATAACTATTTTATGCTTGTGCACAGGGTTTGATGTTATTTCAGGGACATCACTGTACATCTCAATCCTGAGGGCACCCCCCCCCCCCCCCCTGTACATGCATTGCAATCTTTTTGCTTTACTAGTCATCTGCAGCTGCAGAATTAAGCCAAGTCACATAGGGTTCCCATATGTCTCTCGGACAGGATCTAGTCGGCAAAAGTTCCCAATAGTTTGTTAACTGTGCCCTACAGTATGTTACACTTGTAATCCACTCCTTCGTCGTTGGATGCAGGGCCGCCCCCCAGTGTATGGCCACTTGTCTTTTAGCCATTAATAGTAAAATTTCTGGCAGTTTGCGTAACTTGGGAGGCACTGTCTGAATAATCCCCAACAGGGCTACCAGTGGTGTGCAGGGTAAATCCAACCCGGTAATGGCTTTTATGGGGCGCAGTATGTTAATCCAGAAATTTGCTCTTGGTCTGCACTGCCATGCCAAATGTAAGAAAGACGCCTTAGGGGCACCGCAGCGCCAGCAACAATCATCCTCGCGTAGCCCCATCTTATATAGTTGTATGGGAGTGCGGTAGAGGCGGTGGAGATACTTAAAGTGGATGAGCCGGAGACGGTATTTGGGCGACAAGCGCTCCAGCTGCCTACAACTGAGATTCCACTGTTCATCTGTGAGACTGTCCCCCAGATCCACCTCCCAGGCCCAGCGAGAAGTTGGGACAGTGACCGGAAATGCCTTTTGTGTGATATTATAAATGCGAGAAATGAGTTTCCGCCCTGATTCCACTGCCAACAGGTTTTCCAGTGCCGGCAACGTCTGCGGCAGGTCTGGAAATGTAGGGAATTTGCTCTTGCAGGATGCACGAAGCTGATAGTATAAGAGCATATCTAGCGCTGTGGGTGCTGTGGGGTCGCACATCTGCTGCAGTGTGAGAAATGTATCTTCAGGTTAAAGATCGCCACCTATTTTGATGTTGTGAGTAGACGCACGCTCTTGTGCCCTGGGTTCCATAAGCGGGGGGACCAACGGATTGTTGAGGAGTGGCATAGACGGGGCGTATAGTACATCTAAGTGTGCTCGTTTGCGAAGACCCTCCCACGCCCACCTCATAACTTGTACTGTGTCTATTTCGTCGCTGGGCCGCTTGTATGGATGGAATAGTGCCGTGGACAATGGGAGAGGTGCCGCCCTATCTATTTCTATTGCAATGTGTGGCTGAAAGGGTGTGGGGTGCACCCAGAAATGTAAAAATTGTGCCTGTGCACTGTATGCGTAGAGGACAAAGTCCGGCGCCGCCATTCCCCCCTGCGCCTGCGGCAATGTCAGGATCTCCCATGATACCCTTGGCTGTCTTCCAGCCCACACCAGTTCAATCATAAGTGACCTGAGGCGGCTAAAGAATTGCACCGTGAGTGGTATTGGGATGTTAACAAAGAGGTATAGTAGTTTCGGCAGAATGATCATCTTGGCCACCGCTATGCGGCCTGCCAGGGAGAGGGGAAGAGTCTTCCACCTTCGCACCCTGTCTTCAATCCAGGCCACCACCTTGCCGTAATTGGCTGTCCATAGGTCCTGCAGGTTGCTACTGAACCATATACCCAGGTACCGAATCGGACCGGACGCCCAGACTAACAGATATTCAGAAGCGAAGGCCTGAGTTCCAGGCGTTAGCGGGAGGATCACGGATTTGCTCCAATTGATGTTTACTCCGGAGAGTCTACCGTAACGTACAACCTCACGTGTCATAGGCGACAAATTGTCTATGGGGTCCACCATATATAGTTATATCGTCCACGTACATCGACACAGTGAGGGCCCTGGTCGTAAAACCTATCCCTCTGTTGGTATGGTGCTGGCGCGCCGCCACTGGTTCTGTCGCTATCGCGAACAGTAACGGCGATAGGGGACAGCCCTGTCTGGTACCTCGTGTGATAGTTATCGGCTCCGATATCAGTCCATTAACCCTGAGCCGCGCCGTGGGCTGCGTGTAGAGAAGTTGGATTTGCTGTATGAAAAGTGGATTCAGGCCTAGTCTTCTGAGAAGTGGGAACAGGAATCCCCAATCCAGGGAATCAAACGCCTTGGTGGCGTTCAGGAGCGCCACAATCGCAGATACATGTGGGGCGAGGTAGTGGAGCAGCCCGAATAGTGTTCTGAGATTGTGTGAGGTTGATCTACCCGGTACAAAACCAGATTGGTCCGGCCGGACTATCAATGGTAACAGTGGTTGAAGCCTGGTGGCCAACAGTTTGGCAAAAATCTTAGCATCAAGATTGATGAGTGAGAGTGGGCGATATGAATCACATTGCTGGGGGTCCTTGTCTGGTTTTAAAAGAGTAATTATGATAGCCTCGCACATCGATCCAGGAAGGATCCCCTCCTGTAGTGCCTCCTGATATACCGCCAGGAGGTGAGGGGCGAGTAACTCTGAATATTCTTTATAAAATTTCGCGGTGAGGCCATCCACACCTGGCGCCTTATCCGCCCGTATGCTGCCAATGACCCGACGTATATCCTCGGTGGTGAACGGTATGTCGAGGTACTCGCGATGCACTCTGCTGAACCATAGAAGCTCTATGAAGTCAAAGTAGTCTTATAGAACCGAATCTGGTGGGGTTGTTTGAGATGTGTATAGCTGTGCATAGAAATCCCGCATGGTGGCAAGAATATCAGGTGGAGAGTGTACCAAACCGTTAGTGGGGGTATTGAGCGCTGTGATGAAGGTGGAGCCCCTGGGTGGGCGCAGGAGATTCACAAGTGTCTTTCCTGGTCTTATCTCCCTCGCCATATCTACGCGCGGTCGCATGTTTGTGTAGAAACTTTATCTCCCTATCGGCTTCCTCCTGATACTCGGTAAGTTTACTGCGAATACACCCCAGTGTCGCTGCTGACGGTTTAGTAAAATACTGTTTTTCCAGGGCATGCAGCTCCGAGTCGAGCCTGCCCAGGCTGCCGCGAATATCGCAGAGTACCCTGGTCTGTCCCGCTATGCATTGCCCACGGATGACCACCTTGAAGGCCTCCCACAGCATCCCAGCGGTCTCCACAGAACCTATGTTATGTTCAAAGTAGTCTGTAATCTGCGTGTGGAGCTCCTCTCTGAAAGCTGCGTCAAGAAGAGCGTTAGGTGGTAAGCGCCACGTGAATGGTTGCATGTAAGGTTTAGGTATCTGAATGGTCAGCGTGACAGGTGAATGGTCCGACAGAGTGCAGGCATGATGGGCCACCTCCGACATCCAGGAATGCAAGTCTTGAGATGTAAGCCAGAAATACAATCGTGACCATATTATGTTGCTGCGTGATACAGGTGCCCTCCCTAGTGTTAGGATGGAATATCCGCCAGGTGTCAACTAACCGATAGTCAGCAATTAATCCCTTCAGAACCGCTGCTGCCTGTGGGTGATGCGTGCGTGAGGTGCCGACCCTGTCCTCCTCAAGCGCCAATACAGTGTTAAAATCGCCTCCCCAGATTAACGCAGCGTCTCCCATGGACTGTATGTGGTGCCACACCTGCTGGAAAAAAGTGGGATCATCCACATTGGGCCCATAGACGTTGGCGATGAGAACCCGCTGGTTAAATAATGTCCCCAGTAACAGTAGATAACGCCCTTCTGGGTCACTGACTACCTTGATTGTCTGCCATGGGATGCCCCTTCTAATTAACGTTGCCACCCCTCTAGAATAGTTAGAGTAGCAGGATGTATGTACCTCGCTCCACCTGGTGGATTTCAGTCTATCGCAGGCTGTGCCCCTCAGATGGGTCTCCTGTAGGAGACACACCTCGGCCGAATGTCGCGTGAGAGATGATTGCACCAGTCGTGTCTTTCTATAGTCATTCAGGCCGCGTACATTCCAAGTGATGCATGTTAATTTAGACATACAGCTTGTGTGAAAGATATATCACTTTGGCTACAAGTCTCCCTGCTTTTGGGTGTGTCCCCAGTAACTCCCCGTAGTATCTTTCCTGCCGTGTGTTGGCAAAGTCTGAACAGTGACAGGTATTTTCCATTTGTAAAATGTCCAGTAAAGAATATGAGGTGCACTGCAATAAACAAAAACAAACAGTAACATTCCCAGCCCACCCACCACCCACTCCAACCCCCCATTCAGGTTGAGTATCTAAAACGAACCACCCCATAATTAACAGAAGTCCAAAAGATGTAAGGCTATAGGGAATCATCCCAGAGGGGGCATGAGGTTGCCGGCATACTGCCCTGTCGCAACGCAACAGGGTGGCCGAGCATCATTAGGACTACCTAAAGACATTGTTATAGTCTAATTCAATAACCTAGAAGACGATAATAGTTACTCCCAATGATACATTAAACCAAATTTAAGACACGATCACGTTTGGGACAAAAATAGAGGGCGACATGCCCTAGTCATTGTCACTTAGCTGACTCTGTGACGAGTTGTCTTTATCACGGCCTTTGTCGCACTGTTGGCGTGCATGTTGTTTGGCGAATTTCATTGCGGCGCTCGCCTCCGTGAAGAACAAAGGTTTACCACTAGTATGGACACGGAGTTTGGCGGGATACAGCATTGCGTATTTAGTTCCAGTTTTCTGCAGCAGTTTCTTGGCTGGAAGGAACTCACGATGCGCCGCCTGGACTGCCTGGGTGAAGTCAGGGTATAATGAGATGGCATTGTTCTGGTATTGTAGCTCCCCCCGCTCCCGGGCCAGGCGAAGAACAGTGTCTCTGTAGTTTAGCAGCCGTGCCAATATTGGTCTCGGCAGGGTGCCTGGCGGCGGGCGAGGACCAAGGGTGCGGTGGGCACGTTCCACCAGAAACATGGCTGACAGATCAGTTCCAAACAGGTCCTGCAGGAGGCCCTCGACATATTTCTCCATATTGGGTATATTTGTGGACTCTGGAACACCTGTAATGCGTACATTGTTCCTCCTTGAGCGGGCTTCGAGGTCTTCGTTGCGCGCCTTGATGACCTCCAGTACTTTGTCCATACGGAGAAGGTGTTCCTGCGTTTCCACCTGGCGATCATCGGTGTCAGACACTCTGGTTTCTAGTGTGTTCAGTCGGGCTTCGTGCTTGTCCACTCTGTGCGACACTTGGTCCATTCGCGCAGCAAGTGAATCTATCTTACAGTCTATTTCCTTTAGGCAGACCTTTACGTCTCGCAACATGGTCTTTGTCTTCCTCCTGCTCCGGTTCCAGCTGCATTTCTGGTACAATTGTCTGTGACATCAGCTCGCTATCTACTTGCCTAGTGGTGCGTTTTTCAAAAGTTATTTTTGGTTGTTTATTCTCTGCCTTCCCCATCGTAGTTCTGCGCTGCGGTAGTACCATTCAGGGCAAGCAAAATCTCTAGTCGCGCTTGAGTGGGTGCGAACCAGGAACAGCAGCAACACTGCCCTCTCAGTGCCACTTCCCAGTGCTTGCTCACAGTCGCGGTTGGGCACTTCGCTAGGAGATGAAAGGGGGAAGGCACAACCCCCACGCGGCTACCCAGTTAATGTCTCGGGTCAAGGAAGCCGGCGCCCCCCAAACCGCACTCCAAATAGGCAGCGGCGACCCCCCGCAGCACCCCGCTGAGTATACCTCCCGTCCGTCGCTTCAGTGCAGTTGGGCCCTTTCCTCTGTGTTGCCTTCGGCAGGCACCAGCAGCGCACCCCACCAGTCGAATCCGGCAAGTGCGCCTTGTATCTTCGCTTAGCCTCAAGCAGGACAGCCGCGTGGCCCAGCACCGCGACGCCCGCCCCCTCCAATCCTACCGTGGTTGCGTCGCAGCACAGCGGCCACTGCTGCCAGGTGCGCAGAGTTATATCAGGCGTATGGGAAGAGCGTCTTGCGTCGTCGAGCAATTCCGGCCGTTCCCTCCAGGCGCTGCACGCAGGTGGGAGCAATCTGGCGCTCTCTCTTAATGTCTTTAGCTGATATGCGCTTGCCCTTTATCAGCCGATGCCACCGTGTCCAATTGCTGAAAGCGCTTACGCGGGGTGCTGGTATTAAAGTCTAGCAGTTGCGCACCAGGCCTTGCACGGAGGTAGGGTGCATTTATGTGGCCCAGTTAGCGTCTGCAATTGTGGAGGGGGGCCCCGCCAGTTCCCACAGTAGCTCCGTGTTTAATGCCTACCTCAGTTTCGTGGGATCTGTCCCGTGCACTCCATGCTGCACCTCCTTCTGGGCCTCTGCGCGGCCTTAATGGTGCTGAGACGTCGCCCCGGTCGGGCGCGGTATTCGGGGTGGCGGATCAGCAGTCCACCAATCCAGCAATGTAGGGTCGCTCCGTCGACCATCTCAGGCAGGAACGGAGCGTCCCAGAGGCCTACTCTGTAGCAGACACCGTCCGCCGCCACCACAGGCCGCAGCGATCTCTTACCGCGGCTCTTGCAACCAAGCCCAGCCGCCGTTGCGGGCCCGCCCTTCGCACCACGCTAGCGCGGCAGGGCGTTACAGGCTAATCCAGGCCCCGGGACATCCCTCCGCAGCTCTGCTTGCCTCCCCTCGTGGGCGTGTTGTTCCGCAGCGGCCTCTCAGACCAGGTAGGCAGAACGCCGTCCCCCAGACACAGCAATCGGTGCACCCCGAGGGGAAGCTCCGTCGCGTCCTGGAACCTCGGCTCACGCACCGCCGTCACCAGGCTGCCAATTTGCAGCGGCGATCCCAGCAACAGGCAGCCGAATGTCGGGGCACAAGTTACATCACTGCGTGCTGCTCCCTTTACTGCATGTGTGCCCCGTGTTTGGGAGCCAGGATGAGGTAGTTTTAACAGGATAAATGCCGGATAGTGTGCTCGGCCGGCAGAGCCCCTTTACCAAGCGGCCATCTTGCTGCTCGGCTCGGCCACGCCCCGCTGAGCTCCTAGGTTTGACTGATCATCCGGGAGGGCTGGACAAGATTAGGGATTGCCACACTAAACTCTTTGACCAGTTAGCCAAGCTCTTCCAAGAACCTTAGCGCCAATCAAAATCTGCCCTGAACAGAAGACCGCAGTTGGCCTGGTACAATAAGGAATGTAGAGCCACCAGATGCCAACTAGCCCAGGCAATCAGAGAGAACAATCTGATTTTAGTGAGGGATCTGAGGAGAAGGTATAAGTCAGCTCAAAAGCGGGCCAAAAGGGAGTGAGATATAGGTAGATGGGCCCTGATTAGGGAGTCCTGTGAAAGCAAGTACTCGCAGAAGTTTTGGCGTCTTGTAGCTAGGGGGGTTGTCAACAGGCTTCTTCTCTCTACCAACAGTACCCCTACCACCGTGTGGCACCATCATTTATCACTGCTTTATTCTGGGCCTAGTTCAACTGAAAGCGAGGAAGCCTCCTATCGCTAGGTCCCTGCTCCAGCAAATGACTTCTCTCCAAACGAAATTATGAGTTGCATTAATTCCATCGCCAAGGCTAAAGCTGCTGGGCCGGATGGTATTCCGGGTTACATGTTAAAAATGACAGTGAGAATTGGGCAAACTACATCTTGACCTTTGCCGAAGCCATAGCCGCAGGGGCCTAAATACCCAATTCTTGGAAGGGAGCAGAGGTGATCCCAGTGTAAAAGAAAGGCGACAGATCACAACCTGGCAATTATAGGCCAATCAGTTTAATAGATTGTATCCAAAAGGTCTTCGTATGGGTACTTCTCTAAGGTCCAGGATTGGATGAGCAAATACAACATCCTCTCCTCATTCTAGGCAGAAGACGAGCACCATTGATCAGGTGTTTCGTTTTCTGCTTCTTACCTAGAAGTTCGTGGTCTTGGGTTTCGGGAGTCTCTATGTAGCCTTCATCGACCTAAAGATTGCCTTCGATCTTGTCCCCAGAAGTAAACTCTGGCAGGTTTTAAATGATATGGGCCTCCCCAAGGAGATTTTATCACTCCTTATATGACTCCATGAGGCAAACTTTGCTAGGGTGCGCTGGGGCTGTCAAGGCCAGCTTTCAGACCCGATAGTAATTAACAGGGGGGTACGCCAGGGCTGGGTCCTGGTGTAAGAAAGTGGCTCTGTATATACTGTTCCCAAATAGGTACAGTGTGCACAGAGTCCAAAGTCCCCAGAGGTTTGGCAGAGGCTAAAGTTAGATATAACCTTACTCTGTAAAGTGGTAGCTTGGTCGAGCAGTAAGGCAGTATCAGAGAACAGTGTAAAGCATTTGTTGTACACACTCAGTCAGCAAATGGTCTCACACACTCAAGAACTGAACTCTAGGCCAATGGTTTTGTATCAAAATATATAGTTTTATTTTAGAACCAACAATGGGTATCAAAATATACTTTCTCAGACTGAGGTACTTTAGTTAAATACTTTACAAATAGGCAATAGACTTTTGAATACAATAGTTACAGTTGTTGCAATAGGCAACACAATTTCAACCACAATAATACATTGAGCTCAATGGGAATTTCTAGTTAAATGCAATAGATTACTTTTCTTACCACAGGACTTGATCCTAGATTCAGTCCTGGGACATCTCCTGTAAACAGTTGAGTAAAAACGTTTTGGTTACTGTTGTGATTTTTAAGGAATATTATTGTATTTTAAAAGTTGACACTTAGAAACTTTTTCACATAGAATCACCAATGTTATCCTACGGGAGGAAATTCACTTAGCAGGTAAGTGGGGTTATTGTTACTTTTTCTAACTCAGTGTTGGATCCTGGATCCAGCACTGGTGCATCTCCTGTAAACAGTTGAAAGAATGTGTTTTTGTTATACAGGCGATTTTTAACGAATATTTGTAAGTTTGCAAAATCGACACTTAGAAACTTTTTCAGCAAAAACCAGGCAATGTTATCCTATGGAAGGAAATTCAAGTTACCGGTAAGTACAGTTATGATTACTTTTCAGGTTCAGTGCTGGGCACCAAGATCCAGCACTGGGATCTCTCCTGATAACAGGTGAGTAAATTCGTATTCGTAATTCGGCTGATTTAAGATGAATATTTTAAAGTTTAGAAACTCCACACTTAGAAGAATTTCCAAGTGAAACCAGTCAATGTTACCCCATGGAAGAAAAGTGAGTTATCGGCTTTCGGGTAAGTACTCGACTGGCAGAGTTAAGGTTCTGGGCATAGACTCGGGGGTCTCCCAGAGTCAGGTAAGTACAGTTGTTACACCCTCAGCGGCACAGGGGCAGCCGGGTGCAGAGTGAGTTAGGCCCATTGTTATCCTATGGGAGGCAGGGGGCCTTTGGTTGGTGGCTGCTGGCTAGCAGGCCACGCGGCTGTGGGAGCTGGGCTCCTGGTCACTTGCTCAGGGCAAATAGGGAAGTAGCTTAGAGTAGAGGTTGCACTGCCAGGGGCACTCGGGCGGCTGGGTGCAGGTTGCTTTTGAGCTGTCGGGCGCTCAATGGATTTCAATGGAGAAGCTCAAGAACGAACAAAGGCTGCAAGCTCGGGGACTGTGATTCTTCAGGTGCGACCACCACTTCGAGAGGTAAGTTGAGAAGCTGTAGGAAGGGTAGGCACCCAGGAGTTGGGCACAGGAGGCCGTGGGGCGCCGGCTGCAGGGGTGTCTTTAGGCGTCAGAAATCTTACCCTCGGCTGGTTGCGGTTGGAGGGGTCCCTGGTTCTGAGGCTGCAGGCGTCGTCAGGAGCGTCGAGGTGGGTCCTTGGGTGCTGGATTCGGGGTCACAGTCGCCGGGGGGACGTCCTCGAGGTCTTTGTTCACTCCAGCACAGGCCAGGCTTGGCGGGTGCAGAGTGTGCAGGGTTCGCGGTTCCTGGCTGATGCCAGGGGCTTGTTACTTGCTTTGAGCAGTACCACTGCTCGTGGGAGTCCCAGGTAGTTAGAGTCACAAGGCAGTCAGGTCCTCCGGGGTTTTTGAGGTTGCTGACCACTGGAGACGCCGGGGTTTAGCAGGAGCAGGTTCGAGGGTCGACAGGCCGGTAGGGCTGGGGCCAAATCAGTTGGTGTCTTCCTCTTGTTAGCAGCTGCACAGCAGGTCTTCTTGTTTCTTGTTCTTCTTTCTTGTTTCGGAATCTGGATCTCCGGAAGGAAGGTTCAGGGTGCCCCTAAATACTAAATTTAGGGGCGTTGCAGGTAGGTAGAGGGCAGGGACCAATGGGTCCCTTCCCTGGGGTGGGTACACCCCCTATCCTGCCACTCTCCTGTGGGAGGGGGGCAGTAGCCTAGTCCTGATTGGGCAGGGCTTCCTATCTTCAAGATGGCGAGAGCCCGGAGATGTGCTTCACCTCGCCTCCCCCACCTGAGGGGTGGGGTTGGCAGAGGCTGGCACACCCCCTTTCCTTCCTTGGGGTTTCCCGCCAGTCTTCCCGCCAGAGATTGGGTCAGAACCGGTGGGGGCCAGTTGCTGAGTACAGCAAGTGGCCTGGGGAAACTCACAAAGGTAGCATGCCTTTGAAGCTTCCCCTGCCCATCCTGGGGGAGGAGACCTAGCACCTCGCTCAGGATGTGCATTGTTGCAGGCCCAGGAGAGCGGATGGCTCTCCACCCAGGGGTCCAGCAACATGTCTGCTGTGTGGCAGCCGGGGCAGCCCCTCAGACAAGACGTGGATTGTAGGTTAGGTTCAGGGGGCAACTCTAAGTTGCCCTCTGTCGTGCATTTTACATTAAATCCCACACTGGCATCAGTGTGGGTTTAATGTGCTGAGAAGTTTGATACCAAACTTCTCAGTCTTCAGTGTAGCCATTATGGTGCTGTGGAGTTCGTCATGACAACCTCCCAGCACCATATACTCTTAATGGCATCACTGCACTTACAGTGCCCAGGAATGGACCTGGGTACTGTAGGGGTACAGGGCTCATGCACCTGTACCCTCACCACTGGCATAGTGCACCCAGCTAGAGGGGTGACTGAGGTATGCCAGGGCAGTGTGTTTGTGGGCATGGCACACAGGGATGTGTGCCATGTCGACTCTGTTTAGTTCTGCACCAAGACACTCAGCCTGCAAAGGCAGGGTGTGTGTGTCAGGGTACAGGGCCTCTAAGGGTGGCCCAATAAGTACTGCAGCCCTTAGGGGCCTTCTCTGGTCACAGTGCCCTGGGTACCTAGGGTACCATTTACCAGGGGCTTACCTGTGGCCAGAGATGCCAATTGGGTTTAGGCTTTAGTACAGTTTTTAGGGAAGGAACACAGGCCCTGGGTACCTGATTGGCAGGGACCCAGGGCACACCAAGGAAATGTGCATCAGTTATCAGGCAAAAAGTGGGGGGGTTACTGCAACAGAAACCCACTTTCCTACACCTGGCTCCCACACTTTTCTCCCTCTTTGTGAATGGTGTAGTCCAGCATCTTACAGAGGTTCCATCGAATGCCCCAACCTTAGGGGGAGAAAAAGTGGCAACTCTATTATTCGCTGATGATACTCTGTTAGTATCGAAAACACCAAGTGGGCTCCAACTCCTCATGAATCGTTTTAAATCCTTTTGCGACTTACGGGGTATGGAGATTAACACCCTAAAGACGAAGCTCCTTCTCTTCAACCCCCACAAGTCGTTTAGGGGTAAACTAACAATAAGAGGGGTCCCCCTGGAGAGGGTGAATACTTTTGACTACTTGGGAATTACCATCTCCAAAGATATGTCATGGAAACCCCATGTAGAAAAGCAGACGCTCAAGCACAGACAAATCATTGGGGCCTTGCTTAAGGAACATAGCACCTCTTTTACTAAACCAGTGGCAACCCCAATTCTGATCTATACGGCTAAAGCTTTGGCGCGGCTCTATATGGAGCAGAATTATGGGGATTTGAATGTATGCATGCTCTACTGAACTCGGGGAACAAGTTTCTCAGGTCTCTTGTTTCTCTGCCGCAGAGCACGCCACTCCATCCGCTAAGACTTGACTTGAATAGATCCACCATTGTGGAAAAGGCCAAGTTAAGACCCCTACTATTCTGGCTGCGAATTAGGACCACTCCGGAGTTGGCCTCGTACGCCCCCGCCCTTGATGAGGTGGTCGCACTCGACCTTTCCAGTAAGATTGGCTGGATTCGCAATGTGAAATCCTCTCTAAGAGCATTAGGTCTAGAGGGCCTCCGGAACAATAAAGACTATTTACCGCCCCTTAGCAAAGATGCAGTTAAGAAATACTATTGGAATTGGGTAGCGCAGGGCTCAGTCACCAGCTCCTCGTGGAGAGGCCTAACCTTGGATTTTATGAATTTAAAAATTACTGGTTCTTATGAGCAATATTTTGAAATCATCACCATTCCCCTCGACAAGAAACTCTTTATGCAATTCCGCTATGGATCACTTCCTCTAAACTTATATACTAGCACCTGGAGGCAGACATCCACTCCCTCGCAGTATTGCCCCAGGTGCACATCTTCTATAGAGTCCGTTGCCCAGGTGTTTTTTGTCTGTCCCAAGTACTCTTGCCCAATATGCAAATGGCTGAAACCAATCTGTAAGCAGCTGGGTACGCACCGTTATGTCGAGGCACTCCGTATCTTAAGATCAGATCCTAGCCCGACAATTGTTTGTGCTGTTGCCAAGTTCTTGGGCCACATGTGGGCATTAAGAAGGCTTCATGTCCTAAGTGTGAAACCTTTGCAGAGATTATTAACTTTTTATCCATCGTATCCATGTGGTTTTAAATTACCCTTGTGTCATTGGTTTCGGTCTACTGTGCAGCCTCTTATTGGTTTAGAGTGTGTAAAAAGCATAGAAACCTGCCAGCATAGTGGGCCTTGTCACCTGAGTGGTTTAGGCAAAGGCTTTTGTTGTCACGGTTCTTACTCCATACCTGTGTTCTCCTAAATCATAATGGACTATTAGATTGTGTTCCTATGGATACTTTTATTCTCTGTTTTAGCCTACTTCCAATTGGTTGCCAATGTATTAATGCTCATTGTACTCTACTTCATGTCGTGTACTCCTCCTTTTGGTTCCCAATGTATAAGTCTGGTTTTAATTTTCTCTGTATGCTGTACTTTGCACTTTTATGGTCTATGACCAAAATAAAGTTGAATGATGATGAGTTCGACACCGAAGAGTGCATGATCGAGATCGAACAGAAGAAAAGGCTTCTTGAAGCAAAAATTACTGCGATCCTCCAGAAAAATAAGGATTTCGACACATCTCCCGGAAGGTGGCGTCGGTCGGCTCTGCGTCCGACGTTGGCGTTGTAGTCGCCGGGATGACGTCGCGGTAGCTACTTAGACGCTGCCCTCGCGCGCTGACGTCAGTTCTGTACACGACTTTCCGCGCCAGAAACGCAGAGCTATGCAAGACACTGACCACTGGTGCACAAAACTAGGGCCCTGAAAGGATGTCCTTAACCCTAGAAATCAGTTCGCAGAACGGGGAGGATGGGTGGGGCGGTAAAGAATCTATAACTAACTAATGTTTCTTACAGATATATCGTTACCGAAGGTAATTAACTTGTTCATCTGAAAGAAACACGTTAGTTATAGATTCCTTACCTTAGAATAGATACCCCCAGCAATACCAACCCTGATGGTGGGTCTGCGAACCAAGATCACACCAGAAAGTCCTGGAGAACAGAACGGCCAAAGAAGCAGTCTCTCCGGACTTGACTGTCCAGGCAGTAGTGTTTGGTAAACGTGTGCAGCGATGCCCACATTTTTGCCGGACAGATGTCATTCAGAGGAACTCCTCTTCCCAAGGCAGTAGTGGCTGCCGTCGCCCTGGTGGAATGGGCGCGTAGCCCCACTGGAGGCTCCTTTTTAGCCAGAGAATAGCATGCTTTTATACACAAAACGACCCATCGAGAAATGGTTTGCTTGTGTACGGCCCGACCTTTCTTGGCACCCACGTAGCCAACAAAGAGTTGGTCATCCACCTGGAACTGTTTTGTGCGATCCAGATAGAAAGAAAGCGCACGTTTTGGGTCCAGACGGTGGAGCCGCTCTTCCTCTTTCGAAGGATGCGGAGGCGGAAAGAAGGTGGGCAAAGTGATAGTCTGCCCGATGTGGAAGGCAGTGACAACCTTGGGCAGGAAGGATGGACGAGTCCTAAGGACAACTTTGTCCGAATGTATAGAGAGAAAAGGAGGCTTAGAAGAAAGCGCCTGGAGCTCACTCACTTGTCTGGCAGATGTGATGGCCACCAGGAATACAGTTTTGAGAGTCAAGTGCCTTAAAGGACAGTTGTGAAGCGGCTCAAAGGGAGCGCACATTAAATAAGTTAAAACCAGGTTCAAGTCCCACTGAGGCATAACGAAGGGAATAGGAGGAAAGAGATGAGTTATGCCTTTCAAGAAGCGACTTACAACCGGGGACTTGAAAAGGGAAGGCTGATCTGGAAACCGAAGGAAGGCAGAGATGGCCGAAAGATAGCCCTTGATAGTGCCCAGAGCAGAGCCCTGCTGGGCTAGAGAAAAAAGAAACAAGAGAACCTCAGAAAGAGGGGCAGAAAGGGGATCCACAGCCTTTGCTGTGCACCATGCCACAAACTTGTTCCACCGGCAGGCGTATACGGTCTTAGTGGAGGGACGCCTGCTGCCAAGATTACATCACATACTTCAGGAGGCAGGTCGAAAGACGTCAACTGCTGCCGCTCAATCTCCACGCAAGGAGGTGGAGACTGGACAGGTTTGGGTGGAGGACCGTCCCCTGCTGCTGCGACAGAAGATCCTCCCGAAGAGGTAGTCTGATCGGAGGATCGATGGCCATGTTGAGAAGCTCGGGATACCAGACTCTTCATGCCCAATTCGGAGCCACAACAATGACTTGGCCCGGTCGCGCCTGATCTTCTTCAGCACTCTGGGCAGAAGTGGTATAGGCAAAAAGGCGTACAACAGACCGCAACTCCACTCGCGACGAAAAGCGTCGCCTAGCGAGTGCCGCCTTGGAAATTCCAATTTCCAAATACAATGGTCCCTAGACAGTTATAAATTAAGGCAGAAAATAAACATATACTAAATAGACTATATGTTCTTTGTCCAGCCGGACAGACATTTAATATTTAAATACGTGCATAGAAAAATTACATGTACAATTACAAGTGGGACACAACCTGCGTCCAACTCACAACCATAGACAGACAACATAAAGTGGGGAAGTTTTTCAGGCAAGGGGAATGTGTCTGTATATCATAAAATTAACAAAATTAACAGACTTCAATCACATAGAAATACCATTGCACAATATAATTCACAATATTTGCATGCATATGGTATATAGGGTGTCGACGACGTTTCGATCCCTAGGGGGAATTCATGGGATCATCTTCAGGACATAAGAAATTTGCATGCCTGTATACGAGCAATTCTAGACATTAAATCCATGTCAGAATTAACACAAGGAATTGCGGCACATGTTCCGGTAGCAATCCAAGAATCGGAGTTGGGCGACCTGAATAGGTGTCCAGTGAGTAAAAATTGCAACTCGCAGAATTGCTGACATTGTGCGTTCTCTACGGTGGCGAATAGATCTAACCAAGGCCCTCCCCACTGTTGAAAGAGACCTTGCACCACCTCCGAGCGAAGACGCCATTCATGATCTATCATGCACCTGCGGCTGAGTTCGTCCGCCCTGGCGTTCAGAGAACCTGCCAGGTGTTGAACCACCAAGGATATGCCCTGATGTTCCAGCCATGTCCAGAGGTGGAGGGCCTCCTGACATAGGGTCCACGTCCCTACCCCGCCCTGTTTGTTGCAGTACCACATGGCGGTGGTGTTGTCCGTGAACACCTGCACTACTCTTCCCCGGACAGAGGGAAGGAATGCTTTCAGTGCAAGACGGATCACCTGCAGCTCCAGAAGGTTGATGTGGAGCCCGGACTCCAAAGGAGACCAGGGGCCTCTGATCTCCGCCTCTCCCATGTGGCCTCCCCATCCCAGAAGGGATGCGTCCGTCACCACAGTGTGGTCTGGTTGGGGAAGGGAGAGGGATCTGCCGTTGACCCAATCCTGGTTCGTGAGCCACCACTGCAGTTGATGAGCAGTGCCCTCCGAGATCTGGACGCAATCGGACAGATTCCCCTGATGCTGCGCCCACTGGAACTCCAGGTCCCACTGCAGAGCCCACATATACCATCTGGCATGAACGACATGCTGGAGGCCATGAGGCCCAGCAGCCTCAGAGTCATTCTGACCGAAACCCGGGATAGAGGCTGAAAGATTGGAATCATAGCCCGAGTATCCCGGACTCGCTGTTCGGGAGGATAGACCCGAAACTGCGTCGTGTCCAGAACCGCTCCGATGAAGAGGAGCTTCTGAGAGGGAGTCAGGTGTGACTTCAGCACGTTGATGGTGAACCCCAGCGAATGCAGGAGGTCAGCCGTAGTCTGGAGGTGGGAGACGACTGCCTGGGACGAGCCCGCCTTCAACAGCCAGTCGTCGAGATAGGGGAAGACTGAAACCCCTGATCTGCGCAGATGAGCTGCGACCACCGCCATCACTTTTGTGAACACCCGAGGGGCGCTGGTAAGGCCAAAGCGGAGCACAGTAAATTGAAAATTCTCGTGGCCTACCGTGAACCGTAGGTAACGCCGGCAGGACGGGGATGTGAAAATAAGCGTCCTGCAAGTCCAATGCTACCATCCAGTCTTCCGGGTCGAGGGCAGACAAGACCTGAGCAAGCGTCAACATTTTTAACTTCTCTTTCCGGAGGAATCGGTTGACGTCCCTGAGATTCAAGATAGGACGCAGGCCCTTGTCCTTCTTGGGGACCAGAAAGTAGTGGGAGTAACAACCACGACCTACTTCTGGGACAGGAACGCGCTCGATGGCTCCCTTGGCCAAGAGAGCCGTAACTTCCTGCTGGAGAAGGGCCAGATGATCCTCCGACATGCGGTGGTATCGCCGTGGCATGGCTGGAGGGGTAGTCTCGAAGGGGAGGGAGTAGCCCCTTCGGACTATTTGCAAAACCCACCTGTCTGACGTGATGTAGCGCCAGTGGGGGAGGTGATGGCGAATCCTGCCGCCCACTGGCGTTTGATGGGCCTGAAAGGTCGGACTAGGAGGGTTTGGAGGCTGCTGCAGAGGAGGGGGTTGGTGGACTGGCCCGCCCGCTGGCCCCGGAACCACGACGGTTGTTCCCACTTCCCCGGCCGCACGAAGGTTGGGGTAACTTGCTGCGGCCTGTGGCTCTGCGCGGGACGTAGCGGGACACCCCTTCCGTAGCCACGAAAGGGGCGAAAAGCAGACTGCGCAGGGTGGGTGGAGAGGCCCAAGGACTTGGCCGTAGCCCGTGAGTCCTTGAAACGCTCTAGAGCGTTGTCTGCTTTGTCGCCAAAAAGGCGACGGCCATCAAAGGGCATGTCCATCAAGGTGTTCTGGACATCCCCTGAAAAGCCAGTCGACCACATCCAGGCGTAGCGACGAAGTGCTACTGATGTTGAAATGGTCCTGCCCAGAGAGTCGGCGGTGTCCAGCCCACAACGTATGGTAAACTTCGCTGCATCCCTTCCGGCGGTGACAGCCTGGGAGAGCACTGCCCGGGCCTCCTCCGGACACTGAGGCAGCACCTGCGCCACCGTATCCCACACCGAGTGGGAATAACGGCCCAAGAGACATGCAGTGTTTACCGGCCGCAGTCCTAAGCTGGCGGAAGAGAAAATTTTCTTTCCAAGATGGTCCAGCTTGTTAGATTCCCTTTCCGGTGGAGCGGTAGGGAATGCGCTTCTGGAAGTGGAGGCTTGGACTACCAAGCTCTCCGGGGTGGGGTGTTGGGAGAGGAAAGTGGGGTCGCCCGGAGCCGGGCGGTGGCGTCGGGCAATCATCCTGTCCACGGGAGCTCCCCTGTTGGGCCTGGAGCACGTGCCCAAAAGGACGTCGGTGAGGGCCTCATTAAATGTTAGCAAGGGCTCCGAAGAGCTCGCAGCCGGTTGAAGCACCTCTGTCAGGAGGTTAGTCCTGACCGCCACTGTAGGAAGCTCGAGGTTGAGCGCCTCGGCCGCCCTACGCAACACCACTGCGTATTACGCTCCCTCCTCCGTAGCCACGGTAGGAGGAGACAACATGCCAAGGTCAAGGGAGGTGTCCAAACCACTGGCATCCCCCAGTTCCTCTCTCCAGTACTGTTCACTCTCCAAATGGTCAGTCAGAGGGTCACCTGACCCCTCCCAGTCCTCCTCCTCATCCTCTGGGTGCCATTCTGGTAGAAAAGGGACCCCAGGAGTGAACAGGGGCACAAAAACCCCTCTCGGCGCCGGATCAGGCGTCGGAGGATGCCGGTCCGGCTCCGGGTCCACGTTGGGATGGAGGCCGGGGGCGACGCCGGCCGGGGGGCCAACCGGCGTCGAACGCGTTAGTGGTGCCGGAGGAAGCAGCGCCGGTGGAGGCGCCGGGGTCGGAGCAGTCGGCGAAGAAGGCCTAGGCCCCCCAACCGAGTCCGCGGGGCCCGAAGGCGCGCCGGTGGGTTTGGTCCGCCCAAAGATGGCATGCATCGCCTCGTAGAACGTACGAAGCTGGGCGGGAGTCGCTCCGGGTACCGGAAAGGGAGGGAAACGCTGAGTCGACTCGTCGGGCTCTGCGGGAGGGGCACCTCCCGCATCCCTCGTCGGATCGGCCGACCGACGAGGAGAAGTCTAAGAGCGACGATGCTTCTTCTACTTCTTCTTATGCTTCGACTTACCTGACCCAGAGTGCGAAGACTTCGAAGATTTGGGCGAATGGTGGTGGCTCCGCGACCGGTCCCTCGACCTCCCTCGCGACCGGGACCTCGAACGGCGCGGAGCCGACTGCCGGTGCTCAAGCAACTTTCGGGACCGCTCCCGCAAAGCCTTCGGCGCCATCGACCGGCAGTCGGAGCACGACTTGGGGTCGTGGTCGCGCTCCAGGCAAAAAAAGACACACGCGGTGCGGATCCGTCACAGACATCATCCGATGACAGGAACTGCATGGCTTGAAGCCGGACATCCCTCGTGCACCGTAGGAGTCGAAGACTCGAAAAAGAAGTCAACAAAAGTCGAGAAAAAAGTCAGTCAAGAAATGAGTGGAGGTAGCGCTCTTTCCGGATCTGCGCTGGCTGGCGCGGAAAAAGAAAGAATTGACGTCAGCGCGCGAGGGCGGCGTCTAAGTAGCTACCGCAACATCATCCCGGCGACCACGATGCCAACGACGGACGCTGAGCCGACCGACGCCACCTTCCGACGCGCAGAGGTAGTGCTGACGAAAAAACTTTCCGGATCCAGTCTGACGCCTGGTGGTAATTCTAAGGTAAGGAATCTATAACTAATGTTTCTTACAGATCTATCGTTACCGAAGGTAAGTAAATTGTTCTTTTGTGCCATTATGTAGAGGGTGTAGGGTCATTGTAGTGTTTTTTGAGTCATGTTTGCATGTAATTCACGGCAGATTTGGGGAAAGGGAGGCACATGTGTGTACACTTAGGTAATGTATTGCTTACTTTGAAGGTTTATCTTGAATTCCGTCCTTTAATGTTCTATATAATGCTAATGGGCCTTTTTTAAATTACAGTTACCCCTGAGGAAGGCCTTTGAGCCCGAAGTACATGGGTCAATATTTGCACCATTAACCAGGATGTATTGTTGATTACATCGTGCTGCATGATAAAGCCTGGATGGGCATGTATACAGCATCTGAAGCTTGGAATTAAGTGGCCTCCGTTTATGAATTGTAAAAGCTTGAAGAATATGGAATATAAATGATTTTCATGAAGAAAAATCGTATTACACTTTTCATTCAACTAATCTACGCTGTGTAGCTTTATGACTGGAGCGAAAAATGGCCCCTGCTTAATTTGGAACACATACCTGTATACCATGCCTGCAACCCACTGTCTATGGTAAAGGTAAGTTACCCCTCTAGCTGGGTACACTATACCCCTGGTGAGGGAACAGTTGCATGAGCACTGTACCCCTACAGTGTCTGAGTCCATTCTTAGACATTGTATGTGAAGTAAAGCCATAAAGAGTATTTGGTCTGGGAGTTTGTCATTACGAACTCCACAGCACCTTAATGGCTTTACTGAATTCTGGAAAGTTTGGTAGCAAACTTCTCAGCATAATAAACCCACAATGATGCTAGTGTGGGATTTATTATAAAATGCACCCAGAGGGCTTCTTAGAGATGCCCTCTGCAAAACAACCAGCTTGAAGAATAGTTTCTGCCAGCCAGCCACCACCAGACAGGTTTCTGACCTTCTGGGGTGGAAGCCTTTGTGCTCCCGGAGGTCAGATACAAAGTCTGCTCTGGGTGGAGGTGCTTCTTACCTCCCCCTTGCAGGAACAGCAGCACTTGGCAGTGAGGCTCAAAGTCTTCCCCTTGTGTTTTGCTGATCTTGGCAGCTCCAACCAGTGGAGATGCCTGCCCACCTGTCCTCGCCCCTCTTTTTGGCGGCAGGACAGGCGGGAAACTTAGTAAGCAGGATGGGAGTGTTCACCTTGGCTTGGGACCCCCCTGAGGTGGCCTGGAGCAGAGGTGAACCCCTCCCTCCAGAATTCTCCATCTGTGTTTGGAGAATTAGGCCCAGAGTTGGGGAATGTGCTCACTCCCCCACGTGGGGTGAGCATGCCAAGGGTGTATTCACCAAAAGGTCAGTAGTCCATTGACTGCTATCTCGAGACCGCCTAAAATGCCTCCTAAATGTAGTATTTAGGGGGCAGCCCTGAACCCAGGAATTCAGTATTGACGACCTACAAAGGCTGGAACCCGAAGATGATGCAGCAGTGAAGACTCCAGGCCCAACTGACTTGGACGCAGCCCTCCTGGCCTGCTTGCAGCTTCGAAATCCCTGCAATCAATCAATCAATCACAGAACTTGTAGAGCGCACTACTTACCCGCGAGGGTCTCAAGGCGCTGGGGAGAAAAGGGGGGGGGGTGCTGCTACTGGTCGAACAGCCAGGTCTTGAGTAGCCTCCTGAAGGTCAGCAGGTCTTGGGTCTGTCGTAGGCTTAGTGGAAGGGTGTTCCAGGTCTTGGCGGCGAGGTGCGAGAAGGATCTGCCGCCGGTGGTTGTTCTTCGAATGCGAGGGACGGTGGCGAGGGAGAGGTTGGCGGAGCGGAGCTGGCAGTTGGGGACGTAGAAGAAGAGTCGTCTGTTGAGGTAGGCTGGGCCAGTCTTGTGGAGTGCCTTGTGTGCGTGGATGAGGAGTTTGAAGGAGATTCTCCTGTCGACGGGGAGCCAGTGCAGGTTCCTCAGGTGGGGGGTGATGTGGCTGTGGCGTGGTACGTCGAGGATCAGGCGTGCGGAGGCGTTTTGTATGCGTTGCAGTCGCTTGATGAGCTTGGCCGGGGCTCCCGCGTAGAGTCCCGGAGAAAACAACGTCTTCAAAAAGGATCAGCAACCTCCAAACTTGGTGAAGACTGATCCCCAAATTCAATAAAGACTCAAGGCTCCCAAGGACAGTGGCCTTGTCCACAAAAGAAGATAAAGACTCTGCGAAACCAAGAAACCTTGCTCTTACCTCTGGCCTGCCGCCATCCATGACCCGTGTCCACAGGGTTCATTGGTCTTGAAATGGTTCCCCAGCGGTCCTGACCTTCAAACCTTTGAAGGTTGTCACCCCCAAGGTCCAGTGTGGACGCCTGCTGCCTCTTCAGGATGACCCCCCTCTACCGCGACCTTCTGGTAAGGAGAAAGCCCGACGTCAAAAGACACCCCTTCAACCTCCGGCCCTGTGTCCAGTCGACCAGTTCCAAAGGGGTCCTGATGTCCTGGCTGCCCCAGTGCCGTTTAGGATGCAGTTTCAGTGCAGAACCTAACCTTGCTGGACCCTGGTTCAGCACCCAAAAGCTCACTACTGTTAACCATTTTACTTACGTACAAGTGCGAACTTCGTTTTTCCCATAGGAACCCATGTTATGAGTTTTGTTCCTAAAAATGTTCTGTGTCGAGTTGAACTTTTGTATGTAAGAAAAAGTGTAGGAGGCTGGCTCAGTATATGGTGCACACTTATTTAAGTGAAGCATCCTGCACTAATCCAAACAACCCTTATGGTGATTTTAGTGGTCTTAAACAACCATAGAAAGCTCTCTAAGTGGTAGCTGTGGAGAGATGCCTTCAGGCTTAGTCCAAGAGTGTTAAGCAGCTTGTTTTACCAGAACTAATCATATAGTGTAGGTAAACGAAAAAGTGTAGTTATAAAAATAAGTATATTTATTATACTCAGTCTCACTCACTAACACATTGGTATATCTCCTACCCGGAGATATCAACACAATGCTTAAACTCTAAACTTGTATGTAGGAAAGTAGGCTCTGCTTTCATGGTTACCCGCACTTTGTTATGGTGTTATTCTGTTTTCCGACTAGTCTGACTGGGCTCCTGCTAATCGGGATCAGTCTTTCCTCCCTAAATTGGACAGTGGTACGTATTTTGGTACCTTTCCCTATTGGCTGCTGGTGCACCCATGTACGTCCCTAGTTTATGGTACTAAAGTACCCAGGGCATAGTTACACCAGGGGTCTCCCATGGGCTGCAGCATGTATTATGCCACCCATGAGAGACCACACAAACTGTGACTGCCATTGCAGCCTGTGTAAGCTGGTGCTAACACCACTTACGACAGATACACGTTTCCTTCTATCTGAGATCACTACACTTTAAACCTATGTCACCCCTAAAGCAGGCCTTTCAATCCTGAAGGCAGGGTGCTAGGTTATAAGTGTGAGGGTGCCCTGCATGAGCAGGACACCCCCTACAAACCCCAGAGTAGATTCTCCAGGCTTTGTACGTGTGGTCAGCCATTTTGATACATATAGTGGCCATGTGTCATTACGCAATGGCTAACTGTATAGTGGCTGTGCCGAACATGGGCATGTTTGGTATCAAACATGTTGGAATCATACCTCAACACCGTTACCAGTGTTGGAAGTATAATTCCATGCACCAGGGGGTCCTCTGGGAGGCCCTCAGTGCTCCCGGTGACCGCCTTCCAGGGTCTGCCAGCAAGCTAGTGCTGCTGCCGACCCCAGACGAGATTTCTGCCCTCCTGCTGCTGAGCTGAGCTCGAGAAGGGGAAGCTAGAACAATAGGTTTCTTGTCACAGGGAGGTGTGACCACCTCCCATACAGGACTTAGTGAATTTGGCTGGGGTGGTGGCGCTTGCCAGTGCCACCAGACAGCTTTGAAGGCACATTTTGTGTTTTCCTTACATACTCCAGTATGAGCCAGTTTAGAGAGCCCTTGGCACCTGCTCTGGCACGAACCTGGGCAAAGGACATGGGATTATCCTCTCCTCTGTCCAGCTCCTCCTTTGGGAAGCACCCGTGAACCGTTCCGACCGTTTCCCTAGGGTACTTCAGGTCTTACCTGTGTGTGGCTCTTCAGAAAAAGGGCTGAGGCCTCTGAGATATTTAGGCCTGCACCTTCTCAACTTTTTTCTGAAAAAGGTTAAGTTAAAGATGTTCACCTTAGCTCAGGTCATATCTTCCCTGGAGACTGGATGTTAGCATTGGAATTGCAGGATTCACATTTCCACATGCCGGCCAACAGACATTCACCAAGATGATTGTGGTGGTTGCAGCACACCTGGGGAGGTTGGGGGGGTCCCAATAGTCCCCCCTACTTTGACGCTTGGATGTTAAAGGCAGGCTTGCCCCAGGCAGTTGTCTACAACCTCCGGACTACAGTGGAACTCCTGCATTCGCTGTGGTTCACTATCAGCCTGTTGAATTCAAACCATGCTCCCTTTCAGATGCTCCCTTTCATCTGGACACGGTACAGTTTTGTGCCCATCTTGCCAAACATTGATCCCAGGACATTTAGTCTAAAATACCGATGTTTCATCCTCTATCCCAGAATTTGGCAAGGCTGACTCTGAGGCTGTTGGGCATCATACTCATGGGCTCCTGCATCCTGCTAGTGAAACATGCCAGTTGGCATATGCAGGCTCTGCAGTGGGGTAATCTCTCCAACATCATCCAGATCTCGGAGAGAACTGCAAAGGACCTGCAGTGCTGGCTGACAAACCGCGATTGTGTCAGCCTCAGACTCCTCTCCCTTCCCTAGCCAGAGTTGACTGTGTTGAAAGATGAGTCACTCTTTGGCTAGGATGGCCACCTGGGAGAGCTGGAGAACAGAAGACTCTGGTCTTCGGCAGAGTCCAGGCTCTACGTTAACCTGTTGGAGCTCCGGGAGATCAGATTGGCATTGAAAGCCTTCTGTTCGAGGCATGTGAGCTGTAGATCACATGCTATGCATAGATCGCCATCTGGTGTTGGGCCCGGATGTTTGCACTTTGTTTTTCTTCGAAGAAGTCTTTCCAGTCACGAGGTAGGTGATTCCTCCTTTCGGTGATAATGTGCATGGGCATCGACTCCATTGTTAGATTGTTTTTTTTCTGCCATCGGATTCGGACGTGAATTGCTGTGCTCCGGTTCGACATCATTCTCGGGTTCCCCTCGGTGCGCAATCCACTACCCTCGACGGTATTGTTTCTCGTTTGCGTATTCTTCCCTTCGCTTATCGAATCTATTCCACAACTCAATCCTCGTGCTAGGCCCTTAGGCCTAGCCGCGTCGACTGAATTTGCAGTAGATGGAACTGACTCCATTTCAATTCTGCCCCGGGTGCCACTCCAAATACCCTGCACCGATCTTCACAACGTGTGCAATTTGTGTTTATTCCCTCAACACAACGAAGACAACTGCAAAGCCTGTCGATCCTTCCGATCGAAAAAGAAGCTCCGTGACCATCAGGCTCGACGTCACGAGATGCATCAACAGAAGGTCTCCGTTCCAGACCTGTTCGGAGAAGATGTCGACCAGAGATCCTCGAAGCACATGGAGCCGAGGCAGAGGAGGAACAACAAGTTGACGTGTCCGAGGAAGACTCTGACATCGAGGAAGACATCACACCCGGTCAGCGTACCGCGAGTAAAGATAATCCTCTGCCCCAAATAGTTCGCTTTAAAAAGGCTCCGGTCCCTCCTCCGCCTTCGGGCCAAGGTCTGCACCGAGATAAAGTTTCCAATGCCCCGCCTTCGGTAGTTTAAAAAAAAAACAAAAAAACAGCGGTCTGGGTGAGGCCAACCAGGTCCTCGTGTAGCAGGGCTACTATTATTTAAAGTATAGCTTTTATCTTGGTTTAGTAGTGGAACGAGAGAACCAGCAACACTGGGAAAACAATGTATGAAGGGACACAAGGTTGCAAGGGTGACATCACATTTATTAACATCATAAACGGGGTGTCATCCAACGTTAAGGAGCTAGTCCTGGTGCTCACACAAAACGTAAAAGGTGCGTGAAGTGATAAGTGATGGTGACTTAAAATTTACATCGCATTGACAACATATTACAAAACTCCGCGAGTATTAAGTTGTATTAATGGAGTTTTGGTTGTGAGAGGTCGACGGCGTTTCGATCTCCTTAGTTGGAGATCATCATCAGGAAAAGGACGTGTGAGCCGATAGGATCTAGATGAACAGAAAAACCATTGGTCCCGAAACCATGACTATGTATAATTTAAACATCATTTGAGGAATTACTAATAACGAGAGAGAGAAATGGAATGCAAATAGAGGCAGTATCTAACCAATAGCATTTGGTGACATTTAACATTTAAATTGCGCGTAAATAAATAAACATGCCTAGGTGAAGTTGGTGGTAGATTGGAAAGTTTCAAGTATAAAAGAGGGAAGGGAAGGGACAGCGCATGAATCGCCTGCATGCCTGCCAAGGCGTCTAAATGAAAGTCACTTAGTGTGCGTAGGGCCTGTGTGCCATAGTGGGAGGTGGCTGCAGATGGTGAACAACGAGCCAAGAGGGGCCGAGTTAAGGGAATGGACGAACAACCGCTAGCGGGGTGGAGGCGAGGTATTACCTGGCGGTGTGAAGCTATCAGCGCCGATTGTTCAATAGGAGGATGGTGCGCTGGAATCTGCATGTGAGTATGAGATCAGTGAGAACTGAATGACTCGGGGAGGGGGCTAGTGAGGACTGTGTACCAAGGAAGGCAAGCGTATACTTATATTGTCGAGGTAGAGACCAGTGGAGACGATGTGCGGGCTGGAGGACAGTCAGGGCGCGAAAGTAGCCCGGGGGAGGGGGGTCAATTCTGGAAAAAACGGAAAGGAGGGTCAGGGCAGTATTAAATTACGAACTGGCAGGATGAACCAGTGTGGGGCGGGAGAAAAACTTACTTGAGGCAAGCTAATGGTGTGAGTTGCGCGGCTGAGTCAGTGCGACGGGAACCGATCGAGGAGGGCAGTGCCGGATGCAAACAGCTAATGTTGTGCGCGTCGGCCTTCGGGCTCAGCACCGAAACAGATATTTAAGCCTTCCGGCTCAGGACTGGGGTCGACCTTCTTCAGGGCACAAACACAAGACTTAGGCACCGAAACATAAGACAACTGATCCCTCCAAAACTTTGGCACCGAAACACACTTCGGAACCGAAATCATCGGAGCCGAAATCCTCTGCACAAAAATCCTTGGCTCCGAAAACGTCGACACCGAAATCTTCAACGTTGAAAATTATGGCTCCAAAGGAAAAGTCGGTTCCTCCTCCATCCAAGGAGCTTAGTTTGGACGTTCCGCCTGCTAACACGGACCCCAAACAAAAACAACTGGTTATTAACCCAAAAACAGGTCACCTTTCTGCAAAACTGCCACAGAAAAGAAAACCAGAAGTTGAGGAATCTTACCACATCCCTCTAAAGAGAAAGAATATGGGGACTAATACTTCTCCTCCACCTCTTTCCCCTTCCTCACCTCCCCCACTTATTGACCCTAACCTTCTTATAACACCCACAAATTCCCCTCAGCCACAATCTCCACTTAAGCAGGATGATGGGAATGGGGATATAGATGATGACACACACGGGGATGTACCACAAGATTATGCATTAGGTAGATTATAACACGGATCCTAATAATGATCCAGATCTATATCCATCTAGGCCTTCTCCTCCAGATGATAATGTGGGGTTTACAGAATTGCTTAATAGAGCTGCACAGTATCATGGGGTGCAACTCCATAAGGAACCTCTTGAGGAAGACTTTCTATTTGAGACACTAAGTGCATCATAAAAAACTACACATACACTACCCATGCTCAAGGGTATGTTAAAACATGCAGATGAGGTGTTCAAAGATCCAGTGCGTGCTAGGATACTCACACCTAGAGTGGACAAGAAATACAAGGCGGCTCCTACAGACCCAATTTTTATTAGAGGTCAGGTTCCACTAGATTCGTTAGTGGTTTCAAATGCTCGGAAACTGGAAATTCTCAGTCAACGGGAGACGCTCCGCCTCCCGACAAGGAATCTAAATTAATAGATGCCTCAGGCAAGAGAGTAGCAGCACAAGCAGCCAATCATTGGTGCATAGCTAACACACGAGCACTCTTGGCAAGATATGACAGAGCTCATTATGATGAGCTAGAGCAACTGATGCAATATCTGCCTGATTAACATAAATCCAAGGCTCATGACCTCATTCAGGAAGGGAAACTTATTTCCAATACATCAATCAGGTGTGCTCTAGATGCAGCAGACACTGCCTCATGTGCTATTAATACCAGCATTCTTCTCAGACGCCATGCGTGGCTTAGAGTGTCAGGTTTTAAACCAGAAGTCCAAACATCCATTTTAAGTGCATCTTTTTATAAGGAGCATTTATTTGGTCCTACGGTGGACACTTCATAAGAGAAAATGAAGGAGGACACTGAAGTAGCCAAATCTATGGGAGCGCTACAAACACCATCCAGTCGTGGATCATTTCACCGATCCTTTTATAGGGGAGGCTCAAAGTCCATTTCTACTGATGGGTCCTCTACCTCATACAGAGGTAATAGTCAGTCACCTTCTACCAGTGGTTATTTTCGAGGTGGATTTCATGGAAACAATAGCAAAGGAAGAGGAAGAGGTAATACACCCCGTACTTCCCCAGCCACAAACAAGCAGTGACTTGTTTCCCCTTTCCCCCGATCATCCCACACCTGTCGGGGGACGACTCTCTCAATTTTTCCCAGTCTGTAGTTCAACCACATCAGACAAATGGGTTTTACAAATGATCCAATCTGGTTACTGCCTGGAGCTTACAAGCAACCGTCCAAACATTCCACCACGAACAAACAAACTATCTCCAGAACATTTACATCTACTCAAACAAGGGGTACAATCTCTTCTGGAAAAAGGAGCTATAGAACCCGTCCCACTACAGAATCAAGGGACAGGGGTGTCCTCTCTTTATTTTCTAATTCCCAAAAAGGACGGTTCTCTGAGGCCTATACTAGACCTCAGAGAATTAAACCTCTACATTCAATCAGATCACTTCCATATGGTCACTCTCCAACAGGTACTTCCTCTGTTACAGCAAGGCGACTTTATGTCCACTCTGGACTTAAAGGACGCGTACTTCCATATTCCAATACATCCCTCTCATCGCAAATACCTCAGGTTTGCAATAGCTGGCCAACATTATCAATTCAAGGTACTTCCATTCGGAGTAACTACTGCTCCCAGAGTATTTACCAAGTGCCTAGCAGTAGTTGCTGCGCATCTCAGAAGACGACATGTTCACATCTTCCTATATTTAGACGGCTGGCTTATCAAAGCCAGCACTCTCTCAAAGTGCCTACAGCACACTCAAACAGTACGCTTACTGCACAACCTCGGCTTTACAGTCAATCTGGCAAAATCCCATCTTCAGCCTTCAAATACACAAGCAGATCTAGGGGCAACTCTAGATACTCAAAAAGCTCTAGCCTATCCCAACTCAACCAGAATTCACAATATTCAGGCTCTCATTTCCAAATTTCAACCCAATCACTCATTACCAGCTCTGGTATTCATGCAACTACTAGGAATGATGGCATCTTGCATCATGATAGTTCCTTATGCAAGACTACAAATGCATCCCCTTCAAGAATGCCTAGCAAGTCAGTGGAATCAATCTCACTGTCTATTAACAGATCTGGTGTTGGTGGACGGCCGCACTCATTGCTCTCTGCAGTGGTGGAATCCACACAACCTTCCAAAAGGGCGGCCTTTCATCGACCCCATTCCACAGACAGTGCTAACAGCAGACGCATCGCTCACTGGTTGGGGAGCTCATCTCCAAACTCACACGATTCAAGGATTGTGGAGTCAAAAGGAAAAGCTTCTCCACATAAATTATCTGGAACTGTTAGCACTATTTTTAGCGCTCAAAGCCTTCCAAACACACCTAGGCAAAGCTGCCCTGATACGCACAGACAACATGACAGCAATGTATTACATACAAAAACAGGGAGGAACACACTCTCTCTAACTGTCACACCTTGCACAAAACATTTGGAAATGGGCCATTCATCACAACATCTGTCTCCTAGCGGAACATCTCCCAGGAGTGGACAATCAGATTGCAGATCTCCTCAGCAGACAGAGACAACAAATTCACAAATGGGAACTTCACCCTCAAGTTCTCCTCCCCTTCTTTGAGATTTGGGGCTTTCCAGACATAGATCTGTTCGCCACACACCAAAACGCAAAATGCCCAAACTTCGCCTCCAGGTATCCACACCCGTTATCCAAGGGCAATGCTCTATGGATGAACTGGTCAGGGATATTTGCTAACGCTTTTCCGCCTCTCCCACTCATTCCACTAGTGGTTCGGAAGCTCAGGCAAACATCCCTCACACTAATCCTAGTAGCTCCCACTTGGGCTCGCCAACCTTGGTTCACTACCCTCTTAGAACTATCATTAGTTCCTCATCAAAAACTACATCTCGCATATAGTCTCCTCACGCAGAGCCATGGAGAGATAAGACATCCAAATCCCAAACCTCTCAATCTTGCGATCTGGCACCTTTAGTCATAGAGTTTGGTTATCTAAATCTCCCACCAAACTGTATGAATATTATTAAAGAGACTAGAAGACTACTAAAAGAGCTTGTTATGCAGCAAAATGGAAGCGGTTTGTTATTTATTGTAATAACAACCACGTCAATCCACTTGATGCTTCTACTCAAAATATCATTTATGTGCTACATTTACAACGTTCAAATTTAGCATATGCGTCTATACGCTTACATCTCGCTGCAATAGCTGCTTATCTTCAAAACAGACAACACCTGTCCCTTTTCAGAGTGCCTGCTATTAAAGCTTTCATGAAAGGACTCAAAAGAGTTATTCCTCCAAGACTTCCACCGGCCCCAGCGTGGAATCTTAATATTGTCCTTACCAGGCTAATGGGTCCACCATTCGAGCCTTTACATAAATGTGAACTACAGTTTCTCACTTGGAAACTAGCTTTCCTCATTGCTATCACATCACTCAGGAGAGTGAGTGAGCTTCAGGCATTAACCATAGAAGAACCATTTTTACAAGTACACCTAAACAAAGTGGTTCTTCGTACTAATCCTAAATTCTTACCTAAAGTAGTTTCTGCCTTCCATATCAACCAATCTGTTGAGTTGCCTGTGTTCTTTCCTCAACCAGATTCTCTGTCAGAACGTGCTGTACACACTTTAGATGTAACAAGAGCATTGATGTTTTACATAGAAAGAACAAAATCTTTTCTTAACACTAAACAACTCTTTGTGGCTTTTGCTCCACCACACAAAGGCAATCCCATTTCTAAATCAGGTATTGCACGATGGATAGTTAAATGTATTCAGATATGTTATGCAAAAGCTAAGAGAACTTTACCAATTCCCCCTAGAGCGCATTCTACTCGCAAACTGGGGGCTTCTATGGCTTTCTTAGGAAACATTCCCATAGATGACATATGTAAAGCTGCAACATGGTCTACACCACACACATTCACAAAACACTATTGTGTAGATGTGTTAGCCAGACAACAAGCTAATGTGGGCCAGGCAGTTTTACGTACACTGTTTCAAACTACTGCAACAGCTACAGGTTAGCCACCGCTTTGGGAAATTACTGCTGTATAGTCTATGCATAGCATGTGGTCTACAGCTCACATGCCTCGAACGGAAAATGCTACTTACCCAGTATGCATCTGTTCTTGGCATGTAGAGCTGTGCGGTCACATGCGCCCACCCACCTCCCCGGTTACCTGTATGTGTTCCAGTATTATTTTACTTGGATAACTACACATGGACATCTCTATTCTACTCTTACTTACTCCATTCTCACCCTCTGCGGGAAAACAACCCAACAATGGAGTCGATGCTCATGCGCACTATCACCGAAAGGAGGAGTCACCTACCTCGTGACTGGAAAGACTTCTTCGAAGAAAAACAAAGTGCAAACGTCCGGGCCCAACACCAGATGGCGATCTATGCATAGCATGTGACTCTACAGCTCTACATGCCAAGAACAGATGCATACTGGGTAAGTAGCATTTTCCTTCCATCGATGAGGGGAAGCCTGGTGCAGCTGTTCACGGACAACGCCACTGCCATGTGGTACTGCAACAAAGGCATGGTGGGGTCATGGACCCTTTGTCAAAAGGCTGTGCATCTCCTGACATGGCTGGCACCTCAGGGCATTTCTCTGATGGTTTAACACCTGCTTGGCATCCTGAACGCCAGGGCAACAAAATTGATGCCTAACCGATCACAAACGACGACTCCACCCAGAGGTGGTGCAAGGTCTTTTTCAAGAGTGGGGAGAGCTGTGGTTGGATCTATTGACCACCGCCAAGAACATGCAATACCTTCGGTTCTGCCCCCTGGAGTTTCCAAGGTGGCTCTCCCTCGAACACACTTTTCGTCTCTACTGGAGCTCTGGCCCTTGTACGCCTTTCAGCTAATACCACTCCTGTTCAGCGTTCTTAAGAAGGTCAGGAACGAGCAGGCCCAAGCCATGCTGGTGGCTCCGGATTGGGCACAGAGATTGTGGTATCCTGAGCTCCTAAAGATGAGCATCGGTCCTCTGATAAGGCTGCCCCTTCAGGAGGATCTTCTGTTGCAGCAGCGGGAGAGGGTTCAGCACCTGAACCTGCGCACCATCCGCCGTCATGCATGGTGATTCAGCAGCGACAGTTGACAGCTTTTGTCCCAAACCCCCCCCCCATAAAAGTCTGTGATATTATTCTGTCAGCCAGACATCTCTCCACCAAGACAGTATATGCCTGCTGTGGGGGCAAATTTGTGGCATGGTATGCATCCAGAAACATTGACCCCCTTTCTGCACTTTTATCCCAGGTTATACTATTTGTTCTCTCTCTGGCCCAGCAAGACTCTGCTTTAGGCACGGTTAAAAGTTATCTATCTGCCATTTCGGCATTATTGAAGTTGCTGGACCAAACTTCTTTGTTCAAGTCACCTGTTGTGACTAGGTTTCTGAAAGGACTACAGCACGTTTCCCCTCGGGCCATTCATCATGCCCAAGCTGGATCTTAACATGGTCCTTAACTTCCTCATGTTTGTGCCCTTTGAGCCACTATACAACTGCCCACTTTGCTTGTTGTCTATCAAAATGGCCTTTCTAGTGGCCATAACAAAGGCTAGGAGGGTCAGAGAACTGCAAGCCCTCTCTGTACATCCTCCTTATGCCACCTTTTACCCAGACAACCTGGTTATGAGGACACGTGCCTTCTTCCTCCTGAAGGTTATGACACCTTTTTATGTAGGCTAAACAATCACCTTCTTTGCTCCGCCTCACCCTTCTAAAGAAGAGGAGAGACTCCACCATCCGGACCCAAAAGAACGTTGTCATTCCACCTCGATTGCACAAGAGAGCACCTGTGCCTCCAACAACTTGTTTAGTTAATCATGTACATATGATGCCCAGGTATGGCCTATTATCTTGCAGAAACCAGCAATGATGGGCACATAAGTAAATGAACCTCCACCAGCAGAGCCTCAGAGAGCGGACATGGATAGCTCTGTAGGTGAGCATTTATTTGATAGAGACAGTTGTAGATTCCATACCATAGAATTTCCCCCAGGTGTCAGTCTGGATCCGGAGATTTTTCTTCAGCAGTACCCCTGCGCATCGTTAAATCGCGTCGGTCGGCTCCTCGTCCTTCGTCCGCATCGTGGACGCCAGTATGACGTCGGGGGACCTACACAGATGCCGCCCATGTAGGCTGATATCAGTTATTTTTCCGCGCCAGCCTAAGCACGGAACCGGGAGCGCTACCCTTTTAGCCGTTTTTTGGCTAGTCTTTTTTGACTTTTGTCGATGTCCGAACTCTCGTCCGAACTCCTGGTGCGTTGAGGGTTGTCCTAACATCAGACCGGCTTCAAGCCCTGTGGCTCCTGTCATCGGGCAATGTCCGTGACTGGTCCGCACCTCGTATGCCTTTGGTGTCTGGAGCGCGACCACGACCCGAAATTGTGCTCCCAGTGCCGGGCCATAAACCCAAAGGCTTTGCGGGAATGGTCCCGAAAGCTGCTGGAGGCCCGGCGCTCGGCTCCGCATCGTTCTTGTTCGAAAGGAAAGTATTGAGATAGGTTGCGGAGCCCACACTCATCGTAGCACTCGAAATCGGCAGGGAGGTCATCAGGTAAGTCAGGGAAACCCAAGAAGAAGTCAAAGAAGCACAGGCCTTCTTCGACTTCTCCCAGTCAGTCGGCTGATGCTGGATTCTGAGCATCGTTGCTCTAAGGCTCTATCTCTGGCGCACTTCTAAGACAACTCCCCACCTCGCTGGTTTTCCGGGAGCTGAAGCGTCTCCTTGCCAGATACAAAAATTCTGAAGCCCTGTACCTCATTTTTGGGCAGCCCGGCTCTGCTGGTGAGCTTTCGGGCCCCGCTGAGCTGATTGGGTGCCCTGGTCCTTTGACACCGGCGGCTTCAGCCCCGCTCCGTAGGCCCCCCCGTGGATCTAAGTATATCCGGATCAATGCCGGTCGGACATTCCCGGCGTGAACTGTGCCCCCGGTCGGTGCCATCCTCATCCCTGAAGTGGACACAGAGCCGGACCGACGTCGATTCCAACCCCGGAAGGGACTTTTGTCCCTGTGTTCATTCCTGGCGTTTCTTTTGGGCCAGAAGGTGAGGAAGAGGACTGTGAGGGGCTGCTGGACCCTTTAACCAGATTGAAGAACCGGACTGGCGAATGGACGTGGGTGATGCCAATGGTTTGGACATTTTCCCTGACACTAGCTTGCTTTCTCTTCCTACCGTGGCTACCGAGGAGGGAGCTTCCTATGCTGTGGTGTTGAGGAGGGTAGCGAGGTCCTCGGTCTCAAGCTCCCTACGGTGGCAGTCAGTACTGACCTTCTGACGGAGGTGCTTCTGCCTGCAGCTTCCTCTTCTCAACCCCTATTGCCTCTCAGTGAAGCCCTCACAGATGTCCTTCTAGGCACTGGTCCAAGCCCAACACAGGGGTTTCTGTGGATAGGACGATTGCCTGCCACTGCCCAGCTCTGGGTGACCCAGCGTTCCTGACCCAACACCTCCCCTGAGAGCTCGGTTGTCCAAGCCTCATTATTGAAAGGCGCATTCCCTTTTCTTCCAGATAAGGAATCCAAGAAGCTGGACCACCTTGGGAAGAGGATGTTTTCTTCCTCGAATTTGGCATTGCGGTCAGTGAATACCTCTTGCCTCTTCGACTAATACTCCCATACTTTCTGGGATACGGTCACGCAGGTGCTGCTTCAGTGGCCGGAGGAGGTCCGGGCCTTTCTCTCTCAAGCAGTTGCAGATGGGAGAGAGACAGCCAAATTCACCATACAATGTGGACTGGATACAACCGACTCACTGGGTAGAACAAATTCCACGTCGGTAGCTGTAAGACGCTACGCCGGTTTGAGAACATCTGGCTTCTCACGGGATGTCCAGTCTTCTTTGATGGACATGTCCTTTGATGCCACTCGCCTTTTCGACGACAAGGTAGACTCAGCGCTTGAGTGCTTCATGGGTTCTTGAGCTACGGCCAGATCCTTGGGCCTCACAGCTACCTCCTGTCCACCTCAGTCTGCCTTTCGTGGCTACGGAAGGGGCACCCAGCCACTTCCTGTCCTGCCCAGCCACCGAGCCATGCAAGCTGTCCAGCCTCTGCATGGCTGCGGACGTGGGACCCAGCATCCTCTTGGTTCAGGGAGCCAGCGGGCGGGCCAGTCCTCCCTTTCCCCTCTTGCCACCGCCTCCAAACCTTCCTAGTCCGATGTTCCTGGCCCATCATAATCCAGTCGAAGGCAGGATTCGCCATCACCTCCTCCGCTGGCAATCCATCACGTCGGACATGTGGGTTCTGCAAATAGTCTGAAGGGGCAACTCCCTCCCCTTCAAGACTACGCCTCCCTCCATGCCACCCTCTTACGATCACATGTCGGAGGATCATTTGTCGCTTCTCCTCAAGGAAGTTTAGTTTCTCTTGGCCAAGGGAGCCATAGAGAGGGTTCCTGTGTCAGAAATGGGTCGTGGTTGCTATTCTTTCTGGTGCCAAAAAAGGACAAAGGCGTGTGTCCTATCCTAGACATCCAGGCCCTCAACTTCTTCCTCCGGAGTGAAAAGTTCCAAATGCTCACCCTAGCCCAAGTTCTGTTAGCACTTGACTCAGGAGACTGGATGGTGGCGTAGGATTTGCAGGCCGCTAATTACCATATCCCTGTCCTGCTAGCCCACAGACGTTACGTTCGGTTCACGGTGGGCCGCAAGCACTTTCAGTTCACCGTGCTCCCCATTGGCCTTACCATGCCCCTCGGGTGTTAACAAAGGTGATGACGGTGGCCGCAGCTCTTATGCGCAGATCAGTGGTTCCAGTCTTCCTCTATCTCGACGACTGGCTTTTGAAGGAGGGCTCGCCCCAGGCTGTCGTCTCCCACCTCCAACCTACGGCGGACCTCCTGCACTCGCTGGGGGTTCACTATCAGTGTGCCGCGGTCTCATGGCCTCCTGCATCCTGCTGGTGCATCATGCTAGATGGCATATGCGGGCTCTGCAGTGGGACCTGAAGTTTCAGTGGGCGCAGCATCAAGGCAATCATTCCAACTACGTCCAGATCTCGGAGGGAACTGCGCACCAACTGCAGTGGTGGCTAACAAACCAGGATTGGGTCAGAGGTAGATCCCTCTCCCTTCCCCAACCAGATCTAATGGTGGTGACCTATGCGTCACTTCTGGGATGAGGTGGCCACCTGGGAGAGAGAGGCCGAGATCAGAGGCTCCTGGTCTCTGGTGGAGTCTGGTCTCCATATCAACCTTTTGGAGCTCCGGGCGATCAGACTGGCGCTGAAGGCATTACTTCCCTCTCTCAAGAGGAAGGGGGTGCAGGTGTTCACCGAGAACACCATCGCCATGTGGTACTGCCACAAACAGGGCGGGCTGGGGTTGTGGACCCTTTGTCAAGAGGCTCTCCGCCTCTAGAAATGGCTGGAACATATGGGTATAACACTGGTGGTTCAACACCTGGAAGGCTCCCTGAACTCCAGGGCATACAAACTCAGCAGTTGGTGCCTGATTGATCACAAATGGCATCTCCATCCAGGGGTGGCGCAAGGTCTCTTTCAGCTGTGGGGAGAGCCTTGGTTAGATCTGTTCGCCCCCGAATAGAACGCGCAATGTCAGCAGTATTGCGCGTTGGAGTTTCCAAGGTGGCACTCGCTCTGCAATGCTTTTCGTCGTGAACTGCGGCCTCCTATACGCCTTTCCGTCTGTACCACTTCTGCCCAGAGTGCTCAAGAAGATCAAGCATGACCGTGCTCAAGTCATTTTTGTAGCTCTGGATTGGGCACGAAGAGATTGGTACCCTTACCTTCTGAGCATGGCCATCAACCCTCCGATCAGACTGCCCCTTCGGGAGGATCTTCTGTCGCAGCAGGAGGTGATGGTTCGTTACCTGAACCTGTCCAGTCTCTACTTCTTTGCGTGGAGATTGAGCGGCGGCAGTTGACAGCTTTTGACCTTCCGCCTGAAGTCTGTGATGTTATCTTGGCAGCCAGGCACTAAAATGGTATACGCCTGTAGATGGCATAAATTTGTGGCATGGTGCACAGCAAAGGCTGTTGACCCCCTTTCTGCTCCTCTTTCCGAGGTCCTTTTGTACATACTTTCTTTGGCCCAGCAGGGATCTGCTTTGGACACTCTTAGAGGCTATCTTGCAGCTATCTCTGCTTTTCTTCGGCTGCCAGATCAGCCTTTCTTATTCAAATCTCCTATTGTTAATGGATTCTTTAAGGGCCTTACTCATCTATTCCCTCCATCTCCTTTCGTAATGCCCCAATGGGATTTAAATCTGGTTCTCACCTATCTTATGTGTGCTCCCTTCAAGCCTCTTCATAACTGCCCTCTCAGGTTGCTGACTCTCAAAACTGCCTTCCTTGTTGCCATCACCTCTTCTCGCAGGGTGAGCGAGCTGCAGGCTTTATCTTCCAAGCCCCCTTTCCTACCTGTCTATCCGGATAAAATAGTGCTTCGGACGAAACCTTCATTCTTTCCTAAAGTCAACACGCCCTTTCATGTGACACAATCTATCACTCTGCCCACCTTTTACCCACCCGCATCCCTCCAAGGAGGAGGAGAGACTCCACCGTCTTGACCCAAAAAGTGCCTTGTCTTTTTATCTTGATTGCACCAAAGACTTCCGGGTAGATGATCAATTCTTCGTTGGCTATGTGGGTGCCAAGAAAGGTCGGGCTGTTAAAAAATGGACTATCTCCGGATGGGTTGCCCTCTGCATCAAAATATGCTATGCTTTGGCAAAGAAGGAACCTCCTGAGGGTTTGCGTGCTCACTCCACCAGAGCAACGGCGGCAACCACGGCGTTAGCACTTGGAGTCCCAGTCCTTGACATCTGCCAGGCAGCAATGTTGGCATCCCTGCACACGTTTACCAGACGCTACTGCCTGGACAGCCAAGTCAGGAGGGGCGGGTACTTTGCTTGTTCGGTCCTCCAGGTCTTCCTGGTACGTGGGTAGCTGTTCACACATGACTAACCAAACGTCAGTTCTATGACATTCAATAATCAAAGTCAGTACAGTTGGCTGGCTATGCCCAGTCCCTCTGACCTCTTTATTTATGTTATTAACTTACCATGAATCTTAAACTGTTACAACCCTAGCTTTATTTGTTTTGCCCCTGCAGTGTTTGTGACTAATTGGATTCTAAATCTTCTGCATCTGCTGGAGAATTGACCTAACATATAGTTAATTGTGTCCATCCCTACTATGTTACTGAGTCTGCTTAGCAGTACTTGCTACGCGGAGACACTTCCCATTAAACTAAGCGTTCATTTGTATTGTTCTTTCCGATGACTTTACCTGCCACACACATGTGCTCCCGACAGCCTTTAATGCATCATGCTCTAACCCAACCGACCGTCCTTTCACAGGCACTAATCTAACTTGGTCTATCCCGCCCCAGCCCTTCAGTGACCAGAACATCACATCTAATGTAACAGAAACTTGCTCCAGGAGTGTCTGAGACATTGGCTTGTATGTTTTTTTTTTAATTATATTTGAAAGAGAATGGATATCAGTGACACCACAAGACATGGCTGACTGCCCCATCCACATCAAGCTCTCAGAACCGAAAATACTATCGCTAGAATTCATGCTTCCAGATCCAATCTGGAATATTGCAAGCTTAAAATGCAGCACAATACACTGCAGATGTTGGACAAAACTTGTGCTTTTTATGTTTCTGTGTACTATAGACATCTAATAAAAAATGTTAAGGCCGCATGTTTGTGTTTCCTATATAAAAATTAAAACATTTCCTCAAGAGAGAGTGAGTCTAGTTTCTGGGCTGCAACATATATGAAATGGACAATGTATTTTCTACCTCTTTAACCTTGCATAAGGTTGTGAGATTAAAAAGTGAAAATTTGACTACAAAACATACTGTTAAACCAGGCCTTGGCTGCCTGGTATTCCTTTACAAAATGTGTAGCTGGTGGAAGAACATACATTAGACTTGTCAAACAAACGTTGTGCATGATTCTTTCAAAGCCTCATATGCAAGCCGTCTGAAAAAGTGAAACCTTTTCCCAAAAGCATGCCAATAAACAACTCAATTGGTCAAATTATTATATCAATTCTCTATTTTCTTTGGATGATATGTATTTTTTTAATAATATAATTTCTCTAGTTGCAATAGCTAATCTTAAATGTTAACAGAACATGCATCTATTCCCAGTAATTGGTAATTTAGTACAGTTATCTAATGCACCTGCTGCAGAAACTTAAGCTTAAAATGAAAATCATTGATTTGAATTCCAGTGGGACTAACTTAGCTCTTGCGATACAAAACACTCTTGAATTGAAAACCTGCTTATTAGGATATCCCCAAGATTCCCATCAATTTCTAGTGTGAGTTATATAAATATGCTATTCCAATTCTAGTGTACTGCACATGTTATATCTTTATTAGAAGATTTCACTGTATAAAAGATGATTTTGCTATAACGTGTTTGTATTTTCTTCCCCAGCTTCTGAATGTTGAGAGAATTAATTTATATGCAGCTTCTCTTCGTGCATGCTTCTTTCTCTTTGAAAGTATGAGACATCATCTGAAGTTTCAGCTGGAGGTGAGCTTTCATAGTAATCTTCATTTGCATTTTTGAATGTCATTGAATAGTAGTGCTTAGCTTTGTGTATCTTTCTGATGGATATTTGATTGAACAATTAAAAAGACGAGGTTTGTTTTTGTATTAGCATTGCCCAAAAAAGACGGGTAACACATTAAATAGTATCGGATATTAATACAAGGATGTATCATGCAGTGTACTTTGTAGTTATCCTTTTGTGTTTCTACTTATATTTTCAATTGATATGTAGTCCAAGGAAGTGAAGTGCATATCATACAGCTCTTATCTACTGAAAGAAATATGAGGAAATTACCAAAATGATATACACTTATATCCCAGTTGATTTTGTATTTTGAATAATTCTTAAAATATTGCATAAATGGAGTTGCCACTTTCCTTTCGGGAACTTTTATGGGTAGAATAGGACGATTGTGTGAGTTGGAGGGTATTGAGAGAACCATATAGGGAGAGGCGGAAAAAGAGTATAGAGAAAAAGAGGTGCAAAGTCTGACAGGAAATTGACCCAGTGCTATTTCATGATTGAATTCCATAGATCATAATGGGAAAGGTAAAAAGTGGCTGCTGTGATGATGGGGTGTGGGAATGATTTCACCAAAGATGTGCTAGCAATACTGAACCCAGAAAAGGATCTCGTTCTCAAGGGTTCCTGAAGCTGGTTCCTAGGGTAAAGAGATAATATTGAGGTCTACAAAATTCTGCAGGCAGCAGTAGGGCATAGATCAAGTCCCCTGTCCAACAGCTGATACCCAAGAGTTGCATTGTGAGTGGAAGCAAAGCAGTGGGATAAACTGCTTAACATAAATGCAGCAAAGATAGACAAGGCCCTGTTCACAAACCCAAAGCCTGTAGTTGAAAGGTCAGATAATCTGAGGCCACAGCTGCCTGAAAAGAGGCTGCAGCCTAGGAGCAAAAGATGATGAGCAGATCTTTCCTCTGCTCTGCAAAGACCTGAAATGCTAAGGGGAGTGTGTGACTAAAGAAGTTTCAAGGCTGACTGGCAGCCTCTGTGACATGGGGGCTCCGAAAGACTGTCTTGAAAAATAGTAGAGGTGTGGCTTACTCAAAACAGCTGGGGCTGTGATCTGTAAATGAACACAACATAAGTTAAACCCAGTGGGTTATTGATACTTGCTATTTGTGAAATGAATAAGCACACAGATTTGTTTCAAGGGCTTAAATGAGTGATTTAATCTTTATTTTCCTTAAATGGTATATCACACCGAACCCTTTTGCAGATTATGCAAATGCTTCCCCTCCTATTACATTTATTTTTGACAAATCACATCTTTAAATGAAAATTAAAAAGATCAAAAACTCATGATATATTTATAAGCCTATTGGCTTTACAAAAGTCAATAATGGTAAAATATATACCGTTCACCTTTTTTTCAATTGGGGGGGGAGAAGTTATCTTAATGCATTAAACAAATAATGGCCCTAATGTGAATGCTAGAAGGAAAGGCCAAATCGTAATGTAATTATCACTCTGTTAATTACATTAATGCCTTATTGTGGAATAAATTAAATTCCTTTCTGTTGGAACAATGCTCATCTGTTGCTGCTGACGCATTTCAACCTTTACTGGTGGGTTAAGTCAAGGGGGCTCCCTCAGGATTCACTAGTTGATTATAGAAGAAAGATGATCTCTGTTTCTTTTGTGAAAGTACTGCTCTCTCTAACAGGAATTCTTAATTGGTAAGCTTTGTTTTGAACTTGTACTAAATTGAAGTTATGACCTCCAAACAGACAACCGCCAAGTTGCAGGTGGGACGAGAAACAAGGAAATTGTGTTGAGGGCGACTCATCGTGTCACACCTGCTGTTCCAAAGAGCTCAGGAAACAGCATATTACACAAATGAATAGTACAGAACATGCTCCTTAAATCAAGACTTTATGACTGGGGAGGGGACAATTGGGCTGATATTGGAGCTGTGACTACTTGAAATGGTGGACTCTTGTAAAAGGTTGCTAGTGATTACTGGGCTTGGTATTCCAAAGCAGCCATACTGCTACACACTTAGTTTCACTATAAGGGAGCCATAGAGGATCTTTAGCCCAAATTATCAAGCGTTAATCTTCTCCATACCAACCCAATCCTGTTCCCGAATAGACTATCTCCTACAAAATGCAGATTACAGTAGCCAAATTGATGCTGTTTCCACTGAACCTTAAGAATTTCGGTTCATGCATATATTGGCTGTTTGAGGCATGTGTGGCTGTAGATACACATGCTTATCATAAGTATAACATCTAGTGTTGGGCTCGGATGTGTGCAAGTTGTTTTTCTTCGAAGAAGTCTTTCGAGTCACGAGGTATAGTGACTTCTCCTCTTTCTTGCACTGCACATGATCCTCCACTCTTGTTAGATTTGCTTCTGCCGTCTGGTTCGGACCTGTGCTTCTCTACTCCGGTTCGACACTGTTGTAGGTTATTTCTTTTATACCAGCGGTATTGTTTTCGATCATGTGTGATCTCTATCTCCCTAGTTATTCTATCGACATCAAACTTGTCCTGGGGATTCGCGTTGGCTGTGGCCCCCATGGACCTTCACCCTTCGGGCGTAATTCCTCTTCGGTGTTCCCTCCGAGAGATGTCCACTCAGTGAAGGTACGAATGCCTTCCTGTTTTTGCCCTCTTTACCACACCAACTTCCCACACGCCGATGTCCATTAGGTGTGTAACTTGTGCCTGTCCCTAAAGCACGAGGAAGAAACCTGTGAGGCCTGCATGTCTTTCTGTTCAAATAAGACACTCTGAGATCGAAGGGCTCGACGACTCAAGATGTCTAGATGCGCCGCCGAAGATACACCAGACACCTTTCATTCGGAAGACCCAGAACAGGAGGTATAGGCCCATCCATTGGCTGCTGACGAAGTCACCTATTCTCCAGGACAGAGCTCTGGGTCCGACATGGAAATGCAAGACATCACTTCAAGGCAACCTGCGATTACTGTGCCCCTGCTCCTACTTCCACCCCGTCCACAACACACATCGACAAAAGGTTTGCTGTCTCCACCCAATAAACCATAGACTGTTGTTGGGCCACCACTGCCTTCGGGCCATGGTCGGCACCAACTGACTGTTTCGGACACATCCGGCCTCGGCTCAGCCTAGAAAAATATCAGCACAAACAGCAAGCCTCTAACCCGAAGAAGACTCCATCGGACTCGAGCCATCCTTCGGAGCCCATAGCTTCTGTTCCAAAACACCATTCCACTTTGGCACCGAAAAAAGCGGCTTCGGAGTCGAAATCACCGGCACAGAAAATCTCAGTGCTCAAACCTATATTGGAACCGAAAATATACTCTTTTACCACGCATTCTTATGACTAAGTGGAACCAGTGCTTGAGAGACTTTACCAGGAGTTAGACTTGCATCAAAAACCTGATGATTCACCCAGATACTGAACAAATCCTTACCAGACCTCCTCAATCCAGAAGCACAGCCGGCAAAAATACAGCTTTCGTTTGAGGTAGCTTTAGACAGTTGTCTTCCTCCTAGAAAGAAGAAAAGATAGGATAAAGCCACCAGCCCACTACCGCTACCTTGTGTGCTTACTACATCGCCACAATTTTCATCTGTTTTCCATGTTTCTAGTGTCAGCCTGTCTACCTAAAGAGTAGAGCGGCCCTCTCCCAAATGTTCCCCATTTGGCCTTCAAAGGCGGCTTTGCCTTTGAAGCTAACATTTGGGCCAACACCCTGGTGGCTTCCTGTCTGGGGAGGTAACACCTCCTCCAGTGGTATGCCTCTATTGTTTCCTTTCCTGGGAGTTGTTAGCACGTCTCTCCAATAGGACAGAAAGCTGTCTGCAGGACAGGCCCCAAGTACAACAGTAAGCGGGCACCGGGAACCTCGGGCAACTAAAGTGGCTCTTTGCCCACCAGTGACATCAAATTCAATGTAACGTATTTTAAGAGGCAATGGTCCCTACCAAGAACAAGTATATATGGCAGTGTTATACAGAAATACATTGCGACCAGTGTTGGTATTATCCAAATGGAAAAATGTGTTTATTAAATAATCCAAAAGAAAAAACAAAGTATAATTAAAGTGCAGTGGGTAATAACGGGATTGGCAATCACCAGATTTCCAGACCTCAGGCATTTGCAACTATAGTGACTTCACATACATATTTGCAACAGTCACAATGTAAAAAACATCTTGTGCTCCACATGAATCCTAATAAACCATTCAGAGTCAAGATGTGGTTGTCGACGACGTTTCGATCCCGGCTACAATGGGGACATCATCATCAGGACAGCAAGATACATGCCTGAGAATTAGCCGGTATAAGGCCCAAAATTATTTACCAGAAGGGAGAGCAAGGGGAGGGGGGGGCAGGGGGAAGAAAGACAAGGCGAGGCAGAGACACAAAAAGAGAAAAAAAGGTTAGAGGGTTCGGCGATGAACAATTCACATATATCAAGGTGAGCCACACAGAAAACAAGTCCGACGTGGTAGCTGGGTGAGGGGGTGATGACAGTAAACTTTGCGGCATGAGCAGTGAGAACGATCAATGAGCATATGTCATAATGCTAATAGAATGAATCGAGAATTGCTCATTACTGGACTATCTATAGTGGGAGAGGAACACAACAGTACGTGGAACAATGTGGTCTAGAAACCAAGTAAACATGATAATTGACCTGAGGACAAACGACTGCATGAGGGTGAATGGTGGTGATCCGGGTCTAAAAAATGAGTGGAATGAAGGTGGAAGTGTAAGAGTAGGTCAATCTACAATACACTTATAAAGGGTAGCCGTCGCCGCTGCCTGAAGAGTGACGGTCCGAGGAGGCGAGGCCAAGTCCAGTTGTACTGACCCCAACCTCTTACAACAAAACACGGCACATGATATAGACAAAATCCTAGAGGGATACATAATCAAGGTTAGAACCAGTCTGTAGAAAAATGGTCGAGTGATAGAAGTGAAAGTGCGATAAGGAAACACTCACTATGGGGTCACCATAACTACTGCCAAGGGGCAGCGGACAGGGAATGGAGAGCCGAGTACTGATGTACTGGCAGACGTCACCTCTCAGCAGGTACCAAAACACAATACAAGGGAAGCCTGGAAAAATGCAAACACTATTAACTACCGCCATGCGTACTCCGTAAATTGGAACCACTTGTGCCATGCGTCTGGTAGCGCTTACCTGCTTTAGCGAGATGGTGGTATAGCGCGATGATGCTGGAATGTGCCCTCTGCCTCGGAAGTCCGGTAGTGCCGTGTTGGTGACTCGAGGGGCGGTTTTAATTGGATAATGGCCGTGGGTGACGCGCATGCGTGTAAAAAATGAGATTCAATGTGACCGGGAGTGAGCAGGGAGTATAGGCGCCATCTTAGAAGAGCAAGCAATAGGAGTGAAATTTTGGGGCTAGCAAGATAGGGAAGGAGAAATAAAAAAAAAAATGATTTTCAAAAAATCTAAGAATTGCAATTTACATAATTTAACAACCATAGTAAATACTCATATTCAATGTAAACATTAAATTGGATTTAATGGACTTATTCCTTTGATACCTTACAGTACCAATGTTAGTAGTCCCATTCAGAAGTTAGCATGGCTGAGGTGTCAGCTTGTAACTGTGTACTTGCCAATGGGGCTACTAATCTTTCTAAACAATAATTTAGGACTTTTACTGTTGGAACATATAAAAGTACATGTTCGACTTTCTAACATACAGCACCCTGTTTTAGGGCTCATTGAGCCAACCTTAGGAGTGACTTACATATATTAAAAGGGAGTTTTGGGTTTTGCCATTATCTTGAAAGGCAAAGTCGAGTTAGGGGTTAAAAAACTGCCCTTCCAGTCTGCAGTGGCAGATTGGGAGCCATGTTCCACCATGTCCCTCTCAGGGTGACAGAACAAGTGCAGCAGTCCCTGGGGAACACCCTAACTTACAGGCCCTAGGTTCCTCGGTACTATATACTAGGAACTTACAAGTAAGTTAGGCTATGCCTATTGAGGACAGGCAAATTAAACATTCAGCATTTTAAGAGCCAGAGCACATGCACTAAGACCTGTTAAGGAGGGCTCAGGGCATTTCAGAGCCATTACACCAGTACCTAGTAGTCAAAATGGGGGAGGAAAGTGGGGCTAAACCTGCAAAACGCTTGTTTTCCTGCAAACTAAACAAGCGAAGTGACTCTCCCTCTTCACTCCAGAGTCAAAACAATGCTTTGCAAAGGTGTGAAGGGATGTGCATGTGGAGGCTTTGAAAATCTTTGCAGAAGTGGAGCAATTTGCTCTATTTGAATGAGCACTAATATCTTCTGGTGGTTCTTTGTTTGCCATGGCGTAGCAGATCTTGATACAATGAATTATCCTTCTTGACAATGTCTGCTTGTGCACTGCCAGCCTTTCATCTTTCTAACATATCCCATCTGAAATTGGTCATCCATCCGAAATTCATGTGATCTGTCCATGTAAAAGGTGACCACTCTCTTGGGATCAAAATGGTGGATTATATCTTATATCTATCTGTTAAATGTGGAGGAGGATAGAATGTTGGGAAGGAAATGGACTGGACTAGGTGGAAGGGGTAACCAACCGCCTTTGGCAGGAAGGCAGTTCTGGTTCTGGTTCTTATTACCAGCTTGTCTTGAAAGAAAGACAGATAAGGTTTGCAATTCACTTACATGTGTGGCTGATGTGATCGCTATTAGAAAGACCATGCCGTCAAAGAATCATCTGCACTGAATGATTTGGGTGGTGTCGTTTCTGGTTCAGAAGTATACTTCGTGTTGCGGAGTGTTGCTGCTGTATGGAGTGCCACCTGGCGCTAGGACAGAATCCGTTGTGGAGATTAAGCAAGCTATTGCCAAGAGTTGCAGAGTGGGACCCATGATTAGAATAGGCACCGAGGCGAGAATTATCAGGTCCGAGGAAATTGAGTCCAAGACCCGCCGAGGCGGGAATTGAACCCTGGTCCCGGGCCAGATCTCTGCATCAGGGTCTGCCGCTCTAACCATTGAGCCACACTTCTCCACTATAGTTAAACATCTCGTAATGACTGATGTCCACTATATGTCTTAAAATGGCTGACCACACTTACAAAGCCTGGAGAATCGACTCCAGGATTTGTGGGAGTGTCCTGCTCATGCAGGGGCACCCTCACACTTATAACCAAGCATCGTGCCTTCAGGACTGAAGGGCCTTCAATAGGGGTGACTTATAGGTTTTAAGTGTAGTGATCTGAGATATAATATAACTTAAATCTGTCTTGAGAGGTGTAAGCACCACCTCACACAGGCTACAATGGCAAGCCTGTAGTCTGAGTTTAAGAGGACTCCCAAGGGTCGCCCAATACATGCTGCAGCCCATGGGAGACCCCTGGTGTACCTTTGCCCTGGGTACCTTAGTGCCATATACTAGGGACCTATAAAGGTACACGAGGAGCCAATTGTGAAGGTACAAAAGTACTTACCAAAGCCATTTTTGGAGAGAGAGCACAGATGCTGGGATCCTGGCTGGTAGGATACCAGTAAACTGCAGTCAAAACCTACTGACACCAGGCAAAAAGTGGGGGTAACCATGAAAGCAGATCCTACTTTCCTACAGGTAAGGATTCACTTCTTCATATGTATTAAATATGTAAAGATAAAGAAATCTACCCTGTTCTTAACCTTCATAGACTTGAAGTCAGCATTGACTCAGTCAACAGAATCCTCTGGTGTACCTTGAGGGAGCAAAAGATACCTGGAATCCTACTGCTCGCCTTACAATGCCTTCATCACAATACCACAACTTTGGGTCCGATATGGAAGAATGGGAGAATGCTTATCTGACTTCCAATAAGAGTAGGTGTCCAACAAGGCTGCGTACATGCACCTATATTGTTTCATTTAAATATAAACAATGTGGGAAGATTTTTGCTAGACCTGAACCTGGATATGCCTTTGATAGGAGTTAAAAAATAAAATGGCAGTACTTTGCAGCTGATGCAGTGATACTAATACGGATCCCTTGCTGAGGGGCTTTGAAAAATATTTCAATTCTAAAAAACTCAACATTAACATCAACTAAACATTGTTAATTATTATGAATAAAAAACAGCCTGAACAACACATTTTCAGTATATGGATCTGTTTTGGAGCATCTCATCCCCTTTGATTTCCCAGATATACAACTTTGACCACAACCTGTTTTGGAGTAAGCAAAGCATGGGAAAAAGGTGACCATCATGTGTCAGAGTGTGGGTGCTGTACTGTGATACAAAAATAGCTTTGATGTGTTAGTGAGTGTCTTATAATAAATACATAGTTTTATAAATACAATGTGTTTCTTTTTCACTTAATCTATATCAATAAGATTATGCTCTGGTAAAACAAGCTGCTTTACACTCCTTCTGGACTAAGCCATTTCTGGACTACCACTTAGAGAGCTTTCTAAGGTTGTCTAAGACCACTAAAATCACCATAAAAGTCATCTGGATTGGTCCAGGGTGCCTACTTACATAAGTGTGCACCATATGCCAGCTTTTCACAAGTAGATTGTAACTTTTTTTACTGAGTTAAGGCTTAGGAAATGTATTCAGATAATTTAATAATCTTAATTGTAATAGACTTGTGCAATGCTTCTCTCATAAGCAGATGCATTGTTTGCTAGAATTGCTGATGGTGCTTGTTTTTTATTGTGGAAAATATAGTATTGTGTTTTAGGAATTGCTGTTTATTTCCTTAATTTATATATTGAATGAATTAAATCAACTGGGACATGAGTTATTAATTAAAAGGATTCCCCCCTCCCCTACCTACCCAATTTGATAGAGACATCTAGCTGCAGATTCCTTAATTTTTGAATTCTCCCCAGGCACCAGCCTGGATCCGGAAATTTTTCAGCAGTACCTCTGTGCGCCGTGGGATGGCGTCATACGGCTTTGCGATGAATTCTACTCCGGTCATGACGTCAGTGGAGTCATAGAATTCCCCTCCGGTGCGCAGACGTCAGTTTCTTCTTTTCAGCGCTGTAACGCGAATCCGGAAAAATGGTTCCTCGGGTCGGTTTTTTTCTTGAACTGCTTCGACACTTTGTATCGATGCAACAGTGTGCCTTTGTCTAATGCAACATTGTGCCTTTGTCTAATGTCTACAGGTTTCAAACCTTGTGTGTCTTGTAGCCGACATATGTCGGTGACGGACCCGAATACAATTTGTATGTGGTTTTTATGTGAGCACCATGACGCCGAGGATTGTGGCTAAAACCAAAGTGGATATAGGAGCGGCATTTGAAGTTGATGGCGGCACATGTGTCACGATCCCCGGAGGCTTCCTAGCCTCGGTCTTCATCGTTTCGGGAAGAACATTTGTGGGGTCGATCTAGGAGTTGAAGCCGTTCTGGAGAACGCCGTTCTCCCGTGAAGTCAGAAGTTAAGCGGATGAAGTTGCGGCATTCTCGGACTTCACCGCGTGGAGACTCTGTCTCCCATGGCCCCTCCCGTTCGACGGTTGAGGAGGCCGTACGCGACTCCGCACCGTGTCTCCCCCTGTTTTTAGCAGCCGGGGCGTCTGGCTCAGATGAGGGGATATTATAAATCCTTGCACCTCATCTTTGGTACCCCATCTCCCTCTGGAGCACCTTTAGGCCCCAAGGAGGTGAGTGAGGCGCCGTCAGAGGGTTTGCCCTCAGTGACGGTTGAGCCATCGGCGCTGGTGGACGTCGGCTGGCGCCGCTTTGGATCAAGTTCACAGTACTTCTGGATCTCGACCTACGCCGCATGACTTCGATCAGCCGATTCCGACACGGACGTCAGCGGCGTCGGTTGAAGTTGTTTCTCCTTCTCCGTGTAGGCACCGTACGATGTGTAGTCGACTATTGAGACTGAGGGGAATATGCAGGCTTTGATTCCTTGTCAGGAAGAGGTTGTAGAAAGACAGCCTGTGTCGATTGAGGCAGGGCCCTATCTGTCCATTTCTGATATTAATATGCCTCAGATGGAGGAGAGCTGGTTGTCTGCTCTGGGAGAGGCTAGTGGCCTGGATTCTTCAACAGCTTCAGGGTTGCTTTCTCCCCCTGGCCTCGCTACGGAGGCAAGTTCCTCCTTTGCAGACATGCTAAGGAAAGTGGCTACAGTTTTAAACTTGTCACTTCCTACGATGCAAAGGTCCACAGACCCTTTAATTGAGGTCCTTTTTCAGGGACAGACAGGGTAAGAACCTGGTCTTCCGTTTGGGGAGGCCCTTTTTGATATTTTATTAGGTACTTGGGCCAAGCCTGAGTCGGGGGCCTCAGTGGACCGAGATATTGCACGTAGACAGCTGCCTGCGCCTGGGGATCCAGTTTGTCAACATAGACACTCTTCCACCTGTAGCTTGGTGACTCAGGTTGCGACTTCTTCACCGGATGTAGATTCTGTTCCTAAGACTCCAGTGGGTAAGGAGTCTAAGAGTCGTGATGCATGTGTTAAACACATCTTTGCTTCGACAAGTTCAGCCTTGAGATCCACAAATACATCTTGTGTGCTGGGGCGATATTCCCATGCTTTATGGGATACACTACAGAATGTGTCACCATCTCTTCCGGATAACTTCCGGTCTGAGATTGGTGATTTGATTAAAGATGGTCAGCAGGCTGCTAGGCTTACCGTAAAGGTGTGGTATGGCGACTTCGTACTCTGTAGGTCGCGCTATGGCATTGGCATTAAGGCGTTGGGCTTGGTTGGCAACTTCAGGTTTCTTGGAGGCTGTCCAGTCGACTTAGGTCGTCATGCCATTTGATGGTGCCCATCTTTTTGGGAGTCAAGCTGATGCAGCATTAAGACGCTTCCAGAAGGACAGAGGTCTTCAGAGTTATAGCTTTTTGTTATTTGTTACTGGTGTAACTTGTCTTTATACTTGAGATGCAGGCTAGTTCTTTATAAGCGAGCAAGCTTTGTTAGGGCATTTTACATGTCTGTTGTTGGTTTGACCACTTGGTGTCCTGCGAGTGCAGATGTTTTATTCGCAGTACCATTTTTTTTCTCGCTTTGTTAGGCTGGTATTGATTTAGATGACCGAGGGAGGTTTCCCTTTGTCCCTTGACCTCTGGGGATGAGCTTTGTGCTCAAGATGTTTTTGTCAAGACTCGTGTCTTGTATGGAAGATTTTCTGACGCAAGCTTCTTTGAAGCAGTTCAATATGCTAAAATGTGCAATGGTTTCGACCTTTCGTTTTCTCTCATAGGGACATGTTGGTATGCCAGTGGGAAGTCTGGTATATAGGCACACTCTTGTCTTTACTCATTAGAGTAATCAGCGTAGTATGTCCTTACTACTCTTGTGGTGTGCATATTTATTATGGCGCTGATGGATTCAGGGCCTACGTTTTGTATTGTTTTGAATACAGGTTCTTGTGGTTCATCCTTTATTAAAGTCCTCTTGGACTATGTGTCTTATGGTGCATGTTGTTTTCTCCTTCTGAGCGGACTTCATATCGACATTTTTATTATATGTGCTTCACTTTTTGGAAAATAGAAAAAAGTTTATGGTGCATTCTTTGGAAGACACAAGTTAGTTGCCCTCTCCTCTCTGGAGGGGATAGGTAATTCATTTGTTCTTTGCTGGAACATAATAGGGTGAACTCTGTATCTTACGCTGTGTGATAGGTAGTGTCTGAAACAGTCTGATGGAGACTTCTAGCTACAGTTTCCTTACCTGTTTTGGTAATGCAATTTATGGTTGGAGTTTTTAGGCTTTATAAGAAGCTCTTTTTGTCATTCTCCCACAATGCTTTTTGCATCTGTCTGGAGGTTATATGTTACCTGCCTTTTTGGGTATGTATCTATTTTCTCTGTGTTTTACAGTTCCTTGGGAAATAATGGCTGTTACTTCTTAAGGCGGACTTGTGATCTAATTGTGTTTCGTATCACAAGTGGTGGTGCATGCGCTTGTTGCTAAAAAGGATTCATTTTATATATTATTTCCTTTTAATATTTTGTTTTTTCCTTAATGTTTTGATATTGCACTAATGGGTGTGTTCCCTTTAATTCTTTTACTTGCCTTGGTATTTTGAGCGTGCCCATTGCTTGTAGTCCTGTTCAGACTTTCGGACCATGACACTGAAGGCAATGCAGGTGCAGGCTTTGTAGATACCTGTGGTGCTGCAGTAAGTGTGGGCCAGATATGCTTTGTGTTGTCAGACCACTCTGAGTCTATTGTGACACAATTTTATATATATTATGTATATGTCCAGGTGAAAGACCTTTGTGGGGAAAAAAAATAAAAATAAAATTACGACTGGCGTAATTGATGAATATCAATATTAAATTCAAACCTATTAGTGTCATTTCACTCTCTTTACAGTGCATTATGTAATCTTCAAGTGGTCATTTAGTTCAAACAAAATTCTCTTTACCATGGAGCTATTGTTCATCTTTCTTTTGGTGTTCATTCATCTTGGTATAATGGAATGAGTTCTGAGAGTCCTTTTTTTGGATTTTATCAGTACAGTTCTTTCTCTGATATTTCTTTATTGTTGTGAAGAATTCGTATTACATGACTTTTGTCTTGCACTCAACCCTTTTGGTCAACAAGTTTTCTTTCCCCTTGGGGGATAGAGGTTAATGTCTGATAACTGACAGATGGTTCTTTGGGGATTTTTTCTCCTTGTAGGGCCGATTCTCTCGGGCCTTTAGGGTTGTTTATGATTTAAATATTCTGTGACCGTGATCATGTTCTGCTATTCCTATGTACATTTGGTCAGTTGTTAGTTTTGATCGGCTGGTTTTCTTTGAGAACTTTTGTAGGATTAGTTTGCAGACCGTCCTCCAAGTGGGGTATAGCTATGGTATTTAATTCAGAAGTTAAGGAATCTGTGGCTAGATATCTCTATCAGATGCAAAAGTTACTTACCTTCAGTAACGTAATATCTGAAAGAAACACGTAGTGATAGATTCCTTACCTTAGAATAGCCCCAGGTGTCAGTCTGGATCCGGAAAGTTTTCGTCAGCAGTACCCCTGCGCGTCGGAAGGTGGCGTCCTGCGGCTCCGCGTCCGTCGTAGGCGTCGTGATCGCCGGGATGACGTTGTGGCAGCTACTTAGACGCCGCCCTCGCGCGCTGACGTCAGTTCTTTCTTTTTCCACGCCAGCAAGCGCAGATCCGGAGAGAGCGGTACCCCCAGTCTTTTTTGACTGAGTTTTTGGAGATTTTTTGTCTCACCTTTTTGAGTCGATCGACTCCTGGTGCAGTTAGGGATGCCTGGGTTTAAGTCTTGTGAGGACTGTCATCGGATGATGTCGGTGACGGACCCGCACCGCTTGTGTCTCTTCTGCCTGGGGCGCGACCATGCCGTGAAAGGTCCCGGTCCAGAGGGAGGTCGAGAGACCGGTCGTGGAGCCACCACCATCGGAAGTCGTCCGAATCGAAGTCTTCGCACTCTGGGTCAGGTAAGGCGAAGCGTCAAAAGAAGTCGAAGAAACGTCATCGTTCCTTGACTTCCCCTCGCCAGTCGCGCGACTTGGCTGAGGGTGCGGGTGGTGCCACCTCCGCGGCTCCAGCGGAGCCTATGCAGTCGCCGGTGACCTACCCGCCCTTCCCGGGTTCATCGGCGACTCCGGCCCAGGTGCAGGAATTCCTGTCCGCTATTGCTCGCCTATTTGGGCCGTCGGCCCCTCCGGTGCGCCTTCGGGCCCCGCGGGCCCGACTGGGAGTCCTTGCCCTTTGACGCCGTCGGCTCCGGCATCGCAGGAGTCCCGTGGAACCCGTCGTGGATCCCGGTCGACGCCGGTTGACCTCGTGACACCTCCACCGACCCCACCGGCACCACATTTCGCGTCGCCCAGTTTCAGCCCCGAAGTGGAGACGGTGCCGGAACGGTGTCGACCGACGCCGATTCCGACGCCGTTTGGGAATCTGTTTCCCTATCTCCATCCTCCTCCTTTTCTGCCTGTACAACAGCATGAGGAGGAAGGGGAGGACTGGGAGGGGTCTGAGGACCCTCTCGCTGCTCAATGCGAGTATGACCCGGACTGGGCAGAGGAGTTGGGGGATGCCAGTGGTCTGGACACCTCTCCAGACCGTGGCATGCTGTCTCCTCCTACCGTGGCTACGGAGGAGGGTGCTTCTTTTTCTGTGGTGTTGCGTAGGGCAGCCGGGGCTCTCCACCTCGAGCTACCTACTGTGGCTGTCAGGACTAACCTCCTGATGGAAGTGCTTCAGCCAGCAGTTACCTCTGCGGAACCACTGCTGCCCTTTAATGACGCACTTTCGGGCATTCTTTTGGGCTCTTGGTCCAGGCCCAACACAGGGGCTCCTGTGGACAGGAACGTGGCCCGACACCATCGCCCGGCCCCGGGCGACCCCATCTTCCTCTCCCAACACCCCACCCCTGAGAGCTTGGTTGCCAAGCCTCCGCTTCCCCAAGCGCATTCCCTACCGCACCCCCGGACAGGAAATCCAAGAGGCTGGAACAATTTGGGAAGAAGATTTTTTCTTCCGCCAGTCTAGGGCTGCGGTCGGTGAACACCGCATGCCTCTTGGGCCGTTATTCTCACTCTCTGTGGGATACGGTGGCGCAGGTGCTGCCTCAGTGTCCGGAGCAGGCTCGGACACTACTCTCCCAGGCTATTGCTGAGGGGAGAGATACAGCCAAGTTCACGATCCGTTGTGGCCTTGACACCGCCGACTCGCTGGGCAGGGCGATTTCCACGACAGTGGCGCTCCGCCGACACGCCAGGCTGAGGACAACTGGCTTCTCGGGGGATGTCCAAAACACTTTAATGGACATGCCCTTTGATGGCATTCGCCTCTTTGGCAACAAGGCAGACAGTGCTTTGGAGAGATTTAAGGACTCACGGGCTACGGCCAAGTCCTTGGGCCTTTCGGCCACACAGCCTCCTCAGCCTTCTGCCGTGCGCTCCTTTCGTGCTCGCGGAAGGGGCAACCCACCACGTTCGCAACAGAGCCACAGGCCGGCGCAACAATCCACGCGCGGACGTGGGTACCGCCGCGGCGGTTCAGGGGGCCAGCGGGCGGGTCAGTCCACCACCACCCCAGCCACCACTGCTTCCAAACCTTCCTAGTCCGACCTTTCAGGCCCACCAAACGACAGTGGGTGGCAGGCTTCGCCATCACCTCCCCCACTGGCGCACCATCACGTCGGACAGGTGGGTTTTACAGATAGTCCGAGGGGCTACTCCCTCCCCTTCGAGACTACCCCTCCAGCCATGCCACCTCAATACCACTGCATGTCGGGGGATCACTTGGCACTTCTCCAGCAGGAAGTTGTGGCCCTCTTGGCCAAGGGGGCCATAGAGCGCGTTCCAACGCCAGAAGTAGGTCGTGGTTGTTATTCCCACTACTTTCTGATTCCAAAGAAGGACAAGGGCCTGCGTCCTATCTTGGATCTTCGGAACGTTATTCTCTTCCTCCGGAAGGAGAAGTTCAAGATGCTCACACTTGCTCAGGTCTTGTCTGCCCTAGACCCACAAGACTGGATTGTAGCGTTGGACTTGCAGGACGCTTACTTTCATATCCCCGTCCTGCCGGCCCACAGGCGTTACCTGCGGTTCACGGTAGGCCACGAGCATTTTCAGTTCACCGTGCTTCCTTTCGGCCTTACCAGCGCCCCTCGGGTGTTCACGAAAGTGATGGCGGTGGTCGCAGCTCATCTGCGCAGATCAGGGGTTTCAGTCTTCCCCTATCTCGACGACTGGTTATTGAAGGAGGGCTCGCCCCAGGCAGTCGTCTCCCACCTCAAGACTACGGCCGACCTTCTGCATTTGCTGGGGTTCTCCATCAACGTGCCGAAGTCGCACCCGATTCCCTCTCAGAAGCTCCTCTTCATCTGAGCAGTTCTGGACACAGCGCAGTTTCGGGTCTATCCTCCCGAACAGCGAGTCCGGGATATTCGGGCTATGATTCCAATCTTTCAGCCCTTATCCTGGGTTTCGGTCAGGATTACCTTGAGGCTGCTGGGCCTCATGGCCTCCTGCATCCTGCTGGTAGATCATGCCAGATGGCATATGCGGGCTCTGCAGTGGGACCTGAAGTTCCAGTGGGCGCAGCATCAGGGGAATCTGTCCGACTATGTCCAGATCTCGGAGGGCACTGCAAGACAGTTGCAGTGGTGGCTCACGAACCAGCATTGGGGCAGTGCCAGATCCCTCTCCCTTCCCCAACCGGAGCACACAGTGGTGACGGACGCGTCCCTCCTGGGGTGGGGCGGCCACATGGGAGAGGCGGAGATCAGAGGCCTCTGGTCTCCGGCGGAGCCCAAGCTCCATATCAACATTCTGGAGCTCCGGGTGATCCTACTTGCACTGAAAGCATTCCTTCCCTCTGTCAAGGGGAGAGTAGTGCAGGTGTTCACAGACAACACCACCGCCATGTGGTACTGCAACAAACAGGGCGGGGTGGGGTCGTGGACCCTGTCAGGAGGCTCTGCGCCTCTGGACATGGCTGGAACATCAGGGCATTTCCCTGGTGGTTCAACACCTGGCATGTTCACTGAACGCCAGGGCGGACGAACTCAGCCGCAGGTGCATGATGGATCACGAATGGCGTCTTCACTCGGACGTGGCGCAAGGTCTCTTTCAACAGTGGGGAGAGCCTTGGTTAGATCTATTCGCTGCCAAAGAGAACGCGCAATGTCAGCAGTTCTGCGCGTTGGAATTTCCAAGGCAGCACTCGCTCTGCGACGCTTTTCGTCGCGAGTGGAGTTGCGGTCTATTGTACGCCTTTCCGCCTATACCACTTCTACCCAGAGTGCTGAAGAAGATCAGACGCGACCGGGCCCCAAGTCATTCTTGTGGCTCCTGACTGGGCTCGAAGAGTTTGGTATCTCGAGCTACTCAGTATGAGCGTGGATCCCCCGATCCGACTGCCTCTTCGGGAGGATCTTCTGTTGCAGCAGCAGGGGACGGTCCTCCACCCGAACCTGTCCAGCCTCCATCTCCTTGCGTGGAGATTGAGCGGAGACAGTTGATAACATTTCACTTGCCTCCCGAAGTCTGTGATGTCATTCTGGCAGCCAGGCGTCCCTCCACTAAATCGGTATACGCCTGCAGGTGGAACAAATTTGTGGCATGGTGCACAGCAAAGGCTGTGGATCCCCTTTCTGCCCCTCTTTCTGAGGTCCTACTGTTCCTTCTCTCTTTAGCCCAGCAGGGCTCTGCTCTGGGCACTATCAAGGGCTACCTTTCTGCAATTTCATCCTTTCTCAGGCTACCTGATCAGCCCTCTCTTTTCAAGTCCCCTGTTGTAAATAGATTTCTCAAAGGCATTACTCACCTTCTCCCTCCTATTCCGTTTGTGATGCCACAGTGGGACTTGAATCTGGTTCTTTCTTATTTAATGTGCGCTCCCTTTGAGCCGCTTCACAACTGTCCTCTTCGTTTATTAACCTTGAAGACTGCTTTCCTGGTTGCCATCACCTCCACTAGGCGTGTCAGTGAGCTCCAGGCTCTTTCATGTAAGCCTCCTTTTCTGTCTGTTCATCCTGACAAGGTTGTGCTACGCACACGTCCATCCTTTTTGCCAAAGGTTGTTACTGCCTTCCATATCGGGCAAACTATCACCTTGCCCACTTTCTTTCCGCCTCCACACCCTTCCAGAGAGGAAGAGAGGCTTCAACGTCTGGACCCAAAACGTGCGATTTCATTTTACCTCAGCCGCACACAACAGTTCCGGGTGGATGACCAGCTCTTTGTTGGCTACGTAGGCGCCAAGAAAGGCCGGGCTGTACACAAGAGGACTATCTCCCGCTGGGTTGTCTTGTGTATAAAAGTCTGCTATTCTCTGGCTAAAAAGGAGCCTCCGGTCGGGCTGCGCGCCCATTCTACCAGGGCAACAGCAGCTACTACTGCATTGGGACGTGGTGTCCCCCTCAAGACATCTGTCAGGCAGCCACGTGGGCCTCGCTGCACACTTTTACTAAGCATTATTGCCTTGACAGCCAAGTCCGGAGAGACGGCTTCTTTGGCCGTTCTGTTCTCCGTGACTTTCTGGTGTGATCTTGGTTCGCAGACCCACCCCCGGGGTTGGTATTGCTGGGGTATCTATTCTAAGGTAAGGAATCTATCACTACGTGTTTCTTTCAGATGAACAAGTTACTTACCTTCGGTAAAGATATATCTGTAAGAAACATTAGTAGTGATAGATTCCTTACCGCCCCACCCATCCTCCCCGTTCTGCGAACTGATTTCTAGGGTTAAGGTCATCCCTTTCAGGGCCCTAGTTTCAATGCACCAGTGGTCCGTATCTTGCATGGCTCTGCGTTCCTGGCGCGGAAAGTCGTGTACAGAACTGACGTCAGCGTGCGAGGGCGGCGTCTAAGTAGCTGCTGCGACGTCATCCCGGCGATCACGCCGCCTACGACGGACGCGGAGCCGCACAACGCCACCTTCCGACGCGCAGGGGTACTGCTGACGAAAACTTTCCGGATCCAGACTGACGCCTGGGGATATTCTAAGGTAAGGAATCTATAACTACTAATGTTTCTTACAGATATATCGTTACCGAAGGTAAGTAACTTGTTCATCTGGTAGAGACAGTCTAGCCGCAGATTCATTAACTCCCTGCTCATCCTCCCCACTCTATGAATGACCTATGAAGTAAGGGTTATACCTTTTTTTTTCAGTACTGGTTTTATATACCGGTGATCACTGTCTCAACTTATGTTGGGACTTAACAGACCTCTTGGCCTGGCCACATAGGTTTTGCTTAGATGTTGCCTTATCATCCATTTCCAAATGTGTGTGGTCGGTAGGGTGGGGGTGTTTTCTCTTTCACACTGGTATGGACACCAGTGGGCAGTATGGATTTATTTGTTCTTTCTTTGAAAGTCTTTGTATGGTATCATCACACTTTGTATTGGTGTTATCAATGTCACGTAATGATGTGATTTAACAAACAGCTTGGTGTTGTTTTTATAGGTTTTGTTTTGCTATTACCATGCCATTCATTACCATTGATAAATGGACTATAGAGTGTAAGGTTTTCTTACATGAGGGTTATTCACCAAGGCCCAGGGTTTCACGATGTCCTATGTTTTGTTGATTCTTTTGGGGTTTTCTTTGAAAAACAGGTCTGGTATTTGATGTTTCTTGTTTATTAATGTTTGAAAGATTTTTGATCTTTTTGGCACACTGGTTCCATAACCAGTTTCTGTAGTGGCTCCTTGTTCTGGTGCAGAAGGTTTCACAGAAGAAACTGACGTCTGCGCACCGGAGGGGACTTACATGGCTCCACTGACATCATGACCGGAGTCGACGTCATTGCGGAGCCGTACAACGCCGTCCTCCGGCGTGCAGAGGTTCTGCTGAAAAATTTCCAGATCCCGACTGGCGCCTGGGGAGAATTCAAAAGTTAATGAATCTGCGGCTAGACTGTGTCTCTACAAGACATTACGTTACTGAAGGTAAGTAACTTTTACTTCTCAGTCAGTCCTCAACCACCAGTGAACAATGTTTTATGCTTCCACTCTGTAAGTAAAGCTATATTTTCCTTATGTTGGCCAAGTTAAAATAAAAGACCATTTTCTGTAGCTTGTGAGATAAAGGAAATGGATATGCAGGCCATTTTACAGCTCTGTGCTATACCTGGGTTTGTTATAGAGCTCTAGTTGAATGATGACCGATTGCTGCTGTTCTGACCTTTTTGAGGCCAAGGTGGATCAAAGCTAGCTCCTCTGGAACCAGATTCTCAATTTGAGCAATGACAGGGTTAAGTGCAGCACTCTGAAGTAAGAGGATGTTAGAGAACTAGACTGGCTGGACCACGCTGCAGACACCAGAATAATTACTTATTCATTAGCTGTTTGCAACTCGAAATCAGAAAGGGCAGTGGTATACTATTCTGCACTCCAGCATATTGGCATCTACCTTCATTACTGCTTGAACTTATGACACATTTCTGTAGGGATTTGCTTAATTTCTTGTGCTAAGTCTATCAGAGGTTGAGCAGAGGTTCTCTTAGAATTATGTAGTGACCTAACCAGATAATGTTTATTAAGTTTTAGACGTACCCCCCCCTTTCCAAATTAATTACTCCAATTCTGACATCCCGCATTTGATATTTTGTAGATTCAAATATTTGAATATTCGTCTATCAAGCTGGAAACCCTTCTGTCAAACATTTTATGCCTTTCCTAGAAACCTCACACCTACTGCCATGTGAAAAAGAAGCCTAGTCTAAATGGGCATCTCTTTGGAGATTTTTGGGATACTTGTCTTAAAACTAGCTGCGTAACCAGATCAGTTGACTGGGGGTGAGTGTTTGATTGGCTCAAACGTTCCGTCCATCATCCCCTTTTGTATCGCTTTGGTCGCCCTAAGTTGGCGGGGGTATGCCCAGACGTGGGTCCCTTGCTCACTTTGCCACTGGATTCAAGCAAGCCTGGCTGATGACGGCTGAAATGCCAGAAACCGGTCCTAGGATGCTTGTTTCCGGTCCAGGGAAGACATGGCTTGGCAGTTCGGGCTGGACTGTTCCCATGAGGCACAGGGTCAGACTGATTTGCATATGGCCATGTCTGAACTGGGGTGGTGGAGTGAGCTAAAGAATGATGATGGATTAAACCCAGATCAGTTGACTGGGGGTGAGTGTTTGATTGTCTCAAACGTTCCGTCCATCATCCCCTTTTGTATCGAACCAGCTCTTCAAGGCACAAAAGGATTGGCCATCTTCTAGGATATTTGATGTGGTTCTGCCAGTGTTCACTTTGATGACCACCTAAATATAGGAGCACAAATTTCCTTTTCTTTTTTAATTTTAAAATGCTGTTTTACTATGTTGTCCTTCAAATAATGAATAATTAAATGTGAACTTGTTACTTTTTGAAAATGAAAGGTACTGAAAATGTAATCTCCCAAACACATTTGTGTAAATTATTTAAATAATTTAGCAAATTAAAATATTTGATTTTTGTTCCGGATTCTACAAATACTCTTTATGAATTCACAGAGAATACCTATAATGGAGGATTAGGGCTTCAAATAAATAACTTTTTCTTTTACGTTTGTTGTCATTAAATACTGAACTATTGTTGCCCCTGTCTACCGGACCTTTTATTTATGGTTGAGCTGTTGTTTTCTGTCTTAGATGTATGTGAAGAAACTGATGGACATTATCACTGTTGAGAACCCTAAGATGCCTTATGAGATGAAGGAAATGGCTCTCCAGGCCATTGTACAGCTCTGGAGAATACCTAGTTTTGTTACAGAACTCTATATAAATTACGACTGTGATTACTACTGCTCCAGTCTTTTTGAAGACCTTACCAAACTGCTTTCTAAGGTACTTAAGAAATACGGCTTTATCTCTTTGACATGTTAATAGAATACTATCTGTGTGACCCTTTGAAAAGCAAACATTCAGAATGAAAATAGACAGAATTAAGTAGATATTTATAGACTGGGGGATGAGGGCTTTGAGAACGGGACTTATTTTGTTCTTGAGAGGCGTATGATCATAATATTATGACTTTGTCTAAGGTAGCATGATCAATAAAAATCTAGAAATAAAATTAACAGGAGTATAGAATGGCAATGGCAAGCATTAGATTGAAATGAGTCTTTAGTAATATTGTTTTGTAAAGTTGAATAAACTAAGGTTGGTTGCTTGGAGTTGATTGGTGGTAGAATCACTCAAGAGTGGAGTGTAAGACATTGACATTGCCCCTTGAAGGTGAGGAAGGGCCAGGACTAGATGTCCTCACAAATCTCTTCTGTAATTGCCAGTTGTGAACTATTTTATTTTGGATAGCAAAAAACAAAAACAAATTAATAGCTGCCACTCTATTGGACAACCCTAAACAAAGAAACAACCTTTTAGAATTTTAAAACTATAGGTCTGTACCTTTAGTTAATGTAGACTATACAATTATCACTAAAGCATGTCTGTATATAGGCTGGAAGCATAGTTAAAAGCCTGTTTCATTAGGATTTATATCAATCAATCAATCAGAGCATTTATAAGGCGCACTACTCACCCGTAAGGGTCTCAAGGCGCTGGGGGGGGGGGGGGTAGGGTGCTGCTACTGCTCGAACAGCCAGGTCTTGAGTAGCCTCCTGAAGGTAAGTAGGTCCTGGGTCTGCCGCAGGTGGATGGGGAGGGTGTTCCAGGTCTTCGCGGCGAGGTGGGAGAACGATCTGCCGTCGGTGGTCGCTCTTCGGATGCGGGGGATGGTTGCGAGTGCGAGGTCGGCGGAGCGGAGTTGGCGGTTCGGGGTGTAGAAGGTGAGTCGTCTGTTGAGGTATGCCGGTCCGGTGTTGTGGAGTGCCTTGTGTGCGTGGGTGAGGAGCTTGAAGGTGATCCTCTTGTTGACGGGGAGCCAGTGCAGGTTTCTTAGGTGGGGTGTGATGTGGCTGTGGCGAGGGATGTCGAGGATCAGGCGTGCAGAGGCGTTCTGTATGCGTTGTAGTCGTTTCAGGAGTTTAGCTGAGGTTCCTGCGTAGAGGGCGTTTCCGTAGTCCAGTCTGCTGCTGACGAGGGCCTGGGTAACCGTTCTTCTTGTTTCGATGGGGATCCATCTGTAGATCTTGCGGAGCATGCGGAGGGTGTTGAAAAAGGCGGATGAGATGGCGTTGACTTGCTTGGTCATGGAGAGTGTGGAGTCGAGGATGAACCCCAGGTTGCGTGCGTGGTTGGTGGGTGTCGGTGCTGCTCCCAGAGAGGTCAGCTACCAGGAGTCGTCCCAGGCTGAGGGGGTGGAGCCGAGGAGGAGGACCTCCGTCTTGTCTGAGTTCAGCTTCAGTCGGCTGTTCTTCATCCACTCGGCGACGTCCTTCATTCCTTCGTGGAGGTTGGTTTTGGCCGTGACGGGGTCCTTGGTGAGGGAGAGGATCAGCTGGGTGTCGGCGTAGGAGATGATGTTGAGGTTGTGCAGTCGGGCTACGTGGGCGAGAGGTGCCATGTAGACGTTGAACAGTGTCGGGCTGAGGGAGGATCCTTGGGGTACGCCGCAGATGATCTCAGAGGCTTTGGATCGGAAAGGCGGGAGGCGGACTCTCTGGGTTCTGTCGGAGAGGAAGGAGGTGGTCCATTCCAGAGCCTTGTTTCTGATCCCTGCGTTCAACATGTTATGGCTAGAACAACACGAAGTTCTTCAGTTAAACATTATGAGCGGTAATGGATAACATCATTTCTTGTACATTGAATTGCATGAGCACTGAAGGCTTTGTCAGGGGCGCATTATGATTGTTGTAACAACATGGTTTCACTAGAATTTGTGTCGTAAGAGTGCTTTCAAACCCACTGAGGCGGAGTAATAGAAAATCACATGGTTGCCCAGTTTCACTTTCTTTGTTTGTCTTAGCCTTTGAGCGTTGGCTTTTGCGGTGAAATGATGGTTTGACAGTGAGGAAAGTGGGGGCAACATGGAACTAAAAATGCTGTTTTCACAACAGTCTTTTAAATAGCCACTTATAAGATTGGCATGTGCCTTCAGGGTAGTTGCCCCATAAATGGATAGGATTTAATTGGCAGTGTCCCAGTTTTAAGTCAGATTTTTAGGATATTGCTTTTATATCATATTGCCTGTACATTAAGTCGTAAGCATTTGTCTAAGTTCTATTAAAATTAGAGTGTGATCCAAAGTTTTGATGGGTGAAATATGAAGTTCACATTTCTTGTCTCAGTGTTTGGCTTATGAAATGTAGTCCATGTTCACAAGGATTTCATGGACATGTGAAAAGGATGTCTACCCTAAAGCTAAAGTTTCTAAATTTGCAGATGAGCAAATTACCAGCGATATTGGTACGCTATGGCATAAAATGTAATCAATCTAAAATATTGTCCCATGTAAGGTTTGATACCTTTCATTATCATATGACACTGTGCAAACTGTATGATGGCAACCCCAATATGAAAGCAGCCTGTCCGTCACCTGTTGGGTGCCTCAGAGGTCATAATTGTTATTAGTTCTGAATCGTAGGATTCTCACTGAAGACATAAACGTAGAATAGTTCTGCCTGCGCTATACACCTGAGTAAATGCATTGGATCTTGAGAGCAAAGATTTACCACAGCTAATCCTACGAGGAAAAGGAAGCACATATTACTAATCTAGTACCTATTTATCTCTGACCTTGGGTTCCGGAGTAACATGCTACTTGTCACAAGTGCTTCAACGTTTCGTCAGTGGTAGCAGTATAGATATAGTTTACAAATTGCTATTGCTGTGACAAAGCTGACAGGAAAAGGTGTATGTAGATACTGGGTATGCTTTTCCAAAAACCTGTCTTCTCTCGTTTTTTATGCGGCATCCTATTGTAATTGGTTAGAACTCATATGATTGGGGCACAAGCTCAAAAAACTTTGGACTTGCTGACTTGAGAGCTGGTGAGCTGATCTGGTGACCTGAACAATCCAAAATGGCTGACATGTGCATAGCTAAGCTCACACTTAGGACTTATCTGTTGTCTATTTTTGAATTTTCACCAAAGCTGTGTTGCCGTTGTTAATGATTGATTGCGAGTGGGAAAGCGTCACTTATCACATGAACATGAGTGGCAATATGTGGGTGGGGAGTCATGGGGTGGATGGGCTTTCAAATAGCCTTAGGTGTTTCCCAAAATATGTTTGGCCTCAAAGGCATTCCAAAAGGTGCTAGACAGGCAGAGAAAAGTTTGGACTAGCGGACAAGCCTCGAGCACTGATGCCTTGACCTTGCATCCTGAATATTCCGAAATGACTGCCAGAAATAAGCTTTGCCAGGCACACACACCATGCATGTGGGGTGGTCACAGCATAATGGTCACCAAAGATTCTACTGCTTTGAAGAAACACTCTACGCGGGACAGGATCGCCCACCGCACAACGGAACCAAGCGCAGCTTTTATTAAAGCAGGCGAGATGCGGGATATTCTTGTAGCGTCAATGGCATTAAAAAGTATGCTTTATCTCAGTGACAGTCCAAAAGGGGATTTTACAGGGAAACAATTTTTTCTTTGTATTTTTGCCTACCAAGTCAGTGGTCGGACTCTGAAGAAACCATGTGGAAGACAGAAGGTTGGAGAGTCACCCCACCCTTGGTTACCCCAGGAACCAGAATACCTACACCAGGGAAGCCGGGTTCACAGGGGCGAAGTGACGTTAGAAACCACCGTAGACCACAATGGAGGACTTCAGAAAAGATGCCGCTGGCGAAGACTGTGCAAGAGTCCGGTAGAATCCAAGGGTGGATTCTTGAAGAGAAGAACCTGCAAGAAGAGGGGACAGTGTCTATGCCACTCAGAGGTGCCCCGGAGGCACAGAAGAGCAATGCCCACCAATGACGGAAGATGCAAGAGGGATGACTGTGACCTTTTGCTGCAGCTGTGAGGACCAGGCGACACTGAGGAAGCTATCCCATGTCGGAAGTCGAGAACCAAGGTGTCGGTGTCCGGCGGGAGCACCAAAAAGCCTTGACAGCTGCAAAAGCGTGGAAAGCGCAGGAGGAGCAATGTTGGGACCAGACAGGTCCAAAGAACTCACCACACGCAGGAGAGTCAGAGCAGATCCCGAGCAAGCAGGGGAGCCCACTGAAGCAGGAGAAGACCCTCGAGAGGACCCACAGGCCAAGGGCACAGGAGTCCCAAAAGGACCTCGATCAGCTCACCAAAGATGAAGGCCCATGGTGCAGAGGATGTGGTGAGGATGCTGATGTTGGCAGGAAGAGATGCTGGAGGCTGAAGCTTCTTGTAGCCCGAAGATCTCTGGAGTGCAGAGCCAACAAGCTTTGGCAACGGCAAGTTGACCCGGTGCACAGGGGTTCGGTCCCAGCGGTTCCGATGAGGGATACTGGCCTCAAAATTGCAGAGGACAGATCAGTCCTCAAGGGAGTTGCAGAACCACCACCTGTGTTGCTGGCCTTTCAAAGTTCGTGGGACGTCAGGAGCAGCAGACTGGTCAGCTTTGTTGCGGTGCCTCCAGATGCAGAGGAGTGATTCCTGCACTCCAAGGGAGATTACTTTGCGTGTCCTTGATGACCTCAGGTCTGTTGAAGATCCTGGATGAAGCACAGACACAAACGACGAAGAAGACTTGCAGAACAGCGAGACAAGGAGCAGCAGTAGCCTTCCGTAATGCAGTCTCCGTTCCAGGCGAAATCCAGTGTGCCCAGACGATTGAAGTTGAAGTGGTTTCGGATATGAATCTTGCCCCACTGCAAATCTAAGGAATCACCCACAGTTAAGCCCTTAAATACCCTAGGAAAGGGGTTAGCACGACTCAGGGGTCCCTCCCACAGGAGGGGCTGGACAGAGGGGAGGATACTCCCATGTCCTTTGTCCAGTTTTGCGCCAGAGCGGGAGCCAACGGCTCCCTGAACTGGTTTCAACTGGAGTATGCAAGGAGTGCACCACCAAATGTGCCCTTTAAAGCAGTCTAGTGGCGCTGCAAGCGCCCCCAACCTGTCCGAATACACTAAGTCCTGTCTGGGAGATGTTCACACCTCCCTCTGACAGGAAACCTATTGTCCTGCCTTCCCCTGTTAGAACTTGGCTCAGCAGCAGGAGGGCAGATTTGTGTCTCTGTTCGGCAACAGCAATAGATTGCTATTCGGATCTAGAGGACTGGTACCGGGAGCACTGAGGGCCTCCCAGACGAGCTTTACAGTGCATGGAATCATACCTCCAACTCCGTTTACGGTGTTGGGGTATGATTCAAACATGTTTGATACCAAACACGATAGGGTTCGTTACAGCCAGTTTAGAGATGGTCATTGTGTAATGATGCATGGCCACTCTATATATCGTAATGGCTGATGCACCTACCACCCGGGAGATTGGACTCTGTGGATTGTAGGGGTGTCGTGCTCATGCAGGGGCGCCCTCACACTTATAATCGAACACCCTGCCTTCAGGATTGAAAGGCCTGCCTTAGGGGTGACTTACAGGTTTTGAGTGCAGTGACCTCAGATATAAGTAAACTTATATCTGTCGTACGTGGTGCTAGCACCAGCTTACAGAGGCTGCAATGGCAGGCCAGTAGTCACAATTTGAGTGGTCTCCCAGGGGTGGCATAATACATGCTTCAGTCCACGGGGGACCCCTGGTGTACCTATGCTCTGGTTACCTCAATACCATATACTAGCGAATTATACGGGTACACGAGTAGCCAATTGTGGAGGTACCAAAGTACTTACCATGTCAAATTTAGGGAGGAAGCACAGTGACTGGGGCCCTGATTAGCAGGATCCCAGTAAGACTAGTAAAAAAAAAAACATACACCAGCAAAAAGTGGGGGTAAGCATGAAAGAAGATCCTAATTTCCCATACGGCAGCACTAGCTTGCTTGCAGACCCTGAAAGGTTGTTACAGGGAGAAAAAGGGGTACCCTAGGGAGCCCCCGGTACATGGGATCATACTTCCAACACTGGAATCTGTGTTTGAGCATAATTCCAACATGTTTAATACCAAACATGATGGAGTTGGGTGCAGCCACTATATAGTTAGACCTCTCCTAATCACTGTCCACTATATGTATTAAAATGGCTGACAACACTTACAAAGCTTGGAGATTAGACTCTGGGGTTTGTAGGGGTGTCCTGTTTATGCATGGGCACCCTCACACCTCTAACCAAGCACCCTGCCCTCAGGACGGAAGAGCCTGCCATAGGAGTGTCTTATAGGTTTTAAGCGCAGTGACCTCAGATGTAATAAGGAAACATACATCTGTCGTGAGAGGTGCAAGCACCAACTCACACTGGCTCCATTAGTCACAGTTTAAGTGGACTTCCATGGGTGGCACAATACATGCTGCAGCCCATGTGAGACCCCTGGTATACCTATGCCCTAGGTACCTTAGTACCATACACTAGGGACTTACAAGGGTACACCAGTAGCCAATTGTGGATGTACATAAGTCCTGATTAGCTGGATCCCAGTCAGACTAGGTCAAAAACAGACTGACACCAAGCAAAAAGTGGGGGTTACCATGAAAGCAGATCCTACTTTCCTACTCTATTTCAAAAGGGGCACTTTCCTACTATATTCTTCTGATTTTAAAGGTAGACTTCCCATTGTTTTTTTTTCAAAATATTTTTATTTGATTTAAAAAAAATTTTTTTTTTAAAACAGACAACAAAAGGGCACGAACATGTGCCCATGGGAAGCAAATAGTGCGGAAAGCACAAGTGTAGCATTAATCAGTACATACATCATCATCAGTGAGCTGGAAACACATAGGCAAGCAGTGGAAATCTGGTAGTATCAGGTATCAAAATCAAATATATCATTGGGTTTGAGCTGGTGGGGCCTCATTTCCGTCGTCCGACATAGCCAAATCATAATATTTAAGCCCCCCAAATCTTATAGAATTTGCGTGGGCACCCTCAACTTTTGTAATTGACATTTTCTGCTGTCATATATCATCCATCCCCGCCCTCCATTTTGCATTGACAGCACTTCAGGAGCCCCCCAGCGTTTCGCCACGTCCCTTTTCGAGTCCAGTAGTCCTAGGTTACAGAAGAGTAGCTTCGCCCATGGGACATCCACATCATTGAGTATACCAAGGAGGACGTATTTGGGTTCTACACGCAACATATCCCCTACCACCTTGCCCAGCTCATGTATTATCATTCGCCAATATGTTTGTATGGCCGGGCAGATCCACAGGGTATGTAGGAATTTTCCCCTCTGACCCCTAAACATCACACACTCTGGGTACATCGCGTTCTCAATTCTACGTAGGCGTGCCTGGTCAAAATACACTTGATGAAGGATCTTCGAATTGGATAAGCCTCAGTCTGGATTTAATTGCCTCTTCTTTTGGGTGCATCAGGGCTGCCTCCCAATCAAAACCATCTAGCTCCCCCAATTCAGATTCCCATTTATCCCTCCACTTCTTCAGGGTATCATGTACATTATTATGAATAGTTTTGCAGACAAAGGAAACCGCCTTTTTTCTGTAACTCTCCCATTAAGAGCCTGCCTTTCAGAGGTGCATATTCACGGAGGTCTGTATCAAGGCCTTCTGCCCCCCATGCATGCTTGAGCAGCAAGTATTTGAAACGCTGTGTGTCACGGAGTTGGTAGTCGCGCTGGAGGTATTGAAAAGGCATAAGGCCACCACCTTCGATAAGATCTCCTTACTTGGAATTACCAATGAGATCCCACGCTTCAAACCGCTGCAGTTTTCCCAGGTCCCTGAAGCTCATTCCCACCTATAACGGGGTCTCCCGAGTAATTCTACGTTGCCACCCTATGTATCTATTAGTTTTGAACCACATCTCCAATGCCACCTGAGTCGCAGGTAGGAATTGCCCCGTTCCTTTTCTCCCATAAAGATAATGTTGGAAAGGACGTTTTCGAATTCAGGTTCGTTCTAGCGCATAGGTAGGGTGATCCCCAGTCAGACAGGCCCAGTCATTGATGGCAATCAAATGGGACGCCCAATAGTAGGCACTGACATCAGGGAGAGCAATACCCCCATGGTACTGATTTTGCTGCAAAATCTTGAGGGCTACTCTGGTATGCCCATTGTTCCACAACAGTTTCCTCACCTCATTGTCTATTTTAACGAAGATCTCATCCGGAATCTTATAGTAGGTATTTTGTAGGTTGTTACAGGGGCCGTATAAAAACTTTGGGAGGGTGACCATCTTGAATATAGCTGCCTGTCCCAATATCGTTAAGGGCAGAGCCCTCCTGCGGTCCGCATCTGCATGGAATGCAGTCTGCACCTTCAGTAGATTCCGTTCTATACCTTCCTCTGGGACTAATGTCACATAGTTTCCTAGATACTGGAATCCTTCCCGATAAATGCGCTGTCTCCCAGGAAGAACCTACAGGTCTAGGTGGCCTCCGGTAGGAAAAAAAACTGACGTGTCCCAGTTTATGGTGTATCCCGAATGGCGACTATATTGTTCAAAGACGTAGAATACCACAGGGATTGACTCTTCCGGCTGAATAATGTACAAAAAGATGTCCGCGTACAACACGATTCTTTCTAGACATCCCATTGTTGAACATTATGGTGTCATCTCCAAAACACCTTTAAAAGTCCTTGACCAGCTAAATAGTATAAAATTTGCCTCATTTCATTTAGAAATATGCGATGTAGTGAAAGATCTGCTGTTATTGTGAAGGATAAAAATGAAAGTAAAGGTGCCTGCGGGTCAAAACTGCATCAGCTGCTCTCAGCATACACTGTAACTTTAAGAGACTCTGCAACTTCCATTACCCAAAATGCAATGTACTGATAGTTTGCCTCACAGCGCTAGTTATTTTTTTCTGGCTTGTGCTAACTAGATCTCTGGTTACTTCAGAGGTCTTCGACCTGGTTTCTTAATAAGGATATTCATTTCGAATTTATTTTTCCCACCAGTCACTAGATGTCCTTTGAAGAGTTAAAAATGTTCCCTGTATTTTTATAGCTTTAGGAAATTTTCTTCTCTTTATTATGCCTTCACTATTTGTGAAGTGCACCAAATGTGAAAGAAATAAGGCTGCTTCTTACTCACATGACCTATGTGTGCTCTGTCCTCCAGCTTCTCATACTGTCAAAAACTGTCCTCATTGTCAATAATTGACAAAAGGGGCACTTAAAATGGAGAAGGTATTACCCTGAGAGGCAAACTAGTCCATTTCAGTCCAGAGGTGGAAAACAAAATAAAAGGGCAAAAGACAAGGCATCCTCTGCTGTCCCAGGCTGTACTGTGAAAACACACCCACAGAGGTGGATCCAGAAAGAGGAAACCTTAATAGCACCACCGCCATCATTTCAGACATTCTCGTACTTCTGGAGAGCACTGGTCAATTTGAAAGCTATTGGCACCAATGTGTTCACTATCGCTTACTCTACTGCTTCAGCCATTTCGAAACGGACCGCTCTGGTACAGACCACCTCCATGGTACTGCTTCCTTGGACGTCAAGACTGGTTCCTTCTATGGTGACTGTTAGAATACTGGCGCCATCACATCGACTTTACACAGCATCTACTTCACAACTTCCAAATTCGATGCCAACATACTCCATGGTTTCATACTTGACATCTCAGCACCAAGAATGTGCATTACTCCAGAGTCTACAGTCAGGTAAATGTTGAGAAGATCAACATCGAGGCACTCATCTGATAGAGACTTCTAGCTGCAGATTCCTTACATTTGAATTCCCCAGGCATCAGGCGGGATCCGGGAACTTTTGCGTGAGCAGTACCCCTGCACGCCGTTGGGTGGCTCCATTCAGCTCTGGGTGACGTTGGCTTCGGTTATGCATAAATAGGCACCTCCCAGGCGCGCAGACATCAGTTCTTTTCTTTCTGTGCCAGTTAAGCACTGATCCAGAGAAAAGCTTCCCCTCTGTCTCTTTTTGATAGTTTTTTTTTTACATTTTGTCAAACATAATTTTTTCTGTGTCAAGTTATGTCTTCTAGAAGGACGTGGTTTTAACCATGTGCAGCCTGTCACCGCGTCATGTTGGTAACTGACCCCCAACTCATCTGTCTCTGGTGCCTCGAGCCCGACCATGACACAGTCATGTTCAGTCTGTCAGGCCATGGCTCCGAAGGCCTTGGGGGAGCAAGCTTTGAAGTTCCTTGTGGCCCGGCAGTTGACACCGGCCAGTGAGACTCCACAGAGATCCCGGTTCAGTTCGAAGAAGAGGAGGTCGCGGAACCGCTCTAGAAGCCCCAAATCCTCTTCACCCCACACGAGGTCTTCGGGACACTCGGTCGAAGAGGCAGAAGAAGAAGTCCAAGAGGACTTCATCTTTGCCTCATCTGCCGACCGTCGACTAGCGAGGTAAGGAGCACCAACGCTCTAGGCACGGTTCTGCTGAGCCGGAGTCAGGTTTGACTTCGCACTTTCCCCCATTTCTGGGCGTTGGAGCGACCCTGTAGGAAGCTGGCTCTGTATAAACTATACCAAAGTAAGGTATGATGTGCATGGAGTCCAGGGAGTCAACAGAGGTATAGCTGTGGATAAATGATGTAAGTACTAACAGCTCACTTTGTGGTACTGTGGGCGAGCAGTTGGGCTTATTCAGAAGGTGTTTTAAGCATTTATTGTATTCACTCACTCAAGGACTGGTAACACACACTTGGAGACAAAATCCAGACCAATTGGGTAAGTATAAAAAAGGTATACTTATATTTTATTTCTAGAACCAAGCAGGAATTGGTACAGATGGGTAAAATGTACTTTCAATTGTAACGCTTTACACAGAAATGCAATTGGGAATGGATTTGTAATTGTTACAGGTTGGTATGGTTTTAAAAAGCAGGTTATATTACACAGTAATTACTTTTAGGATACTTTTTGATTACTTTCAGATTACATTATGTACTGGGGGTGGGTATGCCTTGATACCACACCCAAGGATCTCACAATACAAGGTAAGTCAGACTTTTCTTGGCTTGAGTTATAGTTACTGTTTCCCCATACAAAACAACAGTTCAGCACTTAAAATATTTTAAGCCACAAAATCTCATAACATGGGTTCCTATGGGAGAAAAATGGTTATCGGTTTCACAGGTAAGTAAACGTCTTACAAGTGGGAGTTTTGGGGGTTAGGACCAAGGTTCCCTAAGGTCTAGGTAGGCACTCGAGTTGCACCTCCAGCGGCACTGGGGCGGCCGGTTACAGAGTGCAGGTGCCCAATGTTAGCCAATGAGGCTAGGGGGCCTTCGGTTAGGGACTGCTTACGAGCAGGCCACTCGGGTGTGGGAGCAAAGCTCCTGGGGTTAAGGTCAGCACTGCAGGGGCCAACAATCCGCACAGGAGCTGCACCACCAGCGGCACAGGGTCAGCCGGGGGCAGTGTGCCAAGGAGACGTCTCGGACTCTGTGATTCTCAATAGATACCTTTGGTTCGGCAAAGTTGCTGCAGGCTCGGGCAGGGAGACTTCCTGAAGGCGACTACCAGCTAGAGAGGTAAGTTGGGTTCTTGGGGAATGCCTGAACACTGTCGGTTAGGCCACCCAAGGCCGTGGGGCATCAGGTGCAGGGATGTCTTCTGGCATCGGGTTTTCTAGCCAGCTCCGGTCGGTTTTGCTAGGGAGACCTCCTCGTGTTGGGCCACTCGAACTCTGGTTTGAGGGCGTCGGGTGCAGAATGGCAGAGTCGCCGGAATCTGGATTCTGTGGGTGATTCTTGGCTATGAGCAAATCCGCTGCTCACAGTAGACAGAGTCTGTAAATTGGTTGCAGGGCAGGTCCTCCGGGCTCTGAGGGTTGCTGGCTGCTGCACACACCGGGTTCTTCGCTGTAGGCAGGGCGGAGTCAGACAGGTCAGTAGGGCTGGGGCGAAAGATGTAGGTGTCCTCTACTTCCTGGGTCAGCACGGTCCTTCTTTCTTCCTCGAATCTGACGAGGCAAGGTTCAGGGTGGCCCCTAAATACTAGAGTTCGGGGCGGTAAAAGGGGTGTGCACGTTGAGACCAATGGGTCCCCTTCCTTGGGTTGGGTACACCTGCTATTATGTCACCCTCCAGTGGAAGGGGGCATGAGCCTCTCCCTAATAGGTTGAGTCCCTTCATCTTCATGATGGAGAGGACTGAGATGTGTGCTTCACCTCGCCTCCCGCACCTGAGGGGTGGGATTGACAAAGGTGGACACACCTCTTCGTAGCTTGGTTTTCCTGCCGATTCTCCTGCCCAAAGTCGGGGGGCAGAACCTGTGGGAGCCAGTTGCTTGGGGCAGCAAAAGGCAGGGCAGCTTCCAAAGGCGGCAGGCCTTTGAAGTCTCCCCTTCGTGGACCCAGCTCATCCTGGGGGAGGAGGCATAACACATCTGCCCAGGATGGGCTTTGTTTCTGGACCCAGGGAGCAGAGGCCCTTTACCCAGGGGTCCAGAAACCTGTCTGGTGGTAGCAAATGGCGTGCAGCCATTCAGGAACCACACCAAGGCCGGTCGTTTTTCTGGGGGCATCTCTAAGATGCCCTCTGTGTGCATTTTACATTAAATCCCACAATGGCATCAGTGTGGGTTTAATGTGCTGAGAAGTTTGCTACCAAACTTCCCAGGTTTTAGTAATCCCATTATGGAGCTGTTTAGTTCGTAACGACCAACTCGCAGACCATATACTCTTTATGGCTTTGCTACACTTACAGTGTCTAAGAATGGACTTAGACACTGTACCCTCACCTGAGGGCTAGTGCATCCTGGTAGAGGGGTGGCTTACTTAGACCTCAGGCAGTGGGCTTTAGGCATGGCACACAGGGATGTGTGCCATGTCGACTCTTCACTTTTCTCTTCACCAAAACATGCAGCCTGCAATGGCAGTGTGTGAGTGTTTAAGGTACAGGGCCTCTAAGGGTGGCACAATAGGTGCAGCAGCCCTTAAGAGCCCTTGGTACCCATGGTACATTTTACGAGAGGCTTACCTGTGGCCAGAGATGTGCCAATTGTGGGTACAAAGGTACAGTTTTGGGAAAGAACACAGGCCCTGGAAACCTGATTGGCAGGGACCCAGGTCTCATCAAGTCCGGTTCCATCAGATGTCAGACAAAAAGTGGGGGGTAACCATGCAAAAAGGGGCTAAAAAAAAAAGAAATTTTACGAGGCTATGCACTGCCTATTTGAGCTGCCCGACCCTTCTGGTGAGCATTCAGGGCCTGAAGGGGTCCCCATCGGATTTGACGCTGTCGGCTCCAGCCACGGTGCGTGTGGGGCCTGATGGATCCAATTCTGGATCCAGTTCGACGCCGGCAGTGCCAATGCGACCTTCCCAGGCATCGGACCTGAATTCTGTGCCTTTGGTGCCGCCGGAGCCAGCCCCATCCTTATTCCTGACAACTCTGTCGGACCAGCGTCGCTCGACGTCAACTCCAGCAGAACCCAGAGGTTCTATGTCGTTGCCTGGGCATTTTGAGGAAGTTTCAGGCATGGGTGAGGATTGAGAGGGGCCACGGATCATTTTGAACATCAAAAGACATTCCAGTGGAGCAAAAGGGCTGGTATGACTTACTTGGGGAAGCTAGTGGACTGGACACATCCCCAGATACTAACATGCTCTCTCCACCGACTGTGGCTACGGAGGAGGGGGCTTCTTATGCCATGGTGGTAAACAGTGCAGCAGAGGTCCTTGGACTGGCCCTGCCCCTGCAGGTCGGTACTTATCTTTTGACCGAAGTGCTTCTGCCTGTGGCTTCCACCTCCAAACCCCTATTGTCCTTTAATGAAGCACTGACTGATGTCCTTCTAGGCACTTGGTCCAAGCCGATCACAGGGGTTCCTGTGAATAGGACAATTGCACGCCGCCATCTCCCTGCTCCGGGCGACCCAAGGTTCCTCAGCCTACACCCCATCCCTGAGAGCTTTGTGGTGCAGGCTTCGACTTCCTATGGCGCATTCCTTTCCGCTTCTTCGGTTAGTGAATCCAATAGGCTTGACACACTTGGGAAGACAATGTTTTTTTCTACCAGCCTAACATTGTGTTCGGTGAATGCTGCATGCTTATTGGGCCGTTTCTCCCACTCCTTTTGGGAGACGGTTGCGCAAGTGCTGCCACAGGTGTTGGAGGAGGCCATGCCGTACTCTCCCAGGCGGTGAAGGATGGGGGAGATGCAGCAAAATTCGCCAGTAGGTGTGGCTTAGACACTACCGACTCGCTGTGCAGAGCAGTTTCGTCTATGGTGGCCTTGCGGCGCCACACGTAGCTAAGAACATCTGGCTTCTCAGGTGATGTCCAGGCTAATCTCATGGACATGCCCTTTGACGGATCTCTTCTCTTTAGTGAGAAAGCAGACTCGGCCTTGGAGTGCTTCAAGGATTCTCGTACTACGCCCAGATCCTTGGGCCTCTGTAGGATTCTGGCTTAGTATATGGTGCTCACTTATGTAAGTGTAGCACCCTGCACTAATCCAGACAACCCTTATGGTAATTTTAGTGGTCTTAAACAACCTTAGGTAGCTCTGTAAGTGGTAGCTGTGGCGAACAGCCTTCATGCTTAGTCCAGAAGGAATGTAGTACCATATACTAGGGAATTACAAGGGTACACCAGTAGCCAATCTGGGGTGTACCCAAGTACTCACCATGTCCAATTCAGGAGGAAACACAGAGACTGGGGTCCTGATTATCGGGATCCCAGTCAGACTAGTCAGTAAAACATAATGACACCAGCAAAAAGTGGGGGTAACCATGAAAAGCAGATACTACTTTTCTACAGCCTCTCGGTTACACATCGTGGCCAGTCTAGCTTTCGCCCCTTTTGTGGCAATGGAAGGGGTTTCAGCCGTGTCAACCGTATCACAGCCACTGTCCTGCGCAGACTCCCCAAGTGTGCGAGGATGTGGACGCGACTCATTCCGACCTCGAAATTGTATTCAGAAGTCATCTGCCATCCAGCCCTCAGCAGCTGCCTCCTCCAAGCACTCTTGGTTTGAGTCTACAAGGCCATTCCACTCCAGTTGGAGGGAGAATTGATCACCATCTCCTCCACTGGAGGTCTATAACATTGGACAAATGGGTCTTTTAGATCATTCAGGATGGCTATTCTCTGGCTTTCCTTTCTTTTCCTCCTTCTATGCCGTCAATACAAGAACGGCAGGCAGAGGATCATCTAACTTTACTCCAAGAGGAAATTACAGCTCTCCTGGCCAAGAGAGCTATAGAGAGGGTTCCGATTTCAGTAGTAAGCAGTGGTTGCTATTCCTGCTACTTTATGATTCCGAAAAAGGACAAAGGGTTGAAGCGCATTTTCGACCTTCGGACTGTCAATCTCTTCCTCAAAAAGGAGAAGTTCTAGATGCTCACATTGGCTCAGGTCTTGTCTGCCCTAGACCAAGGAGACTGGATGGTAGCGTTGGACTTGCAGGATGCTTATTTTCACATCCCCATCCTGCTGGGCCACAGACGTTTCCTGCGGTTCTAGGTAGGCCATGAGCACTTTCAATTTACCATGCTACCTTTTGGCCTTACCGGTGCCCCTCGGGTGTTCACCAAGGTGATGGCTGTGGTCGCAGCTCATCTGGGCAGTTTAGGGGTTTCAGTCTTCCCCTACCTCAACGACTGGCTGTTGAAGGCTTCCTCGCCCCAGATGGGTGTTTCCCAACTCCATACTACTACGAACCTCCTGCATACGCTGGGGTTCTCTATGAATGTGCCCAAGTCACACCTGACTCCTTCTCAGATGCTCCCTTTCATTGGAGCTGTTCTGGACACAGTGAAGTTTCTTGCCTATTCTTCCGAGCAGCGAGTCCAGAATATTCAGGCTATGATATCGATGTTTAAGCCCCAGCCTGGATTTCGGTGAGATTGACTCTAAGGCTGCTGGGCCTCATGGCATCCTGCATCCTCTTGGTGAACCATGCCAGATGGCGTATGCGGACTCTGCATGGGACCTAAAGTTCCAGTGTGCGCAGCATCAGGGAAATCTCTCCGACATGGTCCAGATCTCGGAGGGAACTGCAAAAGACCTGCAGTGGTGGTTGTCGAACCGCGATTGGGTCAGAGGCAGACCCTTCTTCCTTCTCCAACCAGATCTCACAGTAGTGACAGATGCATCACTCCTGGGATTGGGCGGCCATTTGGAAGAGCTGGAGATAAGGGGACACTGGTCTTCTTTAGAATTGGGGCTCCACATCAATTTGTTGGAGCTTCTGGCGATCCGGTTGGCATTGAAAGCATTTATTTTCTCTGTCAAGGGGAAGTTAATGCAGGTGTTCACGGACAACACTACAGTCATGTGGTACTGCAACAAGCAGGGCGGGTTGGGGTCCTGGACCCTTTGTCAAGAGATCCAGCGTCTCTGGACATGGCTGGAACAGCAGGACATAACCCTGGTGGTTCAACACTGGCAGGTTCTCTGAATGCCAGGGCAGACAAACTCAGCCGTCGATGCCTAGCGAATCAGGAATGGCGTCTCCAGTCGGATGGGATGCAAGGTCTCTTTCATCAGTGGAGAGAGCCTTGGTTAGATCTGTTAGTCTCCGAAGAGAACAAGCAATGTCACCAGTTTTGCGTGCTGGAGTTTCCAAAGCGGCTATCGCCGGCGGCACTGTTCGTTTCGAGTAGAGCTCAGGCCTCCTGTACACCTTTCCGCCCATACCACTTTTGCCCAGAGTTCTGAAGAAGATCAAGAGCGACTGGGCCCAAGTCATTCTTGTGGCCCCGGACTGGGCACGGAGAGTTTGGTATCCCCAACTTCTTCGAATGAGCATTGATCCTCCGATCAGGCTGCCCCTTCAGGAGGATCTTCTGTCACAGCCACAGGGGAGGTTCCTCCACCCGAACGTGTCAACTCTCCGCCTCCATGCATGGAGATTGAGTGGTGACAGTTGATAGCTTTCGACCTTCCTCCTTAAGTTCGTAATGTTATTTTGGCGGCCATGCGGCACTCCCGTAAGACGGTATACAGAAAGGTCTATTGACCCTCTTTCTGCCAATTTATCTACTATCCTTCTTTTCATTCTTACCCTTGCCCAGCAGGGCTCTGCATTGGGTACTCTCAAGGGTTATCTTTCTGCTCTGTCTGCTTTCTTCCGGCTACCGGACCAACCCTCCTTGTTTAAATATCCTTTTGTAAATAGATTCTTAATGGGGTTTCTACATATTTTTCCCACCATATCCTTTGTCATGCCACTGTGGAACCTTAATTTGGTTCTCTCATTTATGTGCGCTTCTTTCTCTGGAAGGAGAAGTTCAAGATGCCCACTTTGGCCCAGGTCCTTTCTTCCCTCGACCCAGAGTCTGGATGGTAGCGTTGGACTTGCAGGACGCCTATTTCCATAGCCCTGTCCTGCCTGCCAACAGACGTTACTTACGGTTCACGGTGGACCACAAGATCTTTCAGTTTGCCGTACTCCCCTTTGACCTTACCAGTGTCCCTCCGGTGTTCACCAAGGTGATGGCGGTGGTCGCAGCTCATCTGTGCAGATCAGGTGTACCAGTTTTCTCCTAGCTCTACAACTAGCTGTTGAAGGCGTCCTCACCCAGGCTGTTGTCTCCCACCTCCAGACTACGGCGGACCTCCTGCACTCACTGGGGTTCACTATCAACATGCCCGAGTCGCAACTAACTCCCATCTCCTGCATAATAACTATGTACAAGGTTCATTCCCGACGTCATCCTAAGTCGGACAATAACACAGCAAGATAGAACCCCTGGGGATACCTTTGGGTATATAAACATCAGGTCAGGATTGCGTGGCGGCCAAGAACTACTAAAATGGCCGCCGATTCAGAACGCGCATGCGCAGGGACAGGTCAGGCAAGAAAAAGCCCGGCCTTCCCCGATCAGCTGCGCTTCGCGTTCTAGTTGTTGGAACTCTGACGTCTTACCTGAAGCTCTTCCGGGTCGTCGCGCTCCTCGCGTCGGACTCGCTGTTTGCTAGGCGTTTCTCGTGGTGGGTCGTCTTTCCCTGGCGTCCCTTGCATCTTGTTCCGGTCATCGGTTGCCTGCATTCGTTAAGTGAAGATAAAGGAAGATAAAGACACAGAATCAGCATTGTATTATGCGATAACAGCGCTCTGCGCTGATTTATTATTTAGTCCATTTTTCTCTTACCTGATCTCGTGCCCTCGCCTCTGTGGGAGTCTATGCCGCCCTCTGGGATTTGGAAGACGCAGTGAGACTATATGCACATAGGAAAGAGATAAGGAGACAAAGATAAAGAAGCATTATTATTTCAAGCAATTCCAGCGCGTAGCGCTAACATTTTTGTTTCCAAGTATATGTTGTCATTTACCTGATCCTGTGCTCACGGCGCTGTGGGGATCCGACCCGCCCTTTAGGATCTAGGAGAGAAAGTGATACCAGTTTGTTTTACCTGAGCTTAAGGAATATTTACTTTTCATGAACAATACGGGGTGAACAGGTAGGCAAATATCCAGACCCTTACATATAGTGCCTTCCCATACACATAGGTCCTTTACTTACCTCACTTTATTGTCTTTTCTAGCTCCAGACTCAAGCCCTAAACACCATTACATTACTAACCAGTTTACGGGAGAAGGGATATCCCAAGGTAGGGAAAACAAAGGATAAAAAATAAGCGAGTTGGCATGTTTCTATTCTTGCACTTATGTATTGACTCTTTCCTGCCTACAGCTTCTTGCCTTATCCTGACGAGTCCGGAGGTTCTCTGAGTCACCGCGTGGAGTTCTTCCCCTTTTTTCCTTGTTTTGTTTCCCTTCTTCCCCAGATTACCATTTGCCACCTTGTTTAGTCTCAGGTGCCATTGGGTGATTTGGAGAGGTTGTGGACCTTTGCATCACATCCATGACGTTCCTGCGGAAAATATAGGTGAGATCCTTACACATCACATCTTGCTGAGATAGACAGAGGAGATCACGACTTCCATGCCGAGACACGGACGCGAGACGCTGAGATTCCTGCATGCAGATACTCCTGCTCCCAGTGGTCTAACATCCCTTGCGGGTGTCAAGCTCGAGACCAAGACGGGGTCCCGCAGCCTCTCACTTCAGGTAATGGGGTTGCCTTTATCCTAGAGGGATTCTTGGCTTAACACCTACACACATGCTAGGTACACTTGGGTACCTCTAGTTAGGGTAGCATCGTAGGAGTACACATTTTATTATCATGCATTTTATATACTTGCCTGTATTCATGGTTATAGCAAGATGGTAGAAATCTACCATCCTTTTACGTTTTTAGTGCTTCTATTCATTTATATCTATTTCTGTCTAGTGGTTGTTTCAGCACACCTATTTTACACTAGAATGACGAGTGTTCAATAAATGCTTTTTGAAAAACGTCCATATTGTTTAATCTGTGTATCTCTCTGAGACCAAGTGAGCACGAGTGACTGAGCGAAAAGTATTGCACTGTTTCCACGGTCCTGAGGGATCAGGGTTGTCATGTTCAATAGTTGCCAAGAACTATTCTCTCCTTGGTAAGAGGAGTTTCTAGTGGCACTGTGAGCTAGCTGGTATACAGGCCAACATACCCGGTGGGGGTGTCTCGAATCAGTCTTGACACCAAGCCCGCAGTGTATGTTGTCTAAACGTGCAGATCCTGTATAGGTTTTATAGGAACTACACAACACCCTTTCATCTGGGCGGTTCTGGACACAGTGCGGTTTCAGGCCTATCCTCCTGAGCAGGATTTTAGGGCTATGATACAGATGTTTCAGCCTCTATCCTGGATTTCAGTGAGAATGACTCTGAGGCTGCTGGGCCTCATGGCCTCCTGCATCCTGCTGGTGAATCATGCCAGGTGGCATATGCGAGCTCTGCAGTGGGACCTGAAGTCCCGGGGGGTGCAACATCAAGCAAATCTTTCCGACTAGGACCAGATCTCAAAGGGAACTGCACAGCAACTGCAGTGTTGGCTAACGAACCAAGATTTGGTCAGAGGCAGATCCCTCTCCCTTCCCCAACCAGATCTAACTGTGATGACAGACAAGTTGCTGCTGGAATGGAGTGGTCACCTGGGAGAGGCGGAGATCAGAGGCGTCTGGTCTCCGGTGGAGTCCAGTCTCCATCTCAACCTTCTGGTGCTCCGGGCAATCAGACTGGCACTGAAGGCATTTCCTTCCCTCTCTCAAAGGGAAAGTGGTGCAGGTGTTCACGTACAGCACCACTGCCATGTGATACTGCAACAAACAGGGCAGGTGGGGTCGTGGACCTTTTGTCAGGAGGCTGTCTGCCTCTGGACATGGCTGGAACATCAGGGCATAACCCTGGTGGTTCAACAACTGGCGGTCTCTCTGAACGCCAGAGCGGATGAACCCAGCCGTCAGTGCCTGGTCGATCACGAATGGCGTCTCCATCCGGAGGTGGCGCAAGGTCTCTTTCTGCGGGTGGAAAGCCTTGTTGAGATACTTCCGCCTCCGAAGAGAACGTGCAATGTCCGCAGTATTGCGCGTTGGATTTTTGAAGGCGACGCTCAGTGGTGACGCTTTTCGTCGTGAGTGGAGCTTCGGCCTCGTCTACGCCTTTCGGCCTATACCACTTCGGCCCAGAGTGCTCAAGAAGATCAAGCACGATCGGGCCCAAGTCATTCTTGTGGCTCCGAATTGGGCTCAAAAAGTTTGGTATTCTGAGCATGGCCATCAATTCCCCGATCAGACTGCCCCTTTGGGAGGATCTTCTGTCGCAGCAGCAGGAGACGGTTCTTCACCCGAACCTGTCCAGCCTCCACCTCCTTGCTTGGAGATTGAGTGGCGGCAGTTGACTGCTTTGAACCTTTCACCTGAAGTCTGTGATGTCATCTTGGCAGCCAGGTGTCCCTCCACTAAATCGGTATAAGCCTGTAGATGGAACAAATTTGTAGCATGGTGCACCGCAAAGGCTGTTGATCCCCTTTCTGCCCCTCTTTCAGATGTTTTCTTGTACTTACTTTCTTTGGCCCAGCAGGGCTCTGCTTTGGGCACCCTTAAAGGTTATCTTGCAGCTATATCTGCCTTTCTGAGACTTCCATATCACCCTTCCTTGTTCAAGTCTCCTATTGTAAATAGGTTCCATAAGGGCCTTACTCATTTGTTTCCTCCGTCCCCTTTCATAATGCCCCAGTGGGATTTGAATTTAGTCCAGATTAATCTCATGTGCGCTCTCTTTGAGCCTCTTCATAATTGCCCTCTTAGACTTCTAACTCTTAAAACTGCTTTCTTTATTTCCATCTGTAGGAAAGTAGGATCTGCTTTCATGGTCACCCCCACTTTTTGCTGTTGTCACTCTGGTTTTCTGACTAGTCTGACTGGGATCCTGCTAATCAGACCACAGTCACTGTGCTCTCGCCCTAAATTGGACTAAGGTTAGTACTTTGGTACCTCCCTAAATGTCTACTGGTGTACCCTTCAAAGTTCCTAGTATATGGTACTAAGGTACCCAGGGCATAGGTACACCAGGGGTCTCCCAGGGGCTCCAGCATGTGTTTTGCCACCCATGAGAGACCACTCAAACTGTGACTGCAGGCTGCGATTGCAGCCTGTGTGAGGTGGTGTTAGCACCACTCACCACCGTTATAAGTTTTCTTATATCTGAGGTCACTGCACTTAAAACCTATATGTCACCCCTAAGGTAGGCTTTTCAATCCTGAAAGCGGGGTGCCTGGTTCTAAGTGTGATGGTTCCCTGCATGAGCAGGACACCCCCTACAAACCCAGGAGTCGATTCTCCAGGCTTAAGTGCGGTCTGCCATTTTAAACATATGGTGGACATCAAGTCAAATACGAAATGTCTAACTATATATTGGCTGCAGCGAAACCGGTCATGTTTGGTATCAAACATGTTGGAATCCTACCCCAACACCGATTCCAGTGTTGGATGTAGGATCCCATATACTGGGGGGGGCTCCCCTAGAGAGCCCCCCTGTATTCCCGGTACCAGCCTTTCAGGGTCTAACAGCAAGCTAGTGCTGCTGCCAACCACAGACACGATTCTGCCCACTGCTACTGAGCCAGGCTCGAGCAGGGGAAGGTAGGACAATAGGTTTCCTATCACAGGAAGGCGTAACCACCTCCCAAACAGGATTTCGTGTATTGGGCTGGGGGCCCTTGCCAGCCCCACCAGACTGCTTTAAAGAGCACATTTGGTGCCTTCCTTGCATACTCCAGTTGGAATCAGTTCAGGAAAACCTTTGGCCCCCGCTCTGGGGCAAAACTGGACAAAGGAAATGGGAGCATCCTCCCCTCTGTCCAGCCCCTCCTCTGGGAAGGATCCCTGAATCGTCCCAACCCTTTCACTAGGCTACTTAAGGGCATACCGGTGGGTGGCTCATCAGACTCGTCGTGGGACAAGATTCACAAGATCTGGGCACTTTGGACTTTGTTGGACTTCGCCTTGGGCACCGAGACTGCAACTGGAAGACACCTGCTGCTTCTGGTCTTGCTTCCTGCCAGTCTTCTGCGTCGTCTGTGCCTGTGCTCCATACAGGTTCTTCTCCAGGCCGGTGGACATCCAAGACTTCCGACCGAATCTCCCTTGGAGTGAAGGAGTCACTCCCCTGCATCTGCAGCAACCACAGTGATTTTTAACAGCACCTTTCTATCACGAAGATCTTTTCATTCCCATTTACGGCGATCAGATGTTGATTTTATCCTCTTCCGATCCGTTTCCTCGACCGATGCGGGACACCGCTCTAGTGGTTAAGAATAGCCTGATTATTTAAAGATTTCCGATTCACAGGTCTGACCGCTTCCGGTTCAGAATGCGAACTCAGCACCAAAATTCAAACTGCAAGCGCACTCGCTTCAAGGTATGTACAGTTAGGGGGGTAAGAACTATGGGGTGTGGAGGGATTAATAATTCTTGGTACTTCATATTGATTTTCCGTTCTACCTTGCCCATTCAGGGTTTGGTTACATGATGTTTTAATGAAGAACATTTTCATCCTGATAACCACCTCACTCGGGGTAAACACCGGTCCTTATTACAAAGTAAGATGAAGGGGCTCACAGGAGAATATCTCTGATAATGTGAGTTTGTCTGTTATAAAGTTAGTTGAACACAACACTTCGATTAATTATAGTCATTTATCCTTCAAGGTTTGCCGCAAATAGTATTTGGTGAATCTCGGGACACAGTTTATTTTGTATGTAGTGACCAGCCGGGTCGGAAGTAGAACTGGCAGAGAGGTGTGAGGGTCACCATTTTATTTTATTTTTGATTATTTAACTTGGATGTACAATCATGACACACCTATGTATGTTGTTCTATCTTTAACACTGGGTAATCTCAATCCCATGTTTAGGACATAGAGCTTAGGAACTAAAGAGCCGTACAGGTAGGAAGCCTTCCTCAGTATGCATAGAATCACGAGTGCCGTAGTCACAATACTGCATGGTGTGGTTCACCATTTACTCTGATCAAACAGGCGGTGAATAGGATATTAGATTTGTTGAATATACTGCCCCTCTACAAATACATGATTACTTTGGATACTTCACAGTTGGCACTAAGAACAAAGAATATATCATTCTCAGAGACCATATCTGAGAACACCACATTTAATTCACTTTAGAATGCGTTTCTCACGAGTTGTTGTCACCCGGTGGTAATAATGATTATTGCTGCATGGGCAGTGTTGATTTCTTTAAGATGTACTGGATTTTAAAATCGTTTATTTTCACTTTGTATTTGGGTTTCCACAGAATGGTGAAATGTGTTTACCATATTATACATGTTTACATGTGTTGATACAACCATTGTCATATTATTTCTAGCCCTGAAGAAGTCGTGGGGTCTTCCCCCATTGACGAAACACGAGTTGGCAGGGCGTTTTTGATTAAAGAAACAAGAAATAACAACTGAACTATACTCTTCTTTATTTGTATACGTTGACTTGTGAATATTCACTTGTAATGGAGCGTGTGCAGAGGATAAGAATTGTTAACCACAGCGAAGCTGACTGCTCTGCTGCTCCTGAGCTCCAACGGACTCCAAAAGGTTCAGCAACACAGGTGATGGTTCCGCAACTCCCTCAAGGCCTTTCCTGTCTTCACAGCAAGTTTGAAGCCAGTATCCCCCGTCGGAACCAGTGGAGCAGTACCCTTGTGCACCGCGTTGACTTGACGTTGCCAAGGCTTGTTGACTCTGCTCCAGAGATCTTCAGGCTCCAAGAAGCTCCAGCCTCAAGCAACTCCTGTGACCAAGATCTTCGCCCTCAATGCATCCTCTGCACCGTGGGCCTTCATCATTGATGAGCTGCTTGAAGTCTTCTTGCAACTCCTGTGCCTCCAGCCTGTGGGTCCTCTTGAGGGTCTTCTTTGACTTCAGTGAGCTCCCCTGCTTGCTTGCGCTGCTCTAACTTACCTGGTCGTGGTGAGTCCCTTGGACCTTGCTGGGCCTGACACCCCATCTTCTTTGCTTTCTTCGTCTGTTGCTGCTGCCAAGGCTTGTTGGTGCTCCTGCTGGACACTGACCCCCCTGGCTCTTGACTTCCGACGTGGGACAGCTCGTGAACAGCTCCTGGTCTTCCACAGCGTCGGCTGGTCCTCACAGCTGCAGGGACAAGTTCACCGTCAACGCTCCTGCACCTTTGTTAATCGGTGGTCATTGGTCTTCCGTGTCTCCTGGTCACTCCCAAGTGGCAAAGACTCTTTCCCCTCTGTTTGCTGGTACTTCTCATTCTGAATTCACCTTTGGGTTCCACCGGACTCTTTCACCTTTGCCAGCGGCATCTTTACTGAAGTCGTCCATTGTGGTGTACAGCAGTTTCAGACTTCACCTGACATCTATTCACCCGGCTTCCCTGGTGTAGGTATCGTCGTTCCTGGGCTATCCACGGGTGGGGTGACTCTCCAACGTTCCATCTTCCACGGGGTTTCTTCAGGGTCCTCTGGAAAGGGTCCTTCTTGGAAACTGCAACCACGACTTCCCCATTGACTTGTGTTAAGCACCCAGTCATGTTCCCACTCTGCACACGGCCTCCGTGGGGTTCCTGGATACTTACCGTGGGTGGTTCCTTTGGGCCCTTTTCTCTTTTAAGTCTTCTGGGTCCAGTCTCAACTTCGGTCGTGGTTCGCATTCCACTTTCTTAGTGTTTGGTTCGGTCTCCCCCTGGAGACCACTATGTATTTGATGTACTTACCTGTTCTATTGTTGAAGTATTGTGATTATATCTCCGGGTAAGAGATATTGCAATGTGTTAGTGAGTGTGTGTAGGAAAGTAGGATCGGCTTTTATGGTTACCCCCACTTTTTGCCTGGTGCTATGCTGTTTCTGACTAGTCTGACTGGGATTCTGCTAACCAGGACCCCAGTCCCTGTGCTTTCTCCCCCTAAATTGGATATGGTAAGTACTTGGGTACCTCCCAGATTGGATACTAGTGTACCCTTATAAGTCCCTAGTATATGGTATTGAGGTACCCAGGGCATAGGTACCCCAGGGATCCCCCATGGGTTGAAGCATGTATTATGCCACTCTTGGGAGACCGCTCAAACTGTAACTACAGGTCTACCATTGCAGCCTGTGTAAGCTGGTGCTAGCACTAGTTACGAAAGAGATAGGTTTCAGTATATCTAAGGTCACTGCACTTAAAAACTATAAGTCACCCCTAAAACAGGCCTTTAAGTCTTGAAGGCAGGGTGCTTGGTTCTAAGTGTGAGGATGCCCCTGCATTAGCGGGACACCCCTACAGCCTTCGGAGTCCAATCTCCCGGGTTGTAAGTGCGTCAGCCATTACGATACATAAAGTGGCCATGTGTCATTATGCGATGACCATCTCTAAACTGGCTGTACTGAACCGTGTCATGTTTGGTATCAAACATGTTGGAATCATACCCCCACGTCGTAAACGACGTGGGAGGTATGATTCCATGCACTGCAAAGCTCCTGCGGTAGGCCCTAAGTGCTCCTGGTACCAGTGTTCTAGACCCGGACAGCACAACATTTCTGCTGCCGACCAGAGACACAATTCTGCCCTCCTGCTGCTGAGCCAAGCTCGAGCAGGGGAAGGCAGAACAATAGGTATCCTGTCACAGGGAGGTGTGACCACCTCCCAGACAGGGTTTAGTGTATTGGGGCAGGGTGGGAGCGCTTGCCAGTGCCACTCAGTCTGCTTGAGGAGCTCATTTGGTGCCCTTCTTGCATAGTCCAGTTCAATCCAGCTCAAGGAGCCGTTGGCTCCTGCTCTGGTGCAAAACTGGGCAAAGGACATGGGAGTATCCTCCCCACTGTCCGACCCCTCCCCTGGGAGGGAACCCTGAATCCTCCCAACCCTTTCCTTAGGGTACTTAAGGGCTTACCTGTAGGTGGGTCCCTAGATTCGTCGTGGTACAAGATTCATATCGAGACACCACTTCTTCGACCGTCTGGGCACTCAGGACTCCGCTGGACTTTGCACTGGGCATCAAAACTGCAACTGGGAAGACTCCTGCTGCTCCTGGTCTCGTCTCCCTGTTCGTCTGCTGCAACGTCCGTGCCTGTTCTCCATGCAGGAACCTTCCAAGGCCTGTGGGCATCCAAGACACCTGAAGGAATCTCCCTTGAAGTGAAGGAGTCACTTCCCTGCATCTGCAGGCACCGCAGCTAAGCTGACCGGTCTGCTGATCCTGGGCACCCAGGGACTCGAAAGGCTCTACAACACAGGTGGTGGTTCTTCACATCCCTCGCTGCTTGCCCTGGCCCATTCACCACTTTTGATGCCACTATCCCTCATTGGAACCGCAGGAACAGAACCCCTGTGCACCGCGTCCACTTGCTGTTACAAAAGCTTGTTGGCTTCCTTCCACCAAGATCTTCGGGCTCCAAGTAGCCCCAATCTCAAGCATCTCCTGTGACCAAGATCTTCATCCTCAGCGCATCACTTGCATCATGGGCCTGCATCTCTGGTGGGCTGCTCGAGGTCCTCTTGCGACTCCAGTGCCTCCGGCCTGTGGGTCGTCTTGAGGGTCTTTTTTTTATTTCAGCGGGCTCCCCTGATTGCTCGGGGCTTGCTCTGACTCTCTGCTTGTGATGTGTCACCTGGACCTTGCTGGTCCCGACATCACCTTCTTCGCTTAACATGTTGTTTGCAGTTGCCGAGGCTTGTTGGTGCTCCCGACGGACACCGTCCCCTCAACTCTCGACATCCAACGTAGGACAGCTCGTGAAAGGCTCCTGGTCTTCAACAGCGTCACCTGGTCCGCACAGCTGCAACTCCAAGGTCACCGTCAACCCTCTTGAAGCACTCGACATCAGTGGGCATTCGTCTTGTGTGCCTCCTGGTCACTCCTGAGTGGCATAGACTCTGTCCCCTCTGCTTGCAGGTACTTCTCATCTTGAATCCACCTTTGGGTTCCACCAGACACTTTCACCTTCTCCAGCGGCGGCATCTTCCTGAAGTCCTCCATTGAGTTTGACGACGTTTTCCAACACCACTTCACACCTATGCACCCGGCTTCCCTGGTGTAGGTATCCTGGTTCCTGGGGTATCCACCGGTGGGGTGGCTCTCCAACCTTCTGTCTTCCACAGGGTTTCTGAAGGGTCCACTGGGAAGGGTCCTTCTTCTTTAAAATTGCAACCGTGACTTACCCATTGGCTAGTATTGAGCCCGCGGTCGTGTTCCCACTCTGCACACGGCCTCCTTGGCGTTCCTTGTTTTTTTTTGTTTTATCTGTTTATTAAAGATTTGTAGTCGCGAACATATACAGGAGAAAGTGCATCATCGTATAGATCACCATACAAAGCTAGTAGAGAAAAGAATCAGGCCTAAATCACATAGTAGCTGTACACCGACATCATTACATTTGTCAATTTTGCATGTCTGAAATCAGCATATAGCATTTCCCATTTGTCAAATAACCTCTACCCGCCAATCAGAATGCTATGTCATCACATTATGGTACGATAAAGAAAATTGTATTTAAACAATACTTGTCAATCACAGATATTCAACACTTATGGCTTCACTCCGCCATTTCATATTAATGTGTTCAGACAGCCAAACAATTTTAGAAAATAAAAACACAGATCCCTAGCATGGGGAAAAAAACTGCCGGAAAAGGGGCGGGAAGGGAAATAAGGGCCGCAAAGAGGTGTGGGAGGAGATACAGACCCCCGTGAGTCCGAAGGGGGGACCTATCAATTATCCTATAGATGCACATCTACATTGTTAGGAGAGATGACCATCCAGTGTGGGGCGGGAGGGACCAGTCCACGCAGCAATTCAAAACACATGCCACAGACCCACCCAGGGATAACGCTCCATGTGTCCGATGTGGGAACATCTGTTTGGGCATCCGGCAGCAACAGCCCTTGTAACGCACACAACATGGTATTCCATGCAGCAGAAATAGGGAATTTACGCAGTCCCATCGTATCTTCCCGAACCAATGAAACCGCTTCCGCTTTCACCCATTTCAACATGGACAGAAACCAAGCTTTAGTTGGCGGGGGTTCTGCCGCCTTCCAACGGCGGGTGATCAGTCGCTTGGCCACCGTAAAACCCAGATCCAAAAACCGGGTGGATGCTTTGTGCTTTTTGTTTCTGGGAAAGACATCAGTAATGCAGGTCTCCCATGTATTTGGCACTTCCCTATCCGTACACCTGGCCAATGCTTCAAACACGCCCTCCCAGTATACACGCAAAGCGGGGCAGGCCCAGAGCATGTGCAGGAGGTCCGCGTCCGTCATCCTACAGCACGGGCAACACGCATCTTGTCTATGGAAATATCGATTAATCTTGTCTGGGGAAAGATGAGCCCTATGGACAATGTAAAACTGTATCAATCGAAAACGAGCATTTCTGGGGACCTGTTTGGGACTTTCCAAGACCATGGACCATTCTTTTTCCGAATAGGGCCTTCCTCGGTCAATCTCCCACTTAGCTCTCAGCGGCGTTAAGTCCGTCAAAGTATGTTCCCTAATTGACTCTGTAAACCATTTTACCAGGTGGCGCCCGTACCCAAAATGTGCACATATTGCACCATAAGATGCGTTGAAAGTTCCTGCACAACATCGCCCCACCAGCGCCTCATCACGGCCATCCAGGAGGCATGATTTAGGAATTGGCCCGGAGACACCCCATCTTCTTCCATAATAGCTAGGAAGGTCCGCAATGCACCCTCTCCGTAGAGATACCCCAAAGTGGATATGCCTGCTCCCTCCCATTCAGTCAAATCAGAACTGCGCACACGCCCCTGCATGGTCGGCATACCTAATAAAGGCACTACCGGCGCATATGGTGTAACGCTACTTGTAAGACGCAGCGCCCTCCGAAAACATTTCAGTGCCATCAAGACTAGCAACGGGAGAGGCTCATTCGATCTATTACAGGGGTGAAATATGGAAAGAATCTTGTCCAAAGAATACGGGGGTTACGCTCCGCCGAGTCCGATAGATGTAGTTCCTCCACCCATTTCGCCACCCACAGGATTTGCAACGCCAGAAAATAGTGGTCTAGATTGGGTAGAGCCAGCCCTCCCCTTGAGCAAGGTAGGTACAACTTTACCAACGCCACCCTGCATTATTTCAAACAAAATCACGGACGATCTTCTCCAGAGAGCGGAAAAAGGACACAGGTAGATGGAGTGGCAGATTAGCAAAATAATAAAGGAGACGTGGCAATATGACCATTTTTATAACTCCGCTCTACCGATGACTGAAAGATTAAGCGTTTTCCAGAATTCAATCTGGGATTTTAACGCTTTGACCGCCCTCGTGATGTTGCCGTCTAAAAGATCTTGATCACTATGATAGATACGAATCCCCAGATATCTAAACGCCACAGGTTGCCATTGCACTATCGTCCCGTCCACCTCCCAACTCAGGTCTTCCGAAGCAGTGTGAAAAGGATACAGACATGATTTACCCCAGTGTACCCTCAGCCCAGATAGAGGGACGCGAAAGACCGCAAAGTTGCGGGAATGACTTGGGGAATCGCTGGAATGTCCTTGACTTATAACAGGATGTCATCTGCATAAAGTGAAATTGCATGGATACCGTCCACAAGACATATCCCCCAGTTCGATGCCGAGTCACGTAGCGCCATTGCTAGCAGTTCGATAACCAGAGCAAAAATTAGAGGGGAGAGGGGGGCATCCCTGACGGGTCCCCCGCTCTATCAGTATAGGATCAGAAAAGAAAGTACCGGACCGCAGCCGAACCGTGGGAGCCCCGTATAATAGCTTGATAAGACTCAAAAAGTAAATGCCAAACCCGAAACGGCGGAGCACAGCAAACATGAAAGGCCATTCGACCGTGTCGAAGGCCTTCTCCAGGTCCAATTCAACACAGCCGGCCATTGGCCAGTCCTTGGTAGCACAGCGCATCACCCTAAACAGCCGCTGTATGTTACGTGATGTGTTGCGGGCTGGAACGAACCCATTTTGGTCTTGATGAACGAAAGGGGGGGATCAATGGTGCTAATCTATTAGCCAGAATGCCTGCTAGGATCTTGTAATCCCCATTCAGAAGCGCCAAGGGCCGGTAAGCCCCCATGGAGGTGGGGTCCCTGCCTGGCTTAGGGAGCGTGATCAATGTAGCTTCTGTCATTGAAGCCGGGAGGGGAAGGACTTCGAGCGCCTCTGTGTAGACTTTAGCAGCTGTGGACTGAGAGAGTCTGCGTACAACTTGTAAAATTCATGTGGGAAGCCGCCAGGGCCCTTCCCCGACGGCAACCCCCTGATCGTGCCTCGAACCTCCTCTAGCGTGAGTGGAGCCTCTAGTTCCTTCTGCTGTTCACCCGACAGAACTGGGAACGAAAGGCCGTCTAAAAACTGATTAATCGTCCCCTTCGAGGCCTGTGGGCCCGCTTTATACAATTGTGCAAAGTGTGCAGACAGCACCATGGATTTCCAGCTGTGTGTACCGAAGATCCCCGCCTGAGGAGCGCTGAGCCGTGATTAAACCCCCTAATTGTTCCTGTCTGATTAACCACGCAAGAAGGGGTCCCGAGCGATCCGCCTTAGCATGCACCGTCGCAGAGTGCGCAGCAAAATTGCGACAGCGCTGTCGGTCCAGGAGTGCAACATGTTTCTTGCGCGCTTCCTCCAGGTCAGCCAATCCCCCAGCATCCACCACCATCCTATTTTCTAACGGCATCAGACGTCGCTCAGCTTCAAGCAATTCCGATGCCACCTGTTGTCGCAGCCCGCAACCCAGCCCCAAACACTTCACTCTCAGGGTGACTTTCATGGCCGCCCATTCCACCATCGCGGAGGAGGCAGTGCCCGCATTATGTGTAAAGTATTCCCCTATAGCCTCACTGATTGACTCCCGAAACACCTCGTCCTCGAGCAAAGCTGGCTGCAGTCTCCATGTGGGGATTCCCGGGATCCCACCCTCCCAGGCCAACACCACACAGTAAGGATTGTGGTCGGAGTGTGTGCGCCCCTAGTAGTCAGAGTTCGAGATGTATGGAAGAAGGCAGGTGGACCCAAAGAGCCTATCGAGTCTAACATGTAGGTTATGAGGTACAGAGAAAAATGAGTACACTCTCTCCCCCGGGTGAAGATGTCTCCAAACATCTACCAGTCCCCAGCCCTGTGCCCACCCGTTCAGTACCACAGAATTTGCCGAGGCAGCCGTACCCCGAAGCGGGGGAAAGGATCTATCGGTCCCCACATCTAAAACACTGTTAAAATCACCCTCCAGCAGCCACAGGATCCCACACCACCTCCCCAAAACAAGAGACAACTGTCCGAAGAATTGACCCTAATCCACATTCGGTGCATACACATTACCCAGTAATACATGACGTCCATCCAATCTACCTTTTGCCAACACACATCGGCCCTCCTGATCCTTGAGAACTTCATCCAGAGCAAATGGCGTCCCAGGCCGTACTCAGATAAGAGCCCCCCTAGCATATATTTTACCTCTCCATCTGCGCTGCAGCCGGGAAACCTCTAACGCATTAAGGTGCGTATCCTGCAGCATCGCTACCTGCACTTAATGACATTTTAAATAAGAGTACACTGCGTATCTACGGAAAGGTGTACGGAGACCCCGAACATTCCAGGTAAGTGTCATGTGACCCATAACCAATTAAAAGAAGGCAAACCCCAGCGGTCAGCGACTCCCTCCACCCGGGTCCCAGTAATAAGCGGTCGGATATGCATCCCAACAGTTTCAAGTACCCCCACACACTTCCGCAGCCAAAGGGGAATGGGAAAAGCTAACTAGGGAAAGAGAGAACCATATAAGGGCAACCCCCAAAACAGAGGGGTGTTGTCCAAACATATCGTACAGCAACCCAGCCGCATGTCCTACCAGCCCCGAAAGTATGAGGAAAACAAGGGGTTGTGTAACCATACAGGGTATACCCACCAAGTCCCCCTTAAGCTGCTATCATGGCATTGCCAATGCTAAAATCAAAGAGAAGATTTCCCCCCTCACCAGTGACCCCCCCGCGACGTAAAGACATCCTCGGCACATCAGCCCCCTCCAACTGGTGTCATAATAGGACATATACATTAGGAATAACCAGGAGTCCATACAGCAGCAGGAGCACAGCATTCAGAAAAACTACTTCTATATCCAGCATACTCATACAATACCATCCGCCGTCTGCGGTGTAACGTCCGGCATTCTCATAGACGCCTTATCAGATGGGTCTGCTTTCGAGGAGCCCCCCTCCCCCGACGAATGAAAGTAAGTGTCCGCTTTATCCTCTGGTGTCGCTGTCTCCGCCATTTGTTCCGCAATGCAGACCACTTCCTGTCGCTCCCTACGGATCTGTTCCGGGCCTGGCATCGCCGCCGACCCCAGGAACCGCCTACCAGTCTGCCGCCGTCGAGGTCCTTTACCACCAGCTTCCCCAGTCCATGTCGCAGCAGTGCCCGCAGGTCTTGGACCAGAATACCGTCCCGACGTCTCTAGCCAGTCCCAAACATCCTGGGGCGTATCGAAGAATCTAGATTTCCCATCCGAAACAACTCGAAGCCGGGCCGGGAATATCAGGGAATAAGATAGTTCAAGCTGCCTGAGCTGTCTCTTGACCGGCAATAATGATCCCCGCTGGCGTTGAACCTTCATAGTATAGTCTGGGAAGAACAGCACCTTAGCATTCTCGTATTGGATGTTATCCAGTTTCCTGGTCTCTCGAAAGATCACATCCCGATCCCTAAAATGCAGGAGGCTGAAGATGAGCGGACGCGCTCTGTCACCAGGGACCGGCTTCCTGCCCGGAACCCTGTGGGACCGCTCTATGGTAAAGAATGGGGAGAATACAGAGCTTGGCAGAATAGTCTTAAGCCATGTTTCTAGAAAGGTAGCAGCATCCTGGCCCTCCGCACCTTCCGGCAGCCCAATCAGGCGGACATTGTTCCATCGCAAGCGGCCTTCTGCATCCTCAACGCGGTCCTCTAGGTACCTAATCCGGACTTCGTGGGCGTTCTGCTGCTTCTCCTGAAACTCCGTGGCTGGCTTCAATTCAGCGATCTCTTGTTCCACAGCAGCAACCCGGTGCTTCAGATTTCGATGATCTGCATGTAGCAAGTTAAGATCCAGCGCCACCTTATCTAACTTAGCTTCCATGGACACGCTGGTTCGTTCAATGGCCTGTAAAATGGCGTCCAAGTGATCATCGGAAGCCGTTAGCTCACTCCCCGGCTGCTGCAGGTCGGCATCACTAGCACTTGGTGCCTGCGAGGAGGTCCTCGACCCAGTCCCCCTGGTGCGCCCCATCAGTGCGTACAGTCCGAGCACAGTCCACTATGTCACCAGGCACGGCGTCCCTCAGATCAGCGCTAGGCCGCGTCAGTACAGGTGTAGACCACAGCCTGCTGCGTCACATGTGGTACCTTGATCAGCACACTCCTCGTTGGTGCCACCGCTTCTACTTGTGGTGCTATCTGTACTATTACCTAGGGTGGCCCACACGATCGCTAGTCAGAGGCCCACTCTGCCTCTATGTGGTGTTGACTGGCAGCTCAGTTCCTCCTCTGCGAAGGCCTCCTCAGGGCAACCACAGACACCTCCTCACCGTCTGATTGGGGAGTCCCCCCCTCCTCTTCTGTAGAGATTGCGCACCTTCAGCTTTGTCTGTGGTCCAGCTGCAGGCACCCCCACACCATCTATTGTTACCGCGTAAGAAGCCAGCGCCCTTCCTCCGGCGGCCACAGCTCTAGAGCGAGCACTCTCTCTCAAGTCATAGCAGGCCAGGCCCCCACGCCGCTCTCCGTGGTCAAGGATCGGGTGGCTCCGCACCTGCGCTGTCGCATCCCCGGGCTCATGGGGTCTCAGTATGCACCACCAGCTCAGGCCAAAGCATGGAGTCCAGCCCCAAGCGCGGGATGCGGACGATGTAATGCGGTCCCCTCTCCCGCTCACCGGCGCTCCCCTGGCTGGCTGCCGGCTATCTCGGTGCCAGCTGCGTAGCTCCTCTCATGCCCCGAAGGGCGGCTCTGTCCCTCTCCAGCTCGCGCCACACCCCGGCCGGGGCGCCACGCTGTCCCTTCGCGAGGCCGAGGACCAGGCCTAGTCACCGATGCTCCGCCCTTCCGAAGACGACCGCAATCACTGCGAGGCTCTCCGGTGCTCCTCCGTAGTTCGTGCCTCTCGCTCTCTGGGGCACTTTACCGCCTTCGCCGTTCTCCCGGGAGCTCACCAGCGCCGAGTCACCGTCCTGTGATCGTGGATGCCGGCTATCACAGATAAATGTGCCGGATTACGGGGACAAGCGACGGAGCGTTCTCAGAACGCGTCTGCCATGCTGCTCCTGTTGGCCACGCCCCCCTCCTTGGGGTTCCTTGTTACTTACCTTGGGTGGTTCCTTGGGTCCCCGGCACTTCTACGTCTTCTGGGTATAGTCTTGACGTGAGTCGTGGTTGGCATACCGCTATTTTAGTATATGGTTTGGTCTCCCCCTGGTGACCACTGTGTATTTGTGCTACTTACGTGTTTATTTGCAAAGTATTGTGTGTATCTCCGGGTAGGAGATATTTGTACGTGTTAATGAGTGTCTTATAATAAATACATATTTTTATAAATACACTGTGTGGTTCTTTTTCACTTAATATATATCAATAAGATTATGCTCTGGTAAAACAAGCTGCTTTACACTCCTTCTGGACTAAGCCTGAAGGCTGCTCTCCACAGCTACCACTTAGAGAGCTTTCTAAGGTTGTCTAAGACCACTAAAATCACCATAAGTGTTGTCTGGATTAGTGCAGGGTGCTACACCTAAATAGGTGTGCACCATATACTAAGCCAGCCTCATACACCATCTCTCTGCTCGCAGAGTTACCGAGCCTCAGGCTCTATCTTTCAAGCCTCCTTATTTGTCTGTCCATTCGGATAAAGTGGTGCTTCAAACGAAAGCTTTGTTCCTCCCTTAAGTGGTCACGCCCTTTCATGTGGGTCAATCCATCACTCTGCCCACCTTTTACCTGCCCCAGTATCCCTCCAAAGAGGAGGAGAGACTCCACAGCATGGAACCAAAACGTGCGTTGTCTTTCTATCTTGACTATACGAAAGACTTCTGTGTGGATGATCAACTCTTCATTGTCTATGTGGGCACCAAAAAAGGTTGGGCTGTGCAAAAACGGACCATCTCTCGATGGGTTGTCCTCTGCATTAAAATATGCTATGCATTGGTGAAGTAGAAACCTCCTGTGGGGTTGCGTGCTCACTCCACTAGTGCAACATTGGCAACTCTGCATTAGCACACGGAGTCCCCCCCTTGATATCTGTCAGGAAGCGACGTGGGCATCCCTGCACACGTTTACCAGATACTACTGCCTGGACAGCCAAGTCCGGAGGGACGGGTACTTTGCCTGTTCGTTCCTCCAGGACTTCAGAGTGTGATCTTGGTTCGCAGACCCTCCTCCGTGGTTGGTATTCCTGGGGTATCTATTCTAAGGTAAGGAATATACAACTAATAGTCTCTCTCAGATTAACAAGTTACTTACCTTCAGTAAAGATGTATCTGGTAGAGATATATATTAGTTGTAGATTCCTTACCGCCCCATCCATCCACCCCACTCTGCGAACTGATTTCTAGAGATAGGGACTCCCCTAAATGGCCCTAGTTTTGACGCTGTTGAAAAGTCTCCGAATCCAGACTGACGCCTGTGGGAAATTCTAAGGTAAGGAATCTACAACTAAGATATGTCTCTACCAGATACATTGTTACTGAAGGAAAGTTACTTGTTCTTTGATACCTTGGATGACCCACTTCAGTTGCACCTTTCCAGAGTTAGCACAGCTGAGTGGTCAGCAGGTAACTCTTCACTTGACAATTGGGCAACCAAGCTTTCCCTAGTAAAAATTAGTTTGCTGATTTTATTACCAGAACATGTAAAATACTTGTTCTTCCCAGGAGATATGTTGCACCCTGGCTTATGATTTGCTAGGCCGGCCATAGCAGTGACTTAAACATACACCAGTGTGAAGCCTGCCATTGCTTTTAACGGTAAACACGGGACACCATATAAACTGCTGTTCCAGACTGCAAATGGCGGGGTGTGATTCTTGTTTTTCTCATGTCTCACCCTTAGTGGCATAACCAGTGCCGCAATCCCTGGGGGGGCCCTAACTTACCATTCCATGTGTACCATTTACTAGGGACTTACAGGTAAACTAGCTCAGCCAATTGGGTAAATACTGAATCGACATATCAATTTAAGTGAAAGGGCACAGGCACTGAGGTCTGGTTAGCAGGCCTCGCTGCACTCTGATTTGAAAAACCAGCAGCATCAGTTCAAAACCTTGGTGTTGACTGTACAAAAAGAGGCATTTCCTTACATCAAGGCTTCCAGTCTAGATACTCCCACCCCTTATCGCAGTGGAATACACTGCTGATCAGAACATTTACTTGTACCTTTACACTGATCCCCCAAATACAAGTGGTGATCACCAAATGCAAGCATGAATTTGATTCTAATAGCCCCACAGAGGGCACATATAGTGACAGCCAGCAGAATTATAAAAATGCCAGTGATGCAAAGACTCCCAACCTTCCTATTATGGAAAGTGTGTAATCCGGAGACTGCCATTTTCAGCCTGGCTCCTGAAGAACTAGCCTAGACAACAACGCACACAACAGCAAAGAGCTCTTCAACATCGTGAAGGAACTCTCCAACCCCAGCTCCAACACCAACGACATCCAGCCGTCGCAAGACCTGTGCGACTCACTGGCCACCTCCTTCCACCGCAAAATCGCCGACATCCACGACAGCTTCAACACCACGACCGCCCCGGCAACCACCGAGACCACTGCCCCCACAACCACCAACCGCCTGCTCTCCTGGACCAACATCAACGACGAGGACACCAGCGAGATCATGAACACCATCCACTCCGGTTCACCGCTAGACCCGTGCCCTCACCACATCTTCAACAAAGCCAGTACAGCCATCGCGCCCCATCTCTGGAAAATAATCAACATCTCCTTCGAGACAGCAACCTTCCCGGAAAGCTGGAAGCACGCCGAGATCACCGCCTTACTCAAGAAACCCAAGGCAGACCCCAAGGACCTCAAGAACTTCCGACCCATCTCTCTGCTCCCGTTCCCCGCGAAGGTCACCGAGAAAATCGTCAACAAACAACTGACCTGCTACCTCGAGGAGAACAACATCCTGGACCCTTCCCAGTCCGGCTTCCGCAGCAACCACAGCACCGAAACCGCCCTCATCGCCGCCACCGATGACATCAGGACCCTGCTAGACAACGGAGAAACAGCAGCCCTCATCCTCCTGGACCTATCAGCCGCCTTCGACACGGTCTGCCACCACTCACTACGAACACGCCTTCACGACGCCGGGATCCAAGAGAAGGCCCTGGACTGGACCACATCCTTCCTTTCCGGCAGAACACAAAGCGTCCGCCTCGCCCCTTCCGATCCAAGGCCACCAAGATCATCTGCGGCGTACCCCAAGGCTCCTCCCTCAGCCCAACGCTGTTCAACATCTACATGGCACCCCTCGCCCACGTCGCCCGACAGCACAACCTCAACATCATCTCCTACGCCCGACGACACCCAGCTGATCCTCTCCCTCACCAAAGACCCTCACACCGCCAAAGCCCACCTCCACGAAGGAATGAAGGCCGTCGCCGAATGGATGAGGACCAGCCGCCTGAAGCTGAACTCGGACAAGACGGAGGTCCTCATCCTTGGTTCCAACCCTTCAGCCTGGGACGACTCCTGGTGGCCAACATCACTGGGAACAGCCCCGCCACCCACCGACCACGTACGCAACCTAGGGGTCATCCTCGACCCCACCCTCTCCATGACTAAGCAGGTCAACGCCGTTTCCTCATCCTGCTTCAACATCCTCCGAATGCTCCGCAGGGATCTTCAAGTGGATCCCCACCGAAACAAGAAAAACAGTCACCCAGGCCCTCGTCACCAGCAGGCTGGACTACGGAAACGCCCTCTACGCAGGAACGACGGCTAAGCTCCTGAGACGGCTGCAACGCATCCAGAACGCCTGCACGTCTTATCCTCGACATCCCCCGACGCAGCCACATCACACCCCACCTGAGAGACCTGCACTGGCTCCCTGTCAACAAGAGGATAACCTTCAAGCTCCTCACCCACGCACACAAAGCACTCCACAACTCCGGACCAGCCTACCTCAACAGACGACTCAGCTTCTACACCCCCACCCGCCAGCTCCGCTCGACCAGCCTCGCCCTCGCCACAGTCCCCCGCATCCGGAAAACGACCGCCGGCGGCAGATCCTTCTCCCACCTCGCCGCCAAGACCTGGAACACCCTCCCCACCAACTTCCGACAGACCCAAGACCTACTGGCCTTCAGAAGACTCCTCAAGACCTGGCTCTTCGATCAGTAGCAGCACCACCCCCCTCTTCCCCCAGCGCCTTGAGACCCTCGCGGGTATGTAGTGCGCTTTATAAGTGACATGATTGATTGATTGATTGTGCACCTCAGCCCACCAGATAAGTGTATGGACATGTCAAAGGAGGTAAGGTGGCCTACCACACTAAAATGCTATGCAGCTAAATAGTGCACAGAAGAATACCTAGTTGATGATCTGACAGGGCAGGGCACTATAGTTATCAAATACTTGAGGCATTTACTTGGTGCGAAGCCCTCCAATGCTTCTTTTCAAGTTCACTTCTCTGCTGTAGTCCCATATACCCATTCACTTTTATTAACAGTATTTTTGCCACTCCAATTAATTGATTTTTATGTAATTGGCTTATTATTGAATAACATAACTGTAATTGTGTTGATAATTTTTCCAGATATGTTAGCGTTGTGTGTTTTGATATCTTTTGTGGACTGGTCGCCTTAATACATTTATTTACCAGCATAGAACAAGGAGATTGCCAGTGTCCATACTGAGCATAGGAATTAGTTTTAACAGCAATTTTCAATTAGTCAGGATTTTGACTGCACCATCTTAGTATGCGGGTGTTTTCGATATTCTGATTACTAATATTATGTTGTCCTATGTGCAAAAACATTGGCAATCAGAACGGATTTCCATATTTGAGCAACCTTACAGTACATTAAAAGTAAATTACTGTTCAGTTCACTTGAGTGATGTTGTAAAGCCTGCAGCTGTACTTCATTTCCCAATTTCTATGCTTTACCTTCTAGAATGCGTTCCCCGTTTCAGGCCACTTGTACACTACGCACCTGCATTCACTTGAAGCACTACTTACTGTAATTGATAGCATAGAAACACATTGCCAATCCAAGGTTTTGAACAGCATAGAACAGCAGGAGGAGACACCAATACCCAGCGTGGACGTTTGTGACCTAAGCAGTGAATCTAGCAATAGTAAGTACTTGCTTTGAATTGCCTCTTTTTTTCTTTGCAAGCTCTACAAGTTTATATATTGTTATCTATTTAAAATTGTTAACATATTTGTTGGCCATTGAATCGTTTAAGCTCCTTTTACCTTTTGTAGTAATGCAGTTTTTTAATAAATATGTTTGTAGCATGTGTGGCTGTATATATTCCTGCTCTGCATACTTATGTCATCTAGTGTTGGGTTCGAACTGTTGCAACTTGCTTTTCTTTGAAGAACTATTTCAAATTAGGGGTGGGTGGAACTTGAGGAGTTTCCCTCTGCGGAATTCTGCAGAGTGACAGGAACACTCAGTGAGATTGAGCGGAATTCCGCCAACGGGAGAAAATATGCAGTGCTCGCTGCAATGTGTAGTACCAGTAGTGCGAGCAACACTTATAATCAACGCAAACTGCACCATGCCTTCTGCAAGAGAGGCATGGCCATTCAAGTTGATTTTGCTGCTGCTCGAGTAGAAAATCTACTCGAGCCACAACAAATCTACTTGAATGTCAGCCCTCTGACCGCCAACGCCAGTGACTGACCACGTTAGAAAATCACGATAGAGGATGCCATGTCTTGCTCCCCAGCTTGCATATTTCGGAGGCTTGTGGGAGAAAAATTCCGCCACGAGCAATTGGCGGAATTTGTCCAGAACTCCACATTGAAGAGTAACGCAGAGTGGCCAAAATTCCCCCAGTTCTGTGGGCAGAACGGAATATTTTGCCTACCCCTATTTCAAATACGAGGTGTATGTGACTCTTCTCTGGTAGTGAATGCACATGTACACCGACTCCATTATTCGATTGTCTTTCTTCCATCCGTTGGTAGTTCTGTGACCCGTTTGTAGGAAGCTGGCTCTGTGTATAATATACCAAAGTAAAGTATAGTGTGCACAGAGTCCAGTGGATCCCCAGAGGCTTAAGTAGATAATACTAATGCTCTCTTTTGTGATAGTGTGGCGAGCAGTTAGGCTTATCAGAGGGCAGTGCTAAGCATTTGTTGTACACATACAGGCAAGAAAGGATTACACACACTCAATGACTAAATCCGAGACAGATGGTTTGTAAAAATATTACTTTAATTTTATAACTAGAACCAAAGAAACTTAGTTGCAGGTAAGTACAGTTTTCAAATTGACAATACTTTTCGATGCAGAAAATGATAATTAATGCAAGATTTCAGTTCACCAAGGTAGGTACAGTTTCAGAAATAGCAATACTTTGCAATGCAGAAAAATGTGCACTTATTGTAATTTTAGCAATGTTATCCTATGGAGGAAAACAAGAATGCAGTTTCACAGGTAAGTAATTAACTTACAAACCCAGTCTTCAGGGTTTTAGGTCAGCACAGTGCAAGGTTCAAGTGAGCACCAAGACTGCACCACCAACTGCCCTGGGGCGTCCGGGTGCAGAGGTTAAATTCGGAATCAGTTGCCCAATGCTAACCAATAGAGACTGGGGGCACTTGAAGTCATGCAAATTACAGGTAAGTAAAACGGAGTTGGAGGTCAATCTCCAGGGGTTGAGACAAGCACTGGGAGTGCCATGAGGCAGCACCAAACAGCAGCACTGAGTCGGCCGGGTGCAGAGTGCCAACACAGTGTCGGGTGCCCAGTACAAATCAATGGGGGGGGGTGCGTTTCAAACAAAGGCTGCAGGCTCAGACCAGGAAGCGGGATGAAGGAAACTGTTGGCTGTGGAGGTAAGTACGGATGTTGAGGGACACCGGGGCACCGTCTGTTGAGCTTCCCAGAGCCTGGCTGCTGCCTGTGCAGTGATATCCTTTGACGTCAGGAAAGCCTTACTGGAGCCGGTCGCGTTTAGGGAGGGGGGGGTCCTTTGTGTTGAGGCTGCAGGCGTCGTCATGGAGTCCATGAGCAGTCAGCCAATGGTGGACTTGGGCTTTTGATCGCCGGGCAACCTTGCTGGTACCGGTAGGCCACTTGGACTCGGGCCTGAGGCGTCTGGTGCAGTGTGGAATCCGGAAGCGGGGTTTCGCAGTTCCGTAGGTCACTGAGGCCTTTCTTGGAGTTTCTTGTTGAACAGGGCCACTTTTCTCAGGAGTTCTGGTCTTTTTTTTGAGGCAGCAGTCTTTCCAAAGGTTTTTGGAGGCTTCTGGGCTTGAGGATGAGTTGTCGGTTTTTGCAGGATTTTCGAGGGCTGAAGACAGGCTGGTAGGGCTGGGGCCAAGTCAGTGTGTGTTTTCAGTCTTCATCTGCTGGATGGCCCTGGGGTGTCCTATTTCTCCCTAGGTTGTCAGGAACTGAGGATTAAGGTTCAGTGGTGCCCTAAAAACTCAATTTAGGGGCGTTATAGGGACTAGAAGGTAGTAGCCAATAGGCTGATTAACGTTAGGGTGACTACACACTTTGTATGTCCATTATCCTTGGGGAGGGGGCATATCCCTAACCCAATTGGCTGGAATCATCCAAAACAATATTGAGGATTCTCAAAGGAGGGTGTCACTTTAGCTCAGGACACCTTATTGGTGGCCCTGGCTGAGAGGGGACACATCTCTCCTCATTACTAATTTTCCCGCTGACCTTGCCGCCAAAAGTGGGGCTTGGTCAGGGGGCGTACATCACCACTAGTTGGAGAGGCCCTGGTCAGCATAACAAAGTAAGGAAAGCCTTTGAAGTTCACCACCCTTCAATGCTGTTCCTGCTTGGGGATAGGTGTGAAGCACCTCCACCCAGAGCAGGCTTTGTTTCTGACCCACGAGAGCACAAGGCTCCAATCTCAGGGGGTGAGAAACATGTCTACAGGTGGCAGGATGGTGCAGACCAGTCAGGCGCACACTAGTTATTTGGTAGTTTTTAAGGGGGCACCTCTAAGGTGCTCTCTCTGTCCATTTATTAATGAATCCCACAGTGGCATCAGTGAGGGCTCATTAATCTGAGTTGTTTGGTACCAAACATCTTGGGATTTGCTGAAGCCATCATGATGCTGTGGAACTGGTATTGACGAGCACCCAGCCCATGTACTCAGTATGGCTTAACTTTGCACTTATAATGTCTAAGAATGGACTTAGACACAATAGGGGCATATCTGGTCATACAGTTATGCCCTCACAAGAGGTATAGTGCACCCTGCTGTAGGACGCAAAGGCCTGCTGTAAGTGTGACTTACCTATGCATCTTGCAGGGCTGGTAGACCTGGCACACAGGGATGTGTGCCCAAGTCAATGCTTCACTTTTATCTGCACCAAAACATGCAGGCTGTGGTGGCAGTATACATGTGTTTGATGGGGGGGGTCTCTTAGGGTGGCATAATACATGCTGCAGCCCATAGAGACCCCCTCTGGTATCAGTGCCCTTGGTACCACTGGTGCCTTTTACAAGGGACTTGTATGGGGCCAGAAGTGTGCCAGTTGTAGAAACAAAGGTACCGTTTTGGGAAAGAACACAGGCACTGGTAACCTGATTAGCGGGAACCCAGTGCACAGTCAGTCAAAGATGCATCAGTCAGGCAAAAAGTGGGGGGTAACCATGCCAAAAGGGGTACTTTCCCACACCATTACTTTCATTCCCATTGCCGAAAAGATCAATTTCTTCTTCTCCATCGAACCTTTCTGTAGGAAAGTAGGATCTGCTTCTATGGTGACCCCCACTTTTTGCTGGTTTTGTGCTGTTTTCTGACTAGTCTGACTGGGATCCTGCTCTCCAGGACCCCAGTCACTGTGCTTTCTCTCTAAATTTAACTGTGGTAAGTACTTGGTACCTTCCTAATTGGCTACTGGTGTACCCTTCTAAATCCCTAGTATATGGTACTAAGGTACTCAGGGCATAGGTACATCAGGGGTCTCCCATGGGCTGCAGCATGTATTGTGCCTCCCACGAGAGACCACTCAAACTGTGACTACTGGACTACCATTGCAGCCTGTGTGAGTTGGTGCCACACCACTCACAACATATATAAGTTTCCTTATATGTGAGGTTACTGCACTTAAAACCTATAAGTCTCCTTATGGCAGGGCTTTCAATCCTGATGGCAGAGTGCTAGGTTATAAGTGTGAGTGTTCCCTGCATGAGCAGGACACCCCCTACAAACCCCAGAGTCGATTCTCCAGACTTTGTAAGTGCGGTCAGCCATTTAATACATGTAGTTTACATCAAGTCAATTACGAGATGTCTAACTATATTGGCTGCACCGAAACCGGTCTTGTTTGGTATCAAACATGTTGGAATACTACCCCAACACCGACTCCAGTGTTGGATGTGGGATCCTATGTACTGCCCCCTGTATTCCCGTTACCAGCGTTTCAGCGTCTAACAGCAAGCTTGTGCTGCCTTCGACCACAGACACGATTCTGCCCTCCTGCTGCTGAGCCAGGCTTGAGCAGGGGAAGGTAGGACAATAGGTTTCCTGTCACAGGGAGGTCTGACCACCTCCCTGACAGGACTTAGTGTATTGAGCTGGGGGCCCTTGCCAGCGCCACCAGACTGCTTTGAAGGGCACATTTGCTGTTCTCCTTGCATATTCCAGTTGGAACCAGTTGAGGGTGCCTTTGGCTTCCGCTCTGGAGCAAAACTGGACAAAGGACATGGGAGTATCCTCCCCTCTGTCGAGCTCCTCCTCTGGGAGGGATCCCTGAATCGTCCCAACCCTTTCCTTAGATTGCTTAAGGGCTTACTGGTGGGTGGCTCGTCAGATTAGTTGTGGGAAAGATTCAGTTCTGAAACCACTTCAACTTCAATCGTCTGGGCACATTGGACTTCGCCTGGAACGGAGACTGCATTACGGAAGGGTGCTGCTGCTCCTGGTCTCGCTGTTCTGAAAATTTTCTTTGTCGTTTGTGTCCGTTCTTCATCCAGGATCTTCAACAGACCTGAGGGCATCAACGACACACGAGGTAATCTCCCTTGGAGTGAAGTAGTCACTCCTCTGCATGCACCGCCACAAAGCTGACCGGTCTGCTGCTCCTGACGTCCCAGCGACACGGGTGGTGGTTCTGCAACTCCCTCAAGGCCTGACCTGTCCTCTCTGCAATTTTGAGGCCAGTATTCCTTGTCGGAACTTCTGGGACCGAACCCCTGTGAACCGCGTCGACTTGCCGTTGCCAAGGCTTGTTGGCTCTGCACTCCAGAGATCTTTGGGCTACAAGAAGTTCCAGCCCCCAGCATCTCTTCCTACCAAGGTCTTCGTCCTCACCGCATCCTCTGCACTGTAGGCCTGCAACTTTGGTGAGCTACTCGAGGTCCTCTTGCGACTTCTGTGCCTCCGGCATGCGAGTCATCTTGAGGGTCGTCTTTGGCTTCAGTGTGCTCCCCTGCTTGCATGAGACCTGCTCTGACTCTCCTGCACTTGGTGAGTCCTTTGGACCTTGCTAGTCCCAGCGTTACGCCTTTTTAGTTTACCACGTCTGTTGCTGCTGCCAAGGCTTGTTGGTGCTCCCTCCGGACAGCGACCCCCTGGTTCTCGACATCTGACATAGGACAGCTCGTGAACAGCTCTAGGTCTTCTACAACGTCTCCTGGTCCTCACAGCTGCAGTGACCAGTTTACTATCAACTCTCCTGCATCTTAGTCATCGGTGGTCATTGGTCTTCCGTGCCTCCTGGTCACTCTTGAGTGGCATAGACTCTGTCCACTCTTCTTGCTGGTACTTCTCCTCAAGAATCCATCCTTGGATTCCACTGGACTCTTTCACCTACTTCGCCAGCAGCATCTTTTCTGACATCCACCATTGTGGTCTACGTGGTTTCCGACGTCACTTCGCACCTGTGCACCCGGCTTCCATGGTGTAGGTATCCTGGTTTTTGGGATATCCATGGGTGGGGTGACTCTTCAACCGTCTCTCTTCCACTGGATTTGTTCACGGTCCACTGGAAAGGGTCCTTCTTGAAAACTGCAACCGCGACTTTCCCATTGACTTGCATTGAGTACGCTGCTGTGTTTCCGCTCTACACACAGCCTCCGTGGGGTTCCTGGGTACTTAACTTGGGTGGTTCCTTGTGTTCCCAGCTCTTCTGAGTCTTCTGGTCCAATTCCTGACTTTGGTCGCAGTTCGCATTCCATTTTTTTAGTATATGGTTTGGTCTCCACCTGGAGACCACTGTGCATTCGTGCTTACTTATCTGATAGAGACTTCTAGCTGCAGATTCCTTACCTTTAAATTTCCCAGGCGTCAGGCTGGATCTGTAAACTTTTGCTGCGCAATAACCCCTTGCGTGCACTGTCGGGTGGCTCCAATTTGCTCCGCGTGACGTCTTTGGCGTCGGTTATGACGTTGCGGTATCTATATCGGCTCCACCAAGGCACGCTGACGTCAGTTCTTTCTTTCCGCGCTAGTTAAGCGCCGATCCGTTAAGAGCTCTGTCGCTTTTTGACAGGCCTTTTTCGCCTTTTGCTCGATTTTAGAATTTTTTCAAACAACTTCGTGTGCAAGAGTGTCTTTGAGAAAGACAGGGTTCAAGCCGCATGATGATTGTTACCGACCCCCACTTCGTCTGTCTATGGTGTCTTGAGCGCGACCATAAGTCGTGCTAAGATTGTCAGGCAATGGGAGCGGGCTGTGAAGCTCCTTGTGGCCTAGCAGTCGACACCGTCCAGTGAGACTCTGAAGGACGTGGCTGTTAGGGCAACGTGGGTTATACTTACAACCACCTGCTATGCCTTCCCAAATGAAGAGTCGGTCAGACAGTGGAGAAAATACAACAAGCGTTTATTATCATAAATCTCTATAGAGGAGCCCCGTCAGAACCTCACCCAAAGGAGTGCGTCGAGAGGACTGACGAACCAACACTTGCTAATAGATAATAAACCTTTCTGGAGACTTCGGCCACGCCCAGAATGGAAAACTACCGGCCAGAGCCGGACACGAACAAAGGAGGCACAGAGAGATGAGCTCGCACCTGCCAGTGGGTCGCGTTATCAGCGGCTCAAGGCCGCTGTGCCGAATCCCAGCGTCTTCCCAATGTGAGAACATCGTGAAGTGTATCCAATGGAATGTAAAACAACCTTAGTCTCATTAGCAAGGGCAGCTGCAACCTTAGGCACGTACAGAAAATATAACAAAATGCAATGTTCTGCTAAAGCAAGCAGTTTCATTTCTGGGCCTAACATGAGCGCAAATACAGACAGGCAATGATTACGAAATCCAATATGGCGGCACAATAGTCAAGCAGGCCTTTATACTGCAGGCACAATTTAGTAGGCCACAAACACGAACATCAGTACATTTTATGTAGCCACACATTGCTAACATAACACAACATGATAAGTGCGACTAAGGGAAAGGGATTTCAAATCTATCAGACCCTCCTTTTAGCATGTGTGGCTAACATAAGCGAAGCCTTTATTGGCTATCCGGCAGGGTCTTTGTCGTTCTAAGGGGTAGATGAAATATCTTTATTAATCGGCTATTAATCAAAGCATAAATAGAGCAAATGTAAGCTTCAGAGAAATTATACTCAACAGTCAAATATGCCCTCATCAATCAACATGAGTGACTGTATTTCTTGCATCATCATTTGAGAATATTTTTTGTCATTCTGAGGCAATGGAACACTAGGAGTGAGTTTACTTATGCAATATGTACAGCACACAGGAAGGCAATGGATGCAAAGGCAACAGGAGAAAATGACACCTGCAATACCTATCAGAACTAGGAGGATCTTCCAACCCCATGATACTAATAGGCCCCAGAGCCATCCTGTCAACGACCAGGAGCCATTGTTCTCATGTATTTCTGATGCAATTTTGTGTAACTTCTGAATTGCTAAATTAACAGTCGGGGCAGTGTCTGGTATGAAAACACAGCAGCTGCTCCCGATGACGCGGCATGCTCCACCCCTATCAGCTAAGATAACATCTAAAACCATCCGATTTTGAAGCGAGACAAGTCTCGTAGCCTGAAGCTCGACTGTAATATTTGTTAGTATATCTGCAGTGGTATTGATGACTCCCTCTACTACCCTGGCAAGGCGACGTATATTGCGACTATTGAACATAGAGCCCCAGAATGGAGTTAATCCTTTCATGATATCAGTGAATTCCTGCAAGGATGTGTCCGTTTGATCAATATCATCTGCATTGATAACCCTCTTGACCCGGGAAAAGGAAACCTGTCTACACTGCAGTCGATGCGTCTTGTGATAGTCAGAAGGGGCCACATATACTAAGGGAAGGAGGTAAGAGAGATAACATCGCCCAGACCACCCTTCAGGTAACCACACATAACCATTATTTCCACAAACAAAATAGACATTGGAAGGTGGGATCAGTGGAGGACTCCTAGGCATTCTCAGTATGGAAGTGGTGTTACAACTGCTATTTCCCACCTCAATATTCCCCGTACCCTGGACACAGAAAGAGGACTTAACATTCACAACAGCCAGAGGCATGGGCTTGTCCCCGGTGACATTGTGGGCTTGGAAAGCTTGGTAGTATTCGGATATGTTGAGCTGGCGGAATCTGTCCCTATCTACATCTGTTTTGTTTATCCTCATTCTCCTACCTATCGCTCTGTAACAGGAAGTTGCAAAAATACGATCAAAACGCTCATTGCCTGGGGAAACACCATATGGGGTTCTATGCTGAGGACACACCTGCATTGTCATTGATGACCGGGATCTAGTACCTTTGTAATCCAGGTTATCTGGTTGGGAGAAGGATCGGACCAGACTAATCAGGGTGAACCAACCTTCGCAACTGCTGCCATAAGGCAAAGGCACAGGCAATAATTTTTCACTTTTATGCGTAGACGAAGGCAATAACCAACACACCCAGCAGTTTGTTGTATTATAAACAGCATGTGTCTGATGCAATGTCTGAATAAAAACATTATCTTGGTAGGCCTTCCGGTGCTCTTCTTTATGAGGGGCTGGAGTACAAATGATATGTTCAGGAGGTGTCGGAGGAGTACTTATCAAAGTGTGCACAGGATATCTTTCTTCCAGAAAAAACAGTATTCCAAATACGAAGATCAAAGCAAGCACGATTATTGTCATAAAAACAATCTTTGCTTTGGGGGACCAGGAGGACCAAACGGGGCCATGGGGATTAGGGCGACGAGCCGCAAAGGGCTGCTCCTCCTCAGGAATGGGACGACCAAAGGGGTACAATGCTAACAAGAAAGTACTTAGGGAATCGGAGCCGCTGTACAACCAGCCAGAGGGGAGTCTTCTACCTGTGTCCGTCTGAGCCTCACAGGCAGGCTCCTATCGTTCATCAAGTGTTGACTCTCCCACGGTGGAGTTGCACAACTTGTAACCCAGAAAAACAATCGCGGCCCAGGCTAAGGAAAAAGTCTTTCTTTCAGGATAGGGCGATCACCCTCCGGGGCAAATACCCTCAACGATCCTGTCCAGTGTCTCAGGCAGTGCACCAGTATTCTTCACTCTAATCTAACAGGCACCAGGGACACAGCACCTGTACCCTGAACTCAAGTCCTTCCCTAGCTCCTGTATTGCCCTGCTGGTGCACTGTCTTCTCTTCGGGCCGCAGATTGTACCTAGTATGCCCAGGCACCTCCTGATCAGCAAACAGAGGTGCGGGCTCGCATTCAGTTGGGGACCAGGACTCAGGGGCTTGATGCACAGAAACTGGAGTATCTGAAGCAACCCTTGTTTCAGAGGGGGTCTCCTCACGCAAAGCCTCCTCGCCGTCCTTGTCGGTCTGTGCCTCTCTCAGCTGGGCATCAGAAAAGGGAACAAAACGAGGAACTGCTCTCCTTCCTGGTCCGCGATCCCGTCCTTCACCCAGGAATCATACGGCAGTGGTAGGGGTACACATTTCACGTGACTTACATGGACCCAGTGCTTCCGGCCTTCTACCTTCACTGCGGTCCTAGTCGCCAGTAACACCTGTGCTGGTTCCCGCCACCTCGGCTCTAGGCTGGATTTGCGCTGAAAATTCCGCACGAGGACATAGTCCCCAGGCTGGATCTGATGTCCGGGCCCCTCTGGCAACGGCTGTAGAGCAGCAGATATCTGTTGGTGAACGGAACGGAGATCTTTAGACAAGGCATACAAATAATCAATCAAGAGAGGATATTCGATTTCGGAAAAGTGTCTCGGGACGCCCCACACATTAGCGGGACGCCCGAAAATCACCTCATAGGGTGACAAACCAGTCCTCGAGTGTGCTGTCACCCTTGTGGACAATAGAGCTAAGGGCAATGCATCTGGCCATTTCAATCCTGTGCTTTCATGTATCTTTGCTAGTTTCAACTTGAGGGTACCATTGTACTTTTCAACAAGACCTGCGGATTGGGGGTGATGTGCAGCATGGAATTTTTGAGTTATCTGCAAGCCTTTACATACGAATTCGATAACTTTAGCATTAAAATGACTCCCATTGTCACTCCAGATCACGCGTGGCAATCCGTAGCGTGGGAAGTACTCTTTTAAGAGTACTTTTGCTGTTGCTATGGCCGTATTTTCTTTAGTTGGGTAGGCCTCAACTCACTTACTGAACGTGCAAATCACCACCAGCACGTACTTCAGATTATTTACACGTTCCATTTCGATGTAATCCATCTGAATGACCTCGAAAGGGAAGGAAGGTGGGGCAAAATTACCAGCTGGTACAGGGGTGCCTTTTCCTGGATTATGCTTAAGCAAACCATACAGTGTTTCACTAAGTGCGTTGCAACCTTAGAAATATTCTCATTCTGCCATATCGGATTCAACAATTTGCAGATGCCCTTTGCGCTTATGTGTGCTGGACCATGGGCCATGGTGACTACAGGAAGAACATACGCATTGGGCAGTAGCCATCTGCGCTTGTCCGACAAATCTGTCCAACACCCGTCATCGTCTAAGCATCCTGTCCTCTCCTCCCACATTGCCAGTTCATCTGTAGTCGCCTCCTTCTGTATTTCCCTCACACTTTCCACAGTGTCCTCAAGCATCCCATTGTCTGGAACCCACCTAGCAGGACCAGCTAAAAACATTTTATTCAGCTTTAATCTGGCCGTTTCCTTGGCTGTCTGATCTGCGAACGCATTACCCCTCCCAACATCGTCCACCACAGCTTTGTGTGCACTGCATTTTACTACAGCCAGTTTGTCAGGTAGTGTCAATGCCAATAACAGTCTAAGTATTAATAGGCCATGCTGAATTCTCTGCCCGTGAGATGTGAGGAGCCCTCTTTCCGCCCAGAGGCATCCAAAATTGTGTGCTACGCCAAAGGCGTACTGGCTGTCCGTATAGATATTCACAGTCAGTCCCTCACTCAATTCACAAGCCTGTAGAAGGGCAACCAACTCTGCCGCCTGCGCTGACTGATAAGGGACATGGGATGTCTCAACTACCGTGTGCAATGAGGTGATCGCATATGCTGCAGTAGTAGTGCCATCCGGCAATTTGAAACAAGAGCCATCAACATATAGTTCCCCTTGGGGGTCAGATAAGGGAACAACAGTCAGGTCTACCCGTCCATTCGTTTCTTCCTCAGTCCGAAATAAACAGTCATGGACATCATTGTCCTTTTCGTCCGAGGGGAGGGGTAGTAACGTGGCTGGGTTCAAAGTAGCGCATCTTTTTATAGTGACATGTGGAGCGAATAAAGTTAGTTCATATCCAGTAAGACGTGCACTGGTGAGGTGCTGTGTCTTTGTCTTGTTCAACAGTGTGTCAACAGCATGAGGTACCATCACTGTAAGGTCCGTATCAAGAACGAGCCCTGCCGATTGTCTGATAGATACCGCAGCCGCCGCTGCGGCTCTCAGACAGCTCGGGAGCGCTCTGGCGACGTTGTCAAGAATGGCAGAAAAATAAGCGCAGGGTCTCTGCTTACCACCGAAACCCTGTGTTAGTACCGAGAGCGCGCAACCTTCCGCCTCATGTACGTAAAGCACAAAAGGCTTCTGGTAATCAGGAGTGCCAAGCACAGGTGCAGAGCAAAGCGCTGTCTTCAATTGATCAAAAGCTTCTTGGCATGCAGGTGTCCAGGGCAAAGGTTCATGCACATCTTTAGTGGTCAGGTACAGAAGGGGTTTCGTTAGTAGGGAAAAATTGGGGATCCACTGACGACAATATGAAGTTATACCCAGAAACGCGCGTACCTCGCGTTGGGTTTTAGGAATAGGCATGTTAGTTATGGCCGCTATGCGTTCTGGCGTTAGTCTGCGACCCTCCTTCGACAGTAGGTGACCTAAATAGGTGATCTCCTGTCGACAATACTGAAATTTAGAAAGGAACACCTTGTGCCCATTGTGTGCCAGGTGCAACAATAATTTAACCGTAGCTTCCTTACAACCCCCTTCAGTATCCGAAGCCACCAACAAGTCGTCCACATACTGCAACAATACATTACCAGGAGAGAGTTCCAGGTAGTCCAATTGTGCCTTTAAAGCCTGACTGTAAATACTGGGGCTTTCGGTATACCCTTGTGGAGCACGACAGAATCTAAAACTTCGGCCGGCTAATGTGAACCCGAAAAAATGGCGCCTGTCTGGATAGATCGGTATGCTAAAGAAGGTGTTCTTCAAATCAATAACGGAGAAGAATTTTGCAGTTGGCGGGATCATGGTCAGTATGGTGGTAATGTCAGATACTACTGGATATTGGGGAACCACCACTTTATTGACCTCTCAGGTCGATTACAAAACGGTAAACATCTGGATTGGTGTCAGAAGAGTCAGTAGGGGCCTTTTTAAGAATGGGAAGAATAGGGCTGTTACACACATTCGATACTGTCTCCTCCACTACCCCTCACTGTATCAAATCCTGTATAATCTGTAATAAGGCCTTTTCTCCTGCCTGGGAAATTTTGTATTGGGGAATCCGAGGCAACCTGGCATCGTTTTTAACCTTAATAGAAACAGGCGGGATCTCTAGTAACCCAACATCTGTGTCACCTGTAGCCCATAAAGCGCGCGGTACCTCATGGAACTTGGGGGGGGGAAGAAGAGGATCGTCTTTTGCAAAGCATTGTTTGGTATAGGCGACTTGCGGACCTACAGTCATGTTATCACCATCCGGGGAACAATATATCGTCGCATGTAATCTTTTTAACAAGTCCAGTCCCATTACATTTTCCTCACAATGTGACGTCAACAGGAACGGTGAATCAACTGTAAATGGACCAAGTGTCAGAGAAAGGGGCTTGGAAATGGGGCTATCAACCGGTACACCTGGAAAACCCACCGAAATGTTGTTCGGCCAGACAGAGCTGCCCCCGGGACCAGGGAACGGGAAACAGAGCTATTCATAGCCCCTGTATCAACTAAAAATTTCTCGGTGGAACCTTGCAGATCCGCAGTAACATACGGTCCACGCTGATCTACAGACACCGGAACTGGTCCCTTGCTCTGTCCCTGGCTGTCCTAGCTGTGTGAAAGTCCCGTCACTTCATCCATGTCATAGTCGTCATGATAATACTGTCGTCCCCCCGACCCATCAAAGTAGTTGCCACTCTGTCCATTTCCTGTGGTATTCTCCCTTTGCATGTCGCCTCGTCCCCCTCCTCCTCGGCCCCTCCCACCGAAACCTCTGCCTCTCAAGGTCTCACCTCTCAGCTGCAGTTCCGGACACTCGCTCCACCAGTGTCCCTCCTTTCTACAGTGCGCGCACTGATTTGGTCCCAAAGGCGCACTCAAGGCACCACCCCTACCAGACCTGGGGCCTCCTGGACCTAAACCTGAACAACGTCATCCACCTCCTCCTCTGGCAACCTGCTGTAACAATACCCTCGTCTTTAAATCCTTTGCTTTCTACTCTACTTTTTCCTTGTCCTCATTCTCTCTGTGTTCGTAGTACTGAGCCGTACTCAATATCACTGACGGGGAGGACGTCGTCCAAGTACTCTCTGCAGCTTGCAATCGAGTACCGATCTCAGGAAGTAGATTACTGACAAACCTATTCACAAATAAGCGAATCCCCCCTTCCAGTGCCAGATCCTGGCCACTAAAATCTAAAAACACTCCTTCAAACCTGGTAAAGAAATCCGACACACTCTCGTCCTTCTTCTGACGGCATGCAGTCAACTTATCCCAATCCACTTTCTTCGGCGGGATAAGGGAGTGCATGTAAGTGATAATACGCCCCGGCAGAACCAACAATTCTGCTTTCGGTTTCTCACCGGGCTTTCGCTCCTTATCCCACGCTCTAATCTCCTCCCATGTACCACCTAACTCTAGCACATGGTCCTGAGTGTGAACCTGTCTCCATGTATCCACCGGTACTAATAAACCAAAGAATAGTTCTATGTCAGCTAATGTCATTACAGTGGAATTGGCCGCTTCTGTCAGTTCCTTATAATATGCTGTAGGATTTTTCCTCGGGTCTGGTAAGTGGCTTTTCAGGGAAAGAACCTCACTCCTCTTCCAAGGAGTGTAGATCCATTGCTCTTGGAACCGGGCATCAACACGCGGCCTAATTACAGTGTTCGTAGAGTCACGCAATTCTGGTATTTCAGGGTGATAGAGGGGGTGAACCTCTCTCATAGGGTTCTGGGTCCCTAATAGTTGGACCTTCTGACGTAATCGACCTCTATATCCCACCAAGGTGGTTACATTACTAAAAACTTCGTTCGGGCCATGTCCGTCATGTACACTCTCTCGTATATCATAAATAATCTGTGGTGCCACTCCCCCAAAACACTGTTCCCACAATTGAATCAAAGTAGTCGACATGTGCTTAAGGGCATGCTGCTGTATAAAAGGTTCATAATCTTTCATCACACTCCAAATATCCTCCACACTATAGATCGGGTGTCGAGCCCACTGAGCTGCCTGATTCGCTACAATCTGATTCTCCTCTGTTCCCACCGCTGAACGCATTAGTTTTCTTTTCACATGATCCGGCACCGCTGACCAGCCGGCGTCGGAGGGTCCACGTGCAGGGGTCTCGGTATGCATCAATGACTGGGGTGTGGCGCTTGCGGAGGACGAAGCTGACGCAGAGACAGGCACTGTCGCATAAGCGTCTAAAACTGGGGGTGTAAAGGGAGGGGAAACGATCATGACAGGCGCGAGGGAAGGGTCAGTAGGGAGAAGAGATGGTGCAGGAAGAGGGGCGGCACCAGTCCCTTGCTGAGGACGAGAAGTTGATGTGGTAGTGTCATGGGCGCCGGAGGGGAGAGCCCCCGTGGCTGGGGCAGAGGAAGTGGGAACTGCAGAATATATACGCTGCTGGGCATATGGCGGCGGTGGGCGAGAGTCTAGAAGTTCCTCATTTAGTTCATCCCCCTCCTCCCTAGCAACATAGCTTTTATCGACCTGTAATCAAAACGTCCTGTCTTCACATTCTATACCTTTCTCTGTCTTTTCCCTGTCATAGGCTACTGCCTTCTGTGTAATGGTCTGCGTCTCTTTTCTCCTAGCCACCTTCTCTGCCCTCAAACGTCGTTGCTTCGCTTCCTTCTGCCACACTCTCAGAGAATCAAACATAGACTGTCGACTTCGCCTAGCAAACATTTTGTCTTGCAAATAATTAATTTTCTGTTCATCAAATGAGCCAGTAAGTGGCCATTGCAACTCAGCATTGTCTTTAGTATATTTATTCCATAACGTGTTAAACATAATAGCACCAATACCATGTTTGACATAAATATCAAAACTCGGGGTACCCTCCGGAGGTGTGGGCTGGCTATCTTCCAACCGCGCATCAGCAGAGCAACAACGACATCCAAAACATCCAAACTTACTAAAACAAGGCATTTTGCATAGGATGCATGCACCGTCTTCTAGCAATCAAGCAATACATACAATTATAACACAAAAAAAGGAGAGAAAAGAAGGAAGAGAAAAATAAAGCCGCAAGGATCATCCACAAATCGAAACTAACTATCCGAAGATTCAGTCACTCCTCCCGCATACATTCATATCATTCATCATCATCGACATTGATCTCCTTAAACCACACCACTCTCAACGTCAGCCACACGACTCAGTAACCCAAATATCGCACCATACTCAAGAAAACAATTCCTAAAATCATACCCGAGTCCATAGACCCGTCAGATACAAGACCAGGATCGATTTTTCAACACCGCCACAGGTGTCGGGCACAGCCCACCGGCTAGTGCCTATACGATACAGAACACGTGTCTTCACCAATACAGGACATAGTCTGTCGGCTCATGTCTACACCAGAGGACTGGCCTCAGCCCCAGACCGATACAAAACCAAAACGAGCAGTCCGTAGACTGCTCCGGAGACCAAAAGACAGGCTTTCGCCACAGACCTTCTTCGGACCATTCCGAAACCTTCCCCGGACCTCATCTGGGACCCTTCTGGCTAGCGTTGCTCCACCTGGCTAACGTAGCTTCAGTTGGCTTGCGTTGCTCCAGACCTTTCCCAGAGCTTTCCGAAGCCTGCCGCGGACCTTTCCGAAGACTGTCCGGCAGTTTGCTCACAAGCGACACCTTCACTGCGAGCACCGTGCGTCTTTTTCCAAAATCTCCAATAAACTCACCAAATAGTCTGGCAGATTACCTGCGAACAGACCCTGGCCTTTTACCAAGTAGCCAATCACCAGTTGGCCCGGCAGGCTGCTCACAAGCGCTCTGTGTTTCTCAAGGGTCCACCGACCCACCAAGTTCCATACAATGGTGCCATTTTCCACAAATCAAATCACTCACCTGGTGCACGCAGGTTCAAGCAAGTTATTCTCCACTGCCGACTCTCCGGACCAAACGGTCGACTCCAAGGTTTCGCCTTTAGGACTCTGGCCAAGGGCCACTAGCCGGGGATCCACCCGATCGGGGAGGCAGAGCAGCTGCAAGAACCAAACTCGGTCTTGGATATGAGGGCCCTCCGATCCACCCGACCGACCAGGCACAACCCCAGCCCCTACGACTCGATTACGAGAGAGGGGGCCCTTTCGCGGAGTCCCTGTTCGGGCGCCATCTGAAGGACGTGGCTGTTAGGGCCACGCGGTTATACTTACAACCACCTGCTATGCCTTCCCAAATGAAGAGTCGGTCAGACAGTGGAGAAAATACAACAAGCATTTATTATCATAAATCTCTATAGAGGAGCCTCGTCAGAACCTCACCCAAAGGAGTGCGTCGAGAGGACTGACGAACCAACACTTGGTAATAGATAATAAACCTTTCTGGAGACTTCGGCCACGCCCAGAATGGAAAACTACCGGCCAGAGCCGGACACGAACAAAGGAGGCACAGAGAGAGGAGCTCGCACCTGCCAGTGGGTCGCGTTAACAGCGGCCCAAGGACGCTGTGCCGAATCCCAGCGTCTTCCCAATGTGAGAACATCGTGAAGTGTATCCAATGGAATGTAAAACAACCATATTCTCATTAGCAAGTGCAGCTGCAACCTTGGGCACGTACAGAAAATATAACAAAATGCAATGTTCTGCTGAAGCAAGCAGTTTCATTTCTGGGCCTAACATGAGCGCAAATACAGACAGGCAATGATTACGAAATCTAATATGGCGGCACATTAGTCAAGCACGCCTTTTTACTGCAGGCACAATTTAGTAGGCCACAAACACGAACATCAGTACATTTTATGTAGCCACATATTGATAACATAACACAACATGACAAGTGCGACTAAGGGAAAGGGATTTCAAATCTATCAACTCCGTGGAGGTCCCAACCCTGATCGAAGGAGCGGCGGTCGCAGCACCGCTCCCAGAGCCCAAAGTCCTCTTCGTCCCACTCGAAGTCTTCAGGACATTCGGGAAAGTGGCACATGAACAAGAAGAAGTCCAAGCAGACTTCATCTTTGCCTCGACTGTCATCCGTCGACGAAAGAAGTAAGGAGGACTGATGCTCTAGGCACGGTTCTACGGACCCGGATCCAGGGTCGACTATGCGCCTCCCTCCCTTTCCGGGAGCCGGACCGACCCCCGCTCAAATTAAAGAATTTTATGAGGCTATGCGCCGGGTATTTGAGGTCCACCCCTCTAGTGAGCCCTAGGGCCCCGTGGGGTTGGAAGGGGCCCCATCGGATTTGATGCCGTCGATTCCAGCAACGGCGAGTCTTCACGGATCCGATTCCGGGTTGAATTTGGTTGTGCCATTGTGACCTCCGGCGTCGGACCCGAAATCGGTGCCCACCGGCAGTGCCAGCACCATCCTTATCCCCGATGAGACCGAGTCGCAACAACGTCACTCAACGCCGATTCCGGAGCCGATTTAACCCAGAGGTTCTGTGTTGTCGCCTGTACACTTTGAGGATGTGTTAAGCTCTGGAGAGGAATGGAAGGGGTCTATGGACCCTTTGGAACAGCAGGATGACTCTGCAGAGCATTTGGACTGGTATGCGATATTTGGGGATGCCAGTGGACTGGACACTTCTCCAGGCTGTCATACTCTCTCCACCATCTGTGCCAACGGAGGAGGGGGTATCTTATGCCACGGTTAAAAGGGTGGCCGAGGTCCTTGGACTAGAGCTGCCTTCAGTGCAGGTCAAGACTAATCTCCTGACCGAAGTGCTTTAACCTCGGGCTTCCACCTCCGAACCCCATTTGCACTTCAATGAGGCACTTACTGATGTTCTTCTAGACATGTGGTCCAAGCCTAGCACAGGGGGTACTGTGAATAGGACAATTAAACGCCGCCATCGCCCAGCTCCGGGCGACCAAGAGTTCCTCAGCAGACACCCCACCCCCGAACGTTTGGTGGTGCAGGCCTCTACATCCCAGGGCGTGGTCCTTTCTGCTTCACCGGATAGGGAATCAAAAAAACTGGATTCATTTGGTAAGATGTTTTCTTCCTCCAACCTGGCATTGCGGTCGGTGAATACTGCATGCTTATTGGGCCGTTTTTCTGTCTCCCTTTGGGAGATGGTTGCACAAGTGCTGCCACAAGTCCCAGAGGAGGCCCGGGCTGTGCTCTTTCAGGCAGTTAAGGACGGGAGAGATGAAGCAAAATTCACTATAGGGTGTCACCTTGATATGACGAATTCGGTGGGCAGATCGATTTCCGATACTTTAGAGGACCTAAGCCAGGACACAGATGATGGTAGCCAATCTGTCTCCAAGGTCTCCAGTTCCCTGCCTTGGAAGATTCCAGGGGTTTAAATACCTCCCCTGAGTGGTAATTATACTCCCCACAGGTCTTCCCACTCCAGAGGTCACATCCTAACTCGCCATAATATGGAAGGCAGCAGAAGCTTTGGAATTTCCTTTGCCATCCGTGGAGGTGAATCTAACCTTCTCAATGAAAACCTCTACCCTGTCTCTCAGGTATGGGAACCCATGTATAGGAGGCTGCTCTGAGTATACTATACCACAAAGAAGTATAGTGTGCACAGAGTCCAGTGAATCCCAAAAGTTATAGCAGAAGATAAAGTAGAGAACACCTTACTCTCAATTTAGTGGTAGCCGGGCTGAGCTGTTAGGCTTATCCAGAGGGTAGTGTGAATGCATTTGGTGTACATGCTCATACAAGTCAAGAACACACTCTCAATGACTAACTCCAGGCCAACGGTTGTAAAAATATTACTTTAGTTACCTTTATTTTAGGAACCAAGGTGAACTCAGTTACAAGTAAGTAGACTTTTCAGTTATGCAATACTTTCAAGTTATTATTGACAGAAGGTTAGTATAGCATCAAACAACACTTTGCATGTGCATGAAATATGTTTCAATGTCAAAAAAGATACTTTGTATTCACAATCAACTCTTAGTGCAATACAGTGAGAGACCAATGCATCCTATGGGAGGAAAGACAGGTGAGCAACTTACAGGTAAGTAAACAGTTTTTAGATTCAATCTCTAGGGGTTATGGTCAAAACTGGGCAAGAGTCGGGCCAAGGTAGGTACTGCACCACCAGCGGCACTGGGAAGGCCGGGTGCAGAGGTCGCTGGTGCCAATGTTATCGTATGGAGGATGGGGGCACCTGGAAGAGGCACCAGTTGCAGGTAAGCTCCTGCAGATCAGGGCACAGACCCTGGGGGTTGAGGTCAGCACTGAGGGGGCCACCAAGTAGCACCAAGACTGCACCACTAGCAGCACGGGGCGGCTGGGTGCAGAGTAAGGGAGGCGTCGGGTGCCCTGTAGAAACCAGTGGAGAATATTGGTTTGAGAAAAAGGCTGCAGGGTCGCTCCAGAAGACTGGCTGAAGGAATCCAACTAATGGAGAGTTAAGTTGGACTGTGGGGGAATGCCGGGGCACCGTCGTTTGGGCACCCCAAGGCCTGGTGGCTGCGGGTGCAGGATTATGTCTTTAGGCTTCGGGTTTTTCTCACCGGCTCCGGTTGCGGGGACCCTTCAAGTTGAGGCTGCAGGCGTCATGGGGAAGTTCAAGAGAGGTCGTCCAACTCTGGATCCCAGGTCATGATAGCCGGGGACACGTCTCCGGATCGGTGGGCCATCTGGACCCGGCCTGTGGGCGTCGGGTGCAGAGTGATGCAAGGGTCACGGGTCCGCCTGGATTCGGAGTTCTTGGGTTCGTTTCTTTCTGGACAAATCCAGTGTCCACTTGAGAAAAGAATCTTTGTTGAAGACAGCTCAGGTCTCTGGGGTTCTTGGAGGTTGCTGGCTGCAGTCCACAACGGTTTCTTGGAGCAGGGTCGCTGGAGGAGGAGACAGACTGGTAGCACTGGGGCCAAGTCATTCGTCGTAGGCTTCTCCACTGCTGCATGGCTCTTCGGTCCTTCTTCGTTGGTCGTCCAATCTGAGGAACAGAGTTCAGGGAAGCCCTTAAATACTAAATGTAGGGGTGTTACTGAGGTTGGGGGGCAGTAGTCAATGGCTACTGTTCCCTAGGGTGACTACACCATTTAGGTGCCCTCTTCCTTTGGGGAGAGTGGCACAGCCCTATTCCTATTGGGCCTAATTCTCCAAACCAAGATGGAGAATTCTCAAGAGAGGGGTTCACCTCAGCTCCTGGCCACCCTAGGGGTGTGCCAAGCCAAGGGGGACACTCCTACTCTGCTTACAAATTTTTTCAGCCTGTCCTGCTGCCAAAAAGAGGGGCTAGTACAAGGGGGCGGGCATCTCCACTAGTTGGAGCTGCCCAAATCAGCTTAACACAAGGTGAGAGCTTTTGAGGCTCACCACCAAGTGTTGCTGTTCCTGCAAGGGGGAGTTTTGAAGCACCTCCACCAGAGCAGGCTTTGGTTCTGACCTCCGAGAGCACAAAAGCTCTCTCCCCTTGAGGTCCGAAACCTGTCTGGTGGTGGCTGGCTGGCAAGGACCAGTCAGCCAATACACTAGATGCTGGTTGTTTTTCAGGGGGCATCTCCAAGATGCCCTCGGAGTGCATGTTATAATAAATCCAACACTGGCATCAGTGTGGGTTTATTATGCTGAGAAATTTGATACCAAACTTATCAGTCTTCAGTAAAGCCATCATGGAGCTGTGGAGTTTGTGTTGACAAACTCCCAGCCTATGTACTCAAAATGGGTTCCCTGCACTTAGTGTCCAAGAATGGACCCAGACACTGTAGGGGCATACTGCTCATGCAGCTGTGCCCTAACCTGTGGTACAGTGCACCCTGCCTTAGGGCTGTGAGGCCAACCAGAGGGGTGACTTACCTATGCCACAGGCAGTGGTGTGTAGGCATGGCACCCAGGAATGTGTGCCATGTCAATTCGTTTAATTTAGGTATACCAAAACACATAGCTTGCAATGGCAGTGTGTAGGTGTCCGGTGTGGGGTCCTTTAGGGTGCTGTAGCACTAAGGGACCCTCTCTGGTCACAAGGCCAGTTCTGTGTCGTCAACTATCTGTTACAGGGAGATTTGAGGGACACATTTTGGAAATAACTGAAACTTTCCACTTAACTTTGCGGTTCCTTCCATACCCTTAATTCCTTGAGTGCCCGAGGAAGATTTGTCTAGACAATGCCCAAGTCCTCCTAATAGCCCAAGATTGGCCTAAAGGGTATGGTATGCAGACCTGATGCACAGTTCCCTGTGCCTCTCTACCTCCATGAAAGAGTAGATGACCTCCCACTGTCGGTGGGGCAGGTGCCTCACCCTCCCCAACCTCCAGACCCTCCACTTTTATGCCTGGAGATTGAGCAGGGGGACCTGAATGCTTTTTCTCTGCCTTCAAAAGTGATGGATGTTATTTAAAGTGCCTGTAGAAATTCCACCAAAATGGTGTTTTCTAAGAGAAGGAGTAGGTTCTTCAAATGGTGCTCAAACAGTTTGGTACATCCTCTCAAGTCTCACTTGTCAGACATTATAAGATTTGCCCTCTCGTTAGCCTGGCAAGGTTGTGGAGTAGGTACAGTGAAGGGCTGCTTATCTGTTTTATCAGCCTTTTTGTGTCTTCCCCGATCAGCTGTCTTGGTTCAAGCCACTATAGTCAAGAGCTTTCTGAAGGGTCTCACCAACTTGTTTCCTCCTCCTCCTTTTTATAATGCCTCATAGGACTTTAATCTGGTCCTTTCGTTCTTAATGTGTTCTCCTTTTGAACCTTTACATAGTTTCCATTTTGACAGTTCACTTTTAAGACTGCATGTTTCTGATTGCTGTTACGGCGCATAGACAAATCAGCGAATTGCAAACACGGAGTGTCATGCCCCCCATTACCAACTTCTTCCCTGACAAGCTGGTTCTTACAGCCAGAGATGCTTTCCAGCCCAAAGGGCTCACACCCTTCCATTTAGGGTAGTCTATCACTTTAACTGCCTTCTTTCCCCTTCGCATCCCTAGAAAGAGGAGTAGAGGCTTTACTGGCTGGACCCTTAAAGGGTAGCCCAAAGTGGTCACACCTCATTTAGGGCAATCTATCACCTAACCTGCCTTTTTTCCCCTTCTCATCCCTCTAAAGAGGGGTAGAGGCTCACAGGCTGGACCTTAAGAGGGTGGTCAGTTTTTATGTTGACTGTACCAAGGACTTAATGTTTCATGACCAGCTTTTGATCAGCTATGTGGGTAAAATGAAGGGCAAAGTCAACCAGAAGATGACATGGGCAACGTTGATCATCTTGTGCATCAGTCTGTGTTACACCTTTGCACACAAGAAACTTGCAGAGAGCGTCAGAGCTCATTCCAGTAGGGTAAAGTCTTCTACTTCAGCTCTGACAAGTGAAGTCCCCTTGATAGAGATCTGCAAAGTGGCGACTTGGGCTTCTGTTCACAACTTCGCAGTACGCTACTGTTTGGATGCGGAGGAAAAGACACTTCGTGCTCAGTACTCCATAACATTTTGTTTTTTTTCAGTCCTTCAATTTCCACCTCCTAGTTGAGTATTGCTTGCAGAATCAATTCAGAAGGCGAGGAATCTGCAGGTAGAATTATCCATTAAAAGAAATAGTTACTTCAAAAATGAATCTGCACCTTGTTGGTCAAATTTAATTCTCATCCTATTCCCGTTGAAGGCTTTGAAAAAGATTGTTGGGAACTGATGTTAGGGCACCAGTGGCAGGCCTTTATGCCTTCGCTGAGGAATTTGCAGGAGGGGTTGGCACCTGAAAGATTGTAATAGAAGAAAAGTAGCCTTTACATTGATACCTTTCTGGCTAATTTTTCTACTGTATTGCCTTCAGTGCTGATCTGAAAAATAGTTTTTTTTAATATCAAATTCGTCAAAGTGTATTTTTATGTTTGCATCAGTTACATTTATGCCTTGCATTGTAAGAGATGGATTTTTAAGCTAATCAAACATTCCACATAAACTCCTCATCGTATCCCTTCGTGTTCAACTTTCACTGTCTTTTCCTAAAACAAAATATTGCCTTTGCCGTTTTCACGTTTGCCTATTCAGCTAAAGTGTTTTCACAGACATTAGGAAAGCACAGAATAGAATATGTAACAGTGTGAATCTCTAAATCATATTGGTTACGAGTATAATTCTTAATAAACCTTATATATTACTGTTAACCTTTTCTGTCTCCCAAAATCTGTTAAACTTTGTGCAATTCAGGTTGGTCAATGGGCATCACAGTTCAAATAGTTACACAACAGTATCTTATTGATATTCCAATTAATTAATAGCACATGGAAGTTAATATGTAATTCTAAACAGGAATAGACAAATATTTAAATTTGGTTTCAGACAAAAAAAAAAAAACTAAATTAGATAATGATAATACCATGGCACAAAGGATAAACACCTTCTTCATTATAACTTGTATCTCTTCCTGATATGAAAAGCTGCTTTTATAAAGTTAAGTACTGGATAACAAATTTCGGGGGGATCCTAAGGACTGCAAAAAGATTAGCCCTTCCTTATTTTGTCTCACATTAGTCTTGAGTAATAGCGGCACCAAAAAGCGGCATCTTGGCTTTTAATATAAGGAACAAAACGGAGTCAAGTGGCTAGTGCTTTGGATTGAGAGGTTGTCTAGCCCTTCCTTATTTTGTCTCACATTAGTCTTGAGTAATAGCAGCACCAAAAAGCGGCATCTTAGCTTTTAATATAAGGAACAAAACAGAGTCAAGTGGCTAGTGCTTTGGATTGAGAGGTTGTCTCACCCACACAGAGGTAAAGTCTGGTTCCATCCCCCAATGAAGGGGGGACAAATTTAAAGTGCAAAGTGCATAATCTAAGAAGGGTAAGCCAGTGGCGATATGTCTGATTTGTAATCCACCCCAAGTATGGCTCAATGCTACGAGTGGTTGAGACATCAGTATAATATATAATTGTTCGCTTAGCCTTAAACAACTAATTTGTCCTATTTCATCTCTCATTTAATAGCTGTGCAAGTTGAAGTCAAGCTACTCAGTGAACATTTGGCACAATCTGGTATTAGGCCACCCACTAGTGGACATCTCATGGCGGACAAGATGAAGGGTGTTCATCACAATGTAGGGGAAGCAAATGAATCCGGTAACAATTTAATATCTGCTATCTGACCTACTTTCTGATTCACTGAAATGGTACATACTGTGATTATGATTAAGATGCAGCATTGCTTTTTGAATACTTGTCTGTTAATGTTCCAGTTGTCTTACAAACATTTTGCACCTATATAAACAATAAGTATTTGTTGTGAAGACAGTTTGCATCAATAGGGTTCATAGACCAAATCCATTGCTTGCAGAAAGTACAGAATACTGCAGGCCTACACAAAATGATCCGTGAAAATAAGTCACTTGTTCGTTAATCTGAATGATCTCCTTGTAGCTTTAGAAAAGTCGTACAAAAAGATTATTAATGTTCTGTGTTGAGCTCCTAAGTTAGTGTTTAACTCCTATAGCAAGAATGCTACTTTTTATTTATTGAAAGGTGTTACACAGCACTCCTGCATGATTGTGCTTTACTTTAAACTGAAAGGAAGAACAATAAAGAGATTCCAACAGTAAATCTGAACAGTTAAAGCATTGACTGTAAGGATTAGACTCCATGTTCAATGAGAAGCATGTTTAATCTGATAGAGGCTTTTAGCCGTAGAATCCTTACCGTAGAATATTCTCCAGGCTTCAGACTGAATCTAGAATTTTTTTAGCAACCCTCTTGCATGCCGGTAGGTGGCGTCATTTGGCTCTGCGTGGCATCGTCCGACCCACACGTGACCTGCCAGTGCCTTTATAGGCGCCACCAAAGTGCACTGACCTTGATTCCTTCTTTTCCGCGCCATCAGTGTGGATCCGGATGAGCTCCTCTCAGTCACTTTTTGACTGGATTTTTCGACAATTTGTCGACATCCAGTGTGCTTTTTTCACCCTTTTTTGAGGTTTTCTGCAAAGAAACCCACCGGGTTCAAGCCGTGTGGAGCCTGTCATTGACAGACGTCGGTGACTGACCCCCACATGGTGTGTCTGTGGTGCCTGGAAAAGAACCACAACTCTGCGTCGTGTGCTGAGTGCAGGACCATGAACCCTAAAACCATCCGCATACTGACCATGAAGTTCTTTAGCCGTTCGTCATGCTAGTCCTCACTGCTCCAGGTCCCGTTCGTGTGGGTAGATCTTGGGAACTGCTCCCAGAGTCTTTTGCGTCAGTCCTCTTCACACGCTCAGACTTCTTCCGGTAAGTCCCACAAGTAGAACTCCAAGAAATCGGAGTGCTCTTTGACTTCTCCGCGTCCCTCCCATTCTTCGGTGGACGCAAGAGAATGACCCCACAAATCTGGGCCGTCTCTCAGGTTGTTCCTGTGCAGCCGGCATCATGCTTCGTGCCTCCCTGAGTTTCTCAGAGCCGGGGCGACCCCGCCCAACTGTAAGTTTTATGAGGCCATGAGCCTCATTTTTTTGGCAGCTGAACCCTCTGGAGCGCCCTTGGGCACAATGGATTCAGGAGGGTCTACGACTGGGGCTTCGGCTGCAGGTCCACCCTTGGCACCATTCAACTCCTCAGGATCTGTTGGTGGATCTGGATCGGCCCCGGCCATGAATTTGTGACCTCCTACTTGGACCGTTCTAGTAGTGACGTACTAAGCGCCGCTGACAACCAGCTAATGCCCCCACCCCACCAAGAAACAGGCATAGTCTTTCTGAGATGGGGGGCAGTAGCCCCTGATCTGCCATCCGGGGGGGCGTCCGAAATCCCACTAGGAACCAAGGACTACATTTTTATGTAAAATTAGGGGTGGGGCTGCCCAGAATTGGCATGCTGAGGGGAACGCTGGGTGGTGGGAAATTTTCCCCAGGTGTCTAGTTTTCAGAAATGTTTGGGTTTCATAGGTTTCCCAAGATGTCCGCCTAGTCCGGGAGCAAAAACGCAGGTGCCCCCCTTGCAAAACCAGGACGTTTTGTGATCGATAATTTTGATGTCTTCACAATTGGGCCCTTCCCTGTCGGGAAATGGACCACCTCAAAAGTTTGGGGTTTTCACCCTTCATTTGTTTAAGCCATAAGAGGGGCTTGTGGTCTGTCTGAACAATGGAGTGCCAAACAGGTATGGCCTCAGCTTCTTCAGGGCCCAGGCCACAGTAAAGGTGTTGGAGGGAGGGTTTTTGGGCCACTTAACTTGAGCCGGGGTGCTCAGAGATTCCCACACTACAATGAGGGAAACAAACGTGTGAGACACAGAAACCAAGCCAAAAGGTTCACACAATTTATTAGAAGGCGCAGCTTCAAGAAAAAGGTGATTGGATACGAAATAGAATGACTTTGTTTTCACAGAGAATCATAATATCAGAAGGCACTTTTTATATAACTTTCAATGAAATTCACAAATCAAAACAGCGTAAAAAGAGAAACATTTCTGGAATGAGGAACAAACTCATGCAATGCAAATATATTTTAGATCAATAGAAATGCAGAGAAGAGAGAAAGAGACCATTTCAAAATACACCAAGCTAATGCAAAGGAGAGAGAGAAGAAAACATTTTTAAAACAAACTAAGCATTATAGCCTCAGCCAAGGATCCTAGATAGATGGCTGAGGGGAACCAAACATGCGCCATGACCCAAGGGGTCATTTCAGCAAGGTAGTTCGTAGAATGGGCTGAGGAGCAGATCTTTATACTCTTTCAATGATGAACCATTGACCACAAAATCACGACATTATCAGGTGCTTTGACCGCATGACGCACTTTGGTCACTTATCGGAAATATTAGGAAAACAGAAGTGACACCCACACTACGTTCCTTACCAAAAGGTCACTTGATGTTTGACCGTGAATCACAATGAAATTGAACATCTATTGAACAGGATTTGCGTCACTTCAGGGAAATTTTTATAAGTTTACAAGAGTTCCTCTTAGCTTGAGGAGTTCCCTGTTCTTGCGGTATCTACGTGGGTGTAAGAGAAGAAGGGCACATCGAGGGAGTGGGGGCCTGGGGGAGCTGGGCCTCGCTGAGGAGATGTCTTGTGAATTTGTCAGAGAGGCACTTTGGGCCTACTACATTAAAAGAACAACTGAGACAGTATGGTCAACTTAACACCACTCTGTATGTTGGATGGTGGGGCCTTATCAGGGTCTCATGCCTCAGGTGTGGGTAGGAATAGGCTAAGGCATTTATACGGTAAAACTAGACCCTGCTTCAAAGGCCTCCCTCTCAATGGCTGACCAGCGTTTCTCCCTGGGGGTCAACCTTCTGCTGATTAAATCTACTGGTTGATCCTGGCCCTCTGCATTAAGTTGTGATAACACAGCCCCTACCCCTATCTCAGATGCATCTGTCTGGACAATGAACGTTTTGGAGTAGTCAGGACTTTGCAGGATGGGAGCAGAGCACATGACCTTCTTCAGGTCATCAAATGCCTTGTGACTGCTAACTGTCCACCGAGCCTTCTTAGGCAATCTTTTGGAGGTGAGATGATTAAGGGGTGTCACTATGCACCCATTAACCTTAACAAGTCTTCTGTAGTAACCAGTTAGGCCCAAAAAAGCTCTGACCTGAGTCTGGGTAGTGGGAGTAGTCCAGTCCATGATGGTCTGAATTTTGTTCTCCAATGGCTGAACTTGGCCTCCACCTACAAGGTGGCCCAAGTACACAACCTTGCTCTGCCCTATCTGTCACTTTGTGGCCTTGATAATGACGCCTGCCTTCTGCAGGGCCTCGAGTACATTTTTGAGGTGGATCAGGTGATCCTCCCAGGTGGAACTAAAGACCGCTATATCATCTAGGTATGCTGCACTATAGGCTTCCAGACCTGTTAAGACTTTATTCACCAGCCTCTGAAATGTGGCAGGTGCATATTTCAAACCAAAACGCATCACTATAAATTGATAATGCCCACTGGGAGTTGAAATTGCTGTTTTTGGTTTGGCATCCTCAGAGTCTGATTTGCCAATAACCAGCAGACCGGTCAAATGTACTGAGATACTTGGCAGAGGCCAGAGTATTAGTCAGCTCATCTGCCCTTTGAATAGGATGGGCATCAGTCCTAGTGATGGCATTGAGGCCTCTATAGGCAACACAAAACCTCATCTCTCTCTTACCACCCTGGGTGTGAGGTTTTGGCACAAGGACTACAGGACTAGCCGAAGGCTCAATGACACCCAATTCCAGCATCTTTTGGACCTCAGTCTTGATGCAGTCTCTGACATGGTCAGGGTGCTGTAAAGTACATTTTGCTCTTCACAGGCAGGCTGTCACCTGAGTCCACTTCATGGGTACACCAGATGGTTTGACTGGGTGTCAGAGAAAGAAACTACGAACCTGATTGAGAACCTGTCTGCAATCAGCTTGCTGTTGACCAGTGAGGCTGTCTGCCAAGACTACTCCTTCAACTAATCCATCAGCAGGGTCCTGACAGAGGAGATCAGGGATAGGGTTTCTCTCTTCCTCCTATCCCTCATTAGTGGCCATGAACAAGCTCATGTCAGCCCTGTCAACAAAAGGTTTCAGCGGTTCATATGCAGTACCCTGTGGCGACTTTTGGTCTTCTGGGAGTGCCTAGGTCATCTAAGTAGGTGACCTCACCTTTCATCTCAGGTATAGTGTGGTGGCCACTCCACTTGTCTTCGAGAACTGCAGGGGCCGCAGGCTCCAACATCCACACTTTCTGTCCTGGCTAGTAAACAGTCAGTACAGCCTTTTAGTCATGCCAAGCTTTTTAAAGCTCGTGGCTGGCCTCAAGGTTTTTGCTGGCCTACTTCATGTACTCTGGCAATGCGAGAATGTTTAGGAGGCTTGAGAGGTTGCTCCCATCCTTCTTTAACTAGGCATAATAGACCTCTAACTGGATGTCCAAACAGAAGTTCAAATGGGCTGTAGCCAACCCCCTTCTGAGGAATCTCTCCTTAGGCAAAGAGAAGGCAGGGTAGTAAGACACCCATTTTCACCTGAGCTTTTCTGTGAGTCCCATGATCATACCTTTGAGGGTCTTGTTGAACCTTTCAAGAAGCCCATTGCCCTGTGGATGAACGGCTGTGGTAAACTTATAGTTATCACCACACTCCTTCCACATAGCAGTGATGTAGCTAGACATAAGTTAGTACCGCTGTCTGACAAGACCTCTTTAGGAAACCCAACTCTAGAAAAGACTCCCAGAAGGGTCCTAGCCACCACAGGAGCTGCAGTGGTCCTAAGAGGAATAGCCTCTGGATATCGATTGGCATGGGCCACCACCACTAGGATAAAACTATGTCCAGATGCTGTTCGAGGGTGTAAGGGACCTACAGTGTCTATCCACACCCTCTCAAAGGGAACCCTAACCACAGGTAGTGGGATTAAGGAGGCCTTTGTAGTGCCACCTGACTTACCACTGGCTTCGCAAATGACACAGGACCGACAAAACTCATTGGTGTCTTCAGATATTTGGGGCCAATGAAAGTGAGGGACAAGCCTGTCCCAATTCTTGCTTTGCCCAAGATGTCCTGCAAGGGGAATGTTGTGCGCTAGGATCAATAGGAATCCCCTGAACTTCTGAGAAATGACCAACCTCTTGGTGGCACCAGGTTTGGTGGTCTCTGCACCCAGAATACAGAAGCCCATCTTCCCAATAAGTCCTATGGGACCCACTGACATGCCCTACTTCCTCAGCAGCAGGTTGCTGCCTGAGCTATTCAAGAGAGGGGCAGGCCTTCTGCTCAGACTTGTGTCTTCCCTGAAAGACCCCCCTGCCCCCAGTAGCTCTGCTTTGTCAGGCCCAAGCTCCTCTGGGACAGTTCCTTCACAGGTACTGAGATCATCTCCCTCAAGAGGCTGAATCTCACTGGGAGTCTGGGAGGAGGATAAATCTTTACCCTTCCTGCTCCTTCTCTTGGGAGCTGGCTGGTCCATTCTTTCTGGATCCAGGGCTACCTCAATGCCTAACTTCTTGGCCTGAGCCCGAGTGACAGCAAAGCCTCTGGCTGAAATTCCCATAATTTCAACATGGGTCCTAAACTCCACCTCTGACCAGGCTGAAGTTTCCAAATCATTGCCCAGGAGACGGTCTACAGCTAGGTCTGAGGATACCACAACTCTCTTTGGGTCAGTTACCCCTCCCCAGCTGAGAGTGACAACTTCTATGGAATGATCTGTTCGGACATTGCTTGCATTGGCCACTTGGTAAATCTGACCAGGTAAAATCTGTTCAGGAGACACAAGTTTCTCTGTCACCATAGTGACACTGGCACCTGTGTCCCTGTAAGCTATGTCTTCCTGACCATTGATGAGAGGCTGTTTCCTGTATTTGCCCAAGTTAGTGGGACTTACAATAAGGGCGGCAAGCTCCATGCCACCATCACAGACTAAAACAGCCTGAGTGGGTGTCCTGACTAGGCCAGAACCCACTTCAGTACCTAAGGTTAACCCAACTAAACTCTAGGGGACCCTACTACTCCAGTGCTGTTGCTAGGGGCACTAGGAGGTTTAGGAATAGTAGTCGTAGTAGTATTGTTGCTACACTTGGAACAATTGCCTTCCTTTGCTCTATGGCCCTTTTCCTTATACAAATTGCACCAGGGTTTCTTGTTAGAGGTTTGGGACCCACCCCCAGAGGAAGAATTTTGGGGACCTTCAGAAGAGTTTCTTTTTTAAAACTTCTCCCCACCTTTCTCTAGGGCCTTAGAAGAATCTTGCTTCTTCTGGTCACTACCACCATGAGACTTTTGTTTCACCCTGGTGCGAAACCATTTGTCTAACTTCTTTCCCAATTCTTGAGGAGAGGTCAGATCCGAGTCCACCAGATACTGGTGCAGTTGCTGATTCTTGACAGTTAAGGATGTGCTCCCTTGCTAGTAAGTTGTACAGTCCTTCACAATCATGTACTTTACTTCCATGAAGCCAGCCTTCCAAAGCCTTAATAGCACAATCTACAAAATCTATCTAGTCTTGGGTATGTGTCTTCTGTGCGTCTTTAAACTTAACCCTGTATTGATCAGTGGTTATCCCAAACCCATCTATGAGGGCACTCTTCAAGACTTTATAATTGTCTGCATCTAATTCCTTAACAGTCAAGAGTTTGTCTCTACCTTTATTAGCAAAGGAGAGCCTCAGGATAGCTGCACACTACCCTTGGTGAACCTTCTGAACTATACAAGCCCTCTCTAAAGTAGTAATGGATGTCATCACTCTCCTGTTAAGGAGGGACTATCCTGCTCAGGTTCCTAGTGTCAAAGGAGTGTTCCCTAACCCTAGGTTCACTAGTGCTGACACCATGGGATCCTAATCCCAAATTCATCCTAGCCGTCTGAATTTCTAGGGTCTCCTTATCTATGGCCAACCGCTTCTTCTTGATTCTGAGCTTGGCTCTCTCAAGTTTGAGTAGGTGGTATTCCCTTTCTATGGAGTCCTCCCTCTTTATGGATATGGAGGGCCTTATGGAAGTGGAAGAGGAGGTTAAATTAACTGAGGAGGACAGGAGGAATAAAGGGTTACCTATCTTTGTTGCCTCCCTCTGTACCTTCAGTACTATTCCCTGGGGGACTAGAGTTAACAGGTGAAGCGTCTTCAGACTCCTCCTGGTCATGCTCAAAGTGGGGTCACTGGGGTGGGACACTCCTGACTCTTCTTCTGGAGCAGCACCACCCACACCCAAGTTATCCTGCCGGTCTCACGTATCAGGATTTTGGAGGTAATCCTGCAGGAGCATATCTAAAAGTTGTTCTTTAGTAGGGTTGCTACCTGTCTTAAGTTTCCTAGATGCACACAGGGTCCTGAGTTCCTGGAACTTAAGACCACTTTACTTAGAGGGCTGAGCCCCACTGGACTCACCAACCTGAGACATAGTACTAGGTGTAGTGTGGTGTAATGCACCTACCTACCCATAGTGAACTAAACTTCCAAAGATTAGAGAAAGGGTTGTGCTAAGACCCTTGACAGCTAATCCAATGAGTTCAGTAGAACTTACTTGATAAAAGTGTGTTATATTTGCCTAGCTAGTCATGGTTTTTCATGATCCTTCACTTATATTAAGTGGTAACACACTGCGGGCGTTTATCTCAACCGCTGCACACCAATGTAGGAGGCTGGTTTAGTTTATGGTGCACACTGTCAGGAGTGATGCACTTTGCACTAATCCAGGCAACCCTTATGGCGATTTAATAGACTTTGACGACCATAGAAAGCTCTCAAAGTGGTAGCTGTGAAGAGCAGCCTTCAAGCTTATCTTGAAGGAGTGTTAAGCAGCTTGTTTTACCACATTTAATTGACAGTTTAGATCAGATGAGAAAGAACCACACCGTATTTATAAAAATATGTCTATTTATTATGCAACACAATCACTAACACGTTGGTATATCTCCTACCCGGAGATATTAACAATACACTGAAGAATACTTCAAAGAAATCAGGTAAGTAGCGGAAATATATACTGGTCACCAGGTGGATAACAAACCATACACTAAAAAAGTGGAATGCGAACGGCAAAGGAGAACGGGACGTTGACAGAATTCTCAGAGGAGTTGGCGATACAAGGAAACACCGAAGGTAAGTACCCAGGAGCGCCACGGAGGTTGTGTGCAGAGTGGGAATACAGCCGCGTGACCAGTAGAAGTCAATGAAGAAGTCGTGGTTGCAAAAGAAGGACCTTTCCCAGAAGACCCTGAAGAAACCCTTTGGAAGATGAAAGGTTTGAGAGCCACCTCACCTGTGGATGCCCCAGGAAGCAGGTTGCCTACACCAGGGAAGCCGGGTGCTTAGGGGTGAAGTGACGTCGGAACCAGCCGTAGACGACAATTGGAGACTTTGGAAGGAGTGCCTCTGGAGAAGTCTCGGAAGAAGTCGGATAAAATCCAAGGGTGGATTCTTGAAGAGAACATGCAAGCAGAAGGGGCAGAGTCTATGTCACCCAGAGGGGACAAGGAGGCTCGGAGAGACAATGCCCACTAATGTCGGGTGGTTCAGGAGTAAAGACGATGACCTTGTTGTGGCAGCTGTGAGGACCAGGCGACCCTGAGGAAGGCCATGAGCCCTGCATGAGCTGTCCCACGTCGGATGGCGGCATCCAGGTGGTCAGTGTCCAGCGGGAGCACCAACAAGGCATTGTAGCCGCAACTGGTGTGGAAAATTAAGAGATGCAAACGTTCGGACCCGCAAAGTCCAAGGGGCTCACCAAGTGCAGGACAGTTGGAGCAAGCCCCAAGCAAGCAAGGGAGCCCACTGAAGCAAAGGAAGACCCTCAAGAGGACTCACAGGCCAAAGGCACAGGAGTTGGAAGAGAACCTTGGGCAACTCACCAAAGATGGAGGCCCACAGTGCAAGGTATGCAGTGAGGATGCTGATCTTCGAGGGATGAGGTGCTGGATACTGGAGCCTCTTATAACTCGGACATCTTTGGAGTGCAGAGCCAACAAGCCTTGGATACAGCAAGTTGACACTGTGCACAGGGGTGTGGTCCCAGCGACTCCGGTGAGGGATGCTGTCTTCAAAATTGCAGAGAAGACAGGTCAGGCACCGAGGGAGCTGCAGAATTATCACCCGTGTTGCTGGGTCTTGTAAAGTCCATAGGACGACAGCAGCAGCAGACTAGTCCGCTTTGTTGCTGTGCCTGCAGATGCAGGGGAATGACTTCTTCACTCCAAGGGAGATTACTTCTGTTGTCCTTGATGCCCACAGGTCTGGAGAACCTGGATGAAGCACAGACGATGAAGAAGACTTGGAACAGTGAGACCAGGAGCAGCAGGAGTCTTTCCGGTTGCAGTGTTGGTTCCAGTCGAAGTCCAAGTATCCAGACAGTCGAAGAGCGACATAGTTTCAGTATTGAGTCTTGTCCCACGACGAACCAACAGGTAAGCCCTTAAATACCCTAAGGTAAGGGTTGGAACGACTCGGGCGGTCCCTCCCAGAGGAGGGGCTGGCCAGAGGGGCAGACACATCCCCTGTCCTTTGTTCAGTTTCGCACCAGAGTGGGAACCAAGGGTTCCTGAACTGGCTCAAACTGGAGTATGCAAGGAGGGCACCATCTGTGCCTTTCAAAGCAGTTTGGTGGAGCTGGCAAGCGCCCCCACCCCAGCTCTATACACTAAGTCATGTCTGGGAGGTGGTCACACCTCCCTGTGACATGAAACCTATTGTTCTACCTTCCCCTGCTGGAGCCTGGCTCAGCAGCAGGAAGGCAGAATCGTGTCTGTGGTCGGCAGCAGCACTAGCTTGCTTGCAGACCCTGAAAGGCTGGTACTGGGAGTACAAGGGGGAGTCACCTAAGGAACCGTCCAGGACATGGGATCATACTTCCATCACCGGAATCAGTGTTAGGATATGATTCCAACATATTTGATACCAAACATGACCAGGTTGGGTGCAGCCATTATATAGTTAGACTTGTGACCAAGCACCCTGCTCTCAGGACTGAAGGGCCTACCATAGGGATGACTTATAGGTGTTAAGTGCAGTGACCTCCGATATAAGGAAACTTATATCTGTTGTGAGAGGTGCAAGCTCCAACTCACATAGGCTGCAATGGCAGGCCTGTAATCACAGTTTAAGTGGACTCTCATGGGTGGCATAATACATGCTTCAGCCTATTGGAGACCCCTGGTGTACCTATGCCCTGGGTACCTTAATACAATATATTAGGGACTTAAAAGGGTACACCAGTAGCCAATTGTGGAGTCACAAAAGTACTTAGCAGAGCCAATTTAGGGGAGAAAGCACAGTTGCTGTGGACCTGATTAGCAGGATCCCAGCAAACTAAGGCCAAAAACATACTGACACCAGGCAAAAGGTAGGGATAACCATGAAAGCAGGGTAGCTGAAGTACTTGACCTCGAGAATCCCCACCTTGGAGCTTAAGAGAAATGTTTTGATGTAAGTCCTCCAACTGCGTCAAGTATCTCATGAGAGCCTCCATCCATTTAATGATGCATTGGCAGATACCTTATTGGGGGCATGGGACAAATTCTGTTCTTGCCATCCAGTCAATCAACAGATTGCCGGGTGACATTGCCCTGCTCCAGGTGACTGCTTTTCTCTCGCTGCACCCTTCCCCGAATGCTTAATGATGCAAGTCTACATAAACTGGTCTAACTCCAACACTTGGCCTACCAATCCCCGCAACAAGGAATCTAAGCAAGTTGAGATGTTTGGGAAACTGTGTTTTTCTTACATCGATGTGGCATTCTGATTAGTTAACACCAGCTGCTTGTTATTATGGTACTACCACGCCCTCTGGGGATTGGTGGCACAAGTCCTTTCTTGTGTGCTCAAAGATCTTCAGCCTGTTCTCACTGAGACGATTCAATACCTTTGTGAATTGGCCATGTTCAAATTCTAGGGACGGTCCTTTGAGGCCCCTTGCAAGTGCCTTTTTAGAGTTACCCAATCAGGGGCTTCCTTTGAGGTATAAAAGTAGTACGCCAATTGTGTGAGGTTAGTGGCCTTATAATACAACTTGAGTTTGGGGATTCGTGGCATCCTGCTGTCATGGCAGCATGCATGTTCATTTTGGACAGACTAGATGTTTCCCCTTGCCAGATGTATTGGCTGATCACTGTCAAGGAGTTGTAGTTGAGTGGGAGGGATTGGCAGAGGTAATGTACCAAAGACCAGAATTAAAGCATGGGGTTACTACCATTTTCATCGTTGGGGCCCTCCCCCCAAAGTGTGATATGTAGTTGCTTTCATTTTGTGGGTTTGCTCTACATTTGATCTCTCAGGAGGCTGAAATTATCCCTCAACACGGCTTGCCAGTTGGTGTTCAGCAGAATTCCAATGAATTTAATTTTTGTCTGCAACCACCGGAACAAGAGACTATGTAACAAATGAGCAGTTGTGACCGGGGACATAAGCATCGCCTCACTTTTGGCACAGCTGTTCTTGTAAAAAGTCACACAGAAGGGGGCCCCTGGACTGATACCTAGGCAGGAGTGCAGGGGAAAACGTCTAGAAATAAACAAACCAAACCCAGCTGCCTGAAAGCTATTTCTTAAATGAAGCGTCACGTCTTGATTTGAAACAGAGGGGAGTTCGTCATCTCCTCACAACCGAGGAGGAAGAGTGTGCAGAAAAGGCTTTTATGTATGACTAGCTGAAACATGATTTTTCATTTCATTAGGGTATATATCCTTAGTTTATTGTGCATATCGATAATACACAGTTATATCTATATACATAAATTGCTCATAAATAATCAATAAAATAGATACAAAGTAAAATATATATAAAAATTACAGAGACCCCTACCATCTCTCAGGAGAGTGAAATTATCCCTCACCACAGCTTGCCAGTTGGTGTTAAGCAGAATTGCAAGCTATTTAATTTTTGTCTGCAACCACCGGAACAAGAGACTATGTAACAAGTGAGCAGTTGTGACCGGGGACATAAGCATCGCCTCACTTTTGGCGCAGCTGTTCTTGTTGTCTGTAAAAGGCAGAGAACCGAGCATTAAGGTTCATCAAGGCCAGGATGGAGGTGCTGGGAGACAGTGTCATCAGGATAACATATGCGTAAGGCATGAGTTTCAAGTTCCCGTCTGGCTTTGAAATGTCCTTAATCATGAGGGACGGATATATTATTTTTGGTTGGGAGTTTTATATACCGTGAACTCGACCCGAAGGTATCGGAGTGCTTTACATGCGCACCAGTTGCGTTCTAGACGGACACATTCATTTTGTTAGGCACGTAGAAAGTAAGTGATTTGCCCAGAATCACAGGATGTCGAGCGTCCCTGCCGAGACTCAAACCCGGTTCCACAGCTTTGAGGTCGACCGCTCTGGCTGTTGGGCCACATCCTCATTACATATGAATAGCAACGGCCAATAGTTCCAGAGCGAGCAGGAAAAGCAAGGAGGAAAGCGGCAACCTTGCCTGGTACCCTGTCTGATGTTGATTGATGTCGACATGTATCCAATGCAATTGATAACTGCTGTTGGGTGGTGGGAAAGCCAACGTATCTTCTGTAGAAAACCAGGGCCTATTCCTAATTGTTCCAATGTACGAAACAGTTAGTCCCATTCTACTCTGTCAAATGCTTTCTCAACGTCTAAGGGTAGGGCCACCTGTTACTCCTCGATGTTCCGGTCATTCCACAGTAGGCGTAACAGTGTGTTCGAGGCATGTGAGCTGCAGAGCTCACACTGTGCATTAGATCGCCATCTGGTGTTGGGCTCGGATGCTTGCACTTTGTTGTTGTCTTCGAAGAAGTCTTTGTAGTCATGTGATAGGTGACTCCTCCTTTGGACAATAGTGCGCATGGGCATCGACTCCATCCTCAGATTGTTTTTTTCCGCCATCGGGTTCGGATGCAATTTCAACACTCCGGTTCGAAACTTGTTTTTTTGCAACGTTTTTCACTTTTCAACACCTGATACCGACATCGACATCTCGACGTCCCTTCCACGATCTCCTTTCCAGCCGTCGACGCGGGCCGTTGGGCCCATCGACGCCGTAAGGCCTACTGCCCATGGAAAGGACGCCATTCCGAAAATGCCCCCAATGTGGAGCAAAGTTTCCTCACAGTGACCACCACCAGGTCTGTAATCGGTGCCTCTCACCAGACCATAACGAGGCCACTTGTCCGGCCTGCGCCTCCTTCCGCTCCAAGAAGACAATCCGCGATCGTCGAGCCCGAAGGCACATCATGGCGCAAAGGTCCGCTCCGGAACCCGTCAACATCTTCGATGAGGGTCCCGATGTTCCGGAAGAAGACTCCGAAGACCTCGCTATCATCTCCGAGGCAGAGGACTCCGACGGTTCCATCCCTCCAGGGCAGCGTGTGAGTACTACTGCCCCTGCCCCAACCCTCCCTGCAAAATCGAAGGCACCGGTCAGCACTTCGCCTACGGGCCCCAGTCGAGACCGTAGAACGTGCTTCGGACGCCCGCCTCCGGGCTCGGCACCGAAGAAGAAAACAAAGCCTTCTAGTTCCTCGGCACCGACCAAACCACATGTGCCCGTTACACCGGCACCTTCGGCGCCGAAACACAAAGACCACCCGGCGCCGAAATCCAGTTCGGTCCCCAAATCCGCCTCCAAGAACGCGGATCCCTCGGCACCGAAACCGAAGCTACTCAACACACCCCTAAACTAAAGCCGGTCGAGCCTGTAGCTAAGCCGAAGGACGCCTCGACGCCTTCTAAAGCAAAGGAACATTTAAAGAAGCCATCACCACGTTCGGAACCGAAAAGTCGGCGCCGAAAACTAATATTCAAGGGGAGGAACTGTTTACACCGGATCCCATCGATCCTAATCAACACAAGCTTTATATCAATCCTAAAACAGGGCACATTTCCTCTGTGCCACGTCACAAGCCTGTCCCTCCAAAGAAGAAGGACTCTTCCACTTCCCCTATGCCTCCTTCTTCCCCTATACCTCTCTCTAACACCCCTCCTCTCCACATCCCTATCACACCTCCTCAACCTGCGGATTCTCCCCCACATGAGTATGAGGACAACATGGGGTACGGGGATGACCCTCATTTATTTCTGGATCCAGATAATCCACCACAGGATGACTGGGGTTATAATGACCCCCCAGACCCTACAGACCTCCCCAGCCCTCCACCTTATCCCACAAAACCATCTCCACCAGATGATCACATAGGTTTTGGGCAACTCATACATAGGGCGGCCGTTTTTCATGGGGTGCATATTCACACCGACCAACCAGAAGAAGACTTTCTTCTAGACACTTTTGAACGGTCTCAAAAAACTGTTCAAACTTTGCCCATGATCAAGGGTGTCATTAAACACGCACCTGAAATTTTTAACGACCCAGTCAGAGCCAGGATCCTTAATCCTAGAGTGGATAAAAAGTATAGACCTGCCCCCGATGACCCCACCTACATCAAAGGTCAGCTCCCCTTGACTCACTGGTCGTTTCTAATGCCAGAAAACGCGCCAATTCCCAAACTTCAGGGGATGCTCCGCCCCTGATAAAGAATCCAAATTGTTAGATTCCTCTGGCAAACGCGTAGCTGCGCAAGCCACCAACATCTGGCGCATCGCTAACACCCAAGCTCTACTAGCTAGGTACGACAGGGCACACTACGATCAGCTAGAAACCCTCCTTCAACATCTACTGATCAATACAAAACACAAGCCACTGACCTCATTCAGGAAGGCAAACTTATTTCAAATGCCTCCATTAAGTGCGCCTTAGACGCAGCCGACACCGCCGCTAGGTCAGTTAACACTAGCGTGCTTATCAGACGACACGCCTGGCTTCGCATTTCAGGTTTTAAGCCAGAAGTCCAGACTACCATACTGAACCAGCCATTTAACCAAAACCAACTATTTGGTCCCGCTGTCGACACAGCACTAGAAAAGATGAAGAAGGATACTGACACTGCCAAATCAATGGGAGCATTGCAGTCCCCGCAGCAACGTGGCTCCTTTCGCCGCTCCTTTTACAGAGGGGGCTCCAGGAATACCACCGCAGACAGTTCCTCTTCCTATCGAACAAACACCCAAACCTCTCCTAATAAAGGATACTTTAGGGGTGGTTACAGAGGCAACAACTCTAAGGGCAGAGGTCGAGGTAATAATAACAACACCCGTACCTCCACCACTCCCAAACAGTGACTTTCCTCCACTTCCCCCGACCACAACACTCCCTGTCGGGGGAAGGCTATCACAGTTCCTGCCTGTCTGGAACTCCATTACAACAGACAGGTGGGTGAGACAGATTATCCTACATTGCTACTGCCTGGAACTAACAGCTACCCCCCCACCATACCACCCAGGCAGCGTCCAATGTCCACAGACCATCTTACACTTTTACAACAAGAGGTACTTTCCCTGCTTCAAAAGCACGCCATAGAGCCAGTGCCTCTGCTACAGCAGGGCACAGCGGTTTACTCCCTGTACTTCCTCATTCCCAAGAAGGACGGCACTCTCAGGCCTATTTTAGACCTCAGACCTCTCAATCAATACATACACTCAGATCATTTTCACATGATCACTCTCCAACAAGTGCTTCCCTTACTACAACAACAAGACTTCCTTGCCACATTAGACCTCAAGGACGCCTACTTCCACATTCCCATACATCCTGCTCACAGGAAGTATCTAAGGTTCGTCCTCAATGGGCAGCACTACCAGTTCAAAGTACTCCCATTCGGAGTCACCACTGCTCCAAGAGTGTTTACCAAATGCCTTGCAGTAGTAGCAGCGCATCTACGAAGACAACAAATACATGTCTTCCCATACCTGGACGACTGGCTTATCAAAGCCAAATCATTCAACCAGTGTGTCCAACACACCCACCAAACGATACAAACATTACACAACTTGGGGTTCACAATAAACTATACCAAGTCCCACCTTCAGCCCTCCCATGTCCTTCAATATCTGGGAGCCACAATAAACACTTCCACTGCTCTAGCTTACCCCAGCCCAGCCAGGATAGCCAGTATACAAACCCTTGTCCCCAGGTTTCAAATGCAACACTCTCTTCCAGCCAGAGTGTTTATGCAGCTAATCGGCATGATGGCATCCTGCATTTTTATCGTCCCTCATGCAAAACTTCAAATGCGTCCTCTACAGGAGTGCCTAGCGCGCCAATGGAACCAGGCTCATGGACATCTTACAGATCTGGTGTTGGTGGACAGCCGCACACATCGCTCTCTGCAGTGGTGGAACACCAACAATTTGTCCAAGGGGCGGCCGTTCCTAGAGCCGGTTCCACAAGTAGTACTAACCACGGACGCATCCCTTACAGGATTGGGAGCACACCTGTTACATCATACAACACAAGGCAAGTGGACCACTCAGCAGAAGCTGCTCCACATCAATCACCTAGAGTTACTAGCTATATTCCTAGCTCTCAAGTCCTTTCAACTCCACGTACAAAACAAAGCTGTCCTGATCCGAACAGACAACATCACAGCTATGTACTATATACAAAAACAGGGGGGACACTCTCCACAACTGTCCCAACTAGCACAGGACATTTGGAGGTGGGCCATTCCACAAAACATATACCTTCTAGCAGAACACCTACCAGGGGTTCACAATCAGATTGCAGATCTGTTAAGTCGACAGACACAACAGATTCACGAGTGGGAACTACATCCACAAGTTCTTCTACCTTTCTTCCAGATGTGGGGCCAGCCAGACTTAGATCTGTTCGCCACACACCAAAACGCCAAATGCCCAACCTTCGCCGCCAGGTTTCCACACCCGCAGTCCAAGGGCAATGCGATATGGATGAACTGGTCCGGCAGATTTGTGTACGCTTTTCCACCGCTCCCACTCATCCCACTTGTAGTACGCAAGCTTCGACAACAGTCTCTCAAAATGATACTAGTAGCCCCTACATGGGCACGCCAACCGTGGTTCACCACACTACTGGAGCTATCAGTAGTCCCATACCAAAGACTACACCTCTCCCCAACAATGCTAACGCAGAGCCATGGAGAGATAATGCACCCAGATCCATCTCAGCTGAACCTTGCAATTTGGCTCCTGAAGTCCTAGAATTCGGTTACCTTAACCTACCCCCAGACTGCATGGACGTTATAAAAGAAGCTAGACGCCCAACTACCAGAGCCTGCTATGCAGCTAAATGGAAAAGATTCGCTATTTACTGCACTAATATTAACATCCAACCATTACAAGCCTCTACGCAAAACATCATTTGCTATTTGCTACATTTGCAAAGATGTAATCTTGCATACTCATCCATACGTCTGCACCTCGCAGCCCTTGCTGCTTACTTACAAAACAGACAACACTTATCACTATTCAAAGTTCCCGCCATTAAAGCCTTTATGGAAGGCCTTAAGCGGATCATACCTCCCAGATTACCACCTTCCCCAGTGTGGAATCTTAATATAGTACTTACCAGGCTCATGGGTCCACCTTTCGAACCCTTACATAAATGTGAACTTCAATTCCTTACATGGAAAGTTGCGTTTCTAATTGCAATCACTTCTCTCAGGAGAGTCAGTGAGCTACAAGCTCTAACTATACAAGAGCCGTTCTTACAAATACATCATAAAAAGGTAGTTCTCAGAACAAACCAAAAATTCCTTCCCAAAGTCATTTCGCCTTTCCACCTTAACCAATCAGTAGAACTACCTGTGTTCTTCCAAAACCCAGATTCCGTGGCAGAAAGAGCTCTCCACACCCTAGATGTCAAAAGAGCCCTTATGTATTACATTGACAGAACCAAATCCTTTCGCAAAACCAAACAATTGTTTGTGGCTTTCTCTCCACCACACAAAGGTAATCCCATCTCAAAAGCCGGGGTTGCAAGGTGGATTGTTAAATGTATCCAAATCTGCTACCAAAAAGCCAAACGCACATTATCAGTTCCCCCTAGAGCGCACTCAACACGCAAACTAGGGGCCTCCATGGCATTCTTAGGGAACATTCCCCTAGAAGACATATGTAAGGCAGCCACGTGGTCTACAACACACACCTTCACTAAACACTATTGTGTTGATGTGCAAGCCAAGCAACAAGCTTCCGTGGGCCAAGCTGTCCTTAAAACCCTTTTTCAAACTACTGCAACACATACAGGTGACCACCGCTAGGGGAGATACTGCTTTACAGTCTATGCACAGTGTGAGCTCTGCAGCTCACATGCCTCGAACGGAAAATGCTACTTACCAGTATGCATCTGTTCTTGGCATGTAGAGCTGCAGATCCTCACACGCCCACCCACCTCCCCGGGACCTGTATGTGCTCCAGTCCTATCTTAATTAGATACACACACATGGACATCTCTTTTCTTTTCTACTAACTCCATCACTCCCCAATATGGCGAAAAACAATCTGAGGATGGAGTCGATGCCCATGCGCACTATTGTCCAAAGGAGGAGTCACCTATCACATGACTACAAAGACTTCTTCGAAGACAACAACAAAGTGCAAGCATCCGAGCCCAACACCAGATGGCGATCTAATGCACAGTGTGAGGATCTGCAGCTCTACATGCCAAGAACAGATGCATACTGGTAAGTAGCATTTTCCTCCTATGTGGTTGTAGGAAGATCGCCCTGGGATAAACCCCACTTGATTTTTATGCACCAAGGAGGGTATGTACCTTTTCAGTTTGTTGGAAAGGATTTAGGCCAAAATTTTGACATCTGAATTGATCAATGAGATCGGCTGGTAGTTTTCACATCTCCTGTGGTCTCTTCCCGGTTTAGGAATCAGTGAGATAGAGGTGCAGCCATTTTCCAGTAGTAGAGCTTCTGATAGAGGGGAAGGCAGGAGCGATGTACTGTTTTGGAATATGCTCCCCACTAAAAGAACTGTGGACACCTCCATCAGTCTATAAAATTTGCCCGATGGCAAATCCTTGATTCCTGACGGTATTTCCCATTGGTAATGGCGCTGTCCAATTTTGCTCTGCTTTCCGGTGTGAAGCATGGGAGAGTGAGTCCTTTGAAGAAATCCTGTTCAGCAGTCAAAGTAGGGGGCCACTCTCAAATACATAGGGCTGCATAAAAGGAGGCAAATTCTGACATCATGGCTCTAGGGCAACTGCGGAGGATACCATTCGTCCCGTAGTGTGCCAGAATAGTGAGTCTAGCTTCTTTTTTCTTGAGTTGAAACACCAGGAGTCTTCCATCATTTTTGCCATGTTTGTAGTGGTACCATCGTATTCAGTGTAAGGCTTTTTCAGCTTTTTCAGTGAGCAATGTGTTCAGTTGGCATCTCTTTACCTGTGAGAAGACGTAGGGAGGTAGCCGAGGGAGCTGAGCAGTATATGTTGATGAGAGTTTGGAGCTCGGTTTCGAGGAATTGCGCGTGAGCCCTGCACCTCTGGGGTGCTTCTGCTAAATTCCTCATTTTTAGGCCTCTGATGTAGGCTTTTCCATCTGCCAAAATCATCTGAGCATAGGATACCAAACCTTTGTTAGTCTCCAGGTAAACCGTAAGGTAGGAGAGTAGCTTGATGTTTTCCTCAGGAGTTGGTATCTGAGAATGTTCATCCTCCACGATTTATCTCTTGGGGTTTGTAGGTTGAAGTCAATAGCTATAGACATGGGGGCATGGTCGGATATACATTGCACTCCGATCATGCAGTCCATAACTTTGGCAAGTAGAGATGAGCTAACCTGGAAGTAACCAATGAGTGTCTTCATGTTGTGTGGGCTGTAGAAGAACATGTATTCCCTGTCTGTGGAATGGATCAGTTACCAGAGCTCTGCCAATGAGTGATCTTTTGTTAGGTAGACCAGCATTCCCCTGTCATTGTTGTAGTGTATTTCTGGGTGACCAGAGTGGTCTGAAATTGGGTCAGGAGCCAGGTTAGTCACCTCCCACCACTAAGGCACAGTTCCCAATTTCAGTTAACACCCTGTTTAGTTAAAAAAAATATATATTTTTTTCCCCCCAGTGGGAGCATACACTAAGCCGATCACACATATATGGCTCTGGCATTTCAGCTCTGCAAACACGAATCAAGCCAGTGGGTCACACCATGTCGGCTGGATCGTCAGTGGGAGCTTTTAAAAAAAAAAAATGTATAATGTTTTCTTAGTTTAAAGGAAACAGAAAACATTGCCACGTAGGTATCTCCATTGAAACTGTTTGCAACAAAAAGCCTCCACACAGACTATTTGCATAGTAACATGCTAGGAAGTCTGCACATTACTGAAGGAAATCCCCCCGTATGCTCCCCCCACTGCACAAGGCAACTCCATAATCCTCCAATCCACCTCAGTCCCCCTCCCCTGAGTGCAGAGCTCAACAATAGAGAGAGGTTTTCCAAATCTCCTCAAATTTTTGCATAGTATCATTAAGTCTATATATTATGTTTCTATCTTGCCACCCCATACATCTATTTAAGCCATTGTCCATAGTATGGAATCGCTACTGCCTTCTAAATTCTCATTATTCCTAGTTTCGCCACAGCCAGTGTCCTAGACAACCATCAATTCACATGTGACTTCCGGGTGAGTAACTGTGATAAGTCATGCAGAATTGATACCTGGGCCTGAAACTGAATGGACCCACCCAATTCCGCCTCAAGACTAGGTTGGACTCGTCACCAGTAATTAACAACCTTTGTACCCCTACCTCCCCCACGCACCTCCATGTCAGACACAGTTTTGCCCTAGAGAGCTTCACTAGGGTCCAATGCCATCCGTTTAATATCTTGTAATATCTTAGAGTGACTGTACTTTAATCTCGCCTCTTTCATATGATCAGCCATCAACTCATCTCAATCATCAAATTTGACCGCCAGTCGATTTTCCCACCACCTCTGCAGCCCCCTGACCATTTTTTAGGAAAAGGCACGTTTGATACGTAGGCTATAGTGTCTGGAAATGCTGGCCCCAAAATTCATCTAAGTTTGAATGTATGTATTTGAGGAGGAGGACGTTACCTGGTACGGCGCCCTCCCAAATGCCGCCTGCAAATTGCTTATTAACTGGACTTATCTCCAGACCTATGTAAGCAGGGAGTCCAAATTCAGTTTGCAATTCCCTGTGGGAGTTAATCTCCCCTCCCTGAAACATGTTAACAACTTTCTGAATACTACAGCTTCTTTTTCCAAGCCAGTTTCGAGGACTGTATAATGGAGTTATTCCTTGTCTGCACCCCCACCCCACTCCGGTATAGTAGATCATCAAATCCCCTTCCGCCCCAGCATCTGCAGCTACAGGTAAAGCCATACCGCTGATTCCCAGAACGTTTTCAACATGTAGAACAATTGGGCCTGGTGATTAGCCAGCCAGCTACATTGTGTTCGACAGGTAGAGGCCTCCCTCTTTTGCAGTGGCATATAACTTCGAGCTTCTTAGCCGGGGCTCCACCCCCACCAAACACATACACATGCTTGTATATTTTTGTTGATTTGTGGCAATATGTGGCAGCAACTTTAGCATCCTAAAAATATAATTAAATCTGGGTGCAATATTCTTTTTAGCCACCTGCACTCTCCCCATAGGGAGTCGCTGTTCCCATCATTTGAAATCTGCTGCAGTCTTGACCAAGAGGGGGTCTAAGTTATCCTGAACCTTATTTTCAAACCCCGATTAAAAGTCATTCCCAAATTCTTAAGATGTCGATGTTTATATTTAAAGGGCAGGGCCTCCAGTGTCGCCAGGGTAGTAGCTCACATAAGGGGAAGGGCTTCGCATTTGGACCAATTAATACGATATCCAGAAAATGTAGAAAACTGATTGGTACATAGTTCACAATATCCTGCTTAGGTTCTTGGCGAGGCTTCTTCCAACCTTCCTTAACAAGACAAAGTGGTTCCCTAAGAGGGTGGCCAAATAGAAGGTCAAAGGGGGAAAACCCTACTTCCTTCTGAGGCACTTCTCTGTAGGCAAAAAGCAGGCTTGGCAAAAGGACATCCCATCTCCTTTTGAGTTTTTCAGGGAGTCCTATGATCATGCCTTTCAGTGTCTTGTTGAATCTTTTAACAAGGCCATTGGTTTGTGGATGATAATGTGTAGTGAACTGGAGTTCAGTCCACACTCGTTCCACGTGTGTGTCAGGTATGCAGACATGAATTTGAAACCTCGGTCTGATACCACTTCTTTAGGGAACCGTACCCTGGTAAGGATACCAATGAGGGCTTTGGCTATTGCAGGGGCTGTAGTAGTCCTGAGGGGAATTGCCTCAGGATACCTGGTAGCATGATCCACTACTACCAGTATGAATTTGTTTCCTGATGCTGTGGGAGGTTCCAGTGGACCCACTATGTCCACACCTACCATTTCTTTTTTTTAACTTTCTTTATTGGATTTTATAGAAAGACAAATACATGTCGCCACGCAGGGTGAAATAAACAAAAAAAACACTAACAGTTGGCTAGTGCTTGATTCTGGTGATCATAAAATACACAGTAACATGTGACTGCAGATCCTGGCATAAGTCGACATAGAAATACTGATAATATTATGGTACTTGGAACAGTGCAATAACTCCTCAGGGTGATGTGACAGCTAATTGCGCTCGAAGTAACAAATATTGCCTCAGCGGCTCCCAAATGTCCTTGGGCCTAGATGTTGCCGGAAGTTCCTCAGCATATAGATTCAAGGTCTCCAGACAGTATACTAGATCCTTCACCCACCCATCAACCTTAGGACTAAGTTTGCTTTCCCAAGTTATCGCCACACGTCTCTTGGCCAGCAAAAGGGCAATTCGAACATATCTGCCTAGCACTCCCTTTAGCAAAGGGACATACCCCAGCAGACAAGTGAGTGGCATGCATTGGAGTGAGGACCCGGTCATGATCTTTAAACGTTGTCACCTCTTCCTAGAATTTAAAAATTGAGCTGCACCCCCATGCAAGATGATAAAAATCTGCCTCCCCTTGTCCACACCTTTTGCAGCAATCTGTCTCCCGAAGCCCCATTCTATACAATTTGATGGGAGTGTGATATGCTTGATGAAGAAATTTAAAATGAATAATACGTAGATTTCCATTTGAGGAGAGCTTGCTAGTCAGTGTGCATATTTGTTCCCATTCTTTCATTGTGACTGGGGGGTCTAAAATGGAATTCCAGCGCGCCAAACCTTTATCAGTCACTTGCACTGTCTCCTCCTGTACAGCCTTGTATAACTTAGTGATTAGTTTTCTTCTAGTTGGGGCCACTATAAGCAGCTGTAGTGAATTAAGAGATGGCGGCTCAGCCGGAAAGGAAGGATAGTGATGTCTTATGGCTTGCTTTAGGCGATACCCAGTGTATAGAAAAAGTGGGGTGGGATTGGCAATGAAACCCAAATCGCCCTCCTTGATATACATACCGTTGTTATAGAGATCCTGCATGTGCGTGATACCCAATTCCCTGAGGGATTTCAGGGGACCAGTCTCTTGTGTGACAGACAGAGCCGCATGTCCAGCCAGGGGCATAGCTGGAGCATAGAGCGGTAGTTTACCTGCTAGTTTTCCGATCGTCTGCCATGCTGCTACCGTGGTGTCGATGGTGTTAATCTCCACTCTAGGTGTGCCTCTATGAGTGTGTGTGATTACCCCAGACAGAGGTATAGGATGTGCGTCTCCATCCTCCACTGCTAGATGCGGAGTGAATGCATGTAGTTTAAACCAATAGTAGGCATGTTGTGCTTGTGCGCATAAATAATGTATATAAAAATCCAGCGCGCTAAACCCCCCTCTGTTGTATGCTAGAGTCAGCGTTGTCCAGCTAAACCTAGCCTGTTTGCCACCCCACACCAAGTGCAGTAGTTGAGTTTTGATGGTAGAGAAGAATTGCTTGGTCAGGCCGATGGGGATATTACTGAAGAGATACAAAAAGCGAGGAAGAACGACCATCTTGATCACTGCTATGCGGTCTGCTAGAGACAGCGGGAGGCGGGACCATCTGTCCACTTGGCTCACTAAAGTGTCATACGCTCTCCCATAATTTTCTCTAATGGTAGTCTCTGGATCCTGATGTACCCATATACCAAGGTACTTGACAGGGTTCGTTGTCCAGATGAGAGGATAGTCCATCTGGGGAGGGGATGTGCAAATCGTCAGAGGGATTATCACCGATTTCTCCCAATTAATCGAGAGTCCAGAAAAAAATCCAAATCTGATGTATTCACGCAACACTGAGGAGAGATGAATCTGTGGGTCACGGATAAAAAGAACCATATCAGCAGCATACACTGAGATGCCGACCGGCCACTGATTGAACTGTAGTGCAGTATGTCTATGGCGTTGACGAATTATGCACGCCAGTGGTTCCATCTTAATAGCAAATAGAAGGGGCGACAGGGGGCATCCCTGCCGCGTGCCTCGATCTATACGGAATGGTTCCGATGTGAGGCCTCCCACTCGCACCCTCGCCGATGTATCATTATAGAACACCTGCAACCATCTTAGTAAAACATTGGGAAATCCTATCCTCCTCAGCACGTGAAACATATAACTCCACTCCACAGAGTCGAATGCCTTAGCGGCATCGAGCATAACCGTTGCAGCGGGAAGTTCGGGATTTAAGACATGAAACATGGCGAATATAGTACGAAGATTATGGGATGTGGAGCGCTCTGGCACAAAGCCAGACTGATCAGGCAACACCAATGTGGGTAGTAGAGGTTGCAATTTAGTGGCGATGATTTTTGCTAATATTTTTGCGTCTAGATTTATCAATGAAAGAGGCCGGTATGATTCACAGAGTGTGGGAGACTTGTCCTTTTTAAGCAGAGTGATAATGAGAGCCTGCCTAAGGGAGGGAGGCAAGATACCAGAATCATGAGCCTCCGCGTACATCTCTAAGAGATCGGGAGTAAGAAGGTCAGCATAACGTTTATAAAATTCCGCTGTGAGACCATCAGGTCCAGGAGCCTTATTATTGGGTAAAGACAAAATCGCCTCCTTGATATCTGTCTCCTCAAGAGGTTGACTAAGATATTCACGATGGCCATCCGACAGCCACACACATGCGATGTCAGAGAGATAGTCATTTAGGGCCTCATCATCCCCACCCACCCGTGAAGTGTATAAGTCCCTATAGAAGCCTCTGAACTGCTCCACTATTGCTTGTGGCGTGTAGTGATCAACGCCCTGTTCATCCACTATCTTAGTGACATGGTGATGCTCTGACCGAAAGCGTAATGTGGAGGCGAGCCTCCTGCCGGGTCGGCCTGCCTCACCCATAGGCTCGTGCCACATGGCGACGTGACAGGTAGCGTGCCTCTGATTCAGCCAATGTGTTGTATTCTTTTAGTAAGTCTTGAACCTTAACAAGATGACCTGCATCCAAATTCGCTAAGTATTGCGATTCTAGCTCATTTAATAGCTTCTCAGTCTTGGAAAGTTGACCTCTAATATCTTTTAAAATGCCCGACGTTGTACCTATGCAAACCCCCGTATCGTGACCTTGAAGGCCTCCCATAACACGGCTGGACTCTCCACCGTCCCCACATTCAGTTCAAAATACTGTTCTATTGCCTTGCTGATAGTGTCCTCGTAAACAGGATCAAGTAGAGCCTCCGAGCGAAAGCGCCATGTAAAGGGACGGTGCACGTTTGCGGGGATGTGGATGCCAAGGAGAACCGGATTATGATCTGATAGTGCGTGGCAAATTGTGCACCTGTGTTACCCACCCATTCGCTTCCTCATTCAACAACCAATAATCCAACCGTGACCAGCTGTTATAGACCAGGGTGATGTGCGTACCAACTTTGTCTGTAGCATTGCGGAGACGCCATGCATCCACTAAGCCCAACTCCGACATGGCCTCCCGAACACACTGAGATATCTTGACAGTTCGTGCGCCCTGCGGATTTGATTTATCCAGGCTCGGATCAAGATGGGTGTTGAAGTCACCCCCCCAAATGACAGCCGTTTCCGGCCAGGTACGCAGCACAGCCAGCAGTTGTGTAAAAGCCTGCGGGTTGTCCACCACTGGGGCATATATGTTGATTATCGTGATCAATGTGATACCCAATTTGCCCTGCACCATGGCCCAGCGACCTTCAGTATCAGTGTGTGAGTGTATCGGGAGGAAGGGTATACCCTTTTTGACCAAAATAAGGACCCCCCTAGCATATGTAGAGTATGACGATGCTAGTTTATAGCCTGCCCACTTCTGTGCAACATTTAATTCCTTTTGTTTGTTCAGGTGCGATTCCTGCAATAAAGCAATTTGAACCTTATGTCGCTCTAAATAAGCCATTACTTGGCGGACCTTTTTGGGGGTGTTGAGTCCGCGAACATTCCACGTTATGCAATTATAACTTTCACCCAACATTGTCAGTATGGAGTATGAACACCTTTTGAATATATATCAATATGCATTCCAGTAATATCATACCAAGATCCTCAACCGTAGCTGCATGAACGATCACTGTATTTAGAGAAGTTCTATACAATACAGTCCCCCCCACCCACTTTGGCAACCCCAATTCGCCAAAGCCATACCCCTGACTTACGAACAACCCCAACAAAGAACAAAATACTGCAATTGCAAAGTGGGGCACACCCATAGTGGGGCGTAGCAGCGCCTACCCCTCCCAGTTGTAGAAGGGAGAGGGGCCGCATCAAAAGAATGGAATCTTTCTCCTGCGGCCCTCCCGCGGACTTAGACAATAAAAAAAGGATTCCAGCTGATTTAGAGGCAAGGAGCTAATACTAACGCCCACCCATTTAACAGACAGCACTCCCATGAGGTAGACCAGAGTCCACGTACATCCAGATGCCTGAAAAAAGGAAGCAGTGTTACAGCAAACCAGTATACAACTAATACAGCTAGGACCTGGATGGTCCTCACGAACGACCACCTGCAATCAAATCAAGTTAAACAATAGATAGGCACATTTCAAGGGAAACAGGTGGTAAACCTATCTCTCTCAACCATCTATACTGCATTGAGGATTGGATATCTAGTCCCGTACTTGCAGGACAACGTGGACCCACAGTTGGAACTGGTGAACAACTATACAGTAGCAGATCACTCATCAGTATCCGACGTAGCTTTCAAGGACTGTTTTTGGCGTTGTAAAGTCTTAGCAAAGTCCATGTCCAGTTTCAGATTAGCAAAAATCTTTGCCTTGTCGTCTGTACCTATGCGAAGGCGAGCAGGGTACAGCATCGCGTAGGGTACACGTTCCTTTGCCAGCAGCTTCTTGACGCTTTGAAATTGCTTAATCGCCGCCTGGACCGTGGCCGTAAAATCGGGGTAGAACGATAACACATTACCCTGATGATTGATAGTACCCTTCTGTCGAGCGATACGCAGTACCGTGTCCCGATCTCTGAAATTGAGAAGGCGTGCTATGATGGGCCTAGGAGGGGCGCCTGGGGGAGGACGCATCGCCAAAGACCGGTGGGCTCGTTCCACAACCAGCATTTTTGAAAGGTTTTCAGCACCACAGATTTCCGTAAACAGGGCCTCAACATATTCTTCCAGACGGCCAACGTTCGTTGATTCCGGCAGGCCCAAAATGCGCACATTATTGCGCCGTGAGCGCGCTTCAATGTCCTCATTCTTATCTCTAATGACCGCCAAAATCTTTTCAATATCCGTAGTCTTGGCCGCAACCTGTTGTAAGCCATCTTCAGCGTCGGATATTCTCTGCTCCGCCTCCCCCAGCCTGGCCGCCTGCTTGTCTAATTTGGAGGAGATATGGTCAATGCGGCCTGTTAACACCCCTATCTTACCATCAATTGACTGTAAGCTGGCTTGAATCGCCGCTAGTGTCTGTTCCAGGGCAGTGGGAGCCTGCGCGGCCGAGTCCAGCTCAGTCAGATGCGGCATTTTGCGCCGATTTGGTGCTTTTACGCAGCTCAAAATTAAGTCGAGGTTGACTTTTGTCGGGTTTGCCCATGATGCCAGATCGTGGTCCACTGTGGATTACTGTCCCTTAGTTAAGGCCTGCTCTGCAAAAACTCCAAGTAACCAGCAGGATCAGCCTCCACACAGCTCGGGCGGCGCACGCTCAATCGCCGACCAGAACAGAAGAAAAGGGGGTTTTCTTTCCCTCCCTCTTTCCACACTTCAGGGCGCTTCTGCCCCCAAACACTGCTGGGCTTATATGGGGAAGCGGAAGAGCAATTGCACTCAGACCCGACCCGCAGGCATAGCGAGCAACGAGGCCTGTCTCGTTCCGTGAGGCCGGGCGCTCACGTAGTATACCCCGCCTCCAGAACGGGCCGGATCCAGCACCCAGAGTACGTAGAGACCCGCAACAGCCGCCACCTCAAGGAAACCGCCCGCAGAGCCGGCGCCTCTCACCCGCCACTCAGTCCCAGCTCCAGGCGTCAACGCGGTACCTCCGTTGTCCCTCAGCGTCGTGATCTTAGGCAGCAGCGCGTCTCACCGCTCCTTCTCCAGCCGCGCCGTCGCCATCTTAGGATCCGGCGTCCGCCGCTGCAGCCCTCGCACGGCACCCCCCGGCTCGAACCGCACGCCGGGAGCTCAGTCCGAGGGAGGTCAACTCATCAGCCGCTGCTCCCGCCTCCAAAACTCCACGGATGACCACCGGAGAGCAGGATATATGTAAGGATGGTCTCGGCGGCCGGCAGAGCTACACTAACGTGCGGAAATTTTGCCGCGCGCCAAGCCACGCCCCCACCTACCATTTCTAAGGAAACTCCAACCGCTAGCAGTGGAATTAAGGGGGCCTTTGGGTGTCCTCCTGTTTTGCCACTGTCTTGACAGGTGACACCGGAGCTGACAAACTCTTGTACTTTCTGGGACATGTTTGGCCAGTAGAAGTGTTTGACAAGCCTGCTCCATGTTTTTGTCTGGCCAAGATGCCCAGCTCGGGGGATGTCATGGGCCAATGTGAGGAGGAATTCTCTAAACTCCTGAGACACTACCACTCTCCTAGTGGCACCAGGTTTGGGGTCTCCGGCCTCAGTGTAAAGGAGCCCCTCCTTCCAATAGGTCTCCCTTTTCCTGTGTAGCAGCTTTCTATTACAGGCTTTCAAGAGTTGGACAGGTCCTAGAGGATCCTTTTGGGCCCAGGAGCTCAACGTGTTAAGGTTCAAGTTCTATGGGCTCAGTTCCCTCTTGGGGTGGCAAGTCCTCTCCCTGAGGAGAGGGGTCCTGAGCTTTTTGCGGTTCAGAAGCTGGTCCTCCAGTCTTCTTACCTTTACTCTTGGAAGGTGGGGCCATTCTTCCAGGCTCCAACACTTTTTTCACCCTGGGATCAACTTGGTGCTCTTGTTTTCACACACACTATCTCGGGGATTTCCAGCATGGCTGCGTGAGTTTTTAGTTCTACCTCAGCCCATGCTGAGGTCTCCAGATCATTCCCTGGCAGACATTCAACCGGTAGTTTTGGAGAGACCACTACCTCTTTTCGGGCAATAACCCCTCTCCAATCTAATGTTACCATAGCCATGGGATGACCTGTAGTGACATTGTCAGCGTTGGTGACTGGATACTTATTTCCAGTCGGCTATTGTCCTGGGGAAACCAACAATGGTTACCACCATGGTGACACTGGCACCTGTATCCCTCAGGGCTTCCATTCTAGTCCCATTGATCAAGGGGAACTGCTGGTACTTTTTCAGAATAGGGAGGCAGACAGCTAAAGTGGCCAATTCTACCCCACCATCAGAGACTAAAATAGCTTCAGTGTGAACCCTGATTTGCTCTGGGTGCACTTTTGATCCCATCTGGTGATTTGCCACACCTGTGCTAACTGGAGGAGGACCTGGGGCATTCTTTTTGGGAAAGGCAGAATCTCCAGTTTGGTGTCCCTCCTTCTTATAGACATGTCACCAGGCCTTCAGGGGATCACAATTGTTACCCTTGTACCCACCATTGGGCTGGGAAGACTTTTGGGGCCCATCCTCCTGTGCAGGGTTTTGGGGGCCTTTATAAGACTCTTGGTTTTTATCTTTAGGGGGATTACCAACTTTCCCCTGGGGAGGTTTTGAAATCCCTTTCTTTTGGTCACCCCCAGTGTTAGTCTTGGTCACTCTAGTCTTGACCCAGTGGTCTGCCTTCTTTCACAATTCTTAGAGTGATATTAGACCTAGGTCTACCAGATACTGATGCAACTTTTCATTAGTGCAATTACTTAACATGTGTTCTTTTATAAATAGATTATAAAGCCCAGCATAGTCATGCACATCACTTCCAGTCAACCAACTATCTAGTGTTTTTACTAATTTGTCTATGAAGTCAACCCAGGACTGACTCAAGGTTTTGTGGGCCCCCCTGAATCTAATTCTATATTCCGCAGTGGTTAGTCCAAAGCCCTCAATCAAGGTGCCCTCCATAAGGTCATTGGACTCAGCATCTGCCCCAATAAGGGTCAGGAGTATGTCCCTGCAGTTACTAGTGAACAGTTCCCAAAGCAATGCTCCCCAGTATGACTTCTTCACTTTTCTCATTCCACAGGCCCTCTCAAAGGCTGTGAACCATTTATCTGAAAGAGACAGTTAGTTATAGATTCCTTAAGTTAGAATTTCCCCCAGGCGTCAGACTGGATCTGGAGAATATTTTCTCTTAGCAGTACCCCTGCTCATCGGTAGGTGGCGTTGGTCAACTCCGCATCCGTCGTCGGCATCATGGTTGCCGAGATGACGTTGTAGTGCCTACTTACACACCGGCCCTGCGCGCTGACGTCAGTTCTTTCTTTTTCCGCGCCAGCCTAGCGCAGATCCGGAGAGAGCTTACCTCTTTAGTCACTTTTTGACTAAGCTTTTTTCGACTTTTGTCGACTTCTTTTTTCGAGTCATCTATTCCTGGTGCGCGCGGGATGTCCCATCGTCGGACCGGCTTCAAGCCCTGCGAGGTCTGTGTCAAACTGATTTCTGTGACGGACTCACACCTCATGTGCCTTTGGTGTCTGGAGCGCGTCCACGACCCGAAGTCGTGCTCCGACTGCCGGGCCATGAATCCGAAGTCTTTGCGGGAGTGGTCCCGAAAGCTTTTGGAGGCTGGGCAGTTGGCTCCACGTCGCTCCCGCTCGAGGGGAAGGTGTCGAGACCGTTAGCGGAGCCACCACACCTCGTCCAAGTCTTCTCACTCCTCGGGTAAGTCAAAGCACAAGAAGAAGGCGAAGAAGCACCGCCGCTCTTCGCCTTCTCCCCGTCGGTCGGCTGACTTGACGCGGGATCCTGGAGCATCATCGCTCTAAGGCTCCATCCCCGGTGCCTGATTCAGGGATGACTCTGCACCTCCCTCCATTTCCTGGAGCCGGGGCGTCCCCTGCTCAGCTTCATACGTTCCACAAAGCCCTCCAACGTATCTTTGGGAAGCCTGACTCCGCTCTGCAGATGCTCAATTGGAAGAAAGTCAGCCAGCGCTTCCAGAAGGCACTCCGAATTTTGATATGTATGTGAAGCATGGCCTTGGCCCTATTATGTTTAGTGTGCTATGGCACAAATATACGAGTTGCAGTGGCACTTTTGATGAACAAAAAATTGGGTTTTTACAGGAGAAGTTGTTTGCAAAAAGAAGTATCCCTCTTTAAGGACAGTTCCCCTCACACACCAAAGGTGTCATGCTTCATCATAGGGTACCTCCTGCGTGAGGAACCTAGTCCTCACGCGGGCTACAACCCCTCTCTAGCGAGGGAGGAGCTCAGGGATGTTTTGGTTTAGGCGGTCGGGTGTACTAAAACCCTATGAGAGATGTGTGTGATTACAAAAAATGCAGTGCTATAATAAAGGTGAATTAAAACTGGCTACGGGGTTAGCTCTCATGCAGATTTAATAACGCTACCCGGTGTCAGGATTAAAAAGCAGGAAAAGCTTGTAAACACAGGGGTCAAAATTCAAGACCGCTCTGTACTTTTCAGACCAACATGTTTCAGCCTAACAGACCTAGTATAGTGTCATGGCTTTCTTCAGGGTCAAAAGTGTAGCTACTGCAATACAAATGAATATATATACAAGTGTGATACATGAAAAACAAAAAAGTGTAGCTATGTCATACTGAACCAGAGAATCATTCATTGTTCAGTACGTTCGACATGTGCCCTGTGTCAAAGACCGAAATAAAGGTCATGTCATATATATACACACAGACACATACATATACGTGCAAACATATTATCACTAAATCAAACGTTAGGACCTCCATTAGTCATACATATAAAACAATTATTGCTGTTTTTTTGGAGTTGCTTATTTAGAGTGCCATAATGCAAACAGATTAATGCGTAACCCAAAGAGGGATATCCCCCGCCCTGTCACTTTTATCTCTTTATCCGCGTTTTGGACCTCCCTAGTATTCTGGACCCGGGGCCTTTTTTGTGAAAAATTATATATTGGTGGGGAGTCGGTTCCCGTTGGTCCTTAAACTCCTCTAGCCCTCTGTGTGATTTATTGCAAAAAGAAGTAGACAGTCTGTTTGATTCTCTTCGAACGTGGCAAAAGGAGGCTAAACAGAGGCGAATGAAATCAGAGAAAGAGGCCCAGAAGGGGAGAATGCAAACATTGACACAGAAAGCTGTGGCACTTGATAGAGAGAAGCGAGATAGGAATTGAAAGGGAAGATAGAAGATTCCGATTGCATATTGATAAATCTGATTTGGCCCAAGAAGAAAATGATACGTTTGCGGAACAATTGCTAGATACTCGCCCCCCCTTTATATGCCCCACATAGGATATATTCCGTTCTTCCCTCACAGGCCCAGCTACCTGATTCTTCGGTCTCTGCTGTTTCTGCTTCTGTTACTGTCGATCGGACTGCCTTGGCCACAGCACCTCCTATCCTCTCTTTGCCCTCGCCGTCCGTGGCAACCATGACTGTTAGTACTCCTGCAACACCTATTGCTTCGGCGTCTCTCCAGCTCTTACACCTGTGACGCAGCCAGCAGCGACATTAGTGCCTACTACTTCTGTTTCTGCTCCCCCTGTGTTCTTCTATTCTCCAACATTACAGAATAGTGGGACACCAGTACGTGGATCTGAGGATAGAGACTGGACAAAATTTAAAGAGCGCATGGGTCCGTATGTGCGATCTGAAATGGGAGATGCAGAGAAAAAGGTAGTGGCTAAGCAGGCTGCGCAGTGGGCCCGAAACCCCAATTATGGTGTGGAAGATGTGTGGAGTGTAATGAAAGACTATGAGCCTTTTGTACAACAGCATGCCCTTAAGCATATGTCGGCTACTTTGATCGGTCTTTGGGAGCAGTGCTTCAATGATGCAGCACCGCAAATTCGATATGATATTAAGGATCATGTATATGTTACTGATATGGCGCCTGGTCATGTTTTTAGTAATGTTGTGACCGTGGTTGCTTATCGGGGTAGATTGCTTGGGAAGAGTCCCACCCCGGTATCTCAGTTTCCGATGCGGGAGGACCATCCTATCTATCTATCCTAAAATACCAGAGCTAACGGAGCTGCATAATATTGTTACTAGGCCAGGGACAGCGCCCCGTTTCCAAGAACAATGGGTTTATACTCCGTGGAAAAGGAGTGAAGTCTTATCTCTTAAGACTCAGTTACCTGATCCTAGAAAGAATCCAACTGCTTATTATAAGGAATTGGCTGAAGCTGCCTCTTCTACAGTGATGACACTTGCTGATATTGAAATGTTCTTTGGCTTACTAGTTCCGGTTGATATTTGGAGACAAGTACACACACAGGATCATGCTGCAGAGTTGGGTGGTACATGGGATCAAATTAAGGTATCGGATCAAGAACGAAAGCCAGGTGATTAGCCTAGAGCGGAGATACTTGCTTTGCCCGGCCGTATCATTACGTATATGCATTCCCTTATACCTCCGAGAAAAGTTGATTGGGACAAGTTATCGGCTTGTCGTCAGAAGAAACATAAGTGTGTCTGATTTTTTCACTCGGTTTGAGGGGGTGTTTCTAGATTATAGTGGACAGGATTTGTCGATCGAAGGTGGTGTGCAACAGTTTAACAGGTTTGTTTCCAATTTGCTTCCTGCGATTACGACCCAATTGCAGGCTTCCGAGAGCACTTGGTCCACATCTTCCCCTTCTGTTATTTTGAATATGGCACAGTACTATGAACACAGGGAAAATGAGGATAAGGAGAGGTCAGAGAAGAAGCCCAAGTATTTGAAGACTAAGGTGTTGTTGCAGCAGGCTTCTAGGGGGAATGGTAGAGGACGTGGTGGTTCGGCTCGACAGCTTCCACGCACTAGCAGGCCGCAAAATACCACATCTTTAGGGCCGAATCAGTGCGCGTATTGTAAAGAGGAGGAACACTGGCGTAGCGAGTGTCCAGTGCTTTTGCAGAAGGTAGTGGTCCCGAGAGGTCGAGGTTCTCGTGGACGAGGTCGAGGAGCTGGTGGCCAGGACAGGGCTCAAAATGCTGTGGCCTCGCAGGGTCGCTCTGATCAGAATTATTTTGATGACCCCCGGGGCGGACAGTATTATCATGATGATTATGATACGGATGAGGTGACAGGGATGTCTTACAGCTAGGACAGCCAGGGACAGAGTGAGGGACCAGTTCCGATACCTGTAGATCAATATGGTCCGTACGTTAGTGCGGATGTGCATGGTTCGGCTAAGGAGTTTTTGGTGGATACAGGTGCAACAAACAGTTCTATTTCTCGTTCCTTGGTCCCTGGGGCGGCTCTGTCTGGCCATAATAATGTTTCGGTAGGTTTTTCTGGTGTACCGGTTGTGAGCCTCATTTCAAAACCTCTTGCGTTGACGATTGGTCCTTTCACTGTGGATTCGCCGTTCTTGTTGATGTCTAATTGTGGAGAAAATTTGATGGGTTTGGACTTGTTGAAGAAATTGCATACCACGATTTACTGCTCTCTGGCGGGTGTTTACATGACAATGGGTCCGAATGTCGTGCGCGCTACGCAGTGCCTGTTCAAAGATGCGCCTCTTCCTGCGGAGTTTAAAGATGTACCGCCCACTCTTTGGGCGACAGGTGACACAGATGTGGGACTGTTACAGATTTCGCCAGTTTCGATCCAAGTTAAAGACAATGCTGTTTTACCGCGCATCCCTCAGTATAAAATACCGCAGGCAGGTGAGCGAGCTTTATTGCAAAATGATCAGGACTTGATTGAAAAAGGAGTGGTTGAGGAGACTAATGCTAATGTTTGTAATAGCCCTATTCTTCCCATTCTCAAAAGGACACCTTTGGGTTCCTCTGCTGACCATGCAGCTGTTTATCGCTTTGTGATTGATTTGCGTGCAGTTAATAAAATAGTGATTCCCCAGTTTCCGGTGGTTCCTGACATTACGACTCTTTTGACAATGATTCCTTCTTCTGCTACATACTTTTCTGTCATTGATTTGAAAAACGCGTACTTCAGTATTCCCATTCATCCTGACAGCAGGTATCTGTTTGGGTTCACCCTAGCTGGTAGAAGCTTTAGATTTTGTTGCGCTCCTCAAGGCTATACAGAGAGTCCGAGTATCTATAGTCAGGCATTGAAAGGTCAGCTGGATTCCTTGTCGCTCCCTACAGGTAACGTATTGCTTTAGTATGTTGATGACTTGCTCATCGCCTCGGATACAGAACAAGGTTGCAGAGACAGTACCGTTAAATTGCTGCTACATTTAGCTCAACATGGCCATAAAGTATCCCTTTCCAAATTTCAGTATTGTCGACAGGAAGTCACCTATTTAGATCACCTACTGTCGAAGGAGGGTAGGAGACTGACCCTTGAGCGCATCAGTACCATTGTTAAAATGCCCATTCCGTAAACCAGTGGTTCCCAAACTTTTCCGGCCCACGGCTCCCTTAACTTATTGCCCATTGGCTGTGGCTCCCCATTATGTTACTTTTTTTGTTGGGTGGGGGAATGTAAGCCCGGCCTGTCTAGTACTTCCATTTTTCATCCCTGAAAATAATTGGGATGAAGCCGATGAAGGTATTATAGTCATAAATGTAAGAAAATAAAAATACAACAGGCTTACTCAGGTGCACCTTCTTTGAGAAGCACTTTCATCAGTTTGCACTCAAGTTCGAGTATGAAAATAACCTTTTCCGTGATGTGATTAGTGTTCTTTTCATGGAGCATCAGAAGAGATTAACTCACTTATGAAACAACCTAAAGTGGAAGCTAACACTGTTATGTTCCAAAAAACATTTGCACGTGCTGTATATTTATTAGGAATTTGTGATTTTTGGATTTTGTCACTATACTACGTTGGTATTTACCTTGTGAATGCTCTTTATTTTCTGTTTCCTTTCTGTTACACACGCTCCTTGTTGGCTTTGCTGTAGCAAGTGTATTGTTTGCTCTGCCACCAAAAGCTGCTGCTATGTCTGTGCTCGCACATGCAGTATCTGCGGTCCTTGCGCCAGATACCTCATAAATGCAGAGATGCAATAGGCATGTGTACCTACTACTGGCCTTTGAGGTTTCTTTGTCAGGACTGCCAACACTTCATGGTGATGTTGAATGTGTTTGCTGGGTGCACCCTTTCATTGCGCACCAGCATAATTACTGCCTGTACAAGGGTGTGAATGGTCTAGTTTAGTGTGTTTGTTAAAACGTTTTTGAGGACTAATACCATTTTCCGAGTCAGTGTTAGCCTCGTAAAGGTGTAAGCGATGGTAATGCTTAGAGTTTATAAATTCATGGTTTCAGAAGTTTACTCGGAATCCTTCCATGCTTTCTTCTAATTTGGTTTTTCACAGACTTAGACGACTGCTTTAAATTCGGGCCTTCCCCTTTTGTTAACTGTTCTCAGTGCGGTCTGTCGTTAATTAGTGTTTAGTATGGTGTGCTAGGCCGGGCAAGACTAGTGCGTCATTCTGATAAGGAGCATGGCAACAGCACACTAGTGGGAGACTGGAAATGAACTGTCCCAGACTTCCAATATATTATTTGCCCTTGGCAAAAAAGACAGAATAATAAAGGTGTCAGATGATCGCATTCACTGAATAGACGGTCTGTGGTGTCACTGCGTGAAGCCGTTAGAGCTTTTTTCAGGCACAGGTTGTGTTTTATACTTTGTATTCAATACAAGTCTTTCACTGAAGAAAAAGACTGCTTACGCTGATTGTTCGTAAAGGAGGTTGCTCACTAGATGGCAGTGTAAGCAATTATTTATACAGCGTTCCTTTTTAGACACAGCATGAATCAAAAAACCAGCCTGCGTCATTAAGTATATGCAAAAAACTATTAATAAAATGCCTTCTTGTTAACTTAAAAAGCAAGCATTCATTTGCTACTTGCCCAAAAACTTTCAGAAAAATGACTGGGTTTACACTATTATTCAAAGCAACACTACTTATTACTGAAGAATAAAATGAGTTATTTTACATGTACTGTATGTGGTCCAGATTATTTTGGTTCATCAGGGAGCCTGCGAATGTAAGTCTTGCTCAGACCGCAATAAGCTTACAGCTTTCCAGAAGAATGATGACTGGCACCGGCCTCGCTACCAACTGATATCTATTGTAGAATCCAATAAAAAAACAGCCTTTTAAATCCCGGGCATGTGCTTGGTGTCAGTGTGTTTGCGGCGCCCCAGGCTAGTTTTGACGGCGCACTGGGGTGCCACGGCACACAGTTTGGGAACTGCTGCCGTAAACTCAGAAAGATGTGTGCGCTTTCATAGGTATCACTTCCTATTGCAGGCAGTGGATACCTAGCTACTCGCTGTTAGTTAACCCTCTTGCTTTAACACTAAAAGATGTGCATGAACCCCTGCCCTGGACGCCTGAATGTCAGCAGTCTTTTGAGCAATTGAAAACTGCACTTTGTTCGGCTCCAGTACTCGGCACTCCTGACTATGCTAAGCAGTTTGTGTTGTACGTCCATGAGATGGCTGGTTGCGCGCTTCCTGTTTTAACACAAAAATTTGGAGATAAGCAACGGCCGTGTGCTTATTTCTCTGCTGTGCTTGACCCTGTAGCATGAGCCCTCCCGAGCTGTCTAAGAGCGGTCGCGGCAGTGGCTGTCTCGATAAGGCAATCGGCTGGACTCGTACTTGTTACTGACCTCACAGTTATGGTACCCCATGCTGTGGATACACTTTTGAATAAGACAAAGACACAGCACCTCACCAGTGCACGTTTGACAGGTTAGGAGTTAACGTTGTTCACCAAACATATTACGATTAAACGATGTGCCACTCTGAACCCAGCCACCTTACTACCCCTCCCTTCTGAGAATGAGGAGATTGACATACATGATTGTATCTTCCGGACGGAAGAAGAGACGAAAGGACGGGTAGACCTGACTGATGTTCCCTTATCTGACCCTCAAGGGGAACTATATGTCGATGGCTCCTTCTTTAAGTTACCAGATGGCACTACAACTGCTGCGTACTCTATTACTACACTGCATACGGTAGTTGAGACATGACGAGTTCCCTATCAGTCGGCCCAAGCTGCAGAGCTCATTGCCCAAATACGAGCCTGTGAATTAAGTGAGGGACTGTTTGTCAATATTTATTCTGACAGCCAGTAAGCTTTTGGAGTCGCTCATAATTTTGGGCGACTCTGGGTAGAGAGAGGGTTCCTTACTTCCCATGGAACAAAGATTCAGTACGGTCATCTTATACATAGGCTTCTGTCTGCTCTGACACTCCCTAAGAAATTGGCAATAGTAAAGTGTAGCGCCCATAGGAAGGTTACTGACGATGTAGGTAAAGGAAACGCTTTTGCAGATCAGACAGCTAAGGAGACAGCCCGGACTAGAATGAAAATAATGTTCGTAGCAGGTCCTGCTAGGTGGGTGCCCGAGGTCACCATGTTTGAGGCTACACTTGAGAATGTGAAGGAAATAGAGTCAGGCCACAGTGGAGGAATTAGCAGTGTGGCAAGAAAGTACAGCACAATTGAATGATGAGGGATGTTGGATTGACAAGTCAGTGAAGCAAAGATGTATGTTGCCAGATGCATATGTTCTTCCTGTAGTCAGAATGGCTCATGGCCCAGCCCATATCAGTGCTAAGTTGTTAGACCCTGTATGGCAGAATGACAACATTTAGAAGACAGCTACACATTTAGTGAAGTACTGTATGGTGTGCATGATGCACAATCCTGGGAAGGGTACCCCTACACCACCCGCTCATTTTGCACCTCCCACTTTCCCTTTTGAGGTCCTCCAAATAAACTACATCGAATTAGACCGGGTCAACAACTTGAAGTACGTGTTGGTGGTTGTCTGTGCGTTTAGTGAATGGGTTATGCTTACCCCACTGAAGACAATACAGCCATTATGACTGCAAAGGTACTCCTAAAGGAGTTCTTTCCTCGTTTCGGCTTGCCCCGTTTGATCTGGAGTGATAACGGAAGTTATTTTAATGCAATGGTTATCCAGTTAGTTTGTGAGGGTCTGCACATAAAACAGAAGTTTCATGCTGCAATCACCCCCAGTCAGCAGGATTGGTTGAGAAGTACAATGGTACTCTCAAACTGAAATTGGCAAAGATTCAGGAGACAACAGGGTTACAGTGGCGAGATGCTTTGCTATTAGCTCTTTTGTCGACCAGAACAGCAGCACATTCTAGGACAGGATTGTCACCGTACGAGGTCGTGTTTGGACACCCAGCAAATGTCTGGGGGGGGTCCCGCGACCCGGGCGGTTTTCAGACATTTAGTACCCATTGTTAGTAGACTACCTGTGCCAGTTAACTGAAAATTTGCGTTCTATTCACCAACAGATCCGGGAGGCTCTGCCTGATATACCAGAGGGACCCGGACACAACATTCAGCCTGCTGATTGGATTCTGCTGCGCAATTTTCAGCGGAAGAAGAGCTTGGAGCCCCGCTGGAAGGGACCTGAACAGGTCCTTCTGGTCACCCGAACAACTGTGAAAGTCGCTGGCCAAAAGAATTGGATTCATGCCAGCCATTGTCGCAGGATACCCTTGCCCTTATCCTATGATCAGTGGGTGAGGGATGGCATTGGGGACACAGGGTGAGAAGGTGCCTCAGTTCGTCCCCTTCAGCGAAGGAAAATTAACGTGGACCCAAATAGATGCAGAGAATGATGACGTGCTAAATGCAGCGGTCCCTCCAGAAATTCGAGCCATTAAGGAGCCGTTGTTTGCTAACCCCTCTGTGCCTGGAGTCTCCAGGTACAATTTGCGCCCTTGGATGAGGAATGGTGCACCAAAGGAGAAGTCAGATTAGTTAGAGATGGACTGTGTAAGTTAGGGTGTACTTTGCTGTAGTACCAACGGTGTTAGTTCATGGTGTTGTGAGATTGGTGATTGGTGCACTGTTCTGACATTGGACAGGATAAATCTGACGTGCTCCCTAGGAGGGGGGTACATTATCCTGTGCGACGTGGAATTCATCGTGAGCTAGGACTGAGTAAGCTCCACCGCCGGTGCTCAAGAGCACCAACGTTGATGAACAATAGGAGCCTGTACCAGTGAGGCTCAGACGGACACTGGGAACAATTGCCTTTGCTATCAGTTTTATTGCATTCCCTTTATTGCTTCATAATGCATCCGTTTTGTCGATCTATTGAGGAGGAGGAACAGCCATTTGCACCACAGCATCTAGCGCGGGGATTGTCCACAACGAGTAAAATAGTTTTCATATTAATAGCTGTGATTGCATTAATAACTGTACTTGGAATAGCCTGGTTTCTGGAGGAAAAGTATCCTGTACATTCGTTGGTTGGTACAATGCCCACTTCCCCTGAGCACATTTTTGTTACTTTGGCCCCTCACAAAGAAGAGCATAGAAAGGCTTACACAGATAATGTATTTATACAAATGTTGCAACAAGCCCATGATCTGTCCAATACAACTAATTGTTGGGTTTGTGGATTGATCCCCTCAGTTACTTATAAGAGTGGCAATTTGTTGTCCATGCCATTGTCATATATTGGTAGCTGTGAAGGTTGGTTTGAATTGTTCGTTATGGTGCACTACCATTTCCAACTCTCTACTCTGGTTATGACACCTGCTGATTCTCGCACTGTGATAGAGTATATATGTTTTCATCACGGGTTTACTCCTGTAGGACCGGCAGGACAAGGGACTTTCGGTACATTGTCCCCGAAATCCTGTATGAGCACATATGAAAAAGTGAAGAACGAAACATGACTTCGAATGGAAATGGCTGATTTCCAAAGGTTTAACACCTCTGAGTATTTTCAATCTTTCCAAGCTCGCAATATTACTAAGGACAAACCGATGCCGGTGTCCGTTGTCAACACACCAGCTAGTTTCTGTGTCCAGGGGACCGTGGAGGTAAAGGTGGGGGAAAGTAAATGCAATTTCACCTACAGACTGAGAATGATTAATAGTCCGCCCTTGATCTTACCCCATAATATCTATTTTGTCTGTGGATCCCAAGCTCATGTCGGGCTTCCGAGGGGATGGTCAGGCAAATGTTACCGCTTTCCTCCTTCCCCCTGTGTATGTTGCCCCCTCCAATTATCATAAAGATCATCATCAGCTGCAATGTAGGAGTACTTACTTGACCCGAGTCAGAAGGGTTGTTGACACAGAGGATATAGATCAGACAGATACCTCCGCACAACAGTTTGGGGATGCCGTAAAAGGTCTTCTACCTTTCTGGGGCCCCACGGCTAATAGTCTTCAACTTTGTCGGCTAACAAGAGTTGTGGTAGTGGTTATTAATACAACTGCTGGGATACTGACAAATATCACTGCTGAGCTCCAGGCTACGAGATTAGTCACCTTACAGAACAGGATGGTGTTAGCAGGATGGTGTTAGACGTCATCCTTGCAGATCGGGAAGGGGCCTGTCGCATCATTGGCAGCAACTGTTGTGTTTACATACCTGACCACGCCCCCAGTGTGTATACAGCTATACAAAAAATTGCATAGACTTTCGTCTGACATACACCAACAGGTACTTAGACCCTATCGGGGTGGTTCTGGAATTTGCAATCAAGATGGGGTTGGAAGATCCTTATCTTTTTGGTTGTAGTTGCCGGTATTATCTTTACATGTTACCTCTGTATACACTGTCTTCCAGCTTGTTGCACTTATTGCGTCAGTGCCCTCAGCCCCAAACAGAAATTATCAGTTCATGATACTAATGCTGCGATCATGTTGCAGAAGGACATTGTGGACATGATGCAGATCGACGTGGGTATTTTTGAATACTGATTATGTGAGCACCAACCCATAGTGATGTTTCTTATCCTTGCAACATGTTATACATTTTTTGATAGTAACATAAAAATGTTAGCGTATGCTAAAAGGAGGGTTTATTAGAATAAAAATGTCTTAGCTGTGTTGTTTATATATTGTTCTGCATAAGTTGGTATTCACTGCACCATTTTATGTTTTGCCGCCATTTTGAGTCATGATCGAAACTAATTTCTATCTGTCTCTGCTGGAAGCAGCTGTGATAGTTTTCGTTTCTCCAAGGTTGGGCCTTGCTGTACTAATGAATACACTGTTCTTATTAGCGCATACCTTTCCCACTAGATAGAGGCCTGCTCCCACCAGTCCAGCGGCGGGCACAGGCAGAACGACCTTGGTGTAGAGATAGTGTGTGCCCGGTCTCCGGATCAAAACTCATCCTTCTGTGCTTTCTTTGTCTAGCTGCCTCCAACTGGAAATCTCCAGTCTGGGCGTGCCTTCATTTGTTCTGAATCATACATAATGTATCACCATGTTTGCTGATGTCAGTCCCCTCTGTATCAATCCACGGAGACTGGGCAGACTGGGCTCCGCTCGAGTGTATCTGAATAAATATACTTGGTTTGTATTCTCTACTGTCTGACCGACTTCATTTGTATGGAAGGCTGAGAGGTGGTCGCGAGTGACCCGGGTGGCCCTAATCGGGTCATTTCCTTCAGTACCCCTCTTGCCCTTCAACGAAGCCCTCACGGAGGTCCTTCTGGGCACTTGGTCCAAGCCCAGCACAGGGGCTCCTGTGGAACGGACGATTGCCCGCCGCCACCGCCCGGCTCCGGGCGATCCCTTTTTCAGCACCCTTCCCTCGAGAGCTTGGTGGTCCAAGCTCCTACTTCCAAGGACGCATTCCCTTCTGCCCCTCCAGACAGGGAATCCAAGAAGCTGGATCATCTTGGGAAGCGCATGTTCTCTTTCTCCAGCTTGGTACTGCGGTCCGTGAATACCGCATGCCTCTTGGGCCGATAGTCCCATACAATCTGGGATACGGTTGCGCATGTGCTGCCTCAGTGCCCGGAGGAAGCCAGGGCCGTTCACTCCCAAGCCGTGGCAGATGGGAGAGATGCAGCGAAACTCACGATTGACTGTGCACTGGATACCACCGACTCACTGGGCAGAACGATTGCCACGTCAGTAGCCCTTCAGCGCTATGCCTGGTTGAGGATGTCTGGCTTTTCGGGGTGATGTTCATTCAACTCTGCTGGACATGCCTTTCGATGGCCGTCATCTTTTTGGTGACAAGGCAGACTCGGCGCTGGAGCGCTTTAAGGTTTCTCGAGCTACGGCCAGATCCTTGGGCCTCGTGGCGTCCTCCCGTCCACCACAGTCTGCCTTTCGCAGCTATGGAAGGGGCACCCCACCACTTCCGGCCCAGTCCAGCCACCAATCTACGCAAGCTGCTCAGCCTATGCGTGGCCGCGGACGTTGGACCCAGCGACCTCGTGGGTCTGGAAGCCAGCGGGCGGGCCAGTCCACCCTTTCCCTCCCCTGCAGCAGCCTCCAAACCCTCCTAGTCAGACCTTTCAGGCCCATCAGAGGCCAGTGGGTGGCAGGATTCTCCATCACTTCCCTCACTGGCAAACCATCACATCAGACAGGGGGGTTTTGCAGATAGTCTGAAGGGGCTACTCCCTCCCCTTCGAGACTACCCCTCCCTCCCTCCATGCCACCGTCTTTCGATCGCATGTCGGAGGATCATTTGGCGCTTTTCCGCCAGGAAGTTTCAACTCTCTTGGCCAAGGGAGCTATTGAAAGGGTCCCTGCGCCAGAGGTAGGTCGTGGTTGCTATTCCCGCTACTTTGTGGTGCCCAAGAAGGACAAGCGCCTGCGTCCTGTCCTAGACCTCAGGGCTCTCAACTGCTTCCTCCACAAGGAGGAGTTCAAAATGCTCACGTTGGCTCTGGTTCTGTCTGCCCCTCGACCCTGGAGGCTGGATGGTGGCGTTGGACTTGCAGGATGCCTATTTCCATATCCCCATCCTGCCAGCCCACAGACGATACCTGCGGTTCCCGGTAGGCCACGAGCATTTCCAGTTCACCATGCTCCCCTTTGGCCTTACCAGTGCCCCTTGGGTGTTCACGAAGGTGATGGCGGTGGTCGCAGCTCATCTGCGCAGATCAGGGGTTCCAGTCTTTCCCTATCTCAACGACTGGCTGTTGAAGGGGTGCTCGCCCCATGCTGTTGTCTCCCACCGCCAGACTACGGCGAACCTCCTGCATTCGCTGGGATTATCCAGTATTGGGGTATCTTTCATAAATTCACATGCCTGAATCATTTCCCGTCGTCGAGATGGGAGTCCCACGGTAAAATATCCAAGCAGTGCTTTAAATCTTTAATAGGCTATAATGGCCCAAGGCCATCTAAACAGTAGCCTATCCATGTCCTTTTTAAAAAAGGACTAAATGTTGGCATCCAACCAATCAGATGCTAGCACCCTCTAGAACACTCCCAGCAGAAGCCAATTCTCCTCAGATTTTCACCGCACGTCGTGTGGAAGGGAGTCTCCCTGAGTGCTACTCCGTTTTCTTCTATTAAGCAAATCTTGACCATGTCAGACAAGAAAGGCCTTTTCCGCCCTTGTAAAACCTGTGGGAAGAAAAGGGTCCATGTGGATGATCCACACAAGGAATGCATTTACTTCCTCCATCACAGGCATGAGGTGAGAGATTGTAAGATCTGTCGCACCTTTTCTAACAAAACCCTCAAGGACAGAGAGGGAAGATTGTTATTGTGGCTCCAAACCACAAAACAACAATCTTGTTCTTCTGATGAGGAAGAGGATGTAGGTTCAACATCCCACAAGAGGGCTAGATCCCAGGACAGATCTTCAGGTGAGGGAAGAAAACATTTTTAATCTTCCCAAGAAAAGGCTTCAAGTAAGGAGAAGACTACCAAACATTCCTCTGAGCCAACGTTATCTGTGCCCTCTACACCTGTCAAGAAAGAAAGAGATCGCCCTAGAACTTCCTCTTTTGATCCTGTGAGTAAAAAACAGTTGAAAAAGCCATCGCCGACGACAATTTCTCTCTCATCGACGACAATCTGTGTAACATCGTCGACGGCAACTGTGATGACGCCGGCGATCCAGTCTCCTATTCTATCTACTAAAGTTTCTATCTCGACGACGAGAGCTTCTTCGTCGTCGAAGACTGTCGACGCCCCACCGACTACATTTCCGTCGACGGCATAGACACCGTCGATGAAGATACCGTCGACGACGCCATCAACGACGACACCTGCGATAACAATACCGTTGACGACAGCACGGTCGACGGCAGCATCGTCGACGAAGGAAATCCCCTTGCTTATAATTTCTGCACCGTCGACGAGGATTACTCGGGTCACTAGAGTTACAAAGACATTTTTACACCCGTCTATGCAGGACTATAGCAAGGTGTCGCCTTTGCTTCCATTGCATCTGTTGGAAGGGTATATCGAGGAAGAGGATGATGATGATGATGACGGCCTCTATGGGGTAGCTCACAGCCCATCTGAGCTCCATGTGAAGTGCCAGGAGGATGATGAAGAGGAGGAAGATTATCAGGAGGCACAATATTACCAGGAACGGTATATGGCTCCACGTCACAGCTATCAATTTAACCCCTGACAGGAACCGCGCCACAGAGAAATGGCCCATCTACCGCCATCATTAATAGAAGATCTTCAAGCCATGTTGGCAGATTACAGACTAAGATTCCCTCCTCAGCAACATCAACCAGAAGACCAGGTTCCTCAAGTGGAAGAACCTGCAGGTGCACCAGGTCCTCAGCTACCAAGCACACCTGTGAATGTACCGGGCTCGTGGGCAGCCGACCCCGAAGAACAAAACACTTCCTCCTCAGAAGAAGAAATAGAGGAAGGTGAATTGCCAGACCCAGCATCTGTTCCTGATCCTTGGGATCATTATATGATTCCAACACCATCCCTTCCTCTGCACTTTCCTTCAGACTCCTCCAGAGGATATCGGGGGGGGGGTTTCACAATTTAATGCAAAGGGCAGCCAAAAGGTTCCACTTACCCATTACTGTAAAACAAACAGAATGTTTTCTATACGATTTCAAAAAGGACACAAAGAAAGTGGTACGCTCAATTTCTATCATTGACCATATATAGCAGGAGGGCATCAGGATTATGAAAACACCAGCATCCATACCACCGGTGCTGCCTCGTGTAGAAAAGAAATGCAGGGCTCTGGATGACTCTCCATCTTGCCTTATTGGACATCCTAAGCCAGATTCAGTCATCTCCCAGGCTGCACAGAGGCGCTCGAAGAACCCGGCTACCCCGATTACTACCCCCTCAGACAAGGAATGGCGTAGAATGGACATCCTGGGGAAAAGGTTTTCATCAATGGCAGCTGTAACAATCAGAGCAGCAAATGCTCTAGCCATTATCGGTCGCTATGGCCTCCAGATGTGGTCCGATATGGCAGGACTGATAGACCTCATCCCAGAGGAAAACAGACAAGATGCACACAAGATCCTGCTGGAGGGTGGGCGTGCAGCTTCAGAAACAATTGACTGTGCCCTTGACGTAGCAAATACTGGTTTTCGACAGTTGGAAGGAGCGGCTGTACTTCGACTCCAAGGATGGCTAAAAGCAACTACCTTTAGACCCGAGGTACAAACAAAAGTTCTTGATATGGCTTTTGACGGTGAGTCCCTCTTTGGAAAGCACATTGATGAAGCCCTATTGGTAATAAAAAATGATACGGACACCGCAAAGTCTTTGGGAGCTCTACAGAAGAGTACTATTCAGTGGTGCTAGAGGGCGAGGATTCGCCACTTACAAAGGAGGATACCAGAGGGCTCAACAATATCAGCTATACCAATCTCAATATCGCCAATCTTACAACCCTCCATCTTATTGTCAATCATCGACGGCTGGTTTCTCTCGCCAGGGAGGCCGCAAGCGAGCACCCCAACAAGGCCGTGACTCAGGCAGAAAACAATGAGTATGTCAGGGTACCAGCCCAACTTACCTCCTTGCCCGTGGGTGCGAAAATTTCTGCTTATGTACAACGGTGGCACGAAATAACATCAGACCGCTGGGTGTTGGACCTAGTCACCAAGGGTCACACTCTAGAATGTATTCAGCGGCCACCAATCACTCCACCCAGGGGTCCCCCTCGTCTTTACTTATTACGAAAGGAAGTCTTGACCATGCTCCTCAAGGAAGCAATAGAAGAAGTAGCATTCGCTCAGAAAGGAAGAGGTTTTTATTCTCGTTTGTTCCTAATAAGAAAGAAGTCAGGAGAATGGAGATCGATTCTGGACCTAAGGGAACTATACAAGTTTCTCAAGAAACAGACGTTCAGGATGGTAACACTCTCCGATATTCTGGGATGCTTAAACAAAGGAGATTTCATGACTTCGCTCGACATGGAAGACGCATATTTCCATATCCCAATCCACCCGAAGCACCGTAAATTCCTAAGGTTCACAGTGGCTGGTACCCACTATCAATTCAAAATGCTCCCGTTTGGCCTAAAATCAGCACCACCGATTTTCACCAAGTGCTTGGCGCCAGTAGCGGCAACCCTGCGGGCTCAGGGGTTTCAAGTTTTTCCGTATCTCGACGATTGGCTGCTCAAAGCAGCAACAGCGCAGGAGGCCGATCAGACAACGAGAGCTTGCCTCCGTTTGTTCAATACATTGGGACTTACCCTAAACAGGGAAAAATCGGTTTTACATCCAACTCAAGTAATCTCTTTTCTGGGAGCATCCTTGGACACCGTTCAATGCAAGGCGTTCTTGTCTCAAGAGAGACAGATACGTCTACAAAAGCTTGCAAAGACCATATCAAAAAAAGGGTCAGTTTCTGTACGAATGTTCAAACGCTCCTATGGATGTGCTCTTCAGCGATAAATCTGGTACCTCTAGCCAGACTAAAGATGAGGCCTCTTCAGGAAGAGCTGCAGAAACAGTGGATCCTTGAGGATCCTTCGAAGATGTAATTCGAATAACAACACGGATGGTGGAAACACTACAGTGGTGGTCTCAGGCGACAAATCTCGTTCAAGGCCTAACTTTTCTACAAAACACCCCAAATTTCATTCTAACAGACGCCTCCATGGAGGGCTGGGGAGGTCATCTACAGGACTTGCAAATCCAGGGCAAATGGTCTTCGGTACAGAAAAAGCAGCACATCAACAGCTTGGAGCTCAAAGCGATATTCCTATCGCTCCAAGCTTTCCTGCCAAGAATAGCAGGCTCCTCAGTGTTGGTCCGTACGAACAATACGACCAGCATGTAAACAAGCTAGGAGGAACAAGATCCATTACCCTATCTCAAGAAGCGCAGGAATTATGGGAATGGACAACTTACCATGGAATCTCGTTGAAGGCCGAGCATGTCAGGGGTCTGCACAATACCCTAGCAGACACGTTAAGCAGGTCTCAGTCCAGTTGTTACGAGTGGGAGCTAGAACAATCCAAGAAATGGGGGAAACCAGCTTTGGACCTCTTTGCAACGGAGGAGAACGCCAAATGTCAGTATTATGCCAGCAGATTCCCTCTATCAAGGGGGAATTCCCTTTTAATGCGATGGTCAGGGATATATGCCTACGCTTTTCCCCCATCCCGTTAATTCGCAGGGTGCTAAACAAAATGAAATCGGAAGGCTGCCGCCTGATCCTAATAGCACCACGGTGGCCCAGGCAATGCTTGTTCCCGCAACTGCTCCCGCTGTCGCAAGCGAAGCCCATTCGTCTACAGCCGTCCTCAACGATGTTATTGAGGAACAAAGGCCAAGTGAATCATACGGATCCTCATTCTCTTCACTTACACGCATGGCTCCTGAATTCCTAGAATTTAGAGACCTAAATATACCGCAAGACTGTAGAGAAATCATTGCTAAATCCCATGCTGAAAGCACTATCAAAACAAATCGTTTGAAATGGAGAAGATTCTGTTGCTGGTGTGAAAGAAATAACGTCCACCCACTGCAAGCCCCTGCTGAGCAGATTTTGCCATACCTCCTCTCTCTGGCTAACTCAGGTCTCACTTTCTCTTCAGTCAAGGTTCACCTGGCTGCAATTTCCCTCTATAGGAAATCCCCTCAAGCTCCTTCTCTCTGTGCATCTAGTCTCATAAAGCAATTTGTGAGAGGCCTTTTCTGCACATTTCCCCCGATGCGTGCACCTCCTCCAGAATGGAAGCTCAATGTGGTCCTGGCGCAGTTGATGAGACAACCGTTTGAGCCAATTCACAAGGCGGAGCTCAAGTTCCTCACATGGAAGGTATCCCTCTTACTAGCTCTTACCTCGACAAGGAGGGTGAGTGAAATGCAAGCCTTTAAAGTAAAGGAACCTTTTCTACATTTCACTGAAAACGACGTAACTTTACGAACAAACCCGACATTTATTCCAAGGGTACCAACGCAATTTCACCTCAAATGAGCCTGTGATATTGCAGTCCTTCTTTTCAAATCCATCTAGCCCTGCAGAACAGGCATTGCATACGTTGGATATCAAAAGGTGTCTGAAATTCTACCTATATAAGACGAAGGAGATAAGGAAAACAGATCAGCTCCTGGTCGCTTACGGACAAGGAAAACAAGGACCAACTGTAACAAAGGCTACGATCGTCAGATGGGTCTCAGCCGCGATTCAGTTCTGTCACGAAAAGGCAAACAAGCCTCTAACAGTAAGAACCAAAGCACACTCCACAAGAACTGTTTCTTCATCAACAGCTTTATTTGCTGGAGTGACATTGGACAAGATATGCCGTGCTGCGACATGGACGAATGTCCACACGTTTACGAAGCATTGCTGTTTACAATCTTCACAACAAGAGGATGCAGCGGTTGTTCAGGCGGTGCTGCGGCATCTCCTCAAATAAGGTCATCCTCTTTGTTTGACATAAGAGGAACTCTTTCCTTTATTCTAATAAAGGTATGGTGTTAATCTGAAAATGTATAGACAAAAGGTGTGTGTATATATATATATATATTCACTGAAAAAACCATAGGTTTTAGGGAAAGTTATAGTTAGTTGGACATTTCACTCGCACAAAACCAGAGAAATTCCCCCGTTATAGTTAGTTCACCTAACTAGAACTCGCGCCCCCGCAATGCACTGCTGATGACGTCACATATTACATCACTCATGACATGGTCAGTGACATCACTGATGACATCTCAAATGACATCACTCATGACATCATCCAGTGACTGTGTGTTTCTGTAAAGTTTAAATATGTTTAATATATATAGGGAAAGGCGTATTGAAGAATGAGTGGGTGTATAAGTGTCTGAATGGATGATTTAGTAGGTGCGTGACTGATTCTATAAGTGAGTGATTAAACGTATCTTACTGAATGCATGGGTTAGTGACTAAACTGTGTGAATGTCTGTATCCGTCTGTCTGTTGGTGTGTAAGCGGCTGCATGGGTTTGTGAATAGCTACATGAGTGTCTATATATCGGTTATTGATTGGTTGTTTGAGTATCTGTATGGGTGCCTGAGTGTGTGTGTGGGTGGGGTGTGTGTGACTCTGTGCATAGATGTGTGAGTGGGTGATTCACTGGGTGCATGGTTTCAAGAGTGCATCTGTGATGGACTGTATGGGTGGGTGAGTGTGTGTATGGGTGTGTTAGTGAGTGAATGTACATCTCAGTGGTACATGTGTGAGTAACTACATATGTAAAAGGCAGTATATATGTGTGTTGGAGTATATAAATGGCTATAAGTGTGAGAGTGTGATTGTGAGAGTGGCTGTATGGATGCGTGTGTGCTTGTATCAGTGATTGTATAAGAGCGTAAGAATGTGCTAGTATTTGTATGAGTAAGTGAGCTGGTGTGTGTATGACTGTATAGGTGAGTAAATGGCAGTGTGATTAATTATTTGCATGACTGACTAGGTGTGTGAGTACCTCTATGGATGAGTGGCGGTGTGTGAGTGTCTATATAGGTGTATGAGTGCATATGATAGTCCTGTACTGAGTGACCATAAGTATAAGTGACTGTACGGATGAGTGAGTGGATGTGTGTGTAAACCTAAGAATCAGTGAGTGGGTATGAAGTTATTGGTGTTGGAGTGTCTATGGTTTTGAGAATGGCAGTCTGTAATTTAGAGTGGGTGTATCAAAGCTTATATTAGGGTGTGAGAAGATGCATCAAATTATCACATGGATGATGTCATCAGTGATATCATTTGAGATGTGATCAGTGATGTCATCAGTGATGTAATATGTGACGTCATCAGCAGTGCATTGCGGGCGCGAGTTCTAGTTAGGTGAACTAACTATAACGGGGAATTTCTCTGGTTTTGTACGAGTGAAATGTCCAACTAACTATAACTTTCCCTAAAACCTATGGTTTTTCAGTGAATTTCTAAGGTTTTTAAATGCTAATTTCTAACTATAACGTGCCTGAAACCTATGGTTTTTTCAGTGAATTTCTAAGGTTTTTTAAATGCTAATTTCTAACTATAACGTGCCTGAAACCTATGGTTTTTAAGTGAATTTCAAAGGTTTTTTAAATGCTAGTTTCTAACTATAACGTGCCTGAAACCTATGGTTTTTAAGTGAATTTCAAAGGTTTTTTAAATGCTAGTTTCTAACTATGCCTACAGAGGTAGGACATGTGAAGAAAGAAGAAAAAACGCACAGAAAGAAGCAAAAGAAATGCAGAAAAAAGCAACAGAAGTCCACAAAGACGAAGAAAAGTGCAGGAAGAAGCAAGACATGTGCAGAAAGAACCAACAGAGGAGCAGAAAGAGGCCTTGTTGCAAAATCATCCTGTGCCCACAACTTTTTCAGACGGGTACTGGTGGTAATTGACTCTGACTAATCAGGCCTAGAGCCAGTGCTATGCTAAAAGACACTTCGAATACAGTGAAAACACCTACATACACCAGGGAACACTATGCGTTGGGGTACCCCTGTGATTAGCATGACCTCCTCTGTAACTCCCTAGTACATAATAGGGCAGGGGGATTAAAAATACCTCTTAAAACGCGCCACGGGGCGCGTTTGCACAGTGGTGAAGGGAGGGGAGGACTGAGGTGACGTGTGCAAACACGCCCTGTGGCCGTTTTAAGTTGGGGGATTAAGTCCCCTTGAATCGTGAGGGTCCCTGGGGTCCAACTAGCCCACTAGGTACCTCCAGTAAGCGCCACAGAGCTGCGTTGCAGAGAGGTGTAAAAAGGGGCGTGGCCTGGACCACCTCTCTGCAACGCAGGCCTGTGGCGCTTACTGGAGGTACTGGTGGCCTAGTTGGCCCCAGGGCCCTCAGGATTGAAGGGGACTTAATTCCCCAACTTAAAACGCGCCACAGGGCGTGTTTGCACACATATCACCTCAGGCCCGCCCCCTCCTTCACCACTGTGCAAACGCGCCCCGTGGCGCGTTTTAAATTGAGGCTAAAGTCCCTTGAATCCTGAGGGTCCCTGGGGTCCAACTAGCCCACCAGGTACCTCCAGTAAGCGCCACAGAGCTGCGTTGCAGAGAGGTGTAAAGGGGCGTGGCCTGGACCACCTCTCTGCAACGCAGGCCTGTGGCGCTTACTGGAGATACCTGGTGGGCTAGTTGGCCCCCAGGGGCCCTCAGGATTGAAGGGGACTTAATTCCCCAACTTAAAACGCGCCCCAGGGCGCGTTTGCAGTGTGTTGCTGGAGGGGGCGAGGCCTCCGGCACAATGCCAGTCTTTTTAAAAAATAAAAATAAAAATTAAGAAGGGGGGCTGTGTGGCCCCCCTTTTTCATTTTTTTGGGCCCTGGGGAACCCCATCCCCCAGGGCCTGACAACTTTTTTTAAATAAAAAAAAAAAAAATCTAAACGGGAAGGGGGCCGCGTGGGCCCCCCTCCCGTGGCAATTTCCGGCCCCGGGGACCCCATCCCCCGGGGCATGCCAACTTTTTTAATTTGTTTTTATGGAGGGGGGCTGCGTGGCCCCCCTCCTCAGGCCATTTATGGCCCCGTGGACCCCATCCCCCGAGGCCGGCCTTTGCGGTGTTTTTTTAATTATTTTATTTTTTATTTGGGGGAGGGGGGCCGCGTGGCCCCCCTCCCGGGCCACTTCTAGCCCCGGGGACCCCATCCCCCGGGGCTGGCCCTATTCGTTGGGGACCGTGGGGGGAGCCCCAATGCCCCCACGGTCCCGCCGGCTCCCCGCCTCCTGCGGGAGCCGGCATTGCTTTTCCACACGGGGAGCTGCTAACATGCAGCTCCCCATATGGAAAAGCAATTTGGTTTGGATTTTGACAGCGAGAGCAGGTTTCCCTGCTCTCGCTTTCAAAACCCAAACCAGTTTGCTATGGCAGGGCGGAAGCCGCGAGGCTCCCGCCCTGCCATAGCATTCAGCAGTGTCCTGGGGGTGGGCACCCAGGGACACTGCAGGGGCCGGCCCTGGGGGGTGGCGGTCCCCAGGGCCATCACAGGCTCCAGGAGGGTGGTGGTCCCTGGGGCGCTGGGGGTCCGTAACGGACCCCCATATTTAAATATTTAGTGCCCCGGGGAGGTGGCGGTCCCGGGGCGTGGGGGGCTCGAGCCCCCACACAGGTAAATTATTTTTTTAAAACAAGCCCCGGGAGTGGCGGTCACTGGCGCTGCGGGGGAACTGTGTGCCCCCGCAAATATTTGACAAAAGCCCCGGGGGTGGCGGTCCCCGGGCTTGGAGGGGCTGTGTGCCCCGCAAATATTTCAGAAAAGCCCCGGGGGGTGGCGGTCCCCGGGGCCCCGCAATTATGTTGAACATGCCCCCGGGACCTGGCCCACCTGGGGGCTAAATATTAATGATGCGCGGGAGCCCGCGCTTCGTTTTCTTTACGGCGGGATTTGCGGATCCTACGCGAATTTCGCCGTTTAAAAAAAAAAAAAAAATGCTTTTTTCGGCCTTGGGGGTCCTTGTGGGACCCCCTCAGCAGGCCTAGGGGGTCAGGGTGTTTCTACCCTGCCCCCTTTTCTTGTTTTTTGCGTTTGTTTTTCTATTTTCTTGTGACTCGGTTCTACCGAGTCACAAGATGGCTGCCAACACTTCCTGGTTTGGAGTGTTGACAGCCAATTAGAATAAAGCTCGTGGTCGGGAGGGTGCGCGGATCCTCCGTGCCTCTATATATCGAAACTTTTACTTTTTGATTTTCTCAGCAACTACTGAACGGATTTACACGATTTAAAAAAAAAAGGGCGCTTTCTGAACCAAGCACTACCTTTTTGCCAAATTTGGTGTAATTCCGTTCAGCAGTTCAAGCTGTAACCGTGTCTAAAGTTTCCTATGGAAAATAACATGGAGAAAACACGTTTTGGGACCCCCCTTTTTTCTCGGCCCCCGCTTGGCGAATCACTCCGAAGCTTTCAAGACAGGAGCTGACCGGAGCGCCCCACTAGTTTTGAAAATTACGCAAGATTCGTCAACCGGCGCCAAAGTTATTGGGAAAAGAAAAACGCTTTTCTATGGAAACTAGGTCCTAACTATAACTATCTACTGGCGACCGCCAGTAGATAATGTATATATATGTATATATATATATATATATATATATTCACTGAAAAACCATAGGTTTCAGGCACGTTATAGTTAGAAATTAGCATTTAAAAACCTTAGAAATTCACTGAAAAAAACCATAGGTTTCAGGGCGTTATAGTTAGTTGGACATTTCACTCGTACAAAACCATAGAAATTCCCCCGTTATAGTTAGTTCAGCTAACTATAACTCGCGCACCGCAATGCACTGCTGATGACGTCACATATTACATCACTCATGACATGGTCAGTGACATCACTCATGACATCACTGATGACATCTCAAATGACATCACTGATGACATCATCCTTGTGATAGAGTGGCAGACCTCCTCTCACCCTAATATAACCTTTGATACACACACTCAAAAATACAAACTAACATTTTCAAAACAATGGACATACCAATACCAGTTACAACACACCTATTCAGTAATTCCAAGATCTACACACACATCCACTCATTCACCAACGGTCCCTATACAGTCACTCATACATGTACTCACTCATCATATGTACTCATACACCTATACATCCTGTTAAACACCGCCACTCATCCATAGTTACTCACACACACAGTCACACATGCAAACAAAGTATCAAACATCCATTTACTTGCAAATACAGTTATACACACACTACCACACTTACTTCTACAGAAACTTACACATACTTACTCTCTTAAACAATCACTTATAGAAACACCTACTTATTTGTACAGGAACTCTTCCAATCTCTCACTCTCACATACACTCACTTATATACACCAATACTCACATATACTAGTTTAAAACATATGTAGTTACTCATAAAGACACTATTGAGACAGTCATTCACTCACTAACACACCCATACACATAGTCATCCACCTATACAGTCCTGCACACATGCTGTCTTCAACACATACAAACAGTGAGTCACTCATTCATGCATCTATGCACTAAGTAATACCCCCACCGAACCATACAGACACTCAGACACTCATACTGATACTCAAAAACCAACTAATAACCCATATAGACACTCATGTAGCTACTCACCAACCCATGCAGCCACTTATACACAAAGTGAGAGACTGATACAGATATTTTCATATTTAAACATTACTCACTAACCCATGTATTCACTAAGATACACTTAGTCAGTTATACAATCAATTTTACAGAAAAAAATCATCCATTTAGACACTTATATACCCATTTATTCTTCCATCGACCTTGAGATATACATATATAAAACATGTTTAATTTTCAGAAAAACACACATTCACTGGATGATGTCATCAGTGATGTCATTTGAGATGTCATCAGTGATGTCATGAGTGATGTCACTGACCGTGTCATGAATGATGTAATATGTGACGTCATCAGCAGTGCATTGCGGGGGCGCGAGTTATAGTTAGCTGAACTAACTAAAACGGGGGAATTTCTATGGTTTTGTACGAGTGAAATGTCCAACTAACTATAACGCCCCTGAAACCTATGGTTTTTTCAGTGAATTTCTAAGGTTTTTTAAATGCTAATTTCTAACTATAACGTGCCTGAAACCTATGGTTTTTTCAGTGAATATATATATTTATTATACTATGTATACATGTGAAAATGTCTCGGTCCCCTGTTTGCCTCGGTGGCACGGAAAAAATGGGTGGAACTGACGTCAGCACGCCGTCTAGGTCCTCTTATGGCTCCGATGACGTCATACGGTGTCGCGAGCGGAGCCGTGCTATTATGACGTCCTCGATGTGGGAGAGCTAGGAAAGAATTTCCGTGGAATGCTGGTGCAGGGGATATTCACCTAAGTGTTCAGGCTAGTCCTTTGGGAGCAACTGTTTATGTTGCCACTCCAGAAACCGAAACCAGTGATCCGAGGGCAGAGTCCCTGCAGATGGCACACGAGGTGGGGTGCCCAGTCGTGTGCACCGGCGGGGCAGCGAAGTGACAAGCACCACAACCCACAAAAAAGGTAACGAGGGCACTGAATAACACAGGATCTTCTCTTTGTATCTGGCAGGAACAACCAAGTTAAAATGCCCTAGTACCAAAATGTAGAATTAGTGCTACAACGGTCTTCAAGAGGACCTGCGATGCCGCTTCTGCCTCCCGTACCCTGGAGGAGACACATGGGTCCCGCGGTACGGTCATACTGCGGTGGGACGCACACTCGTTGACCTCTCATGGCACTGCTCCACACTTCAGGGAGGACGCTTTCCATTAGCTATGTTTTCTGATGACATGTCGCGCCGGCCCCGTCCAACAACAGAACTCCTTTAGATCCAAACAGACTCTTCCACTCTCTCACCGGAAGTGAAACCAGGCCACGCGGACACTTTCACAATACAACAGCCGGGAATGCACTTTTCGGTAAAAAACACATTCCTTCCTCCTAATTAATCAAATAAACGTCTCACTGAAGAACAGGGGCCAGCTTCGATCGGTAAACAGCCGTTACACCGACTTTTTACTTTGCGATACCATTACAACGCATGCATTACCACGCATGCGTTGTACATAACAAAGTCATTACTACGCATTTTTATAACGCATGGTCATTTACCACGCATGCCACAACGAATTTTGTTGTAAAGGTATGTATGGTAAATGACCATGCATTCTAAAAAACATGTAGACGATCCATGTCGTTGTAAGGAAACAGAGGCTGTTCCGTTTCCTCACAAGGACGTGCACCGGCCCTCAGAGACGACGTGAAGCAGGAACCACGAGGAGTGAGAGGTAAGGGGGATTGGGCCTGGGGTGGGGGTTTCTTTTCTAGGGTTTAGGGTAGTGCAGTGGTGTTTGGGTGGTGTAGGGGGTCGTGCTGGGGGTAGTGTTTTAGGGTTTAGGGTAGTGCAGTAGTGTAGGGGGTCGTGCTGGGGAGGGTGTTTTAGAGTTTAGGGTAGTGCAGTGGTGTATGGGTAGTGTAGGGGGTCGTGCTGGGGTAGTGTTTTAGGGTTTAGGGTAGTGCAGTGGTGTTTGGGTAGTGTAGGGGTCGTGCTGGGGTAGATTTAGGGTTTAGTGTAGTGCAGTGGTGTTTGGGTAGTGTAGGGAGTCGTGCTGGGGGTAGTGTTTTAGGGTTTAGGGTAGTGCAGTGGTGTTTGTGTAGTGTAGGGGGTTGTGCTGGGGGTAGTGTTTTAGGGTTTGTTAGTGCAGTGGTGTTTGGGTAGTGTAGGGGGTAGTGCTGGGGTAGTGTTTTAGGGTAGTGCAGTGGTGTTTGTGTAGTGTAGGGAGTAGTGCTGGGGTAGTGTTTTAGGGTTTAGGGTAGTGCAGTGGTGTTTGGGTAGTGTAGGGGTTCATGCTGGGGGTAGTGTTTTAGGGTTTAGGGTATGGCAGTGGTGTTTGGGTAGTGTAGGGGGTCGTGCTGGGGGTAGATTTAGGGTTTAGGGTAGTGCAGTGGTGTTTGTGTTGTGAGGGGTCCTGCTGGGGGTAGTGTTTTATGGTTTAGAGTAATGCAGTGGTGTTTGTATAGTGTAGGGGGTTTACGGTAGTGCAGTGGTGTTTGTGTAGTGTAGGGGGTCATGCTGGGGGTAGTGTTTTAGGGTTTAGGGTATGGCAGTGGTTTTTGGGTAGTGTAGGGGGTCATGCTGGGGGTAGTGTTTTAGGGTTTAGGGTAGTGCAGTGGTGTTTGGGTAGTGTAGGGGGTCGTGCTGGGGGTAGTGTTTTAGGGTTTAGGGTAGTGCAGTGGTGTTTGTGTAGTGTAGGGGTTCATGCTGGGGGTAGTGTTTTAGGGTTTAGGGTAGTGCAGTGGTGTTTGGGTAGTGTAGGGGGTGGTGCTGGGGTAGTGTTTTGGGTTTACGGTAGTGCAGTGGTGTTTGTGTAGTTTAGGGGGTCGTGCTGGGGTTAGTGTTTTAGGGTTTAGGGTAGTGCAGTGGTGTTTGGGTAGTGTAGGGGGTAGTGTTTTAGGGTTTAGGGTAGTGCAGTGTTTGTGTACTGTAGGGGGTTGTGCTGGGTTCTAGTGTTTTAGGGTTTAGGGTAGTGCAGTGGTGTTTGTGTAGTGTAGGGGGTCGTGTTTTAGGGTTTAGCGTCGTCTAGTGGTGTTTGGTTAGTGTAGGGGGTCGTGCTGGGGGTAGTGTTTTTGGGTTTAGGGTAGTGCAGTTGTGTTTGGGTAGTGAAGGGGTCGTGCTGGGGGTAGTGTTTTAGGGTTTAGGGTAGTGCAGTGGTGTTTGTGTAGTGTAGGGGGTCATGCTGGGGGTAGATTTAGGGTTTAGGGTAGTGCAGTGGTGTTTGTGTAGTGTAGGGGGTCGTGCTGGGGGTAGTGTTTTAGGGTTTAAGGCAGTGCAGTGGTGTTTGTGTAGTGAAGGGGTCGTGCTGGGGGTAGTGTTTTAGGGTTTAGGGTAGTGCAGTGGTGTTTGTGTAGTGAAGGGGTCGTGCTGGGGGTAGTGTTTTAGGGTTTAGGGTAGTGCAGTGGTGTTTTCTGTAGTGTAGGGGGTTGTGCTGTGGGTTGATTTAGGGTTTAGGGTAGTGCAGTGGTGTTTGGGTAGTGGAGGGGGTAGTGTTTTAGGGTTTAGGGTAGTGCGCCCAACCAGCCACAATATCCGTGGACAAAGGGGATCCTGACTCTTTGGAACGCTCCATCAATTGAATAATTTGGGTCAAGGGCCCTACCACGTCCAAGACCTATCAATTCCTTTCTTGGGATCCCTCATATACTTGGAGAAAAAGGTACATAGTTTCTCATCAATTTCAGGTGTGTGTGCCACCTTCCCCTTCAGTGAGGGCCTGGGGCATTCTCCCTCATCCTATTCCTGACCTCCCTTTCAAGGGGTTGATGGATTTTCCCCACCACATACTCTGCCACTTTGGCGTCAGGTGTCCACTCCGCCGACCTAGGATGGTAAATTTGGGTAGGCTCGAACATGTCCGAGTGGACCCCGTCCCCAACCGGGGACTGAGAGGAGTGGGACTCTGGACGCCAGGGACGCCCCGAGTCCTTATCCTCATCGGAGGAGAAATCGTCCTCCGATACACCCTCTCCCTCTAAGGGAAACCCGCCGTCGGGGTCTACAATAGTGGTGACAGTGTCGCAATTTTCTCTGGGCTGCTCCTCCTCCCGGCAGGGTGCATGTTTTAGCGTTCACGCACTCTTGAGGAAGGTCTCCGTAAGTTTATCAAATCCTTCCAAGTGCCCCGCGTTATGCTTAACGGCCCTTTTATTCCCCATCTGGGAGCTACTGGGACCCGCCACCACCAGATCTGGGTCACTGAACACCCCAGGGATGCTTTTCGCCAGCTTATCAACCTGATCCCTAAGAGGAGCCAGCGCCCTAGAAATAGCCAGAGAGAGGGCTTGGTCCACTGCTGGAGGGAGAAGTTGGGGGCCATTCCTCCTGCACTTCCTGGTAGGAGGAGTAAAAATGGTCTTCTGGAGAAGACATGATAGCAGAGGGTGTGAGCACAGAACAAATGCCCTTAAAATCCTTAAGGCAGCCCCCTCGCCGGTGCTCCAACAGCTGGGCTTTCCCCGAAGCTGTTATAAGAATAGACTGAGGCGCAATACCAATTACCACCACCAGGTGGCGCTGGTCACTTACGTGGCCGTGTGGGGAAATCACCGCGTAGCGGTGTCAAAATTAGGCGAGGGTTGGTCGGGAATCAAGCGGACACTAAAGGAGTGACCGGATTCCCAAACGCGCGTAAAGACCAGCGGGAGCGCACAACGGAGCTGCCTCGCTCGGACCAGACGCGCCTGACAGGATCTCACTGCACGCAGAGCACACAGCGGGAGAAACTGCGAGGGGGAGAACGCGCTCGGGCAAGAGCCTGCTGCGCAGGGAATATGAAACAATACCAAGGCAATAATGCTAATAACGTGCACAAGAAACCGCTATACAAACAGCAACAACGTCAGATTAAGCCAAGAATGTAAGGAATGCACTTAACTGACGAGCAGTGAAGAAAGAGGAAGCGGAAGGGACGTCACGATATTATATACGATGGACTGTGATATGATTGGACTATAGTTGCCTTGGAGACTACCCCCTAATGGTTCATGGGTTGTGTAGTCTTTTGTTTAATGATTGTTGTTACGTTTTCTTTGAACTGCTATGCAAATAAAGTGAGGAAAGATATGCATAATCCTCGCCTCCGTCCTGCCATAGAATTCATTAAACTTTATTTGATCTGATTTAGAAACATAGATCATAAAAGTGTACATAAAAACAGTAAATCCTCTTTCCTAATACAATACAGTGAGAATTAATTAAAACCAGTAGGTAAAAACGGGTGTTACAAAGCCCGGTTCAGAGCAACTTCAGGTTAACAGAATCGTAAAGTTCAATGTTTCGCAAGATCAATCTCATGTACTTCGTGCAAATTACGCAATAAGGGGTCCAAGTAAGATGTAACGCTCCAATACCTGACCAGTTTGCACTATATAAAACTGCAGAAAAACTCAAAATAAAAAGTGTTTTGCACACTTCTGTCATTGGGCTATATGTGGGCTACATCTGGGTGATATTTGTGCTACATTTGGGCTCTTTGTTCTCCGGTGGCCATCTTGGGAGACTTATTTGTTATGAAGTTTCCTAATTTCGTCATTTACTGCAGTCTCCTCAGTAGGAAATGCTTTCAGTTTTTTACTTTGATTCCATCAAGAAGGCATTCAGATGTGTCACACATTTGCCATAAATTCAGAATGTTAGCACTCTAGTTGTTCATTAGATCACTGTAGTAAAGCTACTGCTCACCAGGGAGTTAACTGGAAGTCTACTGCTGGTATTGAAAGTGATTGTTTCAGTCTGCATGTCAGAATTTTCTAATGAAATAGAAGAGGATTTGAGATCTCACTTAAAACATGTCCTAATTTTTCTTTCTACAGCACTAACCATAATTTCTATGACAAAATGAACCCCCTCATTTTGTTCCTATTAAATTAAATGTTTTAAGAGTTACCAGTTTATTCCAATCAAGATGGCTTCAGGTGTGCCATAATTTTGTCATAAGTAAGACTGTTGGCGCTCTAGTTGTTCTTTAGAACACTCTGGGAAGCTGCAGTAGAACACAAAGGAATCAACTGACAGTCTCTGCCCTTGTTGGATGTACATGTTTTACTGAGAATGTCAGACTTCATTCTCACATGACTGAGAAAGATAATGTGAATTTACAGAAAATATGCTCTCATTTTAGCTTCTGGAGCACCTTCCAAAACTTTATGGGACAAGCATGTGAAAATAGTTTTCTCTCAAACATGATTCATGATATCCCAGCAGAAGGTTTTTCACAGGGTAAAATCACCTTAGAACACACCACAATTCCTGAAATTAGTATGGTACCATCAACAAATGAATTCTAATGTAACTAAAGTCTGTTATCACCCTTTATAGTTCTCCTTTTGGTAACCCTCAAAATCTTCAATTCACTACAATGCATTTCAATGGAGTACTATCATTTATATTGGTCCCAAGATGGCTGCCAGCAACTCCAGGATGAAGTGCTGACAGCCAATCAGATCTCACGATGACATGTGTGGTTAGGCTCCGCCCAGATATTGATATGTTTTCTTTTTCAAATTTCTCAGGAACTACTGAACGGATTTACACCATTTAACAAAAAGGGTTCTTTCTGAACCAAGAACTACCTCTTTGCCAAATTTGGTGTAATTCTGTTCAACAGTTTGGGCTGTAGCCGTGTCTAAAGTTTCCTATGGAAAATTGCATGGGGAAAACATGTTTTGGGACCCCCCTTTTTTCTCGGCCCCCGCTTGCCGAATCACCCCGAAACTTTCAGGATAGGAGCAGACCGGAGCGCCCCACGAGTTTTGAAAATTTCGCGAAGATTCATCAACCGGTGCCAAAGTTATTGGTAATAGAATGTTGTGAATTTCCTATGGAAAATAGGTCCTAACTATAACTACCTACTGGCGACCGCCAGTAGGTAATATAGATCACTGTGCAGGACTGTATTTATATGTGAATACTCGTGTATCTGGAAGGATTTATCTCAACAGTGATGTTTTTTTTTAGCATTTTACTTTACTGGAACATTTAATGCATACAGTTTATACTAGATTTTATGACTACTAGAAATGTTTCTGGTATATGGCTATAACATTGGGAGTTTAGGATTATATGTCTCCCACCGTCCGCTAACGACAGTACAGTTTTAGGATACTGCTTGCTATTCTTATTCAGGCATGTGAATCTATGTAAGATACCCCAATACTGGATAAGAAAATAAGTTACTTACCTGTAACTACAGTTATCCAGTATTGGTATCTTTCATAAATTCACATGCAACCCTCCCTCCTCCCCGTGGAGTCAGTTCTCTCTGAATTTGGGATCCTTACTTCCCACTTGTGCTTAGAAAATCTGAGGAGAACTGGCTTCTGCTGGGAGTGTTCTAGAGGGTGCTAGCGACTGGATGCCAACATTTGGTCCTTTTTTAAAAAGGACATGGATAGGTTACTGTTTAGATGGCCTTGGGCCATTATAGCCTATTAAACATTTAAAGCACTGCCGTGGGACTCCCATCTCGACGACGGGTAATGATTTAGGCATGTGAATCTATGAAAGATACCAATACTGGATAACCTTTGTTACAGGGAAGTAACTTATTTTCTTCACTATCAACATGCTGAAGTCTCACCTGACTCCCTCAGTCGCTCCTTTTCATCGGGGCTGTTCTGGACACAGTGCAGTTTCGGGCCTATCCTCCCGAACAGCGAGTCCGGGATATTCGGGCTATGATACCGATGTTTCGGCCTCTATCCCGGATTTCGGTGAGAATGACCCTGAGGCTGCTGGGCCTCATGGCCTCCTGCATCCTGCTGGTGGATCATGCCAGATGGCATATGTGGGCTCTGCAGTGGAACCTGAAGTTCCAGTGGACGCAGCATTAGGGCAATCTTTTTGACTACTTTCAGATCTCGGAGGGAACTGCGCAACAACTGCAGTGGTGGTTAACGAACCAAGATTGGGTCAGAGGCAGATCCCTCTCCGTTCCCCAACCAGACTTCACGGTGGTGACCGATGCATCACTCCTGGGGTGGGGCTGCCACCTGGGAGAGGCGGAGATCAGAGGACTCTGGGCTCCGGCAGAGTCTGGGCTCCGTATCAACCTGTTGTAGCTCCGGGAGATTCACTTGGCACTGAAGGCATTCCTTCTGTCAGGAGCGAGTTCCTCAGGAGCAGTACACTCCAATGCCCTCCTTCTGACAGCACTGACTCTGTGAATATATACACCAGAGGATCGTAATGGCCAGACGGGGGGGGGGGGGGGGGGGTTTTAGGGTAGGGTACTGCAGGGAGGGAGATCTGGAATAGCGAGAACGTGAATTAGTATTATACGGAAGAAACAAGGCTTATCTTAATTTACACAAGGTAACAGCTTCATGAATTGTTCTTACCTGTGGGAAGCAATAGCGTATGATATTATTCAATCCAGTTCCTCAGACATTTGTGTCAAGATCTAGTGTTTGGGTAAATTCCTTTGTAGAGTCCCTTTATAGTCTTTCATATAGCCTCTGAGTTAAAGGCACTGCAGATAGGTATGAAAGTATTCTCAATACTGTGCCATTACATATCCATCACACACCCATCACGAAGAACTAAGCACACATCTCCATGTCCTCTGGATGAATAGTTGTATAATGTCTTGTATTGTTCTCTAAAGAATTGACTCTTTGAGTTCCTTATTCTGTTAGAGGTTTTGCTTGCTCCCATTTTGGCTCTTTAAACTAGCTAATGCAATGCTTTGTTCGTATTGCTATTCAAAAGTATGTTCTCTCCATTGAGTCAGACTTTCTTTTTTTATACTCAAACACGCTAAAATAGCGGGAAATGAAGATTGTCTTACCGCGACTCAGGCGGCAGAAACCAGATCCGCAAAACAAGACCGGAACAAAAGGCCGGTTGTCCTCCAGAAGGATCGCCAATGACGAGTGCTCGTCAGCGGGTATCGTTTAAATACACTGCGGCCACACCCAAGATGGCGGCTGCAGGAGTACAACTCTGGCTGAGTTACGCGATCGTTCTTTGTGCTGGCACTAGAAAAATAACCACAAGATTAATACACAGAAAGGACGAGTGCACAGATGCTGCGTGTCTGCAGCTCCTCCTTGGTGAATTTCTATGGCTTGCATGCATATAGGTGTTCCCTACTATAACATGGCGCATGAAACAGACATGGAAGGAGTAATTGGATGGATGTTGTTTTTCGACATTGCACAGTAACAGTACGCACCTTATACAGTATTGAACAATGCACAATAACAGTACGCACCTTATACAGTCTGCGCGTGCATAAACATATGTACTGCTAACACAGTGATAATAGTCTTATGCAGGTAGGTGCGTAGATGGCAGTGTGGCAGTTTGCACGAGGAATGGGCCGAGCATTCATGATGCCTTCCCTCCCTCAAGGGGAAGGCAGTGCAGGTGTTCATAGACAACACCACCGCCATGTGGTACTGCAACAAACAGGGCGGGGTGGGGTCGTGGACCCTTTGTCAGGAGGCTCTTCGCCTTTGGACATGGCTGGAACATCAGGGCATGACCCTGGTGGTTCAACACCTGGAAGGTTCTCTGAACGCCAGAGCCGACTAACTCAGCCGTCGGTGCCTGGTGGATCACGAATGGCGTCTTCACTCAAAAGTGGTGCAAGGTCTCTTTCAGCAGTGGGGGAGCCTTGGTTAGATCTGTTCGCCACCGAAGAGAACGCACAATGTCAGCAGTTTTGCGTTTTGGAGTTTCCAAGGCGGCACTCGCTCAGCAACGCTTTTCGTTGCGAGTTGAAGTGTGGCCTCCTGTACGCCTTTCCGCCTGTACCACTTCTGCCCTGAGTGCTGAAGAAGATCAAGCGCGACCGGGCCCAAGTCATTCTTGTGGCTCCGGACTGGGCGCGAAGAGTCTAATACCCCGAGCTCCTGAGCATGGCCAGCGATCCTCCGATCAGACTGCCCCTTCGGGAGGATCTTCTGTCGCAGCAGTAGGGGACGGTCCTCTACCTGAACCTGTCCAGCCTCCACCTCCTTTCGTGGAGATTGAGCGGCGGCAGTTGACAGCTTTTGACCTTCTACCGGAAGTCTGTATGTAATCTTGGCAGCCAGGCGTCCCTCCACTAAGACTGTATACGCCTGTCGATGGAACAAGTTTGTGGCATGGTGCACAGCAAAGGCTGTGGATCCCCTCTCCGACCCTCTTTCTGAGGTTCTTAAGTTACTTCTTTCTTTGGCCCAGCAGGGCTCTGCTCTGGGCACTCTTAAACGCTATCTGGCAGCCATTTCTGCTTTTCTTCGGCTACCAGATCAGCCCTCCTTGTTCAAGTCCCCAATTGTTAATAGGTTCTTTAAGGGCATTATTCACCTCTTTCCTCCAGCTCCTTTCATAATGCTTCAGTGGGACTTGAACCTTGTCTTACCTTATGTATGCTCCCTTCGAGCCTCTTCACAACTGTCCTCTCAGGCTCCTTACTCTGAAGACTGCTTTTCTTGTTGCCATCACCTCTGCTCGCAGAGTGAGTGAGCTTCAGGCTCTTTCTTCTAAGCCCCCTTTCTTCTCTGTGCATCTAGACAAAGTGGTGCTTAGGACGAGACCCACGTTCCTTCCTAAAGTAGTTACTCCTTTTCATATAGGACAAACTATCACTCTGCCCAACTTTTTCCACCTCCGCACCCTTCCAAGGAGGAGGAGAGACTCCACCGTCTGGACCCAAAATGTGCGCTACCCTTCTACCTTGACCGCACTAAAGATTTCCGAGTGGGCAATCAACTCCTTGTTGGCTATGTGGGTGCTAAGAAAGGTCGGGCTGTCCAAAAGCATACTATCTCAAGATGGGTTGTACTTTGTATAAACATTTGTTACGCTTTAGCGAAAAAGGAACCTCCAGTGGGGCTGTGGGCTCGCAGCAACTACTTCTTTGTCACAAGTCCCACTTATTGACATCTGCCAGGCGGCCACGTGGGCATCTATGCACACGTTCACCAGACATTAGTGCCTGGATAGTCCAGTCCGTAGGGACGGCTACTTTGCCTGTTCTGTCCTCCAGGACTCTCTGGTGTGAACTTGGTTCGCAGACCCTCCTCCGGGGATGGTATTACTGGGGTATCTATTCTAAGGTAAGGAATCTATAACTGTCTCTTTCAGATGAACAAGTTACTTACCTTTGGTAACGATGTATCTGTAAGAGACATAGGTTAGTTATAGATTCCTTACTGCCCCACCCATCCTCCCCGCGAACTGATTTCTAGGGATAGGGACTCCCTTACAGGTACCTAGTTTTGGTGTCCGTGTCTTTCATGGCTCTGCGCTTCTGGTGTGGGAAGTCGTGTCAGAACTGACGTCAGGGGCGGCATCTAAGTAGGCAAAGCGACATCATCTCGGCGACCACGACGCCGACGACGGATGCGGAGTCGACCGGCGCCACCTACCAACGCGCAGGGGTATTGCTAAGAGAAAATAAATTCCGGATCCAGTCTGACGCCTGAGGTAATTCTAAGGTAAGGAATCTATAACTAACCTATATCTGAAAGAGACACGTTAGTGACAGATTCCTTACCTTAGAATATCCCCAGGCGTCAGGCTGGATCCGGAAAGTTTTTGCGTAGCAGTACTCTTGCGCGTCGGTAGGCGGCGTCGTGCGGCTCCGCGTCCGTCGTCGGCGTCGTGATCGCCGGGATGACGTCGCGGGCAGTACTTAGGCGCCGCCCCTGCGCGCTGACGTCAGTTCTTCTTTTTCCGCGCCAGTAAGCGCAGATCCGGGAAGAGCAGTGCCCTAGTCACTTTTTGACTATCTTTGTGAAATTTTCACTGTTCTCTTCAACGAGTCTTCACGACTCCTAAGGTGTCGTAGGGATGCCCGGCTTTAAGCCCTGCGAGGTATGTGGTCGTATGATGTCCATCACGGACCCCCACCTCGAGTGTCTCTTCTGCCTCGGCCGAGGCCACGACACGAAGTCGTGCCCTGACTGCCGGAAACTTCATCCGAAGGCTTTGCGAGAGCGGTCTCGAAAGCTCCTTGAAGTCCGGCAGTCGGCTCCGCGCCGCAGCAAGCCCCCGGTCCCGGGAGAGGTCGAGGGGCCGGACGCGGAGTCCCCGCCGTTCGTCGGAATCCAAGTCTTCGCGCTCCTCCGGTAAGTCGAAGCACAAGAAGTCTAAGCGGCGTCATCGCTCTAAGACTTCGCCCGCCGGTCGCGCGACTCGGCTGAGGTCCCTGTCGGCACCGTCCCCGCCCCGCGGCCCCGGACGTGCCTGTCGAGTTGCTCCCCGCATTACCCGTCCTTCCCGGGTTCGGGGGCGACTCCGGCCGAAGTACAGAAATTCCTGTCGGCCATGGCCCGCCTCTTCGGGCCTCAAGGTCCCTCCGGTGCGCCTTCGGGCCCCGCGGGCCCAGATGGGGTTGCTCCGGCGCCGCCGTCGACTCCGGTCCCGGCGTCGCCTGTCCCACCAGCCTTCGTCCCGGCCTCGGCTCCGGCCCCGGCCTCGACCCCGGTTCCGGTGGTGCCGCAACCTCCATCGACGCCGGCTGACCTAACCACGCTCCGCCGACGCCGATGTCCCCGGTGCCGCTTCCGACGCCGTCCGAGGCTCCGGGCGGCGTCGTTCCCCGGTTCTCCCCGGTCCGGACATGGAGCCGGACCAGCGCCGCCCGACGCCGGTTCCGGCGCCGATGAGGCCTTGGGTCCCTTATGTCCCTCCTCCTCCATCTTTTCAACCTGAGGAGGACCAGGAGAGCTGGGAGGGGTCTGACGACCCTCTCACACAACAGTGCGAGTTTGACCCGGACTGGGTTGAGGAACTTGGGGATGCCAGTGGGCTGGATACCTCCCCGACTCTGGCATGCTGTCTCCTCCCGTGGCAACGGAGGAGGGGGCTAATTTTGCAACGGTGTTGCGTGAGAGCTGCTGGAGCCTTAAATCTCCAGTTGCCTACAGTGGCCGTCAGGACTAACCTCCTGACTGAAGTGCTTCAGCCGGCGGCCTCCTCTTCGGAGCCTGTGCTGCCGTTCAACGATGCACTCACTGACGTTCTTTTGGGTGCCTGGCGCCCCTGAGAGCTTGGTTGTCCAAGCCTCTGCCTCCCAAACAGCCTTCCCTACCGCCCCTCCGGATAGGGAATCCAAGCGCCTGGATCACTTTGGGAAGAAGGCTTTCTCTTCCTCCAGTGCTGGCTTGCGGTCGGTTAATACCGCTTGCCTCTTGGGCCGATACACCCACTCCCTGTGGGATTCGGTGGCTGATGTTTTGCCGCAGTGTTCTGAGGAGGTCCAGACACTGCTTACCCGCGCTATTGCGGAAGGGCGTGATGCGGCTAAGTATACCATCCGCTGTGGCCTTGATACCGCCGACTCGCTGGGCAGATCGCTTGCAACGACGGTGGCGCTGCGTCGCCACGCCTGGCTGAGAACCACTGGTTTTTCAGGGGATGTCCAGAATACTCTCATGGACATGCCCTTTGATGGAGTCGGTCTCTTTGGTTCAAAGGCGGACCATGCGCTGGAGCGTTTCAAGGATTCACGGGCTACTGCTAAGTCCCTGGGCCTTGCTGTTGTGCGCCTCCGCAAACGTCTGCTTTTCGCCCCTTTCGTGGCCACGGAAGGGGCGCCCAGTCACGTCCACAGCCTGGCCAACGGCCCGCGCAGCAAGCGCCTTGCGTGGCCGAGGACGTGGATACCGCCGTGGCGGTTCGGGCAACCAGCGTGCGGGTCAGGCCACCACCTCCAACCCGTCCGCGGCCTCCAAGCCTCTCCTAGTCCCTCCTTTCAGGTGCACAGCACGCCAGTCGGGGGCAGGGTCCGCCATCACCTTCACCACTGGCGTCCCATCACCTCGGACAAGTGGGTCTTGGACATTGTCCGAAGGGGCTACTCCCTCCCCTTCGAGACCACCCCCCCAGCCATGCCACCTCAATTCCACCGCATGTCAGGGGATCGCTTGGTGCTTCTACAGAAGGAAGTCACGGCCCTCTTGGCCAAGAGGGCCATCGAGCATGTTCCGACTCCAGAAGTAGGGCGTGGTTGCTACTCCCACTACTTTCTGGTGCCCAAAAGGACAAGGAGGACATGCGTCCTATCTTGGACCTCCGGAACGCCAATCGCTTCCTCCGGAAGGAGAAGTTCAAGATGCTCACTCCTAGCTCAGGTCTTGACTGCCCTCGACCCCGGAGACTGGTTGGTAGCGTTGGACTTGCAGGACGCCTATTTCCACATCCTCGTCCTGCCGGCCCACCGGCGTTACCTTCGGTTCACGGTAGGCCTCGAGCATTTTCAGTTCACCGTGCTCCCCTTGGCCTTACCAGTGCCCCTCGGGTGTTCACGAAAGTGATGGCGGTGGTCGCAGCTCATCTGCGCCGGGCAGGGGTTTCAGTCTTTCCCTACCTCGACGACTGGCTGCTGAAGGCGGGCTCGTCCCCAGGCAGTTGTCTCCCACCTCCAGACTACGGCCGAACTCCTGCACTCGCTGGGGTTCTCCATCAATGTGCCAAAGTCGCATCTGATTCCTTCTCCACAGCTCCCTTTCATCGGAGCAGTTCTGGACACGACGCAGTTTCGGGCCTATCCTCCCGAACGGCGAGTCCGGGGATATTCAGGCTATGATTCCGATCTTTCAGCCCTTATCCTGGGTTTCGGTACGGATGACCCTGAGGCTGCTGGGCCTCATGGCCTCCTGCATCCTGCTGGTCACTCATGCCAGATGGCATATGCGTGGCTCTGCAGTGGGACCTGAAGTTCCAGTGGGCGCAGCACCAGGCGACCTGTCCGATCACGTCCAGATCTCGGAGGGGACTGCAAAACAGTTGCAGTGGTGGCCTCGAACCGGCAATGGGTCATGGGCAGATCCCTCTCCTTCCCCAGCCAGAGCACACAGTTGTGACGGACGCGTCCCTTCTGGGATGGGGCGGTCACATGGGAGAGGCGGAGATCAGAGGCCTCTGGTCTCCGGCGGAGTCCCGGCTCCATATCAACATTCTGGAGCTCCGGGCGATCCGACTTGCACTCAAGGCATTCCTTCCTCTGTCAAAGGGAAGGTAGTGCAGGTGTTCACAGACAACACCACTGCCATGTGGTACTGCAACAAACAAGGCGGGGTGGGGTCGTGGACCCTTTGTCAGGAGGCTCTGCGCCTCTGGACATGGCTGGAACACCAGGGCATGTTCCTGGTGGTTCAACACCTGGCAGGTTCCCTGAACGCCAGGGCGGACGAACTCAGCCGCAGGTGCATGATGGATCACGAATGGCGTCTTCACTCGGAAGTGGCGCAAGGACTCTTTCTAGCAGTGGGGAGAGCCTTGGTTAGATCTATTCGCCACCGAAGAGAACGCGCAATGTCATCAGTTCTGCGCGTTGGAATTTCCAAGGCGGCACTCGCTCGGCGACGCTTCGTCACGAGTGGAGTTGCGGCCTCATTGTACGCCTTTCCGCCTATACCACTTCTGCCCAGAGTGTTGAAGAAGATTCGGCACGACCGGGCCCAAGTCATTCTTGTGGCTCCGGACTGGGCTCGAAGAGTTTGGTATCCCGAGCTACTCAGTATGAGCCGTAGATCCTCCGATCCGTCTGCCTCTTCGGGAGGATCTTCTGTCGCAGCAGCAGGGGACGGTCCTCCACCCGAACCTGTCCAGTCTACACCTGCTTGCGTGGAGATTGAGCGGCGGCAGTTGATTCCTTTCGACTCTGCCTCCCGGAAGTTTGTGATGTGATCTCTGGCAGCCAGGCGTCCCTCCACTAAGGTGGTATACGCCTGCAGGTGGAACAAATTTGTGGCATGGTGCACAGCAAAGGCTGTGGATCCCCTTTCTGCCCCTCTTTCTGAGGTCCTTCTGTTCCTTCTCTCTTGGCCCAACAGGGCTCTGCCCTGGGTACCATCAAGGGTTATCTTTGTGCTATCTCGGCCTTCCTCAGGCTCCCTGATCAGCCCTCCCTTTTCAAGTCCCCTGTTGTTAACAGGTTCTTAAAAGGCATTACTCACCTCTTCCCTCCTGTTCCGTTTGTGATGCCTCAGTGGGACTTAAACTTGGTTCTTACCTTTAATGTGCGCTCCCTTTGAGCCTCTACATAACTGTCCTCTTCGTCTTCTGACTCTGAAGACAGCCTTTCTGGTGGCCATCACCTCCGCTCGGCGGGTGAGTGAGCTCCAGGCTCTATCTTGCAAACCTCCCTTTCTGTCTGTTCATCCAGACAAGGTTGTTCTTCGGACGCGTCCGTCCTTCTTGCCAAAGGTGGTTACTGCTTTCCACATTGGGCAGACCATCACTTTGCCCACCTTCTTTCCGCCTCCGCATCCTTCCAGAGAGGAAGAGAGGCTCCACCGTCTGGACCCAAAACGTGCGCTCTCCTTCTATATTGACCGCACAAAACACTTCCGGGTGGATGACCAGCTCTTTATTGGCTACGTGGGCGCCTAAGAAAGGTCGGGCGGTGCACAAGAGGACCATCTCACGCTGGGTTACCTTGTGCATCAAGACCTGCTATTCTTTGGCTAAAAAGGAGCCTCCTGTTGGGCTGCGTGCCCATTCCACCAGGGCAACGGCTGCTACCACGGCTTTGGGCCGCGGTGTTCCGCTGCCGGTTATCTGTCAGGCAGCTACGTGGGCCTCGCTGCACACGTTTACAAAGACATTACTGCCTTGACAGTCCAGGTCCGGAGGGACGGCTTCTTTGGCCTGTTCTGTCCTCCAGGACTTCCTTGTCTGATCTTTGTTCGCAGACCCACCACCGGGGTTGGTATTGCTGGGGTATCTATTCTAAGGTAAGGAATCTGTCACTAACGTGTCTCTTTCAGATGCACAAGTTACTTAACTTGGTAACGATATATCTGTAAGAGACAGTAGTTAGTGACAGATTCCTTACCGCCCCACCCATCCTCCCGTTCTGCGAACTGATTTCTAGGGTTAGGGACATCCCTTTCAGGGCCCTAGTATTTTTCAGACACCTATGTCAGCTTCTTGCATGGCTCTGCGCTCCTGGCGCGGAAAGTCGTGTACAGAACTGACGTCAGCGCGCAGGGGCGGCGTCTAAGTACTGCCCAGCGACGTCATCCCGGCGATCACGACGCCGACGACGGACGCGGAGCCGCACGACGCCGCCTACCGACGCGCAAGGGTACTGCTACGCAAAAATACTTTCCGGATCCAGCCTGACGCCTGAGGTAATTCTAAGGTAAGGAATCTATAACTAACCTATGTCTCTTACAGAAACATTGTTACCGATTTGGGTACTATCCCTTTGCGGATTTTAAGGACATCAGAATTCTCTCTGTCCTTGGGTATGAAGTTGCTGCCACCATTTATGGGTGCTAGACCCATTTCTGCTCTCTTCTTTTCTAGTTCCCAGGAGCTCAGCCTCTAGGGCTATTCTCTTCGTCAACCTGGCTAGCAGCATATCTTCCTCATTGAGGCTGTCCTCAATGTTGTGAGGGGTGCCTGTCCCACCTGTGTATGATCTAGGTCCTCTTGATACTACTTTAGGGTAGAGTAGTGAAGAAGCCACCTCTTCTGGGACCAGGTGAGGGTGCTGGGAAAGGTCCTTCTTACCTCCATTTTCTTCTTCTGGGAGGATGTCCTCCTCTTCAGAGGGTGTTCCTTAGCATACTCTGCCAAGAGCTCCTGGAGCTTAGTCTTGGTAGGATTGGAACCAGTTTTTATTTTTTTAGATTTACAGAGAGACCTTAGTTCTCCCATTTTAAGTTGGAGGTAAGGGGTCATGTCTAGCTCCACAAGCATATTCTCTGCATCCATTGTTTTGCTAATAGTTGGTTCTTTTTAAAAGGTCTATCAAAAGACTTCTAAGTACTTTTACCCCTAACTACAGTAGGTTTCAACTTTTAAAATACATGAGGGACTTAACCTATGCCGTGAGAAGACTTTTAAAAATTTGGAAAAATGTTCAATTCAAAAATACAATGAATTTAAAGGCAATTTTTGTATTGTAGTCATGTGTTCACTTAATGTCAGAGTGGTCCAGCAAATGCAAAGTGGTAGACCCCGCCGCTGATCCACCAATTTAGGAAGATGGCTCTGTATATACTATACCAAAGTAAGGAATAGTGTGCACAGAGTCAAGTGGATCCCCATTGGCTTAAGTAGATAATACTAAAAGCTCTATTTGTGGTAGTGTGGTCGAGCAGCTAGGCTTATCAGAGGGCAGTGTTAAGCATTTGTTGTACACATTCAGGCAAGAAATGATTACATACACTCAAAGACTGAATCAAGACCAATTGTTTTGTACAAAAATATTACTTTATTTTATTTTGGAACCAAGAGGAACTCAGTTGCAGGCTAGTAACAGTTTCAATAATTCTTTTCAAGTTGCAGTAAGAATTGTTTTGCAAGTCAGAAAAAAAATCCTTTACAGTGATAAAGATACTTTTGTATTGGTAATCAGACACAGTAGAACTTAGCAATTGTAATATATAGACTTTTGAATGGAATAGGAGAAAATGCAATGCAGTCCTATGTGAGGAAAACAGGTATATGCATTAACAGGTAAGTACACCACTTACTCTTCTAGTCTTCGGTGGTTTAGACCAACACTGGACAAGGTTCCATTCAAGGTAGGTACTGCACCACCAGCGGTACTGGGGCCGCTGGGTGCAGATTTTACTGGACGCAATATTAGTCAATGGAGACTGGGTACAACAAACAAGGTGCAGATTGCAGGTAGGTATCTGATCGAGACATCTAGCCACAGATTCCTTAACTTAGAATATCCCCAGGCGTCAGACTGAATCCGGAATTTTTTTTGCAGCAGCACCTCTGCGCGCCGGGGGGCAGCGCCGCATGGCTCCGCCCTGACGTCGTCCACGGACATGACATCAGTGGAGCCATATAAGTCCCTCCCGGCGCGCTGACGTCAGTTTCCTTCTTTTCCGCGTCCCAACGCGGATCCAGGAGTAAGCCGTTCCTCTGGCCTGTTGTTTCAGGCCTTCTCGACGCCTTCGGCGTCCGGGAACGGTGTGCGATGCCTTCGGGTTTCAAGGCGTATGAGACCTGTACGCGGCAGATGTCAGCAACGGATCCGCACGCGATCTGTATGTGATGCCTAGGAGAGCACCACGACTCCGAGGAGTGCGACGCCTGCCGGCAGATGAAGTCGAAGTCCCTGCGGGAGCGCCGGATGAAGTTGTTGACCGCCCGGATGTCCCGCTCAGAGCCTTCGCGCCGCCGATCTCGAGCTGGAGCTCCTGTTCGGGTCCGGTCACGGAGTCGTTCCCGCGGACGTCGTTCGCCTGTCGCAGGTAAGCACAAGCACAAGTGATGGAGGTCGTCGACCTCACATAAACGTGACGCCGGGGCCCGCTGCTCCCGGTCCTTACCGGGCGCAGGCACCCAGGAGTCGGTCCCCTTATACCCACCCTTTCCGGGTGTTGGGGCGACTCGGGCCCAGATGAAAGCCTATTCCAAGGCTCTTCACTCCATCTTTGGGTCACCCCCTCTCCCTGGCGCGCCCTCAGGCCCCACAGAGGGGGTAGGGACTCGGGTCGGGTCCTCGCTGGCGGGTTTGCTCTCGGCGCCGGCCGAGTGCCTCGGTTCCGGAGTCGCTGCGATGTCGGGACACAGTCTGGAGGGGCATCCCAGTCAGACGTCGAGCCCTTCTGCCCCGTCTCCGCATAGCCCTTTGGGGCTCCCTGCGCCGTCGGATGCGGCTGCAGCACGGAGCTCGACTCCTTGTCGACATCCTTCCTCCCCGCAGGCCTCAGTGGAGGGCGAGTCGACACTGGTCCGATGCCAGGCCGAATCACCCCTGATGATTGTCGACGTCGATACGAAGCCGTCTCGACGTCGGTCGACGCCGGTGCCGGTCCCTGTTATTGCTCTGTTCGAAGAGGATCAGGACCCCGGAGCACCCAGGGTTGTTTCGACGCTCTCCGGCTCCGCTGCCCCCTGGCCAGTGGCCCTTTGCTCGGCCTCCGGCTGCGGCGTCTCTCCTTTCTGGGGGACGCGTTAGCCTTCAACCGTCCCCTACAGATGGTTTGTTATCGCCACCTAGAATGTCTACAGAGGCTAGCGCGGCATTTGCAAGGGCTGTTCGCAGGGCTACAGCTATTTTACACCTGCAGGGAAACAGCCTTAATAACGAAGGTTGAAAAACGACTGACCTGAACAACGAATCCAAACAACGACCAATCTGTTAACCACGACACCCTTAACTACGACTTACACGAACAACGACTTTCCTAAACCACGAAAAAAACGACCTTGTAACTGGCCAATAGATGGCACTATTGTAATAACAATGATAAGCCTTTCCAGACTGGGTGCCGCTCCTGGCAGATGAGGCTTTTGTTGAAGGTTGTCTCACTCATTTTTATTACCACTGTCCGCCGATACCGCAGGGGTGTGACCTGCTGCCCACGTGAAACCAACACGTCACCACATTCTCACAGACAATCTGGAAAGCTTCTCAGCGCTTTGCAGCGTGGCACCCACCTACCTCTCAGAGGCAGGATAAAGTTGGCAACTCACACTGCTGGTGAAATGAATGCGAAAGTATTAAACAGGTTTAACACATCCATAATATCGAACCGAGTTCCCACCCACTAATAAACAATCAGCCTTTATTGATTAGTTACAACATTTACAATGATTCACTCAATTTTGCAAATCATCTTACAAAAAGGATGGTAAACGTTATTAAATGACTTCATCTCCAGTGCTATAATTCGACCAGTAACATCTATATAATATACACATTAAGTAAAGAGCAAACGTGAACGGGATTTAGTCAAGTGTCTCGGATGTTCTGTCGTCGTGGTATAAGCAAGGTTCATTTCCAAGCTCTCAACACATCTGGCAGGGAGATGGGAAAGTTCAGTAGAAGACGAGAATGTTATAAATGTCGGCCAAAGCGTTAATAACAGGAACTGCTACAAATACCATATTTACATAAATGGCAATTTCATTAATAAAGTGCAAGGCCAGCAAGTCAGTTTTCTTCGAGCTTCATTCCATACTTGTGCCATACGTTTTGTGAATCCCTCAGATAGTCACGGACTGACCTAGTTTAAGACCTTCACTTAAAATTGTTTATTTAAAAATTCATGTATAATTTAATTTCTTTTTTTTTTCATGTATCAAACATGCGTTTTAAAAAGAACATAGTGGTATAATCGGGTAATGAGCAAACAGAATATTTTTCGTGGTTTAGGAACTCGTTGTTAACAATGTAGTGGTTTTGGATTGCTCGTGGTTTAGCCTTCGTGGTTTAGGAATTCGTTGTTTAGACAGTAGTTGTTTAATCATATATCCACACCTGCAACCCCCCTCAGTCTCCTTGCCTTCTGATCCATTATTGGATCTCCTCCACCAAGATGCTGTGGAGGTGGAGCCTTTGCTGCCTTTTGGCGGGTCGTTATTTGACACCCTTCTTGGCACGTGGGCACGGCCCTCCGCGGGAGACCCTGTGGATTGGGCCATCGCACGTCGGCATCGCCCGGCTCCAGATGACCCTGTCTGTTTGTCCCTTCATCCTAGGGCTCATGGCCGGGTGGTCCAGGTGGCTTTCGCCTCGCAGCCTTCCTCTCCCGTTGCTACCTCCCACTAGGGAGTCTCGTTGGTTGGAGACATGTGGCCGTCATATTTTTGCGTCCACTAGTTTGGGCATCCGTGCACTCAACACATCTTGCGTGTTTGCACGGGCTACTTTTGCCCTTTGGGACTCGGTCGAGCGTCTCCTTCCCTCTCTTCCAGAGGGTCCCCGTTCTGACCTGGATCGTCTCCTTCATGATGGCCGAGCAATGGCGCAATTTACTTTTCGGTCGGCTATGGACACCACTGACTCTGTGGATCGGGCGATGGCCAGGTCCGTTGCTCTGCGCCGCCATGCCTGGCTGCGCGATGGCGGTTTCCCTGACAATGTTCGGGAGAGTCTTCTTGATTTGCCATTTGATGGCGTGACCCTTTTTGACAGTCATGCGGACTCAGCAGTCAACCGCCTCATGTCTGGGCTCCCATGACTTTGTGTTTTCTAGTCCTTTTGTGGACTTTAATTTTCGGGTGCAGTGTTGTTTCTGCTTGTTCTGGGCCCTGGGTTCATGACGTAATACCCAGACGGCCTGTACGGCTTTCCGCCGTTTTTGCTTCTATTAGTGCAGCTGGTCAGCTGATTCTGCTTTCTTTTGACTCCTCTGTCTATGAGTTCGTGCTCAAGAGGTGCCCCTAGCTGGGGTTGAGGCTTACCCTATGTTGGGTATTCGTGGGCTGGACATTGCTCTGTCCGGTTCTGCTGCAACATAGCTGTTGGTACCTCTGGTGCGCTCTTGGGTTCTTTTTTGATACGCATCCTTCACGGCTGTGTCCTTTCTTGATGTATATTCTGTCCTTCGCTCTACACACAACCAGGGCTCACGCATACTAGGATTTCCTTGCTGCGGTGTCCGTGGTCTTGCTCTCGGCCTTCTCATGGGAGCAAGCCTTCTGTGTTTGTCCAGCTTGCCGGCTCCCTTTCGTCGGTTGCCTACCTGGTGATGCATCTTTCGCATCTGGGCTGTTCTCACTGCGTTCCATTGTGCATTTCCTTTTACGTGGCGTGGTTCTAGCGGTACACGCGGTCTGCCCATGTGTACTTCTGTCCCCCGCATGCATGTCTCTTTTTGTAGTCATGGTTATATGTCATTCTGCTTGTTGACGTCCGCCCTCTCACATGTCATTTTGTGAAGGGGCGATTGCGCAATGGCAGGTCTTGTGTCTCTGGTAGCACAGGCTCTTCCTGGACATGGTCAGCATCCTACCACTGCTGTCCAAACTTTCCTAGCTGGTTCGTTTTCCACTGTGCATGCTCGACCTGTATGCTCTGACTCGGTCATACCGTCTTGTCCTCTCTCTGGGTGTTTGTCTCTTGCAGATCCATCGGATCCTGCGGATTCATTGGCTCCTATGATCAGTTCACCTTCTTTTGCGGAAGTTATGGACTCTCACATTCCACACTGACATTCTGGTTTTGTGCTCCCTTTCAAACCCTGTACAAACGAGAGGGCTTTCATGCCGTCCCTGGGCGGCTTGTGATGCCTTTGTCTCCCATTGTTTTCTGCTCCTTACAGAGCTTACTGGTCTGGGGTTGGCCACGCTGGCGTTGCTGCCCCCACTGTGTTTAGTCAACTTGTTGACGACTGGGTTCTCTTGGGACCTTGGTGGGGTTCAGTCGCAGACCCGCCTCCTATGGGGTATGGCTTTGGTATCTATTCTAAGTTAAGGAATCTGCGGCTAGATGTCTCTATCAGATGAACGAGTTACTTACCTTCGGTAACGATGTATCTGGTAGAGACACAGTCTAGCCACAGATTCCTTAACGCCCGCCCATCCTCCCTGCTCTGGGAGGACCTTTTCAGGTTGGGTTTTATGCACTCGCCTCCTTCCGGGTGGCTTTTATCTTCCTACGGAGTGGCATCTTTCACCTCCCTCCTCGGTAGGATGATTCATTCTGTTTTACTTGTTCTTCTCCACCCATTCTCGTGATTGGGCGGCGGGGTCATGTATCCTTCTACATCCCTACACCCTGGTTCTTCCAGTGTGGGGACTACTAATGCCTCCCTCCCACCTTCTCCATTGCTCTGGGGTCTCTTGTTTCTTGACTCTACTACAGTCAATTGGTTTGGGGTCTATTTGACTGTGCCTCAGTCCATAGATCTCTTACAGGGGATACAGCATTCCTGGTGTTGCCAACCTTTAGTAGATCGTCATTACTTATGTGGTTCCGGTCTTGTTGCCCTTCACGGGTAGATCTTGCTATGGCAGGCTTCCTGTCGTCTGCCTTGACATTCTTTTCATATGTCGTTTTGCCTCGGGGGGAGGGCATCGTCTTCGCTTTTGCGGGGCTGTTTCTCAGAGCGGTGCTCTGCTCTTTCAGAGCAGTGCTCTGATTTTTCCCTTCAGTTGTTTTCAGTATACAGTGCTTTTCATTGTCAATTATGGTGATGTTTCTCACCATTCGATTCTTTTTGTTTTTTGTTTCACTGATTTTTTATCTTTTTTCGCACACTGTTCCCATACTCTCTCAGTTTTTGGTGGTGGCTCCGCGTTGTGGCGCGGAAAAGTTTCTCCGAAGAAAACTGACGTCAGTGCGCCGGGAGGGACTTGTATGGCTCCACTGACGTCATGTCCGTGGACGACGTCAGGGCGGAGCCATGCGGCGTCGCCCCCTGGCGCAGAGGTGCTGCTGCAAAAAATTCTCCGGATCCAGTCTGACGCCTGGGGATATTCTAAGTTAAGGAATCTGCGGCTAGACTGTGTCTCTACCAGATACATCGTTACCGAAGGTAAGTAACTCGTTCTTCAGGTCACAGGCCTCGGGGGTTTAGGTGAGCACTGGGAGGCCACAAGGCAGCACCAAAGCTACACCACCAGCGAAACAGGGGCGGCCGTGTGCAGGGTGCAAATCAGCGTCGGGCACCCAATGTGTTTAAATGGAGAATCTCCAGCGCAAAAGAGGCTGCAGGTTCAGACCTGGAGGCTGGGGAGGTAACCACCGGCTGGGGAGGTAAGTTGGAGGGTTGCTGGGCACCATCTGCTGGGCTCCCTAAAGTCAGGGTACTGAGGATGCAGGGGTGCCTTTTGGTGTTGGGTTTTCTTCACCGGAGCCGGTCGCGGTCTGAGGGACCCTTCGTGTTGAGGCTGCAGGCGACTTCGTGGGGTCACGAGAGGTCAGCCACTGATGGAGTCAAAGTCAGCATTGCTGGGGAGGCGTCACTGGACAGGTAAGCCACTCAGACTCGGGCCGTGGGCGTTGGATGCAGAGTGGGCAGGGGTTGCTCATCCGACTGGATCCGGAGTCCTTGGAGATGGAGTTTTTTCTGAACAGGGCCACTGTCCTCTGGAGATTTGGTCTTTGCTGAAGAGTAGCAGTCTTCTTGGGGATCTTGGAAGTCTCTGGCCACAGGACAGGCATCGTCTTCTTCACAGGGTCTTTGAGCAGTAGACAGGCCGGTAGGGCTGGGGGGCCCAATCAGTAGTCGTCTTCAAGGCTCAGCTGCACGGCTTCTTCATCCTTCTTGGGTCGCAGGAATATAAGAATCAAGGTTCAGGGGTGCCCCATAATACTGATTTTAGGGGCGTTCGAGGTACTGGCAGATGGTAGCCAATGGGCTACTTGCCTTTTGGGTGACTACACCCTTTGAATGTCCCCTCCCTTTTGGGAGTGGGCATCCCCCTAACCTGATTGGGTCAAATACTTCCACTCAAGATGGAGGATTTCCTAAGGAGGGGGTCACCTCGGTCCAGGGCACATTAGGGGTGGGTCCTGGCAGCGAGAGGACACGCTGCTCCTGACTACTAATTTTCCCGCTGACCATCTTGCCAAAAGTAGGGCTTGGTCAAGGAAGTGGGCATCTCCACAAGCTGGAGAGGCAGTGGCTAGCATATCAAAGGGCAGGAAGCCTTGAGGCTCACCACCCTGAATGCTGTTCCTGCTTGGGGGGGTAGGTGTGAAGCACCTCCACCCCAGGCAGCCTTTGTCTCTGACCCACAATAGCACAATGGCTCCCACCTCAGGGGGGCAGGAAGATGTCTGTGTGTGGCAGGCTGGGGTATACCAGTCAGCTGTACACAAGAGAGTTAGTTGTTTTTCAGGGGCATCTCAAAGATACCCTCTGAGTGCATTTTGTAATAAATCGAACACTGGCATTAGTGTGAGTTTATTATGCTGAGTAGTTTGATACCAAACTTCTTAGCATTCAGTAAAGCCACCATGGAGCTGTGGAGTTTGTAATGACAAACTCTCAGCCCATGTACTCCTTACTATGGCTCCACTACACTTACAATGCCTGTGACTGGCACAGACAGTGTAGGGGCATATTGCTCATGCAGTATGCCCTCACCTGTGGTATAATGCACCCTGTTTTAGAACTGTGAGGCCTGCTAGAGGACTGACTTAACTATGCCACAGGCAGTGGTTGGTGGGCATGCACACAGGGGTGGGTGCCATGTCGACTCTTAACTTTTGTCTACACCAAAACTCAGTCTGCAATGGCAGTGCGTATGTGTTTGGTGAGGTCTCTGAGGGTGGCACAATACACCCTCTTTGGTCACAAGGCCCTTTTTGCAATGGTCTTACAGGTGAGCCAGAGGTGTGCCAATTGTGAAAACAAAGGTGCATTTGGCAGGGACCCAGTGCACACTCAGTCAAAGTGCATCAGATATCAGGCAAAACGTGGGGGCTAACCATGCAGAAAGGGGCACTTTCCTAAAGACCGCCACACTCACCGTTCTCTGCAGTGGTGGAACACCAACAATCTGTTGAAAGGGGGTCCTTTTTTTAACCCTGTTCCCCACATCACTTAGACCACAGATGCATTGCAGATGGGATGGGGTGCTCATCTACACGACCTAACAGCACAAGGTCTTTGGGATGCCAGGCATCAATCTCTACACAACAACTACCTAGAGCTTCAGGCGGTCTACTTGACACTAAAAACTTTCCTTCCTCACCTGTCTCACAAGGTTGTCCTCGTCCGGATGGACAGTATGACAGCCATGCATTACCTACAAAAACAGGGGGGAGACGGTCTTTACAACTATCACACCTGTCTCAGGCCATATGGAAGTGGGCTCTTCACCACAACATTCCCCTGTTTGAGGAATACCTTCCAGGAACAGACAACGACTTTGCAGACCTGCTCAGCAGGATACAGCAACTAGTCCATGAATGGGAACTCCACTCGCAAGTTCTCTAACCATACTTCCAAAAGTGGGTGTTCTCTCAGATACTCCTTTTCGCCAAAGCCCAAACTTTGCCTCTAGGTACCCAAACCCACTATCCAAGGGCAACGCACTGTGGATGAGTTGGCCAGGCATAGGCGCCTACTCTTTACCTACTCTCCCACTCCTTCCCTTCCTTGGTTTGGAGCTCATGCAAACTTCTTTTACAAAGATCCTGGTAGCTCCCACATGGGCGCGTCGGCCTTGGTTCACAACCCTCCTAGACCTCTCTATAGTTCCACATGAGAAGCTCCCTAACAGGCTGGACCTTTGCATTCAAAATCAAGAACAAATCAGACACCCAGACCCGAAAACTCTCAATCTATCAAGTTAGCTCCTGAGGTCATAGAGTTTGACTACCTTGACTTACCTCCAGAATATATGGGCATTCTCAAGGAGGCATGTGGACCCACTACTAGAGCCTGATATGCAGCAAAATGGAAGCACTTTGTGTGCTAATGTCAGACCAAACAAATTGATCCCATGAAAGCCACAGTCCAACACATTCTCTGGTACCAGCTTCACTTAAACAGAGAGCAAGTTTAGTGTACATTTCCGTATGATTGCACCTTGCTGCAATGGCAGCCTATTAAAGCATTTATGGAAGGACTCAAACAAGTTATTCCACCATGGCTTCCTCCAGCTCCCTCCTGGAACCTTAACATTGTTCTCACCAGACTCATGGTTCCCCTATTTGAGCCTCTACACTCATGCCTCCTTCAATTTCTTTCGTGGTAAGTGGCATTCTTAGTAGCCATTACCTCACTCAGACGTGTTAGTGAGCTCCAGGCTTTGACGTTTGAATTTTTTTTTCTCCAAATATATAAAGACAAAGTAGTTTTTTGCACTAAACCTAAATTCCTACCTGAGGTAGTTTCACCATTTCACCTCAATCGAACCATTGAGCTCCCAGCTTGTTTCCCTCAACCAGATTCAGTTGTGGAAAGAGCTCTTCATACCCTAGATGTCAAAAGTGCACTTATGTTCTGCATAGATAGAAGTAAAACTTTCAGGAAAACTAAACAACTCTTTGTAGCCTTTTCTCCACCTCATAAAGGGAACTAGATATCCAAATCCGGCATAGCCAAATGGATAGTCAGATGTATTCAGACTTTCTGCCTTAAGGCAAAAGACCTGTGTGTTCCTTACAGAGCACACTTGACTCTCAAAAAGGGAGCAACTATGGCCTTTCTTGGGAACATCCCCATAGCTGACATTTGTAAGGCAGTTACATGGTACACACCACACACTTTCATCAAGCACTACTGTGTGAATATTCTAGCATGCAAAAAAGCCAGTGTAGGACTGTCGTGTACTTCCTAAAAATACATAGGATCTGCGCGTTTGGAAAACATAAACTCCGGGATTGGTGTCCATGCTGATTCCGGACTTCCCCAAAGGATATGTTAGCCTTTAGACCAGCTAGCTCAAAGTGTAGTGTAGCTCCTATTTCCCTAATAGGCTCTGCGCATTGGAATAATATATCTTATAGGTTTGACATAGGACTAAGGTCAGTATGTCCCTATCGAGTATATTAAACTTAATTACTTGTGCCAGCTAGCTCAGCGGCCACTAGAAACTCCTTGACAACAAGAAGGGAGTAGTTTCTGGCAGCCGCAAAACATGACCAATATGTTTCCCTTTTAGAATCAGAACGTGTCCCAGAGTCGTGGAAACACTAGATAACTATTTCACTCAGCTCAATCGTGCATGCTTAGTTTTCCTCAGAGTTACACAGAAATAATAGACTGGCGTTTTCAATAAAGATTTATTGAACAGTCTTGTTTCTGGTGTGAAGTATAATGTGCTGTTACGATCACAAGACAGTATGCGAGATAAATAATGTACAGGGTGAGCAGTAGAAATAAATAATACTGCGATAGCATTATCTATCTGAAAGAGACACGTTAGTGACAGATTCCTTACCTTAGAATATCCCCAGGCGTCAGGCTGGATCCGGAAAGTTTTGCGTAGCAGTACCCTTGCGCGTCGGTAGGCGGCGTCGTGCGGCTCCGCGTCCGTCGTCGGCGTCGTGATCGCCGGGATGACGTCGCGGGCAGTACTTAGGCGCCGCCCCTGCGCGCTGACGTCAGTTCTTCTTTTTCCGCGCCAGCAGCGCAGATCCGGGAAGAGCAGTGCCCTGGTCAATTTTTGACCATACTTTTTGGTGATTTTTTCACTGTTTTTCCAACTTAAAGGTGTCGTCAGGGATGCCCGGCTTCAAGCGATGCGGCGCCTGTGCGCGGATGATGTCCGTCACCGACCCGCATTGGGAGTGTCTCTTCTGCCTCGGCCGAGGCCACGACACTCGAGTCTTGTCCGGAATGCCAGGCCCTCAACCCGAAAGCTTTGCGAGAGCGGTCTCGAAAGCTCCTCGAGGCCCGGCATTCGGCTCCACGGAGGCCCCGGTCGCGTGAGAGGTCCAGGGGTCGCTCGCGGAGTGCACACCGGTCGTCGGCGTCGAAGTCTTCTTCGTCCGGTAAGTCTAAGCACAAGAAGTCCAAGAAGCATCGTCGCTCTCGGTCTTCGCCTCGCTCGGTCTCGCGACTCGGCTGAGGCCCCTCCCGGCACCGTCCCCGCCCCGCGGCCCCGGACTTGCCTGTGGAGTCGCCCCCGCCATACCCGCCCTTCCCGGGTTCGGGGGCGGATCCGGCCAAGGTACAGGAGTTCCTGTCGGCCATGGCCCGCCTCTTCGGGCCTTCAGGCCCCTCCGGTGCGCCTTCGGGCCCCGCGGGCCTGAGTGGGGTTGCTCGCGCCGGCTCCGGCACCGGCGTCGCCCGTGCCTCCAGCCTCGATCCCGGCTCCGGCCCCCGGCCTCGATCCCGGCTCCACAACCCCCATCGACGCCGGTCGACCTCACGACACCTCCGCCGGCGCCGATGTCTCCGGTGCCGTTCTCGACGCCGCACTGGGCTCCGGGCGGCGTCGTCCCCCAGTTCCTTCCGGCTCCGGACATGGACCCGGAGCGACGCCGCTCGACGCCGGCTCCGGCGCCGATGGGACCTTGGGTCCCAAATGTCCCTCCTCCTCCTTATTTTGAACCAGAGGAGGACCAGGAGGACTGGGAGGGGTCTGATGACCCTCTGACGCGCAACTGTCAGTATGATGAGGACTGGACAGAGAGTCTAGGGGAGGCCAGTGGTCTGGATACTTCCCTGACACTGGCATGCTGTCTCCTCCCGTGGCTACGGAGGAGGGGGCCAATTGTGGTACGGTGTTGCGTAGGGCTGCTGGGGCCTTACGTCTCCAGCTCCCTACTTTGACGGTCAAGCCTAACATCTTGACAGAGGTGCTGCAGCCGGCAGCCTCCTCTGCGGAGACTGTGCTGCCGTTTAACGACGCCCTCACTGACGTTCTTTTGGGCGCCTGGTCCAAGCCCAACACAGGGGCTCCTGTGGATCGGAACGTGTCACGCACGCCATCGCCCTGCTCCGGGCGACCCCTGTTTCTTTCTGTCCACCCCACTCCTGAGAGCTTGGTTGTCCAAGCCTCCGCTTCCCAAACCGCCTTCCCTACCGCTCCTCCCGGATAGGGAATCCAAACGCCTGGATCAGTTTGGGAAGAAAGGTTTTTCTTCCTCCAGTGCTGGCTTGCGGTCCGTTAACACCGCTTGTCTTTTGGGCCGATATACCCACTCCCTGTGGGATTCGGTGGCGGACGCTTTGCCCCAGTGCCCTGAGGAGGTCCAGGCACTGCTTTCCCGCGCCATTGCGGAAGGAAGGGATGCGGCCAAATACACTATCCGTTGTGGCCTTGACACCGCCGACTCGCTGGGCAGGTCGATTGCAACGACGGTGGCGCTCCGACGCCACGCCTGGCTGAGAACCACTGGTTTTTCAGGGGATGTCCAGAATACTCTCATGGACATGCCCTTTGATGGAGTCGGTCTTTTGGGTCCAAAGCAGACCATGCGTTGGAGCGCTTTGAGGACTCACGGGCTACTGCCAAGTCCCTGGGCCTTACTGCTACACGCCCTCCGCTGCCTTCTGCTTTTCGCCCCTATCGTGGCCACGGTAGGGGCGCCCTTCACGTCAGCAGCCCAGCCACCGGCCCGCGCAGCAGGCGTCTTCGCGTGGCCGAGGACGTGGATTCCGCCGTGGCGGATCGGGCAACCAGCGTGCGGGTCAGGCCACCACCTCCAACCCGTCCGCGGCCTCCAAGCCCTCCTAGTCCCTCCTTTCAGGTGCACGGCACGCCAGTAGAGGCAGGGTCCGCCATCACCTTCCCCACTGGCGCACCATCACCTCGGACAGGTGGGTCTTGGACATTGTCCGAAGGGCTACTCCCTCCCCTTCGAGACCACCCCCCAGCCATGCCACCTCAATTCCACCGCATGTCAGGGGATCACTTGGTGCTTCTACAGAAGGAAGTCACGGCCCTCTTGACCAAGAGGGCCATCGAGCATGTTCCGACCCCAGAAGTAGGGCGTGGTTGCTACTCCCACTACTTTCTGGTGCCCAAAAGGGACAAGGAGGACATGCGTCCTATCTTGGACCTCCGGAACGTCAATCGCTTCCTCCGGAAGGAGAAGTTCAAGATGCTCACCCTAGCTCAGGTCTTGACTGCCCTCGACCCTGGAGACTGGTTGGTAGCGTTGGACTTGCAGGACGCGTATTTCCACATCCCCGTCCTGCCGGCCCACCGGCGTTACCTTCGGTTCACGGTAGGCCCCGAGCATTTTCAGTTCACCGTGCTCCCCTTTGGCCTTACCAGTGCCCCTCGGGTGTTCACGAAAGTGATGGCGGTGGTCGCAGCTCATCTGCGCCGGGCAGGGGTTTCAGTCTTCCCCTACCTCGACGACTGGCTGCTGAAGGCGGGCTCGTCCCAGGCAGTCGTCTCCCACCTCCAGACTACGGCCGAACTCCTGCACTCGCTGGGGTTCTCCATCAATGTGCCGAAGTCGCATCTAATTCCCTTCTCCACAGCTCCTTTTCATCGGAGCAGTTCTGGACACGACGCAGTTTCGGGCCTATCCTCCCGAACGGCGAGTCCGGGATATTCAGGCTATGATTCCGATCTTTCGGCCTTTATCCTGGGTTTCGGTACGGATGACCCTGAGGCTGCTGGGCCTCATGGCCTCCTGCATCCTGCTGGTCAATCATGCCAGATGGCATATGCGGGCTCTGCAGTGGGACCTGAAGTTCCAGTGGGCGCAGCACCAGGGCAACCTGTCCGATCACGTCCAGATCTCGGAGGGGACTGCAAAACAGTTGCAGTGGTGGCTCTCGAACCGGCAATGGGTCATGGGCAGATCCCTCTCCCTTCCCCAGCCAGAGCATACAGTTGTGACGGACGCGTCCCTTCTGGGATGGGGCGGTCACATGGGAGAGGCGGAGATCAGAGGCCTCTGGTCTCCGGCGGAGTCCCGGCTCCATATCAACATTCTGGAGCTCCGGGCGATCCGGCTTGCACTCAAAGCATTCCTTCCCTCTGTCAAAGGGAAGGTAGTGCAGGTGTTCACAGACAACACCACCGCCATGTGGTACTGCAACAAACAGGGCGGGGTGGGGTCTTGGACCCTTTGTCAGGAGGCTCTGCGCCTCTGGACATGGCTGGAACATCAGGGCATGTTCCTGATGGTTCAACACCTGGCAGGTTCTCTGAACGCCAGGGCGGACGAACTCAGCCGCAGGTGCATGATGGATCACGAATGGCGTCTTCACTCGGAAGTGGCGCAAGGACTCTTTCTACAGTGGGGAGAGCCTTGGTTAGATCTATTCGCCACCGAAGAGAACGCGCAATGTCATCAGTTCTGCGCGTTGGAATTTCCAAGGCGGCACTCGCTCGGCGGCGCTTTTCGTCGCGAGTGGAGTTGCGGTCTGTTGTACGCCTTTCCGCCTATACCACTTCTACCCAGAGTGTTGAAGAAGATTCGGCACGACCGGGCCCAAGTCATTCTTGTGGCTCCGGACTGGGCTCGAAGAGTTTGGTATCCCGAGCTACTCAATATGAGCATAGATCCCCCGATCCGTCTGCCTCTTCGGGAGGATCTTCTGTCGCAGCAGCAGGGGACGGTCCTCCACCCGAACCTGTCCAGTCTACACCTGCTTGCGTGGAGATTGAGCGGCGGCAGTTGATTCCTTTCGACTTGCCTCCCGAAGTTTGTGATGTGATTCTGGCAGCCAGGCGTCCCTCCACTAAGGTGGTATACGCCTGCAGGTGGAACAAATTTGTGGCATGGTGCACAGCAAAGGCTGTGGATCCCCTTTCTGCCCCTCTTTCTGAGGTCCTTCTGTTCCTTCTCTCTCTGGCCCAACAGGGTTCTGCCCTGGGTACCATCAAGGGTTATCTTTGTGCTATCTCGGCCTTCCTCAGGCTCCCTGATCAGCCCTCCCTTTTCAAGTCCCCTGTTGTTAACAGGTTCTTAAAAGGCATTACTCACCTCTTCCCTCCTGTTCCGTTTGTAATGCCTCAGTGGGACTTGAACTTGGTTCTTACCTTTTTAATGTGCGCTCCCTTTGAGCCTCTGCATAACTGTCCTCTTCGTCTTCTGACTCTGAAGACAGCCTTTCTGGTGGCCATCACCTCCGCTCGGCGGGTGAGTGAGCTCCAGGCTCTATCGTGCAAACCTCCCTTTCTGTCTGTTCATCCAGACAAGGTTGTTCTTCGGACGCGTCCGTCCTTCTTGCCAAAGGTGGTTACTGCTTTCCACATTGGGCAGACCATCCACTTTGCCCACCTTCTTTCCGCCTCCGCATCCTTCCAGAGAGGAAGAGAGGCTCCACCGTCTGGACCCAAAACGTGCGCTCTCCTTCTATATCGACCGCACAAAACACTTCCGGGTGGATGACCAGCTCTTTGTTGGCTACGTGGGCGCCAAAAAGGTCGGGCGGTGCACAAGAGGACCATCTCCCGCTGGGTTACCTTGTGCATCAAGACCTGCTATTCTTTGGCCAAGAAGGAGCCTCCTGTTGGGCTGCGTGCCCATTCCACCAGGGCAACGGCTGCTACCACGGCCTTGGGCCGCGGTGTTCCGCTGCCGGTTATCTGTCAGGCAGCTACGTGGGCCTCGCTGCACACGTTTACAAAGCATTACTGCCTTGACAGTCAGGTCCGGAGGGACGGCTTCTTTGGCCGTTCTGTCCTCCAGGACTTCCTTGTCTGATCTTTGTTCGCAGACCCACCACCGGGGTTGGTATTGCTGGGGTATCTATTCTAAGGTAAGGAATCTGTCACTAACGTGTCTCTTTCAGATGCACAAGTTACTAACTTGTGTAACGATATATCTGTAAGAGACAGTAGTTAGTGACAGATTCCTACCGCCCACCCATCCTCCCGTTCTGCGAACTGATTTCTAGGGTTAAGGACATCCCTTTCAGGGCCCTAGTATTTTTCAGACACCTGTGTCAGCTTCTTGCATGGCTCTGCGTTCCTGGCGCGGAAAGTCGTGTACAGAACTGACGTCAGCGCGCAGGGGCGGCGCCTAAGTACTGCCCGCGACGTCATCCCGGCGATCACGACGCCGACGACGGACGCGGAGCCGCACGACGCCGCCTACCGACGCGCAAAGGGTACTGCTACGCAAAACTTTCCGGATCCAGCCTGACGCCTGGGGATATTCTAAGGTAAGGAATCTGTCACTAACTACTGTCTCTTACAGATATATCGTTACACAAGTTAGTAACTTGTGCTTTAGTACAAATGCTGTTACATAAATAACACAGACTAAAAATGCGAGTACTCATACGATGCGGTGCTAAGCTAGTTCTACCCCAATGTACCTAACCTAACCTAAGTGTAGGACGAGGTATGAAGTAGGTGAAGTATTCCTTACTATGGTATACTAAGAGTATGTTAAGCCTAGTATGCCAAGAGTCTCTCTAGGTTCTTATCAGCTCCATACCTGAGGAATGAGAGAGGTTGGAATCTCTTTGCCAGACTCGAACTCCAACACCCCGCAAGGGAAGTCGGATCACTGGAAGCTGGGCGCTCTGCGTGCAGGGAATGGCAGCGTCTTCTCAGTGCGTCAGGCCGGGATACGGGCTCCTCTGAAGTCGAGGTCTCCTCTAGTTTACAGGTGCTAGGGAAGGTATATTTATACCTGAGAGTACCTTAGGAATGTTAGCATTGACGTGAATTGGACAACGAAAGACGTCATGAATGAACCCCTAAGGAATAATGGTTCATGCATAATAGATGAGGCCTTGAAGAAATCAATAGTCCTGGGCTAGGGAAACTCCCGCAGCCTAAGGGTCTGTTCTTCATGAACTCGTTGTGACGTTAGGGTGGACGGATGTCGGAGACCATGCCTGTATTTGGAGTGCACGGTTTAATGCCTAAATAAGGCCTGGGATTCTATGCCTATATAAGGGCAGGGCGAATTGTGCCTATAAGGACATGATATTGGAAAGCCTGTTATGGACACCCTAAGAGGAATACAACACCCACTCCACTTTCGTGTATACGATAATACATAAATGCTAAACATTTAAAATGCTAAATATAAAAATGGAGTACCGCATATTTCTAAAATATTTCATAAAACAATTTAAAAAGGCATTTAAAAAAAAACATATTAGAATGCAAAAAGGTACTGTACATTCGAAGCATTGCTTATCATTTCAGGCATAAAGTTCGAAAATAAATGCAATTGGATTGAAATAAGCAGTAATATTTACATGTGACAGAAAATGATCGATAAGTTGTTCAAAAATCAGTCATTTCATGTCAGGAAAATTAAATGAACTGTTTTTAGACACATAAGATGACTAAATGTCTTTGGAAGGACCGCCAAGTCTGTACTATAAGGCTAGTTCTACTTTAAGCAGATTGAAGTTCCATTTTCCTTCGAAAAAATGGGAAAAAGTTCAATTTTTGGTAGAGTTCCAAGTTTTTGAAAAATGAAGGCCAAATTGTTGCTGTATTTCTGGAACACTGTATGCTGAATCAGAGTTAGTTTACGGATCTGGTGTAAACATTAGATCATCTATTTCTATAGACAAAACATCATCCACTGTAGTTGGTGTGAGTTGGAACACCTCGTGAAGCAGGTTAATTGCACAGAGATGTGAAGCATTGCTTTCAATTGCCGCAATGTTCGCGTCCGTTGTTACCTGTGTGCCTGTAGTTCTTTCTCGTACCTCAGCAGCTGCCGGAAGCGTCTGTGAGATCTCAATGAATGCGGTCATCAGGATAGGAAGCCCCTGGGGACAACACATAGCATGGGCCGTTATCTGGTCCAGCAGAGTATCGACGTCCGTTGGCGCATCCGATGGAAATGTTAGACAGGTGTCCAACACGCATTCTACACCGCATAGCAGGCATCGTAGAACAGGTAAGATGCAATCTTGCCAGATTGGTCTAAAGGACAGGAACCATGTGGTATTAAGGTCCCGTAGACGATTTATGCCCAAAAGCTGTACTATTTGCTCACGGCACTTTCGTTCAAGGAGAGCTTTCTCCATGTCGCTCGGAATGATGTCGGCGAATTGGCTGGCCATAGCGCAATAGCAGGAAGAGAAATAGAATTCCGGCAACAAGTGCTAGAATTAATGGTATGCCACCAAACACCGAATGTGCAAAGTTCGGGATGATTCCGAGTATTGCCTGGAAAGGTGCTAACAGACCCGAGCAGATGCCCTTAAATACATGTACAATTCCTGTTGTATCAGACATGTTGAAAATTCGTCCTATCATTTCCACGAAATGTATAGGGCAGTTTGTACGTATTAAAGTCTGTATCTCAGCCGAAGTCCTTGCAATTTGCAGATCATAGGTTTCTTTGGCCGAGGTCAAAGGCACTGTTTGTTGTAAAAGCATGGCTTTCATTCTGCTTAAAGTATCAAATCTTATAAAAGAAACGTTCAGCGAAGGCCATAGAGGCGACTCCCTGACTGTGTCTATTGGGGCAAACAATACTTGCATACAGCAAGTGACACTGGAGTTGACCGTTACTAGATATGGGATACCTGGCAGCATGCCACAGCAACTCTGATCATTCAACATGAGGTAACTCCCATTTGAAATTTGTCCGAACGTTGGATTAATCACAGCAGCTGGTGTACCCTGCTGATGGCAAGACAAATTTGCCACAGAACAATTACAAGCCCCGTGCAAGGAAATGTCCTGACATACTAGTGAACCGCTTAGTGCACGTTTACAGTTTTTACCGCTTAAAAACACTTCACGATCCCCGTTCCAACATCTATATGTATACGGTAAAGCCCAAGATGTCTTAATGTATTCCTTACCCAACCTTTCATATTTGCCTGCTTGCATTTGTCTGAGGCAATACTGAAACTGAAAAGTAGTCACAGGTAGTGTAATTTTACCATGAATAAGCCATTCTGTAGCTGGTTTTCCTGCCACTGTGAATGGTAACTTTTCCAGTTTTTCAATGCTCAGCACTGTATACTTTGCTCCTCTTTGTGCCATTTCGATCTGTTTATCAGTTAGATTGTATTCTGCAAACAGAGCCGTTGTGTTGATGAAACGCCAAGGCACATAGCCCGCTCGCAATGATTGCAGCGTCCAGCATAATAACATAATAGAACGTAATTGAGATTGGCCTTGTTGTAACATCGCCAAATCTTGTTCTAGAATGTCGATAGCAGAGGATACAATGCCATCCAATGAATATATTCTGGAGGACAAAGTTGTTAACCCATTGTCGACCACAGAGAGTGTTTTCTCTAAATTAATACGATCAAGTTCACGTATTCGTTCTGCGGCCTCTATCTGTGATACCTTCCAAGCTTCATTATAAGCTGCATAAATACCGGCATATATGAAACGTTTTTGACGCGGTTTTCTTGGTCCAAGCAAGAAATCCCTAAGATCTGCGTCTTTTGCAAGTAAGGATAAGTGTTGTTTTACATCCTGTAGTGTAGATGTATGCAGCCAATCGAGGCATAATTTCCCTACACTGTATGTTGTTACTACCCCCGGATGTTGTCTTTGGACGTATCTTGGGTCTGGCCTATGAATGGTAAAACCCTGAGTTTTATTCAGGAATCTTTCCTGACAGTTATTCGTGTCTGTGGGCCAGATCAACCATTTTTTCCAATCAGGATTAGATCTGTTGAGTTGTAGTATATTGTCTACTGTCACCACTGCCTGTGTTTCATTATTTTTTGCAGGAGTTGGTACAGAAGGTGTATTCATCTCTTTTATCTTGGCTAATCCAAGACAAGATGTTTGTTGGATAGTTTCATTCAAAAACATTATTTGTTCAGGGATGATGCAGGCTCTAAATAAAGCTTCTATCCCCTGTACTTGCCATTCTTTAGTACCCCACAACGTTCTTGTGTCTATTGTGTCTTTCCAAAAGTCGAAACCTTGTCTAGACAGTTGGGTATTAAATATTGCAGAATAAATCTGTTTTGTATTTGTTAACATAATTTTTCAGTCCTGTTTTGTTTACATTTTTATAGTAAAACATTTCTGGATCAGATGTATTGTAACGTGAAAAATATGAAACTTTACTGGCAAATGTTTTTGAACTACCTTTAGGTGGTGTAGGACAATGTTCCCATTGGTTAAACATAAACACATTTCTTGGATATGCAGATTTATGCAGATAATGATGACCATAGTGGTTACAACAATACAGTTGTTCATAGTCTGATGAACCCTCTAAATATTCATTTTTAGAAAATGCAGCAGATTTTTCTATGTCAAACATAATGTCAGTCACAGTTTCAAAGTCCCAATCATCAGAATAGGTACTGGACGTGATTAGATCACTTAGTGAAATTTTAAACAAATGTGGAATGTTCAATTCTTCCGTCGGACCGAATATATCAAAATCTGTTTTGTCCCACACTATACCATCGTGTATAGGAACAGCTGTGATGTTCACTGATGACAAGTCTCTTGCTTCACGATGGGAAGATTTATGAGGTTTCAAAAGTACGTTTACGTCTTTTCCTTCAGTGTTCACATGGATGTATCTGCCACTTATAAGCACGCTTACAGTTGTTACCAAAGCTAGCCAGAGCAGGAAAACAAAAAGTCCAGATGTAATCCAGAGTTCAATCCATGGAGAAACCAAATAAGTCTTTTTCAGAAAGTGAAGAAAGTCTTGTATTTCCTGCTTGAATTTCAATGACACTGGCGTCGTTTCAGGTTCACTCGGATCTTCTGAGAACGTATCAAAGTTAATGAAGTAGCCAGAAGCAGTTCTGTCAATTGTTGCAATTGCATCAGGATTTGTAGAAATCACTGGAACCAGTTCATCACTTGTTACGTTGGTGTAGACAGGTGTATTTGGACGAACTGTTACTTGTTCTTCAAGAGGGATGATTTCCATAGCATTGTTGCTTAGTCCTTCATCTGTTTCAGCTGAATTCTCGATGGTTATCAGTCTTTCAGTATGAACCTCTTGGATAGTAGCGAGAGGAGTGCGTTTGCTACTAGGTCGGAGTCCACGAGGCCTACTATTTAGTATTGGCCACATACTGTGGTTTGATGAGGTCGATGGACACAAATCTTTTCTCCTTTCTTCCAGCAAGGGGCGGCAGTAGTACTGTTCTTGTTCCTTGAACTGCTAGGACAGGTACTGGTTGTCTGTAAGAAGGTCCAAATTCCTTCTTGTCCGCAATCTTTTCTCTGACTAGATCCCCAACTTTTGGAATCCAGACATGCCTTGCTGGGACAGCCGGTTGATCCCCAGTGGTGGTTGGCTGTAGGAATACGTTGCTTTATTTGGTTCTTAATTTGTTTAAGTCCTGTAAAACAGCCAAACGATCTTTGATATCAAAGGGTTTATTTTCCACCACTGTGCCTACGTTTTCTAAGTCTGGTACCCACATTCTTGTCCCAAATAGGACCTCATATGGAGTGACCCCCCCTAGAGAACTTCTTGGCAGGTTGTTAAGTGCACGTTGAACTCCACTAAGGTGTTTGACCCACCCATCACCCGAGCCTAATACTCTAGCTGTTATAGACTGCTTTATGTCCCGGTTTTTCCTTTCCACAACCGAATTTCCCTCAGGATGGAATGGAGAGGAGTACCGCAATGCAACGCCCAGACCGGCCATGGCGTCTTTGTAAGCCCTAGAGCTAAACGCAGGACCCTGGTCAGAATGTAGCGTGCCTATTGCGTTTATGCCGATAAAGACTCGCAAATCTTTTATAACAGTTCGAGTGTCAGCTGAGCGCTGAGGCCATAACCATAGGAACCGAGAGCATGAATCCACTGCAACCATGATATATTTATAATTACCGTCCCTGTGCAAGGGACCGCAGTGGTCCAGGTAAACACAAGCTAATGGTTTGTCTGAAATTAACAGGGGTGTCTGCGCAGGACGTTTCACTGTGGAGACTTTCATCTGTTGGCATATATCACATTCTAAAATATAGTTCTTTGTTTGTTTTCTAATGCCAGGCCACCAATATCTTTGCTTGAGTAAAGATACTGTTGCAGAAACTCCTGCATGGGCAGAAGCTATCCCTTCGTGTGCTGCTAGGATTAGTCCTAATCTGCGTTCCTTGTTTGGAATTACCCTATCCCCCACTCCAGGGATTCGAGCAAAAGGAACGTTGTTCGCATCAATTACATAAGAGTACTTGAGTGGAAACTTTTTGGTAACGCTGCACTGCTGCCTTTGCTTGAAGCATTGACAGCCAACATTATCTCACCGTCTATTTTTGTTTTTGAACGAGTGATCGCAGCTACGGAAGCCGTTTGCACAGCCCCCTTTGCTGCTTCGTCAGCCAATGAATTCCCTGCAACGTGAACGCCATCACGTTGATGACTCAGTGTGTGTATCACGTGAGCCTTTGGTAGTTCGTGTTTCAACTGAACTACTTGTTCCCAAAGCAATTTGTGCTTTATTGTGCCACCTTTCGCATCTCTGAAACCATTTTCAAGCCAGTTTTGTATATACTCATTAAACGACTGCACACAGTAAAAGGAATCGCACACGATTAGTGTGGGGAATTCTCGATCTGTACTTTCAAGTGCCAGTTTGAATGCTTGTAGTTCAGCTCGCTGAGCTGTACAATCTCCTAGAGACTGCGTTTTTGTGACCATAGGTCTGAAGATGCCATTTCGCATGCAACCTTTAACGATAGCACACGCTGCACTGTAAGCTTGCTTACACCCTATTGCGGGTTGTGCGGATCCGTCAGTGTAAATTATGAATTCGTACTGATCGAGAGGCAGAATTTCAGTAGGCAGGGGACATTCATGTTCATACTGCAGGAATGCTTGTGTTTTCAAATCTGGATCAAACACATATTCAACATCTGTTGCAGCAAGAGAATTAACCCATTGTATCCATCTTGGATGCAATGCTTTAGCATTTGGAATGCTTGCTTTTGTAACCGCTTCTAAAGCAGGTACTGGGGTTACGATAATGCGTTTCCCTTGGGCTAAGGCTCTATCTTTTGCTACAGCGGTTTGAACTGCTGTTAGAATTTTTTCAGTAGAACTGATGCGCATTTCCGCTTGTGTGTACAAGTGTGATTTATACGCTATTGGTATTTTTTCACCCTCATTGAAAGTTAAGTAGGTGAATCCGCATTGACCCGAAATTATTCGGATCACCAAATTTCTTTCACTTACGCGTGTTTGTAAGTGATTTGTTGCTAACATGTTAGCCTGGAGTGAACGCAAAATTTCTGTGTGTTCCTGTGTCCAGTTTTTGATTGAAAAATCAGGTTTGATTAATGCGTAGAGAGGTTTAACCCTTTCTGCGTAGTTTAGAATGTATGTTCTTCCAAAATTTAAGAAACCCAGGATTGATTGTAAATTTTTTAGCGTTTTTGGAGGTTGGAGCAGCGCACACTTTTCTAGAAAGTTAGCTTCCAAGCTCTTGCCTTCACTTGAAAGCTCATATCCTAGAAATAGGACATTGAGATGGGCAATTCTAGACTTCTTAAAGTTGAATTTGTAACCCTCAGAGGCGAATCCCAGTATAATGGTGCTCACCATGTTCAAGTGTTTTTCCAGGTCATCGTCTGTCAGATAAATGTCATCGACATAGGACAATGCCTCATTGTCATAAATTTGTAGTAACTCCATTACCCTCGCTGAGAATAAACCTGGGCCATTCTTGAACCCTTGTGGGAGTCGACAAAAGTGACGCTGGGTCCCTATTATGGAGAATGCTGTTAAGTACCTGCTTTCAGGTGCTATGTTTTGACAAAAGAAACCATTTGAGATGTCTAATGTGGTTTTATATTTTTTACGCACAATGTTATTCATTAATGCTGTGCTATGTGCATTTTGCACTGCAAAAGTTGTAGAACAAGTGTTTAGGTGTCTGTAATCCAAAACTAGACGATATGTTTTTTCTGGTTTGGAGACAGGAAACAAAGGATTGTTCATTGAGGAGGTGCATGTTTCAATCACCCCTTGGTATTCAAGTTGATCTAAGATCTCCCTGACCTGTTTTTTAGCTTCTTGCTTTATTGGGTACTGCCTTTGTGCAGTTGGTTCATGTTTCAGATGTATTTTATGGTGAGGTGAATCCTCATCCCATCCTACATGATTTTTATATAATGCTGGGGCCTGGGCCACTGCCCATTTCCTGGCATATGTATATCTTAGATGCATTGGTATATGGTTGGAGAAGGCAGGCATAATAATGTCCTCACCGTGTGGGCACTCCCTGACAAATTGTGGTGGCCAGTCTTTTTCTGCTAGAAGTATGTCATAGCCCTTTCATAGTCTTTCCCAAAAAAGTGCTTTCACCTGTCTAGGTTTGTCTCCCTCCATCCGGAGTGTTATTTCAAATAGCCTTTGTGGAGTACTAACCCTGGTGTCTACAGTCTCAACTGTGATGTACTCATTCAAGTCCACTATCTCCAGAAGTTCCCTCAGGTTCTGGCGAACTATTGTGACTTCTGCTGCACTGTCCAGCATGGTCTGAGCCCATTCTCCGTTCTTGAGTTGTTTTCTCAGTATTCTCGGCATGTCTGATCTTCAGACCTGCTACCTTCTTTTTGGAGAATTGAGGTTTTGTTTTTGTTTTTGAAGCGTGTTTGTCGTCTTTCGATTTCACGCGTTCTTCTCTGTGTTCCGTCCGTCCTCTTCTTTCCGAAGTCTGTGGTGAGATCTGAAAGGGACGAGAGGAACGTGTATCAGTATCATGATACCTATCAGGTTTTCTCAAATTATCCCTATTCCTGAGGTTATACCTCCTTTCAGAGGGCTCCTTTTGAGGAGACCTACCTCGGGATTGAGAACGTTTCTCGTTTGATTTTTGTTTAGTAGACTCCCACTTCTTTTTAGAAGATGTAGGAGTTTGTTTTATTGAGTCCTTCTCAGGACTTTCAGATAGTTTTGGTTTCAGTGGTCTTCCACCCAAACTATCTCTGCCTAATTCTGCATAAGATTGTTCTATTATTCTGGGTAGCTCAGTTTGATGTTCTGTAACATCGAATTCCCTCAATTTTTGGCGGATCGCAACTGCTGCTGCCTCCCTTTAATATTAGATAATATTATTGTTGAGACCTGGTCGAAATTTTTCAGTAATTTCATACCTAAATTTAGAGCAGGCTCTGCCCCGTATTCGTTTTGAATTTGTTTTAGGACTTCAGGTATTACCGCAATTGACGGAATACCATGTGTTTTAGTATAGATGGCAGCAAAGACTGAGCCCCAAGTGGTGCAGTCTTCCAGTTGTGGTGTGATCCCCATCGGTAAACTGATTGTTAGGATTCTGTGTTTCTCATGTGGGCTAGTATTTGGAAATACTGCTTCGATTTGAGTAATTTTTTTAGCTATCCAAAATGGAATTTTCTCACGTTTTGTGGGCATTTTACCCATGACTGAGTTGAGTCTGTGGTGTAATTTTTAGTGTTTTCCCCTGTTGGGGAGTTGGATTTGGATATGTCAATGGTAGTCGGACTGTAAAAGTCTGCATGACATATTGGACCAATTGTCTGTAAATTTTTATTAACTCTTTTATTGAGTATGTAATTCCTCATCTGTCATTATATCCAGTTCAGGATGAGGTGTGTAGCCGGCTAAAATCGGCCATGTTGCTCCTGGTCTACCTAGTGGACCGAGCCTGGTAATGTTTTTGTGATGTTTTAGGGCGCCTTTAAACCAGAGCTGATGCTCTTGGTATGTTAATGGAATTTCAATATCCTCGAAAGGAATGTATTCCTCTGGTAGATCATCTTCTTTGTAGAAAAGAAAATGTTTGTGATGTTGGATTGCATTCAGGAAGTAGTACCCATGAATAGAAAACCTCTGTCTGAAATGATTCATGTGCCTCTATCACGAAAACTGCTCTACCTCCTCTTGGCGATAGGCCATGTTTTATAAGTTTTAGAGTTATGGCTCTTCTTAAGTTTTGAGGGATGTGAACAACACCCTCCTCAGTTTCATTTAAACCTGTAAGGTTAAAAACTGCTGCTTGGGCTGGATCAGCCGCAGCTCCACCGTTTTCGGTGTTATTGTCTCCGTCAGGCATTTTGTTTTTTGAAAAATGTAGAACAAGTTTCAAGGAAACAAAGATAAGGTGCACAATATTTTGGAACTCTGTATCCTTCAACGTTGAGCAAACCAAACAGCTTATATATAGGGTACTGCCCTATGTAGCCGTGCTGGATACTTAACCCTGCCCACTCCAGACGTCTTTTGGAGTATATGGGTAGGGGTCTTGAGAGAAAAAAAGATGGCTGAGTTACTCAGTATCTAACGTTGAATTACCGCCTTACCAAACCGTTGGGCGCCATGTAGTGTAGCTCCTATTTCCCTAATAGGCTCTGCGCATTGGAATAATATATCCTATAGGTTTGACATAGGACTAAGGTCAGTATGTCCCTATCGAGTATATTAAACTTAATTACTTGTGCCAGCTAGCTCAGAGGCCACTAGAAACTCCTTGACAACAAGAAGGGAGTAGTTTCTGGCAGCCGCAAAACATGACCAATATGTTTCCCTTTTAGAATCAGAACGTGTCCCAGAGTCGTGGAAACACTAGATAACTATTTCACTCAGCTCAATCGTGCATGCTTAGTTTTCCTCAGAGTTACACAGAAATAATAGACTGGCGTTTTCAATAAAAGATTTATTGAACAGTCTTGTTTCTGGTGTAAGTATAATGTGCTGTTACGATCACAAGACAGTATGCGAGATAAATAATGTACAGGGTGAGCAGTAGAAATAAATAATACTGCGATAGCATTATCTTTTAGTACAAATGCTGTTACATAAATAACACAGACTAAAAATGCGAGTACTCATACGATGCGGTGCTAAGCTAGTTCTACCCCAATGTACCTAACCTAACCTAGGTGTAGGACGAGGTATGAAGTAGGTGAAGTATTCCTTACTATGGTATACTAAGAGTATGTTAAGCCTAGTATGCCAAGAGTCTCTCTAGGTTCTTATCAGCTCCATACCTGAGGAATGAGAGAGGTTGGAATCTCTTTGCCAGACTCGAACTCCAACACCCCGCAAGGAAGTCAGATCACTGGAAGCTGGAAGCTGGGCTCTCTGCGTGCAGGGAATGGCAGCGTCTTCTCAGTGCGTCAGGCCGGGATACGGGCTCCTCTGAAGTCGAGGTCTCCTCTAGTTTACAGGTGCTAGGGAAGGTATATTTATACCTGAGAGTACCTTAGGAATGTTAGCATTGACGTGAATTGGACAACGAAAGACGTCATGAATGAACCCCTAAGGAATAATGGTTCATGCATAATAGATGAGGCCTTGAAGAAATCAATAGTCCTGGGCTAGGGAAACTCCCGCAGCCTAAGGGTCTGTTCTTCATGAACTCGTTGTGACGTTAGGGTGGACGGATGTCAGAGACCATGCCTGTATTTGGAGTGCACGGTTTAATGCCTAAATAAGGCCTGGGATTCTATGCCTATATAAGGGCAGGGCGAATTGTGCCTATATAAGGACGTGATATTGGAAAGCCCGTTATGGACACCCTAAGAGGAATACAACAAAAGTGCCACCATAACCCCCTAACCTTACCAAGAAGCGAATAGTTTCTGGCAACCATCAAACATGACAACCTTGACCCCTCAGGGAACGTGGAAACAGTACAGTACTTTTCGCTCAGTCACCGTGTTCACTTAGTCTCAGAGAGTTACTCAGAATAAACAATGGGGACGTTTTCAAAAAGGATTTATTGAACCTGCGTCATTCTAGTATAAAACTTATGTACTGCAACAATCAATAGACAGAAGTTAACGTAAGAAATTGCAAGCACCAACAGAGTAAATAGAAGGTAGAATTCTACCATGGTGCTCAACAGTGAATATATGCAGCCATAAAATCATGACAGTAATCAAGCGTACTCCTACTATGCAGACCCTAAGTGTACCTAAATGTACCTCGCATGTATGTGGGTGTAAAGCCAAGAATCCCTATGAAAATAGCCACCCCCATTACCTGATGGGAGAGAACAAAGTACCCCGTCTTGGTCACGAGTTGGACACTCCGCAAGGGATGTCAGACCGCTGCGTGCTGGAGCTTCTGCAGGCCAGGACCACTGTGTCTTGTGTCAGCGTGGAAGCTTCTCCTCTGTCTATCTGGTGAATGTATGGTTCTTTTATACCATAAAGGTAGCCTTGGGGTTCCTAACACAATCGATATGTTGTGAGTATGATTATGCAAATGAGCCTAAATCAATACCTGCAGTTATGCAAAGTAGTTCTTTCTTCCAAGGATGAAGATGACCGTGACATTTATGCAGAGTATGTTAATCCTGATATGTACGTCATGTGCAGGGGACTTTTCTAAGAATCCTCATGCATAATAAATTAGGCTAGTTTCAAGGAAACGGATCGACATTTATTCAGCACATAACTGGGTAAAAGGTCAGTGCTAGAACCGTTATGCAGAGCAAGGTAGGACAAATGTAGGTGAAAGGTCATTTACTACTTAGGCCTAGTTTGGGGTACATAACAGTCAGGCAGTGCTACGTACCCTTTTTTAGATTGCTGCAACTCCCACTGACTAGCCACTGCTTCTAAGGAGTTAATGATTTACAGTCAAGGCAGAGCATATGTATCTACAGCTATATATGCCATTGAACTGAATATGTTACCCGGTAAGCATCAGTTCGTGGTATGTATTGCTGTAGATTCACATGCACCCTCTCTTCTCCCAGACACCTGTGGCCTTTGTAGTTATATTGTACATTTACATTTCGCATGGTCATAGCATTTTTTACGTTTCAAGAAGACCCCTCTTCTAAGAGAGAGGGGTACAGGGGGGGGACAGGGAGCTTGATTAAGAGATCCAAAAGCCATTGCTCCTATAATGAACCAAAAGGTCAAATAGGGGCTAATGTTCTCTCAAGTGGGGAGAGTGCCTGGACTAGAGATGTGGATGGGGACAGTCAGCTGTACTGTTTGTTGCCCTCACACATCCCCTAGAGGATGTCATGCTTCATCCTAGGCAGTGCTCCTTGTCAGGCCGGCGCTGCAATGCCCTACGGGTCCCCCGAAGGGTCACTTTGGCAGGGATCTTTTTAGAGGCTGCCGTTTGATGAGTGCGGGTAATGTGATTCGTGACGTGAAGTGGTGGGGTGTGAATAAAGGTTAAAACTGGTAAGGGAGATCCTGCACTATACTTTAATGAGGTGATTGCCCTTCCAGGGATAAAAACCTAAAGTAGGTGAGTGCTACCTCAGGGTTTGAAAGGAACCCTGGTAGTCTGAGTGTTTAGACTGAGTAGGTAAAGTCTCCTATCGCCTCGAAGGAGGGTCCTGACTCCGGTCACCCATTAACAAGTGTGTGAACATGTTTCATGCCTATAGGGATCCGTGCCGCTTCATCAGGACAAAAAAGCATATAGTGGACAAACTACCCCACACTGAGTTGGTGCCCCTAGGTGCAACCTACTGTGTGTGTGTTGTTCCAGGTCCGACCTGTAGGGAGGAAAGAACACATGAAAACAAAAAGGGTTAAAAACCATGGTAGAGTAGACCGTGATCCACCAACGGTGTCTCTAAGTCATGGACCCATAGATTGGTCCCCAAACATATCAAATAATGAAAAAAGGGGTAAAGAAAGTACATACTTGGCTAAAACCTTTGTAAGACACAAGATAAGTACCAATGTGGGGTGCCCCTGGGTAGAGCTGACACAGTGATGTCGGTAGGAGACGTCACTGCGACGCCGGTACACAAAAATACATCACACTTGTTTGTACCAGGGATATGTATCTGAGGGATGGTCTTGTAAATATTAGTAGTCACTGAATTTAAGGATTATCCCAAGACTTTGCCAGTGCTAGCCGAAGCGTTGCTGAGGTTTCATATAATGCAGTATATATGGCATAAAGCAGCTTGCTGTCATTGGACATCTTGTCCCATATGCGAGCTGTGAGGAGAAAATGAAAATTACCATCTTCTTCGTGAATATGTGACAGACAACGTAAAAACAAACGGCACACACAAATGTATAGAACAAGCAATAGTGCCCATGATTTATCGTGCCTTGGAGTGCTCATTACAGCTGACATGAAGTAAATTTAAACGCCATTTACATAGGCACCATACCCCTGACACCGTGCTCGCACAACAAACGTGTGGTGCCATCACGTCTAGTGCTATATTTGTATAGGTTCAAAAATAGTCATCGTGGCACCGGTTATGGCTCTTACCGACGATTTGAGGGACTATGGCAACATCAAGTGGTGCGGAGGTGCCGCGTTAAAGCGTGCTGATCTAGAAATGTTAATCATAAACTGTGTCACGATGACTGTTTCTGAACCTATACAAATATAGCACTAGATGTGATGACATCACACTTTTGTCGTGCGAGCACGGTGTCGGGGGTATGGTGCCTATGTGCTTTCTGTTCAGTGGCGTTTAAACTGTCTTTATGTCAGTTGCAATGAGCACTCCAAGGCATGATAAATAATGGGCACTATTACGTGTTCTATACGTTTGTGTGTGCAGTTTGTTTTTACGTTTTTATGTTGTCTGTCACATATTCGTGAAGAAGATGCTCATTTTCATTCACAGCTCGCATATGGGACACAATGTCCAATGACAGCAAGCTGCTTTATGCCATATAAACTGCGTTATATGAAACCTGAGCAACGCTCCGGCTAGCACTGGCGAAGTCTTGGGATAATCCTTAAATCCAGTGGCTACTAATATTTACAAGGCCATGCCTTAGATACATATCCCTGATACAAACAAGTGTGAGGTATTTTTGTGTACCGGCGTAGCAGTGACAACGTCTCCTGCGGACATCACTGTGTCAGCTATACCCAGGGGCGCCCCTACATCGGTACTTATCTTGTGTCTTACAAAGTTATTAACCAATTATACACTTTCTTTACCCCTTTTTTCATTATTTGGTATGGTTGGGGACCAATCTATGGGTCCATGACTTAAGGACACCGTTGGTGGATCACGGTCTGCTCTATTATGGTTTTTAACCCTTTTTGTTTTCATTTGTTCTTTCCTCCCTACAGGTCGAACCCGGAACAACACACACACAGTAGGCAGCACCTAGGGGCACCAACTCAGTGTGGGGTAGTTTGTCCACTATCTGTTTTTTTGTCTTGATGAAGCGCCAAGGATCCCTATGACCAGAATAGGCGCAAAACATGGCGACACACTTGTGAAGGGGTGACTGGAGTAAGGTCCCTCCTTTGAGACGATAGGAGACTTTCCCTACTCAGTCTCAACACTCAGACTACCAGGGTTCCTTTCAAACCCTGAGGTAGCACTCACCTACTATAGGTATTTATCCCTGGATGGGCAATCCCCTCGTTAAAGTATAGTGCAGGATCTCCCTTACCAGTTTTAACCTTTATTCACACCCCACGACTTCTCGTCATGAATCACATTACCCGCACTCATCATTCGGCAGCCTCTAAAAAGATCTCTGCAAAGTGACCCTTCGGGGGACCCGTGGGGCATTGCAGCGCCGGCCTGACGAGGAGCACTGCCCTATGATGAAGCATACCATCCTCTAGGGGATTTGTGAGGGCAACATAAACAGTCCAGCTGACTGTCCCAATCCATAACTCTGGTCCAGGCACTCTTCACCACTTGAGAGACCCTGCCTCCCTTTCCTCAGGAACATTAGCCCCTTTTTGACCTTTTCATAGCATTTCTTACACATACTTTAAACTCCTTTCTCACCCGCCTGCAGGAAAACAATCTAACAATGGAGTCGATGTCCATGGCAATATCACCAAAAGGAGGAGTCACTCTACCTATTGACTCTAAAGACTTTTTCGGGAAAAAAAGCAACTTAAACAACTCCGGATCTAATACTAGATGACAGGAGTATGCAGAGTATGTGAATCTACAGCACTACGTGCCACAAACAGATGCTTACAGGGTAAGTAACATATTCCTTTTCTGTTTTGTGGTCTGTTGCAAAGTATTAAATGCACACAGTCCAGGATTAACATTTATTTGTCCTTTGTTAATTCATAGCTGAGGAGAGTATGCCAAAAACACCACTACGTTTCTCAGGCGTTTTACCAACCACCCAGGAACTGTGCAACATTAAAAATAAAAAAAGGTAAAATCTTCTGCCATGGTGTATAGTTGAGATCTGTTTCTAGTATTTGTTTTACATTAAAGTCAGATACTTATTTTATTAATTGTTGCTTGTGTATGGATTTAAGTTTAATTACAGTGTGTGTATATATATATATATATATATATATATATATATATATATATATATATATAAAAATGTCTGAACTTATTTGTTGCATGCCATACACAACATTCTTCATAGAGGATTTACTAAATTGTATTGCCTTCTGTTGCTTACAAGCACTTATAATTCTGGAGTAAAATAAATCGATGCACAGCTGTAGGAAAGTAGAATCTGCTTTCATGGTCACCCCCACTTTTTGCTGGTATCATTCTGTTTTTCTGACTAGTCTGACTGTGGGATTTGAATTTAGTCCTGATTTTTCTTATGTGCGCTCTCTTCGAGCCTCTTCATAATTGCCCTCTTAGGCTTCTAACTCTTAAAACTGCTTTCTTTATTGTCATATGTAGGAAAGTAAGATCTGCTTTCATGGTCACCCCCACTTTTTGCTGGTGTCACTCTGGTTTTCTGACTGGGATCCTGCTAATCAGGACCCCAGTCACTGTGCTCTCTCCCTAAATTGGACTATGGTAAGTACTTTGGTACCTCCCTAATTAGCTACTGGTGTACCCTTCAAAGTCCCTAGTATATGGTACTAAGGTACCCAGGGCATAGGTACACCAGCGGTCTCCCAAGGGCTGCAGCATGTATTCTGCCACCCATGAGAGACCACTCTAACTGTGACTACAGGCCGGCCATTGCAGCCTGTGTGAGCTGGTGCTAGCACCACTCACCACAGATATAAGTTTCCTTACACCTGAGGTCACTACACTTAAAACCTATAAGTCATCCCTAAGGTAGGCCTTTCAATCCTGAAGGCAGAGTGCTTGGTTCTAAGTGTGAGTGTGCCCTGCTCGAGCAGGACACCCCCTACTAACCCAGGAGTGGATTCTCCCGGCTTTGTAAGTGTAGTCAGCCATTTTATACATATAGTGGACATCAAGTCGAATACGAGGTATCTAACTATATATAAGCTGCACCGAAACCGGTCGTGTTTGGTATCAAACATGTTGGAATCCTACTCCAACAACTATTTCAGTATTGGATGTACGATCCCATGTACTGGGGGCTCCGCTAGGGAGCCCCCCTGATTTCCCTGTACCAGCCTTTCAGGGTCTAATAGCAAGCTAGTGCTGCTGCCGATTATAGACACGATTCTGCCCTCCTGCTGCTGAGCCAGGCTCGATTTGGGGAAGCTAGGACAATAGGTTTCCTGTCACAGGGAGGTGTGACCACCTCCCAGACAGGACTTAGTGTATTGGGCTGGGGTGGGGGCACTTGCCAGTGCCACCAGACTGCCTTGAAGGGCACATTTGGTGCCCTGCTTAAATTCTCCAGTTGGAACCAGTTCAGGGAGCTAAATCAGGAACCCTTGTTTGCCGCTCTGGCGCAAAACTGGACAAAGGACATGGCAGTATCCTCCCCTCTGTCCAGCCCCTCCCCTGGGTGGCTCCCTGAATCATCCTAACCCTTTCCTTAGGGTAATTAAGGGTTTACCTGTGGGTGGGTCTTCAAATTCGTCATGGGACAAGATTCAGATCCGAAACCACTTCATCTTCAACCGTCTGGGCACTTTGGACTTTATTGGACTAAGCTTTGGGAACCGAGACTGCATCTGGAAGACTCCTGCTGCTCCTGGTCTCGTCGTCCTGCCAGTCTTCTGCGTCGTCTCTGCCTGTGCGCCATATAGGTTCTTCTCCAGGCCTGTGGGCATCCAAGACACCCGAAGTAATCTCCCTTGGTGTGAAGGCGTCACTCCCCTGCATCTGCAGGCACCGCTGCGAAGCTGACCGGTCTCCTGCTCCTGAGCTCCTACGGACTCCGAAAGGTTCAGCAACACAGGTGGTGGTTCTGCAACTCCCTTTAGGCCTGCCCTGTCTTCACAGCAAGTTTGAAGTCAGTATCCCTCGTTGGAACTGCTGGAGCAGTACCCCTGTGCACCTCGTCGACTTGCCAAGACTTGTTGAGACTCTGCTCCAGAGATCTTCAGGCTCCAGCCTCTCCTGCTACCAAGATCTTTGTCATCACTGCATCCTTTGTACTGTGGGCCTGCATTCTTGCTGAGCTGCTCGAGGTCTTCTTGCACCTTCTTTGCTTTCCCCTTCTGGTGCTGCTGCCAAGGCTTGTTGGTGCTCCCACCGGACACTGACCCCCTGGTTTTCAACTTCCGACGTGGGACAGCTCGGGGCTCCTGGTCTTCCACAGTGCCTCCTGGTCCTCACAGCTGCAGCAACAAGGTCACAGTCAACTCTCCTGCATCTTCGTTCTTTGGGGGTCATTGGTCTTCCGTGCCTCCGGGTCACTCCCGAGTGGCATAGTCTCTGTCCCCTCTGCTTGCAGGTACTCCTCTTCAAGAATCTACCCTTGGATTCCACCGGACTCTTTCACCGTCTTCGCCAGCAGCATCTTTACTGAAGTCCTCCATTGTGGACTTACAGCTGTTTCTGACGTCACTTCACACCTAAGTACTTGGTTTCCCTGATGTGGGAATCTACGGGTGGGGTGACTCTCCAACCTTCCATCTTCCTTTCTTCAGGGTCTTCTGGGAAGGGTCCTTCTACTTGAAAACTGCAACCGTGACCTCCCCATTGACTTGTATTGAGCCTGCGGTCTTGTTTCCACTCTGCATGCGGCCTCTGTGGGGTTCCTGGGTACTTACCATGCGTAGTTCCTTGAGTCCCCAGCTCTTCTAAGTCTTCTGGGTCCAGTCTCGACTTCGGTCGCAGTTCGCATTCCACTTTATTAGTATATGGTTTGGTCTCCCCCTGGAGACCACTGTGTATTTGTGCTACTTTCATGTTCTGATGTTGAAATATTGTGTGTATTGTGTTTATATCTCCCTGTAGGAGATATACTCATGTATTAGTGAGTGTTTATAATTAATACATATTTTTATAACTATACTGTGCGGTTCTTTTTCACTTGACCTACACTATATGATTAGTTCTGGTAAAACAAGCTGCTTAACGCTCCTTCTGGGCTAAGCCTGAAGGCTGCTCTCTACAGCTACCACTTAGAGAGCTTTCTATGGTTGTGTAAGACCACTAAAATCGCCATAAGGGTTGTCTGGTTTAGTGTAGGGTGCTTGACTTCAATAACTGTGCACCATATACTAAGCCAGCCTCCTACAACAGCTCTCCACACATCATGGTTATTACTACAATATCAGTTTGCTAGTTTTTTTACGTCATATAATTACAAATAGTTATCTAAAAATGGGATCAGCTAATTACAATAAGATGAAAAATATGTTTATCCTTAATTTCTGTCCTCTCCTATAAGTCAAGGTAGATATTCCAGAGCCTTTTGGCGTTATATTTGTCCACTGACGAATAGGCTGATCATTATAGTGGTAATCTACGATGAGTGAATCCAACACCAATGTATTAATGTTGAATTTCCTATATTGTGCTTTGGTTTCCTCAATGTCTGATCTGCAGTATCTCCCAGCTAGATAGATATATATATATTTTTTTTATAATATGTATTCTGTTTTTTTAGTTATTCTTAACAGTCAACCAAACCATAAATCTAATCTCTCATTGAGTTATCATAATGAAACCTGTGTCATAGAATGTATAATATAATCACGAAGGTATGATTAGCAGATGCCAATTGTAAGGAAATGTCTCTTTTTGTATGGTCACCCCCCAAGGTTTTTGACTGATGCTGCTGGTTTTTCAACTGAGTGCCTGAGGCCTGTGCCCTTACCCTTAAACTGACAAGTTGAATTGGCTTCTACCCAATTGGCTGAGTTAGCTTACCTTTTAAGTCCCTAGTAAATGGTACCCAGGGCAGGTAAACTAGAGGGTTCCCCTCACCAGGGATTGCAGCATTGGTTGTGCCACCCTGGGTGGTTTACGAGTAAAATGAGACTCCCAGTCCGCCATTTGTTGGCTGGAAGATCACTTTAACTGCTGACTCCACTTTGCCATTCAAAGCAGTGGCAAAGCCTGACTTTCCCGTGTGGCAGGCCTAGCAAGTTCTAAAGCAGGGTGCAACATTCTCATGGGCGGAACATGCATTTTACATGTTCTGATAGTAAAGTCAGTTGGCTGTCATTTTTACTATGGAAAAGCTTGTAGCCAGTTGGTGAGTGCAGAGTTACATACTGACCCCTCAGCTGTGCTAGCTCTGTAACGGTGTGACCAATGTGGGTCATCCAAGGTATCAAACAACTCATTATATTAAGCCTGAATTGATTCCGGGGGTGAACTTACAGTAACAAGTTGTGGTGTGCAACTGTAGCAGAGTTTCCGATTTGTTGCCTTCATTCCCCTGTGCCAATACTGGATGCACACGGGGCCCTGCTGCCAATAGAGCCTTCTGCCTCTCTGGGGAGATGTGCTAAGAATTCCCAGGAAAGGATACAATAGAGGCCTGCTCTGGAAGGGAGGTATCACCAAGGGGTAGGCGGAACTCATGAAGTTTTACTCCGCGGAACTCCGCAGACTTACATAAAGCTCTGTGAGACCCACTTAGTTCCGCCCATCCTAAACACTACTCGAAAAAACCCCAAGAACATAACCTTCATGGTGCGATGTCAGTTAGTGGCTCCAGATACTGCACAATGGGAATGGGTGAAGTGCTTATCCGCTGGGAGTGGTCTGTACTTCTTAGCAGCACTTTAAAACTTTTCTGTCACTTCACGTCTGCCTGTCACAGCCATAACAGTGCGATCTCCCTCTTACCTCACACAACGCTGCCATGTCCTGCTTACCTCTTTACATGTGTCCAGCAAGCGTCCACCTCCATTCATATAAACCCACCTAGGTGCAGCTGCAGCTTTCCTGCTTGGCCCTCCCCTGCAAACACGAGCTGGCTTCACGGGCTGCACCCCTGCCTCTCCCCACCCTTGCTCCCTCCTCAGGAGATGAGGCTCCTGGCACAGCAGGGCTGCCCCGGATGTCTCACTGATCAAAGGGTGAGCTCACCAGTGCGCTGAGCTCGCCTGAAGCCATTTTCAAGTCACTGAAGTGAGGCTGCTGGCAGTGCAGTCTCTGCTCCACCCTGCTGAGAGATCCGGGATGAGTTGAAAGTCATAGTACCACCACTTGACAGCTAAGCTACTGTTGTTCCTAGCTCTGTGTTTCCTATTAGATGATACCTTCTTACAGATTTGGTTGCTGTCAACCCACCACTGATTCATACACACAAACATACGTTTATTGTAAGTTTGTTGGTGACTCATCGCTTATCTCTATCATTATTCTCGTTTGACCTCCTAACTTTCCCCACCCCGGAAGTGCGTTCTGAATTCACACAAAAAAAGATAAGGGGCAATTAATTAGCAGGAAACTGCCCCCAGCTGTATTGCTCAGTTGATCAGGCAGCGCCTAGTACATGCTTTTTGAGCTCATTTCGAAGAGGTCCCAGCAGTGGTAACATTTGACATATGTATTTCAGTTTTCACCCGTGTATATGAGAACTGTACAAATCATGCCAATGCCATGGGTTTGTTTCATTAACACTTCACCTGTTATTTTCGGGGGTCGTTTCATCCACTGAAAGAGGGTTGACAGCATTCCTCATGTTAGAAAACCACTCTTAAACATATCAGGGAGCACCCATTACTCACTACCCCATTGTGCCTTTCTGTGTACTCAGACTTCAATTATTTCACTAATGTATGAGAAACCGTAACTTGGAACTTTGGGGCCTATTAGCAATAACCGGCGATAATTATCGCTAAGCGCAGTTAGCGCTAGGATAATTATCGACGGCTATCGCAGGTTTCTATCGCGGAGATAGCGTGCTATCAGCAACGCTTATCTCCAAAGCGATAGAAACCCTGGAGAACAGTGTGAATATCGCTTGAAAACAAGCGATATTCGCACTGTGACCAGTGTTAGCTTGGCAATAGGGCGAGGGGGATTGAGCCATGTAATCCACCTCCCATTGGATTACATGGCTAAGTCAGGTTTGGACCAGGCGTTAACAAACCAGCGCTAAACGTGTTTAGCGCTGGTTCGTTAATCACCTCCCCTGCCTCGCTAATAGGCGATAGCGACCTTAGCGACTGTTTCCAGTCGCTTTTAGGTTGGAACGCCTACTTTGCATGCCATTAGCGATAAATATCGCTGGCATGCAAGCGGCACCCAACCCGGTCGCTATCACCTAAAAGCTGTCGCTAACAGCAGTTAGCGACAGCTTGCTAATAGGGCGATTGAATTATCGCCGCTTTAGCGGGAAAAAGTCCCGCTAAAGCGGCGATAATCACGTTGCTAATATGCCCCTTTGGGCCATATTAGCAACAAAATGCGATAAATATCGCAGAGCGCGCTTAGCGCGAAATATTTTATCGCCAGCTATCGCTGGAATATATCGCCATGCTAACGCTGTTTTAGCAACAATTAGCGCTATGGCGATAATTATTCCAGCCATAGCGGTGTTTTCCATGAAACATCGCTGGTTTTCCAGCGATGTTTCATGGAAAACGGCGATAACCTTGCTGATACGACCCTGTGGTCGTATCAGCATAATCCACCCCCCATGTTAGATATGGCTAACACCTGCTAATTGCAGGTGTTAAATAAATGAGCGATGACCCGGTTAGCGCAACTTTTCACGTCGCTAACTGGGGCCATGGCCACCTTGCTAATAGACGATAGGCCTGTTAGCGGGTGTTTCCCAGGTTTGTTCGTCGGAACGCCCACTTTGCATGTCATTAGCGATAAATATCGCTGACATGCAAAGCGGTAAAAACACGGGCGCTAATGCCCGAAAACTGTCGCTAACTGCTGTTAGAGACAGTTTGCTGATAGGGCGATAAGAATATCGCCGCTTTAGCGGCAAAAAGTGCTGCTAAAGCGGCGATAGTGCCCTTGCTAATATGCCCCTTTATTCCTTCTTCATATGAATAGAAATACCTGGTTAGGAATAAGAAAAACGCGATTTAGATCTTCTACACGGCCTAGACTACAGTAACATTTTACTAAATGGCAATTAACTTCTTACTGTCGACAGTTCAAATCTCTAAGGTCAGCGGTGACCTATTAAGCGGTGTCATCATTATCGCAGAGTTGGGTGTGTTTTACAGTCTTCCGGTGTAATGCGCGCGCTGTGAACTCAGAAACACGATGCAGTGGAGAAAGGGCTCTCATCATTAGGTCGTTTCTGGCCCTGTCGGTTACTCATTTCCTGACATTCTGCATTGACTCCAGTGATTCTCACATTCAGCTAAGCGTAAACTGCAAGTATGGAAGCTTTCAACTGTAAACGCTACTTCACTAATTTTTTGTTACCTGCAGGGGGCGCTAGTGTATCACATAAACTTTCTGTACAGCGCCCAGAACATGCAAAACACAAAATTACTTTATCAGTGCTGATTAATTCTGCTGGCGAAGTGGAGCAGTGGAATTTATTAGTAATTCTGCATTACAAAAGTAACGTGGAATTACTAAATTCCTCCAATTCCGCTAGTATCACCTCCCTCCCTGCTGCAGGAAGCGCACAGGTGTTGGCTCAAAAGGCGGGCTTCAAAGGCAAAGCCGCCTTTGACGGGCAAATTTGTAACACTTGGGTGTGGGACTGCTCCATTGTTCAGGTAAGTATGCTTGCACTAGGGACAGGAAAGGGGAAACCAGTTGCCAAACAAGTTTTCCTGGGGTGTGTAGCCCCCTTGGTAGGGGTGAGGTGTGACGTAGCGGCCAGGGCGGCTGACTGGAGCACAGGGCTCACGGTTCGATTCGCAGCGCCGGAGGCAGATCAGCTCACCATCATGTGACTCCGGGCAATAGCTCACTTAATATCCCCGACGGCCCCCAGCGCCCTTACGGGTGATTAATTAGCGCTTTACAAAATACCGGGTTTGGTAGCCGCACCTCTGGGTTGGACCAGAGAGCTCCACATGCCAGGAGAGGGGTAATGAGAGGGCAGAATGATGGGTCCTGGGATGCCCAAATGGCACATTTCGCAGGAAGTGGTCATCAGGTGGGAGGGAACCTGGTAGCCCATTGGCCACCAACCTGTCTGTCTTGATGGCATTTTCTCGCATAAGTAGGGCACCCTGAACTCAGATCTCGACTGGACTGGAAGAAGGACCGATGGAGGACTACCCTACTGCACTGTAGAACCGGCAAACAGAGGCTGCAGTGTTAAGTGATTTACGAAATGAGGCTGAGACTTCTAAAACCGCACCTATAACTTTAAGTGGATATAATGTGCTGTAACTATGCAGATGACACGCAAATATTCCTCCAACTTGAATGCCCCAAAGACATTGGAAACTCGCCAATTTTCAGTTGCCTCAGAGCCGTGGATCAATGGATGAAGTCGAGCCATCTCAAATTGAATGCTTCCAAAACGGAAATACTCATGTGTGGCAATTGGAAACATTATGACCCACTTGCCGACTGGCCTGATGAACTGGGATCACTCACTAAAGTATTGAAGGAAGTAAGAAACCTCGGAATGACCATGGACTCCAAGCTGTCGATGAATTCCCAAATGGACAAACTAGCAAGATCAACCTTTGTTACTATAAAAACTCTGCAACAAATCTTCCCCCATTTGGGATTTCCACACAAGGTCCAAGCTACCATCTCCCTTGTTCAGTCCAAACTCGATTACGCCAATAGCCTCTACCACGGATCACCTTTAACGACTATGAAAAAGACTACTACGGATTCAGAACTCTGCTGCCAGACTACTCTTGCTTATCAGACTGCGAGACCACATCTCCCCTGCCTTGAAAGCCCTGCATTGGTTACCGGTTGCCAGAAGATCCACGTTCAAGCTGCTTTGTGTCACCCACAAAGCAAAACATGGATCTGAAAGAGACACGTTAGTGATAGATTCCTTCCCTTAGAATATCACCAGGCGTTAGACTGGATCCGGAAAGTTTTTCGTCAGCAGTACCCCTGCGCGTCGGTAGATGGCGTCGTGCGGCTCCGCGTTCGTCGCTGGCGTCGTGGGCGCCGAGATGACGTCACGGAGACTACTTAGGCACCACCCATGCGCGCTGACGTCAGTTCTTTCTTTTTCCGCGCCAGCAAGCGCAGATCCGGTTAGAGCACGTACCTTAGTCACTTTTTGACTAGTTGTTTTTTGGGACTTTTGTCTCTAATTTCTATATTGACTCCTGGTGCCACGTAGAAATGCCTGGTTTTAAAACCTGCGGGGCCTGCCGCCGTACGATGTCGGTGGCCGACCCCCATGGCGTCTGTCTCTACTGTCTAGAGCGCGACCATGACTCCCGGTCATGTTCCGACTGTCTGGCCATGGCTCCGAAGGCTTTGCGGGAGCGGTCCCAAAAGCTGCTAGCGGCCCGGCAGTTGTCTCCGCGCCGTTCCAGATCCAGGGGTCGCTCAAGGGACCGACCGCGGAGTCGCCATCATCGCTCCTCGGGGTCCAAGTCGTCGCCATCGGATTCCGGTAAGCGACGTCATAAAAAGAAGTCGAAGAAGTGCGTACGCTCTCCGACCTCCCCTCGTTGGTCTTCTGACGCGGACGAGGGGACCCGGGGTCTTTCCCCCGCGGCTCCGTTGGAGCCTGTCAGTCCCGCGGCCTACCCGCCATACCCGGGTCCGTCAGCGACTCCGGCCCAGGTGCAAGAGTTTCTTGCTGCCATGGACCGCCTTTTCGGGCCTAGGGCTCCCGCCGGTGCGCCTTTGGGCCCCGCGGTCCCTTTTGGGGGCCCTTGGTTGCCGCCGGCTCCAGCCCCGGCGCCGCAGGGTCCTCCGCCGGCGGCCCCCTTCCCACCTCCGCCCTTGCCCGCGTTTCCAGCTTGGAACCCGGATTGGGCCTTGGAGCCGGAGCGGCGCCGATCGGCGCCGTTCCCGGCGCCGATGGAGCATTTCTTTTCCCCTGTACCTCCCAGCCTGTGCCTCGGGCTGTTTGGGAAGAGGAGGACTGGGAGGGGTCGGAGGACCCTCTTGCACGGCAGTGTGAGTCTGAACAGGAATGGGCAGAAGACTCAGAGGATGCCAGTGGCCTTGACCTCTCCTCTGAGCCTGGGTTTGTGTCTCCTCCCACTCTCATGGAGGAAGGCGCCACCTACACTGTGGTGCTCCGTAGAGCAGCTGAAACTCTTGGCCTTGAGCTGCCTACTGTTGCCCTCCAAACTAACCTCCTTACTGAGGTGCTTCAGCCTACAGCAGGTTCTGTGGAACCTCTACTCCCGTTCAATGAGGCCTTAACGGATGTTTTGCTGGGTACCTGGTCTAGGCCAGCCACAGGGGCTCCTGTGGATAAAAATGTGGCCAGACGTCATCGTCCGGCACCGGGTGACCCTGCCTTTCTAACAACTCATCCGACACCGGAGAGCCTGGTCATTCAGGCTTCCACTTCCAATCTTCCAATTCCAATCTTCCGCCAGATAAGGAATCCAAAAAGCTGGAGCAGCTTGGCAAAAGGTTGTTTTCCTCTTCCAGCCTGGGGCTGCGGTCAGTCAACACCACATGGCTCTTGAGCCGCTATTCTCACGCTGTGTGGGACACGGTGGCGCAAACTCTGCCCCAGTGCCCCGAAGAGGTTCGGGCTGTGCTTTCCCAAGCTGTTGCGGAAGGGAAGGACGCCGCGAAGTTCGCCATTCGGTGTGGGTTGGACACCGCGGACTCCATGGGAAGAACAATTTCCACCACAGTGGCCTTGCAGCGACATGCCTGGCTGCGGTCCACGGGGTTTTCGGGGGATGTCCAGAGTTCCCTCATGGACATGCCTTTTGATGGTGCTCGCCTTTTTTGGCGATAAGGCAGACAGTGCGCTGGAGCGTTTTAAGGACTCTCGGGCTACAGCCAAGTCCTTGGGTCTCTCCACCTCCCGCCCAGCCACGTCTACTTTTCGTTCCTTTCGTGGCCGCGGCAGGGGCGCCTCTACACGTCCGTTCCAAAGGCCTGCGCAGAACAAGCCTCAGCGTGGCCGCGGGCGTGGTGGCCGCCGTGGTGGCACAGGGGGCCAGCGTGCGGGTCAGCCCACCTCCGCTCCTGCAGCATCCGCCTCAAAGCCTTCCTAGTCCGTGCTTTGGGGTGCACCCCACGCCGGTGGGCGGCAGGATTGAACATCACCTCCCCCACTGGCGCTCTGTCACTTCGGACAGCTGGGTGCTCCAAATCATCCGAAGGGGCTATTCCCTCCCCTTCGAGTCTGCCCCCGTCCATGCCACCTCAGTTCCACCGCATTTCGGGGGATCACTTAGCGCTTCTCCAACAGGAAGTCACGGCCCTCTTGGCCAAGGGGGCCATCGAGCGCGTTCCTGGGCCAGAAGTAGGACATGGATGTTATTCCCACTACTTTCTGGTCCCCAAGAAGGACAAGGGGGCTTGCGCCCCATCTTGGACCTCCGGAACGTCAATCGCTTCCTCCGGAAGGAGAAGTTCAAGATGTTGACTCTGGCTCAGGTCTTGGCTGCCCTCGACCCTGGAGACTGGATGGTAGCGTTGGACTTGCAGGACGCATATTTTTACATTCCCGTCCTGCCGGACCATCGGCGTTACCTGCGATTCACGGTAGGCCAGGAGCATTTTCAGTTTACCGTGCTCCCTTTCGGCCTTACCAGCGCCCCTCGGGTGTTCACAAAAGAGATGGCGGTGGTCGCAGCTCATCTGCGCCGGTCAGGGGTATCAGTCTTCCCCTACCTCGACGACTGGTTGTTGAAGGCGGGCTCGCCCCAGGCAGTCGTCACCCACCTTCAGACTACGGCCGACCTCCTGCAGTTACTGGGGTTCTCCATCAACGTGCCAAAGTCGCACCTGAGTCCTTCTCAAAAGCTCCCCTTCATCGGAGCGGTTCTGGACTCGACGCATTTTTGGGTTTATCCTCCCGAGCGGCGAGTCCGGGATATTCAGGCTATGATTCCCATCCTTAAGCCTCTATCCCGGGTTTGTCAGGCTGACCCTCCGGCTCCTGGGCCTGATGGCCTCCTGCATTCTGCTAGTGCAACATGCCAGGTGGCATATGCGAGCTCTGCAGTGGGACCTGAAGTTCCAGTGGGTGCAGCATCAGGGCAGCCTGTCCGATCTTGTCCAGATCTCGGAGGGCACTGTACGACAATTGCAGTGGTGGCTCACGAATCGCGATTGGGTCAATGGCAGATTCCTCTCCCTTCCCCAACCGGAGCACACAGTGGTGACGCATGCGTCCCTCCTGGGATGGGGCGGCCACCTGGGAGAGGCGGAGATCAGAGGCCTCTGGTCTCCAGCGGAGTCCCGGCTCCATATCAATCTTTTGGAGCTGCGGGCGATCCGACTTGCACTGAAGGCATTCCTTCCCTCTGTCCGGGGAAGTGTAGTGCTGGTGTTCACGGACAACACCACCGCCATGTGGTATTGCAACAAACAGGGCGCGGTGGGGTCGTGGACCCTATGTCAGGAGGCTCTGCGCCTCTGGACATGGCTGGAACATCAAGGTATTACCTTGGTGGTTCAACACCTGGCAGGTTCTCTGAACGGCAGGGCAGACGAACTCAGCCGCCGGTGCTTGGTTGATCACGAATGGCGTCTGAACTTGGACGTGGCGCAAGGTCTCTTTCTGCAGTGGGGAGAGCCTTGGTTAGATCTATTCGCCACCGAAGAGAACGCGCAATGTCATCAGTTCTGCGCGTTGGAATTTCCAAGGCGGCACTCGCTCGGCGACGCTTTTCGTCGCGAATGGAGTTGCGGTCTGTTGTACGCCTTTCCGCCTATACCACTTCTGCCCAGAGTGCTGAAGAAAATTCGGCGCGACCGGGCCCGAGTCATCCTTGTGGCTCCGGATTGGGCACGAAGATACTGGTATCCCGAGCTACTCAACATGGCGATCGATCCCCCGATCCGACTGCCTCTTCGGGAGGACCTTCTGTCGCAGCAGCAGGGGACGGTCCTCCACCCGAACCTGTCCAGCCTCCACCTCCATGCGTGGAGATTGAGCGGCGACAGCTGATTCCATTTGACTTGCCTCCTGAAGTCTGTGATGTCATTCTGACAGCCAGGCGTCCCTCCACTAAATCGGTATACGCCTGCAGGTGGGACAAATTTGTGGCATGGTGCACAGCTAAGTCTGTGGATCCCCTTTCTGCCCCTCTTTCTGAGGTCCTTCTATTCCTACTATCCTTGGCCCGGCAGGGCTCTGCTCTGGGCTCTCTCAAAGGTTATCTTTCGGCCATCTCCGCCTTTCTCAGGCTTCCAGATCAGCCTTATCTGAAAGAGACACGTTAGTGACAGATTCCTTACCTTAGAATATCCCCAGGCGTCAGGCTGGATCCGGAAAGTTTTTGCGTAGCAGTACCTTTGCGCGTCGGTAGGCGGCGTCGTGCGGCTCCGCGTCCGTCGTCGGCGTCGTGATTGCCGGGATGACGTCGCGGGCAGTACTTAGACACCGCCCCTGCGCGCTGACGTCAGTTCTTCTTTTTCCGCGCCAGTAAGCGCAGATCCGGGAAGAGCAGTGCCCTAGTCAATTTTTGACTAACCTTTTTTGTGAATTTTTTCACTGTTTCTTCATCGAGTCTTCATGACTCCTAGGTGTCGTAGGGATGCCTGGCTTCAAGCCATGCGGAGCCTGTGGTCGCATGATGTCGATCACGGACCCGCATCTCGAGTGTCTCTTCTGTCTCGGCTGAGACCACGACACGAAGTCGTGCCCTGACTGCCGGAAACTTCACCCGAAGGCTTTGCGAGAGCGGTCTCGAAAGCTACTCGAGGTCCGGCAGTCGGCTCCGCGCCGCACCAAGCCCCGGTCCCGGGAGAGGTCGAGGGGCCGGTCGCGGAGTCCCCGCCGGTCGTCGGAGTCCAAGGCTTCGCGCTCCTCGGGTAAGTCGAAGCACAAGAAGTCTAAGAAGCATCATCGCTCTAAGACTTCGCCTCGCCGGTCTCGCGACTCGGCTGAGGCCCCAGTCGGCACCGGTCCCCGCGGCCCCGGACGTGCCTGTAGAGCCGCCCCGCATTACCCGTCCTTTCCGGGTTTGGGGGCGACTCCGGCCGAGCTACAGGAATTCCTGTCGGCCATGGCCCGCCGCTTCGGGCCTTCAGGCCCCTCCGGTGCGCCTTCGGGCCCTGATGGGGTTGCCCCGGCGCCGCTGTCGACTCCGGTCCCGGCGCCGCTGTCGACTCCGGTCCCGGCGCCGCCTGTCCCACCAGCCTTCATCCCGGCCTCGGCTCCGGCCTCGATCCCGGCTCCGGTGGTGCCGCAACCCCCATCGACGCCGGTTGACCTAACCACGCCTCCGCCGACGCCCCCGGTGCCGTTTCTGACGCCGTCCGGGGCTCCGGACGGCGTCGGTCCCCGGCTCTCTCCGGCTCCGGACATGGAGCCGGACCGACGTCGCTCGACGCTGGCTCCGGCGCCGATAAGACCTTGGGTCCCAAATGTCCCTCCTCCTCCTCCATATTTTGACCAAGAGGAGGACCAGGAGAGCTGGGAGGGGTCTGAGGACCCTCTCACACAACAGTGTGAGTATGATCCGGACTGGGCTGAGGAACTTGGGGATGCCAGTGGTCTAGACACCTCCCCTGACACTGGCATGCTGTCTCCTCCCGTGGCTACGGAGGAGGGAGCTAATTTTGCAACAGTGTTGCGTAGAGGAGCTGGAGCCTTACATCTCCAGTTGCCTACTGTGGCCGTCAGGACTAACCTCCTGACAGAAGTGCTTCAGCCGGCGGCTTCCTCCTCGGAGACTGTGCTGCCGTTTAATGATGCACTCACTGACGTTCTTTTGGGTGCCTGGTCCAAACCCACCACAGGGGCTCCTGTGGATAGGAACGTGCCGACGCCATCGCCCTGCTCCGGGCGACCCATTGTTTCTCTCCCAACATCCCACCCCGAGAGCTTGGTTGTCCAAGCCTCTGCCTCCCAAACCGCCTTCCCTACCGCCCCTCCGGATAGGGAATCCAAACGCCTGTACCAATTTGGGAAGAAGGCTTTTCTTCCTCCAGTGCTGGCTTGCGGTCCGTCAACACCGCTTGCCTTTTGGGCCGATATACCCACTCCCTGTGGGATTCGGTGGCGGCTGTTTTGCCGCAGTGTTCTGAGGAGGTCCAGACACTGCTTACCCGCGCCATTGCGGAAGGGCGAGATGCGGCTAAATACACCATACGTTGTGGCCTTGATACCGCCGACTCGCTGGGCAGATCGCTTGCGACGACGGTGGCGCTACGTCGCCACGCCTGGCTGAGAACAACTGGTTTCTCGGGTGATGTCCAGAATACACTCATGGACATGCCCTTTGATGGAGTCGGTCTTTTTGGTTCAAAGGCAGACCATGCGCTGGAGCGGTTTAAGGACTCACGGGCTACTGCCAAGTCCCTGGGCCTTTCTGTTGTACGCCCTCCGCTCACCTCTGCTTTTCGCCCCTTTCGTGGCCACGGAAGGGGCGCCCAATCACGTCAGCTGCCCAGCCACCGGCCCGCGCAGCAGCGTCTTCGCGAGGACGTGGATACCGCCGTGGCGGTTCGGGCAACCAGCGTGCGGGTCAGGCCACCACCTCCAACCCGTCCGCGGCCTCCAAGCCCTCCTAGTCCCTCCTTTCCGGTGCACAGCACGCCAGTAGGGGGCAGGGTCCGCCATCACCTTCACCACTGGCGTCCCATCACCTCGGACAGGTGGGTCTTGGATATTGTCCGAAGGGGCTACTCCCTCCCCTTCGAGACCACCCCCCCAGCCATGCCACCTCAATTCCACCGCATGTCAGGGGAACACTTGGTACTTCTGCAGAAGGAAGTCACGGCCCTCTTGGCCAAGAGGGCCATCGAGCATGTTCTGACCCCAGAAGTAGGATGTGGTTGCTACTCCCACTACTTCCTGGTGCCCAAAAGGACAAGGAGGACATGCGTCCTATCTTGGACCTCCGGAGCGTCAATCGCTTCCTCCGGAAGGAGAAGTTCAAGATGCTCACCCTAGCTCAGGTCTTGACTGCCCTCGACCCTGGAGACTGGTTGGTAGCGTTGGACTTGCAGGACGCTTATTTTCACATCCCCGTCCTGCCGGCCCACCAGCGTTACCTGCGGTTCACGGTAGGCCTCGAGCATTTTCAGTTCACCGTGCTCCCCTTTGGCCTTACAAGTGCCCCTCGGGTGTTCACCAAAGTGATGGCGGTGGTCGCAGCTCATCTGCGCCGGGCAGGAGTTCCAGTCTTCCCCTACCTCGACGACTGGCTGCTGAAGGCGGGCTCGTCCCAGGCAGTCGTCTCCCACCTCCAGACTACGGCCGAACTCCTGCACTCGCTGGGGTTCTCCATCAATGTGCCGAAGTCGCATCTGATTCCTTCTCCACAGCTCCTTTTCATCGGAGCAGTTCTGGACACGACGCAGTTTCGGGCCTATCCTCCCGAACGGCGAGTCCGGGATATTCAGGCTATGATTCCAATCTTTCAGCCTTTATCCTGGGTTTCGAGTACGGATGACCCTGAGGCTGCTGGGCCTCATGGCCTCCTGCATCCTGCTGGTCACTCATGCCAGATGGCATATGCGGGCTCTGCAGTGGGACCTGAAGTTCCAGTGGGCGCAGCACCAGGGCAACCTGTCCGATCACGTCCAGATCTCGGAGGGGACTGCAAAACAGTTGCAGTGGTGGCTCTCGAACCGGCAGTGGGTCATGGGCAGATCCCTCTCCCTTCCCCAGCCAGAGCACACAGTTGCGACGGACGCGTCCCTTCTGGGATGGGGCGGTCACATGGGAGAGGCGGAGATCAGAGGCCTCTGGTCTCCGGCGGAGTCCCGGCTCCATATCAACCTTCTGGAGCTCCGGGTGATCCGACTTGCACTGAAGGCATTCCTTTCCTCTGTCAAAGGTAAGGTAGTGCAGGTGTTCACAGACAACACCACCGCCATGTGGTATTGCAACAAACAAGGCGGGGTGGGGTCGTGGACCCTTTGTCAGGAGGCTCTGCGCCTCTGGACATGGCTGGAAAATCAGGGCATGTTCCTGATGGTTCAACACCTGGCAGGTTCCCTGAACGCCAGGGCGGACGAACTCAGCCGCAGCTGCATGATGGATCACGAATGGCGTCTTCACTCGGAAGTGGCGCAAGGACTCTTTCTACAGTGGGGAGAGCCTTGGTTAGATCTATTCGCCACCGAAGAGAACGCGCAATGTCCTCAGTTCTGCGCGTTGGAATTTCCAAGGCGGCACTCGCTCGGCGACGCTTTTCGTCACGAGTGGAGTTGCGGTCTGTTGTACGCCTTTCCGCCTATACCACTTCTACCCAGAGTGTTGAAGAAGATTCGGCACGACCGGCCCCAAGTCATTCTTGTGGCTCCGGACTGGGCTCGAAGAGTTTGGTATCCCGAGCTACTCAGTATGAGCGTAGATCCCCGATCCGTCTGCCTCTTCGGGAGGATCTTCTGTCGCAGCAGCAGGGGACGGTCCTCCACCCGAACCTGTCCAGCCTCCACCTGCTTGCGTGGAGATTGAGCGGCGGCAGTTGATTCCTTTCGACTTGCCTCCCGAAGTTTGTGATGTAATTCTGGCAGCCAGGCGTCCCTCCACTAAGGTGGTATACGCCTGCAGGTGGAACAAGTTTGTGGCATGGTGCACAGCAAAGGCTGTGAATCCCCTTTCTGCCCCTCTTTCTGAGGTTCTTCTGTTCCTTCTTTCCCTGGCCCAACAGGGTTCTGCCCTGGGTACCATCAAGGGCTATCTTTGTGCTATCTCGGCCTTCCTCAGGCTTCCTGATCAGCCCTCCCTTTTCAAGTCCCCTGTTGTTAACAGGTTTCTAAAAGGCATTACACACCTCTCCCCTCCTGTTCCGTTGATGCCTCAGTGGGACTTGAACTTGGTTCTTACCTTTCTTATGTGCGCTCCCTTTGAGCCTCTACATAACTGTCCTCTTCGTCTTCTGACTCTGAAGACAGCCTTTCTGGTGGCCATCACCTCCGCTCGGCGGGTGAGTGAGCTCCAGGCTCTTTCATGCAAACCTCCCTTTCTGTCTGTCCATCCAGACAAGGTTGTTCTTAGGACGCGTCCGTCCTTCTTGCCAAAGGTGGTTACTGCCTTCCACATTGGGCAGACCATCACTTTGCCCACCTTCTTTCCGCCTCCGCATCCTTCCAGAGAGGAAGAGAGGCTCCACCGTCTGGACCCAAAACGTGCGCTTTCTTTTTATATCAACCGCACACAACACTTCCGGGTGGATGACCAGCTCTTTGTTGGCTACGTGGGCGCCAAAAAGGTCGGGCGGTGCACAAGAGAACCATCTCCCGCTGGGTAACCTTGTGTATCAAAGCCTGCTATTCTTTGGCTAAGAAGGAGCCTCCTGTTGGGCTGCGTGCCCATTCCACCAGGGCAACGGCTGCTACCACGGCTTTAGGCCGCGGTGTTCCGCTGCAGGATATCTGTCAGGCAGCTACGTGGGCCTCGCTGCACACGTTTACAAAGCATTACTGCCTTGACAGTCAGGTCCGGATGGACGGCTTCTTTGGCCGTTCTGTCCTCCGGGACTTCCTTGTCTGATCTTTGTTCGCAGACCCACCACCGGGGTTGGTATTGCTGGGGTATCTATTCTAAGGTAAGGAATCTGTCACTAACGTGTCTCTTTCAGATGCACAAGTTACTAACTTGTGTAACGATATATCTGTAAGAGACAGTAGTTGGTGACAGATTCCTACCGCCCACCCATCCTCCCGTTCTGCGAACTGATTTCTAGGAGTTAAGGACATCCCTTTCAGGGCCCTAGTATTTTTTCAGACACCTATGTCAGCTTCTTGCATGGCTCTGCGTTCCTGGCGCGGAAAGTCGTGTACAGAACTGACGTCAGCGCGCAGGGCGGCGTCTAAGTACTGCCCGCGACGTCATCCCGGCGATCACGACGCCGACGACGGACGCGGAGCCGCACGACGCCGCCTACCGGCGCGCAGGGGTACTGCTACGCAAAAACTTTCCGGATCCAGCCTGACGCCTGGGGATATTCTAAGGTAAGGAATCTGTCACTAACTACTGTCTCTTACAGATATATCGTTACACAAGTTAGTAACTTGTGCCTCTCTTTAAGTCCCCGGTTGTTAACCGTTTCCTCAAAGGCATTACACACACGTTTCCTCCCGTGCCTTTCATAATGCCTCAATGGGACTTAAATCTTGTCTTGACCTATCTGATGTGCGCTCCCTTCGAGCCCCTTCATAACTGTCCTTTACGTCTTCTTACTCTAAAGACGGCTTTCCTGGTAGCTATCACCTCTGCAAGAAGAGTGAGTGAGCTCCAGGCTCTTTCTTCTAAACCTCCTTTCCTTTCTGTTCATCCGGACAAGGTGGTTTTAAGGACCCGTCCTTCTTTCTTGCCAAAGGTTGTCACGCCCTTCCACATCGGGCAGACCATCACTTTGCCCACTTTCTTTCCGCCTCCGCATCCTTCAAAAGAGGAAGAGACCCAAAACGTGCGCTCTCGTTCTATCTCAAGCGCACACAACAGTTCCGGGTGGATGACCAGCTCTTTGTTGGCTACGTGGCGCCAAAAAGGTCGGGCCGTGCACAAACGCACCATCTCTCAGTGGGTTGTTTTGTGCATCAAAGCGTGTTACTCCTTGGCTAAAAAGGAGCCTCCTGTGGGACTGCGTGCCCATTCTACCAGGGCAACAGCAGCCACTACTGCCTTGGGACGCGGCGTTCCCTTGCAGGATATTTGGAAGGCAGCCACGTGGGCCTCGCTGCACACATTTACCAAGCATTACTGCCTTGACAGTCAAGTCCGGAGAGACGGCTTCTTTGGCCGTTCTGTTCTCCAGGACTTCCTTGTCTGATCTTTGTTCGCAGACCCACCACCGGGGTTGGTATTGCTGGGGTATCTATTCTAAGGTAAGGAATCTATCACTAACGTGACTTTCAGATGCACAAGTTACTACTTGTGTAACGATAAATCTGTAAGAGACATTAGTTAGTGATAGATTCCTTGCCGCCACCCATCCTCCCCGTTCTGCAGAACTAATTCTAGGGTTAAGGTCATCCCTTTCAGGGCCCTAGTTTCATGGCACCAGTGGTCAGTTTCTTGCATGGCTCTGCATTCCTGGCGCGGAAAGTCGTGTACAGAACTGACGTCAGCGCGCATGGGTGGCGCCTAAGTAGTCTCCGTGACGTCATCTCGGCGCCTACGATGCCAGCGATGAACGCGGAGCCACACAATGCCACCTACCGACGCGCAGGGGTACTGCTGACGAAAAACTTTCCGGATCCAGCCTGACGCCTGGGGATATTCTAAGGTAAGGAATCTATCACTAACTAATGTCTCTTACAGATATATCGTTACACAAGTAGTAACTTGTGCAATGGGACCGCTCTTCATCAGGAATAAAAACACCAAACACATTCATCATAGGAACCTCCGGTCTAGAGTGGCACCTCGCCTCAAAATCCCAAGATACAAGAAAAAAACCATGGGTGGCACATCCTTCTCTGTTCAAGCAGCCAAAATATGGAACTCCTCACACCCCAACATAAGATCCACCGACAACCACCTTATCTTCAGAAAACTACTCAAGAATTGGCTCTTCCCCACATAAGCACCATACGCAAACAGAAATATACAGCATATCCCTCTGTATATAAGCATTTATTTGTGCTATAGATATGTACCTATATATGTGTATTGCTTTGTATAAACATGTCAAATAATTATGTTTAAAAAATTTTTTTTTTAAATACATTTTTAAGTACACCACTTGAAAACCAGAGTTTATCGAATGCATCTTTAATCTACCTATACTTACTTCCTTTATGCATCTATATACCTTCCATGTACTTGGATCTATGTATTTATTACTCCCCCCAAAAAAAGCATAGTCAATACACTACCCTATTTCTCATCCTATACCTCTATCAATATCTTTAATCTACATATACTTACTTCCTTTATGCATCTTTAAACTTTCCATGTACTTATGGATCTATATATTTATTACTTTCTTCTAATTCAGCATATCCTATGCACTACCCTATTTCTCACCCTATACCTCTCAATATATCTTCTACCTCAATTCTGACATCTCAAACCTCTTTCTACTACTCTTTCCAATGCACTACCCTATTTCTCACCCTATACCTCTATCAATATATCCTCTACATCCACTCTCTCATTCATCGCAATTTCCATACCACTACTTTGATCTCCGAAATAGCCCTTTCTAGACTCTCCCCTACTCTACCCCTCCTTGCACCATCTGACACCTTTTTTACTATACTGATCCCCCAAAACAAGCCTTTGTAAACTCTTCACTCTGACTTTTCCCCTCCACATCCCTTTTTACTCATCCCAAGCCTCCCACTACTGCTATGACGTCCCCAAAAAAATAGAAAAATCTAAATCCTTCACTCTTCTATCCCTCCACTATCCTTTTCAATCAAAATAACAGACTAACATGTTCACTTATCAAATTTCATATTTCACTATACTAATTCACCACTAAGCCTTTATGGGTTCCGAGTAGCGTGCTATTCGCCGAAAAAAGCGCTTCAACACCTCATTAGGGGTAGCAAGCACTATATAAATGCAACCCTTTTTCCTTTTTCTATCCTTCCGCTATCCTTCTCAATTCAAATAACTGACTAATATCCACCACTCAAATTACTTTCATATTTCACCATACTAATTCACCATCCTTTATGGGTTCCGGAGTAGCGTGCTACTGGCCGAAAAAAGGCTTCAACACCCCATCAGGGGTAACAAGTGCTATATATTTATGCAAAACTCTGTCCCTCTTCTATTCCTCTGCTACCCTTCTCAATCCAAATAACCGACTAACATATCATCCACCACTCAAATTACTTTCATATTTCACTATACTAATTCAACACTAATCCTTTAATGGGTTCCAGAGTAGGGTGCTACTCACCAAAAAAGCACTTCAAGACCCCAACAGGGGCAACAAGTGCTATGTAAATGCAACCCTTTTTCCCTCCTCTATCCCTCCGCTATTCTTCTCAATCCAAATAACTGATTAATATCCACCACTCAAATTACTTTCATATTTCACTATACTAATTCACCACTAATCCTTATGGGTTCCGGAGTAGCGTGCTACTCGTAAAAAAAAAAAAGCGCTTCAACACCCCATCAGGGGTAACAAGCGCTATATAAATGCAAACCTTTTTCCCTCTTCTATCCCTCCGCTATCCTTCTGAATCCAAATAACTGACTAACCTATCCACCACTCAAATTACTTTCGTATTTCACTATACTAATTCAACACTAATCCTTCTTGGGTTCCAGAGTAGTGTGCTACTCGCCGAAAAAGCGCTTCAACGCCTCGTCAGGGGTAGTAAGTGCTATATAAATGCAATTACAATACAATTACAATACAATACAATGTAAACGAGTGGTGCTTGAATCTGGAGGATCAGCCTCTGAAACCTCCGTATAGGGATATAAATCCCCATACTATTCTAACACAAATGATCAGCACTCACTGTACACTCCTTACAAAAATGATTGTACATTTCATATAATCTAGCTTACAGAATGCACAGACTCCATTCCAGTTTTTTCTAATAATGTGTAATCCTTTATTCTATTTATTCTTCTATTTCAGATATTTTTCTTCACTGTAGCCAATGAAGCCAACGTGTTTCTTCTCTTCCCAGAGACTTCTTCAGGGCTTTTCAGTGTCCTCACACCCGTGCTTATTATGTGTGGGAAAAAAACTTAATATGGAGTGTGAGCTTGTTTCCTCCTTTATTTGTCTGTCCTATTCATATGGTTCAGTCAAAAATATTGTCTTCACTAAATCATGTTTCTGCCCAAGTTGGCATCAGAATCCAAGTCACTATTTCCTACTTCCAACGCGGTGTACCAAACTTCAATTTCTGACACTACTGTCTAGCCATGGTCAGCATCAAAATCCTGCTACAGACGCAACGCCTTCAGGCTGGGCGTAAAAAGCACATGCAAAGCCGAAACCCTTGGACTGAGACCAGCAACAGGCATCGGGTCGATCTTTGCTGTTGAGCTGGCAGTCGACATCATCCACCTCGACCCGGAGTGCCCATTCCACCTCGAAGCTGAAAGCCAAGGACCCGAGGACTTCGAAGCCGAGCTCCAAGCCCGTTCCCGAACCACACGTAGAACCAATGCTGCATAAGTTAGAGGAGAAATTGGACACAACAGAAAAAAACTAATATCCAGGCAGATACTGGACGAATCCTCACCAAAGCTTCCTCTCCTCCACCACCTAAAAAGGAAGCTTACCTTTGAAGAGGCTTTGGGCATGCCAGTCCCTTCTAAGAGGAAGACTATGAACAAGGCTACCAGCCCTCCACCCCTTCCACCTTCCTTACTACTTCCACCACGCCCACCTCCACCTCCCCCACTTCCGTGCACCCCCATCTCCTACAGGAGAGCCACTAGGTCTCCAGAGTCAGATACTGGTGGGTATGGGGGGGGGCACAGGGAGATGACCGCTGGGACACCTAGGACACTTCCCCCTCCTGCTGACATAGATCCTGATCTTTATACTGCGCGCCGTCTTGTCCTGAAGACGCTACCACTTACCAGGAGGTTATATCAAGGGCTGCTGCATTTCATAATGTGGAGCTCCATAAAGAGCCTTTAGAGAATGACTTACTCTTCGACATGCTTTCCACCATGCACAGGGCTACCCAATGCTTTCCACCATGCATAGGGCTCCCCAATGCCTGCCCATGTAAAAAGGCATGCTTAGGCATACTGATGACATATTTAAAGACACTCTTTGGGCAAGGGTTGTAATGCCTAGGGTAGATAAAAAATACAAACCTGCACCATCTGACCCTATTTACATTAAAGGACAGTCACCGCCATGTGGGGGAGTGGGGCAGACCTGCTGCCCAAGGCACAACTGTTCCCTAGAGGGACTCCTTGGACCCAAGATCTACCTCGTAAGGTTCAAGCTCTATGGGCTCAATTCCCTCTGGGGCTGACAAGTCCTCTCCCTGAGTAGAGTGGTCTTGATCTTCTTGCTGTGTGGAAGCTGTTTTACCAGTCTTCCGAGCTTTTCTCTTGGGAGGCTGGGCCATCATTTCCGGCTCCAACTCTCTTTTTTCACCCTGTGCTAGGCACTGTGCTGTTGTTTTCAAGCACACTATCTTAGGGATTTGCAGCATGCCTGCATGTGTCTTTATTTCTACCTCATCCCATGCTGAGCTTTCCAGATCATTTCCAAGCAGATAGGCAGCTGTGAGTTTTGGAGAGGCCACTACCTGTTTCAGGCTAGCAACCCCCCACCCATGCCCCCCCTCCCCACACACACAGTCTAATATCACCATAGCCATGTCATGGTTAGTGGTGACACTGTCCGTATTGGTAACTGGATACGTTTTCCAGTCAGGTGTTGCTCTGGGGAAACCAGTGCATCTCTCATCATGTTGACACTGGCACCTGTATCCCTCAGGGCTTCTATCTTAGTCCCATTCACTAAGGGGTACTGCAGGTACTTCTTCAGGTTAAGGGGCCAGAAAGCCAAAGTGGCTAACCGTCCCTCCGTACAAAGTCTAAAACAGCCTCAGTGTGGACCCTGTTTGCTCGGGCACACTATTGATCCCATCTAGAGATTTGCCACATCAGTAGAAACTGGAGGGAGATTAGGGGCTGGTTTGTTGTGACAGGCAGGATCTATAGTTCGATGTTCCTTCTTTTTACAATGGAAACACCTGGCCTTAGCAGGGCAAACAATTTTCCACTTGTACCCACTAGTGGACTGGGAAGAGTTCTTGGGCCCACTCCCCTGCCCAGGATTTTGGGGGACTTTAGAAGACTCTTGTATTTTATCTTTGTTTCTCACCCTCTTTCCCCTGGGGGAGGCTTTGTAACCCCTTTCTTTTGGTCACCCCCAGTGGTTGTCTTGGTTGCCCTTGTTTTGACCCAGTGGTCTGCCTTTTTCACAGTTCTTGTGGAGAAATTGGACCTAGGTCTACCAGGTGCTGATGCAACTTTTCATTGATGCAATTACTTAAAATGTGTTCCTTCATAAACAAATTATAAAGTCATTCATAATTCTTCTCTTTAATTCTAGTCAACCAGCCCCCTAGTGTCTTTACTGGGTAGTCTACAAATTACACTCAGGACTGTCTTCGGGATTTCCGAGCCCCCTGAATTTAATTCTGTAGTCCTCAGTAGTGAGTCCAAATCACTCAATCAGGGTGCCCTTCATGAGTTTATAGAACTCTGCTTCTGCCCCAGTAAGGGTCAGAAGTCTTTCTCTGCACTTGGCAGAGAACAACAGTTCCCAAAGGAGTGCCCCCCAGTGAGACTTCCTCACTTTTCTGGCTTCACACCCCACTCTAAGGCTGTGAACCACTTGGTGATATCATCACCATCCTCACATTTAGTGACAAACCCTTTGGGGATTTTAGGATCATAAGATCCCTTTCTCTCTTGGTGTTTAGTATTGCTGCCACCATTGATGGGACCTAGGCCCATATCTGCTCTCTCTTTTTCTACTGCTATGAGCCTAGTCTCTAGTTCTAGTCTCTTTTTTTTGTTTAAATCTTTTTTATTGAATTTATGCATTCATTGTGTGAATTTACCTACATATACGATGCTTTTGTCTAGAACAGTTGCATTTGATACAATGTGTACACATTAGCAGATCGTTAACGCAGTGCTTACCAATTATATCTGGTGTATCTTAACAGCTTTTCGAATTAAGGAGCAACTACATTATTTGTCTTTTGGTCATCGTTTCGCATTGTGTAAGGCCTACGGTTAGGCACAGTTGAGTGCAAATACAGTAGATGTGAAGTTTTGCAAGAGTTCATTTAGTTCTAACACATTTAACATGAGAAAAGATGATACAACAAAAAGAAAAACAACAACATTGACCTCGCCCGTAATACCTTTTCCCTGCTGCCCCGCATGTGCTTGCGTAGTGTTGCGTTGCTAACTTATTTCTCGGTGTCCCCTGTTTGTGGCGTACGCGCCTTCCTGGCCTCATGTTTGACACGTATTTGCCCATGGAATACCGCGGTCTACACTCAAGTGACATGTGTGGTTTGTGCTGCCTGTCCACACGCCACTCAGTCGGAAGGTCTCTCAGGCCCCTCCCTTTCATTCTGCTGCAGCTCGTTTAAGAGAGCGTCCCAGTGAGTTGCTATGGGGTCCTGATGCAGACCCAATGTTTCCTCACGCCTGATGGCGATGCTTTCTGCCTTGGCCCATGCTAGCAGTGAATGACGCCATGCCTGCGCATGTGGTGGGTCTGTTGCTTTCCACCTTTTAGTTAGCAATCTTTTGGCTACCACCATCCCTAGATCTAGGAACCTAGATGTTACCTTAGTGGCTGACGTCTTCCTTAATTTGTGTAGTAAGTATACCGGCCATTCAAAAGGCAATTCGCGGCCTGTGCAGGTATGTAACATTCTGGCTACTTAGCTCCAATATACACCTATCCGGGGGCAGCTCCATAACATTTGTATTAGCTCAGCTCCTAGCTCAGCGCATCTCGGGCACGCTGCGTCTGCTCGATTGAAATACTGATTGATCTTAGCAGACGTGAGGTAGGCCTTGTGGATTATATATAGCTGAATTTGCCTAAACTGCATTTTCTGGGTATGCGTGTTGGACTCTCCAGTTTCTGAGTCCATTCCTTATCTACGAGTTGGCGCCCCAGGTCCAGCTCCCACTTGTGGCGGAGGGAATCCAGGCTCACCGCCGCATGGGTCCTAAGCGAGGCGGCGAACCAGCGTATGAAGTATGTGCCGCGCCCCATGACATGTAAATACTGTATGGTAAGGTGTGGCTGCAACTCCGTAGTCATGTCCCCCCCCATCTGGCCGTCAGTGTGGCTATCAGCGAGCGGTGCGTAAGGAATTGCCCCGGTGGAAGCCCCTCCTCTTCTACAAAGGACGTGTATGGTGTGAGTGCTCCATCTCGGTATCGATCCCCGAGAGTCTGGACACCTCTCTCCTGCCATTCCTCAATTGACTGTGCCGTGAGCACCGCTTAGCCGCTGGGAGATCCCTCCAATGGTATCGCTGCGCATAGGGAACAACGCCTTGGGTTATGTATAAGCTCCTGCAGAAGCATTTGTATGCCATCTCTAGTTCTAGTCTCTTGGTCAACCTGCTAAAAGGTTGTCCTCTTCAGTGAAGTTGTCTTCACTGCCTTGTACAGAGTCTAGCCTACCTCTGTAGTGTCTAGACCCTCTACTCCCTGGCTTGGAGATTGGGAGCTCAAAGTTCCCTTCCTCCCTTAGTAGTTGAGGTGGAGGATTAAAGAGCTTATCCCCCTCACTACCGTCCCATCTCCCTGTAAGTCTTCCTTATCAGGAGAGGGGTGGTCCTTTTCATACTCTGGCAGAAACACCAGGAGTTCTATTCTGGTAGGGTTGAAGCCTGCTCCTATTTGTCTAGCTTAACAGAGAATCCTTAGCTCCCTAACCCTGAGTTTGAGCTCCTCCGCCATATTCCCTGTGTTGCTCATTATTTTTCTAAAGCGGGATTCTTTTTAGAAGACCTACACAAAAAAGTGCTAATTGCTTCTCCCTAATGTCAGTGCTTTTTACTTTTTTTAAAAATGCTACAGTGACCTAATTCAAGGCCCTATCAAGGCTTTTAGTAATTTTGAAACTAAATTGTCAATTAAAAAAAAAAAAGAGTTGAACTAAAGTCAATTTTTGGATTCTTGTCGTGTGATCAGAGGTTGACTAGGTTAGTCCAATAAATACAAGGCTTTACATCCCACTGGTGATTCACCAATGTAGGAAGCTGGCTCTCTGTATATTATACAAAAGTAAGGTATAGTGTTCACAGAGTCCAGTGGGTCCCCAGAGGTATAGCAGAGGCTAAATTAGGTAAGTACCAACAGTTCTCTTTGTGGTAGTGTGGGCGAGCAGTTAGGCTTATCTAGAGGGTGTGTTAAGTATTTATTGTATTCACTCACTCAAAACTGATGGCACGCACTCAGACTGAATCCATTCCAATTAGGTCAGTATAAGAAAGGTATACTTATGTTTTATTTTCTAGAACCAAGCAGATCTTGGTACAGTATGTAAAACATACTTTCAATCATAGAATATTTCAAAAAGTGCAATTGGGAATTGATTTAAAATTGTTACAGGTTTGTATTGTTCAAAAAGCAGTTTAAATTACACAGTAATTACTTTTTTGAATACTTTTGGATTACTTTCAGATTACATTGGCTAGTCTGGGTGGTATGCCTAGATACCACACCGGGAATCTCACAATACAAGGTAAGTAAGACTTTTTACGGTTTGCAGTTTAGTTACTTTTTCTCCATAAAAAATAGCAGTTCAACACTTAAAACATTTTGGGAGCAAAACTCATAACATTGGTTCCTATGGGAGAAAAATGGTTATCGGGTTCACAGTACTCACGAGTGGGAATTTTGGGGGTTATGACCAAGATCTAGGTAGGCACTCCAGGTGCACCACCAGCCGCACTGGAGCGGCCGTGTGCAGAGTACAGGGGCCGAATGTTAGGCAATTGGGCTAAAGGGGCCTTCAGTCAGATACTACTCATGAGTAGGCCACTCGGGTGTGGAAACAAAGCTCCTGGGGTTAAGGTCAGCGCTGCAGGGGCCAGCAATCAGCACAGGAGCTGCACCTCCAGCGGCACAGGATAGGCCGGGTGCAGGGGGCCAAGAAGATGCCGGGAACCATGTGGATTCCAATGGAGACCTTTGGTTCTGTAAGGATGCTGCAGGCTCGGGCAGGGAGACTTCCTTAAGGCAACAACCGGCTGGAGAGGTAAGTCGGATTCTTGGGGGATGCCTGGAAACAGTCAGTTGGGCCACCCAAGGCCGTGGGGCGACTGATTCAGCGGTGCCTTTTGGCATCGGATTCTGCTTACCAGCTCTGGTCAGGTGAACCCTTCAGGTGGAAGCTGCAGGCATCGGCTTGAAGCTTGAGGGGGTCGGGGGTCACCAGATCCCAGGTCAGGATCGCTGGGGAGTCTTCCTCGTGGTGTTGGCTCACTCGAACTCGGGCCGTGGGCGTCGGGTGCAGAGTGGTGTAGAATCGTGGAGCCACCTGGATCCGGATTCTGTGGTTGAGTCTTTGCTTGAGCAAATCAGGTGCTCACGGAAGGCAGAGTCTGTTAAATGAGTGGAGGGCAGGCCCTCCGGGCACCGAGGGGCTGCTGACAGCTGGACACACCGGGGTTCTCGCTGTAAGCAGGTTGAAGTAGAGACAGGCTGATAGGGCTGGGGCAAAGCACTAGGTGTCGTCTTCTTCCTGGGTCTGCACGGCTCTTCGGTCCTTCTTTCTTCCTTGAATCTGAGGAGGCAAGGTTCAGGGTTGTCCCTAAAGACTAAAGTTAAGGGTGTTAAAAGGTGTGTGCATGTCGGGACCAATGGGTCCCTTCCTTGGGTTGGGTACACTCCCTAATATGCCACCCTCCAGTGGGAAGGGGGCATGAGCCTCTCCCTAATTGGCTGGGGCCCATCATCTTCAAGATGGAGGGGACTGAGATGTGTGCTTCACCTCTCGTCCCCCACCTGAGTGGGGTTGGCAAAGGTGGGCACACCTCTCCTCCTAGCTTGGTTTTCCCAAAGTGGTGGGCAGAACCGGTGGGAGCCAGTTGCTGGGGGCAGCAAAAGTCAGGGACATCTTACAAAGGCGGCAGGCCTTTGAAGGTTCCCCTTAGTGGACCCAGCCCATCCTGAAGGAGAAGGAATGACACCTCTGACCAGGATGGGCTTTGCTTCTGTACCCAGAGAGCACAGGCTTTATACCCAGGGGTCCAGAAACTCTTCTAGTGGTGGCACATGGCCAGCAGCCATTCAGGAACCACACCAGGGCTGGTCAATTTTCAGGGGGCATCTCTAAGATGCCCTCGGAGTGCATTTTAAATTAAATCCCACACTGGCATCAGTGTGGGTTTAATGTGCTGAGAAGTTTGCTACCAAACTTCCCAGGTTTTAGTAAAGTCATTATGGAGCTGTAGAGTTCGTAATGACCAACTCCCAGACCATATACTATTTTTGGCTTTACTACACTAACAATGTCTAAGAATGGACTTAGACACTGTAGGGGTGCAGTGTTCATGCCACTGTACCCTCACCTGAGGCTAGTGCACCCTGATAGAGGGGTGACTTACCTAGGCCTCAGGCAGTGGGTTGCAGGCATGGCACACAGTGATGTGTGCCATGTCGACTCTTCACTTATCTCTGCACCAAAACACACAGCCTGCAATGGCAGTGTGTGGCTGTTGAGATGCAGTGTCTCTAAGGGTGGCACAATAGGTGCTGCAGCCCTTAGAGGCCTTCCCTGGTCACAGTGCCCTTGGTACCCATGGTACCTTTTACCAGGGGCTTACCGGTGGCCAGAGATGTCAATTGTGAGTACAAAGGTACAGTTTTGGGAAAGAACACAGGCCCTGTGAACCTGATTGGCAGGGACCCAGGCACGTCAAGTTGCAGCAGATGTCAGGCAAAAAGTGTGTGGGGGGGATAACCATGCAAAAAGGGGCACTTTCCTACAGAGAGTAAAAAAATAGATGCTGTGGGGTGAAGCGTGGCAGCTCAGGTTGCCAACCCTTGGCATATTGACAACTCGCAAGCTCTCCTAGCACAGTATTATTGCGCCCATTGGTAGGAAATGGAAGATCTACTCCAATATCTCCCGAAGGAACATAAAAAACTTGACCAACAGTTAGTTTCTGAGGGAAAATGATTACTAACACATATATACGGTGCGCAATGGATGCTGCTGACACCGCAGTCTGAGGAGTCAACACAAGTATTTTACTTCGGCGACACGCTTGGCTTAGATTCTCTGGGTTTAAACGTGAGGTTCAACAAGTCGTGTTAAACATGCCTTTGATAAGGAACATCTTTTTGATCCTCAGGTGGACTCCACATTAGAAAAGCTAGAAAAGGATACTGAGACTGACAAAGCTATGGGAGCCCTACAAACACCTGATATCCTTTTTCATCATCCAGGTTACTGTGGAGCCTCTAAAGCCACCTCTTTTAAGGCCTCCACCTCCCCAAAAAAATAGCAAGGTCAGCGCTCCTACTCCAAGGGCTACTTTTTTTTTAGCTCCTAAAGAGGTAACACCTCCTGATGTACAGGTAAGGGTGCTTCCCCCTGTCGAGCAACACCCTTCACCAAGCAGTGACTACCCTCTCCTTCCCTCCGCTCATATAACATCTGTCGGGGCAGAATTCACAATTTCCTACCCACATGGCAATCCATCACATCAGACAAGTGGGTATTAGCCATTATCCAACATGGCTATTGTGTGGAGCTCATTACCACACCACCCAAGATTCCACCTCATGTTCACAGGCTATCACACGAGCATCAAGCATTACTGAAACAAGAAGTTCAAGCTCTTATCCTCAAAGGTGTTATAGAGACCGTCCCTCTTCAACATCAGTGTTCAGGGCTATACTCTATGTACTTCCTAATCCCCAAAAAGGACGGGTCATTAAGGACCATCTTAGATCTCAGGCCCTTAAACAAACACATCCTATCGGAACACTTTCACATGGTTTCCTTACAGGACATCATTCCGCTTCTTCAACAGGGCGACTTCATGGCAATACTAGACCTAAAGGACGCCTATTTCTACATACCAATACACCCAGCTCATTGGAAATACTTATGATTTGTCATTGCGGGCAAACAATAACAGTTCAAAGTTCTGCCATTCGGGGTAACCACTGCACCTCGAGTGTTCACCAAATGCCTAGCAGTGGTCGCAGCACATCAGCGCAGACGAAATGTCCACGTGTTTCCCTACCTGGACCAATGGCTAGTCAAAGCCAGCACTCTTCTTCAGCGCCAGCTACACACTCATGTTACAATAGATCTTCTCCATAGTTTAGGGTTTACTATCAACATTCCCAAGTCTCATCTGCAACTGTTATAAGTTCAACCATACTTGGGGACAATCCTAAACACACAATCTGAAAGAGACACGTTAGTGACAGATTCCTTACCTTAGAATATCACCAGGCGTCAGGCTGGATCCGGAAAGTTTTTGCGTAGCAGTACCCTTGCGCGTCGGTAGGCGGCGTCGTGCGGCTCCGCGTCCGTTGTCGGCGTCGGGATCGCCGGGATGACGTCGCGGGCAGTACTTAGACGCCGCCCCTGCGCGCTGACGGCAGTTCTTTCTTTTTCCGCGCCAGTAAGTGCAGATCCGGGAAGAGCAGTGCCCTAGTCATTTTTTGACTATGTTTTTGGGTGATTTTTCACTGTTTTCTCGAAAGTTTCTCGACTCCGAAGGTGTCGGTAGGGATGCCCGGCTTCAAGCCATGCGACGCCTGTGGTCGAATGATGTCGATCACAGACCCGCATCAGGATTGTCTCTACTGCCTCGGCCGCGACCACGACACCAATTCGTGCTCCGACTGCCGGGCCTTGCACCCGAAGGCTTTGCGAGAGCGGTATCGAAAGCTCCTCGAGGTCCGGCAGTCGGCTCCGCGCCACGCCAAGCCCCGGTCACGTGAGAGGTCGAGGGGCCGGTCGCGGAGTCCTCAACGGTCGTCGGGGTCCAAGTCTTCGCACTCCTCCGGTAAGTCGAAGCATAAGAAGTCAAGAAGCGTCATCGCTCGACGACTTCCCCTCGCCGGTCTCGCGAGTCGGCTGAGGGTCCTGTCGGCACCGTCCCCGCGGCTCCGGGAGTGCCTGTGGAGCCGCCCCCGCATTACCCGTCCTTCCCGGGTTCGGGGGCGACTCCGGCTGAGATACAGGAGTTCCTGTCGGCCATGGCCCGCCTCTTCGGGCCCAAGGTCCCCCCAATGCGCCTTCGGGCCCCGCGGGCCCTGATGGGGTTTCTCCGGCGCCGCCGGCGACTCCGGTCCCGGCGCCGCATGTCACACCAGCCTCGGTCCCGGCCTCGACCCCGGCTCCGGTGCTGCCACAACCCGATCGACGCCGGTTGACCTGGCGACACCTCCACCGGCGCCGATCTCTCCGGTGCCGTTCCGACGCCGCCCGGGGCTCCCGGGCGGCGTCGTTCCCGGTTCTCTCCGGATCCGGACATGGCGCCGGACCGGCGTCGCTCGACGCCGGCTCCGACGCCGATGGGACCCTGGGTCCCGCATGTCCCTCCTCCTTATTTTGAACCAGAATTGGAGGACGAAGAGGACTGGGAGGGGTCTGATGACCCTCTCACACAGCAATGTGAGTTTGATCAGGACTGGGCTGAGGAGCTTGGGGATGCCAGTGGTCTGGACACCTCCCCTGACTCTGGCATGCTGTCTCCTCCTTCCGTGGCAACGGAGGAGGGAGCAAACTTTGCAACGGTGTTGCGTAGAGCAGCTGGGGCCCTACACCTCCAATTGCCTACAGTGGCTGTCAGGACTAACATCCTGACGGAAGTGCTTCAGCCGGCGGCTACCTCCTCGGAGCCACTGCTGCCGTTTAACGAAGCGCTTTCAGACGTTCTTTTGGGCACCTGGTCCAAGCCCACCACAGGGGCTCCTGTGGATAGGAACGTGGCCCTACGCCATCGCCCTGCTCCGGGCGACCCCCTGTTCCTCTCCCAACATCCCACCCCTGAGAGCTTGGTGGTCCAAGCCTCTGCTTCCCAAAGCGCCTTCCCTACCGCTCCCCCGGATAGGGAATCCAAACGCCTGGATCAATTTGGGAAGAATGTCTTTTCTTCCTCCAGTGCTGGTTTGCGGTCCGTCAACACCACTTGCCTCTTGGGCCGATATTCCCACTCCTTGTGGGACTCGGTGGAGCAAGTTCTGCCCCAGTGTCCTGAGGAGGTCCAGACACTGCTTTCCCGCACCATTGCGGAGGGAAGAGATGCGGCAAAGTACAAGATGTGGCCTTGATACCGCCGACTCGCTAGGCAGATCGCTTGCGACGACAGGGGCGCTGCGCCGTCATGCCTGGCTGAGAACCACTGGTTTCTCGGGTGATGTCCAAAACACTCTTATATACATGCCCTTTGATGGGATCGGTCTTTTTGGGAACAAGGCAGACCATAGCCCGAATATCCCGGACTCGCTGTTCGGAAGGATAGACCCGAAACTGCGTCATGTCCAGAACCGCTCCGATGAAAAGGAGCTACTGAGAGGGAGTCAGGTGTGACTTCGGCACGTTGACAGAGAACCCCAGCGAATGCAGGAGGTCCGCCGAAGTCTTGAGGTGGGAGACGACAGCCTGGGGCGAGCCCGCCTTCAACAGCCAGTCGTCGAGATAGGGGAAGACTGGAACCCCTGATCTGTAGCCACGAAAAGGGCGAAAAGCAGAATGCGCAGGGTGGGTGGTGGAGAGGCCCAAGGACCTGGCCGTAGCCCGAGTCCTTAAAGCGCTCCAGTACGTTGTCTGCATTTTCACCGAATAGGCGACGGCCATCAAAGGGCATGTCTATAAGAGTGGATTGGACATCCCCTGAAAAACCAGTCTACCTCAACCAGGCCTAGTGTCGAAGGGCTACCGACGTGGAAATCATCCTGCCTAGTGAGTCGGCGGTATCCAGCCCACAGCGGATGGTAAACTTTGCTGCGTCTCTCCCTTCGGCAACTGCTCGGGAGAGTACGGCCTGGGCCTCCTCCGGGCACTGGGGCAGCACTTGTGCCACCGTATCCCAAACGGAGTGGGTGTAACAGCCCAATAGACATGCTGTGTTTGCCGACCGCAGTCCCAAGCTGGAGGAAGAAAACATCTTCTTCCCAAGATGCATTAGGGAATGCGCCTTTGGAGGTGGAGGCTTGGACCACCAAGCTCTCAGGGGTGGGGTGTTGCGAGAGGAAAGTGGGGTCGCCCGGGGCCGGGCGGTGGCGTCGGGCAATCATCCTATCCACAGGAGCCGCTGTATTGGGCCTGGACCAGGTGCCCGAAAGGATGTCGGTTAGGGCTTCATTAAACGGCAGCAGGGGCTCCGAAAAGCTCGCTGCCGGTTGAAGCAACACCACTGTGTAAGACGCTCCCTCCTCCTTAGCCACGGTAGGAGGAGACAAAATGCCATGGTCTGGTGAGGTATCCAGACCACTGGCTTCCCCCAGTTCCTCTCTCCAGTCCGGTTCGTAGCCCAACTGGTCAGTTAAAGGGTCTCCAGACCCCTCCCAGTCCTCCTCACCCTCCTCTGTCTGCCAATCTGGTCTAAAAGAGCCAGGGTAGAACAAGGGCACAAAAGTACCCATCGGCGCCGGATCCAGCGTCTGTCGACGCCGGTCCGGCTCTCTGTCTACATCAGGGTGGAGGCTGGGGTCGATGCCGGCTGGGGACACAACCGGTGTCGGTTGCGGACGTGGTGCTGGTGGAATCTGCGCCGTGGTAGGTGTAATCAGGTCGACCGGCGCCGATCCGGATCCAGGCCTGGATCCAAGGGGACCCTGCGGTGCCGGGGCCGAAGCCGCTGGCGTCGAAGGCCCAGGCCCCCAGCCGAGTCCGCGGGGCCCCAAGGCACGCCGGCGGAGTCGGGCTTCTCAAAGATGGCATTCATCGCTTCGTTAAATTAGCAAAGCTGGGCAGGGGTCGCTCCGGGTCCCGGGAAGGGGTGGAAACTCTGAGTCGACCCTTCAGGCTCCGGACGCGGAGCCGCGGGAGGGGCACCACCCGCATCCCTCATCGCGTTGGCCGACCGGGGAGCAGTCGAAGAGCGACTATGCTTCTTCGAATTCTTCTTGTGCTCTGACTTACCTGAGGAGTGCGAAGACTTGGAAAAGACTGGTGGTGGTGGCTCCGCGACCGGTCCCTCGACCTCCCACGCGACTAGGACCTCGAACGGCGCTGAGCCGACTGCCGGGCCTCGAGAAGCTTTCAGGACCGCTCCCGCAAAGACTTCGGATTCATGGTCCGGCAGTCAGAGCACGACTTTGGGTCATGGTCGCGCTCCAGGCAAAACAGGCCCACATGGTGCGGATCCGTCACCGACATCAGTCGGCTACAGAAACCGCCAGCCTTGAAGCCGGGCATCCCTGACGTGCACCAGGAGTCGAGGACTCAAAATCGATGTCGGCAAAAAGTCAGTCAAAAAGTGACTGGAGGTACCGCTCTCTCCGGATCTGCGCTGGCGAGTAAAAAGAAAGAAATGACGTCAGCGCGCGAGGCCGGCGTCTAAGTAGCTACCGCGACGTCATCCCGGCGACCACGTCGCCAATGACAAACGTGGAGCCGACCAACGCCACCTTTCGACGCGCAGGGGTACTGCTGACACAAAATTCTCCCGATCCAGTCTGACACCTGGGGGTAATTCTAAGGTAAGGAATCATTAACTAATTGTCTGTTTCAGATTTCACTTTTTATACATTTAGCATGGTCATCGCATTACATGCACATACTTTACACTCCTTTCTCACCCGTCTGCGGCAAAGCATTCTGAATGGAGTCGATGCCCATATGCATTATCACTGAGAAGAGCAGTCACTGGACCTCATGGCTCTAAAGACTTCCTCGATGAGAAACAACTTGTACAACTCCAGACTCAACACTAGATGGCAGGAGTGTAAAGAGCTTGTGAATCTACTGCACTACATGCCACAAACAGATGCTTACAGGGTAACTAACATATACTATCTCCAGAACCCTCCAGTAGATCTTTCTTTGTTGTGTCTAAAGAAATACATAAAAATATAATCTATTTTTAAACATCGGTGCTAGATTTCTTTGGTGTCTTATTGACATCTTCATTTGTTTTGATGCTATTTAAATGCTTTACACTTGTTCCTTTGTGTAAACCTTGCTACTCAGAGCCAGAGCTGCGCAGGTTTGAGTGCGCTGAAAGAACAGCAACAAAGGTACTGGCATCAGTTACTGAGGCAGTTTTCTGGACTGTTCTCTTTGACTTCAGGTCTGACGACATGGTGTGCCTATGATGTGGACACAAGTGCCAGCTTATCTGTGAAGAACAAAATCTACAGGTTGTCTCACCAGGTCAAGGCCCGCATCAATGGGGAAGTCGTTTAGTTGCTGGAGATGGGGGTGATTTAGTCCTCCAGTAGTCCATGGGCCAGCCCAGTGGTACTGGTGCCCAAGCTCAATCCCAAAGTTGGATGCCTGAGATAAGGTTCTTTGTGGACTTCAGGTGCCTCAGTGCAGTCACTAAGACTGATGCCCACCCCATACCAAGAGCTGATGATCTCATTGATAAGTTGGGGCAGCCAAATGTCTGAGTACCTTTGACCTGACATCAGGTTATTGGCAGATAGCCCTCATCCCAGGAACCAAGTAGAGGTCTGCTTTTTCTACACCTTAAGGCCACTTTCAAAGTGATGCCCTTTGGGTTGAAAAATGCACCTGCCACCTTCCAACAGCTGGTGAATAGAGTACTTTCAATTCTGGAGAGTTTCAATGCAGCTTATCTTGATGACGTAGCTGTATTTAGCTCCACCTAGGAAGATCAGCCAATCCACCTCAAGGAAGTGCTCCAGGCCCTGCAGCAGGCAGGCCTGACTATCATGGCAAGTAAGTGCCAGATAGGGCATGGTTCTGTTGTGCACTTGGGCCACCAAGTTGGTGGAGGCCATGTACAACATCTCCAGCCCAAGATCCAGACCGTTCCGGCCTGGAAAGCTCCTAAGACTCTGACCCAAGTCAGGGCCTTTCTTGGCCTGACTGGATACTACAGGAGATGTGTGAAGGGCTATGGCACCATAGTGGCACCACTAACAGAACTGACCTCCAAGAAACAGCCTAGAAACGTTATCCAGCCAGAGCAGTGTCAGAAGGCTTTTGACACCCTGAAGGATGCTCTTTGCTCATCACCTGTCCTGAAGGTACCTGAATTCAGTAAGGAATTCATTGTAAAGACAAATGCCTCTGAACGTGGGATTGGTGCATTGTTGTTACAAGTGAATGATTGGGCCAGGATCAGCCAGTTGCCTTCATTAGCAGGCGACTCCGCCCCAGTGAGCAACGTTTGAGTACCATTGAGAGGGAAGTCTTTGCTGTGGTTTGGTCACTGGAGAAGCTGAGATCCTACCTATCTGAGACTCACTTCAGAGTTCAAACCGACTACAGACCTCTTTTTTTTTTTTTAAACATAGTTTTTATTGAAATTGCACAACCTACAAAAAGATACAGCCGATAGTTCTCGCCCATAAAGGGGGGTTCATACCCCCTAACAGTAGCATTACCGCTACTACACATTCGGAAGAAGGCACAACATTAACGTGATCCCCAACGTGTCAACATAATCACATACCAAGCAATAATCGGCAAATTTACACTCTGTTAAATTCCTGCTTATCATCCATACTGGTTCTAAACATAAAGCTCTGATGGTATGACCAGTTTCATCTTGTGCAATAGACTCTGTTTGTCTCTTTCTGGCAAGTGGGCCATTGCTTAAACCTAATAACTACCGTAAAATAAACCCCCACCCACTGACTCAGCTGCAATAAACATAGCCACATAACTCCCAAAACACAAAATCATAGTACTCTTGTCAATTTCCATGAATACACCACTTAAATAACATATGAATAATCCGTGATTACACGTATTGTAACTCCCGGCTAGCTAAGAATCAGGCATAATAATCTTAGTGCGCACTATTACCCTCCCTCAACAGGCCTGTACATCCATAGCTATGAATCCCTCCAACAGTACGTTCCAGTCTAGTGACATCATATTTTTACGCAGGCCTCTTTGCTCTTCTCTGCAAATTTCATCCCCCTCTGCTCTACCCCATCTAACCATTTCGGTGTACCATTCTATCAGTGACGGGGGTTTAGGAGACTTCCACCGCTTTGTGATATTGCGTTTTGCCAATATAAGAGCAAGGTTCATGAATCTACGGACAGGGCCTGACTTCTTGCTTCTAGGGCCTAGTCCCAGTATGCAGTATTCTGGGGTGTCATCGTTTAGTACTGGTGCAATTTCATGCAGGGTTTTGTGCACCTTAGACCAATAAGTAAGCAATCTCGGGCAGTCCCATATCATGTGTAACAATTTCGCATTTGGTGCTTGGCAACGGGGGCAACTGTCCGCCACTTCAGGGAACATCTTGTGCAGTCTGTGTGGTGTCAAATAAGCTCTATGCACTATCATTAATTGAATAAATTTAAACTTGGGGTTTCTGGAGGTTTACCTGGGTTGTTATAGTATAACCTCCCATTCCTTGTCACTAAACTCATGGCCCAATTCCGTGGTCCATTTCTCGCGAACGGAGAGAAGTGGGGCCGCCATCACTGTACGGATGCCCCTGTATAACCATTTGGTGATATGTCTGCCGTTCCCCATCAGGTATTGCATGTTTAATAGTGCATGCGTTAATGGTTCCTGGCCATTTGGGGCCCATGTGGTGCGTATAAAACGAGAAATGTGCGCGTGTAGTAAAAATAGTGTGTCTGGTACCCCGTGTAGACGGACAAAAGCATCATGAGTCATGATGTCCCCATCGGTAAAGAAAGCCCCTACAGTGGCTACCCCCGCCTCCTCCCAAGCCAGTATAGATCTACATGTGATGGTCCCTGATTGTAATGGCAGTCCAAGTAATGGTATGTTAGGTGCGTATGGGGTCATTGGCTTTGTGTAGCGCACTGCCTTCCTCCAGTATGCCAACGCCACTTTCAATAAATGAGAGGTAATCGGAGTAGTTCTTCCCCCCGGTAACATAAGTTTATGTAACCGTCCACACTCCCAAGATTGTTGAGACATATCAATTTCCTGTAGATTTCTGCCTACAATCCAATATGTTAACCATTGTAATTGACTGGCGTAGCAGTACGCCCTCAAGTCCGGCGCTCCCAATCCTCCACTTCTCGTGTCCAGTTGGAGCTTCTTTAATCCTATTCTCCTGCGCCCAGTGCCCCATATCAGTTCAGTTAATAGTGTGTCCAGTAATTTAAAAATCGGAGCCGGGACAAGCACTGGGATATTAGTAAAATAATATAGCAATCTGGGCAGCACCACCATCTTCCTAATTTGCTACTCTTCCCGCCACTGATAGGGGCAGGGATATCCAAAATTTTATCTGTGACTTAAGTGTCCCGATAGTGCGCATTAAATTTCCATCCAGTAGGTCCTGTTTCCCTATAGACGTGTATGCCTAAATATCTAAATATCACCGGCGCTATTTTGAAAGTCCATTCCCCAAAGCCCACCTCGTCTGCTTGCGTATTATCTTTAAAGAAATATGCATAAGATTTAGTTTTGTTTATTGTTAGGCCTGAAAGCTTTTGAAAAGTAGCAAAAATAGCCGGCAAAGGGTCATAATCGTTAGTGAGGTTATTAAGATATAATATGATATCATCCGCGTATGCAGATACTATATGCGGTGTCATACCCACTTGTATGCCCTTGTGCTCTGCTTTATGACGGATTGTGCATAAGAGCGGTTCCAAAGCAATTATAAACAATAAGGGGGATAGTGGGCAGCCTTGTCTCGTACCCCTCGCAATTGAATATTCTGTTCTGACCATAGCCGTTGGGTTAGTGTACAGTATCTTCACCCAGTTAATGTATTCCTCTGGAATACCAAACCTCCTTAGGGCATATAACATATAATCCCAATGTAAAGAATCAAAGGCTTGGCGAAGGTCCAGAGATATACAGCCCTGCAGGCCCTCAATTGAAGCCGTATGTTGCATGATCTGGTGTAGCCTCCTAATGTTAAGGGCCGTGCTTCTACCTGGTACGAAACCACATTGGTCGATATGGATTAACTTGGGAATAAATTGGGACAGTCTATCCGCAAGTATTTTACTTAGAATTTTGTAGTCCGAATTCAGTAACGACAATGGTCTATACCCTGCCATCTCCACACTATCCCGCCCCGGCTTTGGTAATGGGACCATCAGCGCCTGTAGAGTAGTAAGCGGCAATGTACCAGTGTCGAGAGAAGTTTGAAAGAGGCGTTGTAAATGAGGGGTCAATAGGTCTATGTAGGCCATGTAAAATTCTATGGGTAAGCCATCCCCACCTGGTGCTTTATTTCTGGGTAGGGCTTTAATTGCAGCTCTAATCTCCATACTAGTCACAGGTTTTTTTAGATCCTCTTGAAAAGCAACTGGTAAGTGCGGGAGGTGTAAATCTTCGAAAAAGGGGGCATGATCTATATCCTGCGGCACTCCAGGAGATTCGTATAACTGTTCATAGTAATGTTGGAACGCAGTGTTTATTTCCAATTGGGTGCATACCATATTCCCCTCCACCGTTTGAACTTCTATGACAGGGGACTGCATTGGGGCATTTTTAATAATTCTTGCCAGGAGCGGGCCCGCTTTGTCAGCCAGTGCGTGCTGTCTTTGCGTGTACAAGGTGTAGTCCACTACCCGCAACTCTTCTAATAATTCAGCGTGCTGAATATGCGCCTCTTTAAGTGGAGCCTGTTGTGAGTCCTGTGTGATCGCCTGCTGCTCTAGTTTACCCAACCGGTCTTCTAATTCGGTAAGGCGCTTTATTAATGCTTTACGTACTCCCGCTTTCGTGCTTATCGCCACCCCTCTAATTACAGTTTTGAAAGCGTCCCATTCAACCTGACCATTACTTGCAGTGCCTGCATTTTCGTCGAAATAATGTGTGATTGCCTCATTCATAGTAGTTCTAAAAATCTGGTCCTCTAAAAGTATGGGCTGTAACTTCCATGTGGGCACCGGCGTAGGAATTTTCCCCCATATCAATGTGAGTTCCAGAGGATTGTGGTCCGAAAGAGTTTTTCCTAAATAGGTGACATTGCTGACTGAGGACACCAAAGTTAATGAGCAAAAAATTCTGTCTATTCGAGTGTGTAGGTCGTGGGGATGTGAGAAGGAGTACTCCCTGCTGAGTGGATTGTGGAGACGCCATGCATCTCCCAGAGCCCATCCAGAGGCCCACCCCTTTAACGCCTCAGCTAATTTTCTGCTACTAGTGTTTGGTAATGGAGGGTGGGATCTATCCAGTGCTACATCCAAGACCATATTAAAGTCGCCACCTATTAACCATGGGTGTTCCTCCCACCCTACCATTATATTACTGACTGTCTGAAGGAATTTTTCCTGGTCTGTGTTTGGGGCGTATATACTTCCGAGGACGAGGTGTTCCCCATCTAATGTGCCCCGCACCAGCACATACCTGCCATTTATGTCTATCTTTTGCTCTGTTGGTTTGAAAGGGATGCCACTTCTCACCCAGATTGCAGCCCCCCTGGCAAAGGCCGAATATGATGTACAGAATAACTGTCCCCTCCATTTCTTTTGTAACTTAAGAGCCTCCGCCGTAACCAGGTGAGTCTCCTGCAGAAATACCAGGTTAGCCTTCCTGCGATTTAGTTGTGCCAGAAGTCTATGCCGCTTGTGCACAGAGCCCAGTCCTCTCACATTCCAGGAGATATACGTGTATTTACTAGGTTGTGTCATCCTTAATTTTTGGATTTGCGATTATATATTCTAAAAAAAAAAAATACCTCGATTCTTCTAATCAGTTTAATAATTACAGCTGAACCTACCTTCCCCGTGAACAAACCCAATACTAGGTTCCCCCTTTAAACATAGGGGACCAAACGTCAAAAACTAACTCAACAAAAACCCTACATAGTACACTATGCAATGCAGTTGCCAAGGGGGGGGGGCGGCAACCACCAAACCATCCACATACATCAACTGACAGTTAGTTTCTGTGGACAGAGCAAACCGACACAGGCCACATTCCAGTATAATGATAAGAGAGACCAGGACCAGACAACCCCAGCGGGCAGTGTAACGACCCCCTAAAATACAGCTTATACATCACCAGTGCGTGAATGTGTCAAACGTTAACCCAAATAATCGTTCGCAGTCTGTGGAGTAAGTATGGGGAACAGGGTCACGCTGGATTCGGAATCCGAGATGTCGTTTGTATCTTCTGACAGGTTTCTGCTCCTAGCCATTGTTCCAGTGTCCAAGTCTGCCAAGGCTGCCGCAGTCAAAATAGCATTTTTCTGGCTCTCTGACACTTGTTCTGGAGACGGGCCAGCTCCAGTTCCGTCCCCACGTTGGCGGCGCGCAGCTTCAGCATTCCTGTCTTTGCCTTTGCGTTGCGGTAGAGGCGCTGGACCCCTGTTTGATTGAAGAGAGGACTGTGTCGACTGCCCTGGAAATGTCACCTCCAGCCACTCAAATGCATCCTCCGGAACATCAAAGAATAAAGCTTTTTGGTCAAACATCACTTTTAATCTGGCTGGGAACAAAAGAGCGTATTTTAAGTTCTGGGTACGGAGTGCCTTCTTAACTTCCTGAAAAGTAGCGCGCGCTTTCTGCACAGTTAGAGTAAAGTCCGGATATAATGAGATTGTTTTATTCTCAAAGCGGATAGGAGCATTCTCCCGTGCGGCACGTAATAAAGTATCACGGTCTTTATAGTTCAAAATACGTGTTATAAGTGGCCGAGGAGCAGCCCCTGGGGCAGGTGGTCTGGGAGGAACCCTATGCGCATGCTCCACGCTAAAATGCTCCGTGAGGCCTTCTGATGTGACATGGTCTCTGAGCCATTTCTCCACAAAGAGAGTGGGGTTAGACCCCTCGCTTTTTTCCGGTATTCCCAAAAGTCTAACATTATTTCTTCGAGATCTTCCTTCTGCATCATCCACGCGGTCCTGCAGGTTCTTTAGTTGCTGTTGAAACGATTCCAATCGGGAGGAGTGCAGAGTCTGTTGCGGAATTAGGTCATCTAAAGCGAGCTTATTTGATTTAACTTTTTCGGCTAGTTTCTTGTGGTCCGCCTGCAGTAGGGTAAGTCCCACAGATATCGTGCCAATCTGTGCCTCAAGCGCCGTGCGTGTGTCTCTAATTTCCTTCAGAATTAAGTCCAACTTATCTATTGGTCCCCCCTGCGCTGTAGGTGGGATAATATCGGCTGCAGAGCCTTGGACGTCGTTAGTGTGGCTCCCAGTATCCAATTCATCTGACATCGGGGGTCTGGTTGTTTAGCCTTCGTGCGCCCCATCGCGTTCAAAGAAAAAAAAGGGGGGGGGGTGCCCACTTGCCCTTGGAAGTATATGACCCTGCGCCTGTTGATTATGCCGGACCTGCTCCTGCCAGCGATATTCAAAATCCCATTCAGAACTCCAGAGGCAGCGAGACTTTACCCTGCGGTTCCCAGCAATGTATGTTAGACCAGGTCAAAATCGGCTACTCATGGAGTACACCCAAGCCACAGCCACCACTTTATAGCTGCGTCCCAGCAAGTAGGGAATAATGTCTACGTGATTGCTTCACTCCCTCCGCTGGAAACCTGTTAGGATGTGCCGCTAATGCTAGATCACCCTGCTTCCTGCGATTCTCATATCACAACGTCCGACCTGAGATAGGATTACTTCCAGTAGCGTGTGTCTGCTATTTCCTCCAAAGGCCTCAGTAGGTACGAACTCAGCGCCGAGTCATCGCGCTCCAGATATGGGCCGGAATCCAACCCCCCTGTGCAGGCCAGGCCTCTCCGCTCTGTGCCGTTCTGTGACGCATGCAAGGCTTCGTAACACCACGGTGTCCACACAAGTCCCGAGTGCCGTGCACAGCGTGTAGCAGCCCGTAGGGCGCTGGGACTCTGTTTTTGGAGCACCTTGTCCCAGATCACAAAATGAAGCACAATGCAGCGCCGCACTCACTTGGGCCCTCTCAGTGTTGTTCGCGTTCCGCCGCCATTTTAGGCCGTTTCAAGTGTGTGGGCAATTCCCGCCGCCTCTCCCCTTCAGGCGTCCAATCTCCTGCACCACCCCGTAGTCCGTCACGAGGCCCCCGCTTGGTAAGTGTCTCAAGCCTCGTCTGGCACACCGCCACACGGCCCTCTGCCGGTGCCTCCTCTCGTTGCATCCGAGGCACCCAGTAGCTGCTGGTGGTTATCGCTTGCCGACTTCCGATGCCTCCAAATGTGGGTGATACGCGCAGAATCCGTTCTTGGGGGCAGTCACCGAATCCCTGCCCATTCCGCCGTTCGTGCCAGTATTCTTGGGTCACCAGCTGGTCCCGGTCTCAGCGCATCTCGGCCGTATTGTTCAGGCCTGATGCGGAGCTCCACTATCACACAGCCGCCATGCTCGGCGGTTAGCCACGCCCCCCGACTACAGACCTCTTAAATGGTTGATGGAGATGAGAATAGAGAACCCCAAGTTAAGGCGGCCCATTTCCCTACATTCGATGGACTGCACAGTGGAACATAGACCTGGGACTGACCATGCCAATGCAAATGGCCTTTCCAGGTCTTCTACTTAGATGATGAGAATTACCAGGAAAAAGGTTAGTTTCTCTTCTCCTTTTGTCTGGAAGGGGGGCCATTTAAGGAAATGCCTGTTTGTATGATCACCTCTAAGTTTTTGGACTGCTGCTGCTGGTTGTTCGACTCCGAGAGTGCACAAGGCCCGCTAGACAGACCTCTGTGCCTGTGTCCTTACTCTTAAACTGGTATGTCGACTTGGCTCATACCTAGTTGGAAAGCTAATTTTCCTGTAAGTCGCTAGTAAATGGTACCCAGGACATGTAAGTTAAAGGGTCCCCCTCCCCTGGGACTGCAGCGGGGGTTGTGCCACCCTGGGTGGGACACTCGTAAAACGAGGCTCCCAGCCCGCCGTTTGGGGGCTGGAAAGGCAGTTTAAATTACTAGCCTGACTTTGCTCTTTAAATTAACGGCAATGCCCTACTTCCCCCTGGTATGCGTGTATGTCACTCTATGGCAGGCCTAGAGAGTCCTAAGGCAGGTTGCAACATATTGCGCAAGCAGAAGATGTAATTTACATGTTATGATTGTAGAAACGTGAAACTTTTATTTTTACTATGGAAAGGCTTGGTTGCCCAGTTGGCGAGTAGAGAGTTACTCTGACCCCTCAGCTGTGCTAACCGTGTATTGATGCCACCAAAGTTGGTCATCCAAGGTATCAAATAACTCATCATAGTAAGCCCGACTTGATTCTGGGGTTGAAATTAATGTAACAAGTTGCAGTGTGCAATTGTAGCAGAGTTGCCACTTTGTTGCCTTCAGTCCCCTGTGCCCGCACTGGCTGCACAGGGGGCCCTGTTGCAGAGACAGCCTTCTGCCCTCCTGGGAGACGTTCTAATGACTCCCAGGAAAGGATACAATAGCGGCCTGCTCTGGAAAGAGGTATCACCTCCCTCCTGCAGGAAACACCCAACGGGTGTTGGCCCAAAAGGTGAGCTTCAAAGAAGAAGCCGCCTTTGAAGTGCAAATGGGTAACACTTGGGAGAGGTGCCGCTCCAATGTTCAGACAAACACGTTGTCACTAGCGAAAGGAGAGGGGACCAGTTGCCAAAACGATTTTCCAGGGGCGTATAGCCCCCTTGGTAGCCACACCTCTGGGTGGTACTAGGGAGCTCCACACCTCAGGAGAGGTATCAGCTGATAACTGGTGCATCCTGGGATGCCCAAATGCCACACTCTACAGGAAGTGGTCATCAGGTGGTATGGAACCTAGTAGCCCATTAGCTACCAACTGCATCCTGCCATGAGGGCATTTTCTGAGTATGAGTCGGGCACCCTGAACTCAGATCTCGACTGGACGGAGAACCGAGTGAGGACTTCCCTGCTGCACCATGGAACCGGCAAAGAGAGGCTGCACCGTTGTGGACTGCACCTGGTGGCTACCATAGGAGAGTGTCTGTGCCTGTTGTGTCTTGCTCTATGAAAAGTCATCTCCAGAGACCAGCAAAAGCCAATATACTCTAAGAGCCAGCTGTCTTGCCTCCAGTTCGCAGCACAGGGACCCAACATCTGAAGAAGTCTGTAGGGGCAAGTTAGTAGCCCAAAGTCTTCAACTTGCCACCAACTGGAGCCAGGGCCAGATGCATAAATTTGCACCAGAGTTCGCTGTGTCCTTGAGTGGTGTCGGAGTGCAGCTGGGACCTCCGCAGGGCGAGTTATCAACCCAAGAAGAATTGGCCTGTAACAGCGATAATTGGGTGACTTGCAGTCCACTGGCAACTGGGCTTCTGCCAGCACCCGATAGGACTTATAGGGACGTCGACCCTGTGACCGACCAGAACCACCTCACCCCCTTCATGGACAAAGGAGTAGTTGCAGCAAGACGCCTATTGACCGCATCACCTCCACAGCATTCTTTGAGCATTTTCTGCATCCTTTATTCCTTGTTTGAGAATCACCACTATAGGAAAGCCCTGCAAAGGATAAAAGTGCCTGGAACTGCATGAACACGGATTCACCTGCTAAGGTAGCTGTTTATGAGGACCTTGTTGGTCCCCCTGATTGGCTCCCTACTGGAGTTGGTCCACTAAAGTGACTATAAGTGACCACATTACAACTAGCCTAAAGTTTTTGCTGAAAAAGTTTCTAAGTGTCACATTTGTTGATTATGCCATTGTTTGTATGCGGTTGAGGGGCATGCTCTGATTTATTATATCTTGTCAATTCTATATCTCCGGAACCCTCCGGTGGATCTTTTTCGTTGTGGTGTCTAAAAATAGTCTATTTTTATTAATTGGTGTCAGATTTTTTTGGTGTCTTATCAATTTCTTCTTCAATTGTTTTGGTGAGGTTTAAATGCATTACACTTGTTCCTTTGTGTAAGGCTTGCTGCTCCAGGCCACAACTACTTAGGGTTGAGCTGCAGGTTTGACAAAGAAATGAAACTTAAGGTTCCTAAAGGGAGTTGCTAAGTGTATTACATGGCGAGGTTGCACAACCACACCATATAATGCACCCCATTTCCTCACAGCAGCTAATTTCGCAACTGTTCCGGATGCACCGAGTTTTCAGGGCCATCTGCGATTTCACAACAGATTGAGAGTTTTTGGGAGGCCATCTTGCATAGCTTTGGCACTTTGACAGGTCCCCTGGCAGCATTCAGGTCGCAAGAATCTGCTGAGGCCTCCAGTCAGGTGACCAACAGCAGTACACCCTGGAATCCATCTATGCCTCATGAACCCATCTTTGGTTTCTGCTCCAACTTCTGAGCCAACTTCCATCCTGGCATCAAAATCCCAACCCTACCCCCCCAAAGGTAGGGGCCAAAGTTGCATCACAAAGCCTTACTGATTCACTCCACCCCGTTCAGTCAGACTCAGGTCGAACTATGCCTCTACCTCAGCGTTGAATCCCAGTGGTTCAACAACTTTTTGTTTCCAATTCAGATCAGAGTCAACATCCTTTTGGGGACAACATTGAAGACAATGGGGATTATTTTTCCCCACATTATTTCTCTCACAGGACAATCTAATTATGGACTTAAGGAGGCCATTGGTTTGAAGTTCTATAACCTGGACAGTCTTCCTTTGAATCTCTTCTAACATTCAGTGAAGCCCTGAGTGACATTAATGGGTGCCTAGTTTAATCCTTGTTCCTGCCTACCAGGGAACAAGCAGGTTGCCATCCACCACGTGATTGGGCTGGCATGTTGCAACACTAATTTTTTGACACAACTCCCTACTTCAGAAAATCTGGCTTTTCAGACTTCCCCCAGCAGGGTGATTCCCAATTAATTCACCACAAGTCTACCAGAGAGAATCAAAAATAATCTAGGGGTTCGGGAAACAGATGTTTTCCTTGGCCGGTCTAACCCTCCAGTCAGTCAGTGGCAGCTGTTTGCTAGAGACATATTATCTGAAAGAGACAATTAGTTATAGATTCCTTACCTTAGAATTACCCCCAGGGGTCAGACAGGATCCAGAGAATTTTTCGTCAGCAGTACCCCTGCGCGTCGAAAGGTGGCGTCGGTTGGCTCCGCGTTCGTCGTTGGCATCGTGGTCGCCGGGATGACGTTGCGGTAGCTACTTAGACTCCGCCCTCGCGCGCTGACGCCAGTTCTTTCTTTTTCTGCTCCACCCAGCGCAGATCCGGAGAGAGCGGTACCTCCAGTCACTTTTTGACTGACTTTGTGCCGACTTTTGTCGACGTCGTTTTGAGTCTTCGACTCCTGGTGCACGCTATGGATGCCCGGTTTCAAGGCTTGCGGTTCCTGCCGACGGTTGATGTCGGTGATGGATCCGCACTGCGTGTGCCTGTTTTGCCTCGATCCCGACCATGACTCCACGTCGTGTTCCGACTGCCGGACCATGAATCCGAAGTCTTTGCGGGAGCGGTCCCGAAAGCTTCTCGAGGCCCGACAGTCCGCTCCGGGCCGCTTGAGGTCCCGGTCGCGTGGGAGGTCGAGGGACTGGTCGCAGAGTCACCACCACCCATCCTCTTCCAAGTCTTCGCACTCCTCAGGTAAGTCGAAGCACAAGAAGAAGTCGAAGCATCGTCGCTCTTCGACTTCTCCCCGTCCGTCGGCCAACGCGACGAGGGATGCGGGAGGTCCCCCGCCCACGCCTCTACGTGTGGAGCCAGCTGGATCGACTCGCCCAGCTTCGGACTTTCTACGAAGCAATGCATGCCATCTTTGGGCGGCCCGACTCTGTCGGCGCACCTTCGGGCCCCGCGGACTCGTCTGGGGGCCCTGGGACTTTGCCGGCGGCTTTGGCTCCGGCACCAGGGGGTCCCCTTGGATCCAGGCCTGGATCCGGATCGGCGCTGGTTGACATGACAACACCTCCCCCCCCGGCGCTGATTCCACTGGCAACACGTCCGCAGCCGATGCCGGTTGTGTCCCCAGCCGGCGTCGAGCCCGGCCTCCACCCCAACGTGGAAACGGAGGCCAACCGACGTCGACTGACGCCGGTTCCGGCGCCGACGGGTACTTTCGTGCCCCTGTTCCACCTTGGTTCTTTTAGGCCAGATTGGCAACCAGAGGAGGGTGAGGAGGACTGGGAGGGGTCTGGAGACCCTTTAACTTACCAGTTGGAATATGATCCGGACTGGCGAGAGGAGTTGGTGATGCCAGTGGGCTGGACACTTCCCCAGACCTTGGCATGTTTTTCTCCTCCTACCGTTGCTACGGAGGAGGGAGCATCTTACGCAGTGGTGTTGCGTAGGGTGGCCCAGGCTCTCAACCTCGAGCTACCTACGGTGGCGGTCAGGACTAACCTCCTGACAGAGGTGCTTCAGCCAGCAGCAAGCTCTTCGGAGCCCCTGCTGCAGTTCAATGAAGCCCTCACTGACATCCTTTTGGGCACCTGGTCCAGGCCCAACACAGGGGCTCCTGTGGATAGGATGATCGCCGGATATCACCGCCCGGCTCCGGGCGACCCCTCTTGACTCTGCCAACATCCCTCCCCTGAGAGCTTGGTGGTCCAAGCCTCCACGTCCAAAGGCGCATTCCGTACCGCACCTCCTGATAGGGAATCCATAAAGCTGGACCATCTTGGGAAGAAGATGTTTTCTTCCTCCAGCTTGGGACTGCGGTTGGTAAACACTGCATGTCTGTTGGGCCGTTACACCCACTCCGTTTGGGATACGGAGGTGCAGGTGCTGCCCCAGAGCCCGGAGGAGGCCCTGGCCGTACTCTCCCGTGCAGTTGCCGAGGGGAGAGACGCAGCCAAGTTTACCATTCGCTGTGGGCTGGACACCGCCGACTCGCTAGGCAGGACGATTTCAACGTCGGTAGCCCTTCGACGCTACGCCTGGCTGAGGTCGACTGTTTTTTCAGGGGATGTCCAAGCTACCCTTATGGACATGCCCTTTGATGGCCGTCGCATGTTTGGTGACAAGGCAGACAACGCGCTAGAGCGCTTCAAGGACTCTCGGGCTACGGCCAAGTCCTTGGGCCTCTCCACCACCCGCCCTGCGCAGTCTGCTTTTCGCCCCTTTTGTGGCTACGGAAGGGGTGCCCTGCCACGTTCTGCCCAGAGCCACAGGCTGGCGCAAGCTGTTCAGCCCCTGCGCGATCGGGGACGTGGGAACCACCGCCGTGGTTCTGGGGGCCAGCGGGCGGGCCAGCCCACCACAGCCCCCTCTGCAGCAGCCTCCAAACCCTCCTAGTCCGACCTTTCAGGGCCACCTATCGCCAGTGGGCGGCAGGATTCGTCATCACCTCCCCCACTGGCGCACCATCACGTTGGAAAGGTAGGTTTTGCAGATAGTCCGAAGGGGCTACTCCCTCCCCTTCGAGACTACCCCTCCATCCATGCCGCCTCAGCACCATCGCATGTCGGAGGATCATCTGGCCCTTCTCCAACTGGAAGTTTTGGCTCTCTTGGCCAAGGGAGCCATCGAGCGAGTTCCTGCCCCAGAAGTAGGTTGTGGTTGCTATTCCCACTATTTTCTGGTGCCCTAGAAGGACAAAGGCCTGCGTCCTTTCTTGGATCTCAGGAACGTCAAAATGTTGACGCTAGCTCAGGTCCTGTCTGCCCTCGACCCTGGAGACTGGATGGTAGCGTTGGACTTGCAGGGCGCTTATTTTCCTATCCCCGTCCTGCCGGCTCACCAGCGTTACCTGCGGTTCACGGTAGGCCACGAGCACTTTCAATTTACCGTGCTCCCCTTTGGCCTTACCAGCGCCCCTCGGGTGTTCACGAAAGTGATGGCGGTGGTCGCAGCTCATCTGCGCAGATCAGGGGTTTCAGTCTTCCCCTATCTCGACGACTGGTTGTTGAAGGCGGGCTCGCCCCAGGCAGTCGTCTCCCACCTCCAGACTACGGCCGACCTCCTGCATTTGCTGGGGTTCTCCATCAACGTGCCGAAGTCACACCTGACTCCCTCTCAGAAGCTCCTTTTCATCGGAGCGGTTCTGGACACAACGCAGTTTCGGGCTTATGCTCCCGAGCAGCTAGTCCGGGATTTTCGGGCTATGATTCCGATCTTTCAGCCTCCATCCCGGGTTTCGGTTAGGATGACCCTGAGGCTGCTGGGGCTCATGGCCTCCTGCATCCTGCTGGTGGACTATGCCAGGTGGCATATGCGGGCTCTGCAGTAGGACCTGAAGTTCCAGTGGGCACAGCATCAGGGGAATCTGTCAGATTGCGTTCAGATCTCGGAGGGCAGTGCACGACTATTGCAGTGGTGGCTCACGAACCAGTATTGGGTCAACGGCAGATGCCTCTCCCTTCCCCAGCCGGAATTCACGGTGGTGACGGATGCATCACTTCTAGGGTGGGGCTGCCACATGGGAGAGGCAGAGATCAGAGGCCTCTGGCGGAGTCCGGGCTCCACATCAACCTTCTGGAGCTGCGGGCGATCCGTCTTGCACTAAAATCATTCTTTCCCTCTGTCCGGGGAAGAGTGGTGCAGGTGTTCACAGACAACACCACTGCCATGTGGTACTGCAACAAACAGGGCGGTGTGGGGTCGTGGACCCTATGTCAAGAGGCTCTCCGTCTCTGGACATGGCTGGAACAACAGGGCATATCCCTGGTGGTTCAACACCTGGCAGGTTCACTGAACGCCAGGGCGGACGAACTCAGCTGCAGATGCATGATGGATCACGAATGGCTTCTTCACTCCGAGGTGGCGCAAGGTCTCTTTCAGCGGTGTGGAGAGCCTTGGTTAGATCTATTCGCCACCGAAGAGAACGCGCAATGTCAGCAATTCTGCGCATTGGAATTTCCAAGGTGGCCCTCGCTAGGCGACGCTCTTCGTCGTGAGGGGAGTTGCGGTCTTCTATACGCCTTTCCGCCTATACCAGTTCTGCCCAGAGTGCTGAAGAAGATCAAGCGCGACCGGGCCCAAGTCATTCTTGTGGCCCCGGATTGGGCACGAAGTCTGGAATCCCGAGCTGTTACACATGGCCATTGATCCTCCTATCAGACTGTCTCTTCGGGAGGATCTTCTGTTGCAGCAGCAGGGGACGGTCCTCCACCCGAACCTGTCCAGCCTCCACCTCCTTGCATGGAGATTGAGCGGCGACAGTTGACAGCCTTCAACCTTCCTCCCGAAGTCTGTGATGTTATCTTGGCAGCTAGGTGACCCTCCACTAAGACGCTATACGCCTGCAAATGGAACAAATTTGTGGCATGGTGCGCAGCAAAGGCTGTGGATCCCCTTTCTGCCCCTCTTTCTGAGGTTCTCTTGTTCCTCCTTTCTTTTGCCCAGCAGGGCTCTGCTCTGGGCACTCTTTAAGGGCCATCTCTCAGCCATTTCAGCCGTCCTTAGGCTTACTGATCAGCCTTCTCTTTTCAATTCCCCTTTTGTAAATCGCTTCCTCAAGGGCATTACTCATCTTTTTCCTCCTGTTCCCTTCGTAATGCCTCAGTGGGACTTGAACTTGGTTCTCACCTACCTTATGTGCACTCCTTTTGAGCCGCTTCATAACTGTCCTCTTAGACTTCTTAGTCTAAAGACTGCTTTTCTGGTCGCCATCACCTCTTCTTGCAGGGTGAGTGAGCTGCAAGCCCTTTCTTCCAAACCTCCTTTTCTGGCTGTTCATACGGACAAGGTCGTCCTCAGAACCAGGCCTTCCTTTCTTCCAAAGGTGGTTACTTCTTTCCACATTGGTCAAAACCATCACTTTGCCCACCTTCTTTTTGCCTCCGCATCCTTCTGAGGAGGAAGAGAGGCTCCACCGTCTGGATCCAAACCGTGCGCTTTCATTTTATTTGGATCGCACCAAACCATTCCGGGTGGATGACCAGCTCTTTGTTGGCTACGTGGGCGCCAAGAAAAGTCGGGCCGTGCACAAACGGACCATCTCCAGGTGGGTGCATTAAAACTTGCTATTCTTTGGCAAAGAAGGAGCCTCCAGGCAGCTACGTGAGGATCACTGCACACGTTCACCAAACACTACTGCCTGGACAGCCAAGTCCGGAGAGATGGCTTCTTTGGCCGTTCTGTTCTCCAGGATTTTCTGGTGTGACCTTAGTTTGCAGACCAACCTGCGCGGTTGGTATTGCTGGGGTATCTATTCTAAGGTAAGGAATCTATAACTAATTGTCTCTTTCAGATGAACAAGTTACTTACCTTCGGTAACGATATATCTGTAAGAGACATAGATTAGTTATAGATTCCTTACCGCCCCCCTCATCCTCCCCGTTCTGCGAACTGACTTCTAGGGTCAGGGAAGCCCTTTCAGGGCCCTAGTTTTGTGCACCAGTGGTCAGTGTCTTGCATGACTCTGCACTTCTGGCGTGGAATGTCGTGTAAAAGAACTGACGTCAGCGTGCGAGGGCGGCGTCTAAGTAGCTACCGTGCCGTCATCCCGGTCGACCACGACGCCAACGACGAACGCGGAGCCGACCGACGCCACCTTTCGATGCGCAGGGGTACTGCTGACGAAAAATTCTCCGGATCCAGTCTGACGCCTGGGGGTAATTCTAAGGTAAGGAATCTATAACTAATCTATGTCTCTTACAGATATATCGTTACCGAAGGTAAGTAACTTGTTCTTCATGCTCTATGGTTCATGCTTGGCTAGATCTTGCTGGGAGTATCTGAAGAATTTCGGGTCAACCTAGTTCAAACTATCCAGGATGGTCAGGATGTGACTAAATATATCTGTCCTGGACTGGGCACCCAGGCCCTCCACACCTACAACAGGCACTCTAATCCTGTTTTGAGCAAGTACCTAGCAGTCAACGTTCACAACAAAAGGGCAGCAAACTTACTTGTTAACCGCCACGGCGGCATGAGCCTCTATTTTGCTTTAGTTTGCCCTTAATGGCATAGGACCGCCAAGTGGGAGGTAGGATCACACATTTCCTCCTAAGGGTGGCAAAGGATAACATCCGAGAAGTGGGTCCTCCAGATCGTCCAACAGGGCTATGCCCTCTCATTCGTTTTTGACATACTGCATCCTCTGTCCACATCACCGCATCTTGCAGAGGAGCACCTGTCCATCTTGTTTCAAGAGGTTCATGCTGTTTTTGGCCAGAACCACCATAAAGAGGGTGCCTGCTCCGGAAATAGGTACTGACTGTTTTTCCTTGCTATTGCCTCATGCTGAAGGATCGAGGCATTTGCTTTATTTTAGATTGCTACCCTCTGAATGCCTTGTGCAGTAACATGTCTCCATCCAATTGTTCAGGCTACAAGTTCTGTATGGACAGCAAGGGACCGATATCCATCAGTGTCCCCCACGCTGTTTGCCTTTGGTTCTTGGGTTCTAACCACAATTCTCATCGTACAACTCCTGCCTCAATATGAACCCAAATGCCATCAAGGAGCACAGGCCCAAGCTCTTTATGGCTAGAGCCCTTGAAGACAGGAGTCGTCATTGTTGATCCCAACTCCACTCGAGTTCAGCTTCCTCTTCCTCTTCCTAGACCAGAAGTGGGATGCATAAAATTCTCAAGACGCACTCTGGAAAAGGTAAGTCTCCCAGACAGCCCTGGACTCCCACAGAATATTCTTCCTCAGAGCCGTAGTTAGTCCCCTTGGAGCATGATAAACCTGCTACTGGCTGCTCTCTACTCCAGAGATTATCTCACTTAATTATGTCATTGAAAAAGCAGCACAAGTTCTTGATATCCATCTTCTCTTCAGTTGATGTCAAAACAAATGTGCTAACTGATGTTCTTCTCCCTGCTCAACTAGCCTCTGAATCATTATTGCCTTTTAATTAGGCAGTGCTTGACCCGATTGTGGCAGCTTGGAAGAAACCTTCTTCTGCTCCTGTGGCCACTTGACTGGTGGTCGCGTTTTTTTTGCCCGCTTTGTCTGCCTGCAAGAAGGACACCAGGGACTCCGTGTCCCAACATTCATCACTTTAGTGGAGGGAGGAGTAGCCAGCTCCAAGCTGACCCGTGCCGCGCACTGTAAAGGTGCTGGTTATCTCCTGCAGCGTGGGACGCGCCTGGGCAAAGCCTGGGCGAGAGCGGGCCCGTCTGTGTCCGTCGGAGGCCAAGCCAGTCCCCCCTCTTTGTTTTTCTGTTTTTTTGCCCCTGAGCCTTAGTATTTGGGCTAGGATCCGGACCTACAAAAGTCTGCTGGGATTAACATCCGGAGGACCGGAGATTGGCGCTTGAACTTGGTGATCCGCGCAGGTAAGAGTCCCCTTTCTTCATCTTACATGCATGTGGGCTCTGTGTTTGACCTGTTGGTTACACCCCCTTTTGGTGTCCTTTTTTGCAGTGGAAAGCCCATTCCTTTTGTGGGATCTCCAATTTCTCATTAAGACAGTTTGTCAGCTGGACCGCTGGGCGCCAGTTGGATCGAGTTGGGCCATCCCTGTAGGGCTGCTGGGTCGTCTGGTGTTGTCACAATGGACAAACGTAAGCCAGCGGGACCGACCCCAAAGGATCCCGTGAACACGGTGACCACTGTGGACGCTTTCCTGCAGCGAGCCGTCGGGGTTCTGGACAAGGAAATTGAACTGGCCACTCGGCGACTGTCTCAATAGCCTATTCCCCCCTCCTCCCAGAGTTCTTTTGCTCCCTTGCGATCAGGGTCACCAGCACCGGCACAAGTTTCTTATGCCTGTTTGACAGACGTGGCACGAAGTCTGACCGAGGTTGCTCGCCTGTCTACATCCTAATTCCTCAGTGTCCCTTGCAGACCCCAGTACGGACATGACTCTCTTGCTTGACACATTTAAGGTAGCCTTGCTATCAGCGCTGGATCTGTGATTGAAAATAACGACTAAATTGACTGCTTCACTGCAAAGGGATCATATAACACCGCCCACATGTCCCCCAACTTCAAGGGTCATGACTAATAGTTCTTGTGGAAATGGTTCGGAGCTTGGTTCCAGGCCTTCTCCTAGGTCTGCGCAGGAGGTAGTCACGCAGCGAACGAGTCGTCCAGTATCTAAAGCCTGCTGTGCTACAGCAGTACCAGCTTTGAACAGTATAGCATAATCGGCACGGACAGTTAATCGCATGTTGGGGCGTTCTTCGAATTTAGAGCATTATCAGACTCAAGGCCCCGAAGCAGGCGGGTCAAACAGCTTTCCTGATGAAAGGCAGGGAGGGATGTTTTATGGGGAACCTAGCAACCTTACCCAGAGTTTGTGTACCGTCCACCTGCCACCAGAGTCGACCCCGCTTATAGTGGTTATAGCTAATGTTCCCCCGACTTGACCCAGGTACCAAGGAATGCTTTGATCAATTGAAGAATAAGGTTGTGCACTGGTTAAACTTGAACATTGCCCCAGTGCCGAGGGTGGAAAATCACATCATCATGGTGCGCAGAACGTCTTGGGTGGGCAGTGCCAAGAAAGTCTGGGCTGGGGATTGTGTTGTTATCAATTTTAATAGTCCTTTTATGGTAAACTGTATTTTATGTTCAGTTGCTCAACTGAACTACAGGAGTCGAAACTCGGCCATTGTGGCACTCCTGTTGGACTATTTTTATAGGCCCTTGAACCATCCACTTCCTTAATTTGGAGACAGCGGCCTCAAGATGCGAGTTATATGAATCAGCATTGGGCCACGATTGGTGTCAGCTTGTCAAACAGGTTCACGCCCCTGAGCTCCTTAGAATGTTGTGATTGACTGTGTGCTGGCACACAGGATCTAGATGTCCTCCCACTACAGGGTGTGGCACGACCATTGGGCCTGGGTTCTCAAGATTGCAAGGGGTGTAAGTTTATTTCTTGGAATATTGCAGGGCTTGCGAGTAAGATTGATGACCCTGATTAGCTGCTCTTTGTTAAAGGTTTTGATGTGATATGCCTACAGGAAACATGGGCTGTTGAGAACCGATTCTATTTGGAAAGCTATAAAACCTTTTATGTGCCAGCTACCCCCTCCATGCTAGGGAGAGCCAAGGTGGGCCTGGTAACTTTTGTTTCATTAGCAGTTCGAGGCAGCTCTGTTATATTGCCCCACACCTCCTCCACTTTACATGCCATGTTATTATCTAGCGGGACGAGCAAGCTCCTGCTCTTAAACTTTAATAATGCTGGAGTCACCCAAATGGAAGCATGTAACATCACACAGCTGGGTTCCTTATTGAGCAATATTACCTTGAGTGGGCAGATTTATTCCAATGTATTTATAGCAGGGGACTATAATATTCACATGTGCTGGGACATCAAGCGGGGAGTAGGGGTTGAAAAACATGGGCTGAGCGCGCCAAGCCGGTTTGCACATGGAACATACCCCTAAGGGCTCCACACTTAATGCTATTTTGCACGAATTTGACTTAACATCTGCCATGAACAAGCTGCCTCTGGGGAAAAAAACAATATTGTCCCCACTTTTAGTGGGCGAGGGTGTGAGACATTTATTGTTTTTATCTTTGTCTCTACACCATTCTATTTTTATATTATGGACTTTTCTATCAAGGCGAGCGCACACAGTGATCATAATCTTGTGTGTGTCTCGACAGAATGGCCGCGGGTAATCAAGCAAATTAAAGAGGGTCTGGTTGTTTCCCTAAAAGCTGTGGAAGGGGGGAGGAGACTGAAGTGGGGTCAAATTGCTCCAGACCAGTCCCATGAGTCCCTTTTAACCCAGTGTAACAGGGAGTTTGCTATCTGTTTAGAAACAGCGGACAATCCACTGGATATTATGGAGGCTTTCGGAAGTATGTCTGGTGCTATAGTGAATCTACTGCGGGCTCCGGGTAGGTGTTCATCGCGCTTAGTACCAAGATGGTTTGATTCCGAGTGCTCCCGTGCCTCTAGGAAAATGAAAGAGGCCTTGGGAGTGACACCTTGCGACCCTCTGGTTAAGAGTCTTCGATGAGCCTATAAGGCTGCCCTGGCAAAGCGTAAATCTGCCCTGAAAGAGGAGGCCTGGTCAGAACTGATAGAGGCCAGTACCTTGGGCAGCAGTTCTAAGTTCTGGAGCATTATTAACAGCCCCTTTTTAGCAGGTGACACTGGCAACTTAATGGACGCCCATTTCTTAGAGGATGATTGGGTAGGCCACTTTGAGGGTATGTTCCAGTCTGACTTAACCTCTAGAGAAGGGCTGGAAAGTGTGGAAGGTAAATCCGAGGTCGTATTTACAGTGCAAGAGGTAAGAGCCGGCATTATGGGACTGTCCAAAAACAAGGCCCCAGGCCCTGATGGGATTCCGCCAGACCTTTACTTCGCAAACGTGGAAACTTGGGTACCTGTACTTACGGCAATTATAAATGCGTCAGTTCAGTTCGGCCTCCCGGATTCATGGGCCATATCAATTATCGTCCCTGTTTTTAAAAGGGGTGATCGGGATAGCACTCATTGCTATAGACCCATCTCCCTATTGGATTCTGTGGTGAAGGTGGTGGGTCGTATGGTTTTAGACAGACTTGTAACCTGGGCGGATAAAAACAATATTTTAGCTGAGGTACAATACACATCCCGCCCAGGTCGTCCTACAGTGGACCAATGTTTAAATCTATATATGGTATTGAACAAGTACACTGTGACTCGTACTGGCTCTATCTACCTAACATTCATGTATCTGTCCACAGCGTTTGATCATGTTAATAAATCATAGCTTTGGCAGATGATGCTTTCTATTGGTATTGTCAGGGACTTTGTCCTGTTTTTAAGGGACCTTCAGAGAGACTCAAAAGTGGTTGTCCGTTACTCGAAAGATCTTAAAGTGACCCGCAAGTTTGCTATTGGGAGAGGGGTGCGCCAAGGGTGTATCTTGGCTCTTTTCCTTTTTAATCTGTATATTAACTCCCTGGAGAAGGTCCTCTCCAATTTAAAAGCTGATTGCCCCTTGGGGGGAGGAGGGGGGGGACTGATAAGCGTGGTCTGCCGGTCCTTCTGTACGCAGATGATGCTGTGCTCATGGCGAGGACCGCCAGGGGCCTACAACCTTTGTTGAATTCTTTTGTACATTTTATGGAGGACCTGAACCTGTTGGTTAACCACAGTAAATCGTTTGTAATGCAGGTGGGACCTAGTAAAGCTAAACACTATACTTTTAGGGTAGGAAACACATCAATCCCTAAGACAAATGTTTTCTCATATCTGGGAGAAGTGTTTGATGACGCCCTCAGCTGGTGCCCCTTGATTAGTCGAAAGAAAGGGGACCTGGCTAAAGCGACTGCTGCCGTTTTCATCTTTGCTTCCAGAGTGGGTAGAAAACCGATAGGGGCCCTCCTGAAGATCTACAGAGCTAAATAAATTGCGATGTCACATATTGGAGCGAGATATGGGGTTATATAGGACAGGAGGCATTGCAAATCTTTGAAAATACTTTCTTGACATGGGTACTCTCTTTACCGCAGAGCATTCCGTCGTATGTTGTGCACGAAGAATTGGGGATGGCCTTTCTCTCAGATGAGCTGGCTTTTCGCCCCCTAGCTTTGTGGATAAAGATTTGGACCAAGAAAGAAAACGCCATTAGTAAGGACATTCTAAGGGATTGTCTCTCCCTTGATTACGTTAAACGTATCTGTTGGTAAAAGTATGTTAGAGACTGTCTTTGCAGCTTAGGAAGGGCAGATCTATTTGACAATCCGGAAGCAATATGTAGGAGGGATCTGCTTGACTGAAAGAGCGTTTTCTTAAAAGGCGCTTCTGGGATAGAGAGTAAGTAGAGCTGAGAGAGTCCAGCGTGCGCAGGTACATTGTACTGAAAGCCGTGCCAACTATTGAACCATATCTTCTAGGAGTTAAAAGTAATCATGCTCGCTTTTTAATGACTAGATTTCGGCTTGATCTTTTCCATGACTTTTTGGCCCAATTACGTGGCACTCATAGAGGGCAGTGTCTCATACCCTGTGGCTGCGACGGACAGTCTTCTCAGGATATGATGCACTTTTTACTGTTTTGTAGTTTTTATTAGGCTCCCAGAAAGTCTTTTATTATTCCTATTCTTAAAAAAGCTTGTTTTAAGAGAGTTAGACCAGCTTTTATTTTTTTACAACTTCTTTCAAGTGATTCAGTACTTTATACGCTTAGCTTTTTAAGGGCCGCCATCAGGCTTAGGTTCAGTTGTGATTAATCTCGATAGTGGGGCCTACCTTATTAATTCCATAATTAGGGGTCTATATTGGTCTTATCGCACAGTTTTTTGTAAATATGCTTGAGTTTTTAATGATGTTTCAATGACTTTTATGGTTTTAACTGTAAAAACCGAATAAAGTATGATGATGACTTGTGGTCAAGTGCTACCACCCAGTTCCGGCTGATCCCTCTTTTCTCTCTGTTCACCCATCACAAGAGAGCCTTACCATTGAGGGTATACAAGAAGGGAGGGACCAAGGGCTTATTTTAACCAGGTCCAGCATACAAACCCAATCACAATACAAAACAGAGTGGTATGCTGTTCCTAAAGGACAGTACAGGTAGATGTGTGTATGGAGAAATACTATGCTCACTGTAGGCAGGAGAAAATTTCCTCCTTTCAGAAAAAGACCCTCACACACCCAGTCAGCTAGGTGTCTTGCTTCATCATTGGGTCTGCTCCTCGTCGGGTCGGCGCTGCAATAACCGATCGGCACCCATGATGGGGCCTTTTAACGGAGATCTTTTTTCCTGGCCGTTGGGTGCAGTGCGTGTGAGGGCCCTAGTGAGTGTAGATGTGGAAATGTGAGATTAAAACAGGAAGTAGCGGTCCACTCAGAACAATTTTAATGAACGTGGCCACACTCCTGATTAAAACAAAAATTCGCGCAACCCTGCTGCTAGGTTACAGGGTACTGCGCTGTGAAGTCAGGTCAACATGTTTCTTGCCATTAGGTCATGTAGGCGGCAATTCCTCAGGACCGATGTAAGATCTATCTACACTTTTTGGTGGTGGTCCAAAGTAATGAAAGTAAGTGACCACCCATACAGCACCCTAAAAAGTGGTACCTGTAGATCTAGAACATCAACCCAATTTGAGTCAACATTGCGTGGCAACGTGTTCCGGCAGGTGTTGACACTGAATAGTGCAGTGTCGTGTCTTCTCCATTAGTGCGGCGGTAGACCTACCCCTCACTCTGCCTTACCATTCAGACATCATGTTCCTTGGGCTGGTCACAAGTATCTTTCTCCACTTCCCTGGCAGATAGGGATTCCAAGGGGTTGGAAGCTTGGGGAAAGAAGGGCTTCACCATCGGCAGCATGGCCTTGAAATTGCTTAATGTCAACTGTCTGTTGGTGTCTTATGTTTACGCTTTGTTATAAATGGCAGAGATTATTGTTCCTCATGTTCCAGAGGTGCTGCAAGGCCATTTCCAAGCAGTCCAAACAGATGGCCAGAATGCTGCTTGAATAATCATCAAGTCAGACCTTGATATGGGGGACTCCGTGGTCCGTTCCATAGGCACTTTGTTTGCCATCAGAAGACATGCCTTTCTCAGGACCTCAGGCTTCATGTCAGATGTGCAGTTCAACTTGATTGATCTTCTCTTCAATGGCACAAAGTTGCTCGGTGCGAGAACAGATACAGCACTTGAAAGGTTTAAAGCAAGTAAATCTACGGAGCGATCATTTATTTTATGTATAGAAATTTATGCAGCGCGAACAAGACCCTGCAATAGCAGCCCCCCCCCCCACCACTCAGCGCCTTGAGACCCTCACGGGTGAGTAGTGCGCTCTACAAATGCTCTGATTGATTGATTGACCCTGTCGGGTGTCGGAGCTCTTTACAAGACTAGCGAAATGTAGTTATGATGCAAACAGTAATATAGATAAACATGGTATTGGTCATGTAGGCAAAAAATACAGAAGCACGTAGTAAGAAGAAAGACAGGAACAGATAGTCACTCGTAGGTAATGGCATGGACAAACTCCAGTGGGTGTCAGGATGATCTCAGACAGGCAGGTAATAGCGTCGCGCCTGAGGAGAGGGAGGTATGGTCTCAATGTTAGAAGAATCTGTTGGAAACTAGAAGTTTTACTACTTTTTTGAAGGTATAAGTGGAAGAGTTGGACCTGGTCTCCGGAGGAAGATAGTTACAGATTTAAGGGGAAATTACTGAAAAGACTTGAATGTAGGTTTTCTTTTTGTTTAATTTTTGTAGCTTAAGTGGAAGGGAGCTTGTGCTTCGGGAAGATCTGTTTCCACCAGATAGTCAGTTTCTAGGCCAGGTAAGAGGGAGTGTTATGGTGAAGAGCTTTATGGGTCATTCAGGCAATTTTGAGATGGATCCTAGCCTCATAGGGTAGCCAATTCGATGATAGGAGGTCAGGGATGATATGAACCTTTTTTGTTTGTTTTTTGAGCCATTGATGAGCCTTACTGTCGCATTCAAGGTAGCCTTCAGTGGTGCAAGTTTGATTTTCAAAAGGCCCTTAAGGGTGGCACGACCATAGTCTAAAAAGAGACTCGATTGTTGGGGTCTTACAGTCAATGAAATATAATTACTGAGTCGTAAAGAAGATTAAAATGTTCTTTAATTTTCCTTCAAAAATTATATTTCACACGAAGGGCCAACACGTGTTTCACGACATACAAGTCGCTTTTTCAGGGCCAATCCACAGTTAAATATTCTATCATTATTGCAAGAATAGCACTGATGAGGGATTTTATGAACAATTGTTTATAAACATCCAGAAAAAACTTTATACAGCATAGTAGTCTAGAATGATTAAAAAATGTGTTCTGTACACTTCACAGAATTTTCAATATAACAGCATAGTAACCGCAGCATAGAGTATTGGCGTTCATGTTCGCAAAACCACCGTAGTCTAATTTGGATGCCACAAGTGGTTGAACCGCTGTTTTGAGATCTGACGGAAGTAAAGGTTTTAGTTTCCTTAATGCTTGTAGTTGATGGTAGCTATTTTGGTGCAGGCACTGATGTGATTTTGCTTGGAGGGGTTATTGTCCAAAATTATTCCTAGAGATTTAGCCGAATCAATGATGTGTGGGGTACCGTTCAAGGCAGTAAGATGTGGGAGTCAGTCTTTGATACTAGGGGCAAAACTGAGTGGGGAGACCAATAAGAATTTGTTTTTTTTGTGCATTGAGTTTGAGGTGGTTACAAGTCAGCCAGTGTTGTGTTCGTGTCAAAGTGCTATTGAAGATGCTGATGTCATCGGGAGAGGAAATTTTCATGTAGAGTTGAGTATCATACGCATACATGTGGTAGGAGGTGTGTGAGAGTTTGAGGATTTCCGTCAGGTGCTCAATGTGCATGTTAAACCAAGTAGGGAAGAGCGTCAAACCTTGAGGGGCGTTCATCATAACAGGCGATTGATCGGATAGAGCGTGGTTGATTAGAATGTGCTGAGATCTGTTGTGTAGGAATGAGGAGAACCATTTTAACACAGCACTGGAGAGACCCATCTTGCGTTCTGATAGGTTCATTTGATTTTCATGATTGACAGTGTCGAATGCAGCTGACAGGTCAAGTAGGATTAGTAAGGCAGATTCATTCTGATCGAGTGAGCGTAGAGCATCGTCAACCATATGGACCAGGGCAGTTTCGGTGCTATGGCCCTGTCGAAAACCAGATTGACATTGGTCGAGGAGTTAGAATTGCTCGATATGATTGCGAAGCTGTAGGTGGTACACACATTTTTCCAGGAGTTTGACCAAAGTTGGGATGTTTGCGATAGGGCGGTAGTGTTTGGGTCAGACTTGTCGGCGCTGGCTTTTTTTAAAGATAGAAGTAACCTGGCCACTTTTAGCGGTCAGGTATGGAGCCTTGGGTAAATGAGGCAATGATGATCTTAGCCCATAAGGGGAGTAGGAGGTTTAGTGGACTCATTGAGGAGTTTGGAGGGTGGGGGATCGTTGAAGTGGTTGGAGTTTTTCAGGGAAATCAGAAGTTTTTAGATGCCGCTTTCATCCAAGGTTTGAAAGCTGGACTAGGTGGCATTGGTTTTAGGTTTGTGGGGGGGCTTATCGAGTATTCTTTGAGCATGAGGGGTGGGGTGTGGGGGGATCGAACGGTAAGAGTTTCATAGTGTGCTGTAGTTCAGTGGTAATTAACATGGTTTTCTCAGCAAAGATGGAAGTAAAGGTTTTGCAATTAGTTAGGGTTTTGTTGTCGGAGGAAAGGGCATTGCTTTTCCAGTTTGTTTGGTTTTTACCAATGTTGAAAAGTTTTTTTGCCCGCTTTATTTCCATGTCTAGCTGATTTCGTAAAAAATGCTGCTTCGTATTGTCTAATGTGATTACTATAGGTGCTATGTCTCTGTCGTAGGATTTGAGGTTCGTAATAGAGGGGGTAAGTCTCCATGCTCTTTCAGCAAGTTTGAGGCATCGGTGTTCCTGGTTAAAGTTACAGTTGAACCAAAGGTTTGATCTTTTGAACAGGACTCTTTAGTTGTTTGGGGGCAGTGGTATCCATGATTTTTTAAATGGAGGGGATGTAGTGATCAGTGAGGTAATGAGGGTCGTACATGTTGGAGGGAGGGAGCAGACTTTCATTACTAATATTCAACAACTTGATTGGGTTGATGTTACATGTGTCTCTGACTCAAAATTAGACTTTCACAGTTTGGCAACTGGAGATCACTGCTCTTTCAGCTATGAGGAAGATGATGCAATGGTGGTCAGTCCAGTCGCAAGGTACGATGGATTCCATTTGAATGATCTCTTTTGCAGTGATTACATCTAAGGTGGCCTCTTTGTTATGTGTAGGGATGCTGCAGACTTGAATAAGGTTTAGGTCAAAGTAACAAAATAAATAAATGCAGGAAGGATTTACAACTGTTCACAAGAAGGTCGTTGGAGTTAAAAATCAGGTTATGCTCACTATTATTGGAGGAGATAATCTCCATGATCTATATGATAAATGTGTGGTTATCTCCAAGATTATGGTACATTGTGTGAAGAGAAAACATTGAGTTGTCCTTGACATTAGGCCTCTAACCAAACCAGCCTCAATGAGACTACAGACCTCGAAAAATCAAAAAAATATTACTAGACCTGCAGGTCTAGTAACTTAAAAATCTGCTCGACCTAACTGTAATGTACTTGACCTCTGTCTCTGAAAGCTGAGCAAATGTGACAAGATAACAAGATTTAAAGGCATCTTTATTGCTCATTGACTTTGTGAGCAATAAACATGCCTTTAAATCTTATCTTGTCACATTTGTTCCACTTTCAGAGACAGAGGTCAAAAGTCAGTTTGCCTTCCTACTCGCCAGAAAGGGCGAGAAGGCCCTAAAAATAGCTTGTCCTGAATAAATCTGGCTCACTATAGCGAGCGGGCGAGTGGATTGTTTGAGCCTTGGACTACTGTTAATGCTGGAGTTTTCGTGGCTTTGCCAGATGGTTTTCCTTTCAGCAGCGACAGTCCTATCAGCCGCAAAGACAACCACTCCAAAACCTGTTGGTCCGCCAGCACAAGGGGAGAGGCAAAGGTATAGGATGTGGATCCTTCCAGCAACATTTCTCCTTCTCTTTCTCTCCTGCCCCACCCTCCGGATGCAGTCGCAGTTCTTTCCCACACACACCCAAAGCTTGTGGGGTTAAGAGTGTCCTCCTTTCTGCCGGCCTGGACTGGTGGGTCCTTCAGGTTGTGGAAAGTCATTGTGCCCTACTCCCCCTTCAGGCTTCACCCCCATACTCTGAACCACTTGGTCATTGTGCAACAGGAGGTTGCAGCACTCCTACTGAAAGGTGTGGTGGAGTTGGTGCCAGAACAGAAAAAGGGGCATGGATATTATGTACACAACTTTCTGGTGCCCAAGCACGATGGTAGTCGTCGCCATGATCCTTGACCTCAGGGATCTGAACTTCTTCCTCAAAAAGGTATTGATCAAGATTCTGACCCTAACTCAAGTACTACTAGCGTTGTAACTTAGAGCTTGGGTGGTGTCACTCGTTCTGCAGGACGTGTACTTGCACATCCCTATCCTGCAGTCACACTGGAAGTACTTGTGATTTGTGGTGGGTTCGATGCACTAACAATTATCTGTACTTTATTTTGGCTTAAATAGACACCTCAAAGGTAATGGCAATGGGTGCAGCCCATCTCAGAAGGTTGGACATCCCCATCTTTCCGTACCTGGATGACTGCCTAGTCAAAGATTGGAGGTGGTGTTGCGCCATCTGCAGTTGGCAGCATCTCTGTTGTTCGACCCCTGACATTTCCATCAACTATCCCAAATCTCATCTGTGGGCCTCTCAACCGATTCAGTTCATAGGGTCGTTACTGGACTCCACCCTACTCTGCACTTTTTCTCCACTTCAGAGGATTGCCTACATTCAAGAGATGATCCCATCCTTCAGCAATGCCAGAGAGTCCTAAGATTTCCTAGGTCTGCTAGCTTCCTGCATTCTCCTACTCAAGCATGCACATGAGGGCCCTGCAGTGGTGCCTCCGCAGGCAGTGGCTAGAGTACGGGGGAGACCTGTCAGACTCCATTGTGATCTCCTTCAGCGATGCGGTGGAAATGGCTTGTGGGGGAACGTGGCGAACCTGAACTGCGGGATGGCCTTCAACACCACCCTCCCCCCCTCCAAAAACCGTGACTGATACCTCCATTATAGGGCGGGGAGCCCATCTCGACATCAGAGACCTTCACAGCCTGTTGGATCTCTAGGCAATTCAGCTGACCCTCAAGGCCTTTCTCCCCTCCAGCCAAGGTCAGCTCCTCCAGAGTAGGTATGAACACTTGCCGGAGCAGGCATTGTTTCTGACCTCTGAGAGCATGGGCTCAACCTTGCAGGGGGGCAAAAACTTGTCTGCGGTGGCAGGCTGGAAGATACCAGTCAGCCAGCACACCATGTGACTAGTAGCGTTTCAGCGGGCACCTCTAAGGTGCTGGGTACATGGCTTCTTAAATCCGGTACTGGCATCAGTACAAATTTATTAAGACAAAGGTTTGATATCAAACATCAGTATTTTCAGTGAAGCCATTATGTAGCTGGGTAACTTGTAATGACCAGTGCCCAGTACATACCTTAAGATGGCTTCCTGATCACCTGCAATGTCTAGCAGTGAAACTAGGCATTAAAGGGACACATCTGGTCATGCAGATATGACCTCACATGTAATATCTGAAAGAGACAATTAGTTAGGGATTCCTCACCTTAGAATTAACCCCAGGCGTCGGACTGGATCGGGAGAATTTTTTCCTCAGCAGTACCTCTGCGTGTAGATAGGTGGCGTCGGTCGACTCTGCGTTCATCGTTGGCGCCGTGGTCGCCGGAATGACGTTGCGGTATCTACTTAGACGCCGCCCTCGCGCGCTGTCAGTTCTTGCTTTTTCGGCCCCAGCCAGCGCAGATCTGGAGAGAGAGGTACCTCAACTCACTTTTTGACTCCATTTTTGCGACTTTTGTCGACATCTTTTTTCAGTCGATCGACTCCTGGTGCAAGGAGGGATGTTACGTCGGACCGCCTTCAAGGCTTGCGGCTCCTGTTGCAAATTGATGTCGGTCACGGACCCGCACCTCGTGTGCCTTTGGTGCCTGGATCGCGACCACGACCTGAAGTCGTGCTCCGACTGCCGGGCCATGAACCCGAAGTCTTTGCGGGAGCGGTCTTGAAAGCTTCTCAAGGCCCGGCAGTCCGCTCCGTGCCGTTCGAGGTCCCGGTCAGGAGGGAGGTCGCGGGACTGGTCGCGGAGCCACCACCACCACTCGTCATCGAAGTCTATGTCTTCGGGTAAGCCGAAGCACAAGAAGAAGGCAAAGAAGCATCGTCGCTCTTCACGTTCTCCCTGTTCGTCAGCCGACGCGGGAAGCGGAAGATAGTTGTCCGGCTTTGCCCGCGGAGCCTGTTGGGTAGACTATGGCCTTTCCTCCATTTCCGGGAGCCGGAGCACCCCTGCCCAGCTTCGCACCTTTTACGAAGCCTTACATTCCATCTTCGGGCAGCCCGACTCCGCCGGCGCCCCCTCGGGCCCTTTGGACTCGGTTGGGGGCTCTAGGCCTTCGATGCCGGCGGCTTTGGCTCCGCAGGGCTTCCAAGGATCCAGTGACGACACCCCCGCCACCTCCGACGCCGGTTGTGTCCCCAGTCGGCGTCGGCCCCGGCCTCCCCCTCGATGAGGACACGGAGCCGGCCCGACGTCGTCCGACGTTGGGACCAACGCCGGCTGGTACTTTTGTACCCCTGTTCTCCCCTGATGTTTCCTACTGCCCTGAGTGGCTACCAGGAGAGGGTGAAGAGGAATGGGAGGGGTCTGTGGACCCTCTTGCAGACCAGTTGGAGGAACCGTACTGGAGAGAGGAGTTGGGTGATGCCAGTGGTCTGTACACCTCCCCAGACCATGGCATGCTTTCTCCCCCTACCGTGGCTACAGAGGAGGGTGCATCTTACGCAGTGGTGTTTCTTAGGGCGCTAAACCCTAAGAAACCCCTAAACCTCAAGCTTCCTATGGTACCAGCGCCCCTCGGGTGTTCATGAAAGTGATGGCGGTGGTCGCAGCTCATCTGGGCAGATCAGGGGTTCCAGTCTTCCCCGATCTCGACAACTGGCTGTTGAAGGCGGGCTCGCCCCAGACTGTCGTCTCCCACCTCCAGACTACGGCTGACCTGCATTCGCTGGGGTTCACCATCAATGTGCCGAAGTCACACCTGATTCCCTCTCAGAAGCTCCTTTTTATCGGAGCAGTTCTGGACACAGCGCAGTTTCGGGTTTATCCTCCCGAGCAGCGAGTCCGGGATATTCGGGCTATGATTCCAGTCTTTCAGCCTCTATACCGGGTTTTGGTCAGAATGACCCTGTGGTTGCTGGGCCTCATGGCCTCCTGCATCCTACTGGTGGACTATGCCTTGTCGCATATGCGGCCTCCGCAGTGGAACCTGAAGTTCCAGTGGGCGCAGCATCAGGGGAATCTTTCCGATGGCATCCAGATCTCGGAGGGCACTGCACACCAACTGCAGTGGTTGCTAACGAACCGGGATTGGGTCAACGGCAGATCTCTCTCCCTTCCCCAACCAGAGTTCACAGTGGCGACAGATGCATCACTGCTGGGATGGGGCGTCCACATGGGAGAGGCAGAGATCAGAGGCCTCTGGTCTCCGGCGGAGTCCGGGCTCCATATCAACCTTCTGGAGTTTCGGGCGATTCGCCTTGCACTAAAGGCATTCCTCCCCTCTGTCAGGGGAAGAGTGGTGCAGGTGTTCACGGACAACACCACCGCCATGTGGTACTGCAACAAACCGGGCGGGGTGGAGTCGTGGACCCTATGTCAGGAAGCTCTCCGCCTTTGGACATAGCTGGAACATCAGGGCATATCCCTGGTGGTTCAACACCTGGCAGGTTCTCTGAATGCCAGGGTGGACGAACTCAGACGCAGGTGCATGATGGATCACGAATGGCGTCTTCACTCGGAGGTGGTGCAAGGTCTCTTTCAGCAGTGGGGAGAGCCTTGGTTAGATCTATTCGCCACCGAAGAGAACGCGCATTTTCAGCAGTTCTGCGCGTTGGAATTTCCAAGGCAGCACTCGCTATGCGACGCTTTTCGTTTCAAGTGGAGTTGCGGTCTTCTGTACGCCTTTCCGCCTATACCACTCTCCCCAGAGTGCTGAAGATGATCAAGCGTGACCGGGCCCAAGTCATTCTTATGGCCCCGGATTGGGCACGAAGAGTCTGGTATCCCGAGCTTTTACACATGGCCATCGATCCTCCGATCAGACTGCTTCTTCGGGAGGATCTTCTGTCGCAGCAGCAGGGGACGGTCCTCCACCCGAACCTGTCCAGGCTCCACCTCCTTGCTTGGAGATTGAGCAGTGACAGTTGAGAGCTTTCGACCTTACTCCAGTATTGGAACTTTCATAGATTTCCATGCTTGTATCATTCCCCGTCGTCGGAATGGGAGTCCCCGGTATACATAAAATAGCAATAGAAACCATTACCAAAACAGAGCCTAGGCCCATTCTTGTTTTGCAACCTATCTACCTCTTTTTGTAAAAGAGACCAAAAAAAATGAACAACCAATCAGATTAGCCTCACCCCATAGAACCCTCCTGAGAGAAGCTCAGAACCTCAGATTTTCTACCGCACGTTGTGGTAGGGAGTCTCCACTGGGCTCTGCTCAGTTTTTTCCTATTATCCTTAACTCTACAGTTTTTTCACCAGTTTTTTCTTCAGGACTTGCTTGGACTTCGTGTCAAAATGTCTGACAAGGAAAAGAAAGCTCTTTTTAAAGCCTGTGCAACTTGTGCTAAGAAGAGGTTGTATGTGGAGGACAAACATAAGGATTGTATTTACTGTTTGTACCCGGACCACAAGGCAGCAGACTGTAAAATATGCTGCACCTTTTCTACAAAAACTCTACGAGACCGTGAGGGACGTCTTTTGACCTGGCTTCAGAAGGTTAAGACAAGGAAAGAACCAGTTTCCAGTGACAGTGACGACACAGCCTCTGCAACATCTTCCAGAAGGTCTACAAAAAGGGGTAGAGTCTCCCCTTCACCTTCTGAGGAACGTCCTGGTAAGGCCTTGAAAAAGGTCTCTCATAGGTCTGAGAGGCGTAGTCCTGGCGAATCTCCTCACCGAGGTGTAAAGGAGAGGGAAGGACTGTCTAAGGGAGTGATGTCTGAGAGGGAATCCAGCTCTGTTCCTCCATCTTCTCCTCCTGCGGCTCCAAAGACTTTCAAGAAGCCCTTCTCACTCTCTGCTGAGGTGAAATCGATGAAAAAAGCTCCCTCGTCGACGACGCTGTCAACGACTCCGTCGACGAAAGCAGCAAAGGTACAGTCCCAGTCTAATCTTCCATCTATGACTCCGTCGACGCGCTCGTCGACGGTGAGTTCATCGTCGCCGATGCTATTGCAGAGTTCCGCGTCGACGACTTCGACGCCGGTGGTGCCTGTGTCGTCGTCGATGGTGCTGACTACGTCTACGTCGACGAGGATGTCAACGACGAGGGTGACGACGGCGACCACGTCGGCGACGACTACGACGACGGCTGGGGTGTCGACGGTCTCTACGACGACTGCGTCGACGATATCCCTTTCTTCGTCGACGATTCTCCCATCATCGCCGTCGACAGCCCCGTCGACAACCTCGTCGACGGTGGAAAAAATTACTATTTCTCTTAAAAAGCGCCAAATTACACCTGACATGACATCCCCCAGGAGGGTGACTCCTCTACCTCCGGCACTCCTTCTGGAAGAAGAGGGATCTGAAGAAAATGATGGTCCTTTCGCCTATGCGAATAGCCCTTCTCAATTGCACGTCAAGTGCCAGGACACTGACTCGGAGGGGGATTACAGAGAGGAGCATCAATATGATCCTTCCTCAGATTATCAAGAGGACTACCAGCAGGAGATGGTATCCATGCCTTCCTCCTTGCTAGCGGACTTACAATCTATGCTTGTGGACTATAGAAGGAGATTTGCGACGCAACCTCCAGTTCCTGTGGTGGTACCAGTTACAGCTGTTCCTCCTACTCAGCCTGCTATTCCCCAATTGCCGACACCTCAACCAACACTTATGGCTCAAGACGCACCACCTGTTCTGTCTCTCGTTCACGATGACACCTCTGATGAAGACCAGGGCGCTGGCGCACTACCAGATCCTGACGCAGAGTGGGATGACTGTCATTCCTGATCCGGCTTCTCCTACACCAGCACCGGTTGATTCCCCCCCTGCAGACATTGGGGGTTTTTATAAGTTGATGGAGAGAGCCTCAAGGAGGTTTGAGCTGCCCATGCACATGGAGCAGTCAGAATGCTTCCTCTATGATTTCAAGGAACCTTACAGGAAAATGGTTCGCTCAATTCCTATTATTGGTCACGTCTGCGATGAGGGACTGAAAGTAATGAAGAATCCTGCTACGGTAATTCTGGTTTTACCTCGCCTTGAAAAGAAATATAAGGCTCCAGACGATATCCCGGCCTGCTTGGTCAGTCAGCCTAAACCAGACTCTCTCATTTCTCAGGCGGCCCAAAGAAAATCGAGAAATCCTTCAGCTCCTCTCACCACACCTCCAGATAAAGAGGGAAGACGCCTGGATAATGCGGGTAAAAGGTTTTCTTCCATGTCCAGTCTGTTGGTCAGAGCCGCTAACGCCTTAGCGATACTTGGGCGCTATGATCGCCAGATGTGGTGCGATCTTTCTTCATATCTGGACCAATTGCCTGAAGATGCGAGAAAAGAGGCTAAGAAGATTCTTCAGGAGGGTAAGGTAACATCGGCTGAAGTGATTGATTGTGCAATAGACATTGCAACGACTGCGTTCCGCTCCCTGGCGGGCGCTGCTGTCCTTCAGCGTCAAGGCTGGCTGCGGGCTACATGGTTCCGCCCTGAGGTCCAGAACAAAATCCTGGATCTTCCCTTTGACGGTGAGGCGCTTTTTGGGAAGCATATCGATGATGCGCTCCAGAACATCAAAAAAGACACAGAAACCGCAAGATCCTTAGGGACTTTGCAGTACCGCAAGGTCCCCTTCCGTGGAGCCAGAGGGAGAGGAAATGCCACATATAGAGGAGGGTACCAGCAACAACGGTATTCCTCATATGCATCGAATTCACAATCTTACCGGCCGAGTTATAACCAGCGGCAAAATCAATCCTCTTCTTTCTCTCGATCGTCTAACAGAGGAAAACAAGGACGCCAAGGGAGGGACGCCTCGAAGTGTCAATAGCGTCTTGCTGGCTCTGTCTACTGTCCCTTCTCCTCCTGTAACATCAATGGGAGGCAGAATCTCACATTACCTCCACAACTGGCAACGAATAACATCGGACCGTTGGGTGCTGAAGATCATTCAATGCGGCCATACTCTGGAGTTCGTCCAAGCACCACCTTCCAAGCCCCCTCGCGCCACTGTATCAAAACATCTCCGTCTTTTACAATTGGAAGTCCATCAAATGCTCCTCAAAGGAGCAATAGAACCGGTCCCTATATCTCAGCGGGGAGAGGGGTTCTATTCCCGGTTCTTCCTGGTCCGGAAGACCTTAGAAAAGTGGTGCCCTATTCTAGATCTGAGGGAGCTCAACACCTATCTCATCAAACAATCTTTTCGGATGGTTTCTCTGCAGGACATTCTTCGTCTTCTCAACTCAGGGGATTACATGGCCACATTGGATCTAGAGGACGCTTATTTTCACGTACCTATACATCCAGCTCACAGGAGGTTTCTTCTCTTCACAGTAGCCAAGAGCCACTTTCAGTTCAAGGTTCTGCCTTTTGGACTCCGATCTGCTCCGCGGATCTTTACAAAGGTGTTAGCTCCGGTAGCAGCTTTTCTTCGAAAACATCAACATCAGGTCTTCCCTTACCTGGACGACTGGTTGCTGAAAGCTCCTACCAGACACGCAGCAAAAGAATCAGTCATAGCATGCACACGCCTGTTCGACAATCTCGGACTGACCCTCAACAGAAAAAAGTCAGCTCTCTGTCCCTCCAGAACAGCCAGATTTCTGGGAGCCATTCTGGACACGTCCATCAGCACGGTTTTTCCGAACCTGGAGAGGCAAGAAAAACTGATGGGCATGGCCTCTCGGCTGTTAAAAAGACAGTCACTTTCAGTTCGCCTCTACAAGTCCCTCCTAGGGTCCATTTCCTCCTGCATACCTCTGATCCCTCACTGCAGGTTGCGAATGCGTCCTCTCCAGGAACAGTTGGACTTGCAGTGGCGCCAAGTCGACGGATCCTTCGACGACAAGGTCTCGGTTACCGTGGCCATGAGGAAGGCCGCATCATGGTGGACGAGCAAGGAAAACATTTCTCAGGGCCTGTCCTTCAGGATCGCCCCTGCTCCTCACATAATAACTACAGATGCCTCGCTGGAGGGCTGGGGGGCAGTATTGCAAGAACTTCATGTGAGCGGCCATTGGCTACCCCAGCATCGTCTTTCTGCATATAAATCTGCTGGAGCTCAGAGCGACTAGCTTGGCCTTGCAGGCTTTTCTTCCACGTATACAGCAGTCTGCAGTTCTAATACGTACAGATAATACGACGGCCATGCATTATATAAACAAGGAAGGCGGCACCAGATCTCGGCTGTTGTCACAAGAAGCCCAGACAATCTGGGAATGGGCAATCCAGCACAAGGTATCACTCCAGGCGGAACACCTTCCAGGTGTTCTCAACAAGGCAGCGGACACGCTGAGCAGACTGAAGTCGGTCTGCCACGAATGGGAACTGGACCACTCCATTCTACAGAAGGTCTTTCGCAGGTGGGGCAGGCCCTCCATAGATCTCTTTGCCACGCCGGAGAACAAGAAATGCCGATTTTACGCAAGCAGGCTTCACCATCCGGGATCGTTGGGGAATGCGCTTTCGATGGCCTGGTCAGGCGCATTTGTTTACGCTTTTCCCCCCATTCCTTTGATCCCCAGACTTCTCAGGAAGCTCAAAGCGGAACCCTGCAAGATGATTCTGATGGCTCCGGCGTGGCCCCAACAGTTCTGGTTCACAGAACTGCACCTTCTCTCCCTGGACCTTCAGCTTCCATTGCAGCCGATTCCTTCGCTGCTGACGATGTCCCAGGGCCAAGTCTGGCATCCGGATCCGCAGTCTCTGCAGCTCTCGGCATGGCTCCTGAGCAGCGAGAATTTCTTGGTTTGACCCTTTCAACAGAATGTAGAGAGGTTCTCTCTCAGGCAAGAGCACCCAAGTACCAACAAAACATACCGGTTGAAGTGGAAGCGTTGCTGTATTTGGTGCCAGCAAAAGGGTGTCCATCCTTTTAAGTCGGAACCGCATGAAGTTCTTCCATATATTCTTTCATTGGCAAAATCGGGGCTGGCTCACTCTTCCATTAAGGTGCATCTTGCAGCCATCTCTCGCTTCAGACGCACATCTTCAGGGCCGTCCCTCTGGTCGGCAAGGATAATTAAACAGTTTCTCAAGGGCCTTTTCAGAGTTTTCCCTCCAGTCAAACCTCCTCCTCCTCTTTGGCATCTTAACTTGGTTCTCGCCCAGCTCATGAAGCCTCCCTTCGAACCTATTCATCGGACGGAGTTGAAATTCCTCTCCTGGAAGGTAGCTCTTCTGCTAGCCTTGACTTCGGCTAGGGGAGTGGGTGAACTGCAGGCTCTCACCATTCAGGAACCTTTTCTCCAGTACAAAAAAGGTACAGTGATACTGCGTACCAACCCAAAGTTCATACCGAAAGTGCCTTCAGACTTTCATTTGAATGAACCGGTTATACTTAAAGCTTTTTACCCTCAACCGGCTACTCCTGCAGAAAGGGCACTTCACTCTCTTGACATTCAGAGGTGTTTAAAATTCTATCTCCAACGTACTAAGGACTTCAGGAGGTCTTCTCAACTATTTGTGTCCTTTAGTGACCCTCGTAAGGGTTTTCCCCTTTCCAAGCAGGGGATTACTCGTTGGATTACCAGCGCTATCAAGTATTGTCACAGAGCAGCGGGCAAGCCCTGGAAGGGCGGGTCCGCGCTCATTCCACAAGGGCGATTTCTTCTTCGACAGCCCTCTTTGCCGGAGTTTCTATCCGGGAGATCTGCAGGGCGGCGACCTGGAGCAGTACCCATACGTTTACAAGGCATTACTGCCTGGATTCTGCAATGCAGAGTGACACAGCTGTCGGCCAGGCAGTCCTGAGGAACCTCTTTCAGTAGTGGTGAGCTTTCCCTTTCATCCCTCCTTCCATGTTACTGTTTTTTTAGCTCTTGCACATTTTTGAACCTTATGTGTTTATATTTCCTACGGTTTTCTAAGTATGTTCTGATCATTGATATTGTAATTATGGTGCATATGCTATTACTTTGTTCTTGGTTTTATGATGGTCATGGTACCAAAATTGTGCTGACAACTGCTAGCTACTCTGATACAAGCATGGGAATCTATGAAAGTTCCAATACTGGAGTAAGAAAACAAGTTACTTACCTGTAACTTTGGTTCTCCAGTATTGGAAACTTTCATAGATTCCCATGCGACCCACCCTCCTCCCCTGGGAAAGCTCAGCCTCTTCCATCTCCAGTGGTGTGGTTACACAACGGCTATGAAAATCTGAGGTTCTGAGCTTCTCTCAGGAGGGTTCTATGGGTTGAGGATAATCTGATTGGTTGTTCATTTTTTTGGGTCTCTTTTACAAAAAGAGGTGGATAGGTTGCAAAACAAGAATGGGCCTAGGTTCTGTTTGGTAATGGTTTCTATAGCTATTTTATGTATACCGGGGACTCCCATTCCGACGACGGGGAATGATACAAGCATGGGAATCTATGAAAGTTTCCAATACTGGAGAACCAAAGTTACAGGTAAGTAACTTGTTTTCTTCCTCCCGAAGTCTGTGATGTTATCTTGGCAGCCAGGCGTCCCTCCACTAAAACGGTATACACCTGTAGATGGAACAAGTTTGAGGCATGGTGCGCAGCAAAGGCTGTGGATCCCCTTTCTGCCCCCCCTTTCTGAAGTTCTTCTCTTCATTCTTTCTTTGGCCCAGCAGGGCTCTGCTCTGGCACTCTGAAAGGCTATTTTTCGGCCATTTCGGCTGCCTGACCAGCCTTCTCTTTTCAAGTCCCCTATTGTAAATCGCTTCCTTAAGGGCATTACTCACTTGTTTCCTCCAACTCCTTTCGTGATGCCCCAGTGGGACTTGAACCTGGTTCTTACTTATCTTATGTGTGCTCCTTTCGAGCCTGCTACATAACTGTTCTCTCAGACTCTTAACCCTTAAAACTGCCTTTCTGGTTGCCATCACCTCTGCTCGCAGGGTGAGTGAGCTACAGGCCCTTTTTTCTAAGCCTCCTTTCCTAGCTGTTCATCTGGACAAGGTTGTCCTCCGCACTAGGCCTTGTTTTCTTCCCAAAGTGGTTACCTCTTTCCATATAGGACAGACCATCACTTTGCCCACCTTCTTCCCACCTCCGCACTCTTCTAAAGAGGAAGAGAGGCTCCACCGTCTGGATCCAAAACATGCGCTTTCGTTCTATCTGGATCGCACAAAACAATTCCGGGTGGATGACCAGCTCTTTGTCAGTAATGTGGGTGCCAAGAAAGGTCGGGCTGTGCAAAAACGAACCATCTCCCGATGGGTCGTTCTTTGCATCAAAATCTGCTATTCCTTAGCGAAAAAGGAACCTCCAGTTGGGTTGCGTGCCCATTCCACCAGGTCGACGGCAGCCACTACTGCTTTGGGACGTGGAGTCCCCCTTCTTGACATCTGCCATGCAGCTACGTGGGCTTCACTGCACACGTTTACCAAACACTATTGCTTGGACAGCCAAGTCCGGAGAGACGGCTTCTTCGGCCGTTCAGGACTTTCTGGTATTAACTTGGTTCGCAGACCCACCACCGGGGTTGGAATTGCTGGGGTATCTATACTAAGGTGAGGAATCCATAACTAAGTGTCTCTTTTAGATGAACAAGTTACTTGCCTTCGGTAACGATATATCTGTAAGAGACATATATTAGTTATGGATTCCTCACCGCCCAACCCATCATCCCCGTTCTGCGAACTGATTTCTAGGGTAAGGGACTTCCCTTTCAGGGCCGTAGTTTTTGTGCACCAGTGGTCAGTGTCTTGCATGGCTCTGCGCTTCTGGCGTGGAACGTCTTATAAAGAACTGACGTCAGCGCGCGAGGAGTAGATACCGCTACGTCATTCCGGCAACCACGACGCCAACGACGAACGCGGAGTCGACCGACGCCACCTATCGACGTGCAGAGGTACTGCCGAGGAAAAAATTCTCCGGATCCAGTCTGACGCCTGGGGGTAATTCTTAGGTGAGGAATCCATAACTAATCTATGTCTCTTACAGATATATCGTTACCGAAGGTAAGTAACTTGTTCATTATGCACCCTGCCTTAGGACTCTAAGGCCTGCTGTAGGGGTGGCTTACTAATAGTACATGCAGTGTATAGCGGCATGGCACACAGTGATTGTGCCATGTTGTGTTTTGAAAATGGTTTGTACCATTTCATGCATCCTGCAATGGCAGTCTGCTTGGATTTGGGTATGGGTCCCTTAGGGTGCATCCCTTGGGGACCCTCTTTAGTACCCATGCCGTAGGTACCACGGGTACCATTTACAAAGGGCTTAAAGGGGTGCTAAAGTTCTTGACAATTGGGTTACAATTGCACATTTGTTTTGTTTTAAGTAAAAGAGCACTGGGGCCTGGTTGGCAGGGTCCCACTGCACTACCAATCAACAACATCAGTACCAGTGAGCAAAATGTGGGAGGGACCGTGTCAATAAGGGGCACTTTCCTACAGCACCCCCTCACTCAGCTGGTAAGAAAGGGTACCTTGCCCCGCATGACACTCGCAGGCCATCTGTTTCCATGTGTCCACGATCAGGCACTCCACCACAGTGGCCTGGCCCGCGGGTATTCAGGCCTTCCTACGGATGTAGGGGCACTCCCTGGCCCAGGATGACGCAGGTTCACCCACAGTTGGCATTACAGGAACAGGAGGATGCAGTGGCATCTCTGCCAGACCCACGGGCCATTGCTCCTCTCAGGCAGCGGGGCCCACCTAGCCCCACCACACTTATGGGCACCGCAGGAGCTACGGCAGAACTCCTGTGGCTGTCCTTCGCTCAGTACGTTGAAAAATGCACAAAGTCAGGAGCTAAGTCGATGGGAGCTCCGCTGCAATGCAGGTCACTGTGTTTCCAATCATGGGAAGAGCATGTGGCGATGTGCCAATTACACGAGAGACAGGCAGCCAAAGATAGTCTTATTTGAGCGCCCCAAGTCACAGAATCCTCATCTCCATGCTGGTACAGCTGGCTGCTTTGCAGGTGTGCTATAAGCGGCCTGAGGGGTCGATGAAGATCTCTACTGAGCCGTCATTGCTGAACCTGGCAAAGCTTCGTTCCCCCTGTCCCATCCTTCCAGTTAGGAACTGGACTGCCGCCTTTGCCCCTTCGCACCCTACTAAAGAGTGAGAGGCTTCACAGGCTGGGCCCTAAGAGAGCAGTCAGTGTTTATATTGACTATACCAAGGACTTCTTAGTTGATGGCCCGCTTTTTATCGGCTACACTGGTAAGATGAAAGGCAAAGTGATTTAAAAAAAGGACGTTTTTAAGGTGGATCAATTTGTGTATCGAGATGTTTTATGCCTTTGCCCACAAGGTATCTCCATAGGGCATCAGAACTCGTTCCAGCAGGGATAAGTCTTCTACTTCCGCTCTGGCAAGGGAAATCCCTGTGACAAATTCGGATTCAAATTGTCTACTACCCCATCCCCAGCCTTTCCTGGGGAAATTTACATTTCCATATTCAAATCTGGCAACATCCTCATCCAAGCCTCTGATTATCACCTCAACCTCTTCGAGAACCATTTCAGTACCTTGACCTACCAACTCTCTCAACCAGTTCCAAACCCTTCTTCAACCCAACTGCCTGACGCCCTTATGCTGTCTCCCACCACACCTGGTCTGCCCCATCCTCCCCTACACGTCACAACTGCACACTCCGCCATGCCAATTCTCACTCCCTCCAACGACCGACCCCCTCCAACCCCTCTCCCTACCTATAACCCCACTCCTACTTCCTTGTCTCCACAACTTGAATTTCCTACTTTACCCCCCCCCCTTCGCCAATCTCTCCCTCTCCTAACTGCATTCCTCACTCTCAACCTGTAGTGGCTTATCCCTACATCCCTCACGCCCACTTATCATCTCCTTCCACCTGGACTGACTCTATGACTGACCCGCCTTTCTTCTCGCTTTACACTTCGCCTAACAGCCAGAACACTTTTCTGACTCTTCTGCCCCCCCACCCCACCCCCGGCCTCTCTCCCCCTCCGCTCATCAGACTCCCCTCCCCGACCAATACGTAGGGCCGGACTGGCCGTAGCGAGCACCGGGTGTTTCCCCGGTACACCGGATGGTTGGGGGCCGGTTTTCTGGCCATGGGGGGGGGGGCAGTTTTGTCACTGGGGGTCAGTTTTGCAGCAGTGCTGCAATATCTGGCCCCAGTAACAAAAGCAGGAGCAGTGCTTTTTACTAGCACCCTCCCAGGGCCGGTTGAGCACCAATCTGCCATGGCTGGTTGCTGTTCCCAGTCCAGCCCTGCTTGGCTGGCGGTGTGCGGGGATGGCGCTTGGCTGCCGGAGTGCGTGGGTGGCCTTTGGCTGGCGGTGTGCATGAATATTGCTTGGCTGACTGTGTGCATTGATAGCATTTGGCTGGCGGTGTACGTGGATGGCGCTTGGCGAACGGTGTGGATGGATGGCGCTTGGCTGGCGGTATGTGTGGATGGCGCTTGGCTGGCGGTGTGCGTGGATGGCACTTGGCTGGTGGTGTTCGTGGATGGTGGTGAGCGTGTACTGCTGACTCTTGGCTGGCGGTGTGGCTTGCATGGATCCCCCAGCGTTCTCTTACCCAAAATCCCCGAAAACCTCAAATTTACTTACAAAGTCACATTTTCTTCACATTTCATTGTGGGTAAATTGTAGGATCACCGCGCAGGCACACATTTCCTACTACCCAGCATTCCCCTTGGTCTTGCGAGAAAAATGATACCTCACTTGTGTGGGTGCCCAAAGTACCGTCAGCCTAAAAACTTATAAACAAACTGCCCTTTTGGACCCGCTTTGGCCCCCCCCCCCTCAATCTCTACATGTTCTTGGCCCTTCCATGTCATAGGCACTTGGCCTATCCACACAAGTAAGGTATCATATTTATCGGCAGACTGAGGGGAATGCTGGGTGGTAGTAAATTTGTGTCATGCGGTGATCCCACAACTTTCCCTCACAGATATTAGAGGAAAAAGTGACTTTTTAGCTAAATTTGAGGGTTGCAGCGGATTCTTGAAAGGAAAATGTTGGGGGATCAATGCAAGTCACACCTCCCTGGACTCCTATGGGTGTCTAGTTTTCAGAAATGTCTGGGTCTTTGAGGTTCTCCTAGATGTCAGCAAACCCAGGACCAAAAACACAGGTGCCCACCTATCAATCACAAAACGACCTGGTTTTGCAATCGGGGGCACCTGGGTATTTGGCCCCGGACTCGGCGGCCATCTAGGGAAACCTACCAAACCCACATATTTCTGAAAACTAGACAGCTGGGGGAGTCCAGGGACGTATGGCTTGCGTGGACCCCTCAACTTTGTCCTACCCAGAATCCCCTGCAAACCTCAAATTTAGCTGAACAAATCACATTTTTCTCAAATTTCTGTGTGGGGAAGTTGTGGGATCACCGGGCTGACACAAATTTCCTACCACCCAGCTTTCCCCGAGGTCTCCCGATAAAAATGGTACCTCACTCGTGTGGGCAGGCCAAGTACCCGCGACAGGCAAGTGTCCAAAACGTATTGTGGAGACATCAAAATTACGTATCACAAAAGGACCTGGTTTTTGCAAAGCGGGGGGGGGGGGGTGGACCCGGGTTTTTGGCCCTGGGCTCGGCGGCCATCTAGGGAAATCTACCAGACCCACACATTTCTGAAAACTAGACACTCTGGGGAGTGCAGGGAAGTATGGCTTGTGTGGAGCCCCCAAAGTTTTCCTACCCAGAATCTCATGCAAACCTCAAATTTAGCTGAAAAAATAAAAATGTTCTCCAATTTCTGTGTGGAAAAGTCGGGGGATAACCGTGCTGACACAAATTTCCTACCACCCAGCTTTCCCCCAGGTCTCCCGATAAATATGGTACCTCACTCGTGTGGGTGGGCCAAGTACCCACAACAGTAGGAAAACGTTGGGGGATCCACGCAATGTTGATGTCTCCATAACACGTTTTGGGCCCTTCCCTGCTGCAGGCACCTGGCCCACCCACACAAGTGAGGTACCATTTTTATCAGGAGACTTTGGAAAATGCAGGGTGCGTGGAAGTTTGTGGATTCACGCAGATTCCAGATCTTTCAATCACAGAAATGTGAGGAAATTGTTTTTTTTTTCTTTTACAAAGTTTGAGATTTGCAAGGGATTCTGGGTAACATAACCTGGTGAGAGCCTCACAAGTCACCCCATCCTGGATTCCCCTAGGCGTCTAGTTTTCAAAAATGTACAGGTTTGCTAGGTTTCCCTAGGTGCCGGCTGAGCTAGGGTTCACAATCCACAGCTAGGCACTTTGCAAAAAAAGGGTCTGTTTTCACTGTAAAAATGTGGTGTGTCCACATTGCGTTTTGGGCCGTTTCCTGTCGCGGGCACTAGGCCTACCCACGCAAGTGAGGTACCATTTTTATCAGGAGACTTAGGGGAACACAGAATTGTAGAGCAACTGTTATTACCTATTGACTTTTATGCATTTCTGCCTTCCAAATGTAAGACAATGTGTAAAAAAGAAGTCACTTTGAAAAATGTCCTATAATTCACATGCTTGCATGGGTACCCAAAATTTCGGAGATGTGCAAATAACTACTGCTTCTGAACTCTAAATTTTGTTCTTATTTCAGAAATACATAGGTGTCCTTGATACCTATTTTTCGCTCTTTATATTTTACCAAATGAATTGTTATATACCCGATACACAATGAAAAACCACTGCAAGACGCAGCTCAGTTATTAGCTCTGGGTTTCTCGGGTTCTTGGTGGACCTACAAGTCCTATATATTCCCACAACTAGCAGGGTCCAGCGGATGTAACGGTATATTGCTTTAAAAAATCTGTCATACTTAGCAGAAGTTACTGGTGAAAACATTGACACAAATGGCTGTTTTTTTCAACTCATTTTCAATATTTCTTACTTCCAACTGTTAGTTTCTATTAAAAAAAACCTTAAAGGATCTACACAAATGACCCCTTTCTGAATTCAGAATGGTGTCTACTTTTTAGAAATGTACAGCTGTCCGGGATCCATTATTGCTTTCACACCCATTTCTACCACTAACTGGAAGGAGGTTCAAAGCACAAAAAGTAGCATAAATAGGCTATGTCCCAGTTAAATGCCAAAACTGTGTAGAAAATGTTGGTTTTCTGACAAAAGTCTGCCTGTCCCTGAAAGGTGGGAAGATAATGATTTCAGCACCACAAACCCTTTGTTAATACCATTTGCAGGGAAAAAAACAGACCATTTCTTCTGCAGCACTTTTTCTCCACTTTTCCAAAAATAACCAAAATGTAGCAGTATTTTGGGTAATTTCTGGGTCCCCTCCTGGAGAATCCACAAACCCTGGGTACCTTTAAGATCCCCATGATGTTGGAAGAAAAGGACGTAAATTTGGCGTGGATACCTTATGTGGACAAAAAGTTACAGGGGCCTAAGCGCAAACTACTCCAAATAGCCCCAAAAAATGCCTAGCAGCGAAAGGGCTAAGTAACATGTTTTCAAATATAAAAAGAAATAACTAGAAAACATGCTCAATTAAGCATTTTTTGTTTGGTTTCTGTAAGCCAATCGGCCAGATATAAACCAAAAATATTGTGCTTTTCATCATTTAAACAGGAAAAAGGAAAGCAGGCAATGGTGTTTTTAAACAACCATCATGAAACAGTATACGCTCCGCCTGCCTGTTTGGAACTTCAAGGCTGCACCTATTACATCATGCCCAGTGAGCAGTGATAGAAGCAGTGGACACTTTTCAGCCGTATTCACTGCCCTTTTCACTCCTATCCTGACATTATCGGGGACAATCTTTTAAAGGAGCATGTGGTGCAACACAGTTGCAAACACTTCTCTAAACTCGAGTGGTCAGCTTTCAGCTGTTGGTTACTGTACTACAGTATTAAAAAGGTGCTAATGAAGTTAAACCGTTGCACGGATAGATTTAGTGGCATCAATTTATGGTCTGCCAAGAGCTTTGGTCTGCATACTTAAAAAAAAAAAACCAACTTCCTATTTATTGTAATTTAAATAGGATGGGAGTTGGTGCAGCACTACAGACACTGTTCTCAAATTAGCAGTTATTTCAAGAATGTATTACGGGGGCGTGGTCTGGTCATGAAGGAAAATGGCTGCCTGTATAGAGCGTTTCGCTGCGGGATGGGCTTCGAACAGAGGCGGTGTTCTCCCCAGCATGAGCAGGGCTGCGGCATTGACGTATTTTTAAAGCGTTGGTTGCTCTGGGTATGGCTGGTCCGAGTTCCACTGGGGAACTAGCTCGTTTGGGCTCATACTGGTATGAAAACGACCTGAGGTGATTGGAGTCCATTGGGCCTTGTGACGCCTCGGAAGCCTCGGACCACGAGTGATTCGCGAATCCCCTCCATCGTCCCCATGCTGGCTTCCTTGTGCCCGGATGGGACTGAATCGGATCGGCAGCGCTTCCCTCACTACCGGCGTTCCTGAAAGGATTGGAGGCTGAAAGACTGCTGCAACAACTGCCCATAAACCAGTGTAAGGCCGCCTTCTACAATTTCTGAATGCCCCTTTGAGCGAGAGAGTCAATAAAGCATCCTGAGATGACTGAAAATTCCGCTCTATGCGATTATGCAGGGTGTCTGCCCCCCGAGTGTGGTGGAATTGGGTCAGTGACACCTATCAACTCTGTTGATATTACTGTGAACACTATAGTTGGGTAGTGTGATAAAGATTGCAGAGCCAAGGACCCTGTATACTGCTGATCTGAAGTCGACTTGGATGGAACCCTGGGCTGACCTATGCTGGTGAAGAGGTGTCCTGGGATTGCTGAGGAGCTGTCGAGTTCCGGGGTGCCTTAGAGGCCTTGGGCCTCCCGTGATTCAGGAACCCTGTCCTTCGTGTCCATAGGGGCCGTCCTGCCATCCGTTTGTGGCAGAGGTAAGGCGACGGTGCTCCCTTCACGTCTACCTCAAACTGTAGCGGGGTCACCTCCTACCTATATCGTACGTCCCTGTGGAAGAAGAGGCATCCTGTGGTGATTTTTGCAGCGCCGGGCTTTGCCGCCCTAGAGAGCCTCGACCCTCACACGAATTGGGGACTTCGTCCTTCGTATCTGGACCGACTGCTTGGCACGCGGGTGAAGCGAAGGTGAGGCAAAGACGCACCCCCTCCCTCCATTGTCGTTATTGGTGTTTTTGAAGAGACTGCAATATACAAGTCACCAAACAATTGTCACAAAAAGCTACAGGTCCGTTCTCTACCACTATTGAATGCTCTTAACTTCCTGACTCAACAAGTGAACCGGTATCGACTCCGGAAAGGCCAGGAACGGCGTGTGGCAGCATAGAGACCCATAAGCCATAGCACTAGATTAAGTAGGTGAATGTAAGAATCGGAGTTTCTTGTGGGATCTGTAATGCGTGAAAAGTCTTGGGTCTAGAGACGCTTTAAAAAATCTTATACGCAAAGATTAAACCAATCTCAAAACCACCCAAAGCATTTAAGGGGCAGGTGCTCTTTGGCTATCCCCTCACACCAAGGAGTTGAACAAGATGTCATTGTCGGTCTCCTAAGATTATATTCGGATTATTGCATCGCCAGGTATCACAGCAAGAACCTGATTTAGAAAGGAGCAATCAAGAGCACGCTCTTACCCTCCAACCTCTTCAGTCCGACAGAGGATGATGAAATGAAATAAATTAAATGAAAAAACATTTATAAAGCGCGATAGCTACCTTGAGGCATCCCAGCGCTGTAGACAGACGCAGACAGAGGGAAAGGATTAGCGGTTAAAGGTGTTTGTTAAAAAGTAAGGTTTTTAAGAGTTTGCGGAAGGGTAGGAGATTGGGCTCTGTCCGCATGCGGATGGGAAGAGCATTCCAGAGCTTGGCGGCGTTGTAGGAAAAAGAGCGTCCACCGCACCTAGCTCTCTTTATCCTAGGCGTAAGGGCAAGGGAGGAGGATGTTGAGCGGAGGTGCCTGTTGGGCTGGTAGGGGGTTATCAAAGGCTGGCTGATTAGAGAGCCCGTCTTCCAAAAAGCCCTGTGCGCGATGCACATGGCTTTGAATTGAATTCTCTCCCTGATCGGTAGCCAGTGAAGGCTCCTTAGCGCAGGGGCTGCAGTCTGTCGGTGTGGAGTCTGGAGGAGCATGCGAGCTGCACAATTTTGGATTATTTGGAGCTTGCAGATGGTGGATTGTGGGGCCCCTAGGTACAGGGCGTTCCCATAATCCAAGCGGGAGAGGATAAGACCCTGTACCATGATTTTTTTAGCTAGAAATGGGAGAAGGGGGAGTATCTTACGTAGCATCCTCAACAGTCCGTAGCATGCGGCCGAGAGTTTCGCCGCCTGGTAGTTAAAACTGAGGGAGCGGTCCAGCCATATGCCAAGGCTTTTGATCTGATCTTTGGGTACTGGAGCAGGGCCGAGGCATTTCGGCCAGAGTTGCTCCGAGCTAAAAGAGGGGGAGTTTCCGAGAAACATAATCTCGGTTTTGTCCCCGTTGAGTTTTAGGCAAGAGAGTTCCATCCATTTGGCCACCTCCTCAAGACAGCTTTCAAGATTGCTTGGGGATTTATCGGGGTGGTTTAATGCCTCCACAAGCTGAGTGTCATCGGCGTAGGTGATGATTTTTATGCCAAATGGATGGACAATCTCTGCCAGGGAACTCATGTAAATATTGAACAGTGTGGGGCTCAGGCAAAGAGCCCTGAGGCACACCACAGCTGAGGGGCATCCGTTTGGAGACAACATCGCCTTCGAAGACGTGGAAGGATCGTTCGCCTAAGAAGGATTGTAGCCAGGCGTTGGCATTGCCTGATACACCCAGGTCCCTTAGTCTCAGGATCAGAGTATCGTGGTTTACAGTGTCGAACGCGGCACTGAGATCGAGAAGAATTATTGCCGCCGAACCACCCTGATCCAAGATCCTTCTTGCCTCCTCCGTTACGGCAAGGAGGGCAGTTTCCGTCCCGTGTTGGGGACGGAAGCCTGTCTGTGAGGGATGGAGTAGGTTGTTGGTTTCTAGAAATTCTACCAACATTGAATTGATGTGTTTTTCCAAGATCTTACTCCGCCAGGGAAGTAGGGAGATTGGGCGATAATTGCTCAGGTTGTTCTGGTCAAGATTTGGCTTTTTTAAAAGGGCCTTTACCATGGCGCATTTCCATGCCGGGGGGACCACTCCAGCGGAGATGGAAGCGTTCAGCAGGTCGAGAACGGTTGGTGAGATGTTTGCTATAACTGGTAACAGGGCGCGAGGGGGCGCTGGGTCTAAGGGGGAGCCCGACTTTACCTGGTGCATGATGGAGTCTAAGGATACGAGGTCCAAGGGGGGGAATAGTTCTAATGTAGCTTGAGTTCCGCATACTGAGAAATTAGTGGATTCCGACAGGTTGCCCACACTGACGGCCATCAGGATATAAGACGAGAGCAACCAAGGCAAATCTAGGTCACGAGGACCACGGATATTTGGTAGATAGGCGCATCAATACAACGGACTGCCTCCACCCTAAATAACAGCGCTGTAGAGTTGAAAGATTGATCCACACACAGGCTCATCCAAGTAAAGCAGAAGTAGTTGGTCATCAGCAGAATAACTCAAGGACAAGACCTGTGCCGTTACTACTACTACAACACACTAACCTAGGCTAAAGGCGAATGTCCAGCAATAAACATGGGAGCAAACCCTCCAAGCAACTCCTCTTCGCAGAAGTGCTTAAACAAGCACGTAATATGCCTACGAAAGGATCCAACCCTCCTACAAGTAGTTCTTCTCAGGTCACCTCAAGCCCAGCACAAGTTGAGACCATGGATCGCATTCTACAAGAAATCTCGACGATCAGCTGTCGTTTGTAAGATATGGACACTAATATATCCTCGCTTACAGCGGAGGCTAAGTCAATTTGTGCAGACATTATAGGATTCCACAATAGAGCAGAGGGGCTAGACCAACGACTAACAGTAGTAGAGAGCCGACTTGACTCAGTCCAAAACAGAGATCAAGAATTGTTATTCCTCCGCAGCAAGCTGGTCAACTTGGAGGACCATAGCAGAAGAGATAACGTTTGTTTCTTTGGATTCCCAGAAAAAATTGAAGGTCAGAATGCCAGAATATTCTTGTGTGATATTCTTCCCAAACTGGTTGGCATTACCTTTGATCCATCGCTTGAAATTTAAAGTGCACATCGCATTGGTCCTCCACGTAAAGACACTGCTACTCGCCCGAGACCCCTCATTGCCTGCTTCTTGAGACAAGAACAAGCGAGACAATTGCTAACGGCAGCTTGTTCACAAAGCTCATACATATATGATGGTCACGAAATCCGCATGGGAGCCGAGTTCTCTAGGGAAACCAATGACCGACGGAAAACATTCCTCTCCACGAGGCCCCATCTGCGAAAAATGGACATCAAATATGGTCTATTCAAGCCCGCCCGTTCCGCATCACCAAAAATGGAGATTCAAATGCCTTCTGGAACCCTGAGGATCTGCAGCACTTCCTGGACCGCATGAAACCACAGGACATGGACATCCAGCATACTCCTAAAGAACAGACTCAACCTGGTCCTAGACTTTCTTAACAGACGCCAGACAGTAGACGACAGAATACTAGTGGATCTCGTCATCGTGGCAGAGAAATTGAACGAATAACTCGCACCCATGAGGATAAGGCCTCGGCCCTTCAAACAGTGTCTACCTTCACACAGGAACAGCATAGGGATAAATCCTGCTCCCCCTTAAAGTCTACTCCAGATGTAGAATAAGATTAAAAGTGTCTAGTTGTGATAGCAGTTGCAGCTATAGTTAATGTTATCACCATGATTATTTTCAAGATCCTCACCTCAAACTGAGCTGTATATGGACACTATGCTTTGAAGGAAAATAACACCTACGCACAGGATAACTGAGTATGGCTCTCATTCTCATTCTTACTCTTATTATTATCACTATCTCTGTGGTTATAATCATATTTATATTTGCCCTTATGCTTATATTATTGTGCTATACTATATGTGCTATTTGCGCTTGATGTGTTAAAAGTCTAAAAATGGGTATGCTTATTATATGTTATTCACAGTTGTGACTCATAAGGCCTTAAGTCATATTTGTTCTGTTATGTATGATGCAAATGTTATAACTGATTGACAATGCTGCCTCTTCCAACTTTAGATACAACATACATATCATTCTCCTTAGTACTCTTAGAAGTCACTAGTGTTTTACCACACGCTCCCATGCTCCATCATGGTACGCTTCTCACTAGCCAGTAGTCAATAACATACACACTCGGATCCGCAGACCATAGATATTCTCCTGTATAGCCCTGGCTATTGTTCTGTCCTCCTGACGGGGCTCCTTCCCGCAGCGGTGCTCCAGTGAGCCCCAGACCTGCGGTTAAAAGTCAAGAATTCTGTGCGCTGTTACGTCATAATACACGATTCCTTTTCCTAATTACTCCTCCTACCACTGCTATCCTCCCCTTTTTAGGATACCTCTCCTAGCAAGCCTGACTATTCTTTACGCGACATCAACCCGGACTCTTCCGTCCATTTTTCCCTCTCAACATCAGCCCTACCGCCTAATTGGACTGTAAAATCTTAGCTGGGTGCCAGGGATATTCCTCCTCATTATCACATCTATCTTATTGCACCTCCCCACCCTTCCCCCTCCTTTCTTGCAGCATCAGCAAAACCTTACAAGTTCCCCCACATCGCTGAAACCCCCTAAACACACTTTTAGATACTGCTGGATTCGACATCCACTTGTGTCCTTATCGACATGAATAACATTCACCCCTTATGCGCAATAACATGGAAAGTCCATGGACTCACGCATTATATCAAAAGGAAAAAAGTACTCTCTTACCTACAATCAAAAAAGGTAGATGTGGCACTATTCCAAGAGACACATCTTGATGCACTGGAATCCGACAAGTAGCATAGAGATTGGGTGGGAAAGGTGTTCCACAGTAGTGTGCAGAGGGGGGGGTGATCCCCAGACATGGGTCCTATCCGTAATTGTGGTGTAGTAATCCTTATCCGTAAATCGCTTCCAGCTGCGGTATTAAAGACATGGTCGGTATGTATTTGTCAAGCTGCGAATAGGTGAAGCTCATGTTTGTGTGGGATCTGTTTATGCCCTGACAAATACGAAAAAATCATTTCTTCTTCGACTGAACCGCTTATTAGCGGAAATAGGTGCTTCGCAATATCTTATAGGTGGGGATTAGAATCTGGTAAGAGATCCAGTTCTGGACGGAACGGGTCCCCTTGACAAACGTAACGCCGCGGATAGACCCCTGATGGGTGACATACTGGCGGACAATGGGCTGATAGATCATTGGCGTCTTTCCCACCGGACTAATACTGAATATACATTCACATCCCCTACTCATGGAACACTCTCTCATTTGGACTACTTCCTAATCCCCCAAAGTGCCATTCAATTAGTCCAGGAATCCCACATTCTAGAAGTGGCAATCTCTGATAACTCCCCGGTTCTTTTATCTCTGCAAATAGGACTGGCCAAGCCGGGACGTAAACCTTGGCCCATAAATATTCAGTGCCACAGAACTCTTAAGGGTAAGTCCCAGCTACGAGAACACCTTCAGAGCTACCTCTCCACCTATCAAGGGTCCATATACCCAGGTAGGACTCTCTGGGCTGCAGCCAAGGCTACCATCCGGGGCCAACTTATGCGAGATACAGCTCAAGCCAATAGGCAAAATGCTGCTCGGCAGAAAGAGCTGGAGCAGGACATTGTGTCCTATACCCGCTTATATACTGCAAAGCCAACCATACCACATCGCAAGTCTTTGGAACAGGCCCACATGGCATTAAATAGTCTATTTACGTCCAAGGGAGTATATGCTCTACAGAAAATGAAAGGGAGACACTATGAGCAGGGAGAAAAGGCAGGGAGACTTTTGGCAGCGCAGCTACGCCAAAGAGAGGCTCCTATGGCCATACCAGCCATAAGGTCGGCTGGGAGAACCATGTTGACCCGACCCCAGGACATTATTAATGAATTTGCTCTTTACTACAAATCCCTTTATACCCCAAAGACACAGGCGGACCGGGAAGGGATGGTCTCATTTCTTTCAGATGAGGGTAGAGAATTCCTTGAAGGGGAGGATCAGTAAAGAAGAGATTTCGCAAGCGATAGCCAAACTTCCATACCACAAAGCCCCGGGAAAAGACAGCTTTCCAGCTGAATTTTACCATTGGACAGGTGAGGGAATAGTTGATACTCTGCACGCCGCTTTTCAAGACGCCTCTTTAGGATGCCTCTCTAATAAAGCAGTGATAGCCGTCTTACCCAAACCCGGGAAGGATCCATTACTTTGCGGCAGTTACTGCCCCATTTCGCTCCTAAATTATTATATCAAAATACTGGCTAGTATCTAGCCTCCCGTCTTCGCAAAGTTTTGCCTTCCCTAATCCATCATACACAAGTGGGGTTTGTACCAGGACGCTCATCTAGGAGCCATTTGCGCACTCTGGCTCACACGCTATGGTCCGCCAGATCCCTTCAGAATGACGCACTGGCATTGTCACTGGATGCGGAGAAGGCGTTTGATCGCGTCGAGTGGGAATATCTTTTTAAAGTGTTGGAACGATTCGGATTGGGGGACCAATTTATAGCCAAGGTGCGACTGCTATACGAAAATCCCACTGCACAAGTTAACTGTGGAGGCTTTGTTTCAGACCCATTCCCGATCCGCAGAGGAGCACGTCAGGGATGTCCCCTTTCCCCTCGTCTATTTCTCTTGGATATAGAACCCCTAGCAGCCACAATCCGTCAATCGACCAACGTCGTGGGCATTCGTCTTCCGTTGGGAGAATCTAAACTTTACTTATACGCTGACGACATTCTGCTCACTAATGCAGATTTGCCCCACTCTGTCATCGCTGCTCCAAATCATAGATGATTTCTCCTTTTCTGGATACAAAATAAATTGGGACAAAAGTGAAGCGCTACCTATAATGGATGAGACCACAAAAGCAGCCATACAAGGATTTCCCTTTCACTGGCAACCTTCGCGTCTTAAATATTTGGGCATTTTTTCGTGAACAAGGGGACAGAAGAGATGGTTGCAGATAATTTAAGCTCCTTACTCACCCAGATGCAACGCAACTTTGAAAAATGGAAGGTGTTAGGGCTATCCATGTGGGGTAGAGTACAAGCTGTGCAAATGGTTACCCTCCCACGTTTCATATATACCCTTGGAATGCTTCCTCTTCAGGTTCCCTTGTCCACACTACGCTTCATAGATTCTAAGATAAAATCTTTTGTATGGGAATCAGCAAGACCCCGTTTGGCTGTGACAAAACTGAAAGCACACCACTCTAATGGAGGACTGAGCCTCCCATCAATAGAACATTTCACTCTTGCGCTACAGCTATCTCAAGTGGTGCTTATGTTAACAGAAACCTCTGACACGCCACAATGGGTACATATATAAAGACACCTGCTGTCTACAGAAAAGGGTCTCTCAGCCTTATTTGGGACAGGAACAAGTCGCCTTGACCCTACTAATCCGTTACTTTCTGCCATGTGCAAAACTTGGCAAACGGCGCACCGGCTGTTGGGTTTCAACCCACGTATCAATGAGAGAGCCCCTGTATGGAGTAACACGGCTATACGCATTAAGAAGAAAACACTATCTGGGCCCCAGTGGAAAACAGCAGGCATCCTCAACTTAGATCAGCTTCTCCATGATGGTGACCTCAAATCTTTTGCGCAATTAAGAGAACAGTTTGATCTCCCGATGCAACAAGCTGGAAGCTATGTACAACTTAGTAACTGCCTGAATAAAGGTTTAGGACCATGTCCCTGGTCACTGCAGGCTTCACCAGTAGTATCGTATCTTCGCACTTGGGGGAAACATGAGCGAGTTACATCTGGTTTATACCAAGTACTCACATCACACCTAATTTCACAGCCTTTATCACAAGATCTCCAAATTGGATGGCAAACCCGACTATTGCTTTCTTATGGGGATGAGGATTTGGGTGGAGATATTGGAAAATCTGGATAGGGGCACTCGGGAGGCTAGACTGAAATTCTGTCTATTTAACATTCTTCACGACTGGCAGTGGTCACCGGTAAAATTACACAAGGCAGGGTTACTTCCACATACTAACTGCTGGAGATGCACTGCCACTGGCTGTGACATAACCCATATTATGTGCGAATGCCTGATGGTTTAACCCTTTTGGACTTACGTGGGCCAGGTTTTACATAATACAATACCTCTACATCTCCCACTCATACCTGCTACCAGTTTCCTACATGACCGGCGAGATTCCCCAGAACTTTCAAAACCACAATGCCGTCTTGTGCACACAGCGCTAGCTACAGCCAAAATATGTACACTACGGCAATGAAATTCACCGACTCCACCGTCACAAGAGGTCTGTTTGGTAGCAATGATGCACACAGCCTCTCATGAGCGAGTCATTTACAATATTCAAGATCAGACGGATTTATTTCTGCAAGTTTGGGCTCCTTTTCTGCGTGTAGGGAGTGGCCCTTTAGAGAACTCTACTGATTACCTCAGTGATCATCCCAACGCACTCAAGATAATCGCATCACCTAATACCCCTTATAACATAAAAACAAAAATGAGAACAGGGATCCCACGCTCATAAGACCACCCCTTATCACCACCAATTATCATTCGTGTTCACACAGCTCTATATACTCCTGGGATTCCCGCCTCTACCTATGTCTCTCCCTCATATGACCACACCAGATTCGGTCTACACCGCTCATTTTGTATTTTATTTTATTTATTGTATATTCCACATTCAAAGCCACTTTACACCTTTAGTTGCGTAGTACAATGCTTTTTTCCATTCTTATATAATTTTTATTCTCGCCCTCTTTTTCCTCTTGTTCATGTATGTACTTTTCACTCCCTCTTCTCCCTACTTATTTTTTATTTATTTATTTTTTATTTTTTCCTTCCCTGGCACCACGGTACAGCTCTGCAGAAAGTGTGACAATGCAGCAGAATAGACTCAGTAGATTTAAGCCATACATTGATGTCGCAAAGGAATTCTGTAGTAGGAAAGATATAATAATCTCCCTTCCGAGTCCTGATGTCACTCCTTCATCAAATATTATAAGAATACCTGTGATCAGGGAGACCTTTCACCATGACCATAAGTCGCCATGTCTGAATACTAGGCAATACTTGATCTATGCCAAAATACAGATAAATGATCAAGTTTACCGTATGTAATATCTCACGCTTCTGGCCAACATTAGTTTAAGTAACGCACACACGTCTAACAATGCTTAGGATATGCCTCCCTCCTCTCTCTTTCTCCCCTTAACACATACCAGAATTGAATTAGTTTTCTCTCAAACATCTAAGAGGCAAAAAACTGTGCAAGCTCTCATAAACCTGTTTATTTGTCCATTATAAATGTATGGTTGATGTAATTTATTTACAAAATAATTAATAAAGAATTACAACACAAAAAAAGAGTGTATTAGGAGTGTACTAAAATTCCAAAGACTTCAGTTTTCTTTTTAAGGTCTGATGTGTTTAATTATACAATGTCTCTTGGAGCGACATTCATGTTGCACATATTAAATATACAATATTCTTTTGCTGGCCTATTTCTTTAGGAAGAATGACTTATTTCCACAAGTTCATATTGTGGGCTTAGATTAAATTAGAAACGGAAGATCAGTTATAGAATTTAGTTTGGCATATGCAAAATAGACATGCTAATACCACAGATAGTGCTTAATAATGCTGCATAATTTGTCTTTCCTTGATGAGTATTTTAATCTGCCCTGTCTCATAATTTGGCCTCCCATTGCTGCATCATTCTAATAACTCTGCTTCAAATGCAACTAAGATACTGTATTTGTCAAAGAAAATGGCTTTCCTTAATGAAGTCTAAATTGTTATAAAATCCTGACCCTCAAAGCGATAGATGCCTATGGTAAAGATCTGTTTTTCGGCTAGCAACACATTCGTCCAATATTTGACGTAATGCACTGAGTTTTTCAAATGCTAAAACGTTTGACTAGCACTTCTATCTACTGCAGCTCATAATTACTGGCACAGAGCAATTTAACCAGAAGCCAAAGAAAGGTGTGCAATTTCTACAGGAAAAGAACCTGCTGACAACACCAATGGACAACACTGAGGTAGCTCAATGGCTTCGTGAAAATCCTCGGCTTGACAAGAAAATGATTGGGGAGTTTATAAGTGACCGTAAAAACATCGATTTGTTAGACAGTTTTGTTGGGTAAGTGATAGATGTTTATCTTTGCTATATTGCATTTTGCACTGTTTTTCATTTTTTTTTTATTTCAATTTTTTCTTTAAATGAAAGCCAACTGGTATACCCTTGATTAACGCAATAAATGCTAACAGTTGATGTGTATTCTCCCCAGCCCTTTCTCCATTCTCCCTTGTGTCTTTTGGTCTAGTCATTTTTTACACTTGCATCATTTTTCTATAGATATTTGGGATTGCATTATATTTACTTTGGAAGGCCTTGACGAAATAGCTAAAACACAGATTTTATTTGCAAAAAATGTAAAACCAAAAAATGTGCTGTGCAAGAAAATGTGAAAAAAGGATGTGCAAAAAAAATCAACAAAAAGTTTGCTGTGCTAAGTTGCCTTTTTCCAGAAAGAGAGATTTTTTTATTTATTTCGCTGCCATTTTTGTTACCTACAGGTTGGTCAATATTTCCTGTGTTTGACGTTTTCCCTTTCACATGTCCCTAAATTCTGCTGGTTATCGTATTTTTCAAAAAATATTGGTTTGGTTATCTCCTTTGTGTGCCGCCCACCTTCGGCCCAAATACTTAAGCCATCCCCAATAAAATGGATGAGTTATGTAGCCAAAGTTCGATGTTGCGAGGGCGTTCTATGTAAGAATACCTGGTTGGGTCCATTAAAGCCACACATCACTCAATTGCAGTGTGTTTCTAGTATTCAGAAATTAATGGTATTGTTCCCTTGGCAGCCAACCCACAGACTCAAATGCAGGAGGCATTTCTATGTGAGAATGCATTATCTTCACCTGGCCATGGTTTTGGCTTTTCGCTTCTCATACGAAATGCGTAACCATGTGTAAGGAAATGCATTCTATCCATCAAATCCTTCTAGATTTTTTTGCTTTTTGATCTCCTGGTTTTAGACCTTTTTATTGTTGGTGAGGCTCAAAACATGTGACTCACCCTTGGTAAATTTTATGTAAATGGACTGCATGTGTTTACCGCCAGTGTCCGCCTTTTAAGATAAGGCTGCTGTGACTCGGCAAGGGGAACTTGGTTGATTACATGTGTGCACATGCATTTGCACACATGTATGGTCTGCATATTGGAGACTCTTGTCGTGCTCAGCCGGGTAGCTGCTCACGGGTAGCCTTGCATAGAGGGGACCTCCCATGTTTCCTGGAAACAAATCAGGTCATACATGGTTACAATGTTTATCCAATCTGGGTCCAAAATGTTACTACTCAGACCGGCAATATTCCATGGCATAAATGTAATTGGTTTGGCCAGATTTTATCACGGGCCCTGGACTCCCAACTCCAGGCCCCCAGGAGGAGTAATGACGGGGGATTGCCGCTGCGCCCCCGTGTAGTGGTCGGCTAACCCCCACTCCCCATGCCTGGGTCTGGGGGAGCGGGCAGCCACCACAGCAGCAAGTCTGCGGGCAGGAGAGAAGAATGCTGCCGGCTCCACTGGCATCAAAGGAAAGGCTGCTGCACAGGATCTGGCTGGGGCAGCCAGGGGTGGCCTTCCTGTGCTTCCCCCACCTTGCCATTGGAGTGTCTGGGTGGGACCAGGTGGCTTGTTGTTTTTTGACAATTGGCATGTCATTTTGGAGCAGGACTGTCTTGGCCTTATTTATGTGGGGTTTCCAGGATAATTTCGCGTCTATTGTCATGCCCAAATAATTAAAATTGGTTACGTGCTTAAGTGGTGTGTGCATTATTTGATTTTTAAAATGTTTGTGTGGTCTAATAGCCATACATTTAGTCTTGCTTAGATTTATTTCAAGACCGTTTAGTCTGCAATAACAACTAAAACTGTCTAGCAATTTTGTTATCCTCTAGGGGTCTGGGAGAGCAGGATCCTATCGTCTGCAAACATCAGTGCACTTATATGATCCCCTCCTAACCTTGGTGAATCATGGATACAATTTTGTAAGTGTTGAATTAGATCGTTCACGTATGATAAAAAGAGGGTGGGGGCCAAGACACAATCCTGTCTTACTCCCCTCCTAATTGGGATAGCCTCTGTCAGTTCACCCCCGGTCCCCATCGCACTTTAGTGAAATTATCTTGATGAAGCCTGACTATCTGTTCCAGGATCTCCTGTGGTACTCCCTGCTGTTGTAAGGATTCCCGGAGGAGATCTCTTGGTATCAAGTCAAATGTGACCTTTAGATCGATAAATGCAACATACAAGTGGCCAGCCCTTAGTTTAGCGAATTTCCAGGCTACACATGAGAATCTAAAAACTTGGTCGACTGTACTTGTCTTCGCCCGGCAGCCCACCATATCTTTCTCCGCTATCCAACCAATTAGTTTGTTCAGTAACTTTTTCGCGTAAACTTTTTGGAGGCTATCTTTTAAGCTTTTGGGCATATAATTGGCCGGATCATCCTTACTACCCTTCTTATGGATGGGGACGATTTCAGCGCCCTTCCAAGATTCGGGAATAGGGGCCCCTGAAGCTACTGTATTGCTTAAAAGATTAACATATGGCACCCATATTTCCAAGTCATATTTTAGGAGATCCTCCGGTATTTTGTCTGGTCCTGGTGCCTTTTCTGATTTGATAGTCTATTGCTAATCTAGTCTCTTCCATACTAAATTGAAGGCTGGCCTCTGATCGATCATGAAGAGGGATTACATAAGGTGAAATAGCATTTGCACACGATTCTTCTGTCTTTGCATACAGAGCAGAGAAATGGTTTTGCCATGAGTTGGGGTCCAAATAATGGTCTGTGTAGGTCCTACCCTTTTTGTGGCTGTGTGCTATTATTCTCCAAAAGGAACAGTAATCTTTTGTTCTGGCTGCAATAATAAGGTCATCCCAGATAGTATCGTCCCAGCTGGTTTGTGCCGCCCTTTGTATCCTTTTGTATTCTATCCTTAATTGTCTAATTTGTGTCACGTTATTTAACTTAAGTGCTGCTAATAATTTTTTTTAGCTAATGCGCGTTCCTTGTTATACCAAAGAGTGCTATATACGTTCCCATTGTCTGAGTTTACGCCTGATGTTTGTGGTTTAGTAAGATAGGCTTCTATTCTCTCGGTTAGTCGATAGTGGATTTGTACTATAGGTATAGAGTCCGATCTTTGGTCACTGTAGGGGTTGAGAACATCATAAAAGGCATTATAGATATGTGTAAGGGGCTCAACTCTATCGACAATTTTGGACCATTTAACCGATCTCCGATTATTGGTGATCGATAATTGTGGGGACATGCTCTTATTACCAGCAATATAGACTCCGGTCAACCTCCCTGACATAGACTTAATGGGCAATAGTCACTTTCCTTTCTATTGTCCACCTTAAAATCCTTTAGGTATCCCCAGTGTGCTGTGCTCACCATAATGTAATCTATTCTAGATTTGGTTGTGCCCCGTCTGAAGGTGTGGGAGCATTGGTTATCAGAAGGAAACCGACAGTTACAAGCTCTTAGCCCTCGCTCAGTGGTGAAATGCACTAGCTGCATGGCTGCTTTGGTATACAGTGCTGAAGAGTCTACGCTTAGTTGCATGATTCCTCTAGCCAAATCTTCCTCCTCAAAGATTGATTCTAACCCCAATATAGTTTCGTATTTACAGTTAAAATCTCCCCCAACAAGGACTACTCCCTCTAACTTCATGGATTCAAAGGCCCCATCTAATAAATGTACCACTGGTGATTATGCAGAAGACAATCTCGGTCTTGTGTATACATTAAATTAATTTAAATCATTTTGTAGGAGGCTCTCACCTTCTTTATCTATTCCTCTGACATTTTAGTATTTTCTCCTGCGTGTACCCAGATTCTCCTTGGCAAAGTATCCCTCAAGCTAGTGCTTGCTACTTCTTATCCCTTAAAACAAACTCCAGGTCCCATTCTGCCCTCGGATCTTCTGCGCATTTTGCACACACATATTCAGATGCTATCCCTGGCTCAAGTCCTGTTGTTGCAGGAGTGTATAATGTCCCTCACAGGATGCACCCTCCAAGTCCTTTAAATTCTTAGGATGTATCTGGGATTTTTGGTTCGACCGCCCTATCAGTTCACAGTTCTTCTCTTTGGCTTCACATCAGCCCACCTGTTTTTAGAAAGGTCCTGTCTATTGTCACGGCCCATCTTTGCAGGTCAAAGGTTCATGTATTTCCGTGTCTCAATGACTTGCTTTGAAAGGCATTTGGTTGGGGGTGGTCACTTTGACAAAATGGAAATCAGAGTGGATACATTTAAACTAGATGCAGTGATTCATTGGCCTCTAGAAGTGTTCCTGCCCTTTGTGAAGGGTAGAGCTGTGCAAATCCTAACTAACAATACTACAGCAAGGTGTTAGTGGACGTAGTAGGGTAGTGTAGGTTCGAGGCTCAATTTTCCGGAAGCCTTATTATTATGGCACTGAGCCTCGAACACTTGTTGACAGCGATTTATGTTATGTAATGCAAATTTGTAGAGTGCTTTATCACTCGGGAGGGTATGTTGGTGCTGAGCAGGTGAGAGTCTAGGCAAGCCTAGTGGAACTACTCAAAAAGCTAGAAATTCAGCTTCTCATGGAATTCAAGAAGTAAGGAGGCTTTTATGTGTAGAACGGTCGACGGTCATACCTGGTTTTTCGAAATGTGTGGGATGTGTGCAAGTAGAAGTATGGACAAGTGGAGGTGTCTGGAACGTCTGTGAAAGCTGATGCAATTGTTGAGGTATGCTGGGCCAGTGTTATGTAGTGTCTTAAAGTGTGGGTGAGGAGTTTGAATTGTGCTCACTTGTGTAGATGGCGTGATGTGAGTGTGGCATGGGAGGTTGAGCGTGATTCTGGCCACCGAGTTCTGAATGGTCTTTAGCCTTCTGGTGAGTTTTTTGTTAATATTGGGGCAGAGGGCGATCCTGTTGTCCAGCTTGCTTGTGACCACTGCATGGTTGACAGTTTTCCGGGTGCTGATTGGAAGCCATTTGAAAATATTCCTCAACATTTTCAGGGTATGGAATCATGAGGCGTTGACGTCATTGACTTGAGCAAATTTACTGTCAATGAAGATTCCGAGGTTCTGATAGCAAATTCTGACCGCAGATTCCTAAGGTGTCAGACTGGATCCGGAAAATCTTTAGCGGTACCTCTGCTCGTCAGTAAGTGGGGTTGTTTGTGTCAATGTCATCTGCGTCAAAAGTGATGTCATGGTGCCTAGATTGGCACCACCTCGGCTCTCAGTCATAAGTTCCATTCATTCCATGCCATTAGTGAGGATCCAGAGACATACTTCGGACATTTTTTTCACCAATGTTTTTCGACTTTTTTCGTCATCTTTGAGCTTTGCTACCAGTGTGCTAGGACAATGTATCCTGCCAAAGCTTCAGGGTTCAAGCCTTGCAAGGATTGCCACAGGCAGATTTTTGTGTCTGATCCCCTCTTGGTTTATCTCTGGGGCTTGGGGTCGTTACACGACCCCAATACTTGTGCCTAGTTCAAATCGATGCACCTGAAGGCATTTCATGAGCAAGCGCTGAAGCTCCTGGGGGCGCAGCATAAGAAGTCACCGCTCCCGATCCTGATCTAGTTCCTGTGTAAGATCTTGGGCCTTTCCCTGAGCTTTTTCCACGGTCGATAGTCTTTCTGTTCCAAGACCCTCGCGTCGAAGTTTGGTAAGTCAAAAAAGCACAAGTAGTCATCTTAGCACTGTTCAGCGTCACATTCTCAACATTGTATTTCCTGGCCGTAGTGTGCGCTCCACCTGCAAATCCGTTGTTAGGGTCTGGTCCGTGCTAGCCTAGATGCCCACCCAACGGAAAGAATTTTATGATGCCATGCCCATTCATTACGCCACTGACTCCCTCTGAGGCCTTCGGGCCCCATGGTGCTGAGAGGTGCCCCCTGCTGGGTTGCTACCAGCAGATTTGTCCTCGACGCCAGTCGGGCCTTCTGGATCCACCCCAGGATCCGGCCAGACGCCGACACTGGTGCCTTCATCCGTCCCTTCCGGTGCCACCCCAGGTGCTGCTCAGCTAGGAGCCAAATATTTGTGCACTGCTCAATGCCGCACCATCCATGCTTCATTACCCCATGGACTTTTCACCCCTTAACATTCCCTACCTGTAGGAAGCTGGCTTTTAAAGCAGTGGGCAAATGTAAGGGCACACCATGCATAAAGTCCAGACGACCCTTATTGGTTTATAGGTCCCAAGTGCTCTGTTTGTGGTAGTGTGGTCAAGCAGCTTAGGCTTATCAGAGGGGAGTGTTACAAATTTGTTGCACACACAGAGTCAATAAATGGTACAAACACTCAAGAAGAAACCAGAGACAAATTTATAAAAAAAAGAACAGATTTTTATATGATCTTAGACCCCAAGATCATTGGAATCAAGTAAGTACTTTTGGAGTTAGATTTTTACAAGAAAACAGTAAAATACACAAATAATGTTTTTTGAGGTATGAGCCTCGAACACAGTAATGTTTTTCAATGGGAGGAAAGACTTATACCATTAATATATACTTGTAGTCGAAGTTCAGGGGTGCCCTTTAGAACTTAAGCTGCTAGGGGGCCAAGGTCCAAAGAACCACCAGCAGTTTTAGTTTACCTGCCCTGGCGTGTCCAGGTGCAGAGGTGCTGGACAGGTTGATAGCCTCGAGCGCTACACCGTAGAAAGCAATGGGCACCTGAAACAAAGGCTGTAAGGGGGGACTTGGAGAAAAGTCTGGTAGAACCCAAAATAGGGTTCAGCTCTTGGGGGTATTTAGAACAAGGGGGGGGCAGTCGGTTGACTTGAACCCGGGATGTGGTGCTCAGGTGCAAATCTATTTGGTTGGCTGACCACTTGCGTTGGAGGCTCTCACTGTTTTCGGCTTGATCTGTAGAGGGGGGGGGGGAGAAACAAGACAGCAGGGCCACCCTCGATGTAAGCCTAGTCGGTTCTGAAGTCCCTTGTCAAGCAGATCGGTCTTGACAGCAGTGGTGTTCGGGCCAGACACTAACAATCCTTGGTTGCTTCAAGTGCTCCGGTATCCAGGGTTTTGGTGCAGGGGTGGCTCTTGGAGGGTCTAGCGTCTCAAAACTCTGTGGAGAGATGGTGCTGACCTCCTGGAACCACGAAAACCTCTTCCTGGTGTGATGCTCCCTCGGTGGGCCTGATGGCCAGCAAAACAATATACCGGACAAGTGCGATTGGTGCCCGCAGAGGGATGGCTCCTCCACCCTAAGGCAGATGCTCGATGGTTGGTGAAGTGCTTGCTGTACGGTCCTCCCCGTGTTGAGGAGGATGCACAACTTTTGGACTAGTTGGGTCTTTGCAATTGTCAAGGTACCAGCAACCAGGCAGAGTTATGTGCCAAGTTTGGTGTAGGTCCTCGGTTCTTGCGGTGACAGCTCTTCTTTGTCCTCCTTCTTTACCCAGGTAGACAAATCTGTCTGTCTGGTTTAGGGGGGACCTTTAAATACTGAATTTAGGGGAGTAGGCAATGGGCTACATACCCCTGGGGTGTATCTACACACACTATAGGACCACTTTCTGCGAGGAGTGGGCATAACCCTTAGCCAAAATTCTCTAGTTTCACCAAAAATAAGATGGTAAAACCCACCTTCGGCTGTTCGCTTCAGGTGGCCCACCTTAGAGGGTGTGCCTAGCCTATAAGTGTAAACGCAAGGAGATGATGGACAGAGCGCTGAAACTTTCAGCCTCTCACCCCCAGTCACATATCTGGGTTGAATTCATCATCATTCTTTAGCTCACTTCGCCACCTGAGGTCGGACCCAGCTATATGCAAATCTGTCTTGACCATGTGCCTCATGGGAACAGTCCAGCCCGAACTGCCAAGCCAGGTCTTCCCTGAACCAGAAACAAGCATCCTGGGACCGGTTTCGGGGTAACACCCCTCATCAGCCAGTCTAGCTTGAATCCAGGGGCAAAGTGAGCAAGGGACCCACGTCTCGGCATACCCTGCCAACTTAAGGCGAACAAAGCAAACACAAGGAGAGGATGGACAGAGAGCTGAAACTGGAATGGCATGGGGAGCAAAAAACGATGGGTTTAGGACCAGTTTTGCAGCGTGAATCTTTCTGGATTCACTATGCTGTGCATTATTCCGCCATCTCGTGGTTGGGTCCGGATTCGTAGTCTTTTCTTTGTTTTTGTGTTTTTTTTTTTTTTGTTGGCCCAGGTGGGCGGCGACGCCCACCATTTGGTGTCTTCGGTGACGTCGTCGCGCTTCCGGCGGAAGCTCCCACCTTTGGTAGCCATCTTCAGATTCTTTTTCCGCCGTGGGGTCTGGATCGTTGCCGAGAAGTTCCAGAAAATTTTGGACGAAGAATCTCGAAAAGTCGAAATATCATCACAAAGGATGGATTCCTGAGACACCGGACGACGACACAAGTACCGGAGACAACAAGAAGGACGACGAGGTAGAAGGTCCACGACCGAAATCTCGACGCCTACGGAGAATGCGCTCGCAGGGGGCTCCCTGAGCGCGGTTATGGACAAGACTCCGTTCAAGTTTTGCAAAAACTGCCACCACAAGTACGCCCAAAAGACCAGCACCCAGTCTGCAACCTCTGCTTGCCGCTCGACCACATCAGCGAAGACTGCAACGCGTGCTCGGCGTTCACCCCGAAGACCCTCCGGGTGAGAGACAGACAGAGAAGGGCGAACTACAACATGCAGGGCCAGGGACCAGCACCATCGCTCCGAGACCTGGGCCTCTCGAGCGGAGAGGAAGACAACATCGCTGAGGGACCAGAGGACTGCGCTGTTGTCGAGGTCCATAAGAAAACGTCGAAGGAGGTAAGGGAGTCGTCGACCCCAAAACACCAAAGCGACGCTCGAAAGAGTGAAGCCAGAACACCTAGCGACACTACTAGAAGTGTAGCAAAGTCCTCGAAGGGAGCGTTGCCGCCGAAACCCTCGACGAAAGCAACAGCGTCCAAGGACAAGCAGTCGAGCGGATCCTTTGACAAGGACTCACAATCGGCGAAAGCTTCCGAAAAAACAAAGGCGTCGAAGGTCACCTCCGAAAGGGAAGCCTCGGCACCGAGGAAGGAAGGCCCGGCGTCTGTTTCGACGACCGCGACCGCGAAGAGAAGCACTGCACCACTCGACGCCGAAAAGGCCCACGAGATGGCGAAAAGAAAAGGAGGCTCGAGGCAGAGATGGCGAGCATCCTGCAACGGAAAAAGACTTCGACGACAAGATGAAGCAATACGCTATCCCATCGAAGCCAGCCCACGAGGCGCTCGAGGAGTTCGAAGCCGAATACATCGAGCCCCCGACAACACCTGAACAACTCGAAGACCAGGACGAAGAAGACTACTACTTCGAAGCCGAAGAAGAGATGCAGTCTTACCGGGACTCTGCGTCCTCGGAGGTACAAGACATAGACTGGCAAGACCTCGACGCAGTGTCACCAGAAGAAGGGGTAGACTCTTACCCCTCGAGGCCTTCGCCGCCAGACGACATCGGAGTCTACAATGAGGTCGTCCAGAAAGCTGCAAAGACATATGGGGTCGAAATGCAGGAAGAAAAACAAAGGCAGGTTTCCTCTTCGAAACCCTGCTCCCTCAACAGACAAGGAGCCAATTCCTACCCATGTTGCCTGGCGTCCTCGACCAGGGAAGGGAGGCCTTCAGGGAACTGGCAGTCTGCAAGGCGGATACACCTAGAAGCGAGAAGAAATATAAACATTCTACAAAAGACCCGGCGTACATCCAAGGGTCAGTACCAGCGGACTCCATTATCGCTGCAACGGCCAGAAAAAGGGCCGGTGTGCCCACCAACACAGGCCCACCTCCAGACAAGGAGAGCAAGCGAATAGACCTTACAGGACGAAAAGTGGAGAGGAACGCAGCCATACACTGGCGCATCGCCAACTCCAACGCCCTCATCAGCAGGCATGCGTACCAGCATTGGGCAGAAATGAGTCAGCTCATTAAACACCTGCCAGAAGAACACCAACAAAGGGCAAATTACCTAGCGGAGGAAGGCAAGGCCATCGCTAACACTTGCTTAAAGTCAGCTTTGGACGCAGCAGAGAACTCCAGCAGGCAAATGATGATAGGAGTAACTGAGAGGAGACACGCATGGCTCAGGATCTCCGGCTTCAAGCCAGAAGTACAGAGCAACATCATCAATACACCTTTCGACGGTGAGAAACTGTTTGGGGCAACAGTTGACAACAAGTTGACTCAACTGAAAACCGACAACGAAACTGCAAGGTCCATGGGAGCGCTGCAGTTCAGGGGCATGAGAAGAGGAAACCCCTCAAGGCGACCCAGTGGTAGAGGGGGCAATGCACCCACCACTTCACACCAATCATCCCAGCAAGGATATCAGGGGAACAACCAGGGCCAAAACCTGCAGGGACAACAGCAGCAAAATTGGCAGTACCAACCAAGAGGACGGTCCTTTCGAGGGCGCGGGTACGGACGGGGACAGGCCCGAAGAGGGGCCAGCAGCCCACCTCAAAGTGACTCCAGACACAAACCACACCCTCCCCAGTTAACACCAAGGGAGAGGAGAAGTCCACAAAGGAACAAAATAAGGAACACACACATACAACAAATAACCACCGAGCATACAACACCGGTGGGAGGAGATTAGGAAAATTCCTCACACAATGGAGGGAAATTACCACGGACAAGTGGATACTAAACACCATACAGCACGGGTACTGCATAGACCTCCTAAAACACCCGCCGGGGAAAAAACCAAGACATCGGACAATACCCGCAAGGGAACTCGCCCTCCTCCGTCTAGAAGCAGAGGAGCTGCTACAAAAAAGAGCAATAGAACTAGTCCCAAAAAACCAAAGAAACAAGGAGTATACTCAACATACTTCCTTGTGCCAAAGGTAGACGAAACACTAAGACCAATACTGGACCTCAGATTCCTGAACAAGTTCATAAAAACTCAAAAATTCAAAATGACTTCACTTCAGGAAGTAATACCACAAATCCAAGAAGGGGATTACATGGCGACCTTAGACTTGAAAGATGCATATCTGCACATACCCGTCAACCACAAACACAAACGTCTATTAAGATTCGTGATAGGCCACGAACACTACCAGTTCACAGTGCTGGCCTTCGGACTAAAGTCCGCACCAAGGGTGTTCACAAAATGCCTAGCAGCAGCCGCTGCGCACCTTCGGAGGAAGAGCATACATGTATACCCCTACCTCGACGACTGGCTTGTGAAAGCAGGATCATACAAACTCTGCAAAGACCACATCGAACAAGTCATACAAACACTGTCCACACTAGACAACACAACAACGATGTTCTACATCAACAAACAGGGTGGAACACAGTCAACACCGCTATCAAGCCTGGCACAAGAGATCTGGAGATGGGCCATCCCTCTAAGGATAGACCTGCTAGCAATACACCTTCCAGGAATAGACAATGTGGAAGCAGACCGACTCAGCAGGCAGATGTCTGCATCCCACGAATGGGAACTCAACAAGCAGGAGGTGCAGCGGCTGTTCCAAAAGTGGGGAACACCACGGATAGACCTGTTTGCAACACTCCACAATGCAAAATGCCAACATTACGCATCCAGACAACCGGACCAAAGGTCCCTAGGGAATGCGCTATGGATAAGTTGGTCGAACGAATTTGCATACGCTTTCCCCCGATACCACTGTTACACAAGGTACTCAGCAAATGCAGGAGCAGCAGCATGACACTGATATTGGTGGCACCTCAGTGGGCCAGACAATCATGGTTCTCACAGATAATGGAAATGGCGCAGGAACCAGCACACAGGTTCAGCAGAAGGAAAGACCTCCTCACAATGCAAGACGGAAAAGTGCTCCACCCAGAACCAGACAGCCTCAGCCTAGCAGCATGGCTCCTGAGGACCTAGAATTCGCACACCTCAAACTACCTCCAAGCACCATGGCAGTACTCAGAGAAGCAAGGAGACCCACTACAAGAAAATGCTACATTGCAAAGTGGAAAAGGTTCTCACAATGGTGCATTACAGAGGGACTGCAACGAAAAGTCACAAAAGAATCAACAGTACTGCGATACTTAACACACCTACTACAAAGCGGGCTGAGCTACTCGTCACTAAGGGTTCACCTAGCAGCCATAGTGGCCTACACCAGGAGAAGCGGTGAAAAGCTTCTTCACCTCCCAAGTGGTCAAAAGATTCCTGGAAGGGGCTAAAAGAATAGCCCCCCTAAAAGGATGCCAGCCCCAAGCTGGAACCTCAACACTGTACTGACACAGTTGATGAAATCACCATTTGAACCCATACACAAGATCACACTGCACATGCTCACACTAAAACGGCTTTCTTAGTGGCTATCACGTCACTGCGAAGAGTCAGTGAACTGCAGGCTCTCACACTACAAGAGCCCTACTTGCAAATACACAAGGACAGAATTGTCATGAGAACGGACCCACACTTCCTGCCAAAGGTGGTGTCGCGGTTCCATATCAATCAAACAATACAGATACCAAGTTTCTTCCAGAAACCTTCAACACCCTCAGAAAAGGCGCTACACACGCTGGACGCCAGAAGGGCAGTGATGCACTACATAGAAAGGACGAAGGAATGCAGGAAAACAAAACAACTCTTTGTTTCCTTCGCAAGCAGTTTCCTGGGACGACCAGTAACAAAAAATACCATTGCACGGTGGATTGCACAAGCAATACAACTCTGCCACAAGCAGGCAGGACAAGAATTACAAGGAGCCGCCCAGGCTCACTCAACAAGGAAAAGGGAGTAACGGTTGCGTTCCTAGCGAACACACCTATACAAGACATTTGCCAAGCGGCAACATGGTCTTCCGTGCACACGTTCACCAAACACTACTGTGTTGATATCCAAATGAACAAAAAGGCACAAGTAGGACAGAAGGTCTTACAGCACATTTTCAGCAACCAATGCTCATCTTCCACCCAACCACCGCAATAACAAAACCGCTACTAAGTCTATCCACAGCATAGTGAATCCAGAAAGATTCACGCT